>OY728151.1:1222507378-1225007378 GCA_963277665.1 Viscum album
TATCTAGAAATGATGACAATGATGTAGCAGGTATAAGTATCTATGGAAAGTAGCAAACACAACAACGTGCTGGGATAAAATTGAAAACAAAGTGAAAAGGAAACAAAATAAACTCCTCAGCATCGCGAGACACGGCTCGGTCCCATGCTCTCTAGCTCCAGTGCAATCAAGATCCTGAAGTAGAAGGGCGCTTGCCCTTATCTATACCTGCAGAAACATAATCTGCTTGGGCCCAAAAGCATGGCCCAAATAGGGTGTGAGATACAATCTCAGTAGGCAATCACCCAAAGATCTGTGCCTAACAGTCAATGAATATATGGCAGTAAATAAAACAAGAAGTAGTAAACAGGAAAACACAAGCAGCTACAAACCACAGTTCTAACAAAAGAAGTGCACAAGTAAACAGCCATCAACATAAAGAAAACAGGTAACCCTCTGAGTAGCTCTCATATCCTAACCCCTATGGTTCAACCTATAGTACTAGCAACCCTCTGGGAGGCACACACAGTCTCACCCCTCTGGTTCAGCTACGTAATTAAGAAGACTCTCTGGGGAAGCACTCACCATCAATTCCCCCTATAGTCTCGTATCGTGCTAAAGGCTCTCTGGGGAATCACTCAACGTCAATTCCCCATGTGGCCCGCGTCATGGAACTATAGACTCTCTGAGGAAGCACTCAATGTCAATTCCCCCTATAGTCTCGCATTGTAATTAAAAGACACTCTGGAGAAGCCCTTCCGTCAATTCTCCCTTTGGTCTACTACTCTAGGTTCTCACAGTCCTGAGTAAAACTAACATGCTTAGCGCACATGTACATCATCCAATTAAACCTCAAGAACTACTTGGCTATCAATTAAGTCTAAACAGCATAACAAGGTAGCAGTTTCATGTCCTATGACTAAGCATGGCAACTGGAAAAATGCCAAACAAGCAGAACAAGCATAGAAAACACCCAAGGTACAGTAAAGCTACCATAATCACAGGCAAACATCTACTCTAAGCAATCAAGCAAAGCAGGAAATACAACAAAGGAAAAACAGGAACACACAATACACCGTTCAAGGGTATTGGTGAAATTTTCACAAAATATTCATCAAATTTCTACGGAAAGGCACAAACCACCTACCTCGATCCTAGGAGATCGATATAAGTGAACCACGACGACAGATTCCCCTTGGAACAACGTAGATCTGAGAAAACATACCAAACGTTCATCCCACGATAACTTAGAAAAGAGGAGGAATCAAGAAACAAGACTCAAGCAGAAGGAAGAACTCACCATTGTCATTCCAATGCAACTGACTGTGCTCGAATCAGAGAACGGACGGTGAGGTGGGAGTCCATCGAAGTTCCGGTCATACGGTCACTCCTTAGCGGATGAAATCTAGAGAAGAAGATGATTTTGGTGGTTATGCGTGACCCTGGTCCATTTAATGAAAAAAAAAGAAAGTACATGGCATGTACTTATTGAGTACACGGTGTGTACTTCAGTTTTTCCATACTCCGAATTAACCGGCCTCCACCTCAGTCTTACACACCGTGTGTGTGGCCCGGACATGGCTAGCACACGGCTTCGATCTAGGAAAGAGTACACAGCGTGTACTCAGAAAGTACACGGCGTGTACTTTGAAAATTTCCAAAAAAACATTTTTCTTAAAAACTCCAAAAAAAGGAAAAACATACCTGAACGAAGATCCGGGTTCTTACATATAGTATGTCACATGACTTGATAGACAATGTGTCTCAAAATGAACAACAATTTGGGTCACAAGCAATAACATGCACTTGAGGAGTATATTAGTAAAACATTTATTCCTTATATAAAAAGGTTTATAATAGACTTGATGAAATGTATACACTTTTAGGAAAATTAGATCAATATAAATTTAATTCACAATATCCAATTATTTATTTACGTTATATTTATTGTGATGATAATAATCATTTATTTGATCAGTGCCCCTAATTTTAGGATTCATTTTATTCTTGTGCATTGGTATTTATTAGGTGTCCATTTCAATAAGAATATACCTTAAAGTAAGAAAACATTTGGTAAAACCCTAATCTAGGGTAGAAATCATAGCCAAAGTACCAACAAGGAGGCAACTAAAGTCATCCTAAACATAACTGGTATCAACAAGGCTAAGGTATGAATCCTTATTAGACTTTGACTTCTTAGAATAACCTCATATTTTACTCAAATATAAACTAAGCCTCAAGGACAGAGTGAAGTAAATGGTATCCCAGAACATCCAGTTTCAATAGATCACATATTCAGCAATTCATAACCTACAAACTCAAGTGGGAAAACTAAAAAACATCATCAGTGAGATAAATATTCAATGTTCTAGACAAATAACACCCCAAAATATTTCCAGTCATAAATATAAAGGTAATTTTCTTATCATTTCACTTCATATTGGTAAATAACCTTCTCCTTCCAAAGACACTACATAGTAGGTATATCCCCATCTCTAAAAAACTCTCTCTCGATCATGAAAATATTCAAGTGAAGAAAAAAATATCAAAAAATGTAAAAATGTTTTCATTGAGGATTTCCCTGAACAATCCCTTATTCATAATTTTCCACACAAAAAATTTTAATCCATGAAAAAAATTGATAAATTGATCATGGATACATTTAAAAAGGTATAAGTTAAATTTCCTATCTTGGATACAGTTAAAAAATTCCTAACAATGCTAAATTTATAAAATGGTTTTTCACCCATAGCGGGTGACTAAAGGTGAATAAAAGAGTTAACCATGGTAGGAATATATTGTCCTTGATACAATAAATGAATTCAACTAAATTCAAGGATCTAAAAATAATTACAATTCATTTCACTATAGGGGAGACTTTATTTTTTGACACAATGATTGATTTAGGTTCTTCAATTAATATGATTACATGCTCTATTTATACTTCATTACAAGTTAGATAGCTTCAACCAATGGTAATTGTAGTTTAACATGCCAACCAGAGTACAAAACACCTGAATGGAGTGGTTGAGGATTTCCACATGTGAGTGAAGAATTTCATATTCCCATCAAACTTCTATGTAATTGAGATGGAAGATACCTGAACCTAAGAACATATTTTTATTATACATGGGAGTCCAATTCTTAAAAAAATACAATAATAAATGTTTATAATATAACATTATTCATGGATTTTACGGGAAAAAATGTAAGTTTCAATATCCTTATTACATTAAAAAACTTAGTTGAGGAGACTTCCACTCTTCATGTTTATTAGATGGAAGTTCTCCCCAACAAAACACACTCACTGCATTCTTATCTTAACCACCATTATAATTCTTCTCTATATTATTCTTTATTTGAAATAATGGTTTTTAATTAATGTATTTATTATTATGTGGGTTTATAAAAGTATAATTTTTTGTATTTTAGTTGATGAGTATGTTTATTCGTTGGTACCCATGATCATCAATGATTATGAAAATCTCATTTCCATTGATTCTCTTCCAATAGAGAATAAAAATTAGAATATAGAAAGTTTAATTGATCTCTATAAAGACCCTGAAATTTCAAGGAATTTTTTTTTAATTCTTTGGAATTTTACGAGTCTGCAGTTTTTGGAGGCACCTGATTCTGAAGCCCGGTGTGCCCAGAATCATTTTCTGAAGTTTTGTTCGGGTATGTTCAGTAAACGTACGTGTGGGTTTTTCTATCTTTTGAACTGGTGCTCGGAATTGAAATATGAGGACACCGATGAACTCGTAGCGTCGGTATTCACTTAAGGAGACCTCTACCGCAGTTGCGTTTAGTCGAGAGTGGAAGTTATAAATTGGGGTTTCTAATTAAAAAATTAAAGGTTAAATAAAAATGTGTGTGTAACACATTTTTATTTGAATGTGGTTAAAGTGTCGGTGGTGGTTAAATCCACCAAAGGGAAGTTGGGAGTGGGTTCACCCCCCATATAACCTCCCATGGGAGGATAATGTGTTGTGGGGCCCACATGAACATTAACTCTTCAACTCCCCCTTGAAACCCTTGGAACCCCCATTGATGAGGGTTAAACTCTCCACCTCCCACCATCTCTCATTAATGTGCCAACATCATCAAATTAATTAATTAATATCCCTCAATTAATTGTTTAATTTGAATTTTTTTGAATTACATGGAAATATTAAATTGTGGAGCCTATTATTTTATTTGAGTTGGAAAATATTCTATTGGGAGAAATTCTTGGGAGGAGCTTTTTTTGGAATTATTATTCTCTCAATGAAGAACGTCGTTATTCAACGAAGAACGCTCCACGTCTCGAAGAACGTGAAGCAACACCTTTTACCTTCTTCAACCGGAGCAGGGAAGGGAAGAACTGCCGCCCACGGAGTGCACCGATGGTGACAACTCGACTCAACTATACCGGGCTCCACTCCTTCCGTCATTGACGGAACGACATCTGTCTTCCGCGACACCGACTTCCGTGGATTCGATAACTTTCTTGAATCGAAGTAGGGAGTTTTGTATAATTTTTAATTGAATAAAATTACACCCTCGTACTTTGGAGAATATATGTTGGATTACTTCTTGAGCCTTTAACGCAGAGGAAATGGGCTAACGAACAAGTCCGGACCCTCCGCCAATTCGTTCTTGATGTGCGGTTTGTTGGGCGATGGGTGAACGGAAGGGAAACCATGAACTGAGGCCGTCGTAGTGAAGATCTGGACCCGAGAAGGCCATAGGCACAGGCGGGAGGCAAAACAGACCACTAGAACAACTCTGGCGGCCCGCGAAAGAGCGTGGCGGTGCGGGTTGTCGGTGCGGCGGTGCCGGCCGGCCGCTTGGGGGCAGCGGCACCCCTCATGCTCCGCCGGCAGAAGGCCGCCATGGCATCAGCCGCGGCGGTGGAGCGGAACCCTCTTTATGGTTTCCGGGAGGCACGGGCGGTGCTAGCTGGTGCCGCCATTACAAGAAGCTGGGGGGCTGCACCCCCCCCCCCCCCCCCCCCCCGCTCCGCGCTCGGCCAACTAGTCGAGCCGCGGCTGGCCGTGCAGGCCGGGCCGCCCACCGTGCGGGTCGGGCCCCATCCGTCAGGCCGGGCTGACCCCCTAGCCGGGTCAGACCCACCAAACTGGGTTGGGCCAACCCCCAGCTGGGTTGGACCTGCCGAACCAGGTCAGGCCGATCAGCCAGCCACTGGGCTTGACGGGGCAGGCCCGTTTCTCTTAAACGTGAATAACTTCTAGACCGCATGTCTGATCGATACGCCCTCTGTGGAACTGGGACCTTTGTGATGAGGTGGTCCTTTTGCGATACTCTGACTGAGTTTTGGATGAATTTGAAAAATGACCGGGTTGGATCGAGCGTAAATCCAATCAGGCCCCTGGAACAGAAAAGCCAATAACTCTCAGACCGGGCGTCCGATTGACGCGTCGTCTGTCACGTTGGATTTATTTTGATGAGACGGAAATACAGAATACATAAAATCAGGACTTATTTGATTTATCTATACTTTACTTGAGGAGCGGACCCTCCCAGAATCGAGCGTGCTGTGTGCGGGAACCCTAGAGCTGGCTGCGATGACTTATGTACTGGAATATTGTGTGGGTTCGATAGTGACGAATACTGTAATGGAATCCTACGTGGGTTCGATGACGATGAGATAGATGGAATTTATCTTGTGTGATTCTGACAGCTTATTTGGATTGTATCATGTGTGGGTCCGACAGCTTAGACGAGATAGCTGGACTATATCCTGTGTGGGTCCGAAAGTTTAGATGAGATAGCTGGACTATATCCTGTGTGGGTCTGACATCTTAGCTGGTCCTATATCCTATGTGGGTCTAATAGCTTAGATGATCCAGTGGCTACATCTGATCATCTATATCTCTCTACTATTGTGGCATACCTGTGTGAGCTGAGTCATGACTTTCAACCATTATCATCATGGTGTTTGACTTTACTTCCTGTGTGGACAGGGTTGTGCTTGGGCTTGTGAGTTGGAGCTAGACTGAGATTGGTAACTTAGGTATATATATAGGCATATACCTAACTAGGGTTGGTTGATACTTTGTGATTGTATCTTTATTATTTTGTTTATCCTTAGTGGATATTGTGAGACCTTGCGGGTCTCGGGTCCCTACTGAGTATCGTTATACTCACCCCTTCACGGGCTATGCATGTACCTCGTTGTGTTGGATACAGACGAAGGACAGCGCTGACAGAGGCCGAGAGCTCCACGACTGGATGGTACCTGGAGGTGGACCTTCCGACGTGTCAGTACACGGAGGAGGCTGAAGGACGTGAGTGCTGAGGTGGCCATCTGTACCTACCCTTCAGGTAGGAATCCCCATAAGACGATCCAGGAGCTTCTCTTTTTTTTCAGCTTTTGTCCCTTTTTACTTGTACTTGTTGTTCAGTTGGGTTTGTATACTGGCCCATTTACTTTCCAGCACACTCTTTTGTATTCAGTTTTACTTAGTGTTTACTTCATGTTGCATACTCTGTTTTGTTTGTTTACTTTTATAAAGGCAATGCCTTCCCAGCTTAGGGATTTACGCCTTTGGTGCTAGTCGACAGCCCCTGGCCTATGGAAGGCGGGCTTGGGGTAGTCATGGCACGGGCCCCGAGGATGGGTCGTGACAAATTGGTATCAGAGTTGGTAGGTTATACCACAGAACTTAGACTCTGATTCTTTTAACGGAAATAGTGTTAAGTGTTTTGAGTATGGTTATCAGTTTAGGGAAACTGGTGTTGGTGCGGTGGCCGACGTATCCATACACTAGGAATCTAACTTCTAATTACCGACTCAGTGCATGAAGACACTGATTGCGTGTGTGTTTCCTTTGAAAAAGTTTTCTTCATGATTACTTTGTGTCAGCTAACCAGGTATACTTTTTTAACCATGGCGCACCTGTTTCTTTTCAGGATTGTCCCATGAAGGCAGCCATCTAGGGTTCCTAGTTTCGTGCGAGATGGTAGCCCACCGAGCGACGAGGCCTCGGTGCAGGGCCCCATCACAGCAGAGGCACCAACGGTACTACTACCCGCTGGGCCATCGATACCACCATCTCCAGCAGCAGAGAGTGCACGCCGCCTGAGTGCGTTGGATGAGTTCCAACAACAGAAGCCACCCAGGTTCCAGGGAGAGACGGACCCACAGGCAGCTGAGGATTGGTTGGAGGCTGTCGTGAGAGTTTTCATATTGGTAGGGACACCATCCAACCTTATGGTGATCCTTTTCGTGAGTCTCCTGCACGTATCAGCAGGTAAATGGTGGAGCCTGATGCTCTAGGTGCATAACGAGGCATCACTATGGGAAGACTTCGAGAGCCTGTTCCGGGCAGAGTTTTTTCCAGCCACCCTTCGAGCAGTGTGGATTCAGGAGTTACTACATTTGTAGTAGGGTAGCATGACATTAGCTCAGTACTCAGCAAGGTTCACTGACCTCTCATGCTACTTCACAGATATGGTACGGGGCCCGTTCTTCAGGGCCCAGACCTTCAAGAAGGGACTCAGGCATGAGATCAGGGCTTCAGCGATTCCCCTCAGCATTCCGACATAGGAGGGGGTGCTGGAGAGAGCCCTTCTAGTGGAGAGATTTCTTGCTGATCAGTCACCAGTAGCGAGACCCACCACAGGGTGACACGTAGCAGAGACTTCTACAACCGGCAGTAGACAGATGTCACAAAGGTCCAAGCGGACCAGGCCATCAAGTGGTCGATCCCAAGATACAGGTTCGGTTGTGTGGGGCACACAAAACAGAGACAACTATACGAGGAGAAGACAGTGATATGCATGCGGTGGGTAGGGCCACATGGCTCGTGACTGCCCGACCCGCCATGAAGATGAGCAGCAGATAGTAGAGGTACCTCCCAGGCAAAGGCATAGATTCGACCGTGGTGGTCCGTAGGGAGCAGGCGAACGTGGCAGAGGAGCTGGCCGAGCAGCGGGTGGTGGATAACTTTTTGAGGCTCTACCACCACCACCACCTGGAGGTCCACCTCAACCACAGGCAGCTGGTGGACAGAGGCGGGCTCAACTCCAGGCAGTCTAGGCCTACGATCACGATGCACCTGAGATGATTTGAGGTACTATCTGTGTCTACTCCACCCTTTCTGTAGTACTCATAGACACAGGTGTGAGTCATTCTTTTATTATCGATGCCCTTGTTCATAGCTCGGAGATTCCAACGGAGTCGTTGGCTCGATCCTTACAGCTAGAGACTCCTACGGGAGAAGACTCGACGATTAAGCACTGGCACCGGTAGTGTAAGCTTACTCTAGGAGGCGAGATCTTTGGCTGGGATCTTCTTGTAGCAACGTCGAGGCCTTACGACGTCATCTTGGGTATGGAGTTGTTATCCACAGTTCATGCTCAGATTGACTATATTAGGTGCAAATTGCGGTGTATCCGCATGGATGGGACCAGGTTCACCTTCACCGGCAAGAAGGGAGCCTTTGCAGCGCAGGATGGACTTATGTAGAGGAGGGTGTAGCCGATCACACATCAGTTGGATAGTCTCATCCTCGGAGTGGTTGATGTGCGAAGTCTGAGTTTTTCTATTGTGGTGGATCAGTACGTGGATGTTTTTCCTGACGACATTCCAAGACTACCTCCTCACAGAGAGGTAGACTTCTACATTGACCTGTACCCCAGGACGGCACCGATATCTACTCCATCATATCGGATGGCTCCCGCTGAGCTTCGTGAGCAGTGGGTACAACTGGAGGACTTACAGGGGAAGGGATTTATCCAACCCAATGTTTTACCCTGGGCATCACCGATATTGTTCACCAAGAATGCGGATGGGAGCTTGCGACTGTGTGTCGACTATCATCGCCTGAATCAGGTGACCGTGAAAAACAAGTACCCACTCCCGAGGATTGATGACCTCTTTGATCAGCTCAAGGGAGCACGATGATTCTCGAAGATAAACCTCAGGTCGGGCTATCACCAGCTCAGATTTTGAGGTGAGGATGTGTAGAAGACGCCCTTCAGATATCGGTATGGCCACTACGAGTTCTTGGTTATGCCACAATAGTAGAGAGATATAGATGATCAGATGTAGCCACTGGATCGTCTAAGATGTCGGACCCACACAGGATACAGGACCAGCTAAGCTATCGGACCCACACAGGATACAGGGGCCCAGTTGGATTTACTTAGTGTTTACTTCCTGTTGCGTAATCTATTGTGTTTGTTTACTTTTATAACAGCAATCTCTTCCCAGCTTAGTGATTTACGCCTTTGGTTCTAGTCACCAGCCCCTGGCCTATGGAAGGCGGGCTTGGGGTAGTCATGGAACGAGCCCCAAGGATAGGTTGTGACACCCCCCCACCCCCCCCCCCCCACCCACCCCCACCCCCCACCCCCACCCCCCCCCCCCCCCCGCTCCGTGCTCGGCCAACTGGCCGAGCCGCGGCTGGCCGCGCGGGCCGGGCCGGGCCGCCTGCCACGTGGGCCATACCGCCCTCGCACGGGTCGCGCCACACTGGGACAGGCTGACCCCCAGCTAGGTCGGACCTGCTAAACCAGTTCGGGCCGACCCCCAGCTGGGTCAGACCCGCCGAACCAGGTCAGGCCGACCCACCAGCCACTGGGCATGACGGGTCGGGCCCGTTTCTCTTAAACGTGAATAACTTCTAGACTGTGCGTCCGATCGAGGCTCCGTTTGTGGCAATGGGACATTTACGACAAGGCGGTCCTTTTTCGATACTATAAGTGAGTTTTGGATGACTTTGGAAAACGTCCGGGTTGGATCGAGCGTAAATCCAACTGGGCCCCTAGAACGGAAAAGCCAATAACTCTCAGACCGGGGGTCCGATTGACGCATCGTCTGTCGCTTTGGGTTTATTTTGATGATACGGAACTACGGGATACATAAAATCAGGACTTCATTGATGTATCGATACTTGACTCGAGGATCAGACCCTCCTAGAATCGAGCGTGTTGTATGGGGGAATCCTAGAGCTAGCTGCGATGACCTATGTACCGGAATACTATGTGGGTTAGAAAGTGACAACTACTGTACTGGAATCCTCCGTGGGTTCGACGAAGACGAGATAGCTGGACTATATTTTGTGTGGGTCCGACATCTTAGTTGGACTGTATCCTGTGTGGGTCTGATAGCTTAGACAAGATAGCTGGTTTGTATCCTGTGTGGGTCCAACTGCTTAGACGAGATAGCTGGACTGTATCATGTGTGGGTCCGATAGCTTAGCTGGTCCTATATCCTATGTGGGTTCGACAGCTTAGATGATCCAGTGGCTACATTTGATCATCTATATATCTCTACTATTGTGGCATACCTGTGTGAGTTGAGTCATGTCTTTCAACCATTATCATCATGGTGTTTGAACTTACTTCCTGTGTGGACAGGGTTGTTCTTGGGCTCGTGAGTTGGAGCTGGACTGAGATTGGTAACTTAGGTATATGTATGGGCATATACCTAAGTGGGGTTGGTTGATACTTCGTGATTGTATATTTCTTATTTTTTTATCCTTAGTGGATATTGTGAGACCTTGCGGGTCTCGGGGTCCCTACTGAGTATCGTTATACTCACCCCTGCACGGGATATGCCCACACCTCGTTGTGTTTGATGCAGACGACGGACAGCGCTGATGGAGGCCGAGAGCGGCATGACTGGATGGTACCCGGAGGTGGACCTTGCGACGTGCCGGCACATGAAGGAGACAGAAATATGTTAGTGATGAGGTGGCCATCTGTACCTACCCTTTAGGTAGGAATCCCCGGAAGACGATCCAGGAGCTGCTCTTTTCTTTCAGTTGTTGTCCCTTTTTACTTGTACTTGTTGTTCAGTTGGGTTTGTATACTGGCCCATTTACTTTCCAGCACACTCTTTTGT
Organism: Viscum album; assembly: GCA_963277665.1. NCBI lineage: Eukaryota > Viridiplantae > Streptophyta > Magnoliopsida > Santalales > Viscaceae > Viscum > Viscum album. The sequence goes on from OY728151.1 coordinate 1,222,518,213, forward strand.
ATTTAGTTTTACTTAGTGTTTACTTCCTATTGCATACTCTGTTGTGATTGTTTACATTTATAATGGAAATGCCTTCCCAGCTTAGGGATTTACACCTTTGGTGCTAGTCTCCAGCCCCTGGCCTATAGAAGTCGGGCTTGGGGTAGTCACTGCACAGGCCCCGAGGACGGGTCGTGACAATCTCACTCCCACAAAATCTCTTACCTCAATAAAAAAAATTGTTATTATCATAATTAAAACCACTTCCCTTTAATTTAAAATATTCTTATCCTGAGGTTATTGGACAATTTACCATTATTATTTCCAATAACATCTATCTAGAGTAATAATTAAAAATGATAGACCTTTTTAGAGAGCGTAAAAATATGATAGAATGGTTATTGTATAATACTCTTGGGATTAAACTATATATTTTTAAGAATCAAATACTTTTATAATAAGATGATAAAACCATAAGGAAATCAAAATTTTGGTTAAATTCCACCCTCGTTAAAGTGGTAAAAATAAAGGTGAGAAAATTACTTAATGTTGGGATCATCTATCCCATGTCTGATAATAAATGGGTTGTCCAAGTGAAAATTGCACACAATAAAATTATAATAATAGTAGTTTCAATTGAAAGGAATAAATTGGTTCCCACACATGTTCAAAAATAATGGAGGTTCTATATAGAATACCATTGGCTAAATCAATCCATGCAAAAGGACCGCTTTTATCTATCTTTTATTGATCAAGTGTTATAAATATTGGTTGTTATGTCTCATTATTGTTTCTTAGATGGATATTTGGGTTATTTCAAAATCCATATATCCCCTGATGATCAAGAAAATACAACTTTCACCTTTCTACTTGGTACATTTTTATATAGAAGGATTCTATTTTGTCTTTCTAATGATCTTGGTACCTTTCAATGTTGTATGGTTAGTATTTTATCTGGGTATATATAGAATTTAATGAATGTTTTCAAGGAAAAATTCACTATTTATGGATATTAATTTGATGATTATTTAGCACACCTATCTTCTTTCCACTATCGTTTCATTGAAAAAGATATCATATTAAATTATGATAAATTTCATTTCATACTACAGTGGGTTATAGTTCTTGATCATGTCATTTTGAGTGAATTAATTCAAGTTGATAAATCAAAAATTTAAATAATTACATCCCTTCCATATCCAAAATGTGTTCATAAGGTGTATTATTTCTTAGGTCATTCTATTTTTTAACACTGGTTTGTTAAATAATTCAGTAAGATATCACTTCCCTTATCATTATTATTATAAAAAGATTTATATTTTAGTTTTGATAGTAATTTTGAGGATGAATTCAATTCACGAAAGAGGAGTCTCACATCACTTCTCATCATCCAACCTCCAAGGTCGGGTCTCCCTTTAGAGATCATGTGTGATGCCTATAACTTTGCATCCAGGGCAGTTTCATTATAAAGGGTTCGGAGGGATCCTTGTGTCATTGCATATACTTCATGTACCCTTGACCCTGCCCAAGAAAATTATAAAACCACTAAAATAAACTTCTTTCTATTGTGTTTTCCTTGGGAAAACTCTATTCATATATACTTGGGTCAAAATTCATTTTATTTTCAAATCATTTTGTCCTTTAGTTTCTCTTTAGGAATCCTAAGGCTAAACCACTCCTCATATAGTGGATTCACCTCCTACAGAAGTTTGTATTAGATATTAAAGACAATCCATGAGTGAAAAATGTTATAGTTAACCACATTATTAGTATTCATCCCAATTGGACCATCATGTTGAGTCATACCTCCCCATTGTATATTTCTTCCCTAATGAGAACCTTTATGATATTATGGACATTACCCATTGATATGTAGATATTGTGAGTTTTTTGTGGCATCTAGTGTCTCAAGTGATTTTATAACTTTAAAATCTCATTGTCTTAATCATGATTCACACTGGTATATTTGAGATAACCCATACTTATGGAGAATTTGTGGTAACTGGATTATTTTTTAGTGCATCCTTGACCATGAGTTCACGTCTGTTTTGAGCTTCTAATAAGCTTCATTTCTAATGGCTTGGTCCTTATATTGTTATTAATGTTTATTCTTTTGGTGTAGTATATATTTTACATGAGAAAAGTGGATGAATTTTTACCTATAATTTTTAGTGACTTAAACACATCTATGAGTATTTTCCAAACCATTCGGCGGAGGAACTCCAGCTTAAGGATGCCACCTATGACACCACTTAGCAAGTTGTCCCCTCTCTATGCCTTTATTTATTTTTATATTTATTTAAATTTATTATATTAAATAAAATTTAATTTTTAGGTGTGTGGGAGACAAAATGGAGTTATTATTTTAGTTTTTCAAAAAAATAAAAAAAATCAAACTAAACCAAAAATTTCAAAAAAATAAAAAAAAACGAAAAAAACCCTAAAAAGTTGTTATGTTCCCATTTTTGTTTTTTTTCTTTGTCTTGTGTTTTTATATAAAATTTGAACTTAAATTAAATATCCAAAATCAATTTACATACTTAATTCAAAATTTTATATAAATTTATTTGGTTTTTGAAAAATGGATTCAAATGAGTGTTGATATGGAATCATTTTCTTAAATTTGGATTTTTAAAACATAATGAGAAGCTTAATGGATTTTTGAAACTCATGCCTCATTAGAACTAACAAATTTTAATTTTCACCAACCTGAAATGTGATCTAAATAAATTTTTTATAATATTTTTAGTACTATATTTTCTTGAGTGAACTGAAATTGTGTGTTCCATCTAAAACTTAGTTTTATACTTTATCAAATCTTTTGAGAACAAGGAAATATAATAGTTTTATTGAGGTTTTTATTTGATAGTGATCCCCTATTTTCATCCACTTTTGATACCCTTCCTTACATTATCCCTTATTAATATACTATTATACATAAATGAACTTATAGTTAATGACATTACAAGCCCATTTTCCCTACCTACCTTTACTCTTGTTTACATTTCATGATCAAATTTCATTGTGAGTGTGGGGGAATTGAGGTGATTCATGTATTATCATGGGTATGGAACAAATTATATGGGAATGTTTGGGTTGGTTACCATTTGATAGATAGTCCAAAATTCATGTATTTTTCATTGTAATTCACTTGATTCCTCTTGGAAAAAATGTAAAATAAAATAAAAAAAATGTAAAATGGGATTGAATTTTTAATTATGATCATTTTTATGACTAATGAACATAATAAAAAAAATTCATGAGTCGTTTTTCATTCAATATATTTTTTTCATCTCATTCTCTAAAATAAAACAAAATAAAGAAAAAAGTGTATATAAAAAATGAAAAAAATGAAAAAAAATAACAGGAAAAAATATTCATTATACTTTATTTGATATGATTTGTAGATAAATATTTGAAAAATGGATACTAAATTTAATTATTCATAATAGGTTACCTTTATTTTGTAATCTACATTAAATTTTTAATGATTTATCATGCATTTTATTCTAATATAAAAACATCACATTTATAGCCTTAATTTTAAAAGTTTATCCACCAACCCTAAACCTCAATAGAAATCCTTAAAAATACTAATGATTAGCATAATATTATTTATCTCTTATGTGGATATTTAGTATTTAATCAAGTATATGGTATGCCTTGCATGATTTTTGGATGAGTAAAACTTTTCATAAATCTCACACTTGAGAGATGATTGATTCATTATGAGGTAGGTTGCAACATGTTTCATGGGTGAATGAATAAATTTGAAAAAAATTTAATGTGAGATAATAATAATGGTGGTAAAATTGATTTCATAAAAGTGACATTATTTATTTCACTTGGAAATGATCTTGAAATATTTCTTTTGATTTATGTGTGTATTTTGATCCTGATTTTGACTTTTCTTAGGAGTGAAGAGGTTTAGGTGTGAGGATGTGATCTAAGAATGATATATAATATATTTTCACACTTATACTTGTAGTTTAAATTTTTATTAGTTTTATTATCCCATTATTAGAACCTTTTTCACCCAATATATATTTTGAATTAATTTATTTAAAACATGCACAAATTGATGAAATTACACTATTTTCCAATTGGAAATTATTTTTGTATTTTTCTCAAAAAATTATATTCACTTATCAAAATTGGTTAATTACATTTTTTAGTATTTTTGGTTAACTTTTATACAATTTCTTCAATTGGATCAAGTGATGGACACAAGCACAATATACCCAATGTGGCCCACAAAGAAAGAAATTTTGGGTGAGGCATATTGGACCAAAATTCTATAATTGGGCCATAACATGGGATAGATATGTTAAATTATTCTTATTCCATATTAATTTGAAATAATACTCAAGATACTGCATGTAAAAAAATAAAATTCAAAATTCAGTGGATAAGGCATTCAAATGGGAGGTGAAAGTGGGTGGAAAAACTATCATGGATACCTCACCTATACCCCTAGGATATTGACTTTATTTTGGAACTATCTTAAGTAAAATGTATTTAAATATCCTTATATGCCTAATTATTTGAGTATTATTAACCAGATTAATATTTTAGAGTGATTGGGGTGTCCTTATTCTTCAGCTATGTCATCATCTCCTTCCATGGAGTTCTAATCTCTTTATGATCACCCAGGGAGTAATATGATGTAAATCCAAAGTTCACATTTATATTATATGAATTATATTTTTAACTACATGTGTATATATTTTCTCCCCATCTTATATTCTTATTTAATTGGGTTGTGTGTCATTATGTCTCACACATACTCAAATGATCTTGTTTGGGGGTACCCATTCATGTGATGTTTCATAAGATATTCACCATTATATCTTATCCTTTTCAATTATAGTATTTTTTTAGTTCATATTGGTATATTGAACTCATATAAACAATAAATATACATGAAAAATATATTTCATGGTATCATGTTGAAATAACACACAAACCTAAACAGCACATCAAGTTCTTCATGTGTTTCCTTGGTGAGTTTTGGTTATGAATTCAGACAAAAATCACTCAATCATTGATAGTAGCCGGTGAATAATTTTTTGTTTCTAATTTAACCCTAGGAGTTATCCTAGCTTAAACTAATTATAATTATTTTATAGGTGTTATAAATCAAGGATTAAAATATCTAAACCATATCTATTAAATAAATGAATAATGAGCATCAAGGGATTTCCCTGAGTTGATCAATTTCAATCTCATAAGTTAATCTTCATTTTATTCTAATCTTAATTTGTGTTCAAATGATTTTTTATCTCAAAAAACCAAATTCATTAAAAATTACATATCATTTTCTAATAATTAAACTTCATTGGAATGTTTTTTTCTAAGTCTCCATCAAGATATGACCTAGGGTTCCTCTTATACTATAGAAATTCTAATAAAAACAAACATATAATTTGATTCTTTCAAAAAAATGATTAGTTAAATTATGGTAGAATAATAAAAAAAATTATGTGAGATTCACTAAATATAGTTTTTCCACCCATATCCCATCAAAATTCATGATATGGGCTTATAAAATATTCAAAAATGTATGAATATTTCTCTCAATTTGGTCACCATTTGTGTATGAAATATAGTGTTCATGAATAATTGGGAATCAAATTCACATTGTAATCACATTTACATCGAATATATGAACTGGGCATCCTGATATAACATGATCAACCAAATAAATACATAAAACTATACCAACTAGATCACATTAATTCATTCCAAACTCTTCATATGACTTTATTCCCTAATTCTTAAAAAAATATGATAAATTATTTAATTGATTCGTGATTATCTAGTTTCATGAAAATTAGATATATGATACAACCTAATCATATAATACATGGATACATACTCTCACTTATATTGTGGAATGATCAACAAAAAAATTAATCCATATTGAACATGATGCTCAATATTCACCTTCAGAAAAGTGATACATCATAATATAAATTTTTCAATTGACCTCTTCAATACAATCAACCAAATTTTTTTCCTAAATAAATTATACATTTTTTCATGCACAGATTCACTTTACATTTTTCATTATCTAATTGATTATAAATGAAGGTCTATAAAACTCATGAATCACTAACTCATGCACAAACAATAGAATAAACAATCAACCTCAAAACATGATATGATTATCTCTACCTTTGGAATAATTATTTGGTTCCACTCCATAAATGATAAGGTCTCACTATGCATCACACTCAAGGTTACCAATCTAAGACTTTATGAAATGTCACACCAAGGTGGAAGGTGATAACATTTAATACATTCAATATTTAACATCCACCACATCCATATCGAGATTCATCAAAACCAACTATTCGATAATTATACACCCATCATGCACAACTTGAGTAAAATCCTTATATAACATCATTCTCAAGGAATCAACCATTGCATTTCCCTTTTCCAAGTTTATATCATATTTCAAAATCAAAACCCTTTAAAAACACTATTTATCATCTTTAATGAAATTCCAAATCATACTATGAGAAAATATAATACAACCTATTATGATTTTAAAATACCATAAAATGATTGTGAAGTATATAATTTCTCTAAAGATTCATGATAAACACTACCACTAAAATCTCAAAAACATCCATGACATAGTTATGATCATGGGATCAAAACTACATAAACCTATAAGAAATAAAAAAATTCATCTCCATTAGTGTAAACATACACAAGAATGTGAAGTATCATAATAAACCTTATAACTCCCTCTAGTAACAAAAAAACCAACACATTGTCCATCCTCTCCTCCAGGTGATCAAAAGTGTCTTAACACAACTCTAATCATGCAAATTCATGACCTTTATTGATCAAGGTTGATAAAATTATCATAACCCATGAGAAATTAGGAATGAACTATCTATAATAATTGATTCATACATGAAAAATATACACTTATAACACATTTTTTATAGGATTTAAAAGAAACAATCATCTCATCTTTTATTGGGTCAACACTGATACCATCTTAAAAAATAATATGACCCTAGAAGTTTAATTTTTGAGCATAGAACTAGAACTTTAAGAGATTTTTGAATAATTTATGCCCATAAAACATATCTAAAAAAGTTATATGTGATTAACATGTTCCTCCTCTAACATTGAAAATACCAAGATAGCGTCAATGAACACCACCAAAAACTAATATGAATTAGGTTGAAACTTTTAGTTCATCAAACCCATAAACATAGCTGGTGTATTAAATAAACCAAATTACATAAAAACATACTCATAATGGCTATAATGATACCAAAATTATTCATTGGTATATCATCCTCCTATATCCATAGTTAATGATATATAAACCTTGAATGTATCTTTGAGAAATAATTAGAACCCTTTAACAAATCAAATATCCTGTCAATACTCGATAGTGGGTATCTATTCTTGATCATCACTTAATTCAATTGATAATTTTTAATACATAATTATAGGTTATTTTATACCTTATTCATGAAAAAAATTGATTCATCACGTGGTGATACACAAGGTTGAATGAATTCTCACTAAAAAATATCAGCAATAAGATCCCTCATCATATGATATTCCTTTATCTACTAACATAGAGTTTACAGTGGAATACACACAAATTTTCATGAAACAACTCAGGATACCCTTAATTCGAGCACTCGATTTGGCTAATAGAAATACCCTAAGGGCGTTCCGTGGACTAGAAACTAGTTCCTTGTAATCAAATAATACTCATTGGGAATGATTTTTCATAAGAAATAAATTTATTAAAAGGATATACAAACTAAGGACTAGGTATGTTTATGCCATACATTAGAGAGACGTTCCTCATAAATGAATAAATAAATATAAACATCTCAACTAGACATGAAGAAAATAAATACAAGAAGAGACCATACAATGTTTTATAACTAAAAATTGAGATAAAATACCAGCCAAAATTCAAAATAAATTAAGGTAACTTGATGGTGGCCAAAGAAGTGGTGCATGGTCAAGGTATGAAGCTACAAAGAAACAAAAGAATCAAAGATTATGACTACCCATATCAATATGATGGAGGGTTTCATCCCCTTCATATCACCTCCATAAATTGATATAATGCTAACCAGGGAACCCAATCCTCCAAGAATCACATTTTCCCTATAACAGATAAGGTGCGTGTACACCCATTGGTGTATAGAAGGTGTAAAAAATGAGCCTGGTAGGATCCTACCATGTGTTACATAATAATACTTTTTTAGAGAGACGATAACATGCTATTTTGAACACCATATAATAAAATTCATTTTTATCTTTCTAATAAAAACAATTAATATGGAATAATTTCTTAAATGAAATCAAATTAATTAAATAAACCTTTAAAAATTATTTTCTCAAATCATGTGTTATGATAGGTTACCCAAATGATAGTAGGATTGGGGTACCTATAAGTGATATGTCACCCTAATGGTGGATTTTAGATTTTTGTAGCATCTCTAGAAATAGGGGGTTCCACATATCTATTCCACTAGTATGGATAGTGGTGTCGGAACTCATCCCATATAGGAAATTCCTAATCAAGCGTATAGGGTGTCCCATGGGTTTAAAAAAATACATTACACCATTTCATAGATGTACATTTCACCAAAAAAACAACTAAAAAGAATTAATTCCTTTCTAAAAATATTTATCAAGTACTTAAAGAAAAAAAGTATATAAGCAAATTTATTTTCTAATAACCATCCTATAAAACAAATAATGAAAACAATTAAAACATTTTTTAAATCAATTTTAAATAATCATGAACTCAAAATTATAAGAAACAAAGTAAAATACGGAACCACTTACATTAATTTTTTGAAAATACTCAACAATATAGTTAGTGCGCATAGAATAAGAGTTTGGGATCCTTATGAGTAAGAGAAAACTCTAAAATCAAGAACCCATGCCATGGAAATCAAGTAGAAAAAAACCCTAGGCCTCCATGACATTGGGGTAGTAAGAAACCTAATAAATTAGGAAGTTAAAACTCAAATGAAGGAATTGAAGGGCCTTACTTTATGTTTCCTTAAAAATATTTATGAATAACTACTAATAAATCAAGTTTTAGAGGTGGGGGATAAGGTCCTTGAGCATGGGAGAGGGTTTTCATTCCGAATGGAAAAAATGAGTGTGTTTGGGGGTTGGATCGGGATGTAAAGTCCCGGCCTGGGTTCCATACACTGGGGCCCCGATATGGACAACCACATGACCTCAAGAGTGCATCCCCATACACCAGTGGATGCTTACTAGAAGCGAGGGTATAATATCACTCATGGAGAGACTATACACACTTTTATTAAAGTAATATACTAGTAGAAAATAAAAGACAATACCTGAATAACATATAACCAGAAACAGAGAAGTACCAAGATCACAAGATGGCCAAAAATGGAAATACAATATCAGAACTAAATAGTAAATATGACATGATAAAGTATGTTTCAAGTGTCAAAATGAAACTCAAAAGTAAAGACACTGATAACTCCCAAGTGGTCGCTAAACCACATCTAATTCCCTCATCTATGATCCATCCCCAAGTAATATATCTAACATAAGGCATTTTCTCTTACCTTATTCTACAAACATGAAATATATTCAGGTACTGATCAGGAGGCTTGATTAGGGTGTGAGTATAACTCAGTGGTCCACCACCAATAGCATCTAAAATAATATCCAATCAAAAATTGTATGCAGTTTTATAAGGAATAAAATACAAGAAATAAAGTAAACATTTTATGTTTATTCAATTATCCTTTATTTAATTGCATAAACCCCTGAGTTTTTTAGGACACCCAAACCTCAATACTTTCTTCATCCCATGCCGGAATCTGAACCATTTCACATTATCAATTTACAAATCATTTAATAAATTGGCTTTTATTATACATTTCATTTCAATTCATGATATGGATAATTGGAACCATAGTCCAATGCCACTATTCTAGCCATAGATTGTCAGATCTAGCACCCTGTGAGTATTTGGATTATCATTCCTTATCTCACACATCGTGGTTATTTGAAGTATCATCCCCTATCCCATACAATTTTCATGCATGCCTTTGGTATAGAACATCATGTCTAGGACCCCATGGGTATTTGGAGTGTCAGTCTGCGTCCCACTCCCCATTTTCTCAATCAATCACATATATCACATGTATCACATATCACATGTGTATCACATATATCACATGTATCAAATATATCACATGTATCACATATCTCATATGTATCACAATAATTAATTCAAAAATTAATTAATCACAAAATATCCATTAATTAATTAATTAATTAATTAATTATGAAAATCCCTTCAATTAATTCATCAATTAATTAGTCACATAAATTCCATTAATTAATTCACCAATTAATTAATCTCCATAATTCTATTAATTAATTCACCAATTAATTAACTAAATCCGCAATCACAAATATCTCCATAATTAATTCATCAATTAATTATCCATATTCATCAATCTCGATATTACAATAATTAATTCAAAAAATAATTATTCTCAATTCACAATTAAATCTTCTGATAATTAACTCACAATACATTATCCCCAATCACATAATTAAATAATATGATAATTAATCCATCAATTAATTATCCCAATTCTACAATTCCATTATTCAATCAAATCGCCAATTCCATAGTTAATTAATTTATAGTGTTAATTAATTCAATTTAATAATTAAAATTTCTAAACAAACCTTAGAAATTCTAAAATCACCTACACATTATTGATATCAAGACTATCGGATTGGAATAATAGACCACCTACCTCAATTCGTTGATGAACAATCGCCCAATGGAAATCCCCATAATTCAGTGGAGTAATGGCATAGAATGAGATCTAAATCTAAAACCTAAATAAAGATATCTATAATCTAAATCTAGATCTATAACCCTAGATCAAATTCCACAATACTAGATCTAGATTTATCCCAAAACATGAAGAAAAACCACCAAAAGAATGGGAGCAGGAAGGAAGGAAGAATGGGAAACCAAGCAAGATTGGATTCTCTTACTAGGAGGGGTGAAGATCTTAAATATGGGATTTGAATCCTAATGAAAAAGGGTTAAAAAGGTTTGGAATCCATCTAGGTGGCTCTAAAATTTAGATAAATCTATTTGGTCTAAGTTTGGGTCGAATAGGGTGAGTTTTAGCGATTCGGGTAATTTAAAAACTAATTTTATGGTGACTTAAAAAGTCAAGCATGGTTTTCTAGGTAGAGACCCATGGTTTTCCCTAACTGTTTGCCTAAATTGTGTGCCTATTATTTTTAGGGTGCATGGTTTGAAAAATTGTGTTCCAACCGTGCAAATCCCCATTGTCCAGGGTTGCACAGTTTGCAGGGTTGGGATGTGCGGTTTGCTTTAACTGTACGCCAATCATGAATAGCCCTATTTCTTTCAAATTTTCCCATTATTTACCCAAATTCACCACAAAGTAAAAAACAAATGAAAAGTACTCAAAATAGGAAAAATATTACATGTGATCATGCTCTAGACAACTCCAGAGAAGGTTGGGATCTTATAATCTCCCCACCTTATAACAGCTCATCCTCGAGATGCACTCTCAAACATCTCTAAGATTCTAATTCAAAAAGATCAGGAAAATGAGTCTATATATTTGCTTCACTTTACCATGTCTCCTCATCCACACCTCCATGTTTCCACAATATACAAACTATCATTATGGTCTTTCCCCTCAACACTTTCTCACTGCAATCCAACAAACGTATTGGATGCTCATCAAAGGACGCATATATCTATAGCTTAACATCATCTACATTGATCACATGAGAAGGATTGGGGTGATTCCACCATATATATGACACATGTAAAACACCATGCATAGCAATATATTTCTATGTAAGAGTCAATCGGTATGCCACCAACCTGATTCTCTCCCCAGCCTCAAACGGTCCAATGAACCTAGGCACCAACATGCCCTGTCTCTATATCCTTTGTTGACCCAACCTAGGCGGAACCCGAAGGAATAAATGATAATGCTATGTAAACTCTAAGGTTCATCGACGTCTATCAGCATGTGACTTCTATATACTTTAATCCATAGTCATACATTTCTAAATCAGCTGCACCTGATCTGACGTCTCCTTCATGAGACTCGGTCCCAATAACTCCGACTCACCTACCTCCATCCAGCATAGAGGTAATCTTAATGTCCTACCATAAAGTGCCTCATATTCTATCATATGAATAGTTTAATGATAATTGTTATTATAGGGTAACTCAACGGCGCTTCTCCCAAGACCCACCAAAGTCAAGAACACATGCTCATAGCATATCCTCAAGTACCTGTATAGTACACTCCAACTGCCCATCTATTTGTGGGTGGAAAGTTGTACTCAATAAAACCTACATACCAAGAACCTTTTTAAGACCTTTTATAAGCTTCAAGTAAATCATGAGTCGTAGTTTGAAACTATAGTCCATGGAACCCTATGCAGAAGAACTATCTCCCGAACATACAAGTCTCCCAACTATTCCATTGAGAAAGTCTCTCGTATAGGCAAGAAATGTGATACCTTTTTCAATCTATAAAAAACCACCCAAATAGAATAATTCTTCCTAGGAAACCTCAGAACACCCACCACAAAGTCCATATTCATGTCATCCCACTTCCATTCTAGAATGGACAACAGCTATAGTAAACCTCCAGGTCATTGATTCTTGGAATTCACCTACTGACAGGTGTAGCATCATATCACAAACTTTTCTATTTCCTTTTTCATGATTGGCCACCAAAAATATCATCATAGGACATGGTACATTTTGATCACACCTGGATGAACTATCATCTTTGATGTATGAAATTCCCACATCAACTCCTCTCTCATTCTTGTAGTCACAACAACCTGATTACTGACATAGATGATCTCATCCCTATCTATTCACCGATCAAAAGGTGACTCCCCACATTCAAGAATTTCCCTCAAGGTTAAACATTCTAGATACTCATACTTTTTATCTATAATCTATCTCAAAATTATAAACTCCACTATAAATGACACAAGATTCATCAGCTCCTGCCTCTCCCAAACCACCACAAGCATCTTCGATAGTAGAGCCGTCATTTTCCACTCAATATTAGAATCCTGAACTTCTTGAGTCTGAGTTTTCTTGATCAAAGTATTAGAAACATTATTCCCCTTTTGGGTATATATTCTAGATCAAAATCAAAAGACTACATATAAATAACCCATCTCTGCTATTATATATTCAAATCTGGTTGTGAAAAGATATACTTCAATCCCATGTGGTCTATATGCACAGTAAAATTTTCACCCAATAGGTAATTCCACTAACACTTAAAATCATAAACCATTACTGCCAACTTGAGTTCATGTGTAAGGTATTTCCATTCATTTTTTCCTCAACTAATGAGACCCATACACCAAAACTCAATCTCCTTGCATCAAAACAACTCCAATTCCAATCCCAGAAGCATCACAATACATCGTGTACTCCTCACCTATCTCAAGTATGATCAATATTGTTGTTGATGTCAAACACTTCCTCATCTCTTAGAAATAATTCCCACAAGATTCTAACCATTAAAACTTTATAACCTTTTTGGTCTAACCTGAAATCAGCGTTTCCAATCAGGAAAAGTCCTAGATTAATCTTTGATAATACCCAATTAACCCCAGAAAGCTACAGATATCAAAAACATTCTTGGGATTCTCCCAAGATACAATTGCTTTCACTTTCTCTAGGTCCACTAAAACACATTCCTTTGAGATGATGTGACCTAGGAAGTGTAGTATCTCATTTTAAAACTGGCACTTAGATATCTTGGCATGTATCTGATTCTATCTTAGTGTACTCAGGATGATGTCAAGCTGTTGGGCATGATCTTCATGAGTCTTGGAGTACACCAAGATGTCATCCACAAATACTACAACAAAATGATCCAGTTATGGATGAAATATTTTATTCATCAAGGCCATAAATATTTTCAGTGCATTTGTCAACCTAAATGGCATTATAATGAACTCATAGAGTCCATAACTCTTCTAAAATAAGTCCTTGATATATCAGATTTCTGAACTCTCAGCTGATGATACCCTGGTCTCAAGTCGATCTTGGAAAAGACACAAACTCCCATCAACTATTAAAATTGATTGTTGATATGTATAAGAGGATATCGTTTCATCACTAGTTCAAATTACAGTAATCAATGAAAAATCATATATTCCCATAAACCTTATTTTCAAACAACATAGGTGAACCCCAAGGTGAAAAACTCAGACAGATAAAACCCTTATCCTCAAACTTCTTCAGCTGAGTCTTTTACTCTTGAAGCTCTATCAATTCCATTTTGTATAGTGGAATTGAAACTGGATCAGCCCCTGGTATAAGCTCAATAGTGAATTTCACATCTATTAAAAGTGTAAACCATGAGAATTATTTAGGAAACACATCCTGAAACCTATCCACAACAGGTGTAAAGACATTTTTCTTCACACCTCCATCATTTAGAAATAAACTATCAACCTTGTCTATGATCTCTCTTAGTTTATATGTAATTGAACCTACTCATCCTACCTAGATATCCCACTCTCCACAATGAATGTAATTTTCAACCTTAGAATATGTAAAAGTAGCTCTCCTCTGGTAACAATCAATGTGGGCTTAGTATGCTACTAACTAGTCCATACCCAAAATTAGGTTGAAGCCTGACATGTCAAGGATATAGAGATTCTAGAGAAAATGGTACTCTCCAATATCAAGAGAACACCCCTTGAACAAATATATATCTCTAGACCACACTCCAAGAGGTGTTTCTATCATCAACACCCTTATCATGAACTCCACCACTAGGCTCAAACCATTAAAAAATTTCAAAGATATAAAAGAATGATATGCATCGGTATTAAAAAAGGCATGTAAGAACCTAGTTTTTCACTCAGATATGGATACTTTAAATTTCTATCTAATTCTTTATTTTGGACCTAATATAGATTCCTAATGAGTTGGTGAAGGTTTTGAGGGTGACCAAGGCTTTTTCAGAGCCTGGAACACAGCTTTTGGGAAAACAAGGCATGGCACCTAGTTTGTAGTAAACCGTGTGGGAAGGCCACATGGTTAGAGAAAACCGTGTGGGTGGCATGTTTTTGGATAGAGCCTTACCAAATGGTTGGTAGATAGTTTCCCAAACCATGCAAGTTCCCCTTTTTCCTAGGTACTCATGCATGGTTTGTGTACAGTTTTTCAAACCATGTGGACAAACCTCGTACAGGCAAATTTCTGGGTAAAATGACCATTTTTTCCCTTAATAACATAATTAAGCCCCCTCCTTCCTCATAATCTGAATTCATATAGGATTATACTCCATTTCTACCTATTTGGATCTTTTTGAAGGCTTAAGGTAGGGATCAAGAGATCTCCTTCATTCAGGATCTAATCAAGCTTCTGTTCATCACGTTGGATGTGCAATGGTAAGTACTCGAGTCCTTTTTATCCATTCTTCTCCTTTATTTCTCTCAACCTAATTATCAAGGTGTGAGAATTTTTTTCCTTTTTCTCAGATCTACTTTGTTATAAGATGAATCAAAGGCTGATATCAGAGTAGGAGATTCGTACAACCCTAAGGTGGGTGGTCTTTAACTCATCCCTCAAGTTCTTTGATTTTGAAATTTATCATGTGGGGCCCACCGATTCCATCGAGTGTCGTTTATTGATTTTATATGCCATTATTATAATCATTAGAACTGTATGGTTATGATCTTTCAAAATATGTTATTAGTTATTAGTGGTTACACCCAAAACTCCATCCATCCAATGTAGGATGTTATACCACAATTGGGTTTTTGTATTTGATAAATTTGAGACGTCGTTCGGGTGTTCTTTGGATTGACCCTTCTAAGGGTAATATTTTCTATATTAAAGGGTTTGTTGTAAATTTAGAATCACATAATGGTAAGTAAAATGTATTCTCACCACTTGACCTACCTAAGGTAAGTGCTTCAATTTGATAATTAAATGTGAAATAGAAATTGGAAAGTTTACTAAGTATATGACTTGGCCTTAAATGGAAATGAATAATAGATTGCATGTCTATAGAACCCCTTACCATGTCAATGGAAGGTATTGGGGTGAACCTTAATTATTTAATATGTCTTAAATGGATTAAATGAATGGTTTCATGCTACTTGGCATTATCACGCTAATGAAAGGAAAGGATTGAACCAAATGGACTTATTGGTTAATTATGACTTGATTAAAGGGTTTCATGATACTTTTACCATTCACACTAATGAAAGGAAATTATTGAACCAATTGACATTATACATGACTTCATTATTAAATATGAGTGGCCTGACTCAATCTCGCCTTGGATTCTTATTAGGGAATGCCTTGAGCACTCAGGAACCCCAATCTGATTCAAGGATACATATTTCTTAGGTTAAAACCCACCTAGATACCAATAATTTTCTATTATTGGATTCCTATTATGATACCATAAAATCCCTCACATAGTATTAAAGGATTCCTTGGATACACTCCTTGGATCTAGCATTGACAAGTAGGCTCCATGGTTAAAGCCCATAAGTCCCAGTCACTGCTTAGCCCTATTTTACCTTGGATGATCACCTTGGATTTGGTAGGCATATTATTGTGGAATTCCTTGGAATATGATCCTTGGATTACACTCTTTCCCTTAGCTAGGATATAGTTACTGATTTGGATACCCTTGAGGTCTACGTTTCCTTGGTTATTACCTTGAAACTTCATTATTAAATATCATTATAGGTTGCCTCATTACAGTTGGAACCTTTACTATTTCTTAAAAGTGACTTATTTATAAACTAGTAATAATCAAATATTGAATTATTTATATGTTCAGACACCAGTCAAGAGTTGAAGTAGGTACTTGGGTATTTAGTGACATCATACTATTTTACTTTATATATTCATGCTTGCACATTGTTATAATTCCATTACACAGGCCAGATGTTATAGACATCATTGGTGGTGGCCCAATGATATTTATCTCACAGCCTCTTGAGGTGATATTTGGTACCCAGATAGATTACATGAATGAAGGTGTTGATAAAGGGAAGTGTGTGGCTTTGAACAATTGATTTTTTTCTATTTAGGATGGAGCTTGATAGTGGATGACCGAGCCAGAGCTCGAGATGTTTGGGATAGTCTTTAATTTCCTTTATAATTTTGTAGAACATATTATGCCTGCTATCTTGTATCCATGTTTTCTAGTTTTCTAGATACATGAAATATCATCATTAGTTATTCTAGTTGTTTCATTTATTGTTATTATTTTCCCTATTTATGGTGTGCCTTCTCTTTATTTATATTGCTTCCACTATTTACCTCATTTTATGTTTATCCACTATTCTAAACTTTATAAATGAGGGCATATTCTCCCAATAGACACACACTAGGCCCTCATTTCTAGTTATCATCCTCTGACATTCAGGGAGATGTGCTTGAGGCCATGTGGCCCACCGGGCTCGAGGCACCTATTAAGTGACATCCAGGTCCGGGACATCACAAATTGGTAACAGAGTGGGTCATTTTATTTCTTTTCTATTTGAAGACAATAGTCAAGATATTAGGAACTCTTGATACTTGGTGATAAGTCGTGTTTGGGCATCGTGAACCCATGTTTGGGGTAAAATTCATGTTACACAAAATATAATTGTTGTTTTGTTTTTCCTATTACAGCTGAAATTATTTCACTATTGGGTGATGCACATGATATGTTGAGGTCATTATTATTATTATTATTGAAATTATATATTATCCTTGGCCCAATTAGATGAGGGAAAGGATCATTATTACGTGCATCATTATAGGTACCTAGAATTCACATGTCATGCATATTATCATTCCATATAGGTGAATTTCACTACTTTGCATTGATTGATATTCTTTTGATTGTTGATTGATGATTTAATAGATATATTATGATTTTATTATTCTTGGTTATGATTGAGTGATTTTATTTCTCAACTCATGAGGTGTTATGGGACCTTGTGGGTTGGGATGAGTAATTTATCAAGTCAAACCATTATATTATAAATAAATGGGTGTCGTTTTCATTGATGAGGTGTATGGGAACTGATTAAATGGAAATGGCTATCCATTATAAAGTGAAACATGAAATCTAAAATAAAATGGTTTCACATCCTTATCCCACCTTATCATGTTTATGAAAGTTAAAGGAGTGAACCTCGTAATTAAATTAAGAATGAAATAAAACTCATACTTGAGCACTTATCGATACATGGTATTCTAAGCATGTAGTTGGGGTAGTATTCCTTGGGTAGTGATTTTACTTACGTTCATCTTCCTCTAGTGATGCTATCTTTCTGCTTAAGCTTATTTTGAGGCATGTGATTGTCATTTGTAGACAAATTACACCACGGAATCCTCGTATCGTATGCTATGAAGGTGGTGATGATCATGATCCAAATGTGGTGGGCCCTGATCCTCCAATCTTACCTCCAAGAGTGACACTTGAGGAACCTCTTGTTGTACCTTATTTGGGCATTGATGCCCAAGTTCATGATAGTTTTCTATGTATGATGCAGTCTATGCATGGTTTTCCACAGCTTACACCTATGATGGATGATCTGACTCACGAGTTACCATAGTAGTATCCTCCTACTTTCTGAGAGGATGGTGGTCCACAGGCTATCAAGTCTTTTCTAGATTCCACCCTATATATATTTGATCATCTTTATATGCCTCCAAAGAGGAGGGTCAAACTTACTACTTACATATTGTGTGATCTGTCCAAGAGTTGGTGGGATGTGATTACCCAGGCCAGTCATCATCAGGGCATGTTATGGGTTTATTTCCAGACTACCTTCTATGATAATTTCTTTCCTCAAATTCTAAGAGCTGATAGAGATAGAGATTTTATTCACCTCGAGTAGGGTTCTATGTAAGTTATATAATATTCAGCATGCTTCATGGAGTTACAGTGTTTTGCACCGCTTCTAGCTGGTGATGAGCTTTCGCATGATAAACGTTTCAAGTATGGGCTCTAGTATTCCATTCGTACGCAGGTGAATATCTTTTTATTACCTACCTTTTCTGTAATATTCAATCAAGCTGTTATCATTGAGTGTAACTTGAGATATGATAATAGTATTGAGCATAGAGGACTAATGTCACGTCAGGTCAGTAGTTCTTCCGATGGCAGGAAGCGTCCTCTCAAGGTTTCTTATCAGGGCAGTGATAACCAGATTTCCTATTTAAATAGAACTTTAGTGTTTCATTAGCGTGGACTATGGGGGAACCTGAAGCCTCAATGTGATAGATACCCACTGGAGTGTCAAGATTGCATCCATATGGGGAATATTCAGAGGTTTTTTAGGAAAATTATGTCAGCTTCAAGTGGAAAAGTATCTATGTTAGCTTAACCTTAAGGAGTGGGTTCTTTTGTGCCACGTCAAGCATGGAGTTAGAATAGCACTAGTAGGACTGGCTAAGAAGGAGATAATGGCCACAGTAGTCAGACCCCTGATCACCAGTAGTTCCAGCAGAGTAGTTTTGAACATGGTAGTCCAACTACTGCATAGGGCCATGGATCAATCCAGTTTCATGCATTACAACTGATACCCAAGGATCATGCTATAGGACCATCTTCAGTACGAGGTACTATTCTTGTAGCATATATTATAGTATCTACTTTATTTTATATAGGTTCTTCAAACTATTTTATCTATGTATCTATTGTGGAAATTCTTGGACTAGAGATACAGTATTACTATGGTGTAATGACACTAGATACATCATTAGGGGTACGAACAGAGGGAATACTCCAGTGTAGGGATTTTCCCCTTGAGGTAGGTAGTTACCCTTTCTTATGGAACCTCTTCGTTCTTGAGATGAAAGGATTCGATTTCATTCTTTGGATGGATTTTTTGGTTCAATATCATGATTTTTAGACTACTATCACCATAGGGTATCGTTTACATCACCAGAGGGTATCAATTATCTACATAAGGGTGAGTAGGATGTCTAGGCTGGTAGAGTATGACCAGAGTATCATGGGCTAGGTGGAGTGACTGACCAAATTGAAAATCTCTTCATGGAGGATCAGAGATTATAAAAAACTAATTTTCCTCCAGTAGTGGATCATTTTAGGGACATTTTTCCGACGAATTTTTTGGATTACCTTCTTAGAGACAGGTAGATTTTACAATTGAGCTTGTTCTAGGAGCAGCTCTAATGTCCATTCCTCTATAAAGGATGGCACCTACAGAGCATCATGATTTCAAGTGGTAGTTAGAGGATTTAGAGGCCAAAGATTTTATACATCCCATTACATCCTCTTGGGGGTTTCCCATACTTTTCGCCAAGAAGTTGGATGGAACCTTATGTATATGCATGTATTATAGATGATTGAACCATCTTATGGTCAAGAACTGGTATCCACTACCTCAAATAGATGATATTTGTGACCAACTCTGAGGAGATAGGGTCTTCTCTAAGATCGACTTGAGATCGAGTTATCATCAGGTGTGAGTCAGACCATCAGACATACCTCATATAGCTTTTCATAGTAGATATAGTTTGTATGACTACCTTGTTATTCTGTTCGGTCTTACGAACATGCCCATTGTTTTTATGGCTCTAATGAATAGGGTATTCCATTCCTATCTCGACTCTTTTGTCGTGGTATTTGTGGAAGACATATTGGTGTATTCTCATACTCATAACAACCATGCTAAATATCTTGAGATCATTCTGAGTACACTGAGAGAGAATTATCTTTATTCCAAGATTCCTAAGTTCCACTTCTAGATCGAAAAAGTTCACTTATTGGGTCATTTTATCTCAAAATCTAGTGTATCTTTTGACCCTCAAAAGGTTTGTGTTTTAGTTTCCTGGGAGAATCCCAAGAATGTTTTTGATATATGTATTTTCTTGGGACTGGCGGGATATTATAGGTGTTTCATGTAGGAATTCTAATTCCATGCTTCACCTCTCACTATTCTTACAAATAAGGGTGTCAAATTCCTATGGTCAGAAGTGTGCAAGAAAATTAATGGCTTTTAATTCCATGTAAATTTTTTAAAAAAATTAAATGGGATTATTTCGAGACCAGGATCTGAGATGGAACATGATTCTGAGGCTGGGAGTGGTTGGAATGGATTTTCAAACCTTTTTTAAAAATTATTAAAAAATTCATGTGAGAGGGTTTTTCTATATTTTGAACTAGTTCCTAGATCAAAAATAAAAGGGCACTATTAAACTCATGGTGATAGAATTCACCTATAAAGGGCCTAACATTGTCCAATGTGGACCAATAGTGGAAGTTAGTTTTTGGATGTAAATAAATAATTAAGTAACAATTATTTTATTTTCAAAATTATTATAACTCCTAAATGGTAACTTGGATTGGAAATCCGAGAGTACCATTGAGCTAGTGAGATCGTTTTTCCCTTTGGCAAAGCTTAACCTCGACCGGAATGGGTCGAGGGTGAAAGATAGTTTTTGAACTTTTTTTAAGCGAATTAAAATGGCGCGCATGCATAGTTTTAGAAACTTCTAAATGGCTACCTAGATTGAAAATCTGAGGGCATAGTTGTATCCGGAACAGCGAAATTACCTAAGAATAGACCTAACCTTGACCAACGCAGGTTGACCGTAAAATTTAATTTTTGGAATTTTTAAGGAAATTTAAAATAAAATAAACTTGATGTTTTATTTTATTTTTAGTTTTCAAATTGTTGTGGAAAAATGTCTTTGTAACGCAGTGAAATCGATGGAGTTGTTTCATTAATGAAACATCATAACGACACTGCAACGTAGCGACAACAGAAAGGTGTTTCCACCTTTAATGTTTGACTAGGGGAGGGGATGTGTCGTTGGAACATTGGGAGAAACCCTTAGAACCTCTGGAGGATCACCGTTGACGAATGACGAACAATGATCACCAATGACCATGAGCATTCCTCCTCTTCTTCATGAGATCACTTGCTCAACAACGGATAGAGGAACTTTGCAGATGGATCACCTTCAGCGAAGAATCCTTCCTATGAATGGACCTTCACTAGGTAGGGGTTTTTATTTAATTCCATTCTTTCCCCGTTCTTGGTTTTAAACAACAACCATGGATCAAACCATGAAAAGTTTGACCTGTGGATCATTCGTTATTGCAGGAGGGATTTCTAATGGGTTTACCTTTGGTGAATTAATCCATTCATGATTTAATTATATTTTATTTTCTTTGTTTAATCTTTATAATGGGTGTGGATCAACGCTATAAAGAACGATGGTGAATTTATGTTCCTCACTTTGGTTGATGTGGATTTCTTCTCCTCTTTTTACCCGATGTTCTTAGTGTTCTTCATGGGTTGATGAATGGTCAGTTGTCACACAACCATTCTTGGCACAACGATCCAACATCTAGGATATGGAATGGATACAACATGATGGAGTTGCAACAATGTTGATGATGGATGAATCAAGGTGGTGCAGGAGATACCGTTAATCAAACTCTTTCCGGTGAAAGGGATCTCAATAGATATTTGTACCCCATGCGATGAAGAACGTCGCCTGAGGGATCCAGAACACCCTATGGATCAAAGAAAGGACCATTGAAGTGAGTCTGGTGGTCCGAGAAAGTTCTTCTAGCGAGACAGTGCCGACAGCAGCATGTGGTGATGGTGACAGCACGTAACGGCCATAGCTGTGTGCCAGACAACGAGGCGGCACGCCGTAGTGGTGGTGGCAGCGGCATCCACGCTACGCGGCTGCCCGTGTAAAGGAGCCATGATGTGACCTCAACCAGCGGCAAGCCATGGGTTGTTCCAGAAAATCGGATCCATGTGAGCAGATCAGTTGACCAGGAGGTGGCGCCAGCTGGTGTCGTGTGGTGTAAGATGGACGTGGCTCTTCTGCATCTAGGCTAGAGGAGCCGGCCCACTCAAAGGTGGGTTAGGCTGGTTATGGAAAGTCACGCCCAGCCAAGCGGGTCGGGATGGTAGTTGGTCAGGCTAGGACTAGCCAGTCTGGGCTGGGCCCAGTGGGCTAGGTCGGACCCAAGTCGGGTCTGTCTAACCAGGTCATACCAGACCCAGACCCAACCAGCGCATGTTTTGTTAAAATTCTCGTAACTTTAAAATAGAGAATCTATTTGACGATCTGTCTACAGTGTTGGGACCCTTGAGGAGAGATTGTTATTTTGAGATACTTTAAGTGAGTTTTTGAGGAATTTGGAGTACAGCCTATTGATTTGAGGATTAGGACCTCCTAATACAAGTAGACTTTGGGCAAATTCGGGGTAGTTATCTTGAAGAGATGTTAGGACGGTTACTCCCTTGAAGACTCAGGGTATAGGTACTCCTTATCCCTCTACTTAGGTAGATACGGGACTCCCCACTCCATGGGTGTGGGTTAGTTTCCTTTGGGTAGTTTCTTCCATGGGTGTTACTCCCTTGAAGGACTAGAGCATGGGTTCTCATAGATGTTCATGAAGGAAGATTAGATACTCCCTTGTGGGGATAAGGAGTGGGTTCCCTAACTTTGGAGTCATTACTCCCCTATTGTTCTAGGGTGCGGGTCTTCCTTACACATTGTTCTGACAGATTTGGTACTCCCATGTCATTCCAGGGAGTGGGTCATCTAGCCTAGGGTCAGTACTCCCCAAACAAACTAGGGTGTGGGTTTCCCATAGCGAATAAAATGATAGAATCGGTACTCCCCTAGTACCAGGGTGTGGGTCCTCTAGTCACTAAGTAGTACTCATCTACCGATTCGGGTACGGGTCCTCAATATATAAAGTAGTACTCCCCTATTGTAATAGGGTGTGGGTCCTTCATGATTAGTAATCCCCTTTTAAAACCAGGGCATGCGTCCTTGCTTACAGAGTAGTTCTCCTCCATCTCCAAGTAGTGATGGGGAGTGGGTCCTCCATAGGATTTGGAGCTCCCTCGACTATAGGACATAGCTACTGGGAGAGGGCCCCTTCACTTGAAGAGATCGATACCTAAGTAGGATAAATTGCTCCCTCAATAGACTAAGGTGTTGGACACTCCCTACAGGAGTGACTGAGGTATCACAGGTTAGTCTAGAGAAGTGCTCCCTCAACTTTGTGCAGTGGTGAGGGGTGGGCCTCTTCAATTGGGTTTCCTTAGTCTTGTGTTGGGCACAAGACTGTGATGACTAGACCTCTAGTGTCAGGCACTAGAGTTGGACCTAGTATAATGTTCCTGGTGGATTTTATCTCTCAGAAGGGTGCCACCAGAGATGGCTAAGCTCATGGAGTGTGATCTCCTAGTTTGTGTGTTATGAATTGAGCCTTCGGTGAGAATCTTGATGCTGGATATGAGGTTGGGACTTCATGATTATTAGTGTCTGAGATGAGTATATATGGATGTTCATGGTATATGTATGGGCATATAACTGAGTAGATATGACTGTTCATTTATTCATGGTTTTTCTCTTATGATTTATCTTTGTGGTTTTGGGGTCCCCTACTGAGTATTGTTTTACTCACCCCTTCACGGGCTTCGCCCACATGTGTTGTGTCTGGTATAGATGACAGGCGCTTCAATAGAAACCTCCATAGCCCGGGACCAGGAGGTTCCCAGTGAGATACAATAGGCAGGACGTACTTCCACAACTTCTGACAGCCACTCCTTTCCTACCCTTTAGATGGGGTCTTCTGTGGACATCTTATAGATATCTTTTTTACTTTTTTGTTTTCAGTTTTTCTTTTGTTGGGTTTGTATTATAGCCCATTTTACTTACAAATTGTACCTTTACTCGGTGTTTTTTTAGTGGCATGCATGTTTTCCTTTCTAATTGTTTAGGAAGTGGTTGTGTACGTGTGTGCATACAGGTACTCAAAAAAATGTCTCCCACTCATGGGATAATGCCTTCAGTTATAGTCTCTAGCCCCTATCCTTTGGGAGGCGAGATTGGGGTAGTCACGGCATGGGTCCTGGGGGATGGTTCATGAAATTAGTATCAGATGAGGTTTGGTTCTACCTTTGGACCGAGGGTTGTGAGTTTGGGTTGAGTTTCATAGAGATAGTGTTGAGATGTTTTTACTTCGACTCTTAGGACATAGGTTCTAGTGTTAGTGCAGTGGCTAACGTATCTATTCACTAGGACTCTGATAACCTAATTTTTTGATTCGGTACATTTGGACACCGGTCACCAATAAATGAATGGTACATACATCATATAGGAATGGTATGTGCTTTCCATGTCCTTCTTGAGTAAGCTTTCTAGATATACTCTTTTAACTGTGGTTTATCTCGAACCATTTCAGGATTCCACCACACATATTTTTAGTTAGTATTCCAAGACGATACCATGAGGATGGTCTTCTGAGCGATGAGGCATCGGTACAGGGAAAAGTACCAAAGATATCCCAACCGGGTGGTGCACCAGTGATACCACCACTCGTCGATCAGCAGTTGCTACTAGCGCTACCAGATGCGCATAGGTTGAGTGCACTACACGAGTTCCAGAGGAAAATACCTCCTAAGTTCAGGGGTGATACTGACCCCCAAGTGGCTAGGGATTGGATTGAGGTAGTTACGTGAGTCTTCCACCTAGTGAGGATGCCTCTCGAACAGATGGTGATCTTGGTCGCGAGCCTTCTTTAGGGCTCGGTGGGGAGATGGTGGATCTTGATGATCCATGTGCACAACGAGGTGACCCTCACTTAGATAGACTATGAGCACCTATTTAGGGATGATTTATTTCTGGTGGCGTTATTCTTTGTGCGTATACAGGAGCCACTGCACCTACAGTAGGGCAGCATGATGTTAGCTGAGTACTCAGTGAGATTCATGGATTTTTCTTGATACTCCATGGATATGGTGTGGGGCCCATACTTTAGGGCCCAGAACTTTGATCAGGGACTACGTTGAGAGATCAAGGTGTTAGTGATAACCCTTATAATTATGACATATGTTGGGGTGCTGGAGAAATCCCTAGTGGTTGACAGTTTCCTGGTGGAGGAGCATATGGATGTGACCTACAATAGAGGTCACGAGTTAGAGGCATCTGTTAAAGCTAGAAGATGATAGGATATAGGATCGTGGCATATGAGACATACCCATTCCCAAACACAGACATGTGGGTCTGTGGTTCAGGAGTAGCTCCAAGGGTAAGATCAGTCGTAAGAGATGTGGTGTTACGCTTACAACAGTCGAGGGCATCTCTCTAGAGATTGTCTGACCCACCATGCCACTGAGAGGGATACAGCCAACAATCCTCCTTGGCAGATACAATGCTTGGAACAAGGATTTTCTCAAGATGGAAGGTGAGGTAGAGGAGTTGGACAAGTGGTAGGGGGTGGTAGACAGTTTGCATCATTTTCACCACTACCCCCAGGTGGTCCACGCCAGGCTCAAGGAGCCAAAGGATGTGGGTGAGGAAAACTGCATGCAGTCATGGATTATGACCAAGAATCTCCATAATAGATTCAAGGTATGATCTATGTATTTTATTTTTGATGTTTTTCTAAATAGAAAAAGGTTCCAGTTGTTATCCTTTTCCCACAAGTTCTGTTTGAGACTTCGAGGTTTTGGTTGGACCGTGGACTTTACACTCATGCTTAGAGACACCTGTTGGAGGATACCTGTTGATCACACACTTTCACTGATAGTGTGACCTGACTCTTGGAGCGAGAGTTACATTTGGGATCTCTTATTCATATTTTCGAGGCCTTACGACGTCATTCTTAGTATGGACTACTACCATTCATACTTGGATTGATTGTATTATGAAAAGGGTGTAGTGTGTCCATGATGATGTAAACAGGTTTCCCTTCTGATGAAAGGGAAACTCATGCAGAACAAGGAAGAATCTCAAAAATATTCATGCTTGGAATCATCCAGTGGTAGAAGAGTTAGTCCTCATGAAGTTTCTACGGTGTGTAATGGTTTCTTACCTTCCATACTCAGCAGGGATTCCACTAGTGAGTGTGGCAGTGTTCCTTTTTCAGAAAGTTGTGTGGCCACTAGAGGTTGTAGATAGAGGGACTAGTAAGATCCAGCGTTCTCTCTTAGGAATCCCTGTTTCACTCGTAAATACCCATACATGTTTAGCATTAACCTTAAACACATAACATGAGTGGAAGTTTTATCACATTTCATCCAAGGATGGATGTGAACTATGGGGTTCAGTCTTTATCTGCGTCAGTTTGGTGTGGAGGTAAGCCGCTAGACCACATGACCACAGATGGACCATAGTGTTTGGTGCTTTCTCACTCATCATAGCTAAGGATACATGTGCCCGTTATTGCACGATGATGACTGAGAATAAGTTGGACATGAGAGTGGTTGATCTCAGTGGTTCCTTGAGGTGCATGCTTGTAAGCAGCATAGGGACCCTTAGTGAACTCAGTTTTCTTCCCTTGAGTGTAGGATTTTTCTTTTCAAGGATGAAAAGTCTTAAGGTAGAGAGAATGTAATGGCCTAGAATTCCATGGAAATTTTTTTAAAAAATTAAATTGGATTATTTTAAGACCAGGTTCTGAGATGACACGCAATTCCGAGTTCTGGAGTGGATGGAGTGGATTTTCAAACTTTTTTTAAAAATTATTAAAAAAATCATGTGAGTGGGTTTTTCTATCTTTTGAACCAGTTCCCGGATCAAAAATATGTGGGAATCATTGAACTCATAGTGATGGGATTTGCCTATAAAGGGCCTAACGTTGGCCGGTGCAGGCCAACAGTGGGAGTTAGTTTTCTGTCTTAAATAAAATAATTAACAATTATTTTATTTTCAAATCCTTATAACTCATTAATGGTAACTCGGATTGGAAAAATGAGATTACTTTTGAGCTCGTGAGGGTGTGTTTCCCTTAGTTGGAGCTTAACCTCGATCGGCATGGGTCAAGGGTGAAAGATAGTTTTTTACCTTTTTTAAGTGAATTAAAATGGTGCACATGTGTGGTTTTGGAAACTTATAAATGGGTGCCTGGATTGAAAATTTAAGGGCATCATTACATATGGAATAGTGAC
Source organism: Viscum album (assembly GCA_963277665.1). Classification (NCBI taxonomy): domain Eukaryota; kingdom Viridiplantae; phylum Streptophyta; class Magnoliopsida; order Santalales; family Viscaceae; genus Viscum; species Viscum album. The sequence goes on from OY728151.1 coordinate 1,222,546,230, forward strand.
ATTACCTAATAATAGACCTAACATCGACTGGAATGGGTTGACCAGAAAAGTTAATTTTCATAATTTTTAAGGAAAGTTAAAATAAAATAAACTTGATGTTTTATTTTATTTTTAGTTTTCAAATTATTGCGAAAAAATGGATTTGTAATGCAGAAAAACCGATGATGATGTTTCATTAATGAAACAGCATAATAATGCTACAACGCAGCAGCAACAAAAATCTTTTTCCACTTTCAATGTTTGATTGGGGGAGGGGGTGAATTGTTGGAATGTTGGTATAAACCCTCATAACCTCTAGAGGATCATCGTTGACGGATTATGAACAAAGATCACCAATAACCTTGAGCATTCCTCCTCCTCTTCATGAGATCTCTTCCTCAACAACGGATCAAGTAACTTTGTAGACGGATCACCTTCAGTGATGAATCCTTTCTATGAACATACCTTTACTAGGTAGGGGTTGTTATTTAATTCCATTATTTCCCCATTATTGGTTTGAAACGACAACCGTGGATCAACCCATGAATATATTTACCCGTGGATCATTCATTCTTGCGGGGTAGATTTCTATTGGGTTTACCTTTGGGGAATTAATCCATTCATGATTTAATTATATTTTATTTTATCAGTTTAATCCTGCTAATGGGAGTGGATCAACTCCATAATGAATGACAGTGAAGGTTTGTTCCTCACTTTGGTTGATGTGGATTTAATATCCTCTTTTTACCCAGTTTTCTTCACATTCTTCACAGGTTGATGAATGGTCAGTCATTAAACAAATATTCTTGATGCAATGATCTGATATCTAGGATTCATAATGGATGAAACATGATGGTGGTGTGATGACGTTGATGAAGAACAGATCGAGGCGGTGTGGGAGATATCTCTGATCAAACTCTTCTAGAGAAATGGATCGTAATGGAGATTTGAACCTCATGAAATGAAGAACACGGCCTGAGAGATCTGAAACACCCTCCGGATCAAAAAACGGACCACCAATGTGTGTCTAGTGGTCTGTGGAAGTTATGTCGGTGCGGCGGCATGCAGTGTTGGCACACGGCGGTGGCAGCTGTGTGCTAAACAACAAGGGAGTGCGCCATGGTGGAGGTGGTGGCAGTGGTTGCGCTACGTAGATGCCCGTGTGAAGGATTTGTGTCTTCAGTCATGGTGTGACCTAGAACCACGTAAAGTCATGGGTTGTTCCAGCTAACCCAATCCACATGAGCGGACCGGTTGACTAGGAGGTGGCACTAGCTGGCGCCATGTAGTGCGAGACAGATGCGGCTCTACCACGTCTAGGTTGGAGGAGTCTGCCTTCTCAAAGGTGGGTGGGGCTAGTTCTGGCGGTTTGTGCCTAGCCAAGTGGGATGGCCTAGGTCAGACTGGACCTAAACCCAATCGGCCCCTGTTTTGTTAAAACCCTCATAACTTTAAAACGGAGCATTCGTTTGACGAGTCATCTATGGTGTTGGGACCCTTGTGATGAGATGATTTTTTTTTGAGATACTCTAACTGATTTTTTGAGGAAGTTAAAGGATGGACTATTGATTTGAGGAGTAGGCCCTCCCGATATAAGTATACTTTGAGAAGATTCGGGGTAGTTCTCTTAAAGAGATGCTAGGACGGTTACTCCATTGACGACTCAGGGTGCGAGTACTCCTTATACCTCGGCTTAGGTAGAGACGGGACTCCCCACGTCATGGGTGTGGTTTTATTTCCTTCGGGTATTTTTCTTTGGGGGTGTTACTCCCTTGAAGGAATAGGGCATAGGTTCTCAGAGATGTTCATGAAGGAAGAGTAGATACTTTCCTGTGGGACCGGAGAGCAGGTTCCCTAACTTTGGAGTCGTTACTCTCATTCCATTCCAGGGTACGGGTCCTTCTTATGCATTGTTCCAATAGAGTTGATACTCCCTTATCATGCCAAGGAGTGGTTCCTCTAGATTGGGGTCAGTAATCCCCTAACATAATAGGGTGCGAGTCCCCTATAGTGAATAAACTGACAAAGTTGGTAATCCCCTAGTACCAGGGTGCGGGTCCTCTAGTCACTAAGTAGTACTCCCCTACTGAGTAGGGTTTGGGTCCTCTATATACAAAGTATTACTCCCCTATCATAATAGGGTGCGGGTACTTCATGAGTAGTACTCCCCTTTTGGAACCAGGTTGTGGGTCCTCACTTATGGAGTAGTACTCCTCCATCTCCGAGTAGCGACGGGGAGAGGGTCCTCCATAGGAGTTGGAGCTACATTGACTATAGGACACAGCTACGGGTAACGGGCCCCTCCACTTGAAGAGATCAATACTTAAGTAGTATCAAGTTCTCCCTCAATGGACTGAGGTGTGGGACACTACCTACAAGAGTGACTGATGTATCACAGTTTTTTTGGAGAAGTGATCCCTTAACTCTACGTAGTGGCGAGGGTTGGGCCCCTTCACTTAGGTTTCCTTAGTCTTACGTTGGGCACAAGAATGTGATGACTAGACCTCTAATGTCGGGCACTATATTTGGACCTAGTATAATGTTCCAAATAGATTTTATCTCTCAGATGGGTGCCACCAGAGATAGATGATCTCATGGAGTTTGATTTCCTGGTTTGTGTGTAAAAACTTTAGCCTTCTATGAGAATCCTGATGTTGTCTATGAGGTTAGGACCTCATGTTTCTTAGTGGATGAGACAAGTATATTTGTATGTTCATGGTATTTTTATGGTCATATACCTGAGTAGAGCTGCCTATGCATTTATTCGTAGTTTTTCTCTTGTGATTTATCTTTGTGGTTTTGGGGTCCCTTACTGAGTATCGTTTTACTCACCCCTGAACAGGCTTCACCCATACGTTTTTTTTCTAGTGCAGACAATAGGCACTTCGACAAATACCTCGGTGGATCAAGACCAGGCAGTGTCTAGTGAGATACAACAGGAAGGATGTACTTTCACAGCTTCTGACAGCCACTCCTTTCCTACCCTTCAGGTGGGGTCTTCTACGGATGTCTTACAGAGATCTTTTGTACTTTCCGATTTTCATTTTGTCTTTTTTTGGGTTTTTATTCTGGCCCATTTTACTTATATCTTGTACCTTTACTCAGTGGTTGTTTAGTGGCATGCATGTTTTCCTTTCGAGTTGTTTGGGACATGGTTGTGTGTGTGCACTTTCGTACAGGTACTTAGGAAAATGCCTCCCACTCATGATATAATGCCTTTGGTGCAAGTCTCTATCCATTGGACTTTGGGATGTGGTCTTGGGGTAGTCACGGCATGGGCCCTAGGGTATGGGTCGTGACAATAAATCATTTTAGTAGTTGAAAGGGAAACTTGTCTCAGCACCTATTCTAATTATTCCAAAGCCAAGTATAGGTTATGCCATATTCTTTGATTCATCAATCATTGGCCTAGGAGAAGTACTAATATAGGAGGATAGGATCATTTTATATGGATATCAGTATTTGATTCCTAATGAGAGAAATAACTCGATGCACAACCTTGAGCTAGCAGTAGTTGTCCATGCCTTATGTTTCTAGAGACATTATCTATTAGGTGAGTGATTTTCGGTGTACACAGACTATAGGAGCCTCAAATATATATTTTCACAGCGTGACTTGAACCTCAGACAGCATATATGGGTCTAATATCTACAATTATTTGATTTTGAGCTTTCATATATTCCTAGGAAGGTTAATGTGGTTGCAGATGTGATGAGTCAAAAAACTCAAAAACAGGTAATCCAGGAAGACAGTGATGAATAGAAATTAATTTCCCTCTTTTCTAAGATATATCTGGAGTTTCACAATAATCACCATTAGTCTTACCTCTTATCTTTTACATTTACCTCTTCCATCCTTGAGAAGGTGAAGTGTATAAATTTTTCAAATCCGGAAGGCTTGGTTCTCCATGAGAGTATATTAGAAGATAACCCGCCTCTGGATTGGTCTATGGATAGAGATGGCATCCTGCGTATTCATGGACATGTCTGGGTTTCTATAGATATGAGAGATGAGTTGATGAAAGAGTATCATGCTTCTCAATGGTAAGTTCATCCAGGTATCTCAAAGATGTATCGAGACATGTGACACCAGTATTAGTGTCCTGGAATGAAGTGTCAGATGGAAAACTTTATCACTAGGTGTTCCACCTATCAGTAGGTGAAGGTGGATAACTAGAGACCTATAGGCTTGTTACAGCCACTTATAGTCCTAGAATGGAAATGGGAATATGTTTCCATGGATTTCATAGTCAGCTTACCTGGGTCATTGAGGGGTAGTGATGTTGTATGGGTAGTTATAGACCGAATAATGAAATCATCCCATTTCATTCCTATTTGAGATACTTTTTCAACTGATGAGTTGAGAATACTATATGCCTGTGAGATCATACAAATACATGGGGTATCGCATACTTTCATTTCATATAGGGATTTTCATTTCATGTCATGGTTCTAGAAAGGATTTCAGAAATATATGTGAACACAGATGATTCTAAGAATAACTTTTCACCCTCAGACCAATGGAAAATTAGAAAGGAAAATACAGGTTCTATAGGATATGCTTCGAGCATGTGTACTTGATTTCTGTAGTTCTCCGGAAAATCATATCCCTCTCATTGAGTTTTCCTATAATAATAGTTTGAAGAAAACAATTCATATGGATCCTTTTGAGGCCTTATATGGTAGTCCATTCTGTTCACCCCCGTGCTGGCTGGAGATAGGTGAGGCATCCCTACTAGGTCCTCATCTCATTCAGGAGACTTTGGAGCAGGTTCAGCTAATCAAAAAGTGTATGACTACTACTCAATATAGATAGAAATTGTATGTCGATCGCCATCAATGACATATATAGTTCGATGTTGGGGATCATGTTTTCCTTCAAGTATTTCCTAGGTAAGGCATATATGGTTATAGAAGCAAGGGAAGTTTTTACCTTATTACATAGGTCAGTTTGAGATTTTAGAGAGAGCTGTTCAGGTAGCCTATCAGTTTATACTACCTCAGAGGTATCATGCCATGAACAATGTCTTCCATATTTCATAACTTCATTGGTATCATGCCAACCCTTCTCATACCTTTGATCCCGAGGAATTTGAGTTAGATTTTGATGATACATTTGAGGAGTATCCAGTGTGCATTGTTAACTGGAGCACGAAGGCTCTCCAAGGTTGATATGTCCCTCTAGTATGGGTGCTATGGTAGCATGGTCATCTGCAGGATGAGACTTGGGAGAAGGAAGTTGATGTACATACCCAGTGTCTAGAGTTGTTCTCAGATAGTGTTCCTCCACCCTTTGAAGGTGAACTCAGGGGAAAGTTCTTTTAAGGGAGGAAGACTATAAGAATCATGTTTTTCACTCAGGTATGGATCCTTTAAATTTCAATCTAATTCATTATTTTGGACCTAATATGGATGTATAATGAGTTAGTGAAGGTTCTAAGGGTGTTTAGGGCTTGTTAAGATCCCAAAACACAACTTTTGAGAAAACAAGGCCTGGCACACGGTTTGTAGTAAACTATGTGGGAAGGTTGCATGGTTAGAGAAAACCATACAGGTGGCATGTTTTTGGACAAAGCCTTACAACACAGTTGGTGCAGGGTTTCCCTAACCATGTGGCCTAACCATGAGAGTTCCCCTTTTTCCCAAGTACTCATTCATGGTTTGCACATGGTTTGTAAAACTATGTGGACAACCCGTGTATAGGCTAATTTCTGGGTAAAATGACTATTTTACCCTTAATGATCTAATTAAGCCTCCTCCTTCCTCGTAATCTGAATTATTATGGGATTATCCTCTATTTATCCCCATTTGGAGCTTTTTAAAGGCATAATGTAGGGATCAATATATCTCCTTAATTTGGGATCTTATCGAGCTTCAGTTCATCATGTTGGATATGCAACGATAAGTACTCGAGTCCTTTTTAGTCATTCTTCTCCTTTATTTCTCTTAACCTAGTTATCAAGGTGTGATAATTTTTCCATTTTTCTTAGATCTACTCTATTCTATGTCAAATAAAGGGCTGATATCAGAGGAGGAGAGTCGTACAACCCTAATGTGGGTGTTCTATAACTCATCCCTCAAGTTTGTTGATTTTTAATTTTTTGTGTGGTACCCACTGATTTCATCGGGTTTTGTTTATTGATTTTATATGTCATGCTTGTAATAATTAGAACCGTATGGTAATTATCTTTTAAAATATGTGATTATTTTTTAGTGGTTACACCCACAACTCTATCCATTCCATGTAGGATGTTATGCCATAATTGGATTTTTAGTATTTGACATGTTTGAGCTGTTGTTTGGGTGTGCCTTGGCTTGACCCTTTTAAGGGTATGCTTTTCTATATTAAATGGCTTGTTTTAAATTGTGAATTTCATAATGGAAAGTACCATGTATTCTCACCACTTTACCCACCTAAGGTAAGTGATTCAATTTGATAATTAAATGTGAAATAGAATTTGGAAATTTTTCTAAGTATATGACTTGGCCTTAAATGTAAATAAATAATAGTTTGAATTTACACAACACCCATTACCATGTAAATGGAAGGTAGAAAAGTGAACCTTAATTATTGAATATGTCTTAAATGGAGTAAATTAATGGTTTCATGATACTTGGACTTGTCACACTAATGAAAGGCAATGCTTGAACCAAATGGACTTATTGATTAATTATGACTTCATTAAATGGTTTCATGTTATTTGGACTATTCACACTAAAAAATGCAAGGCTTGAACCAGTTGACATTATACATGACTTCATTATTAAACAGAAGTGGCCTAACTCAATATCACCTTGGATTCTTATCGGGGAATTCCTTGAGCACTAGAGAAACCCATTCTGATTCAAGGATACAGATTGCTTAGGTTGAAACCCACCTAGATCCCAATCCTTGTATATTCTTGGATGCCTGATATGAAATCGTAGGATCCCTTGAATAGTATTAAATGATGATTTGTATACACTCCTTGGATTCAGTATTGATAAGTAAGTTCCATGGTTAAATCCCATAGGGTCCAATCAATTCTTAGCCTTGTTTTACCTTAGATGATCACCTTAGATTCAGTATAAATCTTATTGTGGAATTACTTGGAATATTCTACATGGATTACACTTTTATCCTTATCCAGACTATATTTATTACTGATTTGGTGACCCTTGAGGTCTATATTGCCTTGGTTATTACCTTGGAACTTCATTATTAAATATCATTACAGGTTTCCTCGTTACAGTTGAAACTTTCACTATTGATTACAAGTGTATTATTTATAAATAGGTAATAATAAAATATTTAATTAGTAATATGTTCAGACACTATCCAAGAGATGAAGGAGGTACTTGGGTATTTAGTTACATCATACTTTTTTACTTTATATATGCATGCTTGAACACTATTATAATTCCATTACATGGGACAGATTTTGTAGACATTATTGGTAGTGACCCACTGAGATTTATCTCACACCCTCTCTGGGTGTAGTTTGGTATGTGAAGTAGATTACATGAATGAAGGTGTTGATAAAAGGAAGTGTACAACTTCAAAAACTTGATTTCTTTCTGTTTAGGATGGAGCTTGATAGAAGATGACTGATCCAGAGCTCGGGATGCTTGGGATAGTCTTTGATTTCCTTTATACTTTTTTGGAACATATTATGCCTACTATCTTGTATCCATGTTTTCTAGTTTTCTAGATACATGAAATATCATCATCAATTATTCCAATTGTTTTAATTATTGTTACCATTGTCCCTATTTCTATTGTTCATTCTGTTTACTTATATTTATTTTGCTATTTACCTTAGTTTATATTTATCTGTTGCACAACACTTTGGTGATGAGATCATAGTATCCCCACAGACATATCATAGGTCCTCACTATTAGTTTGAATCCTCTGGAATTCAGGGAGATTTGTTTGAGTCTATGTGTCCCACCGAACTTGGGTTACCTATTAAGTGGTATTCGTGTATGGGACGTCACAAGTAACTAGATAATTAGAAGATACAAGAATATTACCTCTCACTATTGATGGTCCAGCCTTGTTATCCACAATTGTAGGTTTCACCGTATGTAACTGTCTAGCCCCACTTCCATGTGATGTAGTCTGACTCCCCTGAGCTATGCCACTCGGCTGATAAAGAACCAATTTCTCAGAAGTACTATGTCAACTGCCTCTACCTCCTTGACCAGTAGAACTCCAGCTGCTAGACTAATATGGTGTAGAAGACCCCCTTCCTGCACTTTGGTTCTGTCTAGCTCCTACATCACTAACTGTTTTACACGGGTTTCTATAGAACCACTATAGATATCCCATATTTCTGCAATATCATCACTCTACCGGTGGTTGTGGATAATGTTTAAGAAAATGGATCAGCCTATCACACAAGTGTAAAAGAACTCAGGCAAGATCCTATGCAACTGATCCCTTTGACATACCACTTTTCCTCCCACTACTCTATATAAATTTCTCATAACAACTCAACCTGGTCTCAGAATCCATACTTCAAGAATGTCCAGAAAAACCACCATTCCACCACTAAAATCCTCTTTTAGGTTCCCCTTAGATATGAGAACCTGATTCACCACCTTTGAATACTTCTTAATCCTAAATATGTTCACCTGGGACTTGATTTCACACTTAATTCCTCTTAAAACCATTTTTACGAAGTATCCTCATCCACTTCCAACACTGGAGAAAAGTATTGAAAATCTATAAATCATTGAGCATATCCCATTCCAAACATATTCCCCTGAGTCAACCTCATGAACTTAGCTACTCTCTCATGTCTCATTGTGTTTGGATAAAAGTGCTCCAAGAACTTCTCCTAAAATTTCTTCCACTCCATAGTCTCTAGTTGTTCATCCCGAGTCTGGATGACCCACCATTATTTCTCTTGACCATGCAATATGTAAGTATCCATCTTGACTCTCTTCTTAGAAAGAGTCTCCAAGTGGTCAATTATAGTCTGGATAGACTCAATCTAGAACATAGCTCCCTTAAGACCACCCTATCTAGTAAAAGTTAGAGGGTGTTACAACTAGAAATCCCTTTTTAGATCATACATGCTTTTTGCAACCCGCCCTATGTCTCTTTCCTTGAATTTTATGAAGAGTGAAAAGTTCTCTCAGAACTATTCTCTTACTTTTTCAACCATAACTATCGGTGCCTTAAGTTCCACTACTGGTGGAGAATCTCCATCCATATCCTATTATCTTCTTCTAAACAAGAATAATCATGAAGTCATATCTCTACAATTCCACACACACATATTAATACTCATAACACAAATTTATCTCATTTTCATAAGAGTAAAATCACAAAAAGTCACAATAGTATTTTCCCAAAATCTCACCATGCGGTCAAAATTGAGGCACTATCACTACCCTTAACCATACTACACCTAGGTTCTATTTTAACAAGGGTAAACACATTCTCATATCAAGTTTCTCATTATACACACATTTATTCACATCTTACATTATTTTAAAATATTTTTCAATTTTATGTTAGGCACCAATTTTCATTTCAATTTTACAAGCAAGGAAAAAACAATTCAAGTTCAACAACTTAACCAAAACCCATTTTCCCACGCATTCCTAGAATGATACATGTCACAATAATCCTGAGTGCCTATAATGATGCATGAAAACTCAACTCTCGTTCAATACCAGGCCACGGGTCAATCCTCAACAATTTTTAGAAACAATAATTACATCACACAACAAGTGTGTCACCCAAGGTGAAATAATATTTAACTATAACAGCAAATAGTAGTAACAACAATCCCACCCTGGGTACTTGGGTTTCCCCCCATACATGGATTTTCAACTTCCATGCACGATCTTATAACCAAGGCCCGACTCTTCCCAGTATCCTATCTACCTTTCCCAAATTGCAAGGAAAAATAAAAGAAAACCCCTTTGATACCACTTTGTAATGTCTTGGATCAGGTACCACGCACTGGTGCCTAGAGAAGGGCCTCCACATAACCTTAAGCATGACTCCTCATACACCAAAGGATAAATAATAGAAGTGAGGGTCTAATATCGATCATGGGGAGACTATACCCTCTTTTATTAGAGTAATACACCAGCAGAAAAATAATAGACAATAAATGAATAACATATAACCATAAATATAACAATACCAATATCACAAGATGACCAAAACTAGAAATACAATATCAAAACTAAATAGTAAATATGTCATTCTAAAGTACGTGACAAGTGTCGAAATGACACTCAAAAGTAAAGACATCGAAAACTCCAAAGTGGGTCCCAAACCACATCTGGTTCCCTCATCCATGCTCCATTCCCCAAATCAGCCATCAAACACAGGTCTTTTTCCCTTATCTCATCCTACAAACATGAAATCTATTCAGGTATCGATCATGTATCCCAAATAAGGTGTGAGTACAACTCAGTAGGCCACCACTAAGAGCATCTAAAACAATATCCAATCAAGCAGTGTATGCATTTGTATAAATAATAAAATAAAATAAATAAAATAAATAGTTTATGTTTATTCAATTATCCCTTATTTAATTTCATGAGCCCCCAGGTTTCTGAGGACACCCAAACCTCAATACTTGCTTTATCCCGTGTTGGATTCTGAACTATTTCACATTATCAATTTACAAATCATTTAAAAAAAGGTATTTCATTATCCATTTCATTTAAATTCATGATTTAGATAAATGGAACCATATTCCAATGCCACTATTCTAGGCATAGATCGTCAGGTCCGGAACCCCTTGATTATTTGGAGCATCTGTCTCTGTCTCACACATCATGGGTATTTGGAGCATTGGTCCTTAGCCCATACAATTTTCATGCATGTCTTGGGTCTAGAATGCCATTTCTAGAACCTCATGGGTATTTGGAGAATCATTCCATGACCCACACCCCATTTTCTCAATCAATTACATATATCACATGTATCTCATGTATCACATATATCACATGTATCGCATATCTTGCATGTATCACATTAATTAAATAAAAAAATAATTAATCACAGAATATCCATTAATTAATTCAAAAATTAATTAGTTATAAAATTCCCTTCAATTAATTCATCAATTAATTTTTCAAATATATTCCATTAATTAATTCACCCATTAATTAAAATTCACAATTCTATTAATTAATTCACTAATTAATTAACTAAATAAACAATCACAAATATCTCCATAATTAATTAATTAATTAATTGTCCCTATTCATAAATATCAATATTAAAATAATTAATTAAACTATTAATTATTCTTAATTCACAATTTGACATTCCAATAATTAACTCACAATACATTATCCCCAATTCCACAATTCAATACTCTGATAATTAATTCATCAATTAATTATCCCAATTCCACAATTACATTATTCAATAAAATCCCTAATTCCACAATTAATTAATTTACCACATTAATTTATTCAATTTAGTAATTCAAATTTGTAAACAAAACTTATAAATTCTACAGTGAGATACACATAATTGAAAAAAAATGGGTGGGGTTCTTTGGTTTTTGCAGTGGCGGGTTATGACTTTGTATCTGGTTGGATTGTGTTGGATTGTGTTGGGTTCACACTTAGACTTTAAAAGTGTCACTTGAAAATAAAAAAATATGGATTTTATTGATGGAATAATATACCATCTACCTCGATTTATAGAAGAACAATCACCCAATAAAAATCCACAAAATTTAATAGAGTAACGATGTAGAATGAGATCTGGATCTAAAACCTAAATCAAGTTAAAATAAATCAAGATATATATAATCTAGTTCTAGATCTATAGACATGTATCTATATCCAAAATACTATATCTATATTTATCCCAAAACAAGAATAAAAACCACCAAAATAATAGGATAAGGAAGGAAGAAAGAATAGGAAACCAAGCGGGATATGATTCTCTTATCGGTAGGGGTGAAGATCTTTGATCAGGGAATCAAATCATGAATAATAAAGGTTTGGAAGTTTTTTAATCCATCCAGGAGGCTTTAAAATTGAGATAAATAGATTTTTTCTAAGTTTGGTACGAATAGGGTGAGTTTCGAGGGTTTGGGTGATTTAAAAAACAAATTTTCAGGTGACTTAAAAAGTCAAGCATGGTTTGGTGAGTAGGGGTGTATAGTTTTCCCTAAACATGTGACTAAACAATGCACCTATTATTTTATGGGTTCACATTTTCTCCTAAGAGGATGCATGGTTTGAAAAACTGTGCGAAAACTGTGAAAATCCCTACTGCCCAAGGTTGCATGGTTTGTTGGGTTGGGGCGCATGGTTTTCTCTAACCATGCGTCAACCATGCGCATCCCACTTTCTTTAATTTTTTATCATTCTTTAATCAAATTCACCCCAAAGTAAAACCCAAATGAAAATTACTCAACACTAAGAAAAATAGTTCCTGTAACCATTCCTGAGAAAATTTGGGCAACATGGTTCATGGAATGACACATAGGTCCATACTGTGAAACTTCTTGAAATAAATGGTTCACTACCTAAACCAATGGTTCATTCTATGAACCACTTCTCCAAATGGAAGCCCCTTCTACCTCAAAAATTTCACGATGTGAATATGTGTCACACCATGAACTTCTTTTGGTTTCAGATCTGTACTTTCCTTTAGGTCTAAAACACCAAAAAATAATAAGAACATCCAAAAAAGAAGTAAAATGAAATAAATAAATATTTTATTCCTGAAAATAACACCATGAGTGTGATAATTCTCCCCACCATATCACTTTCCTCCCTTGTAAAGTCTCTCATAATTCCCTTATGATAAAAAAATTAAATGAAAACTTATAAAATGAAACACATAGTCACAATTACAAGCTTATAGTGGTGGATCTCCCCACCATATATAGTATACTCTTACATAAATAAAATATTAAACTCTGAGACTTTAATTTTATTAAGAAAGTAAATGAACCAAATACTCTATAAAATCAACTAAACAAGAACTCAATTGTAGAAATCAATTAATTACATGGATCAAATTAAAAATCAAAAAATCACATGAAATCTTCAATATAAAAATAATTTTCCCAAAGAAAATCCAATCTTATATAATAAAAAAAGTGATATTATGTTAAAGAAATCATTATCTTAGTTGAGAAACAAGAGAAAAATTTTATATAATAGCCACTACAAAAAAAACAATTCCAAAAATAATAAATCTAATCCAGTAAATAAGGAATTCCCACTAAATCAGGTGTTAAACTAGAATAATCACCACTAGATTTTCTCTTTTATCCAAAATAAGAAGAATTTAAAATTTCACCAAACTTTTTGAAATCAAAGAATCATAAAAAAATAAAAAAATAAATAGTTTTATGGAAACATAGTATTCAAAGAAATATTTAATACAAAACCATATTAATACCCTAAAAATTATATTTTTGAAACACCATTTAGTCATTTTGAAAATGAAGAAATAAATAATAGTCATGAAGTTCCAAAAGAATAAATATTTATTCTAAAATAACTACATAGTTTTTTAATCTCTAAAAATTTTAATGAAAACCTGACAATAATTCATATAAAATTATAATACATAAATCTGCATTCCCTAATCACCCTTTGAAACATGATAAAATCACTTATTAGAGAATCCTACACATGTTTGGTTCTCCCCACCGTTTAGCTCACTATTATAACTAAATATCATTAAAATGAGTATTCAAACAAATTAGAATCCACTAACAAGAGTCTAATTATAAAAATATGATTTAAAATGGCCAAACTCACCTAAAACAGATAGACAGTAAACAATACTCTTATCAAAATGTAAATCAATCATTACACTTAAACATGTAAAATGCACATGAGAATAATGAAACTATAAGAATTAAATCATGTTCCTTCATTAATTTAAAAATTCATTTTTGAAATAAGAGTTTATTTGTTTGGAAACCAAATATAGCATAGCCTCTAATGTACTATAGAAACCCATAACATCATATATTATAATATTGAAATACATAAATATATATTTATTCAATAAAACTAGTATAATGACCATAATAAGTTAGAAAAAATATTAAACAAGTGTTATTGTTTAAAATTAATCAAGCCTCTAAATATTATATTTGTGTGAAACATAAATTCATGAAATAATCCAATTAAACTAAAAAATTATTTAACTAAGAAACCATTCTAGAACCATGTTATAACATAGTCAAACATGGCCCTAAATTCCCATAAACCATTTAATTCCCCAAAACCTTCAAAATCAACTAAAACTAAGGTAAATCATAAAACCATATAAACCAAGTAAGATAAAGGATGATGGGATTCTTAAAACAAGAGAACCTTCTTAATAATCCTTTAAAACAAAGAAACATAATTAACAAAATCATAAAATGAATAAATATTACAAATAAAGAGTTTAAATACTAATTGATAATTATGAAGGGTTATATTTTCTTTTTAAACCCACATAGTACAACCAAACTATTTTATAATAAAAATAATGGATAAAAATATCCAATAAAGTCTTCATCTTCTTCTTTTAAGAGAAATATCCTTGTAATATATAGAATATTTTTTTTAAAAATAAATTCCCATACAAGACATAGTTTGAGATATTCAAATATTATAAAATATTTTTATTAAAAAAATACTCACTATTCAAAAAGTGATATAAGGTTTTATCAAATAATTTATAACTCCATTTAAAACTAAAAACAAGGTCAAAATTATTTTAAATTATAAAATTATGATTCCCAAAAAAATGATAAGTTCTTAAATAAATGTTCAAGTTCCACAAAGGACTCACTTAAATTGTATAATAGTTTGAAGGGCATATGTTTAGAAAATTGTAGGTTCAAAGTTAATCACAAAGGTTGATATACTTACTTAAAAACCCTAAATTTTTTTGGAAATCAAATTTCTAATAAAGTTAGTGGAAAAAAATTTATATACTAAGAATCCTAGTTCTCATAGAAATAAACCAAAAAAAAATACTCAATTAAACACACCATTTGAAAACATATCTTTTAAATTTTCAAGGAATCATAAAATAATTAAACCATGAATTTTCATTAATATTCAAGAAACCATGAAACATATAAATAATAAAAACACTTAAATAAAACATATACAAACTTAAATGTACAATGTTCAAGACTAGAGCATAGTAGTCCATAAAATGAACCAACTACTCTTTTCTGGTTAGGTTATAACTAAAATGAGTTATTTAACCCAATACATGAAACTTATTTAGTGATGATTAAATTAACATAAGTTCCACTTCACTTTATGGGTTTATAACATAAATAAAATAACTATTAATATATCCATAATTCATAATTTATTCTTTCAAAAGTTCACCATGAATGAAAAATGTTTAAAGTAAAATAATTTAAGAAAATAGGCACACGTAAATAAAAACTTCCTGGTTTGGTTAAAGGTTTTTCATTGTTTTAAATATCTTCCCATAAAACCCCTAATAAACAACATGATTATGAAATCCCATCGTAATACCACTATGAATATATTTAAACAATTCTAAAAAATTGAATAGGGTAATTAATATTTATAATTACTCCATTTTAAAACACGGTTACTAAGTTAAACAAATAAAACTAACCCTTAGAAGAAATTTAAATAGATGAAAAATGAAAAGTAAGTTTTCTAACAAGATCTGTTATAATTATAATATTCAAACTATAATTCAAAAATCACAACTCAATAATTGAAACTGATAATAATCAAATATCGACACTACCACCTAGAAATAACCTCAATCAAACTTAAATTTCATATATATTAAGGTATGAAACTTTAAAACTTATAAGAATCACTAATTTCAATCATATTATTCACATAAAATAAATAAAAAAACATAATAAAACAATTAGAAAGATAAAAATATCAATACAACATCCTTATCAGATGTTTGGCCCAAGTGCAAAGTTTGTAGCCTACACACCCTGTCCATACACCTGTCGGTTTCCCTTCCAACTTCTTTCAAAGCTAGAAGTTCCCCCCGTTAGGGGAGGATGACTTAAATCCAAAACTATAATGATGTATCCCAACATATCTTGGTAACTTAAGATGTTGTACTAAGAGTGTTAGATAGACACTCCTTCACACCCACCCTCTTTGATCTCTAACAGTCCTAGCTCCCGTCTAATGAGAATTCCCAAATAATATAAATAAAAACTAGGCTCTGATTCCATTTTTTCATAAACCAACCTAATCCACCCTTAATTCAGGTACCCGAGTCAACTTGTGGAAAGTTCTGAAGGGTGTTTCTAATCCCCATGGGATGAAAATAGTTTACAGGCATCGAAGAACAGTCTTTGGGAATAGTTTTTTCCATGAAATATATTTAATAAAAGGATCCACAAACTAAGGACCCAACATGACAACATAATACATTGAAAAACAATTACTCATTGATGGATAAAAAAATATAAACATCTTAACTATAAATTAATAAAATAAAGACAGAAGATACAATACACCATACCATAACTAAAAAAATAAGATCCAATACAAGTCATAATTCATAATTATAATACCCTGAGTTTTAGGAGCCATTCATTTTTTCCTCTATAATTATAAATAACGTTTCTCTACTATTTCAAAATAATTAATACTTTATTAGATATTAAGACAAATAATATTTGAACCATGCTAACAAAACTTTATTCAATTATAATGGAACATTATAACAATGTTTTATAAATCCATGTATCTCATAAAATAGATTATTACACATCATGGATGATTACATATATTAAAACTAAAAAAATTAAAAGAGGAAAATAAATTAAAAAAAATAATGTCTTTAGAACTAGAAACTCCCATGGACCATTGTCGCCTTTAAGAATCACCATTAGTACAACAAACCCTATAATGAGAAATAATACCATGAAAAGAGAGAGAATATTGTGAGATATAAAATGAAAACTATGGAAATAAGATGTGTGGATTAAGAAGTGAGAATAGAATGAATGGTTTTAGTAAGCCTATATATATAAATGGGATTTGACCATTGCAAATATGGTCATAAAAATTATAGTCATTGCAAATATGGTTTCTGCAAAAATGGTTTTTGGATATTCATCTATCAAATAAGTATACCAAAGTTATATATTATTAGTAATTAGTTTAAATAATATATTTTATAAATAATAATATCGAAACAAAAATAAAATATCTAATTAAAATATTTAATTTTTATGTGCTAAAATATTGTTATTCAAAGAATGATTTAATAAAATTCAAAAAAAATTAATATCAATATATTAATAAAATTAAATTATTAGTATATAAATAATTGATTATAATTATATTTTGTTAAATATCATTTTATACTTATAAATTTTTTTTCTAAAAATTAGCCTTTCATGAACTATGTATTTTTTTAAGAGAAAAAATATATTATGGTGAAATGAAAATAAAGTTTCCTATTGATATCTATTAACACTAATTTAATTAGTAATTTATGTGAAATGAGATTAATAACACATAAAGTCTAAAAACTCTTTTTTCTATATAAGTTTTTTTCTTTATTTTTTGTATATTACTTTAAAAGAAAATTTTATAAATTTTAAGATGTGTATTTGAAAAAATATATATATTCATTTTTTTAATTAATCATGGTGATATTAACTTGATATTAATTTTTAATAATTTTCTAAAATAATTTATTTTTAGATGAATGGTAAAAATACAGTTTTTGACAAAATAGTGAATTTTATTACATTATTAGTTTTTTTATTTAAGGAGTAATTTTTTCATTTTAAATATATTTTTTAAAATTTATAAAGCTTATATCTAATCTTATAAAAAAATTAATATTTTAACTCTAATAGAAAATTATTTTGGTATTTTCATTTAATTAAACATTGTTTTGGTAAAATTTGGTTTTGGAATGATTTTAAAGCCACGTAACATTTATTTTTTTATAATAAACCAATTTATTTATTTAAAATAAAATACATTAATAATCTTATCCCACGTATAAATTTTAAGATTAAAATAAACTTTTTCTAAGAAACGATTTTTATGCGTTATGTGTGCTAATACTAAAATTAATTCCTCTAAATCTTATAAATTTTATTTTAAAAAATTATTTACATATTTCAAATAATTATTTTTTAAATTATTAAATAATATAAATTTTAATTTTTTTCATTAAAATTAGTTTTTGTGGTGAAAGTGTAGTTATCACGGTAAGGGTAAATTAGGGTAAAAGTGGTTTAACATAGTGAAAAAGGTTAAAACATGATGATATTGGATGATGGAGGGAGTATTGACCTTTAATTTTTTACCACACTATTATTTTCAATTTTTTTATCCTTTGAACTTGAATAATGGAATGGTGTTATTGAAAAGTAAAGATATTTTACAAAAATGTCACTCACTTTATTTATAAAGTAGCTTATCTCCTCCCCATTTCTCCACCCATAAAAAAGATTAGGCTCTTCCAAAATTATAACCTATTATCTCCTCAAAACCCTTCCCTCACCATTGAATCCTTGGTCTCATCAAAAGACCAAGATGAGGATCTTTAAAGAGTTTCCCAAGGGAGAACTTCTGGGGGAAAGGCAGTACTCTCAACCCAAATTTTTTTGTTCTTTTCTTCATCTACACCCCTAAAGTAACCTCGATACATGATGGTATGATAACACCAGTATTTTCAAAATGATGAATTTTTATTATGTTAATGAAATATCAATTTTATAGCTTCCTTTAAAATCAATCAGAAAAATGAAAACATCGTCATATGTATGTGCGAACTACCATGTCCATGAATGTTGTGTTCAATTTTTCATCATTGCATCAAATAGAAGGTTCAAAAGGGTTATTTAATTAACTAATATGATATTTAAAACATTATTATAATTCTGAAATGATAATTATTTCATTTTCAATGCCCTCTAATTCCATGGAAAATAAAAATGTCATCTGTGTGTACACGTGTACTACCACCTCTACGAAATGACATGTTTTGTTATCCATGACCACCTAACATGGTTGACTTTAAAATTTTATTTAGTATATAAAAATATATATTTGTGACACCATTAATATTTTGGAAGAATAATATTGGGTATTCTATATGTGTGATTAACAAGAAATGCTCTTAGTAACTTTAACCACCTTAAATGGACTTATCAAGGCACCTTTATTAATTTTGGTCTATTTTGGGATAACCTTAAAAATTGTATAAGTATTTTTATAATAAAATAATAAATTATATAAACCACCATATTTATGGTGATCATGAAGTTATTTTTTAGTTCCTTTAACCACAATCAAAAAACCAGAAGTGTTGCGGATAAATTAACCAAACAACCCTAAGTAACCGATGTAAGAAAAATATATATTAAAAATAAATAAAATAAAATAAAATAAAACGACCTTTGAAAATTAAATATAAATGAATAATGTTCCTGGGTATTTATTTAATGAACTTAATTTAATTATTCATAAATTTAATCACAAGTGTATAGAAAATTTAGTCATGAGATAAGGGATCTTCTGTACCACCCTCGTTACTTGTCAGTTACATGTTCTCTTTCTTTTTAGCCATTTTATGAAATATTATTCTCATTAACTTCTTTTATTTTTTTATATATTTACCTTAAATATATACCTATGTAAATATCATTTTCATTGTTAGTGTTATACATCCTTTTAGTTCCCTTATAAATTATCACTTTAAATTAAACTCGATTTAAGGGAGATTTAATATTTCTTGTCTCATGTCAAGAATCACCCCTAAAAATTGTTTTTAAACTATGAATAGATTTTAAAAACCATAATTAATTTATGGATAACCATTTTGGTTCAATTCTATTTTTATAGAAAACAATAATATTTTTTCTTCTTTAAAAAGATCCTTTACTTATTTCAAAAAGCATCACCCAAGTGGTTCATTTTTATTCTTTCTAATCCTAGATCCTTCTCATTAATTTTATACAATGGAACTCCATGTTCAATACCTGTATCCCTTTTTCAATTAATAAAGTTTAAAATTATTTAATTCCATTTTATTTTATGAATCCTTATGATTTATCCTTTGTTCATGACTTGAATCAGAATTATGGAACTCACTTCCTTCTCATGGGTTTGATCATGCTTATGATTTATGTATGGTTTATTTTCCTCATGTGGCACATGTATTTATGATTTTCATTATGTGATGGGTGGACCCAGAATTATATAGACCTCTAATGCATTGGGTAAAGTTTTATATCTCATGATATGTTATGTAAGGGGTTGAGGATTAAACTTAATCCACTGTGGGACTTTGTCCACTTTATGATGATGGTCTTAGGAGTAACCCTTGACTTATGTTTATAATGTCATGACTTATGTTATTTCCATATATTCTATGATTCCATGATCTTATTATTTCATTTCCTTATGCTATGTTTCCATGCTTATGATCATTATTTTTATGGTATCATGTTATGTCTCTTAACTCTCATGTTATGATTTATTATCATGTTTATTCCCTTATAAGTATTTCTAGCTCACATTTTTTCTTGTGTATTTTTTCAGGGTATCCTATGCAGTCTCAAAATATCTATGGGGGTTAGGATCACTATGTGGGGTTTTAAATAATGGTTATGTTTTTACATTTAATATGATGTATTTATGTGTTTAATCTTTCAAAGACACTAGACCTCTAGATCCTTGGTTTTTATTTATTGTAAATCTATGTGAAAATTTATGAAATAAAGTGTGTTTACGGATTGGGTCATTATAAAAATAGATTAAGGTAATGACATGGAGGCTGAAGAGGTGATACATGGTCATGGTATGAAGCTAAAAAATAATTAACGATGATGACTATCCATCTTTGTGTGATCAGGGATGTCATCCCATCCATGTCACCTCCATGAACTAAGATAATGCCAATCTGGAATTTTCCACCTCAAAATGGAACCTTGGTTTTCCCTAAAGTAGATGAAACAAGGTCTGTATAAACCCATTGGTGTATGTAGGTTGTGATCAATGAGACCAATAGGATCCCTCCAAGTGTTCTATAATAATTATTTGTTAGATATAATATAGAATTTTAGTTTAAACACCATATAAGAAATTGTACTTTTACCTTCATAAGAAAAATAATTAACATGGTATAAGTTCTTAAATAAAATCAAAGTAATGAAGCAGTCCTTTAAAATTTAATTTCCCAAATCATGTGTCTTGGGAGGTTTACTTAAGGATACTAGGACTAGACTATTTATAAAATCTATGTCACCTTAGCGGTGTATTTTGTATTTGAACTATGTATCTAGACAGAGAGGCCACCACACATCTGCTTAACTAGCACGGCTAGTGATGGGGGACTCCGTACCATCTAGAAAAGTCTTACCCAAGTATCGATGGTGACCCATGTTTTTCAAAAAATATATATTGAACCATTTTATAAATGTTCATTCCACCAAAAAACTACTAAGAAGAATCAATGTCTTACTTAAAATATGAATTCAAGTGCTAAAATAAAAGAAAGGTATACAAGAGAATTTACTTTATAATAATAAACATGCAAAACACACAAGAAAAATCATTATAAATTTTTTGAAATTATTTTGAAAGAATAAATCACTCACAAGTCTAACCAATAATGTAAAATATGGAACCACCTATATTAATTTTGTTAAAACACTTGAAAATGTAGTTAATCCATTTGTAATGAGAGTTTGGGGTCTTTAAGAGAAATAAAGAACCCTAAAATGAAGAACCCATGCCATTAAAATCGGGTAGTGAAAACCCTAGAACACCGTAGCTTCAGAGTATAAAGAATCCTAAGAAATAATGGAGGAGATACTCAAAGTAAGGAGGAGGAGAGACTTATTTGATGTTTCTTTGAATATCTTGATGAAGTAACACCAATAAATCAATCACTAGAGATAGAGGATAAGGGGTTTGAAAATGGGAGAGTGATAGAATTAAAAATTTGAAAAATGAGGGTATTTAGGGGTTAAATTAGAAAAAGGGTAAAAAGGTAAAAATATAGTTTTAAAAACCCAGGTGGCATGGTTCACAGTGTGACTCATAGGTGCATATCATGAACCTTATTGACATAACTATTTCATCGCATGAACTAGTGGTTCATGTCATGAACCACTTCTCTAGAGGGAATCCCCTTCTTCCACAAACATTTCTCAGAGTAAACATATGTTTCACACTATGAAATGTCGGCAGTTTCATAGTTTCAATTTCCTTTAGGTCCAAAACAACCAAAAATGAGATGAATGCCCAAAAAGGGGGAAATGAAACAAATAAATATTTCATACCCAAAAAAAACATTATGGATGTGACAAAAATCATACCTTTACTAACCTTGGTTATGATAACCTATATTTCCTTTTCTATATGAAGATGTGTGTGGTATGTTTTACCTCTCTTCTGGCCCTTATTTCTGTCACCACCTCACCTTTAAATAGATTTTTTTCATTGAGGATTTGTCACATCACAGTTTTACTTGTTATAGAAATGTCAGGATCACTAAGGAAATTCGATTACAAAAGAATAGAAAAAGGTAGAAAAAGATAAATAAATAAGAAGAATAATAACATAGGGTTTATGTGGTTTAAGAATAATCTCTACATCCATGGAGAAGCAAAACAATATCACTATTTCTCAAAGAAAATTATAGGGAGAAAATTTTAAAGTATAGAAACTCTATCTTGAATATGATCTTATAAAGTAACACAATGCTACAGTAGCCTAAATTTCTACAGTATCAAAACCACATGGTAAGTCCATTATGCTAAAGTAACAGTGGAAATAAGTATATAGATCTAAAATACTCTATCGGTGTCACTATTCATCTCTATAACAATAACCGTGTCGAAGTACACATTTATACAATATCAATGATGATGTTTTCAGTTATCTCTACTATAGTGGTCATCATTTCTATAGTCCCTCCAAATTTTGGGTTGGGGACCTTTGAACTAGTGTATAATATAGGCTACTATAAATTTGTCCCAAATTTATCTGATGGATTGGTATCCACTATTCCAACACTACCCTTTGACAACACCTCTCTATATCAACTACATCAGAAAATATCCCTTTTTTTGTTGTGACAATCACTGAATTTTTCAAGGAGGACCATTCATTTTCTAGTCCACTTAGACCTCCTCAATAGGAAACTCTAAAAGGATGATTACACTAACTATCTATGGAAAACACTATAGGAATAACATATCATGCCTTAACTACCCATATATAGGTAGGAACTTTCATCTCCTAATATATGAAAATGTATTGACATCAAGATACCACAGTTATGGCATGATATGGATTATTGGAAAGGATAAAATTTCAAACTCCTAACATTGGTCCTGTTCTTTTCAATGATCCTTTAACTTATCTTAAAATAATAATGTTTGAGCTATCAATATCTTTGAAAATTTTTCCATATCCATCACCTATAAATATATGCATAGTTTCATGGTACATATCTTCCAATGGATCTCTATTCATAGGGATGACTTGAAATATTGAGCTCAAAACTCATCATATATCATGCTTAGGAAATACTACATCATATTGGTTAATTGTGCGATAAACTCTTACACATAAGGATTACCATGTCTAATCATTAATATCACCTACTTTCACTTCACATGAAAGGTCATTGATAGGAATTACCTCCTGAATTAGTCCCTAAATTCCATCCACTGATATATAGACTCATCTTTGTCTCCAATATAAAACCTCCACCATTGCATGGTTTCTCTATAAAGCAAGTTAGCTACCAAAAAATATTTAAACTTCATTGAGGTATGAACCAACACTACTGTAAAGGTAGTATATACCAACAGTTTCAAACCATTGGTATAGGTAGGAAAACTGTTGGTATGCCCTATACCAATGGTTTTCCAAACTGTTGTCTAGTTTGGCGTTGGGATAGGCCTATCCCAATGGTTCTTCTTAAACTGTTGGTATAGGGATATGTAAAGTTTAGTATACCAATAGTTTCAATACAAATGTTCGTATATATTTATACCAACAGTTTATTAATCATTGGTATATAGCATGATTTCACAATTTACCAAAGGTTGATAAACCATTGGTATAGATGTTTACCAATGGTTTATTAAAAAATTTGGTAAAAATATGGTATTAAACACTATACCAATGGTTTAAAACCATTTTTATATGTAATTTATAGAATTCTATATAGTATCCAGTAGACTCTCCTCCTCTGTATACACTTGAATACAACACTTAAAACAACACAAAGCATACACCTGTATACAACACTTAAAACAGCATAAAAAATACCACTACAATAGCACATAAAAACAACAGACTCCCCTCGGTACATAATGTATTAAGATTTTTTGGTTCAACCTATTTGAACAAATGTAAAACTATTCTCAAATTATCCAGTCAATCATGACATGTATAAATATTGTTTTAG
This sequence comes from Viscum album, assembly GCA_963277665.1. Lineage (NCBI taxonomy): Eukaryota > Viridiplantae > Streptophyta > Magnoliopsida > Santalales > Viscaceae > Viscum > Viscum album. The sequence goes on from OY728151.1 coordinate 1,222,570,624, forward strand.
TTTTAACACTACATCACTACACCTTATGTTATAGTATAATCCACCTTCATCATTTTAGATAGGGATTTTTCATTCCCACCATGGCATGTACCAAAAAATAGTATTTCCCATATCAATATTCATATGAGAACCACTCTTACAATTAACCCATTTCAATTTCTTTGGTACAAACATCTTGAAATTTTTACTTTACTCAAAATGGTCACAAATATTTTATCATAGAGTAGTCAATGTCATTTTTGGTTCCCAGACACACACTACAAAAATCTCATTTCTAAGCTGAAATCCATGTTATTATTCACTTTGGTGTGTTATCTACTACACAATTCCATAGTTAAAAATTATTTTTTAGAAAATGACATCAAAAATTCTCATTTATTGGGTATAAAAGCACTTTTAATTCCTATACAAGCAGTATACATGCTTTTGGATATAAAGAAAGTGTAATAAGTCCACCATCACTTCATTATTCTAAAAAATTTCCTCTAATATTCTTATAATTGTATTCAATAAATCTTATACCTTAGAATGAACTTCACCTCACCTGAAATAATATGAATCAACTGAGATAGAATATGATTCACATATAACATATGTGTTGAAAACAAAATCCAACACCAAATAAATTTACTCATATTCACATTATCTTCACATCAAAAACATTACAATTTTGAAAACCATATCTTCTTAGGGTTTATTTAACATATCTAAAACTTTTAGTCTTTAAAAGTATCCAAAAACTTCTTCTCAATAGTCTCCTCATTTGGATTTTGTTATCAGCCATTAAATTCGAACAACCACCAAATCCATTAGGTTTATGTCAACCATAAAAACATAAATCACACATTCAAATAAGAAGTTAATCATCATTTGATCATTATATTCCTACATCAGTGAAATAAATGACAAGGTGCAGACATGACAAGGAAAATAACAATAATTCAAACAATATATAGAATACCACATTGGAAAGAAAAATACCTAAAAATAATCTACAAACATCTGCAAAAACACTATAGATTAATGATGAATACAACACCTAAAAAAAACAGATACAACACTTGAAAAAAAACATACTGGAAAAAACACCACACTGTAAATACACCTGAAAATATAGACATTATACAATAAAATAATAGGGAAAAAGACAAAAATGGAAAGTACAACATTCCACTTGAATACATCTAAAAATAATAATATTATCCACACCAAAATAAGGATGATATCCACACTAAAGTGAACACTAGGAAAAAATAACACTGGATAGATTGAGAAATGGAAATATATCCTTGTTGTATTGCAATTATTTATTGATTATTTTATTATTTAAAACACTTGAATGATGTTTTATAATAGGTTCTTGATGGTAGGTACTGGTTTTTATAGACCTATTTAAATGAATGTTTGTAATGAAATTGAGTAGAATTCTTACTCAAAGAGAGATTGAAGAAACCATCCATGAATTTATGGATGAAGGGATCCATCATCATCACCTAGATGGTGAGAGAACAATAAAATTTGGAAAGTGGGAATTATACTAGATCAAAATGGTGTCCCATAATGTAAATCATCAAAAGACAATGAATTAGAGGAATATGACTAAGAAGTGGTATAATGACAATGAATAAGTTCAAGTTCTTCACACAAGAGTTTGAGTGTGTGCTTTGGTGGATCTTGCGACTCACTTAAGGATGACTGGGTAGTGTGAAGGTCCATTGGGAATCCATTGAGAGTCTAATAGATATCAATGTGATGGAATTTTTTTATATAATGTTGTAAAATGATGTGTCTATGGACACTTTCACAAGAAAGTACATGAGTAGTGGAATAGTGAACACCACCATATCCTTGAAAAGATGTCATGGCACTATGATCTATCATAGAGAAACTATAGTAGGATCCAAAAAAAATATTTAACTCAAAAATATGATTATAGAAATAGGATATACTGATTGTGGTTGGACTTTCGAGAATATATATCACAGTGGTGGTATAATTAGAAGTTAGCCCATGAAGAATAGAAAAGAGGGAGGATTTACCACCAAATAATAATCAAGGTCCATACCCTCAAGAGATATAATTACTATCTTTCTCTAGAAATAAAAAATTTCATTGGCCAAATGATCATCCATAAGAAATGTGGAGGCTTTTATGAGTTGTATAATACTGAAAAAATCCTCCAACACACTAAAGGATACTAAAATCCAAATACCCTAATTAATTTATCAAAAAAGATGAAAATACATTGGTAAAAGGTGTTGTGATTAAAAATATTTCATATTTAGGCTGCTCGATTCAAGCATAATGTGACCTACTTAATCACACATATATTCATGAACAGAAAATCATAAAACATCAAATGTTAGTAATATTAGTCAAAAATGTAATGGATCAATCTGTCCCTCATCACCATCACTATCATCACCATCATCATCATCCTCATCCTCATCCTCATACCTATCCCCATCATTGTCCCCATCCTCATCCCCATCCTCATCCTCGGTCTCATCCTCACCCTCATCCTCCACCTCAGCCTCTGCCTCTGCCTCGGTCTCAAAATCATCCTCTTCCTTGGCCTCTTCCTCGCCATCATCATCACCAGGAACAAAATCATATCGAACACCACTAGGACTGCTGCCTGGTGCACTATATAATGAACACATTGGCGACATATATTCATCACAAGTTGTGTTTTCCTCTGGTGGAAGTTATGGACATAAAACTTTCATCATTTTCTTGAATTCAGTGTTTTCTCTATCAACCCATTCTTCCACCTGTGTGATTTTTTTTTTTGGCCTATTCTGCCCGTGCCTTAATCTTTTCCAACTCGATGGTACTAAAACTAGTACTTGAAGAGGGCCAATACCTCATTATGACTATATTCTTCCCAGGTCAGCATCGTACTCTATCAGGGTTCTCATCTTCCAACACCAGATGTAAGTGATCATTTAGCCCAAAATTATCTAGTTCCTGGGCATCAAGGGCCTCCAAAGCAGCCTGTTACAAATATAAATAGATTATTAAGTTACAAAATAGATATTAAAATTTTAAATTAACAAAGTAAAACTTACAATATGTTGTTGTGTCAGTTTGTTAAATGCACTTCCGTCTTTTTTCTTTCTACTCGAGAAAAATAGTTTTTCTCGAGGACACATCCTTCAATATTCAATACATGCCTCTACAATGACATTAAATGTAGGAAACCATAATTGAACATAGGTTACCAATAATTAATTTCATAACTAAAATTATATGAAAACTTCATAAATCGAATAAATTATTTAGGAAACAATAGAAAGTGAAAGTTCTAAAGAAAAATTATAAACCACTGTCGTACCTGCTTCCTCTCATGATCTGACATCGTAGTATGCCCCAAAGTGTGAAGGTATTTTTTCACATTAATGTTTTTTATTATTTCTGGATGATTCCTAAATAAAATTCAATAATAAAAAAGATAGTATTAATTCAAAACCTAAAAATTTTAATTTAAAAACCTCAAATATGATTAATACCTTAAACTTGGTAGTTGTCTAAAGAGTAATCATTTGTCGATATTTTTATATCAAACAATAATTCTTGATAGGTAATTCCTCTAACTCTATGCCAACTCTATCATGCCATCCAATATACAAATCATGTTTATAGGCTCTCTAAATCTCACCTAATTCCTTTAGACGTGTTGGACTTTCACCCTCACTATCGGGAAAATTAAACCAAAGATGACACCAAAATATTAATTCATATAAATAAAAAAATAATATTGCATTAAATACAATAGGTTTTTTTACCCATATTTGTTCCCAAGCATTATCCTTGACTTTGTTTGGAAATTTTCACTGTGAGAGCAGGCTGATGGGAATGATGTCAGAGTATTTGGAAAGCATCACCAAAAAACTCCAACATTGCTGCCCTATTTTTTGATCATTTGGTTCTTTGTTATAGTCCACCAAAAACTATGTGTAGTGGTTCCATGCTGCATGCATGTGTATACTCCCCCACCACCTATCAGTAAATGTATTTTTTATGAAAGAAAAATAAATATTATATCAATACATGTTATAATGAAAATAAATTATGGTATAAAAATTTGTTAGGGATCTAAAATAAACATGCGATAGTATGATTAATGGGCATCGCTAGATCCACAAGCACTAAAGGATTGTGATCCTGTACAGGTGGAGTGGGTCTCAGTGTATACTTTCTAGGAACAGACTGTGTCAGAGTAGGAGTCAAAGAAGAAATGTAGAAGCTCAAAGAGAAAGAAGTATATGGTAAAGAAGATGGCATGGATGGTTTCCCAAATGCATAATATGGATGAGGAGTGGGAATCATCATCGTATATGGTAAAGATGGGTAAGGAGGCTCATATGTAAAGGCTGGTGAAAACATGGGAGGCCAAAATATCCCATGTGTCCCTAATGACATAGTAGGATCAAAATGTGTGGAATATGGTATGTCAGTGAGAGGGGCATGGTTTAATCGGGTACGCCGACTAGAGTGCCTATATCTTGTACCACCACCACCACCCCCCTCGTACCACTGGCATGAGTACTGGGACCAATACTTGGTTTCTCATTGAAAAACTAGCTCCTAAGTGGAGGATCTTAAATAAAAGTTTAAAACAAAATTAATAACATGAAATTATATGTTATTGATATATATATGTGTGTGTGTGTGTGAAATTAAATACTCACAACAGGCACTAATGGAGGAATTCCCATATCAGTCATTCGGAAATTATTATCCATCATTTTTTTCTTTATTGCTCCTCAATATATTTCATTTCCTTCATTTGAAAACAAGTATGGAAGTAATTAGAAAAGGATAACTAATATGTAACCCAAAAAATAAAAAATATGAGACATGAATTATTTGTCTTAGGTCATTTGGTTCATATTTTTGGTTATTTAATTTCTCTTTTTTTTGTTAGGTCATTATATTCATTTGTTTTTATTTTCATATCAATAAGTTTAATATGTCCAATTCAATTCATCATTTTTTTTATTATAATTTAATTGTTTTAGTCATGTTTGTTTTTGTAGGTTTGAATACATTTCAATTTAATATTAGAAAATGAAAATCAAATAAAACTACAACTAATAAACATTGAAAATTAACATTAAGGTCAAGTAGGATACAAAATATTTGTAATCAATATAAATCATTTTGAATAGTACCAACCTTAACAACCCAAGTCGATATAAACCAAAATAACTGAGAACACAAATGGATGATTCTATATATTTACCACCAAAAATCCGGGTTCACAATCAAATATGAAAAATGAGATATTGGAGTCATCATTAGTAATAAATGGATTGGTGTCAATGGCAGTAGAGATTATTTCAATTCCATTATCACCATCATCAAAAAAATGTCTTGGAATTAATTTAATAATAACACCAAATTTAGGTGGAAGAATATCTTTGACATAAAAAACATGTTTCCTCATTGATTCCAATACATATGGTTCATCGGTAGCAAGAGTTTCATTCATGTCAATAACTCAAAATCCATAATCATCAATAAAGGTTTCCTACCTCGTCATCGAATCAAATCACTTGAATTTTATCATTATGACTCGACCATGAGAGTAATAATCCAATATTATTATTTTCTCAATGACTCTATAATAAGATACATTTTCAAAACGAGTTCTATTATCTGATGCACTGGAATAATAGTCTATTGTGGAAATTATCATAACACCATCATGTTGTGTTCTCATGTTATTTTCTCACTCAGTGATAATAAATTTGTACCCATTGATCAAAATTTATTTACATTCACGAACCATGGTATTAGGACCAAAAGACAAAGCTCTTATTTCCTCAAAAATAGAGTCAGCAGGAAAACTCGATACCTAAAATATAAAATAATATTAAACTTAATTAAATAATGATTTTATTTATTTATTATAGTAATATTTCTACCTTCAATTTCAACCATGTAGAAAACTATTTGTTATGAAAAGTATCTATCCTTCTCAGAGATAAAGAACGATTATTTCTAGTAATCATTTATTTATGTTCCCTATAGTTAAAAATAGAATAGTTTAATAGATATATAAAATTACAATAGATGATATAATATATACATGTTCAATTTACTTGATGTAATCATCGAACAAGTCATAGTTGAACAACATTTTGCGATGTGCCATCTCCTTCTCTTCAAGGATTAATGTCGTCAATGTATATGATCCAGGAATTCCTCTTGTTTGAGGAAGTGATGGAAAACTAGGTTCAATTTTCTCACATTGTTCTTCTTTATTTCTCATTGGTGTTCATTCTCATAGTAAGATCAAAAAAATGCATTGAGCAGAAATCCATACATTCTTGTGTTAAGTAACCATTCACGATAGAACCTTCGGGATGATTCTTGTTCCGGACATAAGATTTCAATGTGTGCATATTTCTTTCAGTTGGATACATCCAATGAAAATCAATAGGTCCTATAAGAAGTATTTCATTTGGAATATGGACAGCCATATGCAACATGCATGTGAAAAATTATGGAGGAAATATTTTCTCTAACTCACAAAAAATTAATGGTGTCTCTACCAAAAAAAATTCAATAAAGACTTAGACAACTTCTTAGAACAAATATCTCTAAAAAAATGGCACAACTAAATAATTTACACCCTTAGATTATTGGAAAAAATATGACAGATTTCTATTGGAATCAACTCATGCAGAAGGATGTGATAATCATGAGTCTTAAAAGATTTCAAATTCAACTCTCTTCTATTGACCCATTTTGATATATTTCTTGAATAGCCATCAGGAACTTTAATAGTCTCTAGTACTTCCAGAAATTGATTTTTTTTTGCAGGTGTCATCACATAAGTAGCACATGGAACTTTCCATTTATTTTCACTAATACACATAGGATGCAATTCTGGTCTAATCCCCCAATCCACTAAGTCACACTGAGATCGTAAATCATCTTTTTTATTTCCCTTGACATTTAGAAGAATTGAAAGTAACATTTCACATATATTCTTTTCAATGTACATTACATCTAAGTAATGACGTAACAAATTGGTTGACCAATAAGGCAACTCAAACAAGATACTCATCTTCTTCTAATTGTAATGGGTATCATTGGAAACATTTTTCCTCTTTCTATATTTCATTTTACCCTTCCCTAATGAAAAACTAAAATCTTGCAATTCATTAAGCACATCAGTTCCAGACATACACTGAGGTGGATTGTCAATCTCCATGGTATTGTCAAATTTTTGACGATTATTTCTATATGGATGGTCCATTGGAAAGAATCATCAATGTCACACTATTAGAAATTTTACCTATCCCAATGGTTTAAAACTATTGGGATATCCCCTAAAACTATTGGGATAGACTATCCCAATGGTTTTAGGAACTGTTGGCATGTTGGGCGTTGCAATAGCTTTATACCAATGGTTTCAAGAGAACTGTTGGTATAGGTAGTCTGAAATTAATCTATGCCAATAGTTTAAGTAAAACCATTGGTATATATGTGTACCAATATTTCAAGAATCATTGGTATACATACTATAAATCATATAATCTATTCCAGGAAACCGTTTGAATATATGTATACCAACGGTTTTTGAACCATTGGTATACCATCTAGCATATTGAATACCAACAGTTCTGTAAACCATTGGCATATATTGTCCAACATATTGAATACCAATGGTTCAGTGAACCATTGGAATATGTTTTCCATCATAATAAATACCAAATATTATGTGAACCATTGGTATATCCTTACTCCCCAGCAAACATCAAAGCTGGACAACCCAAAGCAGAGGACATAAACCTGTAAAACTGTAAACCCACTTTGAGCAGAGGGCATAAAACTGTAAACCTGCACCTCTAAGATTATTCCAAAGCACACTGTGAACCTGTAAAACTATAAACCTACACCTATAACCGTCTTACAAAACACTTGTAACTGTAAACTTTTATACTTTCACCTTTAACAGTCTTCCAAAGCAGCTGTAATTGTAAACCTGTAAACTTGCACCTCTAATAGTCTTCCAAAGCAGCTATAAACCTACACCATCATGCACTTCATATGGAAAAACAGTCGACTTGGGAAATTCAATTCCAATGAGTTATATAAACTGGAATGTGTTGTCTGACCACCACGATGGCTAATGAAACTCAAAGCCTGCTTTATTCAGCCTTTCAAATTCCTCTTGTTATGGAGAATATGGAAACATGACCACTCTGGATCAAACCTAAATATTTGGATACCAACTTTATTCTGCATGCACTATTTGTATTCAAGTAGAGGAAATAAATCATATTCTTTGTCAAAGTGTGTTTCTATAATTACACTATAATTGGGGTAGAATATGAATCTGAATTATTGGATATGGTGTATGAAATTGGATACGCTATCCAATATAATTGGAATTCATTATGCATTGAATTTGACTTTGAGTGCCTATCAGAATCGGATTCAGTTGGTTGGAAACCACATTTGGAATGAAATTTAAGGGATAAAAGTTGTATTTTATAGACATGACGGTCTTCTTTAAATTAGCATGGGTCACTGACAAACCTTGCACCTTTTATTCCGAATAGATGATCATTGATCTTCAATGATTTCTGCCTCCTTCCTTTAAACCAGATGAGACCAACACCTCATACGTGAGGTTTAAGTATTTATATTCACTTGAAATGAAACAACTATTCTCTAGATGATAATTTCAAGACTATAATTATTTATTCAATGTACTCCTTCTTTATCCAAAATATAACAATGGTAAGCTTCTGTCTTCAAAGGCTACTTGGATCTATTCACTGGAAAATTGTTCTCATGTTCACCCTCTTTTTCTTAACTTTTTTTTCTCTTTGAAACAAATATATCAATATATCCTAGGTCTGTCTTTCCCTTATTCTTTATTGAATAACTAGATGTTGAAATGTTGTGTAGGTATCTCCCCTTATCATAACGGACTCATGCAATATATATATGCTAGTCATTTTCATGCACAACTATGAATGGTGTAAATCACACCAAGATTATATAATATTCAATTTATTCTTGAATTGTTCATGTAAAAGAAAATGTTTTTGAATTCAAATAAATATACTAAATAAGACTCCAAGATATTTGGTCACATTCACTGCAGTTTTCCATTAAATTCTTCATGTTTTGAATCATCATCCATTGAAAACTATTAACTATCCATCCACATAGTCTGCAGATATATTTTTTTAAATCCACCACTTGAAATATTTGAATATCTTGTGAGAATACCTCTATTTTAATTATCCACATTTTCCATAAGTTTTTCAAGATTTTAAACCTCCAACTGAATATTTGTGGTATAAAAAAACCATTCAAACTTTCCTTTTAAAATCCTAAACCTCATAACATAGAAACTAGTTTTTGAATTGTGTTTCCAAACAAAATGCCTTTAATATTCACACCAAGGCATGAAACAACACTTATTTATGCAATATTCCCTTCAAAAAGTTGGACACCATGACCACTTGGCCATTTTTCTCCACTAAAAAATCCTGATACACCAAAATACCCATCTCTCTAAAAATGCTCAGGGAAATGACATAGGGATCTCTCCAGTATCTTTCTATACTTCTCTATACACAAGTCGGCCATGGTGAGAAGAATGCCTTTAGTGAGTGTCCCAAGTATAATTTTTCTCATTAGAACATGGGAAAAATGTTTCAATATGAATATTCAAAGGAGGAGGCACTAAATCATATGAATTGGTGGTGGTAAGATGAAGCTTATGGTGGAGAGAACCATAAGACTGGCAGGTGTTAAACAATGACACCATCAATGTTTTTAGATATATGGGATCAGGTAAGCAATGTGTAGGTGTTTCAATTATGAAATCATGCATTGGATCTGGTTTTCCAGTCAAAGAACCTTAAATTAATGGTTATTCCTCATATGTGATTTGAGCATTTGGGAGTGGAATGAGGTTGTTCAGCCTTAAATTATTGATCGAAATAGGTCAAGATATATGGATGTGTTGGCCACTATGACTTATTGTGGATGAGAAGAATTATAGTGGGGATATTTTGAAACCATGTGTTCATATGAGCATTCAGAATTTGAGGAAAAGTTTGGATTTTCAATTACTGGAGGGGTTTTTCAATAGTTGTTTGAGTTATATTTTTTAGGGTTGGAACCAATTGAAAAGGCATTTTGGACAATATAATAGGTCTCTATATGTAGCTCAAGAGTTCATGGGAGCATCAAGGAGGGGAAAAGGTGACTGCTGAAAAACTTCAACAGACCACTGGATGATTAGTGGTCTTTTTTAGGGTAAAAGTTATAACATTTCCCCCCTCGTGTTTTTGAAGTGGGAGGTCCCCTTTTCCTCATCTATTTATGAAAACCATGGGAATCCATACCTCCTCACCTTTCATGACCCTTTGATCTAGGGGTGGTTTTGTGTCTTTTCTTTAGAAATTAGAGGTTAGTTCCTCCCTCTAATCCACACTTGTGTCATCATTATTCCCACTTATATATATTTTGGATGTTCTATTTATATCTGGTAATCAAGTTTGTATTATATTATATTATGGAAGTACTATAAAAACCATACCCACTATAACATAGTAATCATACCTCCCACTCTCGCACTCACTAGGGCTCTGATTTGACCACTGGTTCTGGCCCCAACATAGTTTTATTCCTTTCACCAATTTTTCCTCACTTCCTAAGATTTTATCTTGTATACCTTAAAGATGTTATAAAATCATCATTATTTTATGGTCATTCTCAACATAATTGTAAAGATTTTCCCAATCCCTCCCTAGTTATTCCATATTTCCTAGGCCCTCCTATGGTTAAAACATAGTAATAACCTAGTTAGACTCTAATATAGGAATGACTAGGATAGAGTATGGTTTATGGGCTACACCCATGGGCTAGCACAAGTGTTCGGGCATCAAGGAATCAGTAGTTGGGGAAAAAATCCAACAAAAAATTAATTAAAATAGTGAAAATTAAATTAAATTTTGGCATGACTCATCCATACATTGGATGTCCACACCAAAGGAAAAGAAAATAAATAGAAGCAACACGGTATAAAGGCGGACAAAAATGAAGCACACTAATTAATCTCTCCACTACCTTGATCTCCCTCCCCTACAAAGAAAACCGTGTAGCCACCTCCAGTGCCCTTCTGGCCCCCTTCGCAGAATATAACTACCCTCCGTTTGTAGAAAGTAGTAAAAGGCCTAAGTGTCAATCCATATTAATATGATATAAAAAGGGATCGCCAGAAGGTTGTAGAGAGCAACATAATGACGCAACGTCTAAAGGGAAATGAAATGATGGAAAAGAATAATACACCCTACACAGACCATTTACAAATTCATTCACTTTGCCTAAACATGGCAATTTCATTTATAATATTCAAAGGGTGAAAAGGAAAGTTTCATGGTCAAGGAATATGCCTACTTCGGAAATTTCATTTGAGATAAATGAGTATGATAAGCCAATTTATATTATTCAAAGAAAACAAAAACTAAATATCCACAAAACAAACACCAACAAGTGGCATATGGAAAACTCAAACCAAATCTAAACATGATACAAATAACTATCACTACTCTTTGGTTTAAAAGATGGCGCACCTCCATTGGAGGGGGTTTATTATAAAATCATGGAATTTCTTTATCACACAATTCATTTAATTATATTTAACATTTATTCTAAAACTCATTCAGCACAAATCAAATGCAATAAGTTAAGCAACTAGATCAACATAACTATCATTGTGAGTTTTCGCAGACAACACACCTCTGTTGGAGGGGTTTTATTATAAAAACATGAATTTATTTATCAAATGAAATAATTATATTAAAGAACACTTATTCAAGATATGAAATTCAATATAATTAAGCATAATTAAGAAATAAGCTAAATTCAATTTAAAGCATTCTCGAATTAAAGAGGCTAGGAGAGGGACCCTACCTCAAGGTGTAACCAAGCCATCCACTTCATCTCTTGGAGCTTTCTAAATAAAATTTGATTCTCCCCCACTAGGTATACACACCTTCACACACATGCAAGGGCACCTATCTACTATGCACACACCCGCATGGCCATGAGCATGTGCAAGGGGATCCTTGCACATATGCTTATATGCATGTACCAGTCTCCACTCACCTGCGTATGCATTTATATATATATATATACACACACACACACATGGTCACACCTAGCCCCATATGTGCATAATCACTACCATGGTTGACTATACACGTAACGGAGGAACCCACATACATATACTTACTTGCCTATGCACACGCAGGCGAGTCTCCCTTGACTTGGAGACTTGAAACCAGTGAGCAGGGATCAATGCACTGCACAAAGGATATTAGGTACCTTAAAACACATAAAGGATGCTACATAACCAGTGAGAAACCAACCAACATCATTAAATCCTTGCCTTGATTGGCAGCGGAAAACCAAATCCACCCGAACCAACACAAAATGATCCAAAGCCCTACTGAAAACATAATATGGAGTCAAAAACATTGAAATTCCCTAAATACATGAGGTGTGAGACAAGTAGTAACCATAGAATCTTACCTCGGATCAAAATCAGTGAACTGAAATAATCTGAACCCCTTATGACCCCCTTCGCAGAATATAACTACCCTCTGTCCATAGAAAGCAGTAAAAAACCTAAGTGTACAATGCGGTAAAGAAAATAAAATAAAAAATAAACTAAAACATACTTGTCTCCTATGACTATACACATCACCGCCCCCAACATATAAGAAACACAATGTCCCATGGGTCAAATCATGTTCCTGCAAGCAAGGGGGAAACAGATCCATGTTTCAAAATGATACTATCTAATAGTAATGATGTTATTAATATTTTCATGACTTATTATATTCCCCATTTACTTATTTTATATGAAATGTGCATAATTTGTGTGAAATATTAATGTTTTAATATTAAGTATAATTTTTGAGCATTTTTAGAAGTAGTCCAATTGAGTCAGTTTAATGTTTTAATAATAACCGTCACTATACTGATCCAAATTGTGTGGTTCTTGTTTTGTAGGATTCTCCTTTCAATATAAAACATTTAATTAGAAGGTACCATGAGACAATTCTACCATTTGAAGGGTCATATGGTCCTCACAAACAAGACCAAAGAACCTGTGAACAAACTGGACCAGCCTTGAATATTGATTTACTGGGCTCAATCCAGAAGTCCAAAAACATTAACTCTCCACCATAATTCTGGGGACACTACATTTCATCTTGGATAAAAATTTCAAGGCCCAAATCTAAGTACAAGGGGGCCAAATAAAGCTTTGAAGTCCAGCCCACCATTCTGGCCTAGAATTAAAATCAGTATAGTATTCATGACATATCTCATGATGTAAGCATCAAATAGAGCTGATCTTTTTCAGTGTAAAATAGGAGATATAGGCGGCCGACTTTGTTGAATAAACCATTCGGATTTTAAGGCATCTGCATATTCCAAAACCCTTTCACATTATGGACTTCAAAAAGCCTGGATTTAAATGGACAGTTTACCTTTGTTTAATCAACCGGACATAACTTTTGATACGTAAGTTCAAATGACTCCAAATTTTGAGAGTAGTCGGCCAACATTAGTGTATACAACTTTTAAGAAGGAGATATTTAAAGATTCGGCTTTCTGAATAGCCAAATTGGCGGTGCAAGTGGAGAGACAGATTGGGAATGAAAACAGTCCACTTCTTGGGCTATAAATACTCTCCCCTTCTCTCCTTGAGAGGGGTTGGCATTTAAGAAGAGAGGAGATCATATTGGCATGACCAAAGATTTTCCAAAGGCTTTGGAGGACCTTACATACTCAAGTTTTCACTTGAGAGACCTTTCCTCCTCTCTTTGTTTTCACTTACTTTTGTGTTTTTCATTTTTGTAATTTTGTAAGTCCTTTCTTTTGTAATTTTGTTTTAATGCAAGTTTCTTATTCAATATCTCTTATTATCATCCACCTTATGTATTTTAATATTAATGTTATTAAAATAGTTTAAATTCAGTTGAATCCCCTTCCCTTCTTTTGCTTCCTCATTCAATCGAAAATCTGTTTTTAATTATCATCATTGTTCGTGTGTGTGTGTTCAACGTACCACTCTTTTCTAATCCCTTTATTTTTATTCTATTATTAATTTATCATCATAAGTATTATAACCAGAATATTAAACACCCAAATGTATGAGTAAATATCTCATTGGGGTGAGTCAAAATTTAGGGATGTTAAGTGATTGAGAGTATTTGCTCGATGAGTATTCGTTAATTTAACATTGTGTATGTTGGACTTAATATGTCATGGATTAATGACATATTTTGTTTAGAATGTGGTTTCCATGGATTATTGGAACCATAAATACACTACCATAAACAAGTACTGATTGATTTTAGAATCCTAGTTAAGTTAAGGCTTGGATTAAAGCTTTAACACTTAGGAATTCTAATCGACGTCAACTTGTGAAGTGGGTGTTAATTTAAATGCAATATAAAGCAAAGCTCAAGGATATCACAAGCTTAACTACCTAATAATGAACTCACCCCAATATTTATCAATTTGTTAAATCAATTATAGTCAATCAATCATTTCAATTAAGCTCTGCAACAAACCCCCCTAATCAAAATACAATCAACTAAAAACAAACAACTACTACAAAGTATCATCGCCGAGGATTCGACCTGAGTGCTGCTATACACATTAGCAGAGCACCGGAACTTTGACCGGTCGATAGGCGACAATCGTCCATGCGTTTCAAATGGCTCCGTTGCCGGGGATGGTGCTTTAAGTAGTCATTAGTTTCTGGTTATTGTAAAAAAAATCAAAAAAAATCAAAAATTTTGAAAAAAATTGAAAAAAAAACACAAAGAAAAACCCGTCTTGCTCTTAAAAATCATAAACTGAAAAAAATACAAAGGAAAACTCATCTTCCTCATCCTTTCTAAATATCTCTGAATGCCCCGCAGCCTCCCAAACAATCCCTCAGATTTGTTTGACCCTGAAATTGATAGAACTCTTCGTCGACTTAGGAGGACCATTAGGGATAACCAAATCACCCAAGAACCAATCATTGCCCTACCAATTGAATTAGATATGGCCAATCCTAGGGAACAAACATTGAAAGAACTTTCTGCCCCTGATATAAATTACCAACCTCTTGGTATTCAATATCCAAACATTGAAGCTGACTTCGAACTCAAATCGGGTTTGATTCATCTTCTCCCTCATTTTCACGGGCTAGCCGGTGAGGATCCGCATCTACATCTCAAAGAGTTCTAGGTGGTGTGCTCTACCATGAAGCCTCAAGGGGTTTCTGAAGAACAAATCAAACTCCGAGCATTCCCTTTCTCCCTAGCTAACTCTGCCAAGTCATGGCTCTACTACCTCCCTCCTGGTTCCATAACTACATGGAATGACATGAAGCGTCTCTTTCTAGAAAAATTCTTTCCTTCTTCTCGTACCACTTCCATCCGAAAGGAAATAAGTGGTATCCGTCAATTCCCAAATGAATCACTCCATGAGTACTGGGAGAGGTTCAAAAAGCTTGTTGCAACCTGCCCATACCACCAAATTTCTGACCAACTCTTGATCCAATACTTCTATGAGGGGTTATTGTCTATGGAGAGAACTCTCATAGATGCCGCAAGTGGCGGTGCTCTTGTTGATAAAACTCCTGCAGCTGCAAGAGATCTCATAAGTAACATGGCTGAAAACACACAACAATTCCATACTCGAGCACATGCTCAAGTCAAACAAGCCCAAGATAATCAATCCATAGAGCCTAACAAGATGACTGAGTGGATGAGTGAACTTACAGGTATTGTGCGTCAACTAGCGGTGGCTACCAAAGCCCCAACCTCATCTTCTCCACAGTCACTATTCCATGGACCTATCAAGAATTGTGGAATCTATAGCTCCCCAGCTCATCCAACAGACACATGTCCATAACTTCAAGAGGATCAATCTGATTCATCCGGACCAATGGAGCTCAATGAAGCATATGCTCAGCGGAACCCCAATCCTCAACTATCATGTCAGTTTGTTAGAAACTTCAACCAACCTCACTCCGAGCCCTTATCTTCTTCCTATAACTAAGGCCTTAGGTATGGTAATCCCATTTCTCATCCCCCTCAATTCCCTCCTCAAAACCCAAACCAGTTTCAATACAGTCAAGGTGTTGGTAACTTCCAACAACCTTACCCTTTTGTCCCTCAACCTCAAAGGATCAATCCTCCTATTCCTCCTCCTGGATTCCATTATCTGAATGAGCCTTCCCAATTCCCAACCCAATACAATCGATTTCCCAAGAACCCAAATCAAGGAAATCCCAATTCGGGACAAGCCTCTTCTTCCAAGAAACCATGGGAAAGTGCTGTTGAAGATCTTGCCTACTTCACCCATTCTAGCCTTAAAAACATTGAAACTCAAATAGGTCAACTTGCATCCCACCTGATCCAGCAACAACAATAAAATTCTTCCCAACTCCCAACTCAACCATTACCCAACCCCAAGGGTAATGTAAGTGCAATTGCACTTAGATCGGGAAAGCAAATTGCTATGCCCCATGCTGATTGCTCTACCTCCCCTTTTGATGTTGATCTAGAAAATGAAAAGAACAAAAAGCTGTAAAAGGAACTTGAATACACTCCTTCACCTCCTTCCATTCCTCTAAGGAACCCAATTCCTTTTCCTCAATCCATCTCCAAGCCTAAGAAGTCCTTTGAACCTGATCCTGAAATGCTTGACATGTTTAGACGTGTTGAAGTGAACATCCCCCTCTTAGATGCTATCAAACAAATCCCTAAGTATGCCAAGTTTCTTAAGGAATTGTGCACCCATAAGAGGCAACTTAGGAACATTGAAAATGTTTCAACCCAACAGTCCATTCCCATGAAGTTCAAAGATCCAGGGACCTTCACGGTTCCATGTCAAATAGGGAGTTCCAACTTTGATGATGCACTCATAGACCTTGGAGCCTCAATAAATGTCATTCCCAAATCCATTTTCTCTAACCTTGGTCTAGGTCCCTTGCACCCAACGGGTGTTGTCATTCAATTAGCCAATCGAAGCACTGCCAGTCCTGAGGGGATAATTGAGGATGTTCTTGTTCGGGTCAATGATCTTATCTTCTCAGCTGATTTCTATGTCCTTGACATGGAAGGTGAGGCAACCTCTTCTTGATCTCCCCTAATTCTAGGAAGACCATTCCTCATGACTGCGAGAACCAAGATTGATGTCCATTCAGGCATCTTATCCATGGAATTCGGTGACCAACTGGTCAAGTTCAACATTTTCCAAGCCATGCGATACCCATCTGAGGATCACTCTGCATTCTCAATCCATGCTTTTGAGGACACTTCTAAGATTAAATCGAACCCCAATCCACCATGTTCTTAATGTTCTAATGATAAAGGATCTTGTGAAATCTGCACCATTATTAACAAAGTCATAAATGGTGAAGTTGATGTGGACCTCTCATTCATAGACTCCATCAATCTAGAGGAACTTGAAAACTATCTTGAATCCCACATCAACTCTGATCTCTACTGCTCCACCTTGGACAGTGTTGAGGAAAATGATCCAAACCCATCTGGAATCCCTTCTCCTTCTCCTAACTTGTCTAGCAATCAAATCAAGGCTGAAACTGATCTAAAACCACTTCCTTCACACCTCAAGTATGCATTCCTTTTCCATGATCCCTCCTACCCTGTCATTATCTCTGCTTCACTTTATGAAACTGAGGAGTCCCAACTTGTTCAAGTGTTAGAGGAAAACAAAAATGCCTTAGGTTGGACCCTAGAGGATATTCCAGGAATCAACTCTGCCCTTTGCATGCATCACATCCATCTAGAGGAATCATCCAAACCAATTAGGCAACCTCAAAGAAGACTCAATCCACTCATACTTTAGGTAGTTAGGGAAGAGATTACCAAGCTTCTTCAAGCTGGTATTATCTACCCAATTTCTGATAGTGAATGGGTTAGTCCAATTCAAGTCGTTCCTAAGAAGGGCGGGATAACAGTTGTCACAAATGAACATGGAGAAGTGGTCACAACTCGAGTGAAAAACAAATGGCGTGTGTGCATCGATTATCGCAAATTGAATGTTGAAACACGAAAAGATCACTACCCACTTCCTTTCCTTGACCAAATGCTTGAGAGATTGGCCGGAAAGTCACACTATTGATTTCTCGATGGTTACACCGGCTACTTCCAAATTCCAATCGCACCTCAAGACCAAGAAAAGACCACATTCACTTGCCCCTTTGGAACCTATGCCTATAGGCGAATGCCTTTTGGCCTTTGTAATGCTCCTGCAACATTCCAGCGGTGTATGATGAGTATCTTTTCTGAATTCATTGAGAATTGCATGGAGGTCTTCATGGATGAATTTACCATTTATGGCGAGTCATTTGAATATTGCTTACATTCACTCTCTTTGGTCCTTCAAAAGTGTGTCAAGTGCAACCTTGTGCTGAATTTTGAAAAATGTCACTTCATGGTTTCAAATGGGATTGTTCTAGGGCACATAGTTTCAAAAGATGGTATTGAAGTCGATCCTTCCAAAATTGAAGTGATCCAATCACTTCCTGAACCCAACTCTGTTCGAGACATCCGTTCATTTCTCGGTCATGCCGGTTTCTATCGGAGATTCATCCATAACTTTAGTAGGATTTCCCTCCCACTCACTCGGTTGCTCCAAAATGATGTCACCTTCCATTTTGATTAGGTTCGCAAGAGAGCCTTCATTGAACTCAAAACTGCTCTTACATCTTCCCCGATAATCCAACCCCCAGATTGGTCCTTACCCTTTGAGTTAATGTGTGATGCTTCTGATAGAGCTGTTGGGGCTGTTCTTGGTCAAAGAAGAGAAATAATTCCTCATGTCATCTATTATGCCTCAAAAACATTGGATGAAACTCAATCTCACTAAACTATGACTGAAAAGGAACTTTTAGCTGTGGTTTATGCCTTAGATAAATTTCGTCCCTATCTCTTAGGTGCCAAAATCATCATCTTCACAGACCATTATGCTATTAAGTTCTTACTCAAGAAAAGTGATTCCAAACCAAGGCTAATAATATGGATTCTAATGCTCCAAGAGTTTGACCTTGAAATCAAAGATAGACCTGGAAAAGAAAACCCTGTGGCTGATCACTTGAGTAGAATTCCTAATTCTCCTCATTCTGAAATCATTGATCCTGAATTTCCAATTGAGAACCTTTCATCTCTCACTCCAAAACTACCATGGTATGACCCAATTGTAAATTACTTGGTTTCTGGTGTTTTTCCTGAAAATTTTTCAAAAGAACAAAAAATGAAGTTGAAAAGTGATTCAAAATACTATTTTTGGGAAGAAAATAAACTTTGGAAAACTGGGGCGGACATGGTAATTAGGAGATGTGTTGATGAAGATGAATATTCTTCCATCTTAGAATTCTGTCACTCAATGCCTGGTGGTGGCCACTTTGGACCACAAAGGACCTCCCGAAAGGTCTTAGAGCCTGGATTATTCTGGCCTTCCCTCTTCAAGGACTCACATGAGTTCTGTCAATCATGTCCCACATGCCAAAATTTTGGCATAATCTCCAAAAGAAATGAAATTCCCCAAAAGCCCTTAATCTTTTGTGAAATCTTCGATGTTTGGGGTATTGATTTCATGGGACCATTTCCCCCTTCCAATGGATTCTCATACATTCTTCTTGTGGTCGATTATGTTTCAAGGTGGGTTGAGGCCAAACCCACTAGGAAGGATGATGCTCATACTGTTAGTGAGTTCCTAAAGACCCACATCTTCCAAATATTTGGCACACCATGTGCCTTGATCAGTGACTTAGGAACCCATTTTTGTAATAGAACCATGGAATCTCTTCTGAAAAAGAATGGGGTTGTACATAAAACTTCAACTGCATATCACCCCCAAACAAATGGAATGGCTGAACTTTCTAATAGAGAAGTGAAAAGGGTGCTTGAGAGAATTGTAAAACCCACCAGAAAAGACTGGCCTGAAAGACTTGGTGAAGCACTTTGGGCTTATCAAACTGCCTATAAAACACCCATTGGGATGTCTCCTTTTCAGCTTGTTTTTGGTAAAGCATGTCACTTACCAGTTGAAATACAACATAAGTCATTTTGGGCAGTGAAAACATGTAATTTTGATCTTGAAAAATCTGGTGAAGAAAGATTGTTGCAATTGGATGAACTGGAGGAGCTTCGACTTGAATCCTATGAGAATTCCAATATGTACAAAGAGAAGGCTAAGGTACTCTATGACAAACACATCCTGAGAAAGGTATTTCATGAAGGTGAAAAGGTAATGCTCTTCAATTCTCGATTTCGACTTCACCCAGGTAAGCTTAATTCTCGTTGGGAAGGTCCTTTTGTTATTACTAACGTTTACCCATTTGGTGCAGTGCAAGTCCAAGACCCCTCCTCCAAAAGGAAATTTACGGTAAATGGACATCGGTTGAAGCATCACTATGAGAGGACACACAATCCTGGATCATCATCTACTTCCATTGGATCCACAGTAGACCGACCACTGGATGGAGATGGAAACCCACAAAATCCAAACCAGGGGGCACCTCTTTCCCTTTAACTCCCTCTCTATCTCTTCCTCTCTCAACCTCTTTCTTCTTCTTCCTCTCTCTTTCATTTTTTTACCACTATATTCATCAAACCCTTTCTTTTTCTCTTTCTTGTGTGGGTGTGTATTTTATAAAAACCATAAAAACTTAAAAAACCAAAAAAAAACACAATTTCTTAAAAAAAATTACAAAAAAAAGAGTCATGCTTACTCACCATTGAGTTTTGAAATTTTGTCCAACCATTTTGGGGAGTTTACAGACATATTTTCATCTCAAAAATTTTGTATTTTCATCATGACTTTGGATAAAGAATTTTGTGTCAAAACCAACACATTTTGAATGCTCAATTTTTGATTTGGTAAATGCTTTTCCCAAACCGTGAGAACAAACAATTGCTTTCATTCCAAGGCCACCTATGGCCATCTTTTCAAAATGTGTGTTTTCACCCCCATTTGTGAGTCTTGAGTTTGTGGACCTTCGAGCTGAATTTCCTGCCTTAGTGTGAATTAATATGATAGAGGCATTTTCTGAACCACATGAGAATCACAATAGCCAAATAGACTCCCATAACCCTTACATTAATCCTCCTTTTGAAAGCCCCTTAAAGCCTATGAAAACCTTTTCTTTGATAGCCACATTACAAGCCCAATACCTTATCCCACCTAATATCAACATGGATTTTCATTGCATAAGTTTTTGAAATTTAAGTGTGGGGGGGAATGGATTTCATTTTTGGGTATCATTTTCTTACTTTCTGGTGTGTTATCATATGCTTGAGGGCAATCATCCATTTTAGTGTGGGGGGGAGGTTGTCATTCAGTGAATGTATTGTACAAATGATATTGAAAAGTGTCAAAAAAAATTCAAAAAAAATCAAAATCAAAAAAAAAAAGAAACAAATGGGTTGTGTCTTGGGTAGGTCAAAAATCACTCTTCCTCAACCATTGATCTTGTTATAACTATTACAATTAGTGTCATTAGGAGATCAAACATGGGTTGGGATATGAGTGTGAGATCTGTTTCAAGGTCAACTTTCGAAAAAACAAAGGAAAAAAAAGGAAAAAAAGAACACTTGCATTGTATTCTTATATCATTGGGAGAAGTTTGGTGGTTTGTAAATATTTCATCTTCTCATCCCCTTCATATTTTCTTCCTCTATTGTGTCTTTCTTCACACAATAATTCCATTGTAAATATGTGTTTTCATTTCCTTCCATGTTTTATTTCAAAAAAATGTGCATTGTTTTTCTATGTTGGTATTTTAACCCTCTTATTCTCTCTCTTGGACATTATATTCCTACCGTCCCATAGCCACAGAAAAACCCCTTAAAAAGACCTCTTGATTCTTGTGCACTTTGGATAGGGATTTGAAGCTGAGAGCTCTTTTCAAACTCTAAGATTTTCACTTTTGGTTGGTGAAAGAGTGAACCTCCACAAATAAATTTTATCATCTTGAGAGGTGTGAGTTTTGAGTGTCCACATTCTCCATTTCTAAATTTGAGCATGGAAAAATGAATTAGTTTTGAAACATTGTTTCTGTAACAACTTGTGGTGGATTTCAAAATGGATGAGTGAAATAGTCTAAACCTCCCCTGATTGGAGAAAACAAAATTTTAATATTTGTTGGTGAGTGGAAATGATTTTGTCATGTTTTTATATTTGTTGCACATGAGGACATGCACAAAGCTAAGTGTGGGGGAGTTGATGTTATTAATATTTTCATGACTTATTATATTCTCCATTTACTTATTTTATATGAAATGTGCATAATTTGTGTGAAATATTAATGTTTTAATATTAAGTATAATTTTTGAGCATTTTTAGAAGTAGTCCAATTGAGTCAGTTTAATGTTTTAATAATAACCGTCACTATACTGATCCAAATTGTGTGGTTCTTGTTTTTTAGGATTCTCCTTTAAATATACAACATTTAATTAGAAGGTACCATGAGCCAATTATACCATTTTAAGGGTCATATGGTCCTCACAAACAAGACCAAAGAACCTGTGAACAAACTGGACCAGACTTGAAGATTGATTTACTGGGCTCAATCCAGAAGTCCAAAAACATTAACTCTCCACCATAATTCGGGGGAAACTACATGTCATCTTGGATAAAAATTTCAAGGCCCAAATTTAAGTACAAGGGGGCCAAATAAAGCTTTGAAATCCAGCCCACCATTCTGGACGAGAATTAAAATCAGTATAGTATGCATGACATATCTCATGATGTAAGCATCAAATAGAGCTGATATTTTTCAGTGTGAAAGAGGAGATATAGGAGGCAGACTTTTTTGAATAAACCATTCGGATTTAAAGGCATATTAATATTCCAAAACCCTTTCACATTATGGACTGCAAAAATCCTGGATTGAAATGGACAGTTTACCTTTGTTTAATCAACCGGCCATAACTTTTGATCCGTAAGTCCAAATGACTCCAAATTTTGAGAGTAGTCGGAAAAAAATAGTGTCTACAACTTTGAAGAAGGAGATATTTAAATATTCGTCTGTCGGAATAGCCAAATTGGAGATTCAAGTGGAGGGACAGATTGGGAATACAAACAGTCCACTTCTTGGGCTATAAATACTCTCCCCTTCTCTCCTTGAGAGGGGTTGGCATTTCAGAAGAGATGAGATCATATTGGCATGACCAAAGATTTTCCAAAGGCTTGGGAGGACCTTTCATACTCAATTTTTCACTTGAGAGACCTTTCCTCCTCTCTTTGTTTTCACTTACTTTTGTGTTTTTCATTTTTGTAATTTTGTAAGTCCTTTCTTTTGTAATTCTGTTTTAATGCAAGTTTCTTCTTCAATATCTCTTATTATCCTCTACCTTCTGTATTTTAATATTAATTTTATTAAAATAGTTTAAATTCAATTGAATCCCCTTCCCTTCTTTTGCTTCCTCATTCAATCGAAAATCTATTTTTAATTATCATCATTGTTCGTGTGTGTGTGTTCAACGTACCACTCTTTTCTAATCCCTTTCTTTTTCTTCTATTATTAATTTATCATCATAAGTATTATAACCAGAATATTAAACACCCAAATGTCTGAGTAAATATCTCATTGGGGTGAGTCAAAATTTAGGGATGTTAATTGATTGAGAGTATTTTCTCGATGAGTATTCGTTAATTTAACATTGTGTATGTTGGACTTAATATGTCATGGATTAATGACATATTTTGTTTAGAATGTAGTTTCCATGGATTATTGGAACCATAAATACACTACCATAAACAATTACTGATTGATTTTAGAATCCTAGTTAAGTTGAGGCTTGGATTAAAGCTTTAACACTTAGGAATTCTAATCGACGTCAACTTGTGAAGTGGGTGTTAATTTAAATGCAATATAAAGCAAAGCTCAAGGATATCACAAGCTTAACTCCCTAATAATGAACTCACCCCAATATTTATCAATTTTTTAAATCAATTATAGTCAATCAATCATTTCAATTAATCTCTACAACAAACCCCCCTAATCAAAATACAATCAACTAAAAACAAACAACTACTACAAAGTATCATCGCCGAGGATTCGACCCGAGTGCTGCTATACACATTAGTAGAGCACCGGAACTTTGACCGGTCGATAGGAGACAATCGGACGTGCGTTTCAAGTACATTCCTATTAATTAAAAATTACTCTTCCTATTAATGGTATATAATCAGTTTATCTTGAGTTTTATCTTAGTTTAGTTTTTTTTATATAATTTTGTTTGGAGAATTTCCATTATATTTAGTTTGTCTTGTTTTTGTTTATATTATCTTGGACAATTTCATTCATTTGGGTTCTAGTAGATCATGTAATTAATAATAATCAATCAATCCATATTAATAATTATATCCATTGGTTCTATATCTGGAGTAAAAAATACATAGAAATGAATGATATCATATAAGGAAAATCATAAGAGGGGCATCTGAGACCTTTCTCTCTCCTTTTACCTAGAGGCATTGCAATTTAAATCACACAATGCATGAAATAAATAAAATGATTTATCATGTACACAATATAGGTATAGATAATATAATTAGTGGTAATATTTTCAAATAAAACACTATATAATGATGAATCAATATTAATTGTACCTCTCACTATTGTTGGACCTACATCATCTATCATTGGATTATCATATACCATATGATGAAATTTCATTCCTAATTCATGTGGATAGAACTTCAAAATTCATCCTCAAGACTATGTTAAATACATTGAGTCAGTTGTTGAGAATATAGAATGGGTCACCCATACATTGTACATCCATGAAACATAAAATAAATATAAGTAAAAAAGATAAATAACCCAAATGATATTAACATAATTAACATCAATTCAAAATTAAAATATGAATCATAAAAATAAGATTCAATGAAGGTAGAATCAAACATACACTAGGCCAAGTTGACAAGTATAATAGCACATACCAAAATAGAATAAAAAAACAATTATACCCATATATCCATTGTATAATATCATGTTTCTCACTATATCCCAACTCACCCATGGATAAACAAACATGAGATGATTATACTTAAGGATGAATCTTGAACATATACACATAATATGAGCTACAAACACACACAAATATATATATAGGATATAAAGTAGTCTTATCCAGTAAATTCATACCTAATATAGATTTTTCATGGGCACATAAATCACAAAAAGCCCCAATTTAATTGGTCCAAACAAAGAGGGAAGAATAAACCAGCCTCAAATGGTGGAAAATGGTGGCAGATGAACCAAGGTGATCCAAAATACTTTGCCTTCGGTAGTGGATGCCAAATCACGACTGAGGTGAACCTGAAAGAACCATGATACACCCTAGAAACAAGGATCAAAGTTAGAATCGGAGAACCTCAAAACCTCTAGGGTTCAGCCGAATGAAACCTGGAAATGGGATAGATTAAAACTCTAAGAAATTGAAGAATTAAAGAAGATGAATTCTTACCTCAAAGTACCAACTAAGAACCCTTAAGAAATTCCAGATAAATTCTGGGAGGAGAGGGAGCAGAGAGAGGGGGATTTAGGCGGGGTGTTTGGTCGTGGGGGTCTCGCACACGACTAGAGAGGATAAGGGGTTGGGGGATGTCGTTGGAGGAGAGGAGGGACATATTTTTGGCCATAGATTTCCAATGGATTGATTATAACTATGTTCCATGGTAGTCATGGACTCTAAGGATGGTAAATGAAAGGAAATAGATTAACATAGTAGACCTATAGATATGGTGTTCACAAGCCTCCTAGGTTTAGAGAATGTTCTTTAGTGGTTTTATAGAAATGAAATCACCCTATCACTGGGTCTCCAAGTGGATAAGATATCGATTGGGATATGAGTGGTCTAACATATGTCTTATAATTGGGATGATATGTGTATGGAATATATGAGGGTTTAGATCAAGTAAAATATTCCTAAGAGGATTGGGATTTGTAGTTATAGGTGTGGAAATTGTACGTCTAGAGTTTGATGAGGAAATACTTATGAGGATAGATTGGAATCTCAGTGGGTTCTTAGAGTGCGATGGTCCCTCTGAGTCTATAAAATGTATGATGAAAGGTTTTTTTGAAAGTGGGTTCCCTAGACCCAACTTGTATTGTGCTTTGATTACCACTACATGTATGCAGTTTGTTATATATGCATCTATTTATCTTTCCATAATAGTGTATATACTTCTAAATCCACTTTGTTTATGGCAATGTCCTTAGATTACATATCTTATCAAAGGGTTATAGTAGATTCCAGGCTATAATGAGAACATCGAGATGCCATGACAGTAATCTTAAACTAATGTCCTATGGTCCAGTTACATCATTCTGAAAAGACACAGATGATGTGTGACCATCAGGTGTTGGGGGCTCATAAGCATTGATAATTCTTCTCATGAATTTTTCACTTGATGATCTCTAGTTATTGAGATCATGAGGACTGACCCGCATAATAGGAACACCACGTGTTTCAATTGTCATTGGTTGTTCCTATCTATGGACACGTGTAATGGTCTCCAGACTTGAGATCATTATCAATGTATGTCATTTAATTTTTTACTTTGATTCAAGGTGAAAACCATAGTAATAAAGTTGTGGTGAGATAGTTTTTGTTGGGTACGTCATTGGTGGCATGGCATTGATTGAATGATCAAGATAGGATTTGTCACTTTTGAGTTGAGGAAGAGATATCTAGGACCTGGTTGATTAGGATGGTTTCACCTTCATTAAATCCATGGTCATAGTAGTGGAAGGTAAGACCGTCTGTACATATCAAAAAATAAAATAAAGCAGGATAAAGGATGATGACACTAGTGTGCATTCTTCTTTATTGAGATGTCGATGATGAAGAGATTATATTACATAGACCATGTTTGTAGGAAGGTAGTCATTTCTTTGACTTTATATTATCTCTATATGGGACTCTAAGGGTTTATATACCCTACTCTTAGTCAGTGAATATTATTCACTGCTATTAGGATAAGGGCCTAGAGGATCACACACTGTAGCACTTTGAGAATTTGTCCTATTCTGTGAATAGGAATATAGAACTTGGTGTGCACCGCCAAGGGGTCTGAGTATTATCCAAGTTCTATGTATCACCAAGTAATAAATAAATTATTTAATTATTCAAGTTTGGAATAATTTTTTGAATTTATTTATAACATGTATTTACAAGTGATTAGTAAATAAAAAGATAAAATATTATTCGAACGGATTTAAATATCCAGGGTTCGTTTAATATTTTTAGGAGAAGTGAGTCGAGTTATAGACTCAAGTTTATCACACAATATATATTTAATATATATTTCAGTTAGTGATAAAATTATAAATATTATTTATGGAATGATTTAATTTTTCATAAATAAATATTTATAATACTTATACTACGAATATCTATTACACGGGGGTCGGGAACCCATACCGAGAATTATAGATATTCACTATATAAATAAGAGAGAGGCTCTCCCCATGTAACTATTCATGTGTCAAACTTGAGAGCCTCTCTCTCCTCTTGGATTCTAGAGAGAGATTCTCTCAAGCAAGGAAGATCATCAAGCTCATCCTTCTTGGATCGAAGACTCTTGCCTTGTGGTGATCTTCGTTGCATCGAAGAGCTCATCGGATTAACGTGCTAGCACCTGGATTCCAATGAAAGACACGCGAGTAGATTTAAGAGGTATGTGTGGAAAATCTAGAGGGATTTGACATTGGAGTCTTTGAGCAACGGTTGCCATCATCCTGCGACGGACTTGCACACGTCAAATTCGAACAAGGTGTATGTTCGATTTATTTTTGTGCTCTGTCAAATCCATGCATAGTCCTCAGACCATACCGAGATAAGATCACCAAAGTCAATGTTGTTACGTTGCTCTGGTGATGCAAAAAAAATTAAATTCCTGGCCCATCGGCTTCCGCTTCCCATCCCGGTACCTAACAGTGGTATCAAAGGAATGCGTGATTTCTCAGAGTCAAAGAAAAAATTAAATTGTATTAAATTTAATTACGGGGCATAAAATATATTCCAATGGATCTGACCGTACATCGATCTATTTCTGAATGGCCAAGTTATGGCCATTTGAAAATTTTAATTGGATCGACATCATCATTTTTAAATTCTTTGGATTATTATTTTATAAAGAACACAATTTAATTTTATTTATGTGTTCTTCAAAGTACTGAAATCCGTCCATGATTTGGCCGGAATCCGATCGCTGGAATTTTTCCAGTGGGTTTATTTTAGGAGTTAAATAAAATATATTATAAGATAATTTTATTTTATTTTACTCAAATAAAAAAAATTAAAAAAGGGGGTCATTTAAGACTTGGGGTCAAGTCATTTTTTAAAGTCTTTAGACTTTTGTTTTTATAAAAAAACAGGGGGGTGGAGACCAAGATGCAATTAGGTATTCTCTTTTAAAAAAAGGGAGAGGAGTTGATTTTGTCTAAAGAAAAAATTAAAAAAAATAAAGGGGAGAAGAAGACCCGCATGTCTTCTTCCACACGCAGGAGGCTGCCCCCTGGAAAACCCTAGTGCCCCAAGCTGGTTCGATGCCTCCCTTCATGCCTTGTCGGAGTGCCTCACCCAACCTCCCTCTGAGCTCGGGTGTCTTCGCCCCTATCCTATGCTACCCAGACCCCCTCACGCTACCAGGACACCTCACGACCTCCCCCTGTCTCACGCCACCCCAGGTCGCAGCGCTTCCTCCTACCTGCTGGCGCTGTTGGCGCACCTCTCCGGACAAGAACTCCATCATAGGCGAACCTCAATCTTGGACTCCCCCTGTATCATGATGTCCTAGAGGACCCCCCCCCCAGCATTGTTGTTTCGGCCGAACGAGGTCACTGCCGGACCTAGCTGCCGCCTTGCGGCTTGCCGGAGCAGCGTGCCACCGGACCGGCATGCCTTGCTGGACCAGAGCACCTTGCCGCTACCTTCGCCGCTCGCTAGAGAAGCATACCGCTACCTTCGTACCTCACTGGAAGACGTTGTCACCACGTGGTGTTGCTGGACCGAGTGGACACACCACGGTCAAGCCGCGGTTACACCGCGGTCACCCTACGGTCATGTCGCGGTATCGTCACGGTCACACTGCGGTCATGCCGCGGTAATGCTGCGATCATGTCGTGGTAATGTCGCGGTCACGCTGCGGTCACATCGCCTTCACACCGCGGTCATGCCACGTTCACGCCGCGGTCGCGCCACGGTCACATCGTGATTTGGCCCTCCTCTAGGATGACACTCCACAGCGGTTCGCAATCCTCCCGGACTCCTTCCCCAACTAGAGGTTACCCCTACTAATTAGTTTTAATTAATTTAGTTTTTTAAATTAAATTAATTATAATTATATTGGGGTTTATGTTTAATTTAATCTGAAATATTAATTTAATTAGAATTAAAATTAAATTAATGGTTTAATTTATTTTTTAGAATTAAAATTAAATTATTGGTTTAATTTAATTTTTGGAATTAAAATTAAATTAAAAAATTGGAACTGATGAATATAAATTAATTGAATTTATTTAAATTCATTTAATTTATTAGATCACCCTTGCACTATTTAAATTTATTACAGTTTAATTTTTAATTGTGCTTTATTTGTATCGACTGATCTTGAGCAAGTGACCAAACCGTGCATGTCTGGTTTATTTATTTAAGTATTTATTCAATGCATGTGATGATTGTAATAATTAATTAGATAAATGACATTCTATGAATCGTCTTTTAATTCAAATATGTATAAGGGCATGCGTGTCCAATGCACAAGTTGTATTTTGTACCCCTAGACCCCCTCGTCTACGAGTGAGTATATTTATAATTAAATGGTGATAATATGAGATGCAGACCCCACCAAGTCGAGGCAGTAATCCTAATGGGAGTCGAGCGCATTTCACTGGGGCTAACTACGACATGAGTCAGGTGTCTACTTAGGTATGGATGCCCCTAGGTCTAGATTGATCCATTATGGATCGATCATAATAGAATTATCAAGACCAGTTGAATTGCATGATTTACCTTTATGCGTTGTTTATTGTTTTATGTGAATGCATGATTATTTCTTGATCGCATAGAATAGTAAACAAGATAAAAAATGTATAAAGAAGTGATGAATGTATTTCTATTGCATGTTCAGTTTTGAGAACGAAAATCTAGTTTGAACATATAAATAGAAAATGATTATATTCATCAATAAAAATAAAAATCCCTCAAGGATATATATTAAGTCCAAAATCCTTTCATTTCTCACATCTAAACAAACCTGGGTGTTTGGGGTGCTCATCAACCATAGTTGAGAGTGCCTCTTACTACAGAGGCATTTTCATGAGAGAACTAGGTAAATTTAACTGAAGTAAGTAGTCAAGGATTAGCTATAGCTAACTTGCTATCACTTTAGAGGCAAGATTTTGAGGGAATCAAGTTCAGATTCCAAAAGTTGAGACTTTACTCAACAAAAACAAGGAACCACGAGTCAAGTGGTTGGCCAGCCTAGTGCCTACCTTGAAACCCTCCGAGTAGTGGCGTATCCATAGCTTGTATACTATGAGGGAGGTTTTGAGGATCCTTTCCACTAGAGTACTCAAGCTACAGAGTATTCCAAATCTAATAGTGAGGGCTATTAAGGTTCACTAAAATAGTGGGAGACATTAAAATGATATAATATTTTATTAATCATAAATTTCAAAAGTTAATCAAGAAAAGGCACTAACTGCTAATGTTTATCTAATGTAGATTTAAAATGGAAATCCCCAACACCACAAATACTTTATCACTACGATCAATTCTGGATAAAGAAAATATCATGACTGGCAATAACTTCTAGAAGTGGTACAGGCACTTGTGCATAGTACTATGCCAAGAAATGAAGTTATATGTGCTGTAATCCCCAGTTCCTGTTGAGCCTCCTCAGGGATCTAGTAAGGTGGAAAAATATAAATGGAAAAATAATGTAGACGATGAACTTGATGTTCAATGCATCATGTTGTCATCCATGTCCAGCCAATTGCAAAAAATGCATGAGGATGAGGATGTCTATAAGATGATTTCACATATCCAAGAATTATATCAGGAGAGGGATATGTAGGAAAGGTATGAGATCTCAAGTTCCATTTATAAGTGTATTCTAGAAAAAGGGCACTAAGTCAGTCCTCGTGTACTCAAGATGATTGGGTATATTGAGAGTCTTGAAGCCCTTAGGTTCAAATTGAACCAAGAACTAGCAGTGGATCTCATTCTTGCCTCTTTACTGCCAATATTCTCAACTTTTATTTTCAATTATAACATGAATGATATGAAAAAGTCACTCCCATACCTTTTGGGTTTAGTTCACCAAGCTGACAAGGATATGAAAAATATCAATTCATCTATCCTTATGGTGAACAAAAAAACATGGGCAAGGAAAAGACATCTAAGGACAAGTCAAGGCCAAAGGAACCAATGCATCGTCCTGCAAAGAAGACAATGATCCATAGGCAGAGTAATGAGCATGAATTTGTCTGCTTTGGATGTGTCAAGAAAGTCTAATGAAAGAAGAATTGCAGAGCTGAGAAGAAGAAGAAAACTAATGCTTCTACTTCAGGTATTTTTTTCATTGAATGCAATCTATCTTTATCTAAAAGTTGGGTATTGGATATGGCATGTGGATCACACATTTTTATTCATATACAGGAACCATGTAGGTTCAAGAAGATTTTAAAAGGTGAAGTGGATCTTCGAGCTTCAAATGGTGCAAGTCTAGAAGACTTGGAAGTGGGAGACTATCACTTAATCTTGCCAAGTGGTTTAGTTCTAGTTTTGAACAATTTCTATTATGTACCTTCTGTAATTAGAAACATTATCTCTGTGTCGAGTTTAGACACTATGGGATTTTATTTCAAGTTTATAAGTAAATGTTTTCTATTTTATAGGGACAACATATGTTATGGTATGGAACATATTAACAATGGTTTATACATGTTGTAACTCAAGAACCCCATAATGGAAATCAATGAAAAAAAATAGCCAATATGACTCATATATCACCTGCCTATGTCACTTCAGTCTTGTTCATGTAAACGAGAATCAATTACAAAGATTACATCAATAAGGGTATTTAGACTTGGTACAGTTAGAACCCTTGGATGTATGTCAAGCTTGTTTACAAGGCAAAATGACCAAAGCACCTTTCTCAGGAAAGGGAGAAAGATCCAATGCAATACTGAAATTAATACATACTGATGTATGTGGTCTATTTTCAATAGAGGCAATGAGTCATGAAACTCTTTTGTTATCCTTTTGGGGATACTCTTTGCAGACAGAAGCATATACCCTTAACCGAGTACCAACTAAAGCTACAAATGGGATTCCATATGAGTTATGGTATGGAAAGAAACCTAGTATGACACACATATGTGTATGGGGGTGCGAGGCATTTTTCAAGACTTTACCAAGTGACAAATTATCATCCAGAAGCGCAAAGTGCATCTTTATAGGTTATCCTAAGGAAACCAAAGGATATTACCTATATAACCCTTTAGATAGAAAAGTTTTTGTGGAAAGATACACTGTATTTCTAGAAAGGAAACACATTTCTATTGGAAATAGTGATAGAAATATTGACTTTGATGAATTTAATGTTATAGATTCACCAGAGTTAGTAGAGGAACAATCACCATAAGAGAAAGTGGAAGAAGTTGTTCCTGAGAAACAAATACTACATAGGTCTATGTGAGAGGTTAGAGAACCAGAGCATTATGGTTTTCTTATCACCGAGTTAGGTGACACATTAGTCCTTGAGGATGATGAACCCCTAACCTGCAAGGAAGCAGTAGAAGGAAAAGAAGCTACTAAATGGAAAGAAGCCATGAATTCTAAGATGGAGTCCATGTACCAAAATAAAGTTTGGATTTTGGTAGACCCTCCAGATGGTGTAAATCCCATTGGATGCAAATGGGTAATCAAAAATAAGCTAGACATGGATGGTGATGTTAATACCTTTAAAGTAAGACTGGTTGCAAAGGGTTTTAGACAATTTCAATGCATTGACTATGATAAAACCTTCTCACCAGTAGCAATGCCTAAATCCATCAGAATATTTCTTGCAATATCAGCCTTTCATGATTATGAAATTTGGAAAATGGATGTCAAAACTTCTTTTCTAAATGGGAAGTTGGTTGAAGACATCTATATGACTCAACCCAAAGGATTTTTAAAGTCAAAGAATGTCAATAAAGTATGCAAGCTACAGAGATCCATTATGGGTTAAAGCAGGCATCACAGTCATGTGATTTTCATTTTGATGAGGCCATAAGATAATTTTTTTTTTCAAAAATGAAAGTGAGCCTTGTGTCTATAAAATGTTTGAAGGTAATGCCATCATTTTTCTGGTGTTATATGTTGGTGACATATTAATTATGGGAAATGAGGTGCAAGTCTTGCAGTCAGATAAGACATGGTTAAATGAATGCTTCTCCATGAAATACTTAGGTGAAGCAGCCTACATTCTAGGGATCAAGATCTATCAAGATAGATCTCAAAGGATTCTTGGGTTAAGTCAAAGTACATATATTGACAAGGTACTCAAAAGGTATAATATGGAACAATTCAAGAGAGGATTGTTGCCTATGTCACATGGTATAAATCTCTCCAAGAAAATGTGTCCACAAACACGGGAGGAGATTAAAAGAATGAGTATAATACCTTATGCCTCAGTAGTGGGTTCTATCATGTATTTCATGCTATGTACTAGGTTTGATGTCGCCTTTTCTTTAATCATGGTGGGTAGATATCAAGATAATCCATGAGAGATGCATTGGGAAGTTGTTAAAACTATCCTAAAGTACGTGAGGCATATAGAGGATATGTTCCTGGTGTATAGAGAAGATGAGGAACTAGTAGTGAGAGGATACATTGATGCTAGTTTCCAGATAGATCATGATGATCTGAAATCACAATCAGGCTACATCTTTTGCCTGAATAGTGGTGCAGTGAGCTGGAGACGCTTGAAGCAATTTGTGGATGTTGATTATATAGAAGATTCTGAATATATTGCAGCTTCCGATGCAGCAAAGGAAGCAGTCTGGATACGTATCTTTATCTCAGTCATTATTGTTGTGCCTAGCAGTGCAAACCATGTTCTAGTATATTATAATAATATTGCGGCAGTGGTGCTTGCCAAGGAGCCCAAGTCTCACTAGAGGAAAAATCATATTCTTCAGAAGTTTTATCTCTTGAGGTATTTTACTCAAAGAGGTAAAGTCGTAGTTAGCAGAGTATCCACATAGGACAACGTGGAAGACCCCCTGATTGAATCTATTTCTCAGCAGAAGCATGATTCTCATGTGAGAGCTAGTGGATTGAAACCTATTGGCAGTTGGCCCTAGTGCAAGTGGGAGTGTTGAAAGTGGGTTCCCTATACCCAAATTGCATTGTAATTTGATTACCACTACATGTATGTAGTTTTTTATATATACATGTGTTTATCTTACCATAATAGTGTAGATACTTCTACATCCACTTTGTTTATGGCAATGTCCTTAGATTATATGTTGTATTAAAGGGTTATAGCAGATCCTAGGCTATAATGAGAACCCCGAGATTCCATGAAATTAATATTAAACTAATTTCTTATGGTCCAATTACATCATTATGAAAGGACATAGATGATGTGTGACCATCAGGTGTTGGGGGCTCATAAGCATTGAGACTTCTTCTCATGAAGTTCGCACTTGATTATCTCTAGTTATTGAGATCATGATGACTAACCAACATAATAGGAACACCACATTTTTCAAGTGTCATTGGTCATTCCTATCTATGGACACATGTAATAGTCTCCATACTTGAGATCATTATCAATGTATGTTATTTAATTTCATACTTTGATTCAAGGTA
This sequence comes from Viscum album, assembly GCA_963277665.1. Classification (NCBI taxonomy): domain Eukaryota; kingdom Viridiplantae; phylum Streptophyta; class Magnoliopsida; order Santalales; family Viscaceae; genus Viscum; species Viscum album. The sequence goes on from OY728151.1 coordinate 1,222,605,594, forward strand.
AAAACCATGGAGATAAAGTCATGGTGGGGTAGTTTGTGTTGGGTACGTCATTGGTGACATGGCATTGATTGAATGACAAGATAGGATTTGTCACTTCCGAGTGGAGGAAGATATATATTGATCTTGGTTGATTAGGATGGTTGTACCTTCATTAAATCCATGGCCATGGTAGTGGAAGGTAAGACCATTCGAACATATCAACAAATAAAATAAATCAAGATAAATGATAATGACACTAGTGTGCATTTTTCTTTATTGAGATATCTATGACGAAGAGATTATATTACACAGACCATTTTTGTAGTAAGGTAGTTATTGATTTGACTTTACCTTATCACTATAGGGGCCTCTATGGGTTGTTAGACCCCACTCTTGGTCGGTGAATATTATTCACTGCTATTGGGATAAGGGCCTATAGGGTCACACACTATAGTGCTTTGAGAATATGCCCTATTCTGTGAATAGGAATATAGAACTTGGTGTACCCCTCCAAGGGGTTCGAGTATTATCCAAATTCTATGGATCACCAAGTAATAAATAAATTATTTAATTATTCAAGTTTGGAATAATTTTTTGAATTTATTTATAACATGTATTTTCAAGTGATTAGTAAATAAAAAGATAAAATATTATTCAAACGTATTTAAATATCCAGGGTTTATTTAATATTTTCGGGAGAAGTGAGTCGAGTTCTAGACTCAAGTTTATCACACAATATATATTTAATATATATTTCATTTGGTGATAAAATTATAAATATTATTTATGGCATAATTTAATTTTTCATAAATAAATATTTATAAAACTTATACTGCGAATATATATTATACGGGGGTCGGGAACTCATATCGAGTATTCTAGACATTCACTATATAAGTAAGAGAGAGGCTATCCCCATGTAACTATTCATGTGTAAAACTTGAGAACCTCTCTCTCCTCCTGTATTCTAGAGAGATATTCTCTCAAGCAAGGAAGATCTTCAAGTTCATCCTTCTTGGATCGAAGACTCTTGCCTTTTGGTGATATTCGTTGCATCGAAGATCTTGTTGGAGTACCACGCTAGCACCCAGATTCCAACAAATGATGTGAAAATAGATTTAAGAGGCATGTGTGGAAGATTTAGAGGGATTCTACATTAGAGTCTTCGAGGAACGGTCATCGACATCATGTGACAGACTTGCACACATCAGATCCAAACAAGGTACATGTTCAATTTATTTTTGTGCTCTGTCAAATCCACATGTGGTCCTCGGACCATACCAAGATAAGATCACTGGATTCGATGTTGTTATGTTGCTCTAGTGATGTGAAAAAATTTAAATTCTTGGTCCATCGGCTTCTGCTACCCATCCCAGTACCTAACAGGTTTTACTCCATTTAATGATTCAAGAGTTCAACTAAGGAGATGAAGGATGAGATGCTAGTGTGGGTATTGGGTATTTTCAGATAGATTGGAATTTTAATGCCAAGAGGCTTGGTTTGATTTATCTTAGTATGGAACCTGGTTAGTGGGGCTGGGTTATAATACATGATTTTGATGAGGTTCTTGACTGGATTATTGAGAATATAATTAAGGAATGTTCGACATTCCAAGAGAAGACTATGGTGTGTGGGATGGGGATTATGGTCAGTGAGTAGTGACTAGGATGGGTCTGAGGGACCCTAGAGGGTTTCCATGTGGGTGAGATAAGAATTTAGATGGGTTCGGTATGGTGTGATTTTGCGACTAGGAAAATCATGAGGTGAATAATCCTCTTTGTCTAGTTAGATGATGAGATGTGCATCGAGGCATGGGATAATCCTCGAGAGATGAGTCTAGACTATGTGACTGAGATGATATAATAGAATATGTTTGATAGGATTGGGTGAGTGTCTAACCCATGCGAGGATGATACGATGTATGGAGACACTTAGGGTTATTTATGTTATCTCATGGAGACACTTGGGGTTATTTCATGACTCCAACATACTCCAGAAATGTTCCCACACAATGTTTTAGAAAAACAATTCCATCTCATGGAAGACCCCAAGGCTACTCTAGCTTCTAATGTTTCCTCACACTCACACCTCATGGTATTACAGTATACAAGTAATCTATGTCAACTAGTTAGGATAGCATCACTACCCTCCATCCATAGAAAGAAGTAAAAGGCCTAAGTGGCCAATGCAATAAAGAAAATAAAATAAAAACTAAACAAAAACATACCTATATCCTATAACTATACATGTCACCACCCAATATACAAGAACCACAACACCCCATGGGTAAAATCATGTTACTGAAAGCAAGGGGGAAATAGATCCAAGTTTCAAAGTGATACTATCAAATAGTAAATTCCTATTAATTAACAATTACTCTTCCTATTAATGTTATATAATCAGTTTAGCTCGAGTTTCAGTTTAGTTTTGTTTTTTTAGATACAAGTTTGTTTGAGACATTTTCATTAGATTTAGTTTGTCTTGTTTTTTTATATTAGCTTAGAAAATTGCATTCATTTGGGTTCTAATTGATTCAGTTTGATTAAATTTGGTTAATATAAGTTTGGTTTAGTTTAGTTTAGTTCATGTCATTTGGGGTCATGAATCTTAGAACCTAGTACAATAATTTTATATTTGAGATAAGCACAATAATTTGAGAATTTGAGAATTGGAATCCCATAGGAATGGCCTTGAAATATTTGACATGTCAATCATGTTTAAATTTTGGGATAAGCATAATAATTTGAGAATTAGAACCCATAGGAATGTATGATGTGATAAAAATTCCACCATAGTAAGATATACATCATAATTCTCAACATCCCACTAACACATGAAAATCCTACTAACTCATGAAAATTATATTAATGAAACCATAAATACAATGGGTGATGTCTTGATTGGGGAGGGTAGCCTTAACCTAATCATTAAAGGGAGCATCCATGAGCTTAGAGTTTTGAAAATATAATACCAAATGTGGAATAACATCCATGATTTAATTTTTCCTTGTACTCAGTAAAATCAGTAAACATGCATGGAAAATGATCTATCAAGAACATATGAAATATCATTATCATTTGAGTAAAAATTACCATGTATGAAAATTGATGATATTAAAATTTTAACCTTCTTATCTTTGTTCAATATGTGAATGAATTTTGAGTTCATGTATCCATCATTGATCCACTCAAGACAGTTGCATTCCATGATAATATAAGAGAATCCTATAGTTTACACTATATGTGGACCTCAACCTCCAATGACAACTTATATTCAAGACCTCTATTTTGAACATCAAGTAGTATTGCTTCAGTTAGTTTTATATCAGTATCCAAATCACTAAATTTCTCCATATCCTTGTTTTAAAGGACTAAACTGACTCACTTGAGTTTTTATGAGATCCTCTGAAAGTCATTTCCAATATTACAATTTTTTAATTTCATGAAAAAAAATTATTACACTAGGCCGAGTTGACAAATATAATAGAACATACCAAAACAGAAAAAAAAATCAATTATACCCATATATCCATTGTACAATATCATGTTTCTCAGCATATCCCCACTCACCCATCAATAAACAAACATGAGATGATTATACCAAAGGATGAATCTTGAACATATATACATAATATAAGCTACAAACACACACAAATAGATATGTAGGATGTAAAGTAGTTTTATTCATGCAATTCATACCTAATATAGATTTTTCATAGACACATAAATCATTAAAAACACCAAATTAAATTGGTCCAAACAAAGAGATAAGAATAAACAAACCTCAAATGGTTGTAGATGAACCAAGACTATCCAAATTGATTTTCCTTCGGCATCAGATGCCAAAACATGCCTGAGGTGACCTGAGAGAACTATGATACCCCCTAAAAATAAGGATCAAAGTTAGAATTAGGGAACCTTAAAACCCCTAGGGTTCAACTGAATTAAAACTGAAAACTGAAGAGGGGAAAACTATAAGAAATTGAAGAATTAAAGAAGATAAATTCATACCTGGAAGTACCGATCAAGATCCCTCAAGAAATTTGGGAGAAATGGAAGGCGGAGAGGGATCCGAGAGAGGGGGACGTCACGTGGGGTGTTTGGACATAGGGGGTCTCGCACGCGACTGGAGAGGGGGACGAGGGAAGTCGGGGGAGGAGAGAGATCCGAGATAGAAGGGGGGATGTCTCCAGGAGAGGGAGCTGAGAGGGGAGGGGGGACGTTGTTGGAGGAGAGGGAGCCAATAGGGGTTGAGGGCCGGGAGGTGGAGGTGAAGGCAGAGGCTGGGAGGTTGATGAGGTTAAGGTCGGGGAGGGAAGGATAGGGTGGGAGGCTGAGGTCATGGAGGGTTCACGCGGGGGGGTGAAAAATTGGGAGGGAGCCCAATAAAATTCTGAGATCGGTAATATATACCGACAGTTTTAGAAAAACCATAGGAATAAACCAAAATTTATCACATATCCCAATGGTTATTATAAACTGTGGGCATGTAGGCATGGGTATAAACCCATTTTCCACTAGTGTCCCATAAAAATAAAACTATGATGATATTTCATTCTTCTAGATCGAGTATTCTTCACAAAAATAGGACATGATAGTTTTCACTTCATGCTTCATCCATACATCATTGTATAAGTAGGAAAATCATTGATCATCCATATAAGCACAACATGCATCTGAAATATGTCTTTCGAACATGCATCGTATGTGTGCACACCCACATCCCAAAGAAGTTTCAACTCTTTTATTAAAGGTTGCATATATACTTCTATATCATTGTCAGGATCAGAAAGGACATATATGAGTATACTCATGAAATTGTAAGGTTTTTTCATACACAGCCATGGGGTAAGGTTATAAATGTGTATGGAAACCAACCATGTGTTGTGAGAATTAATAATCTACCCAAATGGATTAAAATTGTCACATAAAAGACCCAGCGTCACATTACATACGTCAGCTGAAAAATCAGGATATCAAGCATCAAATCTCTGCCATACAAATCCATCTGTTGGGTGAACCAACTCTTCATTATTCTTCTTTCTCTCAGTATCATTTCATCGCATTTTTATTGATATTTCATCAGACATGAAAATATTCTGGAGTTTGGGGATCAATGGATAGTGTCACATTACTTTATGTGGAACGCAGGATGGTGTTCCATTAGCTTTTGGCTTCCATTAGGATGTTCCACATTTTATGCAATCATTTATTTTAGAAGTTTCCTCCCAGAATAAGTTAAAATATTTCGGGCAATCATGAATTTTATTTTTCTAAAATCCAAGTTCTTCAACCAACTTTCATGTCATATAGTGGTTTGAGGGAATATCTGCATCATATGGAAGTAAGTCCTTCAAGAATATAAGAATTTAATTAATGATAGTATTATAAATCTCATATATGGTTTTCTTAAGAAATAATCGGATTAAAAACTACAACTTTTTCATTTTACCACATTGCTGATATACTGGAGTCTTCGTAGTATCATTCAATTTTTTCACCCAGTCAACATCATCATTTTCATTGGACACAGCATGTGTGCTCGTAACGAAGTCTTCTTGGGTCAACATCCTTTCCTTCTCATGATGACGAATAAACAGAAACCAGTCATATATCAAATTCTCCAATCCAATCCTCTCATTTAGACCATCAGCATTTTGTGATTACATTTTCTCCCCATTGTGATACTACACATAGTAGTTTGTTAGAAAACCATATTTGGTTATATGGTAGCTAACTTCTTTACATCTCAACCAAGGTCTTCCAACACAATTATAACATGGGTAGTGTATGTGGCCACTATATAAAGCATTGTCAAATGAGAAATCTAAAAAGATCTCCAAATTGTTTTGAAAATCGCTTAAGATCTAATCAGTTTCATACATCCAGCTTTTATCCATTCTTTAAAAATAATGTAATAAGTCATTTAGTGAAAGAAATTCAATAAGATTGAAGTTTAATTGAAAATATATTTAAGTAAATGAGAATTTTTCACTTTATATAAAACCATAACTGAGACACTACTCTATATGAGAATCATAATATGAAAGAAAACAAAATTCTCTATAGATAGGTTTTGTTAAGTAAATGAGAATTGTTCAAATCAGTTCATTTTTTATCATTATTATAGAATTTATTTTAGTTAGGTTCACTTTAGTTCAATTCTTTTTATTTTAGTTCAGTTTGATGAAATTTAGTGTTGTTTAGGTCTACTCAAGTCTACTTGGGTCAAATCAAGTCATTTTAATTCAATTCAGTTGGTTTGGTATAGCCTAAGAGTTTATTGGTAGGAGGGTTGGAGTATTGTGATCTTTTCCACTAGTAATAGTGTCATATTTTTGAGATAATTCTTCAGCCTATATCCATTGATAACAAATTTGTACATTTCGCCTATATTAACTATCAAAACAACACTAAATAGATACCCATTAGTGATAGTCAATGGGCCTTCCCCTATGGAATGAAGTTCATCAGACATTAATTTCAGTCTTGAGTTGTAGAGAAATATTTTTTCTCTAGGTTGGAAGTCGCTTTATTGAATCAACAAGTTATGTGCTACTCCTATTCTCTCTATGTAAATTTTGGAATTTAAAAAATATTCTCTCTTTATTTCAGTATGTTCTTGAATATATAGTCTTATTTTATATAAAGACTTTTCTATATCCATATTCATCTCTTTAACTTCCTAATAATATTTATGTTCTATATCTACATTCATATGATAACTATTCTATTTGATAAATTATTATGTGCTCATTCCATTTGGGGTTTTTAATCTATTCTATAAACCCACAAGGTGTCTTCCAACCTTTTTCTCATATATTTTCTATTTGAATTTACTATCTTTTCCAAGATTCCTTTAATATCACTATTAAAAAATTCAACTTGCTTATTGGATTGTGGATGGTAAGGTGTTGATGTATTGTGGTTCACTCTATACTTCCTCATTAAATCTTCCAAGAACCTATAGCGAAAGTGGGTTCATCAGTCACCAATTAATTCTTGTAGGATTCTAAATCAAAAAAAATATAGTATTACTCAAAAAAGTACAAACAATACTGGAATCGTCAATTTTTTTGCCTTTGATTCCACACATTTTGAAACATAGTCAACAAATAACAATATGTTTGAATATCAAAATGTCTTGAAAATGGTTTTATAAATTCTATACCCCAGACATCAAATATTTCACAAAAAAATCATTGGTTTTTGAAGTATTTTTTATCTCTTAGATATATTTCTAGTGAATTTTCACTACTCATATTTCTTATAAAACTCAAAAGAATCCTTAAAAAGTTTGGGATATATATTCTATATTTAATGAATTTCCTAAAATTTCATTGAGGTTAAAAGTAACCTCCACAAGATAAATTATGATAAAATTATAACACATATTATACCTCAATTTTAGGGAAACATATGTTGATCATTTGATCATTATAAAACTTCCATATATATGGATCTTACCAAAAATAAAACTATGGCACAATATTTATTATAAAAAATTGTTTTTGGATTAGATGTTATAGAACATGAGAGGTTACCAAAAATTTTAACATATCATCATACATTAGTACTTCTTCAAAAAAATATTTTTAATCTTATGAAATTATTTCATTAAATAGTTCCTTGTCTAGAATTTCCACCACAGTTGTGTGGTGAATCCTGCAAAAGTGGTCTTCCACTTGATTTTTAGCTCCTCTATTTTCTTTTCTTTTCAAATCAAATTTCTATCATTGAAAAAAATTTCTTACCAAAATTAGATTTTATGATGGCTTCTTGATCAAAATAGAAAACAAAAAACAAACCTGTCTTAAAATCAATAAGAATGAAAAAAAAATCAAAATAAATGGAGACAGAACATATAACTCAGTTAGAGCTTACCAATTTGAAGTGGAAGAATAAAAAAGACTTGAATATGGATCCCTGGTTGGGAAGAATGGTCGGCACACTGGGAAGGAGAAGGGAGCTGTCATTTAGGGCAAATCAAAACACAAAACAAAAAATAAATAGATGCAGAACATTAAAGCTAAGTTACCACTTATAGATTTGAAGTTTTAGAACAAAAAATGGCTTGAATCAAGATGAATCGACCAGTGGGAAGAAAGTCTGCAGGCTGGGGAATAGGGGAGTTTCGGTTTAGGGAAACACACAGGTGGAGAGGGAAAGTGGATGGTCGTTGTGTATTTGGGGGAAAATTTCCCAACAGTTTTAAAAAACCGTTGGGATAGAGTGTGTATTCCAATAGTTTTAAAAAATCGTTGGTATAGGTTTGTAGAAAGGACCATATCCCAATGGTTTAGTCAAATTGTTGGGATAGGTTGGCTCTATCCCAGCTGTTTTCTGAAACCATTGGGAAACTATCCTCTAAATAGGCCTATACCAACGGTTTGTGAAAACCGTTGGTATAGGTGCATTGGTATAGATTTTTTTTGTAGTAGTGCAATCAAATGTTATCTCAACCTTCTCAAACCACTACTATAAACTCAAAAATCTCTACTTATGAAAGTGTAAAAGGTTGAAAGTGTTATATATCATGCCTCATTTGCTACTAGGATCACCTCTTGTTCCCTATATCATATCGCAACTAGTGTCTAGAAGAATGGTGTTTCCTCTTCTAGTGAAACTCTATCACCTCATTATCATAACTATAACTAAAAATAATAGATTCTATCAAACTCAATCCAAGGATATGGATGTTGATAAATATATCTATCACATGGTTCATTCTACATGTATCATTGCATAGGAATTAGCATACATAACAATTGTGGCCTAAATGAAACTATATAATTCATGATCAATATATAAGAAAGTACATTGTATATAGTATACCTTCCCCTGAAAATGGACCATGGATAGTTAAGGTTTTTACATAGGATCATAGAGTCTCTCTACTTCCATAGATGATTTCCTTGGACTAATTTCCATCATAGGCTCAAGTATACCGTTATCTTACCATCCTTTTCAAAATCCTCATAAGTGAAACTGCTTTGAACACCAATCATAAAAATATCACTCTCTCTGAAACTACTCTGACATTACTTGGCCCCACTAAGCCTCTACCCAAGGACGACAATGTGATTGGTGGATGCCTCCTTAATCCCGCCTCTAATAAGTCAAGGGTTGACAATTAGCACTGATGGTATAAACCACATAAATGGAAGACATTTACCTCAAATTAATATGTAAAAAAATATGAAATTGCAACACATATGCCCAAGAATAAAACTTTGATCAACCCATTGTCGTATCAAAAGTAATATGTATGTATGAAAAGCATTTCAAAACACTATGCAATGAAATATTAAGGTGCAAAAACAACCACAACCCCCATATATAATAAAAGGACAGAGTAAAGATGGAATGATCCATCTATCTCTAGTATAATTATATATACGGTATATAAATCCAATAATAGCTTCTATGTACATCATCTGAGAAATCAACACCCCACTCTACCACCAACATGGTCCTGTAAACTTACATGACACATAATGGACATTAGTATCACTTCTCAACAAGGTCATCCTCAAAATTGGTTTGACTCAACCATGTCAATGTGGATTAATCATGTTAAGGCAAATATAAGTGTAAAGTAGTTAAACCATAAAGTAAAACTCGCACCCAAGGTGTGGTCTATGGTTGGATCTACCCATAGCTCTCTCTAGGAACATTCATCCAAACACATGATGTGTGTGTGTGTGTGTGTGTGTGTGTCATAACCCAACAATCTACTCATCCACAATCCAATACATTGTCTTTAAATCCATCACCTCAAGGCATCTTGCATCAAGGTTAGTAGACAAGAAAGTTTAATCCTCCCCCCATGGACAGGAGGAGATACATATCAATATTGTTAATGCCAACTCAAGTATCAAGGGAATCCCCGTGTCAATAAGTCTAATATGGTTCTTGAGACATAAAAGCAAATCAAGAACATTTCCTTCCACCTTGGGATGACCAATACAAAAGGATTCCTTGGGAGAATGCACTACAATCTTGTATCTATATCATGTATCTTGGTCCAATTTTTGCCACAACTGTAAAACCATAAAACAACACCTAATATACCAAAGAAACGTCACATTGCCCTATTGATCCCATCTAATACATAGTCAACATCAACTTCTGAGAAATGACATTACATCTAAACATCGCTAACAATGAAGCCTCAAAGAATGTAAAAATATTAACAGAGCTCCCAATGGGACAATAATCCAATACCACATCTGACTAACTTGGAAATACATATCTCGAGCGATTTTGCCTTATAGCTTGAGTGGTATCTAGTGGTCTAGTTTATTGCTTGAGCAACCTCTATTGCTCGAGTGCTCTCCCCAGTCAATCAAGCATTGCAGAGGGGAGCAAACAAGATCAAACACCCCTTAGTCTTCATTGATTGCTCAAGTACTTTATTAAACCACTCGAGTGATCGATTTCTTGTTTAGGCTATCAAGGGGATCGTTCACATTGTTCCCTTAGTGATTGCATGAAGGACTTTATACCAGATACTTCATATCAGTACAAAATGACCAAAGAACATCCATGTATGATATTAGATAAAAAAATGAAATAAAGCAACCTTAGGCATAAGAATTTTATAAGATCAAAACATAAAATTTGTTTTCTAATGAAGAGCAATGAAAGTGTTAAAAAGATTTATTTTATATCAATCATTGGTTTTATTACTACAAAATTCAGGGATAATGATCTATGAATCATTAGAGTTTTAATGCATATTTTTTCATAATTTATGGATCAAAAACTTTTATTAATTCAATATAACATTGGTTTTTGAGTAGTAAGGTTACACTTGTGAAGAATGTGTTATTTGATTTGAATTCTATCAATGTAACTCGATTTTAATGTCAATGATGATCATAGAATCCTAAACATGTGATTCAAGAATGATTGAAACAAATTGCTAACAATGTCATGAATTAGATGCAAGCACTTCAAGAAATGAATAGAGATACTGAATTTAGGATGAACAGACTAAGATCCGTATTTCTCTCGCCTTGATCATACCTCTGATGATCGCTTATCATTACCAGAGGAGAGGAGAGAGCTCTCAAGAGCCAGGTCTCGCCCTTCCATGGATTATAGGAGGATTCATGGCTTTTGGAGTTATAATTAGTTATTTATAACAAAGGTTCTCTACCAACACCTCATTTTAAGATCAATGAACTTCAAACAAAGTAAACTCTGGGTTTGCACACAGATAAATTTAGTCAAACTTTTTTATCATTATTTTCTTTTTTCAGACATTTTTTAAAAAACAAAGTTCTTAGGAGTGAGACATACATGAGACCAATGACATTTTTTGTTCTTTAGGCATGTTGCATTGATTATCATTTTCATTTGTCTATTTTTATTCAATTTATTCTCATTTTTATTTTTTCTTTGCGCATTTGGAGGATGATCGGTATGGGACCCAAAAAAAATATCCCAAGGGCTTTTTGTTTCCTTGAGGCACGACCTTTGAGAAAATGCAACATTCAATTCATGAAATGATGGCATGTCTGCTGAATTTCATTAATGATTTTTCATCACAAGCTTATTATTTTGTTCGGTCATAAGTAAACAAGAAATTACTTAGAATATTTAGTAAATTTTCAGTCTTGATATTGCAGTTGCAGTAGCAAATTTAATACATGGAAGGTTGAATAAGTTGTTTTCTAACACATCTTTATTTGTTATTTTCTCACCTTGGGACGTGATCTTAAACAATGTTGGTTTATATTCATTTATGGATTTGAAATCTTGTAAATGTAAGTGAATCATTACATGTCATGCTACTCCCAAAGAGAAGATACAAATATTTCTATTATTTGTCAACATGCCAACATCGCCATAAATTCAAGTATTAGAAGGTTTGTTGTCAATATAATCACTTTAAATAATTGAAATAGATGAAAATGTGATATTTGAACAACAAATGACAAATAAATTAAATAAACTTACATTATTATATGACCAATGATTCGGTCATGCTGATAACATATCATAACAAACATGAACACCAATAATAGAAATAGATATAAGCAACCTCAAAAACTCAAAAGTTTTCCAATTCTTATTGTAAGGGACATTTCATATCCCAATACATGGGGGATCGGCATTAGGATGCGATCTTCCACTCCCACGTATAAGATCCCGGACCATCCTCGCCAGTGCTGTATCCTTCCTCAACGATTCCAATGTCACGTGCGCGCCTGTCATAAAAAAAATATATATTTATTTTTTATGCGAACGAAAACCATTTTACACGTTTTTTCAGCTTTCTAATAAAACGAAAATAAAAAATGAAGGTTCCAGTTAATTTTCAAAAACATCTTCTATTTTCATTTTACTAAACACACAATAGAAAATATGATAGAAAAACGGGAAAATACGTAAATTATCTATGCAAGTGTTACTATTTCCCTGAAAATATATTAAAAAAGGTTTTTTTCAAACTATTTCAATTTTTAAAAATACATTTTCCTTATAAAAAATTCAATATATTTTCTAATTCACTTTTAAAAAAAAAAAATTGAGCACCAAACACAAACGACGTTTTTCAAATATATATATAGTTGCTTACGGTATCGCCAATAGTGCTTTGGATTGGTGGGATCGTTGATTGTCTCTTCAGCGGCCGGACGCGTTGTGTATTCTTCTTTCAAAGCCAATAAGTCCTGAAAAAGACAGGAACCGATGAGATAAATTGTATATTGACAAATGAGACAAACCAAACGCAGCCTTAACTTTTACAGTAATTTTTAAACATTTTTAAGTCATCTAAAAAGCTTATAAAACAAATAAAAGAATAAGAGACCTGGAGTGGAAAAATTGCCCAAATTGAGGGAGCCTCTACATGCCGCCTTAAGATGAAAAATACAATTTCAGGAGTACACTGAGTGGGAGGCAACTCATTAGACCCAATAACACACTCGTAAAATCGACACCGTCTTCCCTCGTCTTCTTCCCACCATGCACGCAAGGTCGAGCAATCATGGCAGGAAGGAGCGCACACCTGAAAACACACATTTAGCATGCATGTCATGTGGTATTACATTTGACATCTCTCACATTTGACATCGGATTGTAGAAATCTGGCCATGAGGCCATGCAATATGAGCATGAGGTCTATGACATGAACAGACAGGATGTGCCTTGCAATAACAGGCATGTCATTATTTAGGGCATGGTGGGTGTTGTTAGACGGCATATTATATTGATGGCCATGGGGTCACTTAGGATTGGGTTTTATAATGGCGTGATAACCATTGCAAGCATCACAACATTGCATGATATGGTGAGCTTGCCAAGTAAACATTAATTTGGAAATAGCACACTACGTGTTGGGATCGAAAATGATTGACCCTTCATTGCACAATGATAATTGTGAGATAAAAAAAAAGGTTTAAAATGCATAAAAAAAGACACCATATGTAACATGAAAAAATCCCAAATGAACAAGGGTAAAAGACCACAGGCAAAAGAGTGATCTCCCTATGGTAATTACAAGAAAAATACCCTCATAATTACTCTCTTGAATAAATGGAGAAAAATGTCTCACAAAATATCAATTGAATAATAACTGAAAGATAGAATATGATGTTGGAGCTGATGAAAGAATTGGAGGAAGCCTCTGCCTTGTATACGCAAGCGCACCCCCCTCCTGCCCCTTTCCTCCGCTAAGGGTTGGTAGGGTTGGCCACCCACCACATGAGCTGCACCTGCCCCTTTGACAAATCAAGAAGGCGACACTGCCCAGAATAGACGCTGCCGACATATCTTTCACTTTAAGATTTAATTGAGAATCAATCACATCTCCACAGATCCTTTATATCTGTCAAAGATATTGTTCGCATCTCTTCAAAGTTGTTCGGGGATCTGCAGCAGCTGAACTCATCAAATTCAATCACTTTTGTCATGAAACCTATCACCTTTTCTTTAGTAAGAATTTTTTGCATATTCACACTTCCTTCTTCCACTACGTCTAAAACAAGGGTGCGTCGTCGCATAGGAGTCGTTGACCAGGGAGGTGCCGATGCGGCGTTGTGAGTGCCACATAAGCGGGCCGGCGACAGGGCGAGCGGCATTAGGGCGGCCGCAGAAACGGGCTGGTGAAGGAGGGGCGTAGGGTTTCCGCGCAGGAGGGGCCGACAAAGAGGGGTGTGCGGTTTTAGTGCAGGAGGGGATGGTGATAGCGAGTGGGGCGGCCGCAGGAGACACCGGCGACGGGAGGAAGGGCTTCCGCAGAAGGGGCCAGCGACAGGAGGCAGGGCTTCCGCGGGAGGGGCCAGCCTGGGGAGGCGGGGCTTCCACCGAGTCCCTTCCCTTTAAATACTCATTCTCACGTAGCAAGCCCCATAAAAGACTGCAGTAGGGACCACCACAGCCCTTCCACGATTTGTTAAAACCACCCAGATGCCCCAGATTCCCTGGTGGGCCCCTCTTTCCTCTTCTGGAATAAAACTACCAGATTCAGGCTGTGTTGTGTTGTGCCAACTGTGGCCAGCTGTAGAGTGACCCTTATGCCCCTACTAGAAACAGCTTCCCAGGCTGTCCGGCTGCGCCCAGGTACGGGCTCTATCACTCGCCCCTCCTTAAGAGCGGTCTTGTCCTTGAGACTGTGGAAAAGAAACTGATGATAGGTGGTAATAACCTCTTCACATGTAACCTGTGCAAAAAAACGAAGCAGGAAAAGGAGTTGTGGCCGAGAGTTGGGTCCAGCAAAATTTTGTGAAGGTAAATCCTGAAAAGTATGCAGTGCCCAACGCCTTTCTACTTGCGGGCACACGTCCCTGATATCCTTTCCAGACATTCCTTTGGTGACTTGAGCAAAATCGACCAGCTCAGATTTCATCAAGTGTTTTGGCATATTGAGCTGCAAAGACCTCCCGGGTCTGCTCATCGGGCGGGCCAAGGAATATCATCGAATCAAACCGACTCAACAAAGCAGGATTGAGGTCACGCTTTCTGTTCGTTGCAGCAATTATAATCACTTTTTTGTCTTGTTCAAATTCATCAATTTGTTGCAACAAAACTGACGAAATCCGTCAGGTTGCTTCATGCATTTGGGGTGCATCTCGAGTGACAGCAAAAGAATCAATCTCATCAAGAAAAACAATTGCCCCATTTGGGAACTCGTTGGCATGTGAGAACACCTTGCTCAACAGGCATTCACTTTCACCGTAGTACTTTGACATGGCAACCCCTAGTGGCACACACAACAGTGGGACATCCGCTTGAAGAGCAACAACAGGAGTACAAGATGTCTTCACTTTACCTGGAGAGTCTTCAAGAAGCAAAGCTCAGGGCCTGTTGGGCTCAAATTTACAACGAGTTCCATGAGCAATGTCAGCATTTACTTCAGGACTCAGTAAAGCTAACGATGTTTATCTTCAATTTCTCTCTTTTGCTCATCATATCCGGCTATGTTGTCCCATGACATCACGTCATCTAAATAATCAACATGGGGAGCATCAAGTCCAAAAACCCGTACACCCCAAGCCTCCAAACTGGATACTGATTTTTCTGCAGATGCATCTTCCGCTGATTTTCTTTCCACTTTTTTATTTCCTCTCATCTTCTCATCAGCTAGTTGTAGAGCATAAACCAGTGCATCTGGCTCCCTATCACCAAAGCTCCCCCACTTTAAGATCTCAATCTCCGCCTTACCATTCCCCTCCTGTTTTTCGGGATTACTTAGTGATAATTGCCAAGAAACAAAGTTATCCCAAACACGCAGCACCATATCTGAACCAGAACCATGACCTTCCATGTAACATCCCGTTACGTTTTCAGGTACTTTTGATGTCTCTAAGTGCCTCTGTTTTGGAGTAGTGACTTGGGGGTGCGTTTGGGTGAAATTTTAAGTAAAACAAAAAGGCAATGGCTTGTGCACGGTTAGCGCACGGTTTGATAAACCGTGCGATCAAACCGTGCCAACCTAGCAGCACTGGACAGTGGGGTACGCACGGTGTGCACACGGTTTGGGTAAACCGTGCGGACCAGCAACCCTGGACAGTGAGATCCGCACGGTGTGCGCACGGTTTGACAAACCGTGCGGACAAACCGTGCGGTCACTTAAATCTAAATCCTTAAATTGTGGATCTCGGCCGTTTTGCCTCTAAATGCTTCGTTTTTCCTCCTAAGTGGCCCTAACTCGGAATTTGTCTTCTCCTGGGGTCAGAGAAGGTTCTCCCTTTGTTCCGGAGGCGATCCAAAGGCTCCTCTTGGTGAATCGAAGCGGGATTCTCAAGGTATGTGATCGTTCTTCTTCTTTCTTGATCGGTTTCTTAGATCTACTTAGATCTACTTCCCCTCTTCCCTTGATTTCTTATATCTACACCCGTTATGGGTAGATCTAAGTGTGTAAATGCCAAAGTGATGAGTTTTGGTCTTAGTCTTGCTAGGGGAAGGGATCTAGGACAGGTTTTTGGAGAATCAACCGGGTTTCTTGAGTGTTCTTCAACCGTAGTGGTTTTGGTCAAAACCTCCGAGGTAGGTGGTTTCGTCCCGTCTTGCCAAATTGATTATCATTGTATTTACTTGATTTATTTCAATTATTGATTTAAATTCAATTGCTCAAGTTGCTTTCAATTAAAACTGATAAAAACTCGATTCTATTGAATTGAGATATTCGAAATGGTTTTGGCATGGAAATTTGGAAAACCCCAATTCCATTGAATTGGGTGTGTTTATGGGAAATTGGTCGATTTAAATTGTTTAATTTAAATTGTGGATTTGATGGAAATGTTTTCAATTAAATTGTTGAATTTAATTGTGGAAATGAATTTGTGAAATGATGGAATTGGTTTTGAATGGATTTTCAAACTGATGAAATGGCTTAAAATGATTTGATAGAAACTCATTGGTTTTATCTTGTGAAAAAGGCATGTTTTGAATAAGACCTGTTTTGGTTTTAAATGGAATGATATTGACACTTTTGAAATGGAAGAATGTGAATGATCGTATTTTAAGCTTTCTTAAAATAGTTCGCCCATCATGTAAGAGCGCATGCAAGCCTTAGATAGTTAGTGAGTTATTTGGATACACTCTACGCTACGACAACATTCTAAAACATACATGCGGCGGGTCACATCCCTGATGGGTTGGTGACGAGTCTCCTTTAGCTAGTTTCATAGGGACGTGTGTATACACATCTTGCTGAGTTCACATAGAGAGTGTGGAATCCTATAACTGGTTAATACTATCGTATCTTTTGGCAGATGACCATGTTGCTCGCCTGAATATTTATATTTGTGATATAAATGTATGTCAATGCTTTTGAATTGTTTTACATGCCTGCTGATTTTACATAAACTGTTTTATGTAACTGTTTTTATTTAAGCCATTGTTTTAGAAATATTTCATCATTTGTAAAGTCTTTGCTTAAGGTATTTATTTCCATCATTTGAAAATGTATAGCATGATTTGTTAAAATATGTTTTTGAATTGTTAAACCTGTTTATTTGAAAATTGAAACTTTTCTTTGGATAATCTATATTTGGCACCTGTTATGGAATCTTTGGTGGTATCCTACCGGGCTTAGGCTCACACCCTACTTTTGCCTTCGGGTGTTTGTAGACTTTCTCCTTCCATGTTCGAGCAAGGGGAAGGGATCCCTTGGAGGTGGATCCGGTTGCTGAACTTTGGTCTTGGTGAGTTGTGTCCTTAGGGACTTTGGGATTGTTTTTCCCTTTTCAGTACTTGGGTTGTAGTACTTTGGCATTTCATGCCTCTTTGTATTCTGGTACATCGCTCCCAGTGGAATTTCTTTGTTATGCATACTGTTTGTTTTACTCTTGCTTCCGCATTCTTATGGAAAATCGTTCCCACTTGTATGTTGTACGATGCCAGGTGCTAGTCACCAACCCGTGGGGATCGGGAACACCCTTCGGGCTATGTCAGGGCTGGCTCGGTTATCGGGTTACCAGGGTACCCGGGCTGGTTCGTGACATTCCACCCTTATTTTAAGATGTGAAACAACGCTTGCAATCAATTGAGGAATTTCACATATTGGGGGAATTTTGAATTTGATAGTAACCTTTTGGCCCTTCACAGCAACAGTAAACCCTGGATAAGATCTATATTTCATTCCTTTACTCTTGAGCAGCTCTTCCGCCTTTTTTTTTTAGCCCACTCCAAATTAAAATAATTTGAAGGATGTTCTGATGGTAATGCAGTTTTAGAAGGTTCCTCTTTAGCATCTACGTAGGCTGTATCTTGGAATCCAGCTCCAAATTGTTGCGGAATCGTCGGGAGACACAACGACAGAAACGAGAAAACGAAAGAAAGAAAGCAATAAGGACACAGTGATTTACGTGGTTCGGGAATAATCCCTACGTCCACAGGAGAGGCCGAATTTCACTATTCGGGAGCAACAAATTACAGAGGTTTTTCAGTAATGACCCTAGCCTAAAAATGGGCTATAAAACAATGGAGAAGACGATCACTGTTCGGAAAAGTGAGTCCGCGTCGCTACAGTGAACAACGGCCAGCTTTGTCAAAAGCGCTACAGTGGCTGCCGGCTGGAAGTCAAAAGTACTACAGTAAAGTTGACTATGAAGTCCGCACTGCTACAGTGCCTGTCGGTGGGTCGGTCAGCTCCGCTACAGTAGTCAGAGATGCTACAGTGCCGAAAAATTGCCCTGGGGGCCTTCGGCCCCCGGACCCTCGGAGCAGGGGCGCGTTGCCCCCTGCAACCCCCAACAAGCTCACTGCGGAGCTCGACCCGCGACAGTTGCGGGCCACAAGCATTCAGGCAACACCAATCCAACACAACTAAAATAGCAGGAAACACAGAAAATGAACCATAATTTTCAGATGTTGGTCATGGCCAATGATCTCCAAGTGCATTTGCTTGAAGGCGGTCCTTGAAAGGGCTTCTATGTGAGATCTTGTCGTTCTTATTTATAGATGAATAAAACGATACAAGCAGTGTCGGCTGTAGACAGTGAGGTTGCGGGTCATTAAAATGCCCCCTTTCTTCTACACAAGCAAATCAAGCGATCTCCCATGTGCTCCTCCCCGCCTCATGGGCCAGCTTCAGAGATAAGCTGTTGTGGGTTGCCCTTCCTGTAGTACTCCCTGTCTTGCCATCTTGTCAGACTAAGAAAATGGACTGAGAATTATATTCAGTTCTTGATGCACCAAGCAGCTCAGTTGGTGACATTTCCTTACCTTTCCCTTCCAACCTTGTTGAACAGGTTGTGTAATTTCCTTGAGCAACTTCTTCGGATCATCATCAGTTGCAGCTTCACGTTGATGAAGCACATCAGGCTTCAATCCTATCTGTCAGTCTGTCTTCACAGCTCCATTTTGAGGACTGCTTTGCTATCTTGCTCCAGAAGCGAAACAAATTTCCTCTGTTGTGAATGTCTGGCATGGCGGGGGCCCAAAACTGCCCCTTGCTCGGTGTCCTCCTGTGTTGTTCCCCTTTGCTGAACTGTTATCTCCTCTTGCGGATATTGAACTTCTCATTCACCAAAACACTTCATAAGATACTTTTTAAACTCCTGCCATGTTACCTCCTGAAGGACTACTAGCAATATAGTATACTAGTGGGACAGTCGTTCCCTTCATACTTACCCGGGTGGGCGACACCTTCACGTCATCTGGTGTCGGGTTGATCCGAAAAAATAGTTCAGCTCGCGCGATCCAGCTATGCTGGTCACTGTCGTCAAACACTGGCAGTTTTGTCGCACCAAAGGGGGGTGGTCTTGTGCGTGGCCAGTGGGTTTTCAGGCCTCCCCAGGCGTTTCAGGCTGCGCCTCCAATAGCTCGGTCGCCAAACGAGGCCAGGTCGACTCGTGCTACTGCATCTGCTTTAGGCGTTGCACCAGAAGTGTGAGATTCTTCGGAAATTCAGCTTGCTCTTTCCGCTCGAATTCAACTTCCTCTTTCTGTTCCCAATCCCACCTGATCGATGCGAGCGTAACATTGATATGTCTAAGTTGCTAGTCTACTTCGTCAAGCAGTGTCTCCTTCATCATTACTCTTCCCTTGGAAATGTGTATCCAGCAGGTTGGACCAATTGATAAAGAAATGACCCAATCCTTCGTAATAATAATGGTAGAATATGTAGTACAGTGGGGTGGAAGAGATGGCTGCGGTTGTGCCGACCAGAATTACAAAGAAGAGTAGAAGAAGAAGAATGAAGAAAAGAGAAGATACTCGAGAGGCACCTGCGACTCTCTCGCCTGAGAGAAAAGGCTGAAACCCGCAACTGAATAAATCCCTCCTTCCACCGAGTCCCTTCCCTTTAAATACCCATTCTCGCGTAGCAGCCCTCATAACAGACTGTCATTGGGACCACCACAGCCTTTCCCCAATTTGTTAAAACCACCTAGATGCCCTAGATTCCCTGGTGGGTCCTTCTTCTTTCCTCTTCTGGAATAAGCCTTCCAGATTCCAGGCCGTGTTGTGCTATGCCAGTTGTGGCCAGCTCTAGAGTGGCCCTTATGCCCCCTACTAGAAACAGCTTCCCAGGCTGTCCAGCTGTGCCCAGGTACGGGCTCTATCAGATTCATACCAACACTATGATTTACAGTGGCAACCGAACGTTAAGTGCCAACGCTCAGGAATCTTCCACATTGGTTATCATTAATAGTATTGTTTCATATGATGAAACGTATAGGAGAATACTTCGATGGTCGAAGTTTTCAAGCGTTGTAACCAAATCCATTTACTCGTACGTTATGTAATGTACGAGTAAATGCATGTAAAGGCTTGGGAGTGTCTCGGGGCCTATAAAAGGAAGACCAAGCAATTGAGATAGTGCTGGTTAGAGTAAAAGCTCGTCCTACTGATTCTCCCAAAGCTCTCTTTTCTTTATTCTCCCTTCGCCACCAAGAGATACAAGCATATTGTGGGAGTTATGGAGAATATCACCCAAGCGTTGGGTGATTCAAATCAACCTATGGATACACCACGGGGGAACCTGATGGTTGCTTCTAAGGGATTTTCATCAAGCATATGATTGAATCCTTGGCGTTTCTATCCTTGCCCTTGTGCATTTTTATCTTGTAAAACTACAAATTCGATTGGTAATTCGAGATCACAAAACCCAAAAATCGTGTTTCAATCCAAGTGTGTTGTTATGTGAATTGGATAAACATGTTCGTTGTTGGGTGCTTGTTTAAAAAGAAGATCACGCTCCTTGGCGTTGGCTGGCTATTTGCTTCCACTAACCCTCGATCCATATCCATAATCCCCTATCCTATGTCATGAAAACCGAGCCACCCCTTGTATCTCATATCACTGACCATCAATCATTGAACTAAATCAAAGGGAAAGGTGGGTTGAACAAGAGGCATGCGAGGTGGATGGAATTCATTGAACTCTTTTCATATGTCAACAAATATAAGCAAGGTGGGGGAAATGTAGTTGTTGATGTGTTGCTCGAAGGCATGCCCTTCTTACCTCTTTAAATGCGAAGTTACGTCGTTTTGAATAATTAAAGCAATCGTACGCAAGTGATAATGACTTTTTTTGTGCATGTCAGGCTTACGGCAAGTAAATTTTATAAACTTGATGAGTACTTGTTTATTTTATACATGAATTGCTTGTTAAAGAAGCTCATGTGGGAGGGCACTTTGGTGTGATAAAGCCATTTCAACCAAAGAGGAAATGTGATGTACTAATTCATGACCAAAGCATAATGCAATAGAATCAAAAACCATGTTACTCAAGTGAGACCGAGTCCCTATTTATAGATCAAGATGAGATATACAAGGCTTGAAATAGATGGAAGATTCAAAATTTAAACAAGATAAGGGGATAGGAAAAACCTATTCAAACTCAATAAACTTGGACATACTCATGTACTAGATACATAATTGCTCACTCCCCTATGGGACACATATTTATCATGTTCAACTTGTTACACAAAAGTTTTAGCAGTGGCTCTGAAATCCCTTTAGTAAAACATCGGAAAGTTCTCTGCTGCCTGAACATATCCGAAAGTGACATTCTTCCCCTCATTGTTCTCCCTAACAAAGTGATAGTCCACCTTAATGTATTACTCGTGAAAAAACAGGTTGGTCACGATCTTGATGCTTGTCAGGTTGTCGCAACAAACGTTTGCAGCCTTCCCAACTGGCCAATTAATCTCTGGCAGAAATTGTTGTCCCTAAAAAAACTTTTTGGTCACATGAGTGTTGAGTCATTTTCTAAATGACATCTTCTGGATCCTTGTTTTGATAAACCACAATACACTAATTATTTTACTAATGTTTACTTGAATTTTTTGTTTTAGTTAAAAACTTTCAAGTAAAGGAACTAATCATTCGGACTTCCTCTTTCCGAACCACACACCCTCCGAACCATTGACATACCAAAAAGTCTTAAAGTTACATCTGAGCAAATCTAAATGGAAGAACTTCTCGAAGGCAATCCGAAAGTCCCTAAAGCCACGATGACCAAACCCGCAAATATCGGAGAGTCGTTAGAAGACAGCTAGCGACCAAAATTTACAGAGAGGTGGTTGCAACGGTAAATTTCTCAGATGCCTATAAAAAGATGTCAGAGCTCAAGCTGGAAGACAACGGTTGAAACTTTGATCATGATCTTTTTGATTGAGCGCAAGAGCTTCTTCTTCCGTTTTGTTTTCAGTTCTTTAGTTTTGTGCCTCCATTTGAGTGAACTTCTATTGTAAAGGGACAAGACCCTCTGAACTATTGACATATCGGAAAGTCTTAATGTTACATCTGAGCAAATCTAAACAGAAGAACTTCTTGAAGACCATCCGAAAGTCCTTAGAGCCACAACGACTGAACCCGCAAATAGCAGAAAGCTGTTAGAAGACAGCTGGCAACTGAATTTTAAGAAATAGCAGTTGTAATAATAAATTTCTGAGATGCCTATAAATAGTTGTGCGGAGAACTACTTTGTCACATCACTTGAATGAATTACAAGAGTAATGACCATGGCTATTTATAGCCTAGGAGAGGTACTGTTTCTTAAAATTATTTCTAGCTGAAAGTGGGTGAAATTTTAAAATAATAGCAGAGATTATCAAAATTATACTGTTTCTTTTTTCTTGGTACAACAGATGGTGTCAAGATGTCAGCAGAGTTGAATAAATTACACATAATTTTCATGAACTTATTTAATTACAACTTACTGTCAAGTAGCTGTATTGTGAAGGAATGCAAACTCTAAACCAGGTAGAGATGGCATACGCTGGATGCGCAAGCCTATCAATCCCATTTTGATGAACTTATTTAATTACAACTTACCGTCATGTAGCTGTATTGTGAAGGAATGTCAAACTCTAAACCAGGCTCAGATGGCATACGCTGGATGCGCAAGCCTATCAATCCCAATTCCTGCATAACCTGTATTTCAGCCATCCAGCTGACAAATTATAAGTTTTCTGAAAAATGTGTGTTCCAAATTGGCAAATGAAAGCAACGCTAAAGGCTTACAGGATGAACACAAGAAGGAATGAGGCCTAAATCTTCACCACATGCAAGCATGTCTGAAGAGTTCAAGAGAACGGGCAGAGTCCTCAGAGCATTTTGGCGCCAAAGATTATCTTGCCGATGGAAATAGTAGTCATAATATAATCTTTTGAGCACGTGTTTGCTATATTACAGGAAAGTCAGTCAGAGATGGTGGCAACACCGAACAGCAGATTATGAAAAGGAAAACAAGACTACCAATGTGTTGAATTATGTAGATGAGAAATATTTTTTAGAAAATGACAATGGAAATAGAAGAGTTTTGGAAAAAAAACGGGAAATATTTTCTTAAACTGAACACAACCTTAGCTGAAGATCCATGATTTTAGCTGGAGACAAAACTGCTATTGCACGGACGTTAAAAAAATAAACTACCTGTGTTGATCCAAGTCTCCAAAGCTTGATGTATCTTCAAGGTTGAAACGAGGATAAAATTTGTTAGCATCTTCTGGATCTCGAATAAGAACAACATTCTGAAAAACAATTAAAAAAAACACTAGGATGATGGCTTAGAGCTAATTTTTTAACCAAATCACCTACAGAATAATTCATGTCACAAAAAATAAGAAAGTCGGAGCATGAAATCTGACTTTTCTCTTTTTACTATTACCTGAAGAAGATCAAAGAGATCATGCTGCACCTTATCTTCACTCTCCAGCAATGAGTTTTCTGCCAATGATTTCAGCTTTGAAACAATTTTCTTTTCTGTGCTGCAATCCTCCTTGAACTGAAACCACATTGAAGATAATGCATAATCACATCAACTAAGGTTCCTTGCATAAGGAGTCTACCAATAATGCAAAGTTCTATCTGGCCATTGCTCACTGAAAAATCCTTCGCACCTCATAGCATTGCTTCATAAACTCATTCAGAAAGTTGGAAACGATGAATGCCCAGGATGCTCCAAATTTCTCCTAATAAAAGCCAAAACGAAAAATGGAACCTTAACAATCAGTTGAAACTCAATCCACAAATTATTTTGACTATGAAGAACAGCACCCTAGTAGGAACAGTCATAACACTAGATATATCACCATTGCAAGGCATAGAGTGATAGAACTGACAACCCTTTCGGTTCATAGAATCAACTGGAATGGAATGGAATTGAATGGAATGGGGTGGGTAAAGAATAGATTTCCGAACGGTGTTGTTAAATGTCAAATATACCCTCGAGTTAAAAAAAACATTTGAAAGTGGGAGCATGATGGTCATTTTAGTTCCTAACCCTAAAAAACCAGACGGACACCACTTGAGGTGTCATTACACATTTCAATGTTTTTTGGAATCATCTCTCCCACGGATTCCTTTTCCAAACAATGGAAAGATGTACTGTTTCCGCTTTCAATCCAAGCAAACGGAAGAAGGGCATGCAGTTTCCCATAAACAGTAATCATACGAAACCAACCAAACAGGTCCTGGGAAAATGAATTTCGATAGATTGGTTAAATATTGTAAACTCAGTTTTATTATAAAGGGTATTTCCGAGTCCCACATTGGAATACTCCACCATGTAATCCTTTTGACCCATCTATAAAAGAATATCCCCGCCACACATTAAGTTAAGAGGAATTCGCCCAAAACCTACATGGTATCAAAGGGTAACCCCTGATAAAAAAAAAATTCTCCCTTCCGCTACACTCCTCCCTCCCGACACGGCCCTCCCTTCCGCTGCACTCCGTCCTTCCCGACGGCTCTCCCGCCCGGCGAACCTCCGTCCCGCCCGAGCGGCACCCTCCCGCCCACGACCATCCTCCGACACGACAACTCTCGGCCCCGCCTCCGACACGGTTTCCCGGCTTGCCCTCCTCCGACGCATCCCGTCCGGCCGCCGCTATTCTGCACGACTTCAGACGCCCGCGACCCTCCCGGCTCCCTCCAGGCGGATACTCCCGCCACCTCCCTATGCGGCGTTCCAGCCCCGACTCCAATGCGGACGACCGACACCGCCCTTCCTACGGATTCCTAGCCCGTCTCCTTCTCGACAACCGGCCCTGCCGCTCTCCTCGGCATGTCCCGACGTTGATTGTCGCCTCCCTCCCGCGACACTCCTGACGCGGACGATCGACACCGCGCTCCAGGCGAAACCCCTCCCGCGGCGCTCTACCGGCCCCGTCTGCTCATGGCCACCCGGCTTCGCGACCAGCCCCGCCTCCCAACGTGATTTTTCGGCCCCGCCCTCCAGCGACTCTCCGATTTCACCTGGTGGTTCCACTGCTTTTGTCAATCGTCGCTCCCCTGCCTGGATGCTTGACTCGGGTGCATCAGATCATCTCACAGGTGATGCAGGTATGTTATCCATCTACCGTCCATATGTTGGTTCCTCAGCCATCATTGTCGTTGATAGATCCACTATCCCCATCGCAGGCTTTGGTAGATGATTCCTGAATTCATCCATTCACCTGCCATCTATGGCACGTGTGTCTCGCAGTTCTTTTAACCTTCTCTCCATAAGTAAGCTTACAAAGGATTTCAACTGTAGTGTCATATTTACATCTTTTGTTGTTGTGTTTCAAGAGCGGACGACGAACCAAGAACTTCGTAGAAGCCAACTTCGGGACGGGGTGTACATGTTCGATGGACCGACATTCGTCGCCTGCACGTCTGTCTCTGCTCGTGCATTGGACCTTCATTCCCGATTGGGACATCCACCCGCCTCCGTCCTTCATCAACTTTTTTTTTATATTAGTCAGCATGTTTTCTTTCATTGCGAGTCATGTAAATTTGCAAAACCTCGTCGCACTTCATATCTTCCTCGAGTGGTTACACGGGCCTCTAAAACCTTTGATTTGAATCATTCAGATGTATGGAGTCCCTGTGTCGTCTCGAGTCACTTAGGGTATAAATATTATATATCCTTGATGATTTTTCGCGTATGACTTGGTTGTACCGTCTTCGAGATCGGTCTGACGTGTTTTCTACTTTTCAGACTTTTTACCATGAGATTCATACCCAGTTTTCCATCTCCGTTAAAAGTCTCTGCTCGGACAATGGGCGAGAGTATTTGTCCACTCTCTTTCAACAGTTTCTCCAGGCGAACGACATCATTCATCAAACCTCCTGTCCTAATACACCTCAACAGAATGGAGTGGTCGAGCGGAAACACCGACATATTCTGGAGACTGTTTGTGCCCTCCTATTCCACCAGCAGGTGCCTCTTCTCTTTTGGGAGGATGTCATTCATACCGCTACATACCTCCTCAATCACCTTTCTTTTTCTATCCTTTAGGGGGGACTCCTTTTCGGACTCTGTTCTCCTCTCTCCCTCATCACTCACTTCCACTCCGTGTGTTTGGATGTCTCTGTTATGTCCGTGACACTCGTCCCAACCTCTCCAAGCTCTCTCCCAAATCTCTCTGTTGCATATTCCTCAAATATTCGCGCACTCAGCGCGAATATCAATTCTTCTCTCCAGACCTACAGCGGTATATCATCTCTACTAATGTATCGTTTGTTGAGAGCTCTCTGTTCTCTCTTCCCTCTCCTCATTCAAACACTACCATCGATGATTGTCTTCCTCTCATCATCCACCCTCCTTTGGTGTCTCCCTCTATTGATTACCGGTTTGGTACGGTCTACTCTTGTCGCCCATCGACTGTGCCCCCGTCCAGGCCGAGGAAACCGTCGTCTCAGCTTCGTCCGATGCTCCTGCCCCGACACCAGACGACTTGCCCATTGCACTCTAAAAAGGTACTCATTCTTGCCAGCATACTCTCTATACATCTTCATACAGAGGTCTGTCAGCTCTGGAGACGATATCTATTCCCCGCACAATTGGTGATGCTAAATCTCACCCGGGATGACTACAAGCGATGCGGGATGAATTACAGGCTCTAGACGACAACCATACCTGGGATCTAGTCCCCCTTCCGGCAGGCAAACAGGCGGTCGGGAATAAATGGATCTATACGGTCCGTCTCAATGACGATGACATTATCGCCTCAAAGTCTGACTTGTGGCGAAGGGTTTTGCTCGGACATATGGTATCGACTATTTTGATACCTTCTCTCCGGTTGCAAAGATGGAATCAATCCGATTATCTATCTCTCTGGTCGCTCATCATCATTGGCCCCTTCATCAACTGGATGTCCAGAATGTCTTTCTCCATGGCTTTCTTGAAGAAGTGTATTTGCAGCAAACCTCAGGATTTCGAACCTCCGGCGCCGACTCTCATGTTTGTCGACTTTGTCGCTCTCTATATAGACTCAAACAGTCTCCTCATGCTTGGTTTGGCCGATTCAGCACCGTCGTCACCGCATTTGGGCTCTCTCGAAGTATGGACCACACCGTCTTCTACCGTATGACGTCATCCGGCTGCATCCTGTTGGTGGTGTATGTTGATGATATCATCATCATTGGGAGCGACTCCACTGGAATCGCTCAACTAAAGGGGCATCTTCACCACCACTTCCACACCAAAGATCTTGGTCCTCTCACATGCTTCCTTGGCATTGAGGTCTCCCGTTCTACGGATACCGTCTTTCTCTGCCAACGGAAATATGTCATGGATATCTTGCAGGATGCTGGTTTGACTCGGGCAACAGTCATTGACACTCCTCTTGAGCCTGGGGAACGGTCTCTCTACGACAACACGGAACTCTTTTCTCACCAAGAGAGCTACCGTCGTCTTGTGGGAAAACTCAATTATCTCACCATGACACATCCGGGCATTGTCTGCGTTGTTGGCAAAGTGAGCCAATTCATGGAGCATCCGATCAAATCTCAGTGGAATGTTGTCCTCCGCATTGCCAAATACATCAAGAAAGACTCTGCTCGTGGTCTTCGGTACTCACATCACGATCATCTGAATGTTAAGGCATTTTGTGATGCTGACTATGCTAGTTGTCTTGCTACCCTAAAGTCTACTTCTGGGTTAGCTGTTTTCTTAGCAGTTAACCTCATCTCTTGGCGCAGCAAGAAATAGACTGTCATCTCCAGATCTAGTGCGGAGTCTAAATACCGTGTCATGGTCACGCTCACTACTGAGATCATTTGGCTTCGTCATCTCCTCCATGAGCTTGGCTTCCCACCACAGACGTCGGCTCATATCTGGTGTGACAATTAGGCAGCCACGAAGATTGATTCTAATCCCGTCTTCCATGAACGAACAGAGCATATCGAGGTGAACTGTCACTTTCTTCTCCATCACCTCGAGCAGAACCATATCAGTTTCGACCACATTCTAACAGCAGATCAGCTTGCCGACATCTTCACCAAAGGCCTCCCGGGAGCTCGTTTAGACTCTCAGTACCCAGCTGAGTATCCGCAGCATCAGCGACCCAATTTGAGGGGGAGTGTGTATGGTCTTGTTTGATGTCGTCTTTCTTTTGTGAGACTCTTGGTCCAAACTGGGCATGTCCAGCTTGAGGGGAAGTGTTAAACCCAATTTTATTATAAAGGGTATTTCCGAGTCCCACATCAGAATACTCCACCATATAATCCTTTTTACCCATCTATAAAGGAATATCCCCACCCACATTGAAATAAGGGGAATTCGCCCAAAACCTACAAATATGATAAAACCGTAACTATAAATATAGCCCAAATCAATTACGGAATGTTTTCTAACATAACCTGGGGTTTGTAAGAAGTGACGTAATTTATATCATAGTAGGGATATAAATGAAGACCCAGTGGTTTTAAAAGCTAGAAAGAATAATGTGGTTACCTTTAAAAATATCTCTCGAATATATGGACGGCACAACCGATCAAAGTCCCAAATTCCCTCTCTTTCAAGCTCTTCCTGTGTCAAAATAACATATTTTCTGTAACCAAATAAAATGGTCAGGGATTTCATATAAAGAACTGCAACAGAGAAACACATGTATACCTTACTTAGTGCAACAGATGGACGGAATTTTCCAACTAGACCTGTAGTTGCATGTTCGGGAAGCTCCCAAATTCTAAAGAAACCCAGTATGTGATCAATCCTGTAAGCTGTGAAGTACTTAGCCATCTGCCAATTTGAAAATAAAAACTGAGTTATTATTCCTAGACAAGTGATTCATCTGAAATAGCACTGTCAACGATATTTATTGTGTACAATAAAACATGGCATGAAATAAAAAAAGGAAACCTGTGTCAAGCGTGCACGCCACCAAGCATAGTTGTCCTTGGACATTTCCTCCCAATTATATGTGGGGAATCCCCAATTCTGCCCATTCTTATCGAAATAATCAGGAGGTGCCCCAGTAGAAGTGTTCATGCGAAACAAATTAGGAAACATCCAAGTATCCACACTATTTCTGTCAACACCGATGGGTAAATCTCCTTTCAAAACCACTCTTTTACTTCTTGCATAATCTGCAGCTTCTGATAACTGCCAATTCAATATGTAAACAAATCATACAAAACTAAAATAATTAGCTGCATACACCAAAAATATATACATAAATGTATATATTGAGATCAGTTCAACTTACTTGTAAATGCAAATGGTACTGTATATAGTAGTGGAAACAGATTATATCATACTGAAGACTACTTTCAGAGACAAGCTTCCTAAGCTGAGGCATTGAAACATAGTTCAGAGACTATAAGCATCTGAGTTGACCAAACGTGTCATACAAAACTTCAGAGAGTGATTTCAGATATGAAGGGTAAAAACATAGGCATGAGTACCTTTTCATCCGAGTATGAAGAAAAGAGGCCCCATTGACTATGATCAGATGTTTCAAAAAAGTCTCTTAAAAAGCAAAATGCTGCGTAGGGCCTCAACCAATCCTAAACGAAGAACAGAGTGAAAATCAGATTCCAATTTAACCAGAGAAAATATGGGTTCTTCAAAAGGTACATTATTTTGGAGGGGGATTCTTAACCTGATTTTCTGAAAAAAAATCCTGAAAGGAACTAGAATTTAGTATTGAATTCTTTTCCAAGGAAAAAATTTTCTTTGAAATTGAAAGTTTGGCAGCCATGGTAGCCTCATAATCCACATCCTGCACAAAAACTGCATGATCATACACTGCATGGTCACATACCAAGTGCATCAATAATAGTGTGTCCCAATGTAATCAGAAATGACTTTGTCAGCAGGCTACTAAAACTATAAGCGACGCTACAATTATGAATGTGGATAAATTTAAAGGCCTGTACATCATAGATGAATTAACATGCATTTTAATTATTCTACCTCAACTAAGAATAAAAAATCAAAGTGCGGTGATTGTAGAAGGAGAAAATAGGAGAGACCGGAACCCCCAAGGTGTTTCTCCTAAGGAGCCCTTGGGGTGTATTTATAATAAATAATAAAGACCACACCGGACCTCAAGTCCGATGTGGGATGCAGACTCCAACACTCCCCCTCAAGCTAGGTGTACCTAGCTTGGACACATAATGAAAAGAAAGCAAGAAAAACAGACACTAACACTCCCCGTCAAGCTGGACATGCCCAGCTTGATTACAAAACCAGACGAAATAAAAAGAACGCTGCAAAGGTTGCAGCTCCCCCTCACGATCGAAGCTCCTCCGCAGGATGATGGATGGATGAGGTTGCGGGCGCAGAAGAAGAAACCACTCAGATCGGTTGGTTGACGGAACGCCAGGAATGCGGCACTAGTGGGGCCGGTCGTTGAAACGCCGGGAAATCCAAACTAGCACCGGGAAAACCGCACTTGCGGGGCCGGCGACGGGAGGCGGGGATTCCGCAGAACTGTTGCGGGACTGGCGGCGCCAACGGGCCCAAAGCCGAGGATGTCGAGCTACTGCGCCAGCGAATGGACGTGCCGGCGGATAGAGAAGCGGCTGCCGGGAGACGTCGGGAGATGCCGGCGAGGCGGGAATGCCGCAGGAGGTGCCGGAGAGCCGAAACTTGAAGTTGGGCAGCCGCAGGGAGAAACTGGAGCCGACTGGCTGCCGGAAGAGAAGCGCAGGAGGAGCCCGGTGAAGGAGGCTACCTTGGAGGAGCGCTGCTGGAGGGCCGCAGCCTGGGAGAAAGCCGCAGGGCAGGAGAAGCTGCCAGAACTGGAGGCGCCGGCAGAACTGGAGGCGGCCAGTGGGATGGTCGGCAGGGGGGGGGAACCGCCTGGCAGGAGAAGCGGCCAGAAAAAAAAAACAGAAGGGGTCGTCGGATCTGGACGCCGGAGAGCAGCGCCGGGAAGATAGTAGCTGGAGCGCGCGGGAGGCGCGGGAGCAGCGGGAGGCGGGGCGCGGGGAGCCGGGAGGGGAGCCGCTGGGAGAGGGTGAGGGGCGACGGGGATGCAGAGGCGCAGGGATGCAGGAGGGTCGTCGCGCCTGGAGAAGAATCCCGCTCGGGATCGGGACGCCGGGAGTCGGGATCGGGCGTCGGTCCGTCGGGAAGAGGGGACGCTCCGCAGGAGGAGGCGTCGTCGACTGGAGAACCAGGGAGACGCCCGCCGGTCAGGATCCAGAGACGCGCCGGCAGGAGGTCGAGCGCACGGCGGAGAAGTCGGGGATGGAAGCGATCCGGGCAGAACCGGGAGGCCGGCGAGACGAGGCCGACGCGCGGGGAAAATCACCGCCGGGAGAAGAGCCGCCGGGACGAAGGCGCACCGCGGGAGGACGGCGGACGCCGGGAGGAGAGGTGCGCCGGGAGGGAGGGCCTGCCGGGGAGCCGCGGGGAGCCGCGGGGAGGGAGCGGCGTCGGGGAGGAAGTCCGCAGGAAGGAGCCGGCGCGGGCCGCGTCGGGGAGAGAGAGGGCCGTCGGGCGAGGGCGAGGGAGCCGCGCGGGCGAGGGTGCGGGGGCGCAGGGGAGGGGCGCCGGGAGGGAGGGCCTGCCGGGATCAGAGGAGCGCCGGGAGGGAGGGCCTGAGAGGAGTTGGGCAGGGCAGAGGCGGAGGGGCGGCGGCGGTAATCCTACGGGGCCTTGAGGCCGCCGCCCCCCCGGACGAGAAACCCTAAAGGGGAAAAAAAAAAGGGAGGGTGGGATTGGGGGTTCAAAAAACCTCCTTTGATACCATGTAGAGAAATAAAAGAAAGGAACCGAACCCCCAAGGTGTTTTTCCTAAGGAGCCATTGGGGTGTATTTATAATAAATAATAAAGACCACACCGGACCTCAAGTCCGATGTGGGATGCAGACTCCAACAATTATTTTCACATTAAAATTACTTCCGGACCTCTTGTCTGCAGTGAAGATAACCAACTGTAAGGCCCTGTTTCGTATGATGGAATGAATTTTGATGGAAAAAGAATTGGAAACGGAATGGGAAAAGGAATTGGAAACATGATAGAAACAAGGTTAAAAATCATGTTTGGTAGGGGAAGAAATTTTCAGATGGAATGAAAATATAAAATTTTGAACATACAAAACTATCCCCATCTTCTTCCATTCCCTGTAGCCTTGCCCACTGTAGCCCAGTCTCCCACGTCACCCAGCCCCAGTCTCCCACGTCACCCAGCCCCAGTCTCCGGCTGCAGCCCCGATCTTTCTCTGCAACTCCGTCGCCCTGCCCTGCTCTCCCACTGAAGCCCCGATCTCACACTGCAACTCCGTTGACCAGCAATCCACCATCCACCACAGCCCCGGTCTCCCAGCAGAACCCCATTGTTCAATTGCCTCATCGCTGGTAAGACCTAGCCCCTCCGCGAACAGACTTCTTTGAATAAAAGCAGAATTACAGAGGATGGGAGAAGAAGTAAAAGAAGAAAGAATGGAGGAGACACTCGAGGGACCCCAAGTCCACTCACCCAAGCCAACTGGCCAACCCCATAACAGAATTATTCTCCCGATACCCTCCTCTCTCCAACCCCTCCCCACTTCTTATAACATCTTTGTATTACCCCTCATGTGGCCTCCAACAAAATTCCCCGCTAGAATGTAGAGCTGTGTCCAGCTGTACTCTCTCCCCCTGTAATGACTCTTATGCCCCCATGTGATGACTCTTATGCCCCCTTCTAGAGGGAGCCTTCCAAGCTGTGTTGTCCAGGGGTGTCCCCAGCTGGTCAGGTCTTTATCATTCACCTTACCTTGAAAATCAGTCTTGCCCTCAAGATTGAGGGAAAAAAACCGATTCCGGTCCCCCCTCTCTTCCTAAGATCTCAAAGCTATTTGTCAAATGGTCCTCCCTGCTCATGGTCCTGGAGAAACTGTTGGCAACGCACCTTATCTTCACCTACTCGCCAAGCAATCTCCCAAATGGTCCTTCCCGCATTGTGGACCGACCGTGTGTACTGCTGCCAGCTATGCTGCGAGGTCCCCTGCCGAGTGCCCTCATTCTGCTTGAAATAGCTGTGTGTGGAAGGCTCAACTCACCATGCCATGAAAACTCTGACACTGAATGTTGTTGGTCAACAACAAATAGCATCTTTGCTGAATAAACTTCAATGTCAGAAGCCATGAAATTGAGCAAATATAACTTGTTTGTGACCAGCCAAGATGCTCTTAAGCGTAATTCAGCTTGAGAATGGTCACCATACCTTAAAGCTACTTTCAAGTTGGCTGGTCTATAAGGACAACGCAGAATCTGGCTCCTAACAGCCCCAAAGTTCTGAGTTCCTTAATTAACTTCATGCTTTCTGCTAGGATGACCACAAGCTCCGGTGACATCCATCATGAACAGATTTTGATCCCTTGAACTCTCCATCAACAAATTCTAACTAGACTCCTCTGAACAAAAACCCGCATCAGCCAAAGGCACACAACGCCATCAATACAAAAAGGTCCCCACTGTCTTCAGTTCACCAAAACCAAAAGAAATCTTCGACGCCGCAAACAGATGCGCAGGACACCTCAAGTGCAGGTAGAGCAGATCTGGATGTGGAAACAAAAACCTGCAACTCCAAATAAAAATCCACTAGACATGTCTTCGCTCCAAAACATAGACAGGTTCAGTTGATCACCAAGAAGCACCGTGGATCTAAAACAAAACCCGAAACAAATCCAAATGCAAAAACACCAATGGAGCTTTCACATAAAACACAATTGCAGAAGCTTGCACATACCATGACTCAAAAAAGCATCAACCACTGAAAAGAAGGCCAGCAAAAGACATGAAAATCCTTCAACCGAAACACCACCGAAGCAAAATGCCGAGACTACCGCATTCACCAAACGCCACGAACGGATGTTGCCGTAACACTAGCTGGGAGTTGTGTAAATAGTTACACCTCAATATAATTTAAACATATTGGTTTGGTGAAAGGAATAGGATTTCAAACTGAATCATTAGAAGCATTCATGCATTTAAAGGAAATAACATGATATAAGATGGTGAAATTAAATCCGCTTTAAAATACTATGTGTCGGAGACCTCGATCATCTAACCGCATAGGTCATGCCAAAGCAGGGTGCCCCTAGATTATCCTATGTAAGGTAAGCAAATAATGAGGTGACCCTAACCGTTAGGTGCCTCGTTCTTGGAGTATGCTTTGGGTTACACTTAACTAGGAAACCCTAATTGTTAGGATGCCAAATGAATCAAGTTGAGATAATTCATATGATAGATTGTACAATCCATTCAACCATCCAAGAGTCAGATATGATATGATTGACGTGATTCTCTACCGGATATAATCATGACTTATTTGCATGATAACCAATGCAAGTCGTGATTAAATATGGGTTTTGGCTCACTAATAGATATGATGTTTAAAAGGGGTCATTATCATTATTTTAGTGGGAACACATTTAATAAAAGTCCTCATTAAATGTTTGATACTCGTCTGATAAAAGCTTCTGTTATAGATAAAGGACATCATCATCATCCAACTTAACTTTGGGATCAATCCTTGAAAAGGAGAAGCTTAATGTAAGCAACTTCTTAGACTAATATAGAAACTTAAAAATTGTTCTTAAGGGAAAATTATTTGTGTTAGAGCAACGCCTTCATGAGTAAACCATTTGTTGAAATTGTTCAACAAGTGAATCTAGATGATTATGAGAAGCATGAAATGATTCACTCAAAGTTTCCTTAAAGCTTGCTCTGACTATGGAATTTATTTTGTTGTCATTGATAGAAATATCCCGACAATGTGAATGAGTTTGAGAAAAATTTACCTGATATTCTCAAAGTGTTGAGGACGGATGAATGAGGCATGCGATATCCAGGTCCTAGTGCTATTTTAACGGTACAAGTGGGTAAAAGTTCAAACCGAAAAAGAAAGGTTAGCTGAAAAGTCCAATGATGTTTCTTCGAGTAGTCAGTCAAGGTCATTGAAACCTAAAGGTGTTATCAGGAAAGAGTGATGATTCCATAAGATGGAATTGTCCAAAATATCTGAAGGGGTTTTAGAAATTCCATGAAATGTCCATGTCAGGTACCGATGTTAAAAAAAATCAATTCTTTGGTTTTGAAGTGTATATGATACCGAATGTATGTTATAAAAATGTTGTGAATATACAAGAATTCAAAATCACAGAAAGAATTGATGAAGCTTGTAATTTACATTCAAGTAATAGAGCAAAGAATTGGTGCATCAAAGAGTTTTGAATGCAAAGAAATATATCAAGCTCGGATGGATCTAAATAAATGATGTGTGTTCATCATCTCATTTCTTTAATATGATAAGAGAAATTGTCTCTTAACAAAGAGTTGTTATAAACAATATAAGATGATTTTAACACACATGGTTTATGATTCATCAGATTCTATAACATGTGTGATGCTACAAACACATAAAATACCATATATGATATGGTTATAATAGTTTGTTAAATATTTTCACTTAAGAAAAAAAGAGTTATTACCTGACCCAAAGGAGTGTGCATCTTAGCATCATATTCTGAAAAGAATATAATGACTAAGAGGCTAGTGGAAGTATGTTTGAACTTTGAAAAGTTCAAAATTAACAAATAAAAGATTATGTTCGACAAAATTCAAAGTGAATGTCACTTTATATCCTAAAGAGGTTTAGGATATGTCGGTAAAAGGTTGATGTAAAGAGTTACATGGGTTACCACAAGATTTCAAGGAAAAAAATTGATGAAATTGGTTCTAAAGGATGATAATGATGGACTTAGAAAGAGTTCTAAGAATACAACAAAAGTTATTAACATGATACCATTGGATGTTGTGAAGTTGACGAGTTTGAATACTTGTTCAAGGAGAACATTAAGAATATGATTCCTATTTTTCAAACTAGTTTGATTCATATATGTTACTCACTAAAGAATTTAGTGGGAGGATTTTATCAGATGGTCACATAGTGATGTGGTAGGAATTACATAGAGATGTAATGAATTTAATAGAGCTCTAAAAGTGCAGTAAACATAAGACTAATTGGACAATCTATCATATGTGACGTTAGACAAGCGCTTATGTATAGTTTTGTTAAGTGTTCTTAAAAAGTTTAAAAATACAAAATGCATCATGTTAAACGAAAGGAAATCTCCACTTTATCACTCTTCCACGTTAGTTGCATAGATATATCGTGAAGTGAAATGATAATTGACCTCTCAAAGTACGACTTTGAATTATCCCACCGATGTTCGTCACAGAGTATTATGGGTTGTGACACAATGTTAAGGTTAGCGTGAGTAGAATTCTTATATCAAGATATAGAATATGCTCATGAGGCACAAAATGGGGTTTGTGCGTTGGATGAACCGCTAAGTATATACTACAGAGTGTCATACACTACGTCTTTGGTATGCTCATGGTGCATGGTTCATATTTGGACTCTCCGCTATCTGAGGTTGACGAGATATCTAGCATGAGAACCTTCATATTTAAATATCTTTCTTACACAAGGCTCAGGACTCAGCTTATCAGGGGGTGATTGGGTATGTTGTTGATCATGTCGTTGGTTGTAGCTCAACCAAAATGGGATTTGTCCTCTCATATGACGAGTATGACATCTGGGTCCTTGATTGAGATAGACTGAGGAAGTATACAATCGTATCTAGACAAGACATATGATGTGTTAATCTATTGAGTGACAGGCATGTGATGTGTTCATCCATAGAGGTGAATGACATGTGATGTATTCATCGACCTGGTCAGCCCATACTCTGAGAATTGAAAATGTATAAATAGTTATATGGGATTGACATACTCCATGCCATGTGGTTACTTAATGTTTTGGACAAAGAGATCATGTGAAAATGAAAGTTTTCATATGATGCAGATCGTGGACACAAGTATAGAGATACTTGTGTTTGATGGAGATCATGTCAGATCTCTTTGTAGCTTGAGTAGTACTGATGGTTTGCTAGAGATCGCTCTTTGTTTACATTTATGAATTCAGAAGTTCATATTTGTTGTCAACGCTACTAAGGCTTGTGGGGTAACACTTTGTGGTTGATTGAGTGGAGATTAAGTTCGACTCGGAGA
This sequence comes from Viscum album, assembly GCA_963277665.1. Lineage (NCBI taxonomy): Eukaryota > Viridiplantae > Streptophyta > Magnoliopsida > Santalales > Viscaceae > Viscum > Viscum album. The sequence continues at coordinate 1,222,643,264 of OY728151.1, forward strand.
GATGCTCTAAAAATGTTTTAGAGTTTTATTCAAAAAGAGTTTTATCCAAAAAGAGTTTTGGATGGGTATTCGCAAGGTGTTGGAATGAAAATCATACCTCACAACGAAGTAGGATGCTTTATTTATAAATGAGAAAAGGAGTACAAAAGATAACCCACGCCGAAGAATCTATGCAATTTCTTTCATAAAGCAATTCATAAACGCCAGTTTGAAATACAATTAGAAAATAAATTTTTCAAACATAGGCACATGAAAACCAATATCAAGTCCATAGCCATTTTATAAACTTTACTCTATTTTCTTTAAATGAAAACAATCACTTTGAAAGTGTTTTCTCGGCCCAAACCATTTTTAGCCAAAACACCCATTTTAAAACCACTTTGAAAACCCAAAATGAGAGCCTTTAATTCAAAAGGGTTTTCCCATACATCTTTCAAAACCATTTAAAAGAAAACAACTCAAACACAAAGGTTAGAGCATGCTACAAAGTAGGCACCACAATTCAAATAATGAAAGTAAACAAGACAAAGGGTGCCACAAACAAAACAAGCAAGGGGGAATACAATCAAGCACATGATAAGAATTCCCAATATAAACCACCAATCGAGGGATATGTGTCATGGGCTTTACCCTAGGTCCTAAAGTGAGACGATCCTAACAATACTAACATAACACGGACCAACAACCAGCATACATCGGGTCCAAACAAATGCACAAGCCACTCGGCTTACCCACACCGGCCTCACTGAGGGTACTCCCCTAGCCAGAGTCATAACGTACATCTAGGAGACACTAGCTAGTGTGCGTGCTAACTAGTGCAGCTTGAATCTTGATCTCTTAGCTACCCGAATACTCATGACCAAAACAAAGTAGAGGTGAGCGAACAAACAAGCCAAAATCAACAATATGGCATAAGCAATAACTCTCCCTTGCCGCCAACGCCCTCGCATAGAACAGACCCTTTTCAACATCATACATCCATCACATAAAGATAAACAACCCATCACCGGGTGAAACAACAAGGAGCAATCCATGAGGATCTCTCATGAGATAAAACACTCATCTTGCAAGTGTCAAGTGGGCCTTTAAGGTCACACACACCATTTGAAAACTCCTCTTTAAAACACTTCCTTGAAAACACCTTTGAAATCAAACACACCCCTTAAATCTGAAGACACGCTTTAAAACATGATTGAAGGCCTTCGTTGCACCAAAATACCTTTAAAAGCCTCATAGGCATTTCACAAAGTCTTGGCAAATGAAAACATTTACTTCGCAAAACAAAACATGAAATCCATAAGGTAAACCCTTCATGTCAAGCTCAAGAATTCAAATAAACACTTTAGAAAAACCACATACATATCACATATAGGCATACTTCCAATGAAAAGGAATTTATAAAACTCAAGCACGTTATGAAATGAAAAATAAAGCAATTGCATAAAAACACCTACCTCAAAGAAGTGGGAATCGAGCCGCTACAAGTCAAAACGTGTTGCCTTCAACGGCAAACACCCAAACAAGGATGGAGACGATGTCTACAAGCCCTAGGCATCAAAAGCTACAACATTGAGTCCACCTCGAACCCTAAATTGGCCAACAAGACCCCTAGGGTTCATGGGAGAAGTTGAAACTATGGAAAAAAGGGAAGAAATAGAGGAGAATTTTAAAGGGGGATTACCTTGAAAATCAAACTCGAACATGGAAAGGATCTATAGGAAATGCCATGGAGGTGGAGAGGAACAAGGGGAAGGCGTGCGTAGGGGAGGCCAAGTCAAGTAAGAGGAGGAGAGGGATCTGTAGGCTAAAAATCGGGGAGGGGTGACTTAGGGATTTCAAAAAATTTAAAAACTAAATGAAGCGCATGGTTAGGGTAACCATGTGCAAATTGTACAGACCCACCCTTAAACGCCAAGTCAGACCGCATGGCTTCCTAGGAAGCTTCGCACGGCTTCCTAGGAAGTCTCGCACGGTTGGACAATTGTGCGCCAACCATATCAAACCCCACTATCACCATAACAGCACCCCTCACACAGTTGTCACACGGTTACTACAAACAATGCGGGCTAACCGTGCAACACCCATAAGAGTTCAAAAACTTCAAATTTCAAGCCCGAAAATCACCGAGGCTCAAGGCAGCCCAAAATAATACAAAATAATACAAAATAACCCACTACAGTGACACGGGGATGTCACAATTCTCCCCACCATTCAACTTTATATTCCCGGAAAGTGCTTGATTGAAAATAGAAGGCATTGGAAAACTAAAGCCCCCACACTCCAAACAAGAGGTGGGTGGTTCAGTGTAAGATTCAGAAAAGACCGAACTAAGAAGAACCACGCAACGCAGCCCGTCCACGAAACCATCCCTCTAAAATCCTCGAAACGATCGGGCCAATCATCCAAAAATTTCTTGACGTCTCCAAGTGCAACCAAAACACAAACCTCGATCTAGAAAACCAAAGAAGAAAAGGAGACCTATCATGGTCTCCCCACCATTTAGAAATCCTCTAACATGGTGAAACCAAAGGAAACCACAAAGAGAAACATCTTCAAAACATTCAAACAACCATAAAATCAAACTCATCTTCAATCCATAAACACTTTTAACACAAAAGAAAGAAGAACCCCAGGCAGCCTCAAAGAACAACATGAGTTTTAACCTCAGGCCATAACACACAAGGATAACTAAGGGTCACACACCGAATCACCATCTCATGGTGAATCTATAAAAGTTCAAGCCAAACGCCACCCAATGCATAATCTCAATTGGTGCGTCACCCACCCTGGTTACCCAAATACGCACCCAAGGCCTTTCCCCATGTCCAACCGGGAAGAACCTCAAATCACAACACAACCAACCATCAAAAACCCAAAAATCTCGAAGGAGATACACCCAAAACAACGAGGCAACCTTATAACCAACATTCATAATCATCTATAGAAGAACATTCCAGTAGATCCGCAAATACACAACAGCAGAATCCCAAAAGGCTCAGCCCGTCCTACAACCATTAAACCAAAAGTCCCAAAACAAGCCATTATCCACAAACATATCAAACCCGAGACTTCTTCCAATAACCCAACTTACAGAATTTCCGAAGATGACTTAAACAACCACAATGGAAGCAAGTCCTTGGAGCTTTAAGACATAAAGGCTTAGAGTGCCCGAGAGCCCCACAATGGAAGCACACAAGAGGTCTCTTCTTCCTACGAGGGACCTGCACTTCCAATTCGGGTTCATCCCGCTTCTGCTCCACACCCATCGAGCTACGTTCATTCCCATCTGATGGAACCAAGGTATCACCCAGCACCAGTTGCCTAGAGTGATCAGCTTCCACCCATATGGCCTCCTCAACGACCTCCTTGAAGGATGTCAGGCCAGACCCAAGCACACCAAGATTAGGGCGAAGACCACCTCCGAAGAAACGAGCTTTCTCAGAATCGTTGACAACCAACTTTGGAGAGAAGACGGACAATTTTGAGAAGTGCTCGACATACCCCCCCACTAACTATTCGCCCTGACGAAGGCTCACCAACTCAAGAGCTCACTCTACCTTCACGACCTCGGGATAGAACCACTGGATAAACATCATCTTGAAAAACTCCCAAGACATACCTTCGCGCAGCTGATAAGGTGTCATAGACTCCCACCACACTCAGCTAGGTCAGGCAAGCAAACTCACAACAACTCTCACTCGCAAAGCTTCGGGTGTTCTGAGAGAATTGAGTATTCCCTCGATCCTCTCTAACCACTCCACCGCTTTGGTTGAACCTGGATCACTGTAGAAAGAGGGCGGATGTCGATTCAATGAATCGCATAAATAAAATACAACGAAAGCATAATCAAACATACAATAGACCAAGTTGGCCGACAAAACATCCCAGACCAAAACAAAGTAAAAGGAACCAACATCAATGGATCTCCTCTATGCAACCTCAGGTCACCTGCCACATCCCCACTCACCCATCGGCGACCAAGCAAGAGATGACCAAGCCAAAGGCAAAACCTGAAACCTATATACTATGTAGGAGCTGCATACACACACACACAAACGTATATGCAAAGTGTGAGCTGACGGGCCCACTAGTATCTCATTGAGGAATCTATGCAATTTCTTTCATAAAGCAATTCATAAACGCTAGTTTGAAATACAATTAGAAAATAGGTTTTTCAATCATAAGCACATGAAAACCAATATCATGTCCATGGCCATTTTATAAACTTTACTCTTTGTTTTCTTTAAATATAAACAATCACTTTAGAAGTGGTTTCTCGTCCCAAGCCGTTTTTAGCCAAAACACTCATTTTAAAACCACTTTGAAAACCCAAAATGAGAGCCTTTAATTCAAAATAGTTTTTCAAAACATCTTTGAAAACCATTCAAAACTCAAACACAAAGATTATAGCATGCTACAAAGGAGGCACCACAATTCAAGAGATAAATAATGAAAGTAAACAAGACAAAGGGTGCCACGAACAAAACAATCAAGGGAGAATACACTAAAGCATGTGATAAGAATCCCTTACATGAACCGCCAATCAAGGAATATGTGTTATGGGCTCTACCCTAGGTTCTAATGTGAGACGATCCTAACAATACTAACATAACACGGACAAATGACCAGCATGCGTCAAGTCCCAATAAATACACAAGCCACTCGGCTTGCCCACACCGGCCTCACCGAGAGCACTCCCCTAGCCAGGGTCATAGCGTACAACTAGAGGACACTAGCTAGCGTGTGTGCTAACTAGTGTAGCATGAATCAAGATCACTCACTTAGCAACCCAGGTTCCCATGACCAAAACAAAGTGGAGGTGAGTGAACAAACAAGCCAAAATCAACAATATGGCATAGCAATAACTCTCCCTTGCCCCCAACGCCCTCGCATAGAACATCCCCTTTTCACCATCATACATCCATCACATAAAGATAAGCAATCCATCACCGAGTGAAACGAAAAGGGGCAATCAATGAGGATCTCTCACGAGATAAAACATTCATCTTGCAAGTGTCAAACGGGCCTTTAAGGTCACACACACCATTTGAAATCTCCTTTTTAAAACACTTCCTTGAAACCACCTTTGAAAGCAAACACACCCCTTAAATCCGGGGACGCACTTTAAAACATGGTCAAAGCCCTTCGTGGAACCAAAATACCTTTAAAAGCCTCATAGGCATTTCACAAAGCCTTGGCATGTGAAAACATTTACTTCGCAAAACAAAACATGAAATCCATAAGGTAAACCCTTTATGCCAAGCACAAAAATTCAAAAAAAAACACTGAAACACCACATACATATCACATATAGGCATACTTTCAATAAAAAGGAATTTCTAAAACTCAAGCACACTATTAAATGCAAAATAAAGCAATTGCATACAAAAACCTACCTGAATGAACAGGAAATTGAGCCACTATAAGTCAAAAGGTGTCGCCTTCGACGGTGAACGCCCAAACAAGGATGGAGACGATGTCTACAAACCCTATGCATCAAAAGTCCCAACATTAAGTCCACCCCAAACCCTAAGTCGGCCAACAAGACCCCTAGGATTCGTGGGAGAAGTTGAAACTAAGGAAAAAGAGGGAAGGGAGAAAAAGAAGTTTAGAGGGGGGTTACCTTGGAAAGCAAACTCATGCATGGAAAGAATCCATGGGAAATGTCATGGAGGTGGAGAGGAACAGGGGGGCGTAGGGGAGGCCAAGACAAGTAGGAGGAGAGGGGTCAGTAAGCTAGAAATCGGGGAGGAGTAACTTAGGGATTTCAAAAAATTTAAAAACTGGATGAAGCACACAGTTAGATCGCATGGTTAGGGGTAATTGTACGTCAATCGTGCAGAGCTGCCCTTACACACCAGACCAAGCAACGTGCCTTCTAGGAAAGCCTTGCACGGTTGGACAATCACGCGCCGACTGTGTCAAACCTCAATGTCACAATAACAACACCCCTCACACGGTTGTCGCACAGTTACTCCTAACTGTGCATGTTAGTCGTGCAAAACCCAAAAAAGTTCAAAAAGTTCAAATTTCAAGCCCGAAAATCACCAAAGACTCAAGGAAACCCAAAATAATATAAAATAACCCACTACGATGACACGAGGGGTGTCACAGTTAGCCTCTCCAAAGGTAAAGGAGAAACAAAAGAGAGGTTTAGCATAGAGAGTTCTCACAAGCTTGGGCCATCTTGCCAATGAGGCGTAGATATACTTATATAGGCCTCCTTCATTAAATGAAGGACCTTCCAACGAGTTAAACGTTTCCCAAATGTTCATTGAATAAAAATGAACATTACTTTAAACATTAATTGTCATGTTCATTATAATCTCTTTAATTGTTGAACGCCTGAGCCTTGAACTCCTCTTAAACACATCATCAAATGATGTGTCAATCCAAATATAATTGTTTACATGGAAATGAAGTTTCCCGGAGGCAATCCATGATATATTATATATCGCAAAACACACTTGCATACAGTACAATACAATATAGTATGTACACGTCATACTAAATGACTGCCCACATATCGTCCAGTAAGATATGTAGGCTTTAGGACATATAGTGCCACATGGAAATCACGTTGACAGTATTTATTAAAAAAAAAAAGATTATGTTATGCAAATTATGCTCCCAGTTGAAAAAAAGAAAAGTGAAGCAACATGGCCAGCCAATGATTTTAATTAACCAGTTGTGTTAAGCGTGACAATCTCAAATCAGATTTAGATGAGTCAATCTTGACACCAACCAACCACTATCCAAAAAATTAATGCCCACTTGGTTGCCATAGTAAACCACCAACAAAATTTGCATTGTGTTTAATTCAGCTATGTGAACTAACCAACATTGTTTCAAATAACTTTTGGAAGCCAAAAGTTGACAAACATAAACATTGCTGCCCAGTCACCATCTAAGGTAACATTGTTGGGTGGGTTGACTATGACAGTGGTCATTGAAGAATCGTATCCAGTATAGTGTTTCCATTGGGGGTCAAGTCAATAATGACAACTAACCTACAATTATCAAAAACCATTGTTGACTCTGTTGACTATGGTAATCGACCATCAAAGAATTGTACTCAGAACTTCAATCCTGCAAGGTTTACAGATTCTTTAATATTCTCTGTTGCCCACTACACATTCTACTCAAGAATATGTAATTACATGCATTTCAAAAGAACTAAAATAAAAACAACCTTCAAATTCAGTTTTTCTTTTGCCATCAAAATCTCTTGCTGCAAAAGAAAAAGAAAAAAGAATCAATAAAAAAAAGGTGTTTTGTCAAATTATAAGCACTCAAAGCAAAATTAACAACCATAAATATACAAGTAAATTATCATTTTAAGTTCACATAGTAATTAAAATATGGGAACCTTGATCTCTTTAGGCAAAGCAGTTGAAATTGCTTCAACTCTAAGGTATAAAGGATGAAGTGCAAATACAGAAAGAGAGCTGCATGGCAAGAAGATGGGGAGGAAATTTTTAAGTCAATATAAATAAAAGAAAAATTAAATTAAAAAACAATGTCATCATAAACATCTTTTGGCACATCACAAGCATCACATAGATTTCTGGTAGTTTAATTTGAAAGGTAACGACATACATACCTGTAAGGATATGAATCCCACCATGTCCCATGCACAGAAGTGTCATTTATTGGTAAGAGCTGAACTAAATGAAACCCAGACTCTACGGCCCAATCAACAAGTAATTTCAGGTCCAGAAATTCTCCAACTCCAAGATCAACTTCTGATCTAATAGAAAACATGGGTACTGCAACACCAGCACCTCGCCAGGGCATTTCCTAGAATAAAAAACAAAACATTCATGCGCTTCTCATTCCTACTGCTCTTAAGATAACATTTCGATCTGATTTAGATTCAACAGCTTACTCGCATCATGCCATCTGATAGGAAAATAAAATTTGGAAGATCTCCTAAGAAGTCAATGGTAAGTTCGCGGTTTGGACCAGTTTCTAGTGAGACACCTGTCCTGCCATACTTACAATACTTATACGTGGAGAAATGTCAAGCAAAACTAACACAAACACAAAACCATCAAGCAATGACAGGACTGTTAACAAACTCAAGCCAAAGATTTAACTAAAGGATATTTTATTGGAAAATCATCTTTTCGCATCACACAGTCAGCATGCCAAATGGATTCACCGCCATAACAAAGCTGAAGTCCATCTTGCATCTTCCACCGGCCCAGCTTTGCAGGACTACCAATCACATATACCTAAAAAGGGGTATAAATCTATAAATATTGATATTTCCTATTTAAAAATTTAAACTTGAAAGATTATATGCACATAAACAAAAACTTGTTTAGGGAAAAAATTACCGAGGTCGCTTCTTCAATATTTGGGCAGCAAATTTTAAATTGGACAACAACAGTACCATCTAGGCAGTTGGAGAACACAAAACAAGTCAACTGACATAAAAATTTCCAAACAGAATATCATGATAAAAGAATGTACCAGTGTTTGAACTAGAGTCACCTCCATTGTCCAGATGATTTTGGATGACTCCAATTGGCCTCTCTACAGCCAGATTTGAACTCCGGCGGAAGATGACATTTTTGAAAGCACTTCTAAAAGGAAGAGCATCAGAACCAGTCTGAACATAATTACCAACATAACTTTCAGAAAGATTCATGATTGTGGGAAGAAAATAATCAGCACCTATTACCGCAAACCAAAAAAATAGCATAACTTTTATTACAAAAAAAATTACAAACCATAGAAGCTCACTATTGAAAAAAAATCTACAGTTGATGGATTCCATCCCTAACAATATTCTATAAACAGAGCTACACATGCATGCACAGGTGCATCGATCAAGAAAAATTCTATAAGACTCTGCTCATAGACAACACTTTCTACTGTCCTCAGCCAAGAATGCCCGTAGAAGTAAAAAAATTAAGATGAGACACTAAACAAAGAAATTTTGGGTAAAATGAAAGTGAAACCCCCCTCTCGCTTCAAGAAAAAAGATGAAAAACCAAACCATCATCAACATGCCATCATCAATGCATGTAAGAGGTAACAGAACAACCAAACCATCATTGTGCTGCAACCTTTTTAGAGATAAAATGCTTATGACTATAATCCATTCATAATTACACTTAATCTCATTCCTTCCGCATCATGCTACCTTTTCAGTTTTTTTGTCTCAGCAGCGCAAAAATCAGTTCAATAGAGAAACATCTTCAAACTTATTATGAACCAGGGATGGCTGCTTAGAAGTAAACCAAGGCAGTTTTTGCTTATTAACAACAGTGACATACAACCAACATCTGATTTTATGTTTTTTTAATCATTCATGGTGTAGCATACAACATTTAGGCCTTGTTTGGTACGTTAAAACAGTTTTTGATGGAAAAGGAATTGGAAATGGAAAGGGAAACGGGATAGGAAATGGAACCTAAAATCATGTTAGAGAAAATTCAAGAGAAACGGTTTAAAAAATGATGTTAAAATTTGAAATAAAAAATAAAAATACATTATTATCCCTGCAAATCTGCATCGTGCCCACTCTGCAAATCGCATCACCCCGCTCATCGCAAACCTCATCAGTCACAGCCCCCCACCCCCGTCGCAGCCCCCTGTTGGTCACAGCCCCTCGCCGTCACAGCCCCCGTCGTCACAGCCCCCACCATCGCAGCCCCATCGCTGTAGCCCCTCGCCGTCACAGGCCCCTACCATCGCAGCCCCTCGCCGTCGCAGGCCCCCGTCATGCTGTTTGGATGGAGGAGGGGCGGCAGCGGTCGGTCGGAGCAAGGGAGGTGGCTGGCAGGAGCAATCTGGGAGGTTGTCAGGCAGAGTTGTGTGGGTCGGTCGGAGCAAGGGAATTTCCATCAAAATTTTAGGATGCCCTTTCCATCAACCAGTTCCCATCCATTTTAGAAAGGAATCTATTTTACATCGTGCAAGGGAAAAGGGGTTTCTATTCCATCCTACCAAACGTGGATTTTTTAGTTTTCCCTTTCCTTTTCCGTTTCCTGGATTCCAGATCCATCCTACCTATTAGAGTATTTAGGAAATTTAGATATTTAGATATGGGTTTGACTGGATTAATGTTTTGATTCAGTCGGTGGTTAATAATTTGACTTGTATTTATGATCCAGGTTGTAGCTTTATGTTCGCATCTATAAATATAACAAGCGGGCCTCACTCGGAGGAACGGATTCTAGGTATTCTCCATCTAAATGGTATCAAAACGGGTTCCTTAACTCAAAGAGAAAAACCATCTTAGATTCCCCGGAGGGGGCGCCCCCTGGCCAATGACCATAATAACAATCACCCCTGGGGTTTCATGTGCTGCACCCCAGCCACCTTTGCACCTTGCGCCTCTTGTGTCAATCGGGGTCGGCACCCTGTCCACTGCATCAAGCGATAAATCAATCAAGTCTCCCGGCTGCTGCCCAGATCTTTGTCGAGCCTCATTATTGCTACACAGCCATTGTCGACAACCAGTGACACCAATCATATTTGTCCAGATTACCATCGGGTTTCTTCAATATAGCTCAGATAATCGTCGAGCCGCCCATATCACCATCAGGCTTCTTCGTCACATTTTCCCGAATTATTGTCGGGCTACCCGGATTAACATCAGGTCATTTTTGGTCTGCAAAACGGGCGTCGTATTACCCAACCTTTTGGGCCTGCAAAATCGAGCGTCGTATCACCCGACCTTTTGGATCAGCAAAATCGGGTGTCGTATCACCCAGCTTCTTGAGTCTGCAAAATCGGGCGCTGTATCACCGAACCTTTTGGATCCGCAAAATCGGGCGCCATTTCACCCATCCTTTTGGGCCCGCAAAATCGAGCGCCGTTTCACCCGGCCTTTTGGGCATGCAAAATCAAGCGTCGTTTCACCCGGGCCTTTTGGGTCTGCAAAATCGGACGCCGTTTCACCCGGCCTTTTGGGTCCGCAAATCAGGCGCCGTTTTACCCGGCCATTTTGAGGTTGCTCGTCAGTCGCCATTGAAGGTCCCGGGCACAGCGGAAGCTCGTGGGTGGATGTGCCCACTTGGCTTTTTGTCATTAGCAATGATCAATCCAGGATCAATACGACGATAAACGCCAGACTCCACGGATCGAATCACAGAAATAGACAAAGAAGATGAATAATCCCGGAACCATAAATGTGGATCGTTACAGGTTGATTATAATTAATTTAATTAATTGACAAGAAGTACCTTTTATGACGTTCTTTCTTCGTTGATATTTCCGATCACGTTCCGATGTGATTCGTCGTTGCGTCGCAGAAGCCAAGTGTAGACTTCCTCTAGCGGTGATCCACACGTGCACCACGTATCTCTGGACGTCGCCAAAGGAATTTTCGGGTGCTAACGTGGAGAAGCCTTTGCTTGCGTTGTCCGCCTTAGATCGGCTTGATCCGGTGGAGGTGGATCTCTCTCGGTCTTGAGAGTGTTCTTGGAGGACGGAGTTCTTTCGGTCTTGAGAGAATTCTCCAGAATTGTTGTGCACAACGATTCTTAGGAAAAGAGTTGGAGTTGTAAGGATATTTATAATCGGGTTTGAGGTTGTAGAGTTATGACAATAAATAAACGCGTTACGCGCTTCATTTATTTCATTAACTCTTTTGAAAACCTCATGTCGAATAATTAATTCCTTGACATGCGCCCACGCTGATTATAATAAATATCATTTAATAAAATGATATTATTTCCTCAAAATCCCGACTGCAAAAACTACACGGCGTGTAATTATAAATACACGGCGTGTACTTGTTTTTCATTGAAAACTACACGGCGTATACATTCAATGTACACGGCGTGTATATCTTGTTTTCATTTTTTCATTTCCTTTCCAAGATGAAAACTACACGGCGTGTACTTGTTTTTCAAAATAAAAACTACATGGCGTGTAATCATTAATACACGTGTACTTGTTTTTATTCTTCCTCCAACATTAAAACAATTTAAGCTTCCTTGAATAATTATTAAACCATGTACGCGAATAATCTTTATTCTACTTGAGATACTTGAATACACTTAATGTGTGACCCTCTAGGCCTCTTTCTCGTTGGCATTAGGCGGGCTTGCCTAAAATCCAAGATTACTGTCTAGCAACGGGTCAAGGCACCCAAGAGAAAGAAGTTGACGCCGCATTGACGTGTCACCTCATACGAACGCTTACTGTGTAATTTAATCTCTTTGTCTCAATATCTCATCAAGCAGGTTTCATGGCAGTGTCATAAACCTATATGCTTGATCTGTTATTCCTTTGACTTCCAGAAATAAACTCGTCGTGACACCATGGTCATGAAATTTGTTCGACAGTTCTATTTCAATCAAAGGGCCCGAGATATTTACTTCCATAAACATGGAAGAGACAAATTCTTCCTTGACTTGACGCACCCAACGTACCCTACTTCCCGCCAACTGTCTTCGTGACGGTTTTCGTCAGCAAATCTAAGTGCGCGAGTCATGACATGAGTTAATGATAATCTTTCAGTCCAAGGACCATTACACACGCTCGCAGATAGCAATGTCCGATGACACCAAAACATGCAAAATTACTATTGGCGGGTCTGTTCTCATAATCTTCCATCTTGGAGATTACCAAGTGCGAACTCCATGAGAGAGAGTCTCGTATTCTTACGAGTACTCGCACATGACGGTCTGTATACTATGTGTCATATCATAGTATGTCATCCAACCGTATAACTTTATTTAAGAATATTGTTATAGCGTTTCAAGGTTCTCATCATAACGGGGATCTGCCATGACCTTATCAATGCAACAAATATTCCAGGACATTATTATATTATAGTCATGCAGAACAATGAACAATATATAATAAGTGAACATTCATGTAATCAAAGTACAAAACAGTTGGTTCTCAGGACACCAACCCTAACAGCCGTTTCATCTGGCATATTCAAGCACTGGTCATCATCATCATTGGGGTGCCACATATTCTTCAGCAGCATGAAAGTTCATCGATACAACTGTCATTTCTACTTAAAATCAATCATTTTTATTGTGAAGGGAATTTCACGGAGAGGACAGAGCCAACAAGCGGGGGATGCAGACAAATATTCTTATTATTATAATTTTTATTTTGTTTTCTTTTATAATGTATCCAAGCCAGGTAAACCTATTTTGAGGGGGGTGTTGGGATATTTAGGAAATTTAGATATTTGGATATAGGTTTGACTGGATTAGCATTTTGACTAAGTCAGCAGTCAATAGTTTGACTTGTATTTATGATCCAGGTTGTAGCTTTATTTTATTAATCTATAAATATAACAATCGGACCACATTTAGAAGAACGGATTTTGGGTATTCTTCGTCTACACTACCAAAAAGGGCCTTCGGGGCAACAAAAGTTTACATGCTGTAAAGGACATTTCTGATCATGGAACAGGAAAAAAATTGTTGAAGGCATGGGCATGCTTCAAGGAAGTTTTTGCGCATTCGAAGTTATCAATGCTCCCCTAAGAGACAGCTAACTAAATTCCGAGATGGATTCTTTCATGCGATGTTATGGATGGGATTTTGATGTCACTTACCTTTTCAGCAATAAAATAGTGCAATGGCGATATCAAAAACATGGTTAATGACTGAATAAAAGAAATTTGGAAAACTTAGGAAACTGTTAACATCAATATAGCACAACCTTTACAATCAAGAAGCACCTTACAGAGTCATCAAAATCATAGTGCAATGAAATTAAACTGACAACAGGAATCCCCCCGTGTTTGAGAGAGAGAGTTTGTGGGCAATAATATCAAGCAGAGATCATTGATAACGCAATGAAAAACAAAAATGGAATACAAACATTGCCATTGTTAAGTTGAAGGATGGATATACCCATGAATCCACATAACTGCAAATAAAAGGAAAATAATAGATTGTATGGGGGCACAAAAAAAAGGTCCACCTGCCACAGATCATGAAGGTGTAGAGATGCTAAATTACGAATCCCTTCAGAAAGAATCAATTTGCGCTTGTTTCCAATCTCCCGCCTCAGAATATTTCTTTCATCATCCACCACATAATAACTGTACTCACATTCAAACTTGCCTGGAACAGCTAGATTTCCATACCATATAAATTCAGCACCCTCGTGAGCAGGGGCCAGTAGCAGCCCCTTTTTTACATTCCACGAACCAAGGACAGACTCGGAGCCGCATACCAGCAGGCTTTCACCCCATTTGGTGTAGTAAGGTATTCTGAACACTACATTCAGTGATTTTTTGGCGGACTCGTTTAACCTCAAATTCATCATTTCTGCAATAATTTAATCAGCAACGTGTAATGATTCTCGAAAACTGCCAGCACACGCTGTATTATTTGAAATAGAATACACACTAAGATGCAATGGATTAATATAGACAGTTCTATTGATTTGTCCTCGTTAATACAGGCAGCGACGTGTGTGTGCGTAGACACATCCGAATTTACAGGATGGAATTTTAAAATACTGGTGGCTATGAACTTTTTGGATGAAATTAAAAACGTCTAGAGCGCCCTTTTTGCCATGAAAATGGAAAATGAAACAGAATTGCGTAAGAAAATAAACCGAGGAGGTAAAGGAACGGAAACTTGCGGAGTTCGAACAAGCGGATGAGGTACTGCTTCGTTTTTATTAAGTGAAGCTGAGAGAGCGTCTGACGGTAGAATTAGAGCAGTCGCCTTTCAATTTGAGTAGGGAAGTAAAGTGGCCGATCGCTTGTTCTTCAGAACTGTCCTTCGGCTCCCAGTGGGCACTCCCGGGAAATAATCGGAGGGGGCGGCGGCAGTGGAGTGTACAGCCAGGCCGGCATGGGACGCGGGATCCACCGCTTCCCGTCACTGTCGGTCGGTTGGGCCACCCGGTAATCCGTCATCTGATTGTCGGGCCGGGGCATTGTGGGAAATCCGTCTACCCTTGCATGCCCCGTATATGAACCCCGGGTTATGGCAACAATCGACCTGGAGACAACCAGCGGCCTCGCATCCGATTTCAACACCACTCTTCACCATGTTTGCTCACCTTGTCTCACTGTGACACATCCTAGTCTTCTACCTATTTGCCAACGTCTACTCCTACCTCTAACAACTCAACACTGGATTCCATCTTCTCCAAACTCGGCGACATCAACTTCTTCAAGTAAAGGTTGGTCTTCAACAAACATGGATTTGTGAATTTTGATGGAAGATCCTCGGGTAAGCTTAATTGATTTTAAATTATTCTTATCAAAATAGTTATGTCGAATTCCTATATTTGAATTAGCTGAACTTCTCCACTTCAGATCTGAAAAATGAAATTTGTTCGTGTTTAAGCTTGGTTCAAGGCCCTTTTGCTTTGATTACTTCCTTTATAATTGAATGTTCGATTTCTTTTATGATCGATCATATTTTTCCTAGATAAATTGTCTTACACAAGTCATGTTGTGTCTGGCTTTAATGCATCTCACATGTTGAGAGTCAGCGGAACTTTTTATTGCGCATGTTGGGAGTAGATCTTATCAAGCCTTTGTCTGGAAAGAGTTATTCGTGCATGTGGTTGTCTGTTTGAGATTTCTTATGTTGCTAATACATGTTCCCATTTTACTTTTACATAACCAAAGGAGTCTGTTTGAATTGCAACTCTTCTAAATTCTCAACCTTGATATAAATCTGTATAACTATATAAAAATTTCCAAATAAAATCAAATTAACAAGAATGAATCATTTCAAATTTGTTATAATTTATAAAGACCCTCCTTGCGATTAGTGGTTGGTGGGGAGGTGACCAGATGAGATTATATAGTAGAGTAATAAGTGGATGAATTTTATTTCATCTCCTTTTTTGGGTTATTGATTTATATTTAGTAGAAGATTTTTTTTTATGTATTTCCTTATTTTGATAGATGCGACAATTGAACACTAATTAATATTAAATTTAATTAGTTTGAATGCATTAAAATATGTATCAGAATTTTACATATGTTTTTACATAATCATGCATATTACAAGGGCAATATTTTGAAGATTGGGCTTGGGCAACGATATTGTCTGGGTCGGCCCTGCCATACATTATTCGGTCGTGAAAAACATCATCTCCAGTTCACTTTTTAACCTGAGCTTCAGGTTGGTCATCAGATGAATATCGTGGGTCAAGTGTTGACGATGGTCGTTCTATTAGAGGTGGAGCCTGAAATTCAAATCGGGTCAAGTTGATTGTATCGGGAGAGATGAGAAATTTGGCGCTCGAGATAAAATCATCCTAAAACCCCTTCGATGACATCATTGATTTGAGGGACACTCATAAAAAAGAAGGAACATGCATCAGCGTCGGAGTAGGCATCGACATCAGCATCGACATTCAAGGGACACCTCTTTGATAAAGGCATCGACGATTTGAGGGACACTCCTAGAAAGGAAGGAGTGAGTTTTTTTTACGGTGGTGCGGATTAGGTTTTCCATGGGAAACAATGAAAGATGACAGGTGATTTGTTTGTTTGGAAATTTTGGGGGCTGGTCTCCGACACAGTACAATCTCTTGATTTTTTTGTAGTTGGTTATGTTAATTAAAGTTGAAAGTGGTTGGATTTTTATAATTTGTTTATGCAGAAACTCAATAGTGGATGTAGCGATTATTTGCTTTCTTTTTATTCCGGATTTCACTCATTTTTCAATTATAATACTTTTGTTGGATGAAATTGGAACAATTTTTTTGAGATTCTGTTGGCATTACTGGAAATGTAGAGGATAAATATCCACTGGAAGTCGACAGTGGAGATTTATAGTGTGAATATGCAATATAAATTTCCACTATAATTTTCAATAGGAACTAATATTCTGAACTACCATTGAATCTCAGTTGGAATTTGGTGAGAAAATTTACTTTGGCAATATCATGGAAATTTGAGTTAGAACTTCTAATGAGATTTTTCATTGGCAATTTCCAATGAGAATTTCCTTTGGAAATTTCTCGTGGGAATTTGCAGTTGACCAATTGATTCAAAGTGGGAATTTCTTTTGAAAATTTTCTCCAATTGTTTCCAATTATGTTTCGAGGTGGACAGTGAGAATTTCCATTGGGAATTCCTAGTGGGAATTTTCGATGCGAATTCTCAATGGAAATTTCCATTGACAATTTCTGGTGAGAATCTCCACTAAAAATTTCCGGTGGGGATTTGCAGCAGACTAATTGATTCAAAGTGAGAATTTCTTCAGTGGATTTTCCCTAATTGTTTCCAATTATGTTTTCAAGTAGATCGAGAGAATTTTTGTTGGGACTTCACAGTTGATTATTTGAATTTCAAAGCTGATAGTGAGAATTTCCAATGGTAATTACCGATAAGTCCAAAATAACCATCATTTTCAGTGGGGATTTCTGGTGGGAATCAGTGGGAATTTTTAGTGGGGATTCGCACTAGCTAGTGGGAATTCCAATTGAATTTCCAGTGGTCACTTGAGATTTTTCCATCATAGTTTCTAGTGAGGATTTTCATAGTGGCTAGTGATAATTTCAATTGAATTTCTAGTGGTTAATTGGGATTTTGCGGTGAGAATTTCTATTAGGAATCCTCAATGGGGATTTTGAACCATTATACGTTTTCATTTCAAATAAAGATACTAATTTATAATTAATATTTTTTATGACAAAAGATGCATCTACAACAACTAGTGGCCATTTCATGTCTTAAATGAGTGGTTTGTGAAAAATAGTTAATGATGTTAGGTTAAAGATTATTGACAATCACATTAAATTTCTGAAAAGGATGCTATTTTGGTTGTTTTTTGAAGCATTTATGCTATAAAAGTTGTTTCCTTAGACCCAACTTGAACTATACTTTTCGATTATCATATCATGTATACAATGAATTATGCATGATGTACGCTTACCATAATAGTGTTGATATTTTTGCATCCACTATTTACATAGTAATGTCTATAGATTATTTGTCATATCAAAAGATTATAACAGTTTCTCAAGCTATAATGAGAATCTCGAGATACTATGATATTAATCTTAAATATATGTCATGTGGTCTAGATACATCATACTGATTACACACAAATGATGTATGGTCATTAAGTGTTGGGGGTTCATACGCATTGAGATTTCTTCTCATGAAGTTTTCACTTAATGATCTTGAGTAAATGAGATCATGAAGACTAAACTGCTAATAAGAACACCACATGTTTCATGTGTCATTGATTGTTTTTATCTACAAACACGCGTAATGGTCTATTGACTTGGGATTATTATCAGTGTATACTATTTGATTATGTTCTTTGATACAAGATGGAAACTATGACATTGATGTGGTAGTGAGGTAGCTTGTGTTGGGTGCATCATTGGAAGTATGATATTGATTGAATAATCAAGATAAAATTTATCATTTCCGAAAGGAAGTGATATCTCATGCCTAGTTGATTAGGATGATAGCACCATCACTAAATTTGTGACCATGGTAAATGAAGGTAAGTCTTCCCAGAAATGTCAATGAATAATAAAGTAAGAAAAGATGACGAAACAAAGTGTGTGTCCTATTTTATGAGATATCATGAGACAAAGAGATTTTATTACACAGTGTGTGTAATGACCTGTGTTTTTTCAGACTATAGATTTGAGAAGAAATTTGAATTTTTTCTTTCAGATGCTTATAAGGGGTAAAATGGTCATTTTATACTAGTAGATGACCTTGGATAATTATTCTGACCACTTTGTTGGTCCCAGAATAGGGTGTTTATCCTAGGACAAGAGTTTATTGGAATTATGAATCGTTTGGATTTTCATGGAATAATTAATGTTTAATATTTAATTAATTAAATATTAATTTATTCTCATACATTTGTTCAACTATATCATTTGAATGGAGTGTCAAATTGAGATTTTGTCTTTGCTGTTGAGTTTGGAATGAGGAGTTTTGCATAGGCGGGGTATAAACTCATGTCAGGCGCTGGGGCTAGGCCTAAACCTCTTTTATTTTTCTTTTCTTTTCTTCCTTTTCTTTATTTTATTTTCTTTTCCTTCCTCGACTTCTCACACATTTCCTCGTGGGATTCCTCCTTCACGCGACTAAGAGAGAATATAGAGAGGGAGGGGGAGAAAGAGAGGGGGAAGAGAGGTATCGTCGCAGATCTTGGGAGGAGCCGAATCATTGTGCGACAGCCATGGATCACAGAAATGGGTGAAGCTTCAGCGGATTCTAACTCATCACCTAAACAGGTATACTATGTTCCCAGCCTCAACATGGATACTCTCACCAAGTATTGCATACAAGAGTATATAATATAATAAATAATATCAATAGCTCCCTACTACCACTTCCCCGTTGGTTTGTCACTTTTCCCCAATGTCGCACGCCCTGAGCATCTCTCTCCAAAAAGGCTTGCCCGAAGACACCTAGGTGTAGCACCACAACATGCACCTCGTGCAACTCATCACCACAACCACACAACCAAAAGTAACCAGGTAGTTCCCGGGAGCCACCACATCCCCCATAATGTGTATCAAATGTCGGGTATTATACCTCAAGCCACTACAACCCATACACTGAGTAAGGATTCTAAAGCCATCATAGCTTGTACACATTATACCTATAGTATCACATAAGAAACTATATCCAGAATATATTTTTGTGAAATAACCACAAGCCATTACAACCCTCTACACACATATTTGGGGTAAACTAACTGTTGTGCATACCAGCACAAGTAACTACCAAGAGAAGAGAGTAGGGCCAAAGGGGGAAGTCAGCCATCCATCCTCCCATCGGGATGTTGGGGAAAACATGCCCCAGGGCTCAAAATCCCTAGGGTGTCAGTTTCCCTAACTGATAGGGTGGAGTAGTGTATAAAAACAAAAAAATTACATAATATAATATAGCTCACAACCATACTATGGGCAAAACCTAGTCTTAGACTCAACTGCAGCAAATGTCTCTCATACTCCCAACTGCCACTACTAAGACTAGATATCCTATATGCATGTAACCATTTAAAGAGATACATTAAGTCATTTTATCCCTTTTTAATCAGTTTCACTTTATGTTAATTAATTATTTAACCATTAATTAACCATTACCATTTCCACATTATATTTAATTAACATCACAATAAAGTTACATGCCTTCCAGGTATAACCAAACCAAGTCCATAGTTCCTCAGAAGTATAACCTCAACATTGCATCCTAGAAAGCTCCAACCCCATGAGTTCAACATCATTTATTCATTTATTTAACAACATTACCACTTTCCATAATTCTCAGGTATTCTAAGAAAGCATTACAAGCTATCAAATGCAAGGGGCTCAACATGGTGAGTAGATGAACTATCCATCGAGTCTTTTCCACCTATAACAGGAGCATAGGCCCATACATCCTTGAGAATCTAAACACAAAAATCACGTGGGATACCCCATGCATCTTCACCTCTTTTGGAAGGAGGGTAAGCAAGAACAGCTACCTCAAGCAGTGGGGAAATTAAAGCAGATAAACAAACATCAGGTTCAATGACAACCACTTTGATATCAATGGGTAATCCCAGATTTAACCCATTCCATCATCCCTGGTGTCCTCCCCGATGCCCACATGCATAAACCGATGCATCTCGCCACTATAGGTGTCAACTACTGCCACAACCACTGGGTCTCCCTACCCCCACATACCACAACAGCCCTCCAAGCTCAGCCATCCCAGGCTCACGTCACATCTATGTCTCCCTGTCCCCACAACCACAAGTCTCATATCCAAAGCACATCACAAGCAGTAGGAACATACAACAATGGGGTCTCGACCCTAAAACAAAGCATCTGACCTTCACACACAATGAGCACTCATGGCTCCAAAGCATAAGACACTTGGACTTTACAAGAAAGGGGGTAACTTATGCCCAATAAAGGCATTAACTTTATCAAACAACTGGTTCTTATTCCATCTTGAATTAACCAGTTCATTATTCATAGGTTCCAACTATGAGCAACCTAAGAAACAAGCTATCACCAAATTAATTAAATAATTAATTTATCACATCTTTAAATATTTTATCAACAAGAATCAACATGCTTCAGGTTCATCAACCAATTCAATTAAATATGCTCACTTGCATCAATTTTATTATCATCAAATTGCAATAACAACAACCAGATTCATTAAACACACCTCTTTATCTTTCAGCCAATTAATTATAAATTAATTCTAAATTTACATTTTTTTACCAATTTCCATCAAGAACAACATGCTAAATCAAGAAAAATCATAAATATCACACTATCTAGAAAATCAAGGGGCAAACCGTTATCACAGTATAAAGCAACAACATACGATTGATACCAATTTCTTTAATCTAGTTCATATAATTATTAGGTTAATTTCATTGTGATCTAAAGGGATAAATAATGCTAGCTCTATGATTTCACGTAAGTAAATAGAGAATAATTGAATCCCCTACTTAAAAAGGTTGTTGAAGTTCTTCGCATGAAAATAGATCAAAGCAACGGATTGCGATCACCTCTTCCGCAACAACTACATCCACTCAAGGACGCCACGACACAACCACACCAACCAACAACCAAGAAAACTCCATTAGAAGCATGAAAATAACAAAACATCACATGGAAAAGAGAAACAAGAGGAAAAATATTGAATAAACCTCAAGAATGGAGGTAGACCATACCTTACATTGAAGACAGATCACTACAGATCGAAGAAGGGAGCTAGGGATCGTTCCTTGATGAAGGAATCACTAAAACACTGAAGAGAGGTTGATAAAATGAATTTTTATTGAATATTTTATTGATAATAAATGATAAAATTTCCTCAAATTGTGTTAAATATGTTTATTTATAAAATATTTGGGATTAGATCATTTATTTAGAAATTTGATGAAAATTCCAGTTTTACCCTTTATAGTGCACTATAGTATTGCGAAGATAAATATTTTTATATTTATTATTTGAACTTGAAATTTTTTAAATGTGTTCCTAACTTAATAGTATAAAACTTTATTTTTTCAGGAAATGGAAGATAAATCATGCATTTGGTTGGACTAAATGGACCATGAAGTCAAAGATGGGCTGGACCCTCCAGATTAGACATCACTGTAGTGTTTGGGATATATCTTCTTCATAAATACTTGTATTGAGCCCAAATTTTTAGAGGATATCTAAAAACAAATTTATCAAAAATAATCATGTTGGAAGGATATCCAATTTACGCGTTTTGGTGGTCAAGAAGGCGGTGCAATTGGGATTAAAATATTTGGCAAAATCTCCCCATTCACACTTGAAACCACTTATAACCTAGCCTCCCTTCCACTCTATAAATATGTATTTTTATCATTTTGAGGGGTTGGGGACGTGAATTAGGAGATTTAAGGTAGAGGAGAAGTGGTTTCACTCCAATTCTCCAAGCAATTCAATAAGGGAAGCTCTTGAAGCAAGGACCCCTTCATCGAAGCCTTCTTATTCTGCTTCGCGTTGTAATGTTTGTGTTTGCATAATATAATTATTAGTTCTACTTTAATTTCTTCTGTTTTCTTCTATTTTGTTCAATTCTATTCTTATTTAATCTTCCTATTTGGTCTAGAACTCAATAGTATAAATAATATTGGGTTATACCCTCTCTAAACTTTTGCAAATGCAATTCGTTTCTACGATGATTACACCGCCCATAGAAGAGTAATTTTATTAGTAATCAATCTACCTCTTACCTTATTCATTAATTTATTTTGAATCAATGGGATAATATAATTAAATTAATATTATCCATGAATTGATATTTTAAATTAGAATAAACTAAGTAATTAATTGAATAATTAACACAAAAACACACGAGGATGAGAATTTGTGTAAATTGTGAGAGCAGAAACTTAATCTGTAAAACAAGACCATACAGGATAAATTTGTAGAGTTAAAATACAATATATAAGCTCAATTAATCCTCATTTATAGAATGGGTATGTTCCCTAATTCAACACTGACCATAAGTTATCCTTAGAATGACAATCAAAGCAGGGTGCTGCAATTGCATGTTTCAAAGCTAGCCTAGGGTTTAACTCTTTTCATCTTTGTGGTTAAGTTAACTCCCATAGGGTTTGGGGGTTAAAATATTAGGGGATTATAATTAATTGGAGATTAATTTAAATTATAATTTTTAATAATTAAGTGAAGAGGTAGAGTTAGATCGATTACGCCTTTTAAAATATTTTCAAAAAAAAACATCTTCTTGTTGTGTCTTTTTAATCAAACTTCATTTCAAAAATAAAAACAAAAAAATGAAATCTTCTTCTAGTATACTTATTATAGTTTTATAAATGATAAAAAACCCCATAATTTCAATTAGTATGTTTAAGTTATTTTATTTTCAAAATACCTTTAATATGTTGTCTTAAATTACTTCCTCCTTTGAGAGATGACTTTGGTCAGCCACTCTACTACACCTAAATAACCCAAAACCGAACATCATTTGAAAATGCCCACGACAACGCCTTTAAAATTGGAATTGTTGTCAAGGATTCAAGTAATTATTTCAACCAATTAGAGGCATTCCTTTTATTTTTCATTTTATTCTCTTCTTTTCTTCTTTCTTCCTTCTTTACCAATCTGAATTTTTCTTCTTCTTTTGTTTTCTTCTTCTTCTTCTTTTTGGAACATCAACTCAAAATTCTCATTTTTATTTTTTTATGGTCCAATTTTATTATTTTTATTTTTATTTTATTTATGAAATGAACTAATCCTAATGATCTCTTAGATCTTGATCCTGAGATTGAACGCAACCTTAGGGCTCAAATCAGACATTCTCAGTCTACGAGAAGTTTTAACATTCAACTAGTTGGAGAATTACTCCACTCCAAGAACATTCAAATTGGAAACACTTCTAAATAAAAATTAAAATAAGAACCAATGGAAGAAAATAATAGCAATGAACTTAATAGAACCATTCGAGAATTGGCTGCACTAGATATTAACTATCAACCAAATTGTATTGCATACCTAAATCTCGAATTGGACTTTGAACTGAAATCTAGATTAATTAAAATTCTTTCAAAATTTCACAGATTATCTAGTGAGGATCCAAACAAACATATTAAAGAATTTAATGTGGTTTTCTAAACCCTGAAACTAAGAAATGTCTCTGAAGATCAAATAAAACTAAGAGCATTCCCATTTTCACTTGATGGAGCTGCAAAGGATTGGATGTATTATTTACATCTTGAAGATGTAACATGTTGGAATGATTTGAAATGTCTTTTATTACGGAGATTTTTTCTAGCATCAAGGACCACTTCCATTCGTAAGGAGATCTCAGGGATCAAACAAGCACAAGGGTAGTCAATGTATGAGTACTGAGAGCGATTCAAGAAGTTGTGCACAAGTTGTCCACATCACTAAACCAGTGAGCAACTCCTCATCCAGTAATTCTATTAAGTACTCAAAAATATGGAGAGGAGCATGGTGGATGATGTTGTTAGAGGATCATTGGTGGATAAGACACTAGTAGCTTCACGTGCATTGATTGACAAGATGACCCAAAACTCCCAACAATTTGGCGATTGAGGTACACCACATGTTAGGGGAGTACATCATGTAAGTAATTCTTCTCTTGAGAGTAATTTAATTGATACCAAGTTGGAAGAATTGACCACTATGGTGATGCAGATTGGTTTGTCTCAAAAGACATCCCAACCCACTCCTTCGAGGCCTTGTGACATTTGTACTGAAACAGACCACCCAACTGACTGTGGCCCCCAATTATAAGAGACAGAGGATTACACTATCGTATTTCCTAGGAGACTATATTGGAAGAAACAACAACTACATCCCTAGAAGAAGTACGATTCCTTTGAACCAATATACAACCAAGGGTGGAAGGATCAATTAGACATGAGATATGGCTCTGGACAATAACAAAGGCCCACTTTTTAACAAAAATTCCAGCAGCCTCCGCCTTACCAATAAGGTTTCTAACAACCCCAAAGGAGATTTGAAGCCCAAGAATAAAAAATTCAACAACAAGGGAATTATGAACCAAAGGTAGATTCTAATATTGATGGTCTTTTGAAACAAATTTTTCTTAATCAACAGAATGAGATGAAGAGTCAAAGTTTGGAGTTGAGAGAGTTGAAGACTCAAATGAGCCAGATTGCCACTGCCCTCCATGAACTGGTAAGTAAGAATTATGGAAATCTACCTTCCCAACATACTCCAAACCCCAAGAGGAATGTTAGTGCCATAACATTGAGAAGTAGGAAGTAAACAACTGATACATTTTCACCAGTCGTTCCACCAGGATTCACCTTAACTCCAGAGAAGCCCCATTCCATACCAAATAATGAGCAACCCAAAGATAAAGAAAAAGGTAAGAAAAAGATTGATGGAATTCCTCCTAAACCCCTTCACTTTCCAAACAGGGTTTTAAAAACTAATAAGATGGCTGAGGAGGTGATTAAAAAGGAGTTTTTGGACACATTCAAGTGTGTAGAGATCAACATCCCTCTACTTGAAGTCATTAAGAAAATCCCAAGGTATGATAAATTCTTAAAATAACTTTGTACCAATCAAAGAGGGATCAAGGAAAATGAGAGGACCAATCTTGGAAGGAATGTGTCATCACTAATTACACAAAATCTAGAAATTCCAACAAAGTGCAAGGATCCAGGTACATTCACCATCCCATGCACCATAAGGGAGTTACACTTTTCTGATGCTCTGTGAT
This sequence comes from Viscum album, assembly GCA_963277665.1. NCBI lineage: Eukaryota > Viridiplantae > Streptophyta > Magnoliopsida > Santalales > Viscaceae > Viscum > Viscum album. The sequence goes on from OY728151.1 coordinate 1,222,668,930, forward strand.
TTAGGAGATTCCATAAATATAGTGCCTCACTCTGTATTTTCTTCTTTATAGGTTGGTGAGTTGAAGTCGACGAGAGTAGTGGTGAAGTTAGCAAACATAACTACAACATATCCAGTAGGAGTCCTTGAGGATGTACTTGTTTGGGTAAGAGACATGATCTTTTCAGCATATTTATATGTGATTAACATGGATTTTGATCAGGTAAGTTCTCATGCTCCCATTATCTTAGGTAGTACTTTCCTAAAAACTGTAAAAACTATCATAAATGTTCGCGAGGGTACACTTTCCATGGAGTTTGGAGATGAAGTTGTGATATTTAATATTTTGGACTCCATGAAGTACCCCTCAGAGGACCATTATGCTTTTTTTATTTCCCATTTTGAACCACCAAATATAAACCCCATGGAATTTGATTGTCCTATTACTAGGGAGATTATGAATATTGGTTATAGTTTGATGTCTAAGAGCACTTCCACACCTATTTCTAATGCACAAAACTCTCTTAGATTTGATTTTGAAATAGATTCATATTCTAATTTTGATCATGCTCACTCTGATTATGACAAGGATGTTGAGCATGCTGATGGATTTGAGGAACTATTCTATGATTTTGATGATGTCTATTCTGATACTGATGTTCATTGTGCACATATTTTAGTTCCTTCACTGTCTCCATCCATAAATCACCCCCTTCATTGGAACTCAATCCATTGCCACCAAATCTGAAATACTCATACTTGTTGAGTGGTGAGAGATTACCTGTTACCATTACTAATAATCTCCCTTTTGAACATAAAAAAACTTTTGAATCTTTTGAGGGAGAACATCAGGGTGATCAGGTGGACCTTGGGTGACATATCAGGTATTAGCCCCTCTATTTTCATGAATAGGATTCTTTTGGAGGATGGGGATAAGCCGGTTAGGCATCCAAAAAGGAGATTGAACCCAACTCATTTGGAAGTTGTGAAAAAAGAGGTTAAAAAATTTCTCGAGGCAGGTATAATCTATCCCATTTCAGATTCCTAGTGGGTGAGTCCTATTCAGGTTGTTCTTATGAAAAGCGATGTTACTGTCGTTAAAAATGAGAAAGATTAGTTAGTTTCAATGAGGGTGAAAAACAGTTGGCGTGTGTGCATTGATTATAGGAAACTAAATCAAACCACTCAGAAGGACTATTTCCCCTCCCATTTATTGATGAAATACTTGAGAGACTAGCTGGGAAGATACATTATTGTTTCTTGGATGTATTTTCTAGATATTTTCAGGTTTCTATAGCTCTGGAGGATCAGGAGAAGACTACATTCACCTGTCCCTTCAGCACATTTTTCTACTGGAGGATTCCATTTGGACTTTCTAATGCCCCAAGTACCTTCCAAAGACGTATGGTGAGTATTTTTTTTGATTTTCTTGAGACCTTCATGGAGGTATTTATGGATGAATTTACAGTATATGGATCCTCATTTGATGAGTGTATAAGTAGTTTGGGAAAGGTGTTACATCGTTGTATTGAGAATAATCTGGTCTTGAACTTTGAAAAGTGTCATTTCATGGTAGAGCATGACATTGTATTAGGTCATGTAGTGTCGAGACATGGGATAAAGGTTGATAGATCAAAGGTAGATATTATTTCATCCTTACCCTATCCTTCATGTGTGCGTGATGTTAGATCTTTCTTAGGGCATGCAGGATTTTATCGGTGCTTCATCAAAGATTTTAGTAAGATTGTTATTCCTATGTCCTGATTACTTCAAAAGGATTCTGATTTTGTGTTTGATGATTCTTGCAGGAATTCCTTTGATGAGATAAAGAAGTTTCTGACCATTCCACCGATCATACAGCCCCCACATTGGGAACTTTCTATTGAGCTTATGTGTAATGTCTCCAACTTCGCGGTTGGAGCTGTCTTATCTCAGAGGGTGGAGGGACGTTCACATGTGATTTCCTATGCATCTAGGACACTGGATTCAGCCCAATAAAACTACACAACCACATAAAAAGAGTTTATTTCTATCACATTTTCTTTAGATAAATTTTTTTCACATTTATTGGGCTCTAAAGTAGTTTTTATTCTAACCATGCAGCTATGAGGTACCTCTCGAAGAATCTATATGCAAAGCCCAGGCTAATCCGATGGATGAACCTTATTCGGTAATTTGATATTGAGATAAAGACAATAAGGGTTTATAAAACTTGGTGGTAGAACACATTAGTAGGATAACTCACACACTTGAGGCTGACACCTTGGATCAATTACCACTTCAGGATACTTTTCCCGATGAGCATCTTTATGCACTCTCAGGTATGCATCCATGGTATGCTGATTTAGTTAACTACCTTGTGTACTATGAAATTCCTAAAAATTTAAAGAAACATTAAGTCCAAAAATTAAAGAGCGAGTCTAGGTTTTATGTGTGGGATGACCCCTACCTATGGCGCATGTGTAATGATCAAGTTATTAGGAGGTGTGTTCTTGATCCTGAGTTTTAATCTGTTCTGAATTTCTACCATACACACTTTCATATGGAGGACACTTTAGACCCCAATAGATAGTTAGACAAGTCTTAGACTCTGAATTATATTTTCCTATCTTATTACATGATGCCCATATTTTTTTGTAAGTTATGAACTTGTTATCAACACACTGGAAACATTTATAGGAGATATGAGATTCCCCAACAACCCATATTATTTTATGATATTTTTTTATGTTTGGGGAATTGATTTTATGGGTCCTTTTCCATTTTCATATGGTTTCTTGTACATTTTGGTTTCCGTTGATTATGTGAGAAAATGGGTAGAGGCCAAGGCCACCAAGACTGATGATTCTCATGTTATAGTGGACTTTGTCAAGAATCAAATTTTCTACAGGTTTGGAGTTCCAAAGGCTATCATCAGTGATCAGGGGACACACTTATACAATCAAAATTTGGATTCCCTCCTTCGGAAGTATTGGGTGACACACAAAACATCAACACCATACCACCCCCAAACAAATGGTGAGGTTGAGGTTTTAAATTGGGAGTTGAAACAAATTTTGGAAAAAACTGTGTAGTCGAATAGGAAGGATTGAAGAAAGTGATTGGATGATGCGCTATGGGCTTATAGGACAGCATACAAGACACCCATCAGTATTCCTCCATTTCGGATTGTTTTTGGGAAAGTGTGTCATCTCCCCATGGAATTCGAGCATCAGGCTTATTGGGATATAAAGAAATGAAATATGGATTTAGCTGAAGCTGGAATCCAAAGAAAGCTACAAATTCAAGAGCTTGAGGAGATTCGATTGTCATAATATGAGAACTCAAGGATCTACAAGTAAAGATCAAAGGAAACACATGATATAATGATCAAACAAAGGGAGTTTCATGTTGGAGAGAAAGTCTTACTCTACAGTTCACGACTAAAGATGATGCTCGGTAAGTTGCATTCCATATGGCCAGGTCCTTATGTTGTGTCTAATGTCTTTCTTTATGGTGCATTGAAAATCACACTAGAGGACACTAGAAGGATCTTTACTGTCAATGGGAAACGTTTAAAGTAATACATTGAGGGAATTTCTACTAATGCAGTGGATTTCATCACACTGCTTGACCCCATCATCACATGAGAATATCGGGCTATTCCTAACCCTTTCACTTTTATATTATTTTTTCTATTTAAAATTATGCATTTCATGTTCACATTAATCTCATGGGTTCACGTTAAGGACAATGCAATATTTAAAGTGTGGGATAGGAGACAACATTTTGGGGTAGCTTTTTAGGATTTTCATTTGTGTGTTTTGTATGTGTTTTCTTTTTGGTTTTCTGTTAAATTAAAAAAAACAATTAAAAAAAACCACAAAAAAATGTGTTTTCATTTTGGATTTCTTTTCTTTATTTTGGATTGTTAGATAAATATTGTTCTTAAAAGAATAGCCAAATCATTGTTCAATATTGAGTCGATTTTGAGGAAAATTCCATTGTTTTTGGAAAAATGTTTTTCACATGAATGTTGATATGCAATCTTTTTCTAGATTTTGTATTTTTAAATCATTCTTAGGTGTTTAATGGATTTTTGAAACTCATGCCTCATTATCACTGACCAATATTTTATTCCCTTACTTGAGAGACATTATAGGACCTTTACTGCATATTCTTCCTTTTAATCACTTTTTAGAGAGTCATGGCTTATGTAGAGAAACTATAACTTTCCTTGTTTCTATTTGAAGCCATAAGATTCAAGTGTGCTACATTCATGATAGAGGCCACCATTCATTAAAAATACCTATTTACAATTAACCTCTATTTTTGTCCACCTTGACATTTTACCCTTATTAAGCCTTAGAGACCATGAAATGCCTGTTAGGTAGCCACATTTCAAGCTAATTTATCCACGCCTACCCATCTATTGTGTACATTCTTGTTTTACTTTCAACAAGTGTGGGGGAGAGGGTGTTTCCATGGGAATTATTGGGAATGAATCATTATTACGGGTTGATAGAAAGGGTGCATACATTTTCCTTAGGTAGTGGGTTCACAATCTATATTGTATCATTATTTTACACATGTTTCCCTCTTTATATCCAATGAAAATTATAAAAAAAAAATAGTTTTGTACATTGAAAAAAAATAGAACAAAAGAAAAAAAATGGAGAAAAGAGGAAGTTTATTCATTATTATTCACCGATCAATTGTGACCCACACAAATGGACAATTGGGGTAGTGAATTTTAAGTGATACACTTTTTTTGAGGGGTTGAGAGTGTATATTCATTGTGAACACTTGTTGAATTTTGACATGTTTTGTACTTAAGAGATCAAACACTCCTCTTCTGCCTTAGATTTGTATACATTAAATCCTACCAACCCTTGAACCTTAGAACAACATGTTGGAAGTTCTCTTGATTATCACACTAGTTTCTATCTTTATAAAACTTATAATCATGCCAAGCACATGGTAAGATCACATTAACTCTGGGAAAAGAGCATAACTCCATTTTCACACGTTCCTTGAGTGCAGAGGGAAAATTACTAAGTGAGGTAGGTTGTGACATGTTGCATGAGCGAAAAAATGAAGTTGAAAAAAATTAGAATGTGATAGAATAAAAATTATATGAAATTTTATTTCATAAATGAGACATGATGAATTTCATTTCATTAGAATCTTGGAATTTTTCTCACATTTGATTTTGGAATGAGTCTTGATTAAGATATAATACTTTGCCCAGGAGTGAAAAAGGGTAAGTGTGGGGGAGTTGATAAAATGAATTTTTATTGAATATTTTATTTATAATAAATTATAAAATTTCCTCAAATTATGTTAAATATGTTTATTTATAAAATATTTTGGATTAAATCATTCATTTGTAAATTTGATGAAAATTCTAGTTTTACCCTTTATAGTGCACTGTAGTATTGAGGATATAAATATTTTTATATATATTATTTGAACTTTAAATTTTTGTAACTGTGTTCCTAACTTAATAGTATACAACTTTTGTTCAGGACATGGGAGCTAAATCATACATTTGGTTGGACTAAATGGACCATGAAATCAAATATGGGCTGGACTCGTAAGATTGGACATCACTATAGTGTTTGGGATATATCTTCTTAATTATTGATTTTATTGGGCCCAAATTTTTATAGGATCTTGATAACCCAATTTATCACAAATAATCCTTATGTAAGGATATCCAATTCACGTGTTTTGGTGGTTAAGAAGGCGGTGCAAGTGGGATTAAAATATTTGGCAGAATCTCCCCATTCACACTTGAAACCACTTATAACCTAGCCTCTCATCCACTCTATAAATATGTATTTTTATAATTTTTAGGGGTTGGGGACATGAATTAGGATATTTAAGGTATATTATAATTGGTTTCACTCTAATTCTCTAAGAAATTCAATAAGGGTAGCTCTTGAAGCAAGGATCCCTTCGTCGAAGCCTTTTTCTTCTTCGCATTGTAATTTTTGTGTTTGCGTAATATACTTATTAGTTCCACTTTAATTTATTATGTTTTCTTCTATTTTGTTCAATTATATTCTTCTTTAATCTTCCTCTTTGGGCTGTAACTCAAGAGTATAAATTATATTGGGTTATACCCTCTCTAAACCTTTGCAAATGCAATTCGTTTCTATGATGACTACACCGCCCATGGAAGAGTAGTTTTTTAGTAATCGATATACCTCTTACCTTCTTCATTAATTTATTTTGAATCAATAAGATAATGTAATTAAATTAATATTATCCATGAATTGGGTTTTTAAATTAGAATAAACTAAGTAATCAATTGAACAATCAACACAAAAACACGCGAGGTCAAGAATTTGTGTAAATTGTGAGTGTAAACATAATCGGTAAAACAAGACCACACAGGATAAATTTGTAAAGTTAAAATAAAACCCCATAAGATAAATTCATACTCATTTACTGAGTGGTTATGTTCCCTAATTCACCACTGACCATAAGCCATCTTTAAAATGACAATTAAAGCAGGGTGCTGCGATTGCATGTTCTAAAGCTAGCCTAGGGTTTAACTCTTTTCATTTTTGTGGTTAAGTTAACTCCCGTAGGGTTCTAGAGTTATAAAATCAGGGGATTATAATTAATTGGAGATTAATTTAAATGATAATGATTAATAAGTAAGTGAAGAGGTAGAGTTAAATCGATTATTCCTTTTAAAATATTAAAAAAAACATATTCTTGTCGTGTATTTTTAATTGAACTTCATTTCAAAAATAAAAACAAAAAAAATGCAATATTCTTCCAGAATACTTATTCTAGTTTTATAAATGATAAACTCCCCATACTTTCAAGTGGTATTTTTAAGTTATTTTATTTTCAAAATAAATTTAATATGTTGTCTTAAATTACTTCCTCTTTTGAGAGATGACTTTGGTCAGCCACTATATTGCACCTAAATAACCCAAAACCAAACATAATTTGAAAGTTCCCATGACAGTGCCTTTCATAGGGTCGTTAGGTCTCTTGGGGTTGAGGGATAACTGCTATGGATGTTGGTTTTGACAAAAAATGAGTGACTGGAAAACACTTAAAACATACAATGTCGGGGAATTACATGATGTGTAACCCCCTTTCATGTCGTATAATACCTTGAGGTCGAGTTCTCCCGAAAAACACAACGCCTCAATGCTTTATTTTATTTTTTGAACCTTGAAAATTTTCACTCCATGAATCCCTCTTTCACACTGTGAAACAACCCGTGAAATAGGATGTCACATCGTGTAATGTAGTTACACAACATGTAATCCCCCCTTACTAGATTTTACTTAAATAAACTTATACAAACTTCTTCCAAGCCACCTCTAAGAACTTCAATCTTTGAAAACACCCAGAGGTTTGATCTAGACAGATTTAGGATCTTACATCAAATACCTCTCAAAACATTATCGTCCTCGAGAATCCAAAACCAACCTAGAGAGGAAATAGAAATGGGTCATCCAAACAACTACCCCATGATATACCTCTAAAAGATTTCAACACCATAGGATCTCACCACCTCACTAGAGGAATAAGAAAAAAACCACACAACAACCAAAACCATCTCCTAAATACTCTCCCAGGGGAGATACCTCTCAAAAGAGAGAAAGCCACAACAAGCAACAAGATGAATCCATATCATAAACAGAAGGGTATACAACCACCAAATGAAAAATGTTAAGTGAAGAGCTAAACATCAAATAGCTCGGGGTACTGATCATGTATCTGCAACTCACATTACTAGGTAATCTCCTCCACACCACCATGTCACAACAGGACACGAACTAAGGGGATAACATGCCCATGCAACACCTTCTCCTGATGGTCCTAGATCTCTACAGGCTGCTCCTTGAAGGTCACATCATTGTCAACATTGATCTCACCCCAATCGATGATGTGAGAGTCATCATGAAGATAACGACGAACCTACGACACATGGAAATATCATGTATCTGACTCATATATTGGGGAATTGCTATCTGATACGCCACAACTCCAACACGAGCCAACACCTCAAAAGGCCCAACAAACTGGGGAGAAAGCTTACTCCCACAACCAAAACTTCACTGCCCATGATGGGGAGTCACCTTAAAAAATACACGATCACCAACTTCAAACTCCATAGGTCTCCGCCTATGATCATCATATGACTTATAACGATCCTGTGCCACCTTCATCCTCTCATGAATCACCTGAACCATCTCTGTCGTACTCTGTACCAGTTCCAACCCAAGAATTGATGACTCTCCAACCCCAGTCCAGCACAATGAAGAATGGAAAGTTCAGACATACAAGGCTTCAAACAGCGTCATACTGATGGTGGACTGGAAACTATTATTGTAGGAAAACTCTACCAAAGGTAAGTACCTCATCCACAAACCTCCAAAATCTAGGACACAAGAGCACAACATGTCTTCAAGAGTCTGGATGGTTTGCTATGTCTGACTATCCATCTATGGATGAAAAGCAGTAATAAGGCATAACTGAGAACCAAAAGAATTTTGGAGACCTATCCACACTTTGGAGGTAAAATGAGGATCTTGATCAGAAATTATCGTCCTTGGGACTCCGTGGAGTCTCACCACATCCTCCAGATATTTCCTCGACAAAACATCCACTGAGATCAACTCCTCGATTACTATGAAGTGGTATGATTTATTCAAATGATCCAATACCACCCATATACCATCATAGCCTCCCTAAGATCAAGGTAAACCAGTAAAAAAGTCCATCAAGATGTCATCCCACTTCCACTGAGGAACATATAATGGTTGGAGCAAACCACCGGGAACACGGTGTTAGACCTTCACCTTCTAGCGGACCAAACATCAAGACACAAACTCTACAACTTCACACTTCAACCCAGGCCATCAAAAATGACCTCTTAAGGCTTGGTACATCTCTATCACACCAGGATGTACTGCTAGGGGTGAACCATGGAACTCTCTGAGAACCATATAATGCATCACCAAAGGAACAAAAAACCTTCCCTGAAACAACACCCAGTGTTGTTCATCCTCAGACCAACCATCGGGGGCCTCACCATAAACAACTCAGTCTCTCTAGATCTCCACCTCAAGATCCCCCAACTGGGACTCCTTTACCTTCCACACGAGAGATGACTACACCGTCATCTGAAAAAGACAACATCTGCCCCCAACTTCTCCCATATCCAGATGTAATGTTGAAAGTTCTTCCATCACCCACCAAGAATCGCCTGATTCCCACACTACATCACTACACAACTTCATGTTCAACACATCAACTACAACATTACACTTTACAGGTCTATATGAAATTTCAAAGTCGTAATCCTATAATAATTCCATCCACTGATGCTGTTTCAAGTTTAAGTCACACTAGGAGAAAACATACCTCATGTTCTTATGATCGGAGAAGACCACAAAACGCTTTCCAATGAGGTAATGTCTCCACAACTTTAGGGAAAACACCATTACCGCCAACTTGAGATCATGGGTGGAATAGTTACATTCATGGGGACACAACTACCGAGACCCATAAGAAATGACTGAACTCTACTACATCAAAACACAGCCTAACCCCAAATGCGAAGCATCACAAAAAACCTCAAACTAAACTCCTTCTGCTAGAAGACAAAGAACTGGAGCACTGAACAACTTATCCGTCAGATACTCGAAAGCTGCCTAATATGGATCATTCCACACAAATGCTTGATACTTTCTAGTCAATGTTGTTAGAGGTGTCACAACTCAAAATAAATCAGCTATAAACCTCCTATAATAACCTTCAAGAGCAAGAAAACTTCTCACTTATGCCACTGTATTGGGGGATTCCCAAGACACAACTGCTTATATCTTTGACGGATCCATAGCTACTCCCTATTGGGATACAACATGCCCCAAGAAATGGACTTCTCGAGCCCAAAACTCACACTTTAATACACTACTGGAAATCCATCCTTTCCCAATGGTTCTGAACCGTTAGGAAAGGCTGCAGAACCGTTGGTATATGTTATACCAACGGTTCTGCCAACCATGGGGAAGTAAGCCGTTGGGAAAGGATTTTCCCAACGGTTTACAAGGAACCGTTGGGATAGGTTAGAAAAAATCAACCTACCCCAATAGTTGTGCCAAACCGTTGGGAAAATCCTTTCCCAACGGTTTGGCCCGTTGGGGAATCCCATGAATATTTTCTTTCCCAACGGTTTGAAAACCGTTGGGAAAGGTTTTTACCAACGGTTCTACCAACCGTTGGTAAAAATACCAATTCCAAAAGCTATCCCAACGGTTTAATGAACCGTTGGTAAAAACAGCTCCATATGGGCTATGCCAACGGTTTGAAACCGTTGGCATAGGCTTTGCTGTGCAAATTGCACAGCAGCCTGCAATTTGCACAGCAGGTCTGTTTTGGGCTCATTTTGGCACAACAGTCTGTTTTGGGCTCATTTTCAATTCAATTTTCATTTTCAATTCAATTTTCAATCCAATTATTTTAACTGTAACACATATACAATGCATACATATAGAGAACAAACCAACACATTTAAATAATGCAAACCAACCAACCAACACATATAATGCATCCTGGAAATATACTCATCCATAATTAAATTAGAATTCATAACATAATTATAAAAATACATAATTAATTTAGAATTCAATTTAAAATTTAGATGAAAATCATATGTGGAATCCAGAATTCAATTCATAATTTGATTGGTTTTTTGTACACCATATATTTTTACTCGAAATCATATACATTTTAAACAAAATACATACACCTGGAATGATACCAGTCACACCGTGTCTCGGATTGAGGCGAGGTTAACTCGTACATGTCACAAATGACTCATTGATCATTGTCCTAAAGTATCAACATATTCTGAAATTGTTTGGTCAGTTTTCCGTATGCCAGTTGTTGTTTTCACTTAAAATGAAGTGTTTTTTAAATAAAAGATAGACACATTGAATGGTACTGGCCACACCGCGCCTCGGATTGGTGCGGGGTTGACTCGTACACATCACACATGACCCATTCATTGTTGTGCTAAAATATAAACACAATCAGAATGCGTTTGGTTGGTTTTTCGTATGTATTTAAAATGTAGTCCATTTTAAAGAAAATAGATACACTTAGAGTGGTCTTGGCCAAACCGCAACTCGGATTGAGGCACGGTTAACTCGTACACGTAACATATGACCCATGGATCGTTGTCCTAAAATTTCAACAGATTCTGAATGCGTTTGGTCGGTTTTTCGTATGTCAGTTGTTTATTTCACTTATAATCTTGTCCCTTTTAAACAATAGAGACGCAGTTAGAGTGGGATCGGCCACATCACGTTTCGGATTTAGACGGGGTTGACTCGTACACGTCTCAAATGACCCATGAATCTTTTTCCTAAAGTATCAACACAATCCTAATGCATTTGGTCGGTTTTCCGTATGTTAGTTGATGTTTTTCACTAAAAATGACGTCCTTTTGAAACAAAAGACATACACTTTGAGTTGTGACGGCCACACCGCGCCTCGAATTAAGGCGGGGTTGACTCGTACACATCATATATGACCCATGGATAATTGTGCTAAAGTATCAACATAATCAGAATCCGTTCGGTCAGTTTTCCGTATGTCATTTGTTGTTTTCACTAAAAATGAAGTCCATTTTAAACAAAATAGAGACACTTTGAGTGGTTTCGGCCACAACGCGCCTCAGATTGAGGTGGAGTTGACTCGTACACGTCATATATGACCCATGGATCGTTCTCCTAAAGTTTCAACAGAAATTGAATGCGTTTGGTCGGTTTTCCATATGTACTTAAAATACTGTCCATTTTAAACAAAAGAAAGTCACTTAGAGTGGTCCCGACCACACCGTGACTCGGATTGAGCCCGGGTTGGCTCGTACACGTCACATATGACCCATGGATCGTTTTCCTAAAATTTCAACAGATTCCGAATGCGTTTGGTCGGTTTTTCGTCTGCCAGTTGTTTATTTCACTTATAATCTTGTCCGTTTGAAACAAAAGAGACACAATTAGAGTGGTACCGGCCACACCACGTCTCGGATTTAGGCGGGGTTGACTCTTACACATCTAAAATGAACCATGGATCGTTTTCCTAAAGTATCAACACAATCCGATTGCGTTTGGCCGGTTTTCCGTATGCTAGTTGATGTTTTTCACTTAAAATGACGTCCTTTTGAAACAAAAGACATACACTTTGAGTTGTGCCAGCCACACCGCACTTCAAATTGAGGTGGGGTTGACTCGTACACGTCACATATGACCCATGGATAATTGTGCTAAAGTATCAACACAATCAGAATCCGTTCGGTTGGTTTTCCGTATGTCATTTGTTGTTTTCACTAAAAATGAAGTCCATTTTAAACAAAATAGAGACACTTTGAGTGGTGTCGGCCACACCGTGCCTCGGATTGAGGTGGAGTTGACTCTTACACGTCACATATGACCCATGTATCGTTCTCCTAAAGTTTCAATAGAAACCGAATGCGTTTGGTTGGTTTTCCGTATGTACTTAAAATACTGTCCATTTTAAACAAAAGAAAGTCACTTAGAGTGGTCCTGACCACACCGTGACTCGGATTGAGCCCGGATTGGATCGTACACGTCACATATTACCCATGGATCGTTGTTTTAAAATTTCAACAGATTCCGAATGCGTTTGGTCAGTTTTTCGTCTGTCAGTTGTTTATTTCACTTATAATCTTTTCCGTTTTAAACAAAAGAGACACATTTAGAGTGGTACCAGCCACACCGCATCTCGGATTTAGGCGGGGTTGACTCTTACACGTCTCAAATGAACCATGGATCGTTGTCCTAAAGTATCAACACAATCCGAATGCGTTTGGCTGGTTTTCCGTATGCTAGTTGATGTTTTTCACTTAAAATGGCGTCCTTTTGAAACAAAAGACATACACTTTGAGTTGTGCCGGCCACACCGCGCCTCGGATTGAGGCGGGGTTTACTCGTACACGTCACATATGACCCATGGATCATTGTGCTAAAGTATCAACACAATTAGAATCCGTTCGGTCGGTTTTCCGTATGTCATTTTTTGTTTTCACTAAAAATGAAGTCCATTTTAAACAAAATAGAGACACTTTGAGTGGTGTCGGCCATACCGTGCCTCATATTGAGGTGGCGTTGACTCCTACACGTCACATATGACCCGTGGATCGTTCTCCTAAAGTTTCAACAGAAACCGAATGCGTTTGGTCAGTTTTCCGTATGTACTTAAAATACTGTCCATTTTAAACAAAAGAAAGTCACTTAGAGTGGTCCCAACCACACCGTGACTCGGATTGAGCCCAGGTTGGCTCGTACACGTCACATATTACCCATGGATCATTGTCCTAAAATTTCAACAAATTCCGAATGCGTTTGGTCGGTTTTTCGTCTGCCAGTTGTTTATTTCACTTATAATCTTGTCCGTTTGAAACAAAAGAGACACAATTAGAGTGGTACCGGCCACACCGCGTCTCGGATTTAGGCAGGGTTGACTCGTAAACGTCTCAAATGAACCATGGATTGTTTTCCTAAAGTATCAACACAATCCGAATGCGTTTGGCCGGTTTTCCGTATGCCAGTTGATGTTTTTCACTTAAAATGATGTCCTTTTGAAACAAAAGACATACAATTTGAGTTGTGCCGGCCACACCACGCCTCGGATTGAGGCGGGGTTGACTCTTACACGTCACATATGACCCATGGATAATTGTGCTAAAGTATCAACACAATCAGAATCCGTTCGGTCGGTTTTCCGTATGTCATTTGTTGTTTTCACTAAAAATGAAGTCCATTTTAAACAAAATAGAGACACTTTGAGTGGTGTCGGCCACACCGCGCCTCGGATTGAGGTGGAATTGACTCGTACACGTCACATATGACCCATGGATCGTTCTCCTAAAGTTTCAATAGAAACCGAATGCGTTTGATCAGTTTTCCGTATGCCAGTTGATGTTTTTCACTTAAAATGATGTCCTTTTGAAACAAAAGACATACACTTTGAGTTGTACCGGCCACACCGCGCCTTGGATTGAGGTGGCGTTGACTCTTACACGTCAAATATGACCCATGGATCGTTCTCCTAAAGTTTCAATAGAAACCGAATGCGTTTGGTCGGCTTTCCGTATGTACTTAAAATACTGTCCATTTTAAACAAAAGAAAGTCACTTAGAGTGGTCCCGACCACACCGTGACTCGGATTGAGCCCGGGTTGGCTCGTACACATCACATATGACCCATGGATCGTTGTCCTAAAATTTCAACAGATTCCGAATGCGTTTGGTCGGTTTTTCGTCTTCCAGTTGTTTATTTCACTTATAATCTTGTCCGTTTGAAACAAAAGAGACACAATTAGAGTGGTACCGGCCACACCGCGTCTCGGATTTAGGCGGGGTTGACTCGTACACGTCTCAAATGAACCATGGATCGTTTTCCTAAAGTATCAACACAATCTGAATGCGTTTGGCCGGTTTTCCGTATGCCAGTTGATGTTTTTCACTTAAAATGACGTCCTTTTGAAACAAAAGACATACACTTTGAGTTGTGCCGGCCACACCGTGCCTCGGATTGAGGCGAGGTTGACTCGTACACGTCACATATGACCCATGGATAATTGTTCTAAAGTATCAACACAATCAGAATCCGTTCGGTCAGTTTTCCATATGTCATTTGTTGTTTTCACTAAAAACGAAGTCCATTTTAAACAAAATAGAGACACTTTGAGTGGTGTCGGACACACCGCGCCTCGGATTGAGGTGGCGTTGACTCGTACACATCACATATGACCCATGGATCTTTCTACTAAAGTTTCAACAGAAACCGAATGTGTTTGGTCAGTTTTCCGTATGCCAGTTGATGTTTTTCACTTAAAATGATGTCCTTTTGAAACAAAAGACATACACTTTGAGTTGTGTCGGCCAAACCACGCCTCGGATTGAGGCGGGGTTGACTAGTACACGTCACATATGACCCATGGATCATTGTGCTAAAGTATCAACACAATCAGAATCCGTTTGGTCGGTTTTCCGTATGTCATTTGTTGTTTTCACTAAAAATGAAGTCCATTTTAAACAAAATAGAGACACTTTGAGTGGTGTCGGTCACACCGCACCTCGGATTGAGGTGGCGTTGACTCGTACACGTCACATATGACCCATGGATCGTTCTCCTAAAGTTTCAACAGAAACTGAATGCGTTTGGTCGGTTTTCCGTATGCCAGTTGATGTTTTTCACTTAAAATGATGTCCTTTTGAAACAAAAGACATACACTTTGAGTTGTGCCGGCCACACTGCGCCTCGGATTGAGATGGGGTTGACTAGTACACGTCACATATGACCCATGGATAATTGTGCTAAAGTATCAACACAATCAGAATCTGTTTGGTCGGTTTTCCGTATGTCATTTGTTGTTTTCACTAAAAATGAAGTCCATTTTAAACAAAATAGAGACACTTTGAGTGGTGTCAGTCACACCGCGCCTCGGATTGAGGTGGCTTTGACTCTTACACGTCACATATGACCCATGGATCTTTCTCCTAAAGTTTCAACAGAAACCGAATGCGTTTGGTTGGTTTTTCATATGTACTTAAAATACTGTCCATTTTAAACAAAAGAAAGTCACTTAGAGTGGTCCTGACCACACCGCATCTCGGATTTAGGCGGGGTTGACTCTTACATGTCTCAAATGACCCATGGATCGTTGTCTTAAAGTATCAACACAATCCGAATGCGTTTGGCCGATTTTCCGTATGCCAGTTGATGTTTTTCACTTAAAATGATGTCCTTTTGAAACAAAAGACATACACTTTGAGTTTTTCCGGCCACACCGCGCCTCAGATTGAGGCGGGGTTGATTCGTACACGTCACATATGACCCATGGATCGTTTTCCTAAAGCATCAACACATTTCTAATGCGTTTGGTCAGTTTTTCGTATGTCACTTTTTGTTTTCACTTAAAATCTTATGGAAATTCATATAGAATATTTTTATATCATATTTAGTATGGATTAGATTTTAGTTGATCGTGCTATGAAACATTTCAGAGCTAATGAAATTAAGGAAGGTGGAGGGGCTGTCCGGGAGGCTATCTGGGGGGGCTGTCCGGTGGGTGTCCGGGGGGCTGTCCGGGGACCAAGGAGGAGGGTGGGGGGGCTATGCGGGGTCTGTCCGGGGGGTGTTTGGGGGTTGTTCAGGGGGATGTCCGGGGTTGTTCAGGGGGTTGTCCGGGGGTTGTTCAGGGGGTTGTTCAGGGGTTGTTCAGGGGTTGTTCAGGGGTTGTTCAGGGGTTGTTCAGGGGGTTGTCTGGGGTTGTTCAGGGGGCTGTCCGGGGGGCTGTCCGGGGGGTGTTTGGGGAGTTGTCCGGGGTCCAAGGGGGAGGGTGGGGGGGGGGGGGGTTGTCCGGGGGCTGTCCGGGGGGCTATTCGGGGTCCAGGGTGGAGGGTGGGGGGCTGTACGGGGGGCTGTCCAGGGGGCTGTCCGCGGGGCTGTCCGGGGGGTGTTTGGGGGGTGTTCGGGGTCCAAGGGGGAGGGGGGTTGTCCAGGGTCCAAGAATGAGGGGGGTTGTCCAGGGAGTTCTCAAACACACAACCACTAAAAGACAACAACATCCATAAAAACAGACAATATATAAAAATAACTCAACTCCAATACTATACTACGAGTCTAGATAAAACCAACAACTAGAATAGATTAAACATCAAATCTCAGTAATATAAGTCAAAAATGTAACGAATCAATATGTCCCACATCAGCATCACCATCACCATCATCATCATCATCATCACCCTCGTCATCGTCCTACTCATCGTCCTCACCCTCCACAGCGCCCTCCTCCTCGCCTTCGCCCTCCTCCTCGCCCTCCTCATCTCCCTCCTCTTCCACATCAGACTCCTCGCCATCATCATCTTCAAGATGGACATCGGCCTGACCACCACTGGAACTGCCACCTGGTGCACCATATATAGAATGTATCGACGACA
This sequence comes from Viscum album, assembly GCA_963277665.1. Classification (NCBI taxonomy): domain Eukaryota; kingdom Viridiplantae; phylum Streptophyta; class Magnoliopsida; order Santalales; family Viscaceae; genus Viscum; species Viscum album. The sequence continues at coordinate 1,222,685,898 of OY728151.1, forward strand.
TGTATTCATCAATCGCTGGGCTGGCCTCTGCTGGAAGTGTTGGACGTAGAACTTCAATAAATTTCATAAATGCACTATTTGCCCTAGCAGACTGTTCTGCCGTCTCTGTGGCCCTTTTCTCAGCCTGTTCTGCCTGTTCCCTAACTTGCTGCAGCTTGGTGGCACTACAACTCGTACTTGAGGCAGGCCAATACCTCGTCGGGGCTATCCTAGGTCGGCAGCGTACTCTGCCAGAATGATCCTCTCCCAACACCTGATGTAAGTGATCAGATGACCCAAAATTGTCTGCTTCTTGGGTATCGAGGGCCTCTAAAGCATCCTGTTACAAATATAAATATATTATTAAGTTAAAAAATAGATATTAAAATATAAAATCAACAGATTAAAACTTACAATCTGCTGCTGAGTCGCTTCGTTGACAGCACTTCCATCCTTTTTTTGTCTACTCGAGCAAAACAGTTTTGCTCGAGGCACACGTCCTTCAATATTTTGTACTTTCCTTTACAATGACATTGAAAACAAAAGTTATATAAAAACTTTAGCAAATGATTAAATAATTGAGGAAACAAAAGAAAATGTAAGTCGTAAAGAAAACTTATAAACAATTGTCATACCTGCTGCCTCTCATGATCCGGCATTGTCGTGCGTCCTAGTGTATGGAGGTATTTTTTTGCATCAATTTTTTTTTTTTTTCTAGATGATTCCTAAATAAAATTAGATAATGCAAAGGATAATATTAATGCAAAACTTGAAAGTTATTATTTAAATACCTCAAATGTAATTCATACCTTAAACTGGGTACTCGTCCAATGAGTAATCATCTGACGATACTGCTCTATAGGACAATCATCCACGACTGGTACCGCCTCTAACTCAGTGCCAACTCTAGCACGCCATCCAATATATAGCTCATTCTTGTAGGCTCTCCAAAGCTCGCCTAAATCCTTTAGACGTTCCAGTCGTGCACCCTCACCATCAGGAAAATTAAATCGAAGCTGAAATCAAAATATTAATTCATATAAATACAAAAATAATTCATGGCATTAAATACAAAAGATTTTTTTACCCATATCTCTGCCCAAGATCTATCTTTGACCTCATGTGGCAAATGTCTCCATGACAGCGGGCTGACGAGAATGATGTCGGAGTATTTGGCAAGCGTCGCCAGAAAACTCCGACATTGCTGCCCTGTTTTCTCAACCATCTAATTGTCTTCATTATATTCCACCATAACCTGTGTGCGACGGTTCCACACCGAATGCATGCGTGTACGGCCCCGCCCCCGCCTCCTGTCAGTAGATGTATCTGTCATGAAAGAAAAACAAATATTTTATCAAAACATGTTATAATGAAAATAAATATTGCTATAAAAATTTGTTAGGGTTTTATAAATATACCTGCGCTAGTCTGATCAATGAGTGGCGTCGGATCCACAGAACCTGATGGAACACCCTCTGGTGGAACAGGAGTCAAAGATGATGGAATATAAAAGCTCGGAGAGACAGAAGTAGAAGGAAAAGAAGATGGAATAGCTGTATGACCTGATGCTGACTGGGGAGTGGGAATCATCATGGGATGTGAAAATGATGGGACAGAAGATGCAGAAGGTAGCGAAAACATGGGAGGCCTAAATACCCCGTGTGTCCCTAACGACACACTGGGATCAGAATATGGGAAGGCTGAAATGTCAGTGGGAGGGGCAGGGTCTAGTCGGGCACGCGTAGCTCTACGTCCACCTCTGGTACGAACCCTCCTCGTACCAACGGCCTGAGTACTAGGACCAGTACTAGGCTCCTCGTCAAATAACTGTCGACGTAACGGTGGATCCTACAAAAAAGTTTACAAAAAAATTAATCACATGACATTATATATTCTGTAAATATATATATATATATATATATATTTGAAATAAAGTACTCACTGTAGGCACTAATGGTGGAATGCCCAGCTCCTCCAACTGATGATTGTTCTCCACCATTTTTTTTCTTCGTCTCTCTTCAATTGGCTGCATTTCCTGCATTTGAAAACAAATATGTAATTAATTAGAAAAAGGAAATTAATGTGTAAACCAAAAAACTAAATATATGAGGGAATGAGGGGATTCATTGGTAATTTAGCTATCAATTGTTTTAGAAGAGCTTGAATGAATTTAATAAAACATACAAGTTGTAATGTTCACCAAGTTAGAAATATTGTTTGATTTGGTTTGAATACAGTTCAATTCCAAATTAGAAAATGCAATTCAAATAAAACAGAAACCAATAAATATTGAAAATTCACATAACGGTCAAGTCAGCTAAAACATATTTGTGATCAATACTAAATAAATATGAATATTACCAACCTTAACAACCCAACTCGAGGTAAACCAAAAGAATTGAGAACATGGATGAATGATTCTATATATTTCCAACCACAACTTCAGGTTCACAATCAACTCTGACAATTGATCTATTGGAGTCATCAAAAGAAATAAATGGATTGGTTCCAATGGAAATAGGGACAGTGTCAATTCCATCATCAGCATCATCAAAAATATGTCTTGGAATTACTTCAACTATGACACCAAATTCAGGTTGAAGTTGATCTTTGACATAAAAAACTTGTTTAGCCATTGATGCCAACACATATGGTTCTTCGGTATCAAGAGTGCGGGTCATATTAATTACTCGAAATCCACAATCATCAATAAATGTTCCATGTCTCGTCATCGAATCAAACCAATAGCATTTCATCATTGTGACTCTTCCATGAGAGTAATAATCCAATATTATTATTTTCTCAACGACTCCATAATAACCCACATTTTCAAGTCACGGTCTACTATCTGATGCACTGGCATAACAATCTGTTGTGGAAGTAACCATAATACCATCATGTTGTGTTCTCATGTTTTTGGCTCGTTCAGTGACAATAAATCTGTACCCATTGATAACAATTGATTTACAGTCACGAACTATGGTATTAGGACCAAAAGCCAAAGCTCTTATTTCCTCAGAGACAGAGTTAGCAGACAAACTCAATACCTGCAATATAAATGACAGTTAAACTTAAGTAAATATTGAAATAATTAATTTAAACAGTAATATTTTTACCTTCAATTTTAACCAAGCAGAAAACTCTTTGCTATGCAAAGTCTCTCTCCTTCTCAAAGATAAAGAACGATGATTCCTATTTATCATTGTTTTATGTTCCCTGTAGATAAAAAAATATGAATAGTTTAACAGATATATATGTAAGATATACATATTCAATTTTGTTACCTGATATAGTCATCGAACAAATCACAGTTGAACAAAACTATGCGATGTGCCATCTCCCGCTCTTCATGGCTTAATGTCTTCAATGTATATGATCCAGGAATTCCTCCTGTTTGAGGAAGTGATGGAAAACTGGGTTCAATTTTCTCATATTGTTCTTCTTCATTTCTCATTGGTCTGTTCATTCTTGTAGTAAGACCAGACAAATACATCGAACATAAATCCATACATTCTTGAGCTAAGTAACCATTCACGATAGAACCTTCGGGATGATTCTTGTTTCGAACATAAGACTTTAATGTGAACATATTTCTTTCAATTGGATACATCCAACGAAAAGAAACAGGTCCTCCAAGAAGTATTTCAGTTGGAATATGGACAGTCAGATGCAACATGCATGTGAAAAATGATGGGGGAAATATTTTCTCCAACTCACACAAAATTAATGGGGCATCTGTCAACATTTTTTGCAAGAAATACTTGGACAACTTATTAGCACAAAGTTCTCTAAACAAATGGCACAACCGAATAACACCCACCCTTACATTATTGGACAAAAGATGATGGATTGCTATTGGAAGCAACTCATGCAGTAGAATGTGATAATCATGAGTCTTCAAAGATTTTAGCTTCAACTCTCTTCTGTTGACCCATTTAGATATGTTGATTGAATAGCCATCAGGAACTCTAATAGTCTCTAATACTTCCAGAAATTGTTTTTTTTTCAGTAGGTGTCATCACATAAGAAGCACATGGAAGTTGCCATTTATTTTCACTGATAGGCACAGGATGCAATTCTGGTCTGATGCCCCAATCCACCAAGTCACGTCGAGATCGTAAATCATCTTTTGTCTTCCCCTTGACATTTATAAGAACTGAAAGCAACATTTCACATATATTCTTTTCAATATGAATTACGTCTAAGCAATGACTTAGCAAATTGGTTGACCAATAAGGCAAATCAAAAAAGATACTTCTCTTCCTCCAATTGTAACAGGTTTCTGTGGAAATATTCTTTCTCTTTCCAGATTTCATTTGACCCTTCCCGAACGAAAAACTAAAATCTTTCAATTCATTAAGCACATCAGTTCCATACATACGCTGAGGTGGATCATCGGTCTCTATAATATTATCAAATCTTCGACGATTCATTCTATATGGATGATCCTTTGGAAAAAATTGTCGATTTCCCATAAAACTGAAACTACAACGATGTTTCAGTCTTCTGGATTGTGTATTCTTCATACAAACTGGACATGACAGTTTTCCCTTCGTGCTCCATCCAGACATCATTGCATAAGCCAGAAAATCATTGATCGTCCACATAAGCGCAGCACGCATCTGAAATATGTCTTTCGAACATGCATCGTATGTGCTCACACCCACATCCCAAAGAAGTTTCAACTCTTTTATTAAAGGTTGCATGTATACATCAATATCAATGTCGGGATCAGAAGGACCAGATATGAGTATACTCATGAAAGTGAAAGATTTTTTCATACACAACCATGGGGGAAGATTATAAATGTGTATAAAAACTGGCCATGTGCTGTGCGAAGTAAGCATCTTCCCAAACAGATTAAAACCGTCGCATGAAAGACCCAGCCTCACATTATGCACGTCAGCTGCAAAATCAGGATGTCGAGCATCAAATCTCTGCCATGCAAATCCATCTGCAGGATGAACCAACTCATCATTAGTCTTCTTTCTCTCGGTATCATGCCATCTCATTTTTATTGATATGTCATCAGACATAAAAAGATTCTGGAGTCTGAGGATCAATGGAAAGTGCCACATTACTTTCTGTGGAACGCGGGATGGTGTTCCATCAGATTTTGACTTCCAGCGGGATGTGCCACATTTTATACATTCATTTCATTCAGCGGTTTCTTCCCAGAATAAACTGCAATCTTTCGGGAAAGCATGAATTTTGTTTCTGGAAAATCCAAGTTCTTCAACTAACTTCCATTCCATATAGTGGTTTGAGGGAATATCTGCATCATCTGGAAGTAAATCCTTCAAGAGGGTAAGAATGTAATCGATTGCTGTATTAAAAATCCCATACATAGTTTTTCCATGAAACAATCGGATTAAAAATTCCAGCTTTTTCATTTTATCGCATTGTCGATATACTAGAGTCATGGCAGCATCATTTAATTTTTTCACCCTATCAATATCATCATTTTCACTAGATGCATCAGTTGTCCTCATATCGACGTCTTCTTGAGTCGAAATCCTTTCTTTTTCATGATGATGAATAAACAGAAACTGATCATCTAACAAATTCTCCATTCCAGTCCTTTCATTTCGATCATCACCAATTTGAGATTTCATTTTCTCCCCATTGTGATACCACACAAAGTAGTTTGCTTGAAAACCATTTTTGGTTATGTGGTAGATGACTTCTTCATGACTCAACCAAGGTCTACCAACACAATTGGAACATGGGCAGTGTATGCGACCACTATCTGAAGCATTGTGAAATGCAAAATCTATAAAGCTCTCCAAATTGTTTTGAAAATCGCTTGAGATACGATCGGTTTCATACATCCAACTTCTGTCCATTCTGTAAAAAGAATTCATATAAGTCATTTTGTCATAAACAATTCAATAGGATTGAACTTTAATAGAAAATACATTTAAGTAAACGATAAAGGAAGAAAATAATCATGGTATCAACTACACATGTGAAAAAAACATACTAATGTGTTATTGAAAAAATGTAAAACTAACAAGAACTTAATGTGTTATCACATCAAAGCATGCCTCATCCCATAACCATATTAGTAGGGTATCCTCATATGCGATTTACCTTTTTGAATTAATATGCACTTCCTCACTAGGTACCTGAGTAGATTTCATAGATATAATCACCTTACATCATGTAAGGCTTCCATTATGTATGATCTGCAGAATAATTTGAGTGATCATGAATCATGCATGGGATCTTCCCATGATCACTATAGATTATGAGAAGGAATTATGATAGGTCACGTGAAGAACATAAAACACATATTTTAGATAATTTGAGACATAATATAATAAAATAATGTATAAATCTATGGAATTTGGGATAAAAGGATGGATGAAATACTAAAATATGGGAGACTAAGGTGAAGGAAATATATGTTGACCCTAATGTTCATAACATGCATCACCTATGAAATTTTATTTCACTAGGAAATTTCATCCTGTTCACAATACATTCCATTGGAAACCTATTTTGATCATTTGATGTCCCCTTGACATGTCAAATAAAATCAGATGGCACCCATGAATATGCCACCCTTGTAATGAAAAGACTTTAATTCTCACCATACAGACTACATGTTTTTCAATAGATATGTATCTCCTTCTATATAGTGGAATCAATACAAATTATCTCAGTCTCATATTAAATGTCAGGAATGTTAGATGGCTCCCTTAACACCCTCCAGGCACACCAACTAGGTCATGTGATGTCCTTAAATCATGTCACTATGGACATAAATCACCCTTCAAGACATGTCACACTGACTCTAGAGTTTCCCTCCCAGTGTGTCAAACATGTCTTTTGATGAAAATGGAGAAGATCACCAAAATCAAGAGATTCCCTATAGGCATTACATCCATTATCATGAAATTGCTTCTAGGATCAACCAGTCAGGACTTGTGATGTCCTCCAAACATTCCGTCCTTGATCATTAGAGAAACGTCAGACAATCCATCTAGGTTAGGAAAATTCATCAAAATGTTTATAGGATCATGTAATTTCCATTGGAAATTTCCAAAAGAAACCCTCTATCATGCTAAGTAGATAGTCAAGGCATTCCATGTGGAAAACCAACACATATCCATAAGAGAAGAAATCTAAAAATAATAGAATCTATATGCATTATAAAATTGTCCACCATTGGCATGTAAGATTCTATAAAAATGGAACCATAGTGTTTATGTTTTAATTAATGGAAAAATCAATTCATTAAAACAACTACAACAACTTGATTGAGATCAATTTTTACCTGTTCGGATGGGGGGTGTACCTATTCGGATGGGGGTCGATGATGTTCGGACGGGGGGTTCGCGAGAGCACGGGAGCGGAGGATAATTAGGGCTCTGTCTCGAATGAGGGAGAGCAGATCAGGGTTTCTATTTGGGAAAAACCTTTGCCAACGGTTTGTAAAAACCGTTGGCAAAGGCAACCTTTCCCAACGGTTTCAATAAACCGGTGGGAAAGGGATAAGTTTAGCACCCCTTTCCCAACGGTTCTATAGAACCGTTGGGAAATGGGTCACTGGAATGCCCTTTGCCAACGGTTTCAGTAAACTGTTGGCAAAGGATGAGTATACCAACGGTTTAATTGAACCTTTGGTATACTGCCATTGGAAAAACCCAAATTCCAGTAGTGATAACTTACCAAACATCTAATGTCGATGAAGAACTCCCAAAACGGAAAGAAGATGCTCCTCCTAAAATACGCAGTACACAAGGATGTCATCGATGAAAACCACCAAAAACTTATCCAGGAACACACAGAACACAATGTTCATCAAAACCATGAACACAGTTGGAGAATTCATCACACTAAATGGCATCACAACGAACTCGTAATGCCCATGACGATAATGGAAAGTAGTCTTTGGGATATCCTCATCATTCAAACGCATCTGATGATATCCTGACTGCAAATTGATCTTCAAGATCCAACTTTCACCCTTCATTTGATCGAACAAATCATCAATATGAAGAAGAGGATAGCGATTCTTCACTGTCACTTTGTTCAAGCAATGATAATTAACACACAATTGCAAACTACTGTCAGCTTTCTTCACAAAAAAAACTAGTGCACCCCATGGTGACATGCTCAGTCGAACAAAACCACACTATAATAGACCATCGATCTGTATACGCAGCTCCTGAAACTCATAAGGCGCCATCCTATATGGAGACATCGAGATAGAAGACACTCTTAGATATAGATCGATCTCGAACTCGATCTCTCGATGAGGGGGTAATACTACAACCTCTTATAGAAAGACATTAGGGTACTCTTCTACAACCCTAGGAAACATAAACTATTGAACCTTTGATGAACTCAGCATCAACTTAGCCATTAAGGATGACAAGTAAAAAGCATGTCTATAATCTATCTGAGGGTTTCTCTAGCCAACAAACACCGCTGACTCTCCATCAGCATAAAATAACACCACCTGCCTCTGGAAGCAATCCACGATAGCCTGCACCAAATACAACCAATCCATGATGAGTATGAAATCATATGGTTGTATATATAAACATAGGAAATCTCTCCAAGAGCAGTGTTGACCTAGAACTAGCTCATAGTCTCTACATACTTTAAATAAGTCTGTTTGACCTCCAACTAGCATAGTAAATGCCAAGGGAACTGGAAGCCTATCTACCTCAAGTCCTAATGCATGGACAAGGGAAGGTGATATGAAGGAGTGCATCACTCCTGAATCAAATAAGGAATGCACCCAAGTAGAAAACAAGAAAAGGGTACCTCGAATGATGTCTGGATCTCCTAGAACTAGAAATGTTAATGCATGAAGCTAACCAAAACCTGCTCCACGACCTCCCTGACCCTGACGGTGACCACCTCCACATCTGTTCTCTACTCTTTGAGGACAGGGAGCATCCCAGGGATGTCCTCTGCCTGCCTTATCTTTCCTATGCTGATCCAAAGTTGGTACAACCTACTACTGCTACCTCAGCTGGAATTGCCTTAATGGAGGAACCTAAAGTGGAACACCTGATGCACGTTGAATGATTAGAAAGGTCGGGCACTCTCACTACTAGGGACCTCGACCTCCACAAAAAAAACAAGCACCTGATCCCTTATCATAGGCCTAAGAGCCGCTCCCCCCATAGAAATGAGATACTGAGGGCTGAGACCTACCCCCAACCAAACGGAAACTCTTTTTCCTTGAAAACCGGGAACCTCAGACCATAACTCTACTTCATGAGGAATCCTAACAACTCCCTCTCTTGATGATCTAGTTCTAGATAACATCCTCTCAATGACCTCTTCCCTTGCTAGTACCTCGAGATATATATTTAGTATAAACATAGTGACTTCACACTGGATATCTGGATGAAAAGCCTCCTCGAAATGCCTCGCCCTGGCCTCCTCATCTAGAAACAGGTCCAAAACATCTCGCAAAAGGTTCCTGAAATGGATTCCAAACTCTCGCACATTAGAGCTTCCCTGCTGAAGGGAAATAAGCTCCTGTAAACTGGCCATCTTCGTGGTCGAAGAAAGAAACTCGACTCTGAACTGGTCTCAAAACTCCTCCCAAGATATTTTCAACTCCTCGAGATCCCCGAGGTACAAGAACCACCACTGCCTCACTTCCCCACGCAACATCATCACAACCAACGAAACTCAGTGTTCCTTCCAAGCATGGATCAAACTAAAAGCTATCTTAACCTCCTCCAACCAGTCTTCCATGATCGCATCTGAAATGGATTCCTCATACTTATGCAGACTCTGGCACTAAAAATCATGAAGTTTCCTCCTCCAAGTGTCATCGTCATCAATCTATACTCTATAGTGATCTGCTAGTGTAGTTTTCTGAACATCTTCTGTGCAAAACTAATGAGGACATTGACCTGGAGCCATACAACAACCAATTAGAACTCCTAAAGCTAGAATATGAAAGACTTTAAAATTAATTAATTATTTCATTTTATTCATTTTAGGTTAACATATCCTAAGGTCTAACCATTCAAACACAGGTGAAAAAAATAACGATGCATGATCCTTTCCTAGGTCTATAACCTACAAAAAGTATCACCTTATTTAGTAGCCACTGTAACTTAAAGGTTCATGCATCAGATCATAGGGGGCCCTAAATACCTGTGTCTTAACCGATCTCTATTGTTCACAGTGCTCGCTAAACTTAGCTGACACTGTTTCCCTACCAACCCATGCAACCTTACCTGTTCCTAACTCCAAACTCCATCCTATCCCTCAAACAGACCTCTGACAACACTATGTCACAACCCCCTCCCCACAAAGTGTACCCCTCCTAGGCCAGTAATGTGAGAACATAGATAATAACCCCCGAGTCCCACTTCCAGTAGGCCCTGGGTTGGCGACTGGCATCCAGGGTATAACAAACACATAGATGAGAGACATTACCCTCTAAGAGAACACATGCGGAAGAGAGAGATAAGATAGACACCAACCATCTCTTACTCAGACTAAAATATAAAATAAATCCCAAGTACACATATGTAATGTCATGAAAAACTACTACAACTAAAAAGGGAAACTTCAAGTACCAAAAAAATGTAAAATGGTCATGACCACAAATCCCAAACAGCTCCTACAAACCATGTGCTAATAGTAACAAACCTGTTATCCAACCTGCTCCAAGTGACCTAAAAAATAGTTTATATAACGTAGGGTGAGTATAATAGTATACTCAGTAGGATCTGCCCTAAAGCCTCTCGTGCAAAAGTAAAAAAAGCATACTAAAGAATAGTGAACAACAAGTGAAACTAACTCATCACCTAAATAGGTATACTATGTTCCTAGCCTCACCATGGATACTCTCATCAAGTATCACATACAAGATTATATAATATAATAAAGAATATAAAGGGTACCCTGCTACCACTTCCCCACTGGTTTTCTGCTTTGCCATAACATTGCACGTCTAGAGCATCTCTCTCCAAAAAGGTTTGCCTGCAGACACCTGGGCGTAGCACTACAACATGCACCTCATGAAACTCATCACCACAGCCAAACAACCAAAAGAAACCAGGTAGTTATTAGGAGCCACCACAACCCATATAATGTATATCAAATTCCAGGTATTATACCTCAAGACACTATAACCTATAAACCGAGTAAGGATCCTCAAGCCATCATAGTATGTACATGTTATAATTATAGTAGCACATAGGAAACTATATCCAGAATATATGTGTGTGAAATAACCACAATCCATTACAACCCTCTACACATGTATATGGGGAAAACTAACCACCACACATACTAGCACAACTATCAAGAGAAGAGAGCGGGGACAAAGGGGGAAGTTAGTCATCCATTCTCCCACCGAGATGTTGGGAAAAACACCCCCTAGGGCTCATAATCTTCGGGGTGTCAGTTTCCCTAAATGACAGGGTGGAGTAGCATATAAAAACACAAAAAGTACAAAATATAATATAGCTCACAACCACATTATGGGAAAAACCTAGTCTTAGACTCAACTGTAGCTAACGTCTCTCAGACTCATGACTACCACTGCTAAGACTAGATATCCTATAAGCACACAATCATTTAAAGAGCTACATTAAGTTATCTTATCAATTTTTAATCATTTTCAATTTACGTTAATTAATTCTGTAAGCATTAATTAACCATTACCATTTCCAAATTACATTTAATTAACATCACAACAAAATTACATTCCCTCCAGGTATAACCAAACCAAGTCCATAGTTCCTCAGAAGTATAACCTTAGCATTGCATCCAAGCAAGCTCCAACCCCATGGGTTCAACATCATTTATTCATTTATTTAACAACATTACCATTTTCCATAATTCCCAGATATTCTAAGAAAGCATTCTAAGATACCAAATGCAATGGGATCAACATGGTGAGTAGATGAACTACCCGTCGAGTATTTTCCACCTATAATAGGAGCATATGATCATCTATCCTTGAGAATCTAAACGCAGAAAGCACGTGACATGCCCCGCACATCTTTTCCCCTTTTGGAAGGAGGGTAAGAGATAATAGATTCCTCAAGAAATGGGGAAATTAAAGTAGATAAACAAACATCAGATTCAACAACAACCACTTTCATATAAATGGGTAAGCCCAACTTCAACCCGTTCCATCATCCCCGATGTCCTCCCCGACACCCACATGCATAAACTGATGCATCTCACCACTATAGGCGTCAATTGCTGCCACAACCACTAGACCTCCCTAACCCCACATACCACAATAGCCCTCCAGGCTCAGCCATCCTAGGCTCATGTCACATCCATGCCTCCCTATCCCCACAACCACAAGTCTCGTATCCATAGAACATCACAAGTAGCAAGAACAAACAACAATGGGCTCTCGGCCCTAAAACAAGTCATCCAACCTTCACACACAATGAGCTATCATGGCTCTAAATCACAAGCCACTCGGCCTTTACAAGCAAGCGGGAAACTCAAGCCCAATAAAGACATTAAATTTATCACACAACCAATTCTTATTCCATCTTGAATTAACCGATTCATTATTCATAGGTTCCAACTACAGGAAACCTAAGAAACAAGATATCACCAAATCAATTAAAAAATTAATTTATCATGCCTTTAACTCTTTTATAAACATGAATCGACATGTTTCAGGTTTATAAACCAATTAAATTAAACATGATCACTTGCATCAATTTTATTATCATAAAATTAAAACAACAACAACCAGATTTATTAAACACGCCTCTTTATCTTTCATCCAATTAATTATTAATTAATTATAGATTTACATTTTTTACCAATTTCCATCAAGAATGACATGCTAAATCAAACAAAGCATAGATATCACACTATCTAGCAAATCAAGAGGCAAACCATTATCACGGTATAAAGCAACAACATACGATTGATACCAATTTCTTTAATCCGGTTCATATAATTATTAGGTCAATTTCATTGCTATCTAAAGGGCTAAATCATGATAACTCTATGATTTCACATAAGTAAATAGAGAAGCATCGAATCCCCTACTTCAAAATGTTGTTGACGTTCTTCGCACGAGAATAGATCAAAGCAATGGATCACAATCACCTCTCCTGCAACAACTACATCCACCCAAGGATGCCACTACACAAACGCACCAACCAACAACCAAGAAAACTTCATTAGAAGCATGGAGATAATGCATCATCACATGGAAAAGAGAAATGGGAGGAAATGGATCAAAGAAACCTCAATAATAGAGGTAGATCATACCTTATATCGAAGACAAATCACTATGGATCAAAGAAGGGAGATAGGGATTGTTCCTTGACGAAGGAATCCCCAAAATGATGAAGAGAGGGTCGTCAGGTCTCTTGGGGTCAAGGGAAAGCCACTACAGCTGTAGGTTTTGATAAAAACTGAGTGGCTAGAAAACACTTAAAACATACAACATCAGGTCATTACACGACGTGTAACACCCTTTCACATTGTGTAATGCCTCGAGGTCAAGTTCCGCCGAAAAATGCATCACCTCAATGCTTTATTTTATTTTTAAAACCCTGAAACATTTCATGTTGTGAATCCATATATCACACTGTGAAATAGGATGTCACATCATATAATACAGTTACACGATGTGTAATCCCCCTTCCCAGCTTTTACTTAACCGAACTTCTCCAAACTTCTTTCGAGCCACCTCTGAGCACTTCGATCTTCAAAAACACGCAAAGGGTTGATCCACATGGATCCAGGCCTTTACACCCCATGTAGGGTGCACGTCATGTACCTAACTTACATGTTGTGTACATGGGCTTTTACATATCATGTTTTACTAAAGAACACACCTAGGTGGAGCCACTACTACAAAACTAGGTTTATCTAGCACTAGGGATTTAACAACGCTAGCTAAAAATGACGTTAAAGAACCCATTTGTCTACACTAAAAAAGCGTTGTTAAAGGGGGTATTTAATAACACTAAAAAAGCGCTGTTAAAGGGGGGCCTTTATCAGCACTTTTTTACAAGCACTGATAAAGGCCCACCCTTTATCAGTGATTTTGAAAAGGCACTGATAAATGGTTTCTTTTAACAATGCTTGTAAAAAAGCATTGATAAAATTATACTTCAAAAAAATATTTCATTAAGAATAATATATTAATATATAAATATATGTGTATTGATATAAATATAATATATATATTTTTTAAATATGTTTTAGATAAGGTAAATAGACATTTACACTTAATATATAAGATATTATGTGAAAATAACTTATAAAATAATTAAAAAATATTTTTAATTAATAATTTTCTTATCATTACTGAGTAATAGTCATTTAATATCAATTTGAAGATAACAAAAATCAAAAAATTAATACAAGATCTAAAATAAGTTGAAAACGTAAATCAAAATTCAAACGACCATAACTTTTGATCAGGGTGTCCATTTAAGCTCTACCACATATCAAATCGAAGTCTGCGATGAGCTCTACACCCTTAGTGAAAAAGGTAAACCAATATCACATTTTTTTGAGGCAAAAAAGGGCCAAAATGCCTCCAAAACTGAGTTTTTAGTCGGGGTATCCCGATTTTTTAACATTTTATGGATTTTCAACCTCATTTAAGGGGGTATTATTGCCTTTTTTTGGTGAAGAATAAATTTATTCCCTGATCTTACATTCATATTGATATTATGGTTTTGAAATTTTATCATTTTTCACAATGTAATTTTATTTATAATTAAATATATGCATGGTTTCTTATATTTACTTATAATAAATCACTCATATAAATACTTATATCAACATATTTATATAAAAATGTATATTTTAATACAAGTAAATAAATACATATTCTAAAAATGTATTAAAAAATATCTAACCATTTTTTATATTATATATACATATACATATGTGTGTATTAATAAAGATATATCTATTTATATTATATTCTAGCATATATAAATGAATATAATATATAATATATTTAAATAAATATAAGTATATATATATCACACACACACACATATTGTATAAATTTATTTTAAAATAATTATATAAATATATGTAAATATATATATAAATAAATAGATATATCATTAAACAGAAAAAAACAGCATGGTGTAGTGGTAAATACATTCCATCTTTGAAGGAGAGGTGTAGGGTTTGAATCCAGGAGGGCGCGCATAAGCCTGGAAATTCACAAAGTGCTAATAAAAGGTAGTGTGGGTGAAAAGTGCTGATAAAGGGGGGGGGGGTGGAGAGCTGTTAAAGGGGTCTTGGAAGCGCTAATAAAGGGGGCCGGGCTCATAGGTGTCTGAAAAAAATATAATTTTACCCCCTTTAACAGTGCTACCTTTATCAACACTTTTTTAGTGCTGTTAAATGCCTATTTTTTAGTAGTGAAATTCGTGGGTACACGTTGTGTACCAGGGTACACACATCGTTTACTCCTTCCCTGCTACCCTTTTGAGGGTTTTTTGTATCTTTACACCCAGAGTCGGAATTGGACAAATGAGTAGTCCATTTTGAGTATATTTCCTCATATATCACAATGATAAAACCCTTAAGGTGATTTTATGGAGTTTTGATCCTTTTATAAATATATAGGTTCTTCCTCTGATAATTGAATCTAGTTGTCTTTAGAGAGTGGGGATTTGATATGAGATTATCCATGAGTTATCACTCTTGACTGATGATTTCGTATCTCTTCCCTTAAGGATGTATCCCAGATGAGATTTTCCCTTATATCCTAAGAGGTTATGTGATTATTTGTTTTTTAGGATCCCATATAGTATGCCTCTACTTACGTTTCAACCTAGAGGATCCCATTTAGGATACCTCTATCTTATTACTCTTACCGAGGGTCCCCTTTGGGATTCCTTCACTTACATGATGACATAGAGAATTTATTATAGTATCCCTCAACCTATTTACTCTTATCGTTAGAGGATCCCATGTAGGATACTTCCTTTTACCTTCACTGCTGAGGATCCCAAGTATGATGCCTTTTCTTATGTATAGACATTGAGGATTCCAAGTAGGATGCCTCTCTAGTGTTTTGACTTAGGGACCCAATGGGTGCCCTGATATTTAACTGACCCTGAGCTAGTACATTGGGTTTGGGTAGAGATGGTAACAAGAATCACCTTAGAACCCATGTCAAACTTATAAGCCTGGGAGGTTGTGACAGTAGTGGTGGGTTTAAGAATTTGACCACCCTCACTCTTTTATCCATACATTCACTTGTTTATTATTGATGCAACAATGATTACTAAAGGTGCTTATTGATTTGTGGTTGATGAGCCTGATGTGATGTGTCTCTCTCTTTAGGGTGCCTAGAGGTACTTCCTATGACCTGTATTTCAATCCCTTTCATTTATATCTTTGGTATTCCTAGATATATTTCTTGGGATCCAGCTTACAAGCCATGTTATCATCTATTATTATTGGGATGCTTATATGTACTTATTGGGATATGGATTTTGAGCCTATTGATTGTGATATTTAGGCATGGAATCCCTTGTTTATGATATCCAGTAATGGAATCCCTAGTGATTGGATACTCGTGGATGATTAGACTCTCCTAAGTGATGATGATTATTACACTCTCCCTGATTGATTACTTGATTGCAGTGGTGTACATGACACTCCTCAACGTTTATGTGAAATGTACTCGATGGATGATTACACTATCCTCAAGCGATGCCTAAGATGCTCCCTAGGGTCGGGTGGATGAACCATTACTACATCACCCAAAGGTACTTCCTGGGGATGGGTATGTTGATCCTTTTATATGAATGGATGTCGAGTATGTACTTGGATCCAGAGAGCATTCTATTTATAGATTGGATAAGGGTGAGCCCCTTAGGGATTATCTAAGTCACAATGTCATGACTGACTATGAACCATGACATAGGGCTCAGACATCGGGTTGGATTTACATGACATGAGTGGAATGATCTCCATATTAGTGAATATTTATAGGATTTTTCATCGATATATGATATCCTTAATTATGGTGATTGGAGGCAGGTATGGGTGAACCTAGGGTTAAGATGTGTATCCCCCTGTGGTGACATAGCTTTCTTGGAGACATTTCCAACATTGGTTGAATAAAGTATTGTCGATTTGGATTATAAACCCAGAGATTGAATTAATTATGCATAACTTGAGTGGTACGACATCCAGCTCAATTCCTTTTTCACTGGATGTCCAGATGATCAGGATTACAAACCCAAGGATAGACTGCTATTTATTATGTTATTTTTTTCACCTTACTCATGTATATTCATATTTATGTATATATATATTTATGATAATATATATATACACATATAAATATAAATATACATGATGACACATTACCCATTTTTTTTGTGATCATGGACCCATGGATAGACTATGGTTTCATTCTATTTATTCGATTTACCTTTTTCAATTATGTCTCGACTAGGCTGAGCATATTTCATGATCATGCACTTATAATAGTAGATTTATAAGTTAATTATTGGGGTGAACTATTGGTATTATTTATCACCCTTGTACATTCACCTCGGTGTGTGTGTATACCTTATGTATACCTTTCAGGCTAAGTAAAGATACATGATGGATATGGGTAAGGCCCAGGGTTTCATGATTGAGTAGAGCCACTCATGTGGATTCTTATGATCGGGTTTAAGCAGCTCAACAGTGTCTTGGAGATCAGGTATGTGGTATGGATTAGAGTTAGTAGTAGATTCATTTACTTTATTTTAGTTTCCTTTATATACTCCTGAATGTATGGTCAACCCAATGGGTGACCAGTATTGTATGTATGACATGGATATTCAGGATTTTACAACATTTCATTTATTATTACAGCATGTTCTATTTCAGTTTATTTATTGCTTTCTCACTATGTTTATTTACTATTTGGATGATATCTAGTTATTTCCACTATTGTTACTCTAATATAAGGGAATAATCTCTCCATGAACACACCTTAGGCTCTCGCTACTGGTCTGCAGCCTTTGGCATATGGAGAGGTGCACTTGAGACCTTGTGGAAAACTATCTTGGAGCATCGGTTAGTGGCATCCAGTTCAGGACATTATAAATTGGTTTCAAAGGAATTCCTTTCCTAATTTATTACTATTTGGGATATGGTATGCAGAATTATTAAAAATGTGTCATAACCTATTATGGATATCAGGCTAGTGCGTCGAGAACACTTTTCCTGATAAGAAGTCTTCATTGTTAGGGATATGATATTGTTGTTATGATCTTTGATGTTACAGTTGTATATTATTTTCGCTTTGATCGATGCACATGTTGTTTGTATTTTTGGGATATATTATGGATTTTTGGCTCTTTTCCCATTGGAAAGAGGCTGTTGATGGATTTTGACTCTTGGTTGACAAAGGAAATAAGCGTCTCATGCATCATATTTAGCATGTAGGATTCACATGTTATAGGCCTACTAGTGTGGGATTTTACTAATGATAGCGGCCAATTGTTTTAAAGTATCAACAAAAACCTAAATAGTGTTTTCTTTTATAGGTTTTTGGTGACATTCTACTCAATTGGGAAGACTCACATATATATTTAATTTGGATGGTAGGTGATGTGGATCTATGTTGAGATGTTTGATAGTGAGGCTGATGACTCAGTTATCATGAACAGGAGGTGCGGTTTCCCTGGTAAGTTGATAGGGCATGTGATACCCAAATGTTGGACTCCTTATAGGGTATTTTTTCATGGTTTGGTTATTTAAAGTTTTAGTGACAACCTATATTGTGCTTTTCTATATAACTTAGAATGACATTATACTTAACCGAACTGTATGTGCAGTATGACATGGATCATTGATTCGATGTTTTTTATGTACTATTGGCCCTCATATGTCAACCTTGGAAGTTTATGCCTTCGCTTATGGTTATCTAGTTGGATCATCGAGTATGATGCCTATAGGTACCAAGATGTTTCTCTTGAACTGGACCTCGGGGGGGTATTACCATATACGAATTCCAAATGGGTGTCAGTTTAGTTTCTCTTCTACATTGATATTGTGAACTCTAGGGAGAAATTTATTATGAGAATGCTCGGAGAGGATCAAGGAACCAATAGGCTGATGTTGATATTTTTGAAACTCATAGGATAGTGTTGTCTTTACCTCCATTGGAGAGGTTTGATCTTCTGGGCTAGGTGGTTCTTCCTTATGACCCAGTTGTGAGACTTGATCGGTAGGGCTAAGTGGGATACCTAGAGGCACTTAGTTTTGTACCAGGACCTTGTAGATCGATGTTCATTTTGATTAAGGGTAACCTATGAGTAGGGTTGGTCCAAGTTTATGGATGACTTTTTTTTGCAATGAGCTTAGTTGTATGATTGTTTGAGACTGATGCACGGTTAATGCTCGAGTTTTGAAATATAGGCATATTGATGCCTTTGGCATTTGACAAAGCACCACTACTAGAATAGTTGGCTATAATAACACACCTATCTCAATGGTTTAGAAAAACCATTAGTATACTCTATATCAGTCTAAGCATTCTCAATGGTTTTAAAATAACCATTGGGAATACCATTCTATCCTAACGGTTTTTAAAAACTGTTGGAAACTCCTCCCTCAAAATTGTTGTGGCTCACCTATTCATTTTCTTATCCCTGTCGTGATCTAAACCTGACCCCCTCCTCCCATCGTGACCCCTCCCCTCCTCCCTTCTAGTTTATCTAACCCCATCAGCCTGCACGTCTCCCCTCCTCCCTCCAGAACCAGGAGCCGTGTGTGTGGGTCTCCACTCCTCTCTTCGAAATGAGCAACAATGTTTGAAAATATCACCTCCTCCCTCTAAAACCAGTAGTAGCATGTGTATATCCCTCCTTCAAGCCCTATCATCACTCCCATTTGGATCTAATCCAGAACTGGTAGTGGTGTGCATGTCTCCCCTCCTCCCTTCCAAATCTAATTCTGAACTCCAGCTACAAGGACAATCCTATATTCCCATCTAGGAAAGCGATATCATATGTGATTTCATTTGAGTATTATTTTACATTAAATCAGTGGTCTTAGAATCTTTGAGGTATTATATTAACCATTCATTTTTTTGGTCTAAAACATTACGACATATGTTTTAGTGTTGATAATGTTGGGTCCAATAAATATCCAATATCGGTTTTAATTAGTTATGAACATTTTTAATCTATTTTATTTCAAAGTATTTTAATTTTGTAGGAGGCCATTGGGATATTATTGGATTGAGGATTGAACATCATTATAATTTTTAATCTCTCCTTTATAGGTTGGAAAGTATGTGTTAGGCCTAGATATCTAATGGGTGATCTATAAGAGTGCAAACCCTACCAGTAATAGTTTCAATCACATTCAATGGTTTTGAGGTCTATGGATTAATTAAAGGACTCCCAAATGGGGATGATAATTTTTTGGATAATTATGTAGTTTTGGAAGGGACATTACATACACCATATTCATGTCAGTTATAGAGGACTTAGAACCATGATAGGTTCTCTAGTTACATTATCCATGCATTATTTTTTCCAGTATAGATTGATCAATTAGATTCCTATGTCCCATTAGTGTTTTATCATTGTGTCTTTATAATACAAGGATGATATCAAAGTGTTTTTATTTCAAGAATAATGATAGTTTGTGAATCCAGAACTCCTTTTTGGTCTGGAATATGCACCATATGTAATGTGTCTAGGTGCACTATTCCCAATAATTACTCTGACATGTGCAATAAAAATGAATTTTTTACCTCTTGTTCCAGAATAGAACCTAAGGTTCACCGTATTATTTTTATTCATCCCTTTTTTTACATTTATCCTTTTTATTATTTTATACCTTCAATTTTCATTGTGTTTTGACTAGGCTGGGAATGTCATGTGTACATGAACATGCACATGAAAGAATATGTAATGTTTAGGAATAGGGGTGGCCTACTAATATTTATTTCTAATGATAGTTTGGTTCGGTTTGGGCTAGTTCTATTAAATTTTGGATTGGTTCATTATTGTTTTTTCTGCTTCATTTTGGTTCCAGTTAGTGCAATCTTTATATTTCTATTTTAAATTTATATAGTTGTAGGTCTATACCATCATTAATTAACCATGTATTGATAAAAAAATCTACTTATAATTAATTTATTTTATATTAGTTTCAATTTTAGTATATTTAAAATCATTATTTAATCATTTTTAAATTAAAATATATCACATAAATAAATAAATATACATAAGATAATATAAAATAAACATGTTGCATCACCTTGAGATGTCACTCCTAGTTAGTTTATGGAGAAGACAATAAATCGACTCTAGAACCATTTGAAATAACTTCATTAGCTGGGGTTAGGGTATAATTGCATCATTACACCATTAACCAGTGTATTCTCATTAGATGATTTCATCTTTATGTGGTCTGGAGCTGTCTTACCATTCCCAGGAGCACCTTTATTTATTAATTTTTAATCACCTGTAGTTGATGGGAACTAGGTGTTTGTAGATATATAAAATAATTAAGGAA
This sequence comes from Viscum album, assembly GCA_963277665.1. NCBI lineage: Eukaryota > Viridiplantae > Streptophyta > Magnoliopsida > Santalales > Viscaceae > Viscum > Viscum album. Next base: position 1,222,707,372 of record OY728151.1, read on the forward strand.
ACACAAGCCAATAAATAATAAATAAGAAGTGAATATATGAAGGTCATCATATTTTATTCCATTAAAAATGATATCTCAAAAACCTATGTAATAATTACTTACATTAAATTGAAAACCAATACATATATAAGTCAGTCACTACTAGAATTCTTAATAATTGCGACGGCCTATTTTCAACGGGATACCGTCGCAAATAGCCCATTGTAAAAAACGCTGTCGCAAATACAAGTATTTGTGACGGGTCCGTCATAAATTTTTTTATTTGCGACGGGAAACATCGTCATTGCAAATAAGCTTCAGATTATATGTATTATATATACATAAAATTTTTCGCAATGGGCCTGTCGCAAAAACTATTTGCGATGGGCTCTTGTCCCGTCGCAAAAAATATATATATATAACACTTTCTGCGATGGGACCGTCGCAATAAATTATTTGTGACGGTCAAGTAGTACCGTCGCAAATATGTTTTTAAAAATATTTAGTTAGACTATTTGTGATGGGACCCCGTCATAAAAGGTCCTGTTGCAAATAATAAATTAATTTTTTTTAAAAAAAATTAATAAAATTACGATTAATGAAAAAAATAATATTACTATTATTAAAAAAATAAAAAAATAAAAAAAATTAAAATTCTCAATATTCAAAAAAAAAAAAAAATATTAAAAATTAAATTATGTAATATTTACACTGATATAAAAGACAAAAAATGTAAATAATTCATATTACAATGTTAAATTCAAATGTTTGTAACATAAAAAAATCACTGGGGGGGTTGTCTTCTAGAGGAGGTGGAGGAGCTAAAGGAGCTGGTGGAGGAAACTCCATCCCTAAACTACGAGTCAGACGGCGCATGTACTCCATCTGCTCGTGATGCTGCTGCTGCCATCAACACATTTGCTCCTCGTAATGCTGCTTCTGTTGCTGCTGCCGCCGACACATCTCTTCTTGCTGCTTCTGCAAAGTCTCTATATGCTCAGCCTGAGCTCGCAACTGCTCCTGATACTGTGAGCCAGAAGATGATGCCTCTCCACGAGCTCCTCTTGAGTTGGACGCTGACATCACAACAGTACCATAATAAGTACCATGAGTCAAATGAGATCCAATTCCAACTACTCCGCCCTTCTCAAAGCCATACTGAGTCGCCTGCATCCATGCCGCCTCATCAAAATGGTAAGCACTGGTCTGCTCAGCCGTCTCGTCCCGACCCTCAGCCTATGTCTGAGAGGTCACAGCCTCATATGACTCCTTCAATTCCAATTTAAAATTAAAATTGTCAAAATATTATATGTAGTTAATTATTAAACTGAAAAAATAATACTAACCACAATCTGACGCTGGCGATCACCTCTAATCTCTCCAGTGGCTGGATCACTGTACATCCTCTGATAAACGTCGAACTCCATAATATTGGGATGCTCGACTGCCTACAGAAATATAAAATAAACTATTTATATTTAAAGTTATATAGAATATTTAAAAAATATACTTACCAGATGCTCTCTATGCGAACTGAATGTACGACTACCAGCTCGATGTGTCACCTCCTGTCTCCCCTGGTTATGTCATCCCACTGAAAATATCATCTGAAATCCACCACTAAACCAGTGTAAACATAATCCATCCCAAACATGAGATGAAATGTACTCTGGTCGGTTGGCTGTACACGACTCATCAAATTCTATCACCCCTACTTTCTTAATGGTTGTCCTTCTCAAATTGTGCAAAAACTGGCGGAAACGGTCATGCATAGAAACCTTCCATGCCGCGTGGATAGCGTCGCGCATGCTATCATCGATAGAATTCCATAAACCCTACAAATAATTTATAATATCAAGTTTTTAATAAAATAAATTTCAAAATTAATATTATTTATTTACGTACCAGCCAATGCTGGAACATGTCGCATCGCACATCAACGGGAATCTGTTCCCATGTGATCTATGGCTGAGAAAAATAATTACGCAATATAGAGCTCCCCTGTCCAGTAGCTACATGATGAAAACTATGAAAAAGGAATAAATAATCAAACAATTAGTATATATATAGATAAATTAATGAAATCTAACTAAAATATACAGGTTACCATACCTCCGTGTGCGTAGATCGAAACCAAGATGTGGACGTTGCTCGGGGATAGGGCCATGAATCATCAGTCGCGCAAGACCGCGCCCCCTCCGCGTACCTCTTGAACCACCAGTAGGCTGAGGGTCAGCTGATCCCACATCCTCATCATCCAAAGGTAGATCAACCTCCTCTAACTCACGCAATAGATCAGAGTCCATCTGAAACACAAAATGATTGTTGTTAGCAGATAGTTAAAAATAACTATTATATATAGATATTTATTAGTTATGATTATAACCAGCATTTAACTGTGTCAATGTTCATCTTCATCCTCTTTTCCATAGCTGTCAATGTCAATGTCTTCATCTTCCTCCTCAGCGTCATCAATATCCATATGAGTTTCAGTTTCAGCATCTCTTATCATTTCAAATTAAATTGTAACACCATTAACATCTTCATCACCATCAATCCTTAATTGTGGGGTGTCATCATCGATATTCACGTATATTTGTGAATTAGATGGATTTTGAGCCTTCTTTTGAAAAATTTCAATTCCTTCCACTTTAGCGGAACCACATTCAGTTTGAGTAAACTGATTTTCCCGAGATTTCATTTTTATTATGCTCCACCAATCACTCAAGTCTCTTGAAGTAGCACAATACTTTGCATAATAAATTTTATGTGTCTATTGAGCCAGTAAAAATAGTTCATTTACTACAAGAAGACTTTTATATTTAATATTGACGATTCCATGAGTAGGATGGACATGAAAACCTCTCTCAGTATTCAACCACCGACATTTAAACATTGTTATATAATTATGTCCTAGATAACACAACTCAATAATTTCGTCCAAAATGCCATAAAAGTCAACTTCAGTTTCTCTGTGATGTGATCCTCTCAAGAAAACTCCACTGTTCATTGTTTTTTTTGATTCCCTGTATGCATGTGTATGAAATCAAAAACCATTAACCACATATGAATTATAAGATTTAACAATTTTGGATGGTAGGTTACTCAATATACACCTTCGCTTATCAATTTTATCAGCATATTGAGACATATGAAAATTTGTAAAATAATTATCAATATAATAAATAATAAACAGAATTGATATTAAACCATCAATAATTTATGTTACCAGTTTTTGAAACCATTGAGAATTTTTTTTGCGTTCTTCAAGAGTAGCTGCTGTAATTTGTGGAAGTTTTTTCTTGATATGATTATCATATAACCTACAAATAAAATAAGTTTAAATACTGTAACATAAATTATAGAATAAGTGATAGAATCACTCACAGGACAAATGATGTCATTTCTTCACAGTTGAGCAGAACGTATGTATGAGCTCTGTGATGTTAATCATCTGAAATCCATCGTTCATGAACTCCACCAAAACCAAGATTTGGATGATTAAAAACTGTTAATTGATTGTCCATTTCGTCATAAACATTCCCCTCATTTCGTCCCATGTGATTATGTTTTGAGGGATATTGATATTCAAAATAATGAGAGTAGAAAAAAGCAATTTCCTCTTGCAAATAAGTTTCAGCAATTGATCCTTCAACTGATGCTTTGTTACGTATTTTTTTCTTTAATTTCTACATGCATCTCTCGAATGGGTACATCCATCGAAACTGTACTGGACCTCCACATTTAGCTTCATGTGCCTTCTAAAACATATTCTGGTTTTGATGATGCAAATGCTAATAAAGCTTCAACACCCTCAATATATACAGGATTTAAACCAGAACCATTTGGATTTCTGCTCTGATTTATCCATGCTCGATCATCTAATAATGACTGATGTCGACTTCCTTGTTCCATATTTTTCTATATAAAATATAAAATCATCATTGTTTTTGAATAGTTTGAAATTAGAAAAACACTATCTGAAAAAGAAGATAAATAATTACAACTACTTAATAATTATCATTAATTAAGGGCGACACAATTTCCAGTGGATTGACGACTACACTTTTGTCCGACAGCTCATTTAATTGCATCTTTCTCACACTTATTATTTCTAATTATTTCTAATTATTCCTAATTATTGCTAATTATTACAAATTATTACAAATTATTACTAATTGTTACTAATTATTACAATTTATTACTAATTATTACAATTTATTACTAATTATTACAATTTATTACTAATTATTACTAATTATTACTATTTATTACTAATTTAGCAATACTTAGAAATACTTAGCAAAAGGAAAACTGCTTGAATAATGAAAGGAAATTTGGTAATCATCGTTGTGGAGATGATTACAAATTTTTCCTTCATTATCCAAGCAGATTTCGTTTACTAATTATTAGTAATAAAAAAATTATATTATCAATATTTACAAAAAAACAATATTAATATTATTAAAATAATAAAAAAATTATAAAATATTAAGATTATCAATATTCACAACATACTTTGTTCTATTCTTAACATGTTCAAATCTCAAAGGGTCTTCAATTGTCAAGTCATGCACAATAAAAAGTTTGTTTCAGTTATGTCCAATGTAAACTCTATAATTGTACTTTCATGGTTGATCACCTCACAACTAGTGTTGCAATAGGACGACCAAAGTAATGACGTTCTCATCTCTAAGAATCATCTCACATGACACTTTACATAGATCATTCTTCCTTAAAAATTTGAGAGGATATCATTATTTTTCCCTTAAATTTTCAAGGAAGAATGGTCTATGTAAAGGTTCATGTGAGATAATTCTTATAAATAAGAAGGACATGACTTGGTTTGTCCGATTGCAACACTACTTGCGAGGTTATCAACCATGCAAGGACAATTATAGAGTTTACATTGGACATGGGTGACACAAACTTTTTATTGCACATGACCTGAAAATTGGTGACCCTTTAAGATTTGAACATGTTAAGAATAGAGCAAAGCCTGTTGCGAATATTGATAATTTTAATATTTTATAATTTTTTTATTATTTTAATAATATTAATATTGTTTTTTCGTAAATATTGATAATATAATTTTTTTATTACAAATTATTGCTAATTATTGCTAATTATTACTAATTATTACTAATTATTACTAATTATTACTAAGTATTACTAATTATTACTAATTATTGCTAATTATATATAATTATTGATAATTATATCTAATTATTGCTAATTATATCTAATTATTCCTAATTATAACTAATTATTACTAATTATAGCTAATTATTACTATTTATAGCTAATTATTACTATTTATAGCTAATTATTACTATTTATAGCTAATTATTCCTAATTATAGCCAATTATGGCTATTTATAGCTAATTATAGCTAATTATAGCTAATTATAGCTATTTATAGATAATTATTTCTAATTATAGCTAATTATTGCTAATTATAGCTAATTATTACTAATTATAGTTAATTATTGCTAATTATAGCTAATTATTGCTAATTATTGCTAATTATTGCTAATTATTGCGAATTATAGCTAATTATTGCTAATTATTCCTAATTATTGCTAATTATTGCTAATTATTTCTAATTATTGCTAATTATTCCTAATTATTTCTAATTATACCTAATTATTGCTAATTATATCTAATTATTGCTAATTATATCTAATTATTGCTAATTATATCTAATTATTCATAATTATAGCTAATTATTCCTAATTATAGCTAATTATTCCTAATTATAGCTAATTATAGCAAATTATAGCAAATTATAGCTAATTATAGCTATTTATAGCTAATTATAGCTAATTATAGCTAGTTATAGCTAATTATAGCTAATTATAGCTAATTATATCTATTATAGCTAATTATAGCTAATTATAGCTAATTATAGCTAATTATTCCTAATTATTTCTAATTATAGCTATTTATTACTAATTATTCCTAATTATAGCTAATTATAGCTAATTATATCTAATTATATGTAATTATATCTAATTATATCTAATTATTGCTAATTATTGCTAATTATTGCTAATTATTGCTAATTATTGCTAATTATTGTTAATTATTGCTAATTATTGCTAATTATTACTAATTATTGCTAATTATTTCTAATTATCCCTAATTATCGCTAATTATCGCTAATTCTTGCTAATTCTTGCTAATTGTAACTAATTGTAGCTAATTGTAGCTAATTGTAGCTAATTGTAGCTAATTGTAGCTAATTGTAGCTAATTGTAGCTAATTGGAGCTAATTTTAGCTGATTGTAGCAAATTATAGCTAATTGTAGCTAATTATTCCTAATTGTAGCTAATTATTCCTAATTGTAGCTTATTATTCCTAATTGTAGCTAATTATTCCTAATTGTAGCTAATTATTCCGAATTGTAGCTAATTATTACTAATTGTAGCTAATTATTACTAATTGCAGCTAATTATTACTAATTGTAGCTAATTATTACTAATTGTAGCTAATTATTCCTAATTGTTCCTAATTATTACTAATTGTTCCTAATTATTACTAATTGTTCCTAATTATTACTGATTGTTCCTAATTATAGCTAATTGTTCCTAATTATAGCTAATTGTTCCTAATTATAACTAATTGTTACTAATTATTCGTAATTATTACTAATTATTCATAATTATTACTAATTATTCCTAATTATTACTAATTATTCCTAATTATATCTAATTATTCCTAATTATTACTAATTATTACTAATTATTCCTAATTATTACTAATTATATCTAATTATTACTAATTGTATCTAATTATTACTAATTATATCTAATTATTACTAATTATATCTAATTATTACTAATTATTACTCATTATTACTAATTATACATAATTATTACTAATTATACATAATTATTACTAATTATACATAATTATTACTAATTATACATAATTATTACTAATTATACATAATTATTACTAATTATACATAATTATTACTAATTATACATAATTATTACTAATTATATCTAATTTTTACTAATTATACATAATTATTACTAATTATTCCTAATTATATCTAATTATTCATAATTATATCTATTTATTCCTAATTATATCTATTTATTCCTAATTATATCTATTTATTCCTAATTATATTTATTTATTCCTAATTATATCTATTTATTCCTAATTATATCCATTTATTCCTAATTATATATACTTATTGCTAATTATATCTACTTATTGCTAATTATATCTACTTATTGCTAATTATATCTATTTATTGCTAATTATATTTATTTATTGCTAATTATATCTATTTATTGCTAATTATAAATATTTATTGTTAATTATATCTATTTATTCCTAATTATATCTAATTAATATTAATTATAACTAATTATTTATAATTATAACTAACAATATCAATTTATTAGTAAAACTAAATATAAATAAAAATCAATTGAAATCTAATTAAATTAGAACTAATAAACAACAATTAAAATTAACATAAAAAATAAAATAAATAATAAAAAAATAAAATATAAATACCTTAAACTTTGATATTCTGAAGACATTGACGCCCTCCGATTGCTCTTGTATAAAAAACTTCAACTAAAAGAAAATTTCTCTTTGAAACTGAAGAATGAAGAGAGAGAGAGAGAGCAAGATCTGAATGATTTGGGAAAAAACGGATGAGGGTATATATAGGTTAGATTAGTTGTGACGGGCTTCCCGTCACAAATGGTGGTATTTGCGACAGGACCCGTCGCAATTACCCTCGCCCGCATTAATTATAGTCGGCGGTTAAAAGGTTATTTGCGACGGGTCCCGTCGCAAATAGTACCTGCCGACAGTCTTTTTGCAACGGGACGACATCCCGTCGCAAAAAGGTATTGACCGCCGCCGGGTATTTGCGATGGGGACGACATCCCGTCGCAAAAAGGTATTGACCGCTGTCAGGTATTTATGACGGGTCCCGTCGCAAATACCCCTGCGCGGTTTGGCGCGCAAGCCGCGCGGTTTGGCGCATAAGTCGCACCAAACTATTTGCGACGGGCGACATCTCCCCATCGCAAATAATATTCGCGCGGTTTGGCGCACAAGTCGCGCCAAACTATTTGCGACGGGAGACGAAATCCCGTTGCAAATAATTGGTTATTTGCGGCGGACTACTTTCCCCGTCACAAATAGCTTCCTGGACGGGTTATTTGCGACGAGATTTCTTCCCGTCGCAAATAACCCGTCGCAAATAGTGATTTTTCCCGTAGTGAGTAATCCACATGATCATCCATTTATAAAATGTATTTCATTATAGGATAAGAATCTTTGAAATATTTTGAATGATCATAGATGTGTACTATGTAATTAAATAGAATATATACCTACATGGCACATCATGATATAAAGGATGTGTTGTTTTTTGATTAAATCTGTATAGTCTTAAAAACATTTATATCTACATTGAATTCCTTAAATATATGAATAATTTATCTTATGGAATTATTTTGATGTATAGAACATGTAATATGTCCATAGACATCATGTAATTATAAGAAAATAAAAATTATTTAATATGAAATTCTAAGAAGTGTAAACATCTTATACTCAAATTATTCATAGGAATATCTAAGATGTCTAAACATAATTTTATATGAGTAATATGTAATGGAAATGTCCTAGATAAGGTGAGGGACATGGAGTGTGGAGTTTCAATGGTTAAATTTGGATCTTTTAATGGATTAACTAGTCCTTGTTGTGGGGGTTATCAGTAGATGTATTGATAGATGTTCTTATATATAGAACATCTCATTTAAATAACACCCATAGGTATTTATATTCCATAAGAAAAAATTTCATAATTAAATCCTTAACTCTCTATGGATTTAACACATTATTACCTATTGATATAATGGAATTCAATATCACAGTTTTATATTTATAGTATTTTGTTATATATATAGTATTTTGTTGTCTTTTATATTATGATTCTCATATAGTATTTTGTCGTCTTTTATATATATAGTATTTTTTTGCCTTTTATATTATGATTCTCATTGATATATATTATTTTGTTATATATATAGTATTTCATTGTCTTTTATATTATAATTCTCATATAGAATAACATGTCAGTTATGGTTTCATATAAGTTGAAGATTTCTCGTTTCATTAAATATTTTTTCTATTAAACTTAAATATTATTTAATTACTTTTATGAAATGATATATAACAATTTTTTTATATAATGGATAGAAGTTGGATGTATGAAACTGATCGGATCTCAAGTGATTTAAAAAACAATTTGGAGATCTTGTTAGATTTTTCATTTGATAATGCTTCAGATAGTGGCCACATACATTGCCCATGTTAGCATTACGTTGGAAGACCTTGGTTGAGCTATGAAGAATTTATCTACCATATAACTAGATATGGTATTCAAAGAGACTACTATATGTGGTATCAAAATGGGGAGAAAATGCAATCTCAAAATGCTCATGATCCAAACAAGAGGACTGAATTGGAGAATTTGTTAGATGACCATTTTCTATTTATTCTTCATCAAGAGAAAAAAGGGATGCCGACCCACAAAAAATTCGATACAAGAACACATGATGTGTCTAATGAAAATGATGATGTTGATAGGATGAAAAAAATCTAATGATGCTGCCATAACTCCAATATATAGATAATGTGGTAAAATGAAGAAGCTAGAATTTTTAATTTGATTGTTTCATGGGAAAAACATGTATGAGATTTCTAATACTATCATCGATTATATTCTTACCTTTTTTAAGGACTTGATTCCAGATGATGTAGATATTCCCTCAAACCACTATATTACATGGAAGTTAGTTGAGGAACATGGATTCTCAAAAACCAAAATTCATGTTTATCCAAAATATTGCACCTTATTCTGGGAGGAAATAGCTGAACAGAATGATTGTATCAAATGAGAGACATCCTATTGGAAGCCAAAAGGTGATGGAACACCATCTCATGTGCCACAAAAATTAATGTGGAAATTTCTATTGATCCTCAGACTCTAGAATATTTTCACATCTAATGAAATATCAATAAAAATGTGATTGAATGATACTGAGATAAATAAGAATAACGATGAATTGGTTCACCTTGTAGATGGATTTTCATGGAAGGTATTTGATGCTCGATATCCTAATTTCATAGCTGATGTGTATAATGTGAGGTTGGGTCTTTCATGTGATGGTTTTAATATTTTTGGGAAGATTCTTACTTTTCACAACACATGGCTAGTTTTCATACACATTTATAACCTTCCTCCATGGATGTGTATGAAAAAACCTTTCAATTTAATGAGCATAATCATATTTGAACCTTTTGATCCAGACAATGATATAGATGTATACATGTAACCTTTAATAAAAGATTTGAAACATATTTGTAATGTGGGTGTGTAAACATACGATGTATGTTATAAATACATATTTCAGATGCGTGTTGTGCTTATGTGGGCGATCAATGATTTTCCTACTTATGTAATGATGTCTGGATAGAGCATGAAGGGAAAACTATCATGTACTATTTATATGAAGAATACACGATCCAAAAGACTGAAATATCACTGTAGTTTCAACTTTATGGGATATCAGTGATTCTTACCAATGGGCCATCCATATAGGAATAATCGTCGAAGATTTGAAAATACCATGGAGACCGAAAATCCACCTCAACATATGTCTAGAACTGATGTGCTTAATGAATTATAAGATTTAATTTTTTTCATTCGAGAAGGGTCATATAATATCTAGAAATAGAATTAATGTTTCCACTGAGACCTATTACAATTGGAAGAAGAGGAGTATCTTCTTTGAGTCTCCTTATTGGTCAACCATTTTGTTACGTCATTTCTTGGACATAATGCACATTGAAAAGAATATATGTGAAATATTGCTTTCAATTATTTTTAATGTTAATGGAAATATAAAAGATGATTTATGATCTTGGTGTTACTTGGTGGATTGAGTCATTAGACTAGAATTTCATCCTATGTGTATCAGTGAAAATAAATGGAAAGTTCCATGTGCTTCATATTTGATGACACCTGCAGAAAAAAATCAATTTATGGAAGTACTATTATCTATTAAAGTTCCTAATGGATATTCAAGAAATATATCAAAATGGGTCAATAGAAAAGAGTTGAAGTTGAAATATTTTAAGACTCATGATTATAACATCCTTCTGCATGAGTTGATTCCAATAACAATCCATCATCTTCTGTCCAATAATGTAAGGGTGTTAGTTATTCGGTAGTGCCATTTATTTAGAGATCTTTGTGCTAAGAATTTGTTAAAGTATTTCTTTCAAAAAATGTTGGTAGAGGAACCATTAATTTTTTGTGAGTTAGAGAAAATATTTCCTCCATTATTTTTCACATGCATGATGCATATAACTGTCCATCTTCCAATCAGAATACTTCTTAGAGGTCCTGTTGCTTTTCTTTGGATGTATCCAACTGAAAGAAAAATTTTCACATTGAATTCTTATGTCCGGAATAGAAATCAACCTAAAGGTTATATCATAAATGGTTACTTGGATCAAGAATGTATGAATTTCTATTCAATGTATTTGTCTGATTTGACTACAATACAAAACAAACCAATGAGAAATGAATAAGAACAATATGAGAAAATTGAACCCTATTTTCCATCACTCCCCAAATAGGGGGAATTCCCAGATCATATATATTGACGACATTAAGCCTTGAAGAGTGGTAGATGTCACATCACACAGTTTTTTTTAACTATGATTTGTTCGATGACTACATCAAGTAAGTAAATTGAACTTGCATATATTATTTCATCTCATGTAATTTTACATATATGTTAAACTATTTCTATTTTTTCAACAAAGAATATAAAAAAATGATAAATAGAAAGCATAATTCTTTATTGTTGAGAAGGAGAGAGACTTTGCATAACAATGAGTTTTCTTATTGGTTGAAGTTAAAGGTAGAAATATTACTATAATAAATTAATAAAATAAATATTTATTTAAGTTTAATATTCATTTATATTTCAGGTATTGAGTTTTCCTACTGGTTCTGTCTCTGAGGAAATAAGAGCTTTGGCTTTTGGTCCTAATTCCGTGGTTCATGAATTCAAATCAATTATGATCAATGGGTATAAATTTATTGTCACTCAATGGGAAAAGAACATGAGAACACAACATGATGATGTTATCTTAACTACCAAAACATACTATTATGCCAGTGCATCAAATAGTAGACCACAATTTGAAAATGTATCTTATTATGGAGTCTTTGAGAAAATAATATTATTGGATCATTACTCTCATGGTCGAGTCAATATAATGAAATGTCAGTGGTTTGATTTGATGAAGAGGCATGACACATTTATTGATGATTATGGATTTTGAGTTATTGACATGACTCGTTCTCTTGCTACTGACGAACCATATGTATTGGCATCAATAGAGAAATGAGTTTTTTACGTCAAAGATAATCTTCGACCTGAATTTGGTTTCATTATTAAAGTAACACCAAGACATATTTTTGATGATGATGATGATGTAATTGACACCATACCTACTCCCATTGACCCCGATCCATTTATTACTTATGATGACTCCAATACTTCAATTGTTAGAGTTGATTGAGAACCTAAAGTTGTGGTGGGAAATATATAGAATCATTATACTGTGTTCTCAGTTCTTTTGCTTTAGCTCAACTTGATTTGTTGAGGTTGGTGCTATACAAATTGATTTACTATTGATTACAAATATTTTGTTTCCAACTAGACCTTCATGTGCATTTTCAATATTTACTAGTTGCATTTTTCTTTGAGTTTCATTTTCTAATATTGAACTGTACTGTATTCAAACCTACCAAACCAAATAAAATATAAACAATTAAATTGTAACAAAAAACAAGATGAATTTAATTGGACATATTAAACTAATTGATATGAAAATCAAAACCAATGAAAATAATGACATAATAAAAAACTCAACTTCAATCCAAATCTTACATGAAATCATTTTTTCTAAAAATGTCATTACTTCAATTTAATGTGTTTGTATATCTTGGGTTGGATGCTATTTGTTTTATTTTGGATTACCAATACATTGGATCCTTATTCAAATAATATATAATATTAGAGTAGAAGTATTTAACTATTTTTATCTCTTTATACTCTCCACATCTTGTACTGTAATGATCAAAAGGATATCTATAAATAGATTTTACAGATCTACACTTACCACTTTGTTCAATTTCAGGAAGTGGTTAATCCTTATCTTTATATTTTTCCTTGCCTTATTTTCCTAGTTCTTTTGTATATTCATTAAATTTTCTTTTGATACCTCTATTTCTAATTCATCATAGATAGAAACACAATTGTTTATTTGATATTCCTTTTCAAACATCTCAAAAATACACTTTATCTTGAGGTATCTTAGGTATTTTTTGAGGTAACCTATAATTTTAACCACTTACTCTCTCCAACTCTCCCTTTTTAATTGCCTTGCCTCCCATTATTACTCACATGGGACCACTAGGAAATAGTTATGGGACCCTGAAAAACCCAGTTATTTTTGTTTATTTCCAGGATATAGTTTCTCCTGTAGTGACCATGATTCCCCCTTATGGAATGTGATTTACAATCTATAAGAGTGCCACATGATCTTTATTTCCACCCTTATTGAATGTGCTTTCCAGCCTGTAAGAGTGTCATGGGATCTATCATTGGACTATTTATTTCCCAGTACACACTGCTTGACCTCTATTTCTTCACAAACTCATATTCTGTTGTGAATTATAATGCTTAGACTATTTATATCACATTCCATACTTCTTTGTACACATTTCTTAGCATGTTTACACACATCACATTACACACTACTTGACCTACATATATATCACATTCCATAATTCTAGTACACATTTCTTGGCTTGTGTACATGATTCACAGTGCACACTACTTACCTATGTATATCACACTTCTACAACCCAATACAGAGCCAAATGAATTATAAAGCATGGTATATTATGTACAACCCATCTCATGTCGATAAAATTTTCATTTATTTCAATATTGGAAATAATATTTTTTGAGAAGAATATTATAAGGTTATTTTATACCATATCACAATCTAGTAGCTTGAAATTACATTAAATAGGATTCAAATCCACCTATAACAACTTTATACATGAAAAAAATGTTCTATATAAAATTTCTTCTACATTTTTATATACAACTTATGTGAAATAATTTTTTTAACGATTCCACATATTGATTTATAAGTACCATAATTATAGAATTATAGAGAAGAGGAATGGAAGATGAGAGATATACACAAGATGATTTTCAACTCTCCCACCCAAGCCAATGGTCTGATTCCTTCAAAATATTTTCACCCCCACTCTCTCTCCAACCCTCCTCTTATAATAGCCTCACCTTACCTTATTACTTATGTGGGACTCCTAAAAAATAGTTATAGGGGGCATGAAACCCAGATGTGGGTTTTTCTTTCTAGACCATAGTTTCTACTATAGGGACCCTTATTCCCCCCACTGTAATGTGATTTTTGGGTTGTAGGGGTTCTAAAATCTTTATCATTGGCTTCTTTATGTCCCTGTACACACTGCTTGGCCTGAATTAGAAATCATGGTAGTCTTCTAAGCTAATTTATTTCCCAATTCAAACTGTTTGGCCTCTGATTCTTTCATAACCTACTATTATTCTTTAACGTACTCTACATGGCCTATATATATCACATTCCACACTTCTAGTACACACTTATTTACCTATGTACATGCATCACAGTACACACTACTTGACCCGTGTATATCACTTCTATACATCATATTGCATGACCAAATGAATTAGAAAGCATGGTAGATTACTTTTGTGGAGTCTCTAGTTCAATGATCCATGACTTAAATTTAATAGAGGGAGGAATAAAGTATCTGTTTATTTATCAAAAACCACTCATTGTCTAGTAATAAGCATTAAATATGAGTAGGAGGTGTTTATTTACAATTTAATATTAGAAACCAAACACATTCATCTTCATTAAGGCCCTGGCCTGTAAGAGATCCAACACATCCCACCCTGTCCTGGTCATGTCTTCTCTATTTTCCCGCACTTCTAACCTCCGAACTAGATGTATATTAGTAGCCCCGATTCCACTTGAATATTTTTTCTGTCTAAACATTAGATCTAGATTTTTTTATGTTACATAATTAATGAAAAATGATATATAAAAATTCAACAATGAAAATGAATTCAATTTAATAAATATTATGAAGCATGATATATTAATTTCATAAGTTCTAAATTATTTTTATGTTCTATTAAAGGGGTAATTAATATTCTAATCACTGATGGATATATTTATATATCTTATCATGATAAACCATATGATACATTATAAGCTACCCATGTCTTAACATATTTGAACTTAGGTGACAATGTTTTTTTTGAGATTTCATATAACGATATTTCTATTATTATATAGATGAATGTTGAAAACCATTATTGGTATAAACCTCTTATTGGTAGGTTGTTTAAGAGAGTTGGAAAACACACTTTTAAAATCATACCCATAACCACAGTTGAGTCTCATAATAAATTTTTTAATAAGATCATACATGACCTAGATAAATTAGATATTAAGATAGAGGATATGGATCAAACCATTATTTATTTAACTTCATTAGATTGATCATACAATATTTTTAGACTATCCTTCTTTCGAATCACACTTACATAGAGGCTTGATGAAATATACCCTGATTTAAATGAAACATATGCAAGTTATATGACACATATATATTGGTATCATCTTTGAATGACACTGAGTGGTTATGGACTATATATTGGAATTGTGGCACTGACTTGAGCTTTAACACAGTCAGTGTTTGGATTATAACACTACCTCCATGAATTGTGGTGTATAAATAATTATCTTTAATTTACTAATTGTGTTTATCATTATTTATTATATATCTCAACTTCCCTACATTAATCAACTTGAAATATTTTGTGAATTATCCCAAATTAATTTGATTTCAAAAATAAATCTAATAAAATAAAATCACATCATAAATGCTCTATATTCTACTCTTATTCCAAAAAATACCAAAATAGGACAATTGACTATTTAATTACTGAATTTAACTAAAAAATGCATATAATAAAGTTGGAAAACATCCTTAAAACAATGAAAAATTTGTGACATTCTCATTCCATAACACTTGATTGATTAATTTTCTTCAATTAATTTCTATCAAAAAGTTTTAAAAATAGCCCACTTCCCATGCTAAAAATGTTAATTTGAATGTATTGTTTCTTCTTTGACATGTATTCTATTTTTATATTATTCCCACTAGATATAAAATGTTTTTGTTATATCAGTGTGTATCCTGTATTTAATTTGAAAAGTGGTATTCCTTAATTAAGTCATACCATATCTTCTTTCTTGTTTTGGTTACACATTAGTTATGGATTTATAATTAATTTCATATTTGTTTTCAAATTAAAGAAATGAAAAACACTCAGGAGTGACAAAGTAAAAAAGAAGGCAAACAAAAATTGCCCAATGAGTGAGATGGTCATCCCTCCTCCATTGCCCGTTATGATTATTTTATTTCAAAAATATATATCAATAACATATAATGTCATGAATTTTATTTTTTTAACTTTTAATTAGGATCCACCACTAAGGTTCTAGTTGTTCACCAACAAACCTAGTGGTTCCAGTGCTCAGGATGGAGATTTGAGGAAGGTGTTACTATAACTAGGAATCAGTGTGACTGATCACACCCCGTCCCTCCCCATGATGTACCATCTACCACACTTTCTGATCCCATGGTGTCATTACAGACATCCAAGATATTTAGGCCACCTATGTTTTCAGCTCTATTTTTCATCTGAGCCTCCTCGCCTCTCTTTCCTGTATCCACCCATGATTCCTACTCCTAAGCCTTATTATGAATTTTCATAGCCATATGTGTCATCCCCTTTTCCTTCTACTTCCTTCTCCTTGGGCTACTACATTCATTCTTCTTCAATTGATGTTTCGATAGCTTCTAACCTTGCGAAGAATACACTTGGACCCACTAATTTGTATAGGTTGATATTCCTTCAGGGCCTGGGGATCCATTGAAATCTATTGATCATACTACCTCAAGTATATTTATAGAAAATGGGTAATTTTTTTATCATAATTTATTTTCATTATAAGATTTATGGATATAATATTTTTTTCTTATTTAACAGCTAGATCTATCGAAAAGTGGTGTGGGTGTACATGCATGTGTGTGGTGTGGAACTGCTGCACACAGCTGATGGTGGAGTATAATGAAGACAATAAAATGGTTGGAAAAATATGATAGGAATGTAGGAGTTTTTTGGAGACACTTTCCACATACTCCAAAATCATTCCTGTCCATCCACTCTCCTAGTGACACATGCCAAATGAAATAAAGGATAAAACTTGGGCACAAATATGGATAAAAAAATTCATTGTATTTAATGTTATATTATTATTGTATTTATTTGAATTAATATTTTGGTGTTAACTTCGATTTAATTTTCCCAATGGAGAGGCTACGAGACCAACATGGATTATGGAATTAGGTGAGATCTGGAGAGGCTATAAGCATGCATTGTATAGTGGACGACATTCTAGAGTTGGCATAAATTTAGAGTCCACAACTATTATGGATGACTTCCTGATATAATATTATTGGGAAATGATTACTCATGGGATGAGTGCCAAGTTCAAGGTATTAATCAAATTTTAGTTTTTTAAATGAAAATTACCATGATTTTCATTAATACTTACTTTTTTATTATTTTTTTTAGGAACCATCAGGAAAAAATAAAAAAATAAGGATGCTACAACATATGTCTACACTTTGGGGCGGATTACAATGCCATACCATGAGAGGAAGTAGGTTCAACACTTACTTAGATGTAATTAATTTTTTATATCTCATGAAAATAAGAGTGTCAATCAAATTAAAAATTAATTTTCCAAAAAAGAACATCTAGTTGGATAGGTTCTAAGGGTAGACCCTAAGAATGAAAACCACATGTTCCATAGTGCATCTAGATAAGCCTTGTAACATGGATTCAAATTAAAAAAACACAAAATTTCTTAAGAAAATAGTTATGAAATGATTCAATTTTAGAAATGATGCAATTCCATTTTTTCCATTAATCTAATTAAGCTTTAGTTGAATCATGTGAAAATCATCACATTTTCGTACTTATGATTATCCCATGTTGATACTGCCATGATCTAGTGATTATGTTTTCACTGTTAAATAATTCATTATTATTATTATTATTAGAATTTTATATTGAATATATTTTTTTTATTTGTTTTCCATGATTAAAAGTATCATAATAATGTCATTATAGAGGGTAGTTTTAAATATTTAAGGATGTGTGCCTTGAGAAAAATCTTTTTTCTTAAGAAAAAAGAAAAAAGATGGAAGCGCAGTAAATGAACTGAAACAACAAAAAATTGTAAGTTTTAATTTCTTGATTTCAATTTTCAATATCTATTTTTAACTGAATAGTCTATTTATATTTGTAAGAGTCTACTTTGGAGGCCCTTTATTCTTAGGAATCCAACAACTTTGGCCCAAATGATTATTTACATCAAGTTTTGGGAGATGAGTATCATGACAGAGTATGCTGCCGACCAAGGAAGAGTATTGTCCCGATGAGGTATTGGCCCAGTTTAGGTGCAGGTTCTAGTAACACCAATACATAAAGAGTATAACATGCATAAGAAAAGTTAGAAAAGGCAAAAAAATGGCTATACAAGTGGAAGAACGATCTCAAATGGCGAACACTAAATTTTTGAAACTAATAGAAGTAATACGTCCATCACTACCACCAAAGACTACTACAGATTGTGATGCATATATGTAGAGGATGAATATGTTTTATAGTGAACTGGGAAGTATTCCTAGTAGTGGTTAGGATGATGACATTCCTGGTGATGGTAATGGTGAGGATGACCGTGAGGAAGAGGGCGAGGATTATGGTGAGGAATAGGACATGAATGATGGTGAGGAAGAGGGCAGGGCTGAGGATGAGGATGAGGATGAGGATGAGGATGATGACAATACAGAGGACAACGTTGTGTGTGAGGGTGATGATAGTGATGGTGATAAGGGACATATTAACCCGTTAAATTTTTGAATAATTTAGGACATTTGTTGTTTGATGATTTAGTGTGAATAAATATGTGTGATATTTTGTATATTTTTTTTTATCATTGGTTAAATGCATCAATTGATTTCCTCTGTGCAGGTGTTTTATTATGTTTATTATTCCCATATAAGTTGGCATTGTAGGTGCAAGTGTTCTGTATAGGTTGTTTTCAGTGGGATTATGGGTGCGAGTGTTCTGTGCAGGTTGTTCTGTGTAAGTTGTTTGCATCAATTTATTTTTCCTATATGAAAGTGTTTTATATAGGTTATTTTCAAGTGTTCTATACAAGTTTTCTAGGAATTTTAGGTTCAGGTGTAGGTTGTTTGCAAGTGTTCTGTGTTGTTGGGTATTGCAAGTTACATGTTCAAGTGTTTGTTTTCAAGTGTTCTGTGCAACTGTTCTATGTTGTTATATGTTGTCTAGGAATTTCAAGTTGCAATGGGTGTGTTAGTGGTTCTAGTGCATGAAAAATACATAGATAACATGGTAAAATCCTGAGAATGAGTACACACAAATTTAAATATTCTTTCTCTGAAAAGAAGAAAGAGGAGAAGCTGCTATTTTGGGTATGTGTTTTTTTGTTCTTGTTGAATAATTCTCTTTCTTGATGATAAGAGACAAAAACCTATGGATTTTTCTAAAGTATCTATTTGAGGTTTTCAATGGAGGCCTGATTATATCTGTTTCATTCTTGAAGATCAATTCACACACAAATAATAGGTGGAAGGACTATTTTGATGTGAAGTCAAAGACATTTCATTCACCGTTGAAGAAACTCTCTCGAGAGTGTTTTTGATTATTTGAAGATTCTATCACTCAAGAAGAATAAAGAGAAGTCTATTCATTACTGGTCTATCAAGATATATACTTTTGATAATCCATGATGAGAGGTATGATTGGAAGCTCTTTCATTCACTGTTTTGTTTGCTGAAATTAATGATTTACAACACATAGACATATGAACAATTCAAGTAGAGAGTAGGAAATCATGATATGGATATCATAACTATTGAATCATATCAAGGAGTCTCACTGACATCAAACCATTGTTGCATTACATCATTATTGCAGGACCATGAGCTGGTGTATGTAAGTGTTTTTCTACAGTGGAGTTGGGTATTGTAGAGTGGAGTTAGGAATTGCATAGTGGAGTGTTTGTTTGCATTACAAATCTACTGTAGTGGAGTGGGATGGTGGAAATGGATGCTACAGTGAGTGGAGTGTTTTTCCAACACAAAAAATATATATTATGTATGATTTCCAACTTCACTAAAAAATTTCTAAACTTCTACAACTCAACAAAAGACTTATGGAGTGGGGGATTCATATGTTCCATTCTATGTGTTGGATGCATATGGAGAGGATGCATATTTAGTGAGTGGTCATTGGGGGATCCAGGAATTGTGATTGATACAAATTCTGTGTGTTGGATGTAGTAGGGTATTATATGATTCATTTATGAAGTTACAGGTGTAGGGAATGGGGGATGCAGTGGGGTATGTGGTGATTAGATTCTGAAGTTGTAGGTGTAGGGAAGGGGGGATGCATTGGGGTATTAGGTGATTCAATTATGAAGTTATATGTGTAGGAAGAGGGATACTGATTGCGGTTGAGTTGGAGAGATTTATACCAATGGTTCTAAAACCATTGGTATTTATCTATTCCAATGGTTTAGTTTAAACTATTGGTAAAATAACATTGCATCACCTTATACCAACATTTCCATCTGAACCATTGGAATAGGTTTATACCAATGATTATCAACCATTGGTATAACCCTATTCCAATAGTTCAGATGGAACCGTTGGTAAATTGATATCCTTCCCACCCTATCCCAACAGTTTTCTGTAAATCGTTGGTATAGGGCTACCCCGATGGTCCACACACCAATGGTTTTTAGAACCACTGGGATAAATGGTTTTAAACTATTGGGATAGGTTAGCTTTCTAGCAGTGCACCTAGGATTCTTTGTTATCTAAAATGGATTTTAAAGGCAAGACTATTCAGGTGCGTAGACCTGTTGACTAGTATTTATGCTATTGCTAAGGTAGTTAGAGCGTGGGTAGACGCTTGTGATTGGAATGACACTGGGTGATGGACGAACATGGATTAAATTTTGGCATGGGTAAGGTGCCCAATTTTGAAGAGGGGTTCCAAGGGAGATTCTATCTTATTTGAAATGACATGTTGTGTAGTATGGTTAGCTTGGTTTTAGTAACATATGACTCACTAGAGTATGAGTCAGATGATAAAGGTATACACTAGTTTCTTGTGGTATTGTTTAAATCGTAAATTGGTGAGTGTCCATATATGATCCTAGGAATGATGTTTTGAAGAATTTTTATGGGCATGGTTGCTTGAGAGTTGTGATTAAAATGAAGAACCTACCTTTATGGTAGAGGATACATCGATAATGAATGGGGTACCATAGGATGATTACCCCTGTTTGGACCTAAACATGTTTTTAGGTGTTGGTTAAAGGCAAGTATAGCCCATTTTAATGTAAGTGTGGCTTGGAGAGAGTGATAAATGAATTTATATGGAATTATAGTGTACTTTTAGTTATAGAGTATCATGATTTATATTGATACCATCTTGAGTACATTGAGAGAGTGTCAAATTTATGCTGAAATTCTTCTCTCTTACATATCTTTTTAGTTTGATGAAGGAACTTGTTGAGTTTGTGCTCGAGGAGTAGTATAAGGTATTCCATATAGAGGGGAGTGCACCGTTGGCTGTTTGGGGGTGGTGACCTTCATTTTCATTTGAAATTAGGAGTTTTACATGAGTCGTTGATATCAGAGTTTGGTTATGAGATGATGATAAGGGTATTATTATGGTGGGGAGTACCAAGTCAGTCTTAGTCGAACATATCCTATGTAGGAGACAATTGTTTATTCCGTGAGATTGGTCATTGGATAATCAAGATGGCTTAGTTGTGCAGATACTCAGGATAAGGTCATGGCTGCATTTGACCACCAAGTATTCTCGGGTATGAGAAGGTTTATGGTGGGGTGGTTGTAATGACCCATGTTTTTCTAAACTGAAAATTTGATTAGAAATGTGAATTTTTTCTTTTAGATGCTTATAAGGGGTAAAATGGTCATTTTACCCTTGAATATGACCTAAAATAATTATTTTAACCACTCTGTTTGTCCTGGAATAGGGTTTTTACCCCATTATAGAAGTTTGGTGTAATTTCGAACCGTTCAAATTTTCATGAAATAATTAAAATTTAAAATTTAATTGATTAAATATTAATTTATTCACATGCATTCATTAGACTATATCTTTTGAATGAAGTATCTTATTGATATTCTATCTCTACTTTTGAGTCTTAAATTAGGAGTTTTTTCTAGGTGGGGCATAAACTCATGTCGGGCGCTGAGGCTAGGCACATACCCCTTTTTAATTTTCTTTTATTTTCTTCATTTTCTTTCCTTTATTTTCTTTTCCTTCCATGGCTTCTCACGAACACCCCCATGGAATTCCTCCTTTGTGAAACTGATATAGAAGAGGGATATAGAGAGAGATAAATCATGAAAGGGTAAGAGAGGTACCATCGTGGGGCTCAAGATGAGTTTGATCATCATGTGGCAATCATGGATCACGGAAACAGGTAAAGCTTCAGTGAATTCCACCCAATGGTAGGTCGTTGTTAAGTTTTGTTGTAAATCCCCACAGATTTACCGTTTTTAAGATTTAAACCCCTTTTATGATTACTTATGAACCATTGTGGGTTGATCTATACCTTTTGAGGAGAAAATTGGGGTTTCAGGCGATTTGAGGGGTTTCCCATTTGGAAATCCCAATCACACGACATGTGGTTTGGGAACACATTCCCTGTGTTCTTCCCATTTGGAGAAGATGATCTTTTGTAAGTACATGTTGTGTATAGGGTATACATGTCGTGTACTAGGACTTGTCTGTGTAGCCGAGTACCTCTCCATACATCCTATGTAGAAGCACATGGTCGTGTAGAGTACACGACCAGACCCCGGGTTGGTGGCACATCATGTATAAGTATATGACCAGGCTATATACATGGTCATGCCATGTGAGGTACATGGGTAAATAACTCATGTAGGGTACACACTATGTACCTAACTTACACTCTATGTACAAGGGATCTTACACTCTATGTATGGCTAAAGAACATGCCCAAGTAGAGCTTTCAGGGTATACGTCGTGTATTAGGGTATACACAATGTGTACTCCTCCCTTATTACCCTTTTGATGTTTTTTTCATATATTTATGCCCAGGAGTCAAAATTGGACACATGAGTAGTCAATTTTTAGTATATTTCCATGTAGAACGTGATGGTGAAACCTTTGAGGTGATTTGAGGACTCCTAGGTGGAATTTCAAGATTTTTCATAAACTATGAGGTTTTTCCTTTGATAACCAAATCTAGTTGTCTCCTGAGAGTGAAAATTTGATATGAGATGATTCATGAGCTATCTCTCTTGAATGATTCTTTCGTATATCTCCCATAAGAAAATATCCCTGGTGAGATGTTCCCATCTAGCCTAGGATCCCATGTGATTAGTTGTTTTTGAGGATCCCCTGTAGGATGCCTCTACTTATGTTTCAACCTATAGGATCCTGTATAGGATGACTCTATCTTATTACTATTACTAAGGGTCCCATGTGGGATTCCTTTACTTATATGTTGACATAAGTAATCTATTTTAGGATCCTTCTACCCATTTACTCCTATCGTTATATGATCCTACGTAGGATAAATCATTTTACCTTCACTGCTGAGGATACTAAGTAGGATACCTTCACTTATGTGTGGACCTCAAGGATCCCAAGTAGGATGTCTCTCTATTTTTTTGATTTAGGGGACCCAATGAGTGGATTGATGTTTGACCAACCTTGAGCTAGTACGTCGATTTTGGGTAGAGATGGTAACGAGTTTCACCTTAGAACTCATGTAGAACTTGTAAGCCTAAGAGGTTGTGATAGTAGTGGAGGGTTTAGGTGTTCAACCACCCTCACTATTTTATTTATACATTCAATTATTTACTACTGATTCAATGATGATTAACCAAGGTGCTTCATGGTTTACAACCAATGCGTCTGACATGATGTGACTCTTTTTTTGGTGCCTAGAGGTACTTCTTGAGACCTAGATTTTGAGCCCTTCCATTTATATCTTTGGGATTCCTGAAAATATTTTCTGGGATCTAGATTCTGATCCATGATATCATCTATTATTATTGAGATACTCATATGTACTTACTGGGATTCAGATTTTGAGCCTTATTGATTATGATATTCAGGCATGGAGTCCCTTATTTATGATATTTGGGCATGACATCAAACTGGATTTACATGGAATGAGTGGAATGATGTCTATCTCAGTGACCATTTATAGGATTCTACATTAATGCAAGGTATCCTTCATTATGGCGATTGGAGGTGAGTACGGGTGAACCCAGGGTTAGGACGTGTATCCCCCTATGATGATGTAACTTGATCAGAGAAATTTTTGTCACTAGCCGATGCAATTATTTTCTATTGGGATTACTAACCCAGTGATTGACTTAATTATGCATGGATTTAGTGGTATGATACCCATATCAATTCTTTTTTCACTGGATGTCCAGATGATTGGGATTATGGAACAAAGGATAGAATGTTGTTGATTATGTTATTTTTTTCTTCTTACTCATGTATATTAATATATATATATATGTGTGTGTGTGTGTGTGGGAACACACACACACACACACATAAATATAAATATACATGATGACTCATTACCCAGTTGATCGAGATAACAAACCTAGGGATTGAATGTGGTTTAATTTGATTTATTTGATTTACCTTTTTTGTCATGTCTTGGCTAGGCTAAGTATATTGCATGAGCATGAAATTAGGATAGTGTATTTATAGGTTCATCATCAGTGTGGCCAACTGAGATTATTTCTCACCCCTATACGTGCACCTCAGTGTGTGTATAAACCTTATGTCTTATTTTCAGTATGAGCACATATACATTATGGATAAGGTTGAGGCCCAAGGTTGTATGATCGAGTGGAGATGCTCGTGTGGATTCTTATGATTGGGCTTGAGCAGCTCGACTGTGTCTTAGAGACCAAGTATTTGATATGTCTTAGAGTTATTAGTAGAGCCTTACACATTATTTTATTTTTATTTATGTACTCCTTCATGTATGGTCAGCCCAGTGGGTAACCAATGGTGTATGTATGACATAGTTGTTTGGGATTTTACAACATTTAATTTATTATAACATCATGTTATATTTCATTTTATCTATTTCTTTCACACTCTATTTATTTACTACTTAGATGATATCTAGTTATTTCCAATATTGTTACTCTAATATAAGACATAGTATCTCTATAGACACACCTTATGACCTCGCCGCTGGTTGGTAGCCTCTGGTGTATAGAGAGGCATGCTTGAGGCCTTGTGGCGAACTGGCTCAGAGCATCGGTTAGTGGTATCTGGGTCAGGATGTTACAACATGTGTTTGTAGGAAAGGTTTTCATTACTATGACTATTTCTTATCTCTCTAAGAGCCTTGACGAGTTACTATACTACCCTACCGATCTATGAATAATATTCACTACTATAGAGACAAGAGCCTAGAGGGCCACACACTCAACATATTTAAAAGTTTGACCTATTCTAATGAATAAAAGTATAGGACATGTTGAACCCCACCACATTGTCTCAGTGATGTTTGAGAATATATAATCACCATGAAATAAATAAATTCATATTATTTGAGTATGGAATAATCAGTATTTAATTTATTTATTAAATGTATTCATAAGATATTAAGTGAATACATAGAAAAATATTTAAGGAACAAATATTATTTTAATATCCAAGGTTTTCTTAATATTTATAGGAACAATGATTCTAGTTAATGGATAAATTTTATCATATAATATATTTTATTATATTAAAAGTAAGTGATAAAAATAAAAACAATAATTATGACATGGATAGTTAGTCACAACATGTTTTTATAGCTTATTTAGTGGGTAATACATATTCAGGGACTGATGAGCTATTTCTGGGTATTTGGAACCTTATTATATAAGGAGGATGAGGCTCTCATTTAGGTAACTATTCACTATACGTATTTGAGAGCCTCTTTGTCACCCCTCCCACTTCCTAGAGAGAGAATTAGCTAATCCGAGCATCTGATTTGAGTTCTGCTTCAAGGATCTAATGATCGACATAGCGGTGATCGTTGGGTTGTCAAGTGATTCATCAAATCTATGCATTAGCACCCAAATTTCAATTATCGATGCTCCCACAGACTTTCAAATAATGTGTGGAAAATCTATTGGGATCTAGATTTAGTTCCTTTGAGCGATCATCACTAGTAAAAAATGGTTACTGAACATGGATTGAAATTAATTGAGTACTTTTCCGATATATTTTCCATGATTAAAATCTTCATGTAGGATCCTCGACTATCATATCGGGCTGCACATCATCAGAAATAATGTAGTTATGTTGAACATTGTTGAAAATTTTAAATCCCCAACCCATATGATCACGTTGGAAACTTCGGTACATTCAATTGGCATCAGAGGGATCATATGATAGTTTAAGATAAAGAAAAATTAAATTTTTAATAAATTCATGTTGAGGAAATTGCAATGATTCCATCGCCATAGAAAATGATCCAATATGATACCAGATGACCATGACATGATAATATGAAGATCTAAAGATGGATCAAAATCATATTTGAGAGTTTAAAAATTGAAGTAGATATACATATATATATATAAATATATGTCAAGTTTTACCCAAAGGTAGTTGGCGGTGACAATTTCTATTAACCTAGTTATTCAAATGGAAATCTGGTGGCCATAATAGGGTTTTCCAACCAAGGGGTTCATTCCACAAAACATGGAATCTATTTTTTATTTATTTTTATTTATTTTATCAAAATCCAAATTATGTTTTCTTGAAAAAACCCATAAATTAATATAAAAATAAAATTAAAATGGAGGGGATAAAGGGGATAGTGACAAGGGTCATATGAGCCTCAAAAGACAAAATATAAAAACAAAAAAGGGGGAGATAGTGTTTAGGAGAAAATATATGTGAGGGATAAAACAAAAAAAAAATTCCAAAAATAAAAGGGATATAGGCACTCTGTGAAAACACATATTTTTTTAAGTGGCCATGTCGATGCCATCGTCCTCGCACCACCACTTCCATCGTCGCACCACTCTCTTACAATGACACCCCTGCCTCTCTGCCCCCCTCACTGCTTGGCTTGACCACATACCATCCTTGTTAGCTTCCTCCCCTTCTCCTGGTGCACAGTGCGTGGGAGTGCCACCTGTTGACCGACCCGTGACCAAGCCAGGTCAGCCCAACCTGACCCGGGGTGGGTTTAGCCCTTCCTGACCCACCGATCCATTTTGAGGCTAGAACTAGTCCAAAACCTATTTTAGGGGTTTTTTGGGCTATCCAAGACTCGATAAATTTTTTTAAAAGTTCAAAAAATTAATTTTATTTTTTTTGGAATAAAATTAATTTTGTTGGGATGAAAAAAAAATTATTTGAATTAAAATTAGTTGAAATATTTTAATTCATTATAATAACCCTAGACATAAATTTATCAAAAAATTAATTTTTATTATGCATTTAATTTGTGTGTCGACTGATCATGAGTGGTGACCAACCAATGTATGTATGAGTTTTATTAATTAATTAATTAATTATTTCATGTAGTTGATGTTTGTATTAATTAATTAAATTGATGGTCTGTGCATTATCTGTCTTCCTCATTATACATATAAGGGTTTGTGTGTCCATGAGAGTTTTATTGCATGTGTATTACGCATTCCCAAGACCCCCTCATCTGTGTATGCGTATTTATGTATTATGATAAAGATAAACGAAGTCATGAACTGAACTGAGATAAGATAATATTCTATATGAGATGTGGATACACTGGATTGGGGTGTGAGAAGTAATATAAGTTAGACACAACTCAGGTATTTTACCCCAAGGGCCACAGTTGGTCCATTAAGCATAAATGGATCGACCAATATGAAATGATCATGATCAATCATGTTGTTTATTTAATTTATGCATCATTTATTATTTTTGTGAGCATGCAATTTTATGAAAACACACAAAATAATAAAAAAATAATTCATAGATTAAATCAAATTGAGACGAGATGATTTTATTTATTTATTTTATGGTCAAGTTGTGAGTACAATCTTATAGTATGTGCATATTTAATAGAAAATGATTTCATTTATCGAGAAATAAAAAAACCCTAAAAGAAATATTAAGTCATAACTCCTTTATTCATTTGAATTTTAACAAAACTGGGTGTACAAGGTGCTTGTCAGCCCTAGTTGACAGTGCCTCCTACTACTGGGGAGTTCTAATGAAAGTGATGGGTTGACTTAACTAAATATGGAAGCAAATAAGTATCCATAATTATATTGTTTCATATTTATAGTAAAAGTGTTGAGTAAATAAATTTTATAATTTATAGAAGTTGGTACTTTACTCAACAGTTCAAGGAGTCTCTAGTTAATGCAGCTGACCAGTTAAACACCTACCTTGAAACTCTCTGAGTAGTGGAATAGCCATAGATTGGACTATGAGGATAGGTTTTGGGAATCCTTATCACTATAATACTCAAGAAACTAGGTATTATGAATTTAGTAGTGTGGGATACCAAGGATTGATAAAATAATGTGAGATATATCAGGATTTAATCAGGTAATGTCTAATAAGTAATCAAGATAAAAGTACCAAATTTCTTAAATTTTATTTTGTAAAAAATTTAAAGTAATACAAAAAATATACTAAGATTACCATAGTATAAAAAACATGTCCTCACCAGCATGAATTTCCAAGAGTAGTACATGTGTTTGTGCAAAGTACTACTATATAGGAAGTTCTATGTGTTGGAGTCCCCACTACCTATTACACCATACTAGGAAGTAAGGGTGAGAGATATGCTTACAAGAGGCACATGGGTATCAAATTTTATGTCTACATAATAATTTTATCATAAACATACAATTATTTATGGAAACAACATCAGGACATGGATGATTTCATATATTGTCTCATCTCTAAGAAGCTTTTGAGGAGAAAGTGAAGCAATATACAAATAGGGTGATGATTATATTGAAAATGTGTAAATTGAAAGATATATTAAAATATTTCAATAAAACCATTTCTAATATCTTTATCACCTACTTAATTCAATTTCATTTAATATTACAAAATGAATAGTATGAATAAAATGATTCATTAACTTACAGGTAAGGTTTTCCAAGTTTATAAGAACTGAAATAAAGTTTAACCTTTAGTTATTATTGTGAACAAGTTGAAAGACAAGGAAAAAAGGCTAATAGAAAGCATGAAACCAAAGGAACATTCACAACATACTTCAAAATAAAAGAGGAAAATCATCATAAAAGAGGCTATTTGCTTTACATGTCATGATATAAATCTATAGAAGATAAAGATCAACGAATTGAAGTAGAAGAAAATAACGACTTTAACTTAATTATATTCATCATTGTATGTAATGTTTTATTCATAATTATTGGGTATTAAATACAATATGATTATCAAATATGTTTATTGAAATATAGTAACCATGTAAGAAAATAAACGTTAGAATAAGTAAGGTGAATTCTCCAAGCAGCTAAGAAAGGGTGATTCCTATATCAGTAATGAGAAGTACAAAACTTATAATTGCTGATATTAATTATTATAGATGAAATTTTATTAAGTATAACCAAAAAATACATATCATGAATCCATTGGACACACAGATACATTATTCCATTTTTTTAATGAATGTTTTTTATGGTGTCTAATACTCAACTAATAGTTTATTAATGATTGAATCATTGGAAATAATTGATGAATACAAAAAAATGTAAGACTCAGTTATAATAAGATATGGAAAGACAATTATTTGTCAAATAAAACAAAAATGGATGTCAAGGATATAACTAGAATGGTATTTTTACTTTTTGGAGCTAAAGAACTTAGGTATTATCGACACATTGACTTATCTAGTTTTGTACCAAAAAATCTTTAGAAATAAAAGTAAGCCACAAATCTTTCAGAATTAGTTCAGCTAGAGAGTGTGAACTAATCCAAGGTAAAGATAGTGGTAAATATAATTCATAATATTCCTTTAAGTTTTTTAAAGAATTTAATAGTGAAGTATGAAATATGTATGGTTAAATGATATGAGTTATTTTGAGCTAATGTGTCAACGAATATCTTGACCAAGCATTCATCGATAGTGAAAATGTAGAGTGGATTTATTCCTAAAATCACATTTCCTTATATAAATCAAAGTTATGATATAAGTAATAAAGATCAATGATGAGTCTTACATGAAAAAATTGATCATTAAAATTCTATTTGTCATAGCTACTTTATATGATCATTATATTTGGAATTGGATTTCAAGACCACCTTTCTTGGAAAGTGCCTATACGATACAACCAAAAAAATTTAGTGACACCATAAAATGATAACAAGGGGTACAAGTTACTGAAATATAGTTTTGGATTGAAGTAAGCAACAAGATCATAGAATATTCATTTGGAGTTAATTTTTTCCATGTGTCTACAAGGGGTTAGTGGGAGTGACACTATTTTCCAAGTAAAACATACTGATAACATATGAAAAATAATCATTTAGTCTTATAGTTAGTTAATACTAGAATGGAAGTAACTCTATAGATATTGACTTAAAATAGAAACCTAAGTTCAAGGGAACAATATCTATCGAGGTGGATCTAATGAGTTTCTTAGACTAAGTCAAAGTATATATATTGACATGGTATTGAAAAATACCAGTTGGAATAATTTGAGAGAGAATTATTACTAATTCCACATTGTATAAATCTATCCAAGAAGATATATATGGGATATAGTAGGAGATTGATATGGTGAGTAAAATTACATACACTTTTATGAAGGATCAATAACATATTTCATGATATATACAAAATGTGATATTTCAAACATAAACTCTACAGTAGAAAAATATCAGTTTAATATATGAGAACTATATGGGAAGTAGTTATAACTATTCAATTTTACTTAAGAGAGTACAAGAGATATATTCCTGGTACTTAGATAGAAAGGGACCCTAGTTATAAGGGGCCACCAACTAGTCTTCCTTTGAATCAATATGATCTAATATCTTAATCTAACTAATTTAATAAGTAATAGAAGATCATTCAAGCTAGTGATATTCATATCAACAAATACCGAGTGTGTTTTAGTTTCTAATGCACCTAAAGAAGTTATGTATAATATGAAATGATTTGTTCTAAGTCTTATAATATCACCTAGTAAGTAAAGTTTTATCATTATATAAATTATGATAATCCTAATATTGGTACTATCCAAGATGTCATGTTTTGATAGTGTAAAAAAATGAATACACTCAGGGATATCATATCTTGAGGATTCTTACTTAAGGAGTTGAAGTCGTAGATAGTAGAATAGCCACACAACAGAGATGCAGAAGTCCCAATGAATAAATCCATAACTTATTAGAAGCATGATATTATCATGTGAGAGCTAAAAAGGATAAATAGAAAGTTAGATCTAGTGCAAGTGGGAGTTTTTTAAAAGTGGATTCCCTAGACCCAAGTTGAGCCATACTTTTCGATTACCATATCATGTATATAGTGAGTTACGTATGATATACACTTATCATAATAGTGTTGATATTTCTGCATCCACTATTTACATGGTAATTTCCATAGATTACTTGTCATATCAAAAGGTTATAGTAGTTCTCAAGATATAATGAGAACCTCAAGATACTATGAAATTAATCTTAAATATATGTCATATGGTCTGGATACATCATACCAACTAAACACATATGATGTTTGACCATCAGGTGTCAGGGGTTCATAAGCATCGATACTTCTTCACATAAATTTCATATTTGGTGATGTTGAGTAAATGAGATCACGAGGACTGGACCACCAATAGGAACACCACAAGTTTCATGTGTCATTGGTTGCTTCTATCTATGAACATGTGTTATGGTCTCTTGGATTGAGATTATTATCAATGTATAATATTTGATTACGTACTTTGATGCAAGATGGAAACTATATCATTAACATCATATCGATTTAGCTTGTGTTGGGTGCGTCGTTGGTGTTATAACATTGATTGAATAATTAAGATAGAATTTATCACTTTTGAAAGCAAGTGATATCTCAGGACTAGTTGATCAGGATGGCAGTACCTTCACTAAATCCATGGACATGGTAGAAGAAGGTAATTCTATCCAATAATTTCAATGAATAATAAATCAAGAAAGGATGCTAACACAAAGTATACATCATTCTTGATGAGGTATCATGAGAAAAAGATATTATATTACAAGAAATGTGTTCATAGGAAAGTTTTTCATCGCTATGACTATTCCTTATCTCCTAAGGGGCCTTGATAGGTTGCTAGACTCTACTTTTGGTCTGTGAATAGTATTCACTACTATCAATATTAGGGCCTATAGGGTTACACACTTAGTGTATTCAAAAGTCTCGTATATTCTAATGAATATGAGTATAAAACATGGTGGGATCCACTACAGGGTCTAAGTGATGTATGAGAATATATAGGATCACCATGATATAAATAAATCCACAATATTCAAGTTTTGAATAATTAGTATTAAATTAATTTATTAAATGATTCACAAGATATTAAGATAATACATGGAAAAATACTTAAGGATCATATATTATTTTAATATTTAAGGTTTGTTTAATATTTTTGAGAACGATGAGATGAGTTAATGATTCACCTTTATCGCGTAATATATTATATTATATTATAAGTAAGTGATAAAAATTTAATTGATGTTTATGGCCTAGTTAGTTGGACTTAACATGTCATTTATAACTTATTTTGTGGTTAATAAATATCTTGGGACTAGGGACCCATTTATGGGTATTTGGGAACTCAATATATAAGGAGGAGGAGGCTCTTATTTAGGTAACTATTCACTACATGAATTTGAGAGCCTCTCTAATCCATCCCTCTTCCTAGAGAGAAAATCCATCAATTTGAGCATCTGATCTGAGTTTTGTTTCATGAATCTAAGGATCGACATAGTGGTGATCGTTAGGATGTCAAGGCCTTTATCGAACCTTTGTGCTAACACCTAGATTTTGATGATTGATTCTATCATAGAATTTCAAAAAATATGTGGATGATCTAGAGATATATAGATATGATTCCTTTAAGAAATATTCACTGGTGAAGAATGGTTGCCGGACATGCCTTAAAATCAATCGAGGAACTTTATGATTTATTTTTCATGCTTAAAATCTTCATAAAAGATCCTAATATTTTATACCGAGTTGTGTATCACTGGTGATGATGTAGTTACGTCGATCAATGATGAAAATTTTAAATCCCTAACCTATCTACTTTTATTGTGTGCCTTGGTACCTTCATTTGGTATTAGAGGGATGACATGATGGTTTAAGCTAAAGAAAAATTTAATTTGTAATAAATTCAAACTACTACAAAATATTCCTTTAACAACGCTAAAAATGGCCATTATCAGCAAAAAAAAAGTTTTGACTACCGGATCATGATTAAAATCCCTAGGATTTTATTAGTGTTAGAAAAGTTCTGATAAAGACATATCTTATCAGCGCTAAAAAACACCGATAAATGACCCATTTATTAGTGACTTTATTTAGCACTGATAAAGGGGAATACTGTAGTGTGATATTAATTTTACAACACATTGAAATAGAAGAAACAAAAACAAAAAATAGGTTACAAATATAAAATTTAAAGGAAATAAAATTTACAACACAAATACAAGAAAAAACACTATTATAAACCTTTAAAACATTGGTTTGTACAATTACATGAGTAAGTACAAATTATCACAGACATTCAAAATATTAATGTTCCTTTGTCTTTGGACCCCGACCCCCAGTCATGCTATTACCAAACGAACCTCCTGAAATCAAGTAAAAGAATGAACCTGTATACATGTCACGACCCGACCTCGGGGCCCGTGTCGTGACTACCCCAAGCCCACCTTCCATAGGCCAGGGGCTGGCGACTAGCACCAAGGCGTAAATCCCAGTAAAAAGGGAAGGCATTGCCTTTATAAAGTAAAAAAGTACCACAGAGTAAGCAAGCGGAAAAGTAAACACTAAGCAAAAACAGAGTACAACTGTAAGTGCGGAAAGTAAGTGGGCCAGTATACAAACCCAAACTGAAAGTAAAGTACAACTTGAAATGGAAAACAACAAATGAAAAGTAAAAGCTGCTACGCCGAGTTGTCCACTGGAGATCCCACCTGAAGGGTGGGTACAGATAGCTCCACTGCCCCTCGGGTCCCGCCGTCCGCTCCGAGTACGTCCCGCCCAGTGGTCCACCTCCAGGTACCGTCCTGCTCTGCAAGCCTCAACCACGATCAACGCTATCTGTCGTCTGCAACCAACACAACGTAGTGCGGGCATATCCCGTGCAGGGGTGAGTATAAGCTACTCAGTAGGGACCCCGAGACCCCCGAAGGTCTCCCAAAATCCACAAAGGATAAACCACAAAGGAAAGATACAATCACGAAGTAACAACTAACACTGCTTAGGTATATGCCCATACATATACCTAAGTCATCAATTCCAATACGCTCCAACATCCGAGCCCAAGTACAACCCAATCCACACAGGAAAATATACGTATTTCCACATAGGAAAGAAAAACGTAAAATCCACACAGGATAGCTCAACACAATCCACAAAGGAAAGTAAAACGTAAATCCACACAGGATAGCTCAACACAATCCACAAAGGAAAGTAAAACAGAGTTTCAGCTCACACAAGTATACTTCTTCGAATGACGATAGAGATGATCACTGATCCATATAAGTCGTCAGACCCACAAATGATCGATAGGTACTAACCCCCGCAAAGACCCACACATGATCGGGCCCACACAGGACCTGTAGGCGTTGGCTCACACAGAACCGCTGAGCGCTGACCCACACAGGATCAGACCCACACAGGATCGGTAGCACTGATCCACACAGGATCACTGAGTGCTGTAGTTGTCGCCGTCGAATCCACTGAGGATCTATGCATAGTCGTCGTCGTCATATTAGCAATCGCAGCCAGCTCTAGGGTTCCCGCACACAACAAGCTTGTTTCGGAGGGTCCGCTCCACGAGCCGAGAGGCTAATACATCAAATGAAACATATTCCAGAGTTTATGTATCCAAAAGTTCCGTATCGTCAATAGGAACTCAACGTCGCAGACGGCGCGCCAATCGGACGCCCGGTCTGAGAGTTATTAGCCTTCGTCCTAGGGGCCAGGTTGGTTTTTAAGTCAAAACCAACCTGACCGTACTCAACCTACATCCAAACCTCGGGTGGAGTAATCCAAAAGATCCATATCACTTAGAGGAAAACAAAAAAATCGACGGCATGTCAAACGGACATCCGAAGCTCAAGATATGAGCGTTTTCGCTCCGAAGGCTCGGTTGGTTTCGTGTATGAACCAACCTAGCCGAACACAAAGTAATCTAAAACCTTGAGTGCGATATACCGAAACGACCGTCTCAATCCAAGGATTGCATCGCCACTGACGGTGCATCGTTCGGAGGCCCGTAGCTCAAGTTACGGGCAAAAGACCGAAAACGGTCCGAAGACGGGGGGTCTGGGCCCGGACCGACCCGCCCCCCCTGGGTCGGCCCGAACCGGGTCCAGGTCCGACCCGGTTGGGCGTGACCCGGCCCGGTCTGGTCGGCCCGGCTCGGTTTGGCCGAGCAACCGAGTGAGGGAGCCGCGGGGCGCTGCCCCCGCGGGATGAAGGTTCCGCGGCCCAGCGTGGGGCCGCGCTGGATCAACGGACACGGCAAAGCCGCGTCCCATGTGTGCCGGACCCGCGCGACTTCAGCCGCGGCGGCCCTGTCTGGCGGCGCGCCAGGGCGCTGCCGCCTCCGGCCGCCGGCACCACCGGTGGGTTCCGTGGGCCACCGGAGTTGCTCCAGTGGTCCGATTTCGTTTCCGTCTGCGCCGTAGCTCCTCTCGGGTCCCGTTCTTCACTGCGGAATCAACGAATCACCCCTGCGGAAAGTTTTGTCATCGCCCGCCAATCCGCGCATCAACGAAGAACTGCGGAGGGTTGTCAGACCGTGTTTGTTTGGCCCGCACCATCCGCCTTAGGTGATAACAATCGGGAATAAAATATTCAACACATGAATAATAAGCAAGGCACAATTTTAATAGAATTAAAATTGAACTTGATCCGGGTTCTTTGTTTTAAAAGAAACAATCACGGGAAATAAAGATTATTCTCAAAATAAAAAAAATCCCTACCTCACCGTAGTCGTCGAGTGCGCGTTCTTCACGGAATTGATCGCCGCAGAAGGAGGTGATCGTCGCATCGCAGAAGGGTGTCGCGTCGTCACGGAAGAGCGTCGCGTTGTCGCGGAAGGGTGTCGCGTCGTCGCAGAAGGGCGTCGCGTCGTCGCGGAAGGGCGTCGCGTCGTCGTGGAAGGGCGTCGCGTCGTCGCAGAAGGGCGTCGCGTCGTCGCGGAAGGGCGTCGCGTCGTCGTGGAAGGGCGTCGCGTCGTCGCGGAAGGGCGTCGCGTCGACGAACTCCGAGGTTCAAGAACATATAGATTTAATTATATTAATTAAATCCTTGATGTTGTTATAACCCACAAAGAGAAAAAAAAGAAACCCGAAATCTCCTACCTCAAGCAGTTGGTGATCGGAGATCGTTGCGGGGAAGAACGTCTCGGAAGAAGCGTCGTCAATCTCCGAGGGTGACGGCGTTCTTTGCGTTCTTCGCGTTCTTCGCGTTCTTCATGAAGGAGGATGAAGGCACAAGATTTCTGTCAAAAGCCTCTCAACGAGAAATCCTCAAGAAGTCGTGCGTTGGTCTTACTTTATTATTACGCCAACGGATCGTAAACAGTTTAAGAAACGATTATATTAATTAATAGAATTAATTCAACTAATAAAACCAACCAATTAATTGGTGCATTAAGAATATAAGAAAACGTTTCAGTTGACTTCCATAATGACGGGTTTTCGCGGGGGTGTTACTTAGCGGAAAAGAAACGGTGGGGCTCGTGCGGGCCCCACCTCACAAATATCCTACCAAGAGGGTAGGATATTTTTGGATAGCACCCTATCTGCATCAACTCAGCTTAATCATCTTTAAGTGGCTTTCAAGTGGCTTTAAGTGAAATAAAATAAAGTTTGTCGTACCAATTATTTTATTTCTTAACTTTAAGCCCAAAAATTAAAAACCACACCCGAGAAAACGCAACTCCGAAAGAGGAGTTTCTAAGAAAATACCGGTGCTGCGATTCCATCAGTGCCCTCAGAATTCGATTCCGAGCACCGGTTCAAAAGTTAGAAAAACCCACTCGTCCGTTCACTGAACGTACCCGAGCCAAACTTCGGAAAATGATTCCGGGCACACCGGGCCTCAGAATCAGGTGCCTTCAAAAACTGCGTTCTTGTAAAATTCAAAGAAAATTAAGAAAAAAAATTTCCTTGAAATTTACGGGTCTTTACAATACAAAACAATTATTATGTTAGTAATACTATAAAAAATAAACTAAACAAAAAGTGTAAATTTTAAACTAATCTTTAATTCATACGAGGAACACCATGTATCGAATTGAGTTGCAGTTGATTCTTGTATGTCACACCATTTCTTGTTCGCCTTAAAGAATTATCTTTGTGAAAATTAACTAAATAAGTATAAGATAAAAATGATAATGAAATTAATTAAGTAATAGTATATAAAATGATGATAAAATAATCTAAGATCGTTTTCTCATTTTTGGCGATATGATGTGCATTTTAAACTAAAATGACACTTATATATTGAAAAAATGCACTTAAAGTCATATCGACCACATCATGTGTCAGATTGATGTGTGGTAAATTTATATATGTCAAAAAGACCTATGGATCATTGTCATAAATTATCAAAATAATATGAATGTTTTTTCTCAGTTTTGAGTATGTCACTTGCATTTTTTACTAAAATGTCATTTTAAATTGGAAACACATACTTTGAGTCATACCAGTCATATAATGTGTTATTTTGATGTGAGCCTAATTTGTAAATGTCACAAATTACTTATGAATCATTTATCTAAATTATTGAGACAAAATGAACATGTTTTCTTTTCTTTTAGTGAGTTCCATTCTTTTTGAACTGAAATGTCAGTTTTAAACTTGTAACAGACACTTTGAGTCATACTGGGAACATCATATATCAGATTAATGTGTGAATGATTCCTAAACATCAAAAATTACATATGGATCATTTTACTAAAGTATCAAAACAATCTAAATGTGTTTTCTTAGTTTTGAGTATTTCAATTGTCCTTTTTACTAAAATTAATGTCAATTTTAAATAAAAAGACACACTTGTAGTCATACTGGTGATGGTGTGTGTCATATTGAGATGAGAATGATTCCAAAACATCAAAAATGACTTATGGATCATTTTATAAAGTATAAAAATAATATGAATGCATTTTATTAGTTTTGAGTCTACCACTTGTCTTTTTTACTAAAATGTCATTTTAAACTGGAAACACGCACTTTGAGTCATACCGATCACATCATGTGTCGGTTTGATGTGATACTCATTTCTACATGTAAAAAATGACTTATGAATCATTTTTATAAATTATCTAGACAATCAAAGTGTGTTTACTTGGTTTTCAATGAGTGACACTTTTTGAACTAAAAGATCAATTTTAAACTGATAAGAGACACTTTGAGTCATATCAGGCACACCGTGCATCACATTGAGGTGGGTCTAATTCATATTTGTCAAAAATGACTTATAGATCATTTTTATAAAGTATAAAAATAATCCTAATGTGTTTTATCACTTTTGAGTAAATCATTTGTCTTTTTTACTAAAATTAATGTAAATTTTAAATAAAAAGTCACACTTGGAGTCATATCGGTCACACCATGCATCATATTGAGGTTCATATGATTCATATATGTCAAAAACAACTTATGTATCATTTTCTTGAAGTATCAAATTAGTCTGAATTTATTTTCTTAGTTTTGAGTATGTCTATTGTCTTTTTTACTAAAATAAATGTCAATTTAAATAAAAAGACACACTTGGAGTCATACTGGTCACACCGTGCATCAGATTGAGGTGCGGTTAATTCCTACACATCAAAAACGACTTATGGATTTTTTTTCTTAAAGGATAAAAACAATCTGAATGTGTTTTCTCAGTTTTCAGTATGTCACTTATCTTTTTAACTGAAATGTCATTTTAAACTGGAAACACACACTTTGAGTCATACCAGTCACATCATGTATCAGTTTAACATGAGATTGATTCATACATTTAAAAAATAAATTATGAATTATTTTACTAAATTATCGAGACAATATAAGGATGTTTTCTCATATTTTATTGAGTGACACACTTTTTGAACTAAATTTTCAATTTTAAACTAATAACGGATACTTAGAGTCATACCAGGCATACCTTGTATTGGATTGAGATGAGGATGATTCTTACAGGTCAAAAATTACTTATGGGTAATTTTATTAAGTTATCAAAATAATATGAATACGTTTTCTCAGTTTTGAGTATGTCACTTGTCTTTTTTACTAAAATTAATGCCAATTTTAAATAAAAAGACACACTTGGAGTTATACTGGGCAAACCATAAATTATATTGAGGTAATTCTGATTCCTACATGTCAAAAATGACATATGGATTGTTTTCCTAAAGTATCAAAACAATACGAATGCTTTTTATTAGTTTTGAATATGTCACTTTTCATTTTTACTAAAATTAATGTCAATTTTAAATAAAAAGGCACACTTGGAGTCATATCGGTAATACCATGCATTGGGTTGAGTTGAGGCCAATTCCTAAACATAAAAAATTATATATGTATCATTTTCTTGAAGTATAAAAAAAATCCAAATGTGTTTTCTTAGTTTTTAGTATGTCACTTATATTTTTTGCTAAAATTAATGTCAATTTTAAATAAAAAGACACACCTGGAGTCATATTGGTCACACCATGCATTGGATTTAGATGTGGTTGATTACTAAATGTCAAAAATTACTTATTTATAATTTTTATAAATTATCAAAATAATACAAATGAATTTTCTTAATTTTGAGCATGTCACTTTTCTTTTTTACTAAAATGTCATTTTAAACTAGAAACACACACTTTGAGTAATACCGATCACATCATGTATCAGTTTGATGTGATAATGATTACTATAAATAAAAATTACTTATGAATCTTTTTCATAAATTATCAAGATAACCTCAGCACGTTTTCTTTATTTTCAGTGAGTGACACACTTTTTGAACTAAAATGTCAATTTTAAACTAATAACGAACACTTTGAGTTATATCAGGTACACCATGCATTATATGGAGGTGAGGCTGATTCCTAAAAATCAAAAATTAATTATGGATCATTTTACTAAAGTATCAAAATAATATGAATTCATTTTCTTGGTTTTTCGTATATCACTTTTCTTTTTTACTAAAATTAATTTAAAATTTAAATAAAAAGACACACTTGGTGTCATATCGGGAACACCGTGTATCAGATTGAGGTGTGTCTGATTCCTACATATCAAAAATGAATTATGGAACATTTTTATAAAGTATTAAAACAACAAAAATATGTTTTATCAGTTTTGAGTATGTCACTTGTGTTTTTTACTAAAATTAATGTCAATTTTAAATAAAATGACATATATGGAGTCATACCGGTCACACCCTGTGTACGATTGAGGTGTGACTGATTCCTACATGTTGAAAATGATTTATAGATCATTTTAATAAAGTATAAAAACAATATTAATGTGTTTTTCTAGTTTTGAGTATGTGATTTCTTTTTTGAACTAAAATGTAAATTATAAACTAAAAACATATAGTTTGAGTCATACCGATCACACTGTGTATTAGATTGAGGTGCATATTATTGAGTATGTTATGTGTGTTTTAATTTAAAATGCATTCACTAAGATAGAAAAGAATGAAATGTTCCATTTGGATGTAAGAGGGAACCCTATGCTGCTTGAAATGCCTAATCCAAAAGTAATAGGTTCTCTCTTTTCTGGCTTGCTACAGGCAGTTGAAAGAAAAATATGACTTTCTAGAAGATCTATAAAAAAACTAAATAATTATTAGATAAAAATGATAAGAAAATTAACTTAAAAATAGTATATAAAATGGTGATAATAGTAATAAAATAAGTAGTATGAATTCACCTTTTCATGATGTTTGTATATATTCTCGACTCATTTCCTTATTTCTATTATCTCAATTGTAGCCTCGAAGTACAATCTCTCATGAGTACGAGTAGCTTTGAACAAACTACCCCAACTTGAGTAAAACAATCCACCTATATAAGAAAACAATTTTTATGTTAGTAAAACTATAAAGAAATAAATTAAGCATAAATATAAAATAACACATTTATAAAATGTCAATTTTAAACGAAAACCACACAATTTGAGTCATACTGGGTACATTGTGTATCAGATTGAGGTATGATTGATTCTTACATGTCACAAATGACCTAGGGATCATTTTTCTTAATTATCAAAAAATATTTAATGCATTTTCTAAGTTTTTAGAATGTAACCTATGGTTTTTACTAAAATTAATGTCAATTTTAAACTCAAACCATAAAATTTGAGTAATATCAGTCACAACATATGTCAAATTGATGTGTAGTCAATTCCTACATGTCACAAATGACTTATAGATCATTTCCCTAAATTTTAAAAACAATAAGAGCTTTCTTACTTGGTTTTGATCATGTGAAATGTGTTTTGAACTAATGTGTAAATTTAACAAAATAAGTATCATATAAAAATGATACGGAAATTAACTAAAAAAGTAGATAAAATGATAAGAAAATTAACTAAATAAGTAGTAGGAAGTCACCTCTTCATGATTCCTGTATACATTCTAATAGAATGTATTTTGACCATTCGTTTCTAAATAAATTGATTTCCTCCATTATAATTATCCTTGATAAATAGATCAAAAATAATATATAAGCATTTTGATACTAATGATTCATATACCAAATATATTTCTAAGGACATTTCCTATACAAGATCACAAACGTAGCAGGTAATCACCTAAATTTGATGTCGACAAACATTATAACACCATGTATGCCTCCCACTCATCTCTAAATAAATTTAATTCTTCTTTTGAGCATGGAGGTTTTTTTTGGTAATTTTGGTAGTACTAAGAAAATATAGAAAACAAAGGATTAAGAAATATTTTTAATGAAATTGTAATTACCTTCAGAAATTACCTATTTGGGGATGCTGTTGTTTTCATAGTTTATGATCTCTCTCATAAATTTGAAAACATAACATCCACAATCATTTCCATTATCTTGATTTGGAAACTATAAAAACATTTACCAAAATTATTAAAATGTTTTGAAATAGGTTTTGATATTTAAATAATTATATATATACCTTAATCTATTTCCATTTGAAGTAATCCACAAGCTTTTTATATTTAGTCACTGACTTTATTACATGATTTATCTTATATTTAGT
Source organism: Viscum album (assembly GCA_963277665.1). Taxonomy (NCBI): domain Eukaryota; kingdom Viridiplantae; phylum Streptophyta; class Magnoliopsida; order Santalales; family Viscaceae; genus Viscum; species Viscum album. The sequence goes on from OY728151.1 coordinate 1,222,750,209, forward strand.
GACCGACCTATCACAAAAAAATTCTTGTTAAAACACAGACTGAAACATATAATTCAAAATTTATCTATAAAGTGATTATTTTAGTGTATTAAAAATTCACAATACACATCATGTGTAGTCATTTTGTTGGATATCCATGCATTGGATCTAGAAAATAAATATTTGGGTTATCCAAATTGAGTGTGATCAATATACATTGTTTCCTAAAAAAACAAATACAAATAAGAAATGAAAATAATAAAAATATATTTTATGTGATTAGATTATAGAGTTTTACCACTACATTGTAAGCATAAAAAAGAGTCTATCATCTGTTATTTTTTCTTCTAAAATGAATCATTTAGTTCATCTTTTTTCTTATCAATTTCACTCTTCTCCTAAGAAGTTTCTTGTGTAGAAATGATACAAGGATTAATGAATCCAAATTGTTCTTCACACAATTTTCCCTTTATATAGTAGTAATATAAAATCTTATATAAAATATGAATAATTATTAACTTTAATGAATATATTAGATCATTATTTCGACAGAAATATTATGAAAATGTACATTATGTATGTATACACAACTAAGACTCCCAACCCTTAAAACTTGAGAATTTCATTTATACTCTTGAGACCAACTACATCTATAATTAATGTTTCAAATATTTCTTCTTCATATGGAATGTAATACATATTTTCATCTTTGAATATGGTCTCTTCATGAAGTTTTAATGATAATAAATGTTGTAGTGGAACTAGTAGGGATAAGGTATTCCTAGAATTCCCTTTTGATTTCTTAGTTGATTCATTAGATTATCCTGATCCAACCTTTCATTTCCCCATCACTTTATCCATATATAATACCATACCTCACTTCATACCCTTTTTCATCAGATGTTATAGGTTTTTCATAATAAAAAATTGGTTAAAGATATACGTCACATATCTTTTTAAGATTAGATGACCATGTTATAAAAGTTCCAATAACATCATTGACTATTGTAATATCCAGATCATCAAATGGAATAGGAAACTCAGTGGTCAAATTTTGAGGTACCTAAATCCACAATATCATGTGACATTTTGGGAGTAATTTATTATATAGATTGTCTCCTAGGATATTATACACCATACCCCTCCTGACAAGGTGGTGCATGGGTGTTGACAAATAGAAATCACATATAACTTTACCCTGCAGAATTTTAGTAATATAAAGTTGTTCTATGTTTTTTAATTCACATTTAAGAGAAAGAGTAATGAAAAAAATTATTACCTTGAGTAAAATATGCAGTTGATGGTAATGACTAGCCTCAAATCTAATAGGGTCATTTAGTTCTTCAAGTGTGGATCTTTGTTCCACCACAGGTTCGCTTTGATCCTTTCACATATATTGGTCTGCCAAAATAGTTTGGATAATAATATCTTACAAAGCATCTATTTTTTACTGAAATACTTTCATAATATTATATGTATCTTCTTATGATTTTTTCTTCTCAAAATATATTCAAGCAGACACTCCAAAAGCTACTCCTCTAACGCTACCATATTGTTCTGGTAACTTCAAAGCTCATAAAAGTAGTTTTTATTCCGGTATGGTCACTGTCGATTCTTATGTCTAAAATATATAAAAAACATATGAACATAAATATATATTTTTATTTAATGATTTTATAAATAATAATGAATTACTATTATATCATACTTACACATGTTTCCCATACTAATTTTTTGTTTTCATCAACTAGTTTACCCTCCTTATTTACACAATCCTCTTTCCATAGAACATGACGTGAGATGGATATGGATTCATATTTTGATTTATCAATATATATATAAACAAAGGAACACATGTTGTTTTATATCACATAAAACTTTTATTGTTGATTTAAAATAAATACCAATTTATTCTCTAGTGAAGTATACCCCATCCTTGCTTTACGATAGGGGTGCATTGGTTTTTATGCACATTCTTTATTTTTAGCATGCCTTTTCTATTTCATAAATTAACAATTTTGAATCAAATTGGATAAAATAAATACTGTAAAATAATATATTATTGACTATAATTCACCTAAAATGATTTCTCATCACAAATACTAATTAAATAATTCCATGTTTCATGTTTTATAATATGGACATAAGTAACTAGTGGGTGGGGCTTTACTTTCGCCTTAGCATCCCTCAGATGAAATTTGGTAAGAAGAGTCTGTAATCCTTTATGATCTTTTACAATGACCATTAAGACATATTTCTTACATAAATCATCTAAAATAAACAAACTCACAAATAATAATGAAAATTAAATAAATGTTTCATTATATTTTTTTCGTAAAATAAAGAAAGGTTATCATAACATTACCTTTATATCTTTTCAAAGGGCTTCCTTCATTATAGATTAAACATGGTTCCATGAATCTATATCAATTTATACATTCATCCTCTTTGTGATCAAAACATAACTACTGAACATTGAATTGTTGGGGGTTAAAACGTTGGTTGCATTGATTCTATCCAACCCCAAATTTTATTCCCTTACTTCTTGCCTTGATAATTTTAGTCAAAATTGTGATGATACATCATTCTTGTTTTTTTATCAACATGATATTGATCCACTAATAATTTGGAAATTTTAGCATCAAAAAATTATTCTTCTCTAGGATTGGTAACATTATCATGTGAAAAAGAAATTGTTTTTATGAGTAGTCAAAAATTTAATTTAGATTATGTTAATGTAGTAAAGAACACATAATATTACAAGGAAAATCATAGTTTATTAAAAGAACTTTAACCTTATCATTTAAATCTATTTTTAAAGGTTAAATGGATTTGGATCCTATATTTAGAATCCAAATACCCTCTTTATGGTACCCTATAATGTACAAGATATTGTCTATATTGGGACCACCATGAAATGACTGTGATATCCCAATGAAAGAGTTATCCTCTAATGAATTTTAATCTGGCCCTATAGATGTTTTAGTTGTCAGTAGAGAAATCAACCAATTATTGTTTACTAGATATGAGACATAAAATACATGAACTAATTGTTATTCCATTATAAAGAGATCATCATTTTCCCATTCTATACTGAAATTCACCTTCAAAAATCCCATTCCATCAACTTTCACTACACTTATGTTGTCAAACCATTTGAAATAGAAAATTGGAACTTGAAGTGTTGTATAATCTAACTCAGTCATGTGATTTTAGTCCCTATAACTAGAAATTAGTCATTTATATGACATTCTTGATATATTATGAATGCCCCTCTAGAACTTTTACACTATTAATGAAAATGAAAAATTTCAGTTTTTACTGTGTGGATAGAGTGTAAGATGTTGGAGGAAGAAAAGGCCACCCTTTTCCCTTCACAAATTCCAACTTTTTCCTTATCCCCATGTCAATCATATTCAACCTAGCCTTGATTCCATATTTTATTTTTCCAAGAACATTTAATAACATTCCAATAACACTATCAAGTATATATTTTTTATTCATGCATTACATCAAGAAAATTTCAATTGTATAAAAAATTACAATATGATAATTCAAAGAAAATTGATCATGTTTTCCAACCTGATTTCATAAGGTTTTTCAAAAATAGTTTACTAAAAAAAATGTCAATATCTTTTACTTTATTGAATAGTTGATCGCTTATTAGTGGAGACAATGTACCTTGTTTGGTATTACCATCAAATTCTATTGTATAAGATCGATATTTATGTCATCGATGTAAAAATTTCTGATGTCCTAAAAACATTGTATTCGAGGAATGTTTCAACTGGATAGAGTGTGTGAATTATTCACAAATGGGACACCCCAACATTCTTTTTATGCTATGGAATGAAAAATTTCTACAAGAAATAAATTCATTTATCATCCGATACAACATGTCCCTCAATGTGAATTCTTAACTTTTATGAGAATTATACATTGCAACACCTGTATCCCACACCAATTTTGATTCTTCAATCAATGGATCCAAATATATATCAATATCATTATTAGGTTGTTTTGGTCAAAATATAAGTAGATATAACACAATGTATTTGTGTTTTATGCATAACCATGGTGGAAAGTTATAATTTACCAACATGATGGGCCATGTACTATGAGTAATACTCTGTAAACCAAAAGGATTTATTCCATATATAGATAATTCAAGATGGAAGTTTCTGGGAAAATTTCTAAATTTAGGACACTCTTAATCAATTTTCTTCCACTAAGGAGAGTTCATTGGATGATGTAGGTTTGCATATTTAATTATTTTATCCATATGCTATTTCAATTGTCTCGCTATTTCATAAAATCCATATAGTCTTATAAATAATGGAATGATAGAAAAGTACCATACAACTTTCGAAGGACTTGATTCATCTTTCTTGTATCAATTTACACCCCAATTAGGGAATTTTATGAGTGATTCATGGTTATTTCAAAACAATATGCAATCATTTGGAAAAGAATGTATTTTTTAGAGATCATAAAAATTGAACATAACATTATTTTGAAATCATATATTCAACAAGGAAGTTCATTTTCTTCTAGTAGCATATCATTTAGGAGACCAAGTAGTTCTGTAAAGCTGGTGTTTCTCCATATGCTGCCAACTTTCAAATTATATAACTTCAATATAGCTAATAATGTTGTGTACTTAATACAACCTATATACAATGATCTATTAGCACAACTATTTAAATTCTTAAACAAATTTGGATAATGAAAAAGGTCATATTCATTTTCCATTTTCATTTCTTCCATGCGATCTATATCACCATTTACACTGGTATTCATATCAAATGATCTATAAACCGTAGTATCATCCCAATTGGTGTGGAAATTCAATTTTTCCCCATTTTTAGTCCAAAATTTATAGATTTGATCTATTTTGTGACAAATCAAATATTCTTACATCTCTTTTGGAATAATTTTTCTTGAATTAAAACAATGTAAACATGAACAATGGATTTGAGAAGAGTCATATACATGCTCTATTGCAAACTTGATGAACTCTTTAACTCCATATTCATAATATTTTGTCATATGATTATCATGCATCCATTTTCAATAAATATCCATCCTATTAGGTTTATAAAATATTCATTTTGTACAAAAAATAAATAAATTCCCATAATATATTCATAATCAAAGGTGAAATTTATAGATAATTATAATAAGGGGAACCAAAAATAATCATTAGTACCAAGTATGGGTTGAATACTACTCAGAGTAGTTCAAGAAACATAGGTGCATGTTCTGAAGAGATGTGGGATGAGTCTCAAGTAACAAAATTTAATAATAAATGTTTGTGAGGTGAAGTTGATGAGGATGAAAATTGTCTCCTTATATCTAAATGTTCCCAGGATGGTTGTTGGCAAAGCACAAAACTACATTTCTTTCTTTGTTTCTTAAATTTGAAAAGTTTCTTACGCACACACTGGTTTGATAGATGATCTAATCATAAAATACATGTTCACAGTGCCCTTACTCTTTTATACACCTTTCCTCATTATCAATGGGTTGAGATAAATGATCACTATGGATTGACTTGGGATTGATGATAAAGAGAACCCAATATCATATCAACACATCAAAATAAACCACCATATTTTAAATTAATTTTATAGGTCCCTTTATGAAATCAATCACTCATTTTTTAACACCAAACCCATTTAAAAAAAAAAGTTTTCCAAATTCCATATTAAAACCAAACACTTTAAATTTTTTTTTTAAAGAGACTAAATCTTTTTAAATTACCCCATCTTAATTTACAAATCCAAATATCATCTCCAAACCACTTTCAAAATTAAAAAGTTCACTTTTTGAATTTTTAAAACCCTACTTGAAATCTATTTTTTTAAATTCCACATGAAAATTGACATGTACCTATCATAGGGTGGGGAAAAATATTTCATATGTTAAAATGTGGTATAGTGGTTAACCTAGGCTATATAAATAGTGGATCACACAAAAATAAAGTTTGTCACTTGAAATCAGAGAAATAAGTGAGATTGTTTTTGAAATTATTTGTTTTTTTAAATAAATAACGAAATAAAATCAAGGTTGAACACAAATTGAAGAAGAGAGTGATGGGGTCAGGATAGGATTACCTTTCACAATGTCATCATGGTCATAAAAATAATTACCCCACTCTTTCTATTGAATGATAAATGAAAGATTCCTTGATCGAGTTTTCAATCACCCTTGGTTGAAAGAAGCAATGGAAACCACTTCTGTTTGAAAGAAAATTCATAAAACATTCCAAAATAACTAAGGCAAGTCCTGATTGATAATTTTTTCTCCTTATAAATATAGAAACAATTCAATTATTCCACACACATTATAATGATCTCTAGACACTAACCATCTAACACAATATGCTCGATCGAGACGAATTGCACTAGGCAGAGGGGGTTTAAATATATTCAACCAATGCTATAAACAATGAATGAAACCAAAAACCAAAATAAAATCACATTATGAGAATTGGGAACCACTAAAAATAGAAATCATTCAATATAAAAATATAGTTTTAAATTGAATTTCCAGACTCTAACATTACAAAAGGAAAACTTCCCCTTCCCCGATCACTCAAAAGTTTTACCACTCCATGTGAAGGGTAAGAGAGTTGAAGGGGGAAGATGAGAAAATTATGAAACTAAGAAAAGTGAAAAGAAAATCCAAAAAATTTCAAGGTTAAAATCCTTCATCACAACCCCTTTTTCACCTTCTTCAACACCTTTTAATGGAAGTGGATGCACATATTTATAGGGTTGAGGGGTGGAAAATATTTCTTTCAGATTCTTTCCACCAAAACACTAAGTTTATTTAGTATGATAAATGGTAGAATCTCAGGAAGGTGTATTCATAAAATTTATTAATCTATTTATTTTTCATGATAACTCCAAATCTAATCTTATTTGGAAAATTTTCAAAAAAGTTATACCCTAATTACAGAAGAAATATTTTTCTATCCGAGGAGACTCTCCATCTCCCTTCACTTTGACACATTAAATGGATACATTAATAAAACAAATTCTATATGAAATTTAATTTGTACATTAAAATCAGAGTCCTCTTTCCAATATAGCTTAAATAAACTCATTTTAAGGTCTCTAGACCTATATATTCCTCAATGACTGATGTGGGGTCCATTTTGTGATAAGAAGCATATTTCCACTTGATTGATTTTTCTGGGCCATTATTTTTTAAATTGGATATGGGTATAGAAGACAAAGTTGAATCCCACGAACAAAGGAATTCTATAAAAATTATTTAAATTAGGTTAAAATTGTAAAAGTTATACTAAAAAAACATACGTACTAGAAAACTGTTAAATTTATAGAATTAAGAAATTTTCACAATTAAGCCCGAAATTCACCAAAAATAATAAAATGATTAAAATAAAATAAAATAGATTTATTTTAAGGGATTAAATCATTAAAAAACAAATTAATAATTATTAAAATATTATCTTTATCAATTTATCCACACTCATTACTTGGAATCCTGGATAAGTCAGTGTAAAAATCAAATCAAAGAAAATTCAAAACACATACCCATGTGATCCCCCAATCCCACACTCAGAAATAAAAGATATAATGCCTCATCAAAGAACATTATTTCAAGTTCTCCATTCATATCATTCAATATATTTCCATTTCATTTCTCCTCCCATGCACACAAAACACCCACCTCACATGAATTTTCTCTCATCTCACAAATTTCAATTTTCAACAAGGCTTTGCTCATCAAAACCCATGCTAGAGTCACCATAGGCTTGATAAATTAATAATTATCTAACTGATGCGAGTAAAGGACATGTGTTTATCATGAGGACTTTGTAGGGTTATTTTGTGGCTTCTGATTAGTAGGACTTAGATTTCAAAAAATTCTGAGGCCAAATAAAGAGGGTTTGACTCTTTTTGAAGAAAAATTGAAAGATTTTAATTTCACTCAAGTATGGTCTCCTCCTTAATCTCCTTAGTATAAAATTAGCTCCATAATCATAAAAATTCAAGGAAATTTCACACCATTCAACATTTTATCATAAAAAATTTCAATCTTTTCAAACATAATTTTTATTAAAAGATCTAAATATATACAACTTTATTTCTCCTTTGTAAGCTCTAAAAAGAAACATCCTCTCATATTACGAAAGCTCTAAAAAGGAATTTTTTTCAAAAGAATGATTTTTTAAACATAAAACAAATCTCTTAACCATTTTATTTCCCACCCAAAGTATCACCAAATGAGGTAGCACAACACAAGATAGCTTTTACTTGCACTTAAGTTCAACTAGATCATGAAACTGCACTTCAAGAGTAGGTTAGATAGGGAAAATTATCCTGTAATGTGGCTAACCTAACAGGTCGTTCATGGATTATAATGGTTACAAGGATTAAATGTACAAGAAAATTCAGAACAAAAAGAATTCAGTTGAAAAGGGGATTTAAAACCCAAGAAACACCTTAATCATTTAAAACACAAGTACCTCAAATAAATAAAATTCTAGTTAAAGAAATAATGGTTTGATTATATCTAGAATAGAGTTGAATGAAAAGAATATAGGAAAAATGGTTCAAAATCCTCACATGAAAGTGATTTAGAAGATAAAGACAGTGAGATGTGGCATGAGATTCAAAAATCAGAGTACTTTTCATGAAATTTCCAAAGATTTGAACTTGAAATAAAGTCATTTTCAACATTCATGTAATATATTTTTCATTATTTTAATTGTTACACTCATTGGAATGAGTTTTAAAAATATAAAAAGATAATAATTTGAGTTCAAAAGTTTCAAAAACACGCAAAATTGAAAAGAAACACAAAAATTTGAAAAACACACTTTTTTTGAAAAGAGAAAAAATTGAAAATCCTAAACTACAAAGGTTCCTTCCACACACTTAAATTATGTCATATTCTAAATTAATTAAATTAGATTTAAAATTTAAGAAAATTTTAATTTAAATAATAGTAAGCAAGAAAGTGTAATGGATAGGTACGACCTGATGGATTTATTGATAAACAGGTTGGAGGAGTTTGATCTCCTCCACTAGATTTGATGGCATGGACCCATAGAATTTCTTTAGCATGTTTCCATTAACAATGAATAGATCCTACTCTCCATACTTCCAATTATGCACTGAATTGAAAGGATATACATGAGTAACTATAAATGGACATTCCCATCTGGAATGAAGTTTACCTAACATCAGTTTGAGTCTTGAGATAAATAACAACACTTTTTCTCTAGGATGGAATTCTTTTGGTTGGATTAGATTTTCATGTGCCACTTTTTTTCTCTCTCTGTAAATCCTAAAATTTTCAAAAACTTCCCTTATAATTTCCTCCATCTCCTAAAACTATAATCTTTTTTCCCCAACACTTTCAATATCCAAATTTATCTCTCTCACAACCCAATATGCCCTATGTTCCAATTATATAGGTAGGTGATATATTTTCCCATAAATCAACCTATATGGACTCATTCTAATCGAGGTTTTATAGGATTTTATGTAATACCATAATGTATCTTCCAGCCTTTGGCTCCAGTACTTTCTGTTTAGTTTAACAATCTTTCCCAAAATTCCTTTGATTTCCCTTTTTGACACTTCTGCTTGACTATTTGTCTATGGATGATAGGGAGTTGATGTTTTACGATGCACCTCATACATATTTAGCAAAGATTCCATTATAATATTACAAAATTAATTCCCCTGATCACTGATGATGGCTCTGGGAACTACAAACCTACAAAATATATTAGCCCTAACAAAATCACAAACAACTTTATATTCTTCAGTCCTACTAGCTTTTTCTTCCACCCATTTGGAAAAATAATCAATTTAAAGAAAGATATAATAATTTATAAATGAAATTGGAAAATTTCCCACAAAATATATCCCCTATAATTCAAAAATTTTACAAAAATTAAGTTTCTTTTGGGTCATTTCTTGTCTCTTTGAAATATTTCTAGAAAACTAACAATTTTCACACCTTTTTCAAAATTCATGAGCATATTTAAAAAGGGTGGGATAATAAATTATAGATTATAAAATCTTTCTTATTTTCCTTTGAGATCCAAAGTGACATCCACAAGATAAAGTGTGAGAAAACTCAAAGATATAACCAATTTCACTCCTAGGAAAACATCTTATTATCACTTGGTCATTGAAAATCTTCCAAAGAAATGGATCATCCCAAATATAATATCTAGATTCAAATTTCATTTTTTTGAATTTTTTGGTAATTAAAATGAGACGGGACTTGAGATTTTACCATATAATTGACCATGTCATCATACCCAGGCACTTATCCTTTAATAAAGTACAATTGATCTCCTAGAATGTGATCATTCATTGGTTTATTTTCTGGAATTTCAGCCTTTGTAATATTGGGAAGTTTTATTAAACCAAACACTTTTTTCTCAGATCCCTTATTATCCTTGATTTCTATGTTTAACTCCTACAGTAGTAACATCCGTCTTACTATACTCAGTTTAGATCCACCATTCTTCATAAAGTACCTAAGATATGTATGATTAGAAAACTTAATGAATTTAGTTCCAAGTAGATATGATCTAAATATTTCTAAAGTAAATATAACTAACAAAAAATATTTTTCCATGGTTGTGTAATTGAATTGGGATGCATAAAAGGTTCTTGAGGTATAGACAATGGCTTTTTTTTCTACCCTCAATTTATTGAGAAAGGACTTCACCAACTACTTGGTTGGAAGCATCACAAAGTTTCTCAAATGGATCTTCCCAATTTGGTGGTTTCATCACTGATGATGTAATCAATATCCTCTTCAACTCTTAAAAGGATTCTCTAAATGAACCATTAAGATCAAAATCAGTATATTTCAAAATTAATCTAGATAGAGGGAGATAAATCTTACTAAAATCTTTGATAAACCTCTTGTATAATCTTACATGTCTTAAAAATGATCTAACATTCTTCACACAAGATGGGTAAGGTAATGAATTTATCACTTCATTTTTTGATTTTTTTTACTTCAATTACTTTTTTTAAAATGAAATTCCTAAGGAAAATTCCTCTCAAAACCGTGAAATGACAATTTTTAAAATTTAAAATAAGATTATTTTCAATGTAGTTTTTCAAAAAAATTTCCTGATTTTTCAAAAAATGGTTGAAAGAATTTACAAAAACTATGAAATCATCCAAGAAAACATCCAAGAAATCTATAATGTGATCAGAAAAAATACTTACCATGCACCTCTAAAATGTACTAGGAGCATTACATAATCGAAATGGCATCCATTTATATGAATATTTCCAAAGGGACAAGTAAAGGTAGTATTCTCTTGATCCTTAAGAGAAATGGGTACCTGAAAATAACATAAAAATATATCCAAAAAGCAATAATTAGTTCTCCCTCCCAATATCTCTGACATCTAGTCAATAAAGGTGATAAGTAAAAGATCTTTATGAGTGATCTAATTTAACTTCGTAAAATCTATGCACACTCTCTAGATATTCTGAATTCTCATAGGGATTAATTCATTATTTTCATTCCTCATAGTGGTTGGGCTAGTTTTTTTGGAACTACATGAATGATTTTATCCCATTTTGAATCTAATATTGGATAGATGATCCCAGCTTCCAAGAGATTCTCAATCTACTTCTTCACAACCACTATAAAGGTGGAATTCAACCTCCTTTGGGGTTGTCTAATAGGTTTGGAATGTCCCTCAAGAAGAATTATTTGTGAGAATATTTTTGGGTTTATTCCTAGAATATCACCTAATATCTACCCTCTTTCTTTAACATTATATATAAAAATACCAATAAAATATTTTTCTTGGTTTTTAGACAAATTATTAGAAATTATCACTGGTAATTTCTCTCCCTCTCTGAGGTATACATATTTAAAATTAGTGGGTTTTTGTTTTAATTCTAGATATGGGGGATACTCAAGAGATGAAATTAAATTGAGGTTACCCAATTAATTTTTTTTACCTCCTATACACAAGAAATTATATCATTTTCTTCATCATTTAACAAATCATCAAAGAAATTATATTTTACGTATTCTTCCCACATGAAATCAGAATATATAGTGTTTTGGGAATCCACATGATCAGTGATATATTTAATGGAAAAATTATCTCCTAAGGATAATAATTCATGGAACATACCTGATTCTTCAATTGGTTTAGTACCAACTTCATGGGAGAGTAAAATAGAGAATGATTATCAAATGGGTGCCTCGTGGATTCGAAAATATTGAAGTAGATAGTACTATCTCCAAATTCCATGGTGAGTGTCCCTTCATGGACATTGATGATGGGTTTGGCCACATACAAGAAATGTATCCCCAAAATGATGGGTTAATGTGATGGTTTCCTATCCTATTCAATATTCAGCACATATAAGTCAGTTGAGAACAAGATATTTTTTACTTTCAACAAGACATCCTCCAGAATCCCTTCTAGAAAAAATGTGGATCTTTTTTCAAGATGGACCACCAATCGGGTGGGATTAAAGTTTCTAATCTATAAATAAGTGTATATTGAGTGAGGAAAAACATTAATTGAAGCACCAAATTCACATAAATAATTAGATAAATTTAAATATCCAATGGTGTATGGAATGGAAAATGTCCCTAGATTTTGACATTTGGTCAGAAATTGTGGTGTGATAAGGGATGATACACTTCTTCCCAATTTTATTCTCTCATTACCTTAAAGTCTACTCTTCTTTGTGAAAATATCCTTTAAAAATTTATAATACTTTGGAATCTTTTGAGTTCTTTAAGTAATAGGATATTAATTTTAACTTTTTAGAAGATGCCCAAAATTTATTTTTGAAGTGATTCTTACTAAAATATATTTGATTCAATCATACTTGTTGGAAATGGTGGGGGTAAATCTTTATTATCCCTTTGTTTCCATTTTAATAGTGTTTCTTGTATCTTCCTCATCATCCTGTCCTTCTCTTTCTTCTCCTTCTTCTCTTCTTCATGGTGTATTTTCACAGAATTTTCAGAATTTCTAACTTCATTCTCCCTCAACTCAGGTGGTATTGTTTCAGGTTCATGGGATTCTAGTGGTGAGATCCCTTTTCCAATTATTTTTTTTATTATTTCAACATTCTATTTTTAGGATTGACACTATTTGAGCTAGTAGTTTTCATAGGTTTTTATAAAGGATTTCAATAAGACTTCCCACTATGTTTTCTAGCTTATCAAACTTATCCTCTAGGACCTAAACCTTAGATTGTAGTTGTTGCACAGGAGGTTGTGTGATGGTGTATGGTTGATTATAGGGTCTTTGGAAATTGGTTGGTTGGTGGTATGAAGTCTTGTTATAGGATTTATTTTTTTTGAAATGGTGGTGGGTTTTGGAATTTTTTCTGAAATGGGGGTTGGTTTTGGAACTGGTTTTGGTATGTGGGTATAGCTTTATTTTTATGATTTATAAATCCATATTGGACTTGGTTATGCTTTCTACATCCTTGATTTTTTTGTAACTTCCATAGTATAAAGGTTGACACACAATTTTCCATTCACTATATTTGTGCACATTGGTCAGTGAAATGATTAGGTGATGAGCATAAACCACATACCATAGAAGGTTCTTGTTGGCCACCCACTTGTTTCAAGGTAATCTATCTCACCAAACTAGTTATCTATTCAATACTATTTTCTAGTGATGATGATGGATGATAAGTTCTTACCTCATGAATAACTCTTGTTCCAGTACCTCTTGTTCCGAACTATTGCGAGTTCGGGGAAATCTTATCAATCAAGCTCTTGGATTATTCTAGTGACTTTTCAATCAATGCGACTCTAGATGATGCATCGAGAAGGTTTCTATCATTGTATAGTAATCCTTGGTAAAATAAGACAAGAAAGTGATTCTCTATAATTGGTTGATGTGAGAATCTGGCACATAGTTTTTTAAATCTTTCCCAGTACTCATAAAGGGTTTCTCTTAATGACTATTTGATGGCATGTATTTTCTTTCTGAGGGATATGATTCTGGAGGTGGTAAATAATATTTTAATGAATCATTTCAATAAGTTATTCAAATCATGCACATATCCTAGTTGTAGGCAATGCAACCATTATTTATCCGCTCCTTCTAATGAAAATTGGAATTCATTTTACTTACCTTCTCCTCAGCTACTCCTTGGGGTCTGAAAGTAGAGTAGAAATGTGTGAACTCTTTAATATGTTTGTTTGGGTCATTTCTTACTAATCCATGAAATTTTGGTAGCAATGGAATCATTTTAGGTTTTATCTCAAAATAATTTTATAACTCTGGCATGTAAATTTGATTATTTTGATTAAGGAATTGTGGTGCATAAATGTCTCTAAGGGTTGGGTTCTGATTTCTACCCATGATGATAGGCTCAGAGTGAACACTTGAAGTTTCACTCAATTTTTCAAGAGACATTTACTCAAATTAATATTGAAAATTAAGGTTTCTAAGTCTATTTAATAAGTTTATTTCAATTTCAGGATCTAGGGGGCATGGTCCAGTGTTTGTGGTTCAAGTCATGCAATTTTAAAGAGAATAAATAAAGAAAGAAGAAAAAAATTATTGGCACCACCTCCCTAACAATGGAACCATGTTTTTACATATTCCTTTCATAGGGTGTGATAAAAAAAATATTTCCTAAGTTAAAATATAGTATAGCGGTTAAGCTAGGATGTATCCAGATAGTAGCACACAACAATCATGTTTGTCACTTGAAATTAGAGAAATAAGTGAGATTATTTTTGATTTTTTTTGTTTTTTAAATAAAAAATGAAATAAAATTAAGGTTATACACAAATTGATGAAGAGAGTGATCATTTCTGGGTAGGATAAAATTTTTAAATTTCATAATGGTCATAAAAATTATTCCCCATCTATTTCCACTGAATGACAAATGAAAGATTCCTTGATCAAGTTTTCAATCACCCTTGGTTGAAGGAAGTAATAGAAACCACTACCGTGTGCATGGAAATTAATAAAATATTTCAAAAAAAATAAGGAAAGTACCAATTGGTAATTTTTTCTCCTTATAAATATAGAAATAATTCACTTATTATACACACATTCTATTGATCTCTAGACACTCACCACCTAACATAATATTCTTGATTAAGACAAAGTGTACTAGGTGGATAGAGTTTAAAGATCTTCAACCAAATCTATAAACAATGAATGACAAAAAAACACAAAATAAAATCACATTATGAGAATTGGGAAGAATTTAAAATAGAAATAATTCAATAGAAAAATAGATAGTTTTAAATTAAAGTTCAAGACTCTAACATTACAAAAGTAAAACCCCCTTTCCCAATCACTCAAAAATTTTTACCCCTCCATATAAAGGGTAAGAGAGTTGAAGGGGGGAGAAGAGAGAATTATGAAACTAGGAAAAGATAAAATAAAATCCACAAAACTTAAAGGTTCTAATCCTCTAGCACATCCCATATTTCACCTTCTTTAATACCTTTGAATAGAAGTGGATACACGTATTTATAGGGATGAGAAGTGGAAAATTTTCCCTCTAGATTATTTCCAACAAAACATTGAGTGTATTTGTCATGATAAATGGATTAATATCAAGAATGTGTCTTCATAAAAGTTGTTCCTATATTCCTTATTCATGCGCCCTCAAAATATCATCTTATTTGGACATGTTTCATAAAAGTTGTGCCTAAATTAGGGAAGACAAAATTTTCTTTCTGAGGAAACTCTCCAAATACCTCACCTTTGGAATATTAAATGGATTCCTTAATGACTAAAATTATATATGAAATTTAATTTAGACATGTATATCATATTAATATTTCTAATATAGCTATAATAAACTCATTTTGAGGTCTATATGCCAAGATATGACTAAATTATTGAGTTAGGGTCCACTATGTTGGCCAGAAACATTTTTCCACTTAATTGATTTTTCTAGACCATTATATTTTGAATTGGATCTAGGTCCAGAAGAAAAAGTTTAAGACCATAAACGAAATAATCCTAAAAAAATCACTTCAATTGGATCAAAATTTTAAAATTTATGCTTGAAAAACATAAGTACTAGAAAACTGTTAAATTTATAGAATTAAACAATTTTCATAATAAAGCAAAAAATTAACCAAAAATACTAAAATGATGAAAATAATCTCAAATTAGTTAATTGGAAGGGATTAAATAATTTAAAAAAATGAATAATTATTAAAATATTAGCTCTATTAATTCTTCTACACTTAACACTTGGAATCCTGGACAATTCAACATCAAAATCAAATTAAATAAAATGCAAAATACATACCCATGAGATCCACCAATTCCACACCAAGAAACAAAATATACAATTTTACCTCAAAGACCATTATTTCAAGTTCTCTATTCAAATAATTCAATATATTTCCACTTCATTTCTCCTCCCATGTATGCAAAACACCTACCTCACATGAATTTTCTCTCATCTCACAAATGTAAATTTTCAACAAGGATTTTATCATCCAAACCTATGTAAGAGTCACCATAGGATTGATAAATTCCTTATTCTATACCTGATGTGAGTCAAGGATATGTGTTTATCATGAGGAATTTTCAGGGTTGTTTTGTGGCTTCTGGTTGTTAGGATTTAGATGTCAAAAAATTCTGAGGCTGAATAAGGAGGGTTTGGCTCTTTTGGAGAAAAATTGAAAGATTATAATTTTCACTAAAGTACGCTCTCCTCCCAAATTTCCTTAATAGAAAATTAGCTCCATCATCATGAAAAATTAAGGAAAGTTCACACCCTTCAACATTTTAGTAGCAAAACTTTCAATCTTCTCATATATAATTTTTCTTGAAAGCTTCAGATAGGCTCAACTTTATTTCTCCAATAGAATCTCCAGAAAGGCACATCTTCTTTTATCATGAAATATACAGAAAGGAAAAAATTTCAACAGGATGGTTTTTTTTCAGAAACAAACACATCTCTTAAGAATCTGGTTTCCACCCAAATTATCACCAAATGAGGTATAATAACATAATATAGCTTCCTCCACATGTTTAAGTTTAACTTGATCATGAAATTTCACTTCAAGAGTAGGTTAGATAGAGAAAATTGGATTGTAATGTGGCTAACCTAATAGGTTTTTTATGGATTATAAGGGATACAAGTATTAAATGTACAAGTAATGATAGAAAAAAAGGATTATCTTAAAAAAGTGGATTTAAAACCAAAGAAATGACTCAATCATTTAAAAAAAAGTAACTCAAACCCTAAAGTTTTAATAAGAATAAATCAAATTCTGGTTAAATAAATAATGGTTTGGTTCTCTCAAGAAGAGTGGTGAATTAAAATAAAATAGAAAAAATGATTCAGAATCCTCACATGAATGTGATTTAGAAGATATATATTGTGAGATGTGGCATGGGATTAAAAAATTAGAGCAATTTTCATGAAATTCACAAAGATTTAAACTTGAAACAAATTCATTTTCATCATTCATTTAAGCCCTGTTTCATGGTATAAATTGGTTCACTCATTATCATGGGTTTTAAAAATGAAAAAAGATAATCATTTGAGCTCAAAAGTTTCAAAAACACACAAAAATTGAAAAGGAAACACAAAAAAATTTGAAAAGCGCACAATTTTTTTTGAAAAGGGATTTTTTTAAAATCCTAAACTACAAAGGTTCCCTCCCCTACACTTAAATTATGTAGTTTCCTCAACACCTTCATTTGGATTTAACATGTAAGAATATTTGAAATTAAATCACAAAAATCAAGAAAGTGTAACAGAGTGGTACGACCTGATGGATTTATTAATAAACAGGTTGGAAGAGTGCAATATCCTCCATTAGATCTGATGGAATAGACCCATGGAATTTCTTTATCCTGTGTCCATTAATAGTGAATGTATCCTTCTATATATCCTTCACAATCTGCACAACACTAAAAGGATATACATGAGTAACTATAAATGAACCTTACCATCTGGAATGAATTTTACCTGACATCAGCTTGAGTCTTGATTTGAATAACAACACTTTTTCTCTAGGATGTAAGTATTTAGATTGGATCAACTTATAATGATCCACTATTGTTCTCTCTCTGTAAATCTTGGAATTTTCAAAAGCTTCCCTTATAATTTTCTCCAAATCCTACAACTGTAATCTTTTTTCTTTCCTAGCACTTTTAAGATCCTAATTTATCTTTCTCACAGCCGAATAAACCTTATGTTCCAATTCTATAGGTAGGTGATATATTTTACTATAAATAAATCTATATGGACTCATTCCAATCAGGGTTTTTTAGGATTTCATGTAAGGCCATAATGTGCCTTCCAACCTTTGGCTCCAATCCTTCCTATTCCGTTTAACATTATTTTTCACAATTCCTTTAATTTCCCTATTGGACACTTCAGATTGACCATTTTTATGTGGATGATAGGGATTTGATGTTTTATGATGCACTCCATAATTCTTTAGCAAAGTCTCCATTCTCCTATTGAAAAAGTGAATCCCCTGATCACTAATGATGGATCTGGGAACTCCAAATAACCAAAATATGTCAGCCTTAACAAAATCCCAAACAACTTCAGAATCTCCAGTCCTTGTGGATTTTTCTTCCACCCATTTGGAAACATAATCAAATACTAGAAAGATATAATAATTTACAAATAAAATTGGGAAAGGCCCCGCAAAATCTATCCCCCAAACTTAAAAAATTTCCCAAAAATTAATTGGATTTTGGGGCATTTCTTGTCTGTTTGAAATATTTCTAGAAAACTAAAATTTTTTACACCTTTTTTGTAAAATTAATGAGAATAATTAAAAAGGGTGGGATAATAAATTCTAGATTATAAAACCTTCCTTGATGTCCTTTGAGGTCCAGAGTTTCATCCACAAGATAAAGTGTGACGAAAATAAAAGACAGAAGCAATTTTAATCCCACGAACACAGCTTCTTATCACTTAGTTATTGAAAGTCTTATAAATAAATGGATCATCCCAAATATAATATCTAGATTCATATTTTAGTTTTTTTTAAATTTGGAGGTAATTTAAATGATAAGGGACCAAATATATTACTAGATAATCGACCATGTCAACATACCAGGACACTTCCCCTTCAATAAAGTAAAACTAATCTCCTGGAAGATTATCATTCAGTGGTTCTTTTTTTGGAATTTAATCTTCTACCATGTTGGTAATTCTTCTTAAATGAGGAGAAAATTTGTTCTTATCTCCCTTATTATCCTTGATTTCTATGTTGAACTCCTATAGTAGTAACATCCATCTTACTATCCTTGTTTTAACTTCATCCTTTTTCATTAAGTACCTAAGAGTTGCATGATTATAAAACACAGTGACATTAATTCCAAGAAGATATGATCTAAATTTTTCTAAAGAAAAAAAACTACTAAAAACACTTTTTATATGGTTATATAATTGAATTGGGCCACATATAAGGTTTTTGAGGCATGGGTAATTACTCGTGTCTTCACATAAGTTGGGTAAGACAATGAAGTTATCACTTTAATTTTTGATTTATCCACTTAAATGCCTTTTTTAAATGACATACCCAAGGGTAATTCCTCTCTCAACCATGATGTAAGAACCCGGTTCTTATTCTTGAGGTACGAGTTTCTTCTTTTCCTTTTTCCTTAAGTGTTTTTGAGAAAACTAGAGAAATGTGGGAAAAATACCAAATTTATGGGTACACGCCATGTACTTTTGTACACAAGCTGTGTACTTTGGCCGTGTGGGATGAGAATATAGGGAATGTAGGCCTGTCGGTGATTAAGGGTGTAAAAACTAACCACACACCATATACTTAGTAATACATTCCATGTAATCAGTTGGTAGATGAACAATGAGGTGGTGGAAAGTAGCTGCTAGTGGAACAGTTAAAAAGGATAGTACACACCGTGTACTTCGTAATACACGCCGTGTAATTAGTCTGCAGATGAACAGTGAGGCAGAAGAAAGTATCCGCCAGAGGAATAGTTAAAAAGGATAGTACACGCTGTGTACTTGATAAGTACATGCCATGTAGTTATATTTTTTCATTAAAAATAGGCAGTAGCCTCTTCATTTGATAGAGGAGGCAGAGGACTCACCAGGAGTAGTGGGAGAGGAGGCCGAGACTTGGAGGAGCTCCTGATCGCTCACTCGAACTCCGATTCTTTCGCCATCGATCTTGTTTGAACCGCATGGGTAAGGTCTTCCCTCTTCTTGAATCTTTCCTTACAATTATTTTCCTAAGGGAAGTTATTTATGTTTGAACATGTAATCATTTATCTGAGATATATGTCATTCTTGGTTGTTTAGGGAGGCACCTTTCACGTATATCAATCAGAGGAGATTGAGGTAGGTGGTCTTGTGTTTATTTTCAACTGTCGAGCTGATTTTGTGTACCGTTGTGCCACACGACCATGTTTAGGGTGTCGTCTGACTGGGACTTTGACTGTTGAGATACCTAGAATTGCATAGGTAATCTAATAAATAAGTATAAAATGATGTTTGAGATCATTGCTTTGATATATGGCAACCCCATTGGTGCGTTTCCCTTGTTTAGCCGTTTGGCTAGGATACCTGTGGGTATGCCGTGATTATAGCATGTTTTGAGTTTTCTTAAGAGGAAACATATATAAATTGCTTGCTTATGCATTAGGCTCGGATTTATTACTTGTTTTTCCTATGGAATGGCTGAGGGAAGTGTTTGGTTTATCATGAGGGAAAAGTTTTGTTTAGCCTGAGGGAAAGGTTTTGTTTAGCTCGAGGGGAAGGTTTTGTTTAACCTGAGGGCAAGGTTTTGTTTAGCCTAAGGGCAAGGTTTTGTTTAGCCTAAGGACAACGTCTCTTATGACCGAGGGTAGTGTTCTATTTATCCTGAAGACAAGGTGTTATTTAGCCTAAGGTCAACGTTTCTTATGCCTGAGGGCAGTAGCTTCCATGCCTGAGGGCGATATCTCATATGCCTGAGGGCAATATTCGTTATACCTGAGGGCAGTCACCTGAGGGTTTCGTTTCTATTTTCCTGAGGGTAAGGACTTGCATGTTTGAGGACAATGTTTACTTGAATATTCATCGTGGTGATTTCTTATGTTTTACCTACCAAGATAAAGAGCATGCTTGGTATTATTATTATCTTTTACTTGTTAGATAGCCTATTATGGTTTCTGCTGTGGCACTGATACGAGAGATTGTCAATCAAGGCCAATTCTCAGAAAACTCAGAATTCAATTATATTGAATTGTTAAATAATTATTAAAATGGAAATGTAACTGGTAGGAATGGTTACTTTTGAGTACTTCCTAGTTTACTGCATTTAATTATTGCACACTGCTGTTGCAAATTTTCACTGACAGTTGGGCAGGGGCCTTTGGTGGTTTCCTACTGGGATTTATTTCTCACACCCTGTTTGGGTCATGTTTTGGGCCCAAACAGATTATATTACTGTAGGTGTCGATAAGGGAAAGGGTCCCTACACAGGTAAATGATTGTTGTAGAGGAGTAAGAGAGCGTGAGACCGAGCTTAGTCTTGCGATGCTGTTGCATTCCTGTTGCACTTATTTGGTTTAGTTTTGCTGTACTTTGTACCTTGTACTGTATTGTAACAGATTGTAGTGTATCCTATTTTGGATGCTTTCTTATAATTAGAGACATGTTGCATCATTATATATATGACTATTGGTTTTCTTTTACTTCATTTCTGTTGTCCATTTCAGGTCTATATTGTTTACTGCTTCCACTTTTGTATGTATACATTTTTTTCCACTGTGCTACACTTTGAAAAATGAGGGCATAGTTTCACCACTATCAGTCTTAGGCCCTTGCTGCTAGTCGGCAACCTCTGACATTTGGGGAAATGCGCTTGAGGTCATGTGACAACCGGGTTTGGGGAACCCGTTGTGTGGCACCCAGATCTGGGACGTTACACATGAAATAACACTTTTAAAAATTTAAAATAAGATAATTTTAAATGTAGTTTTTTAAAATTTTCCATATTTTTCAAACAATGGTCGATTTTTTTCCAAAAACTTTGAAATCATATAAGAAAACCTCCAAGAAATCTACAATGTGATCCAAAAAAACAATTACCATGAACCTCTAAAATGTAACAATAGCATTAAATAATTCAAATGGAATCATTTTATATAAAAAATTACCAAAGGGACAAGTAAAGGTTGTCTTCTCTTGATCTTCGAGAGTAATGGGTACCTGAAAATAACCTAAAAATCGATCCAAAAAGTAATAATGAGTTCTCCATGACAATATCTATAACATATGATCAATGAAGAGGTAGGGAAATGATATTTCTGAGTGACCACATTCAACTTCCTAAAATCTCTTCACACTCTCCAGATATTATGAATTCTCATTGGGATTATTTCATTCATTTCATTCCTCACAGTGGTTAGACAAGTTTTTTTAGAACTATATGAATGGGGATAACCCATTGTGAATTTGAGATGGGATTGATGATCACAGCTTCCACGAGATTCTCAATATCCTTCTTCACAACCACTATTAAGGTGGGATTTAGCCTTCTTTGGGGCTATCTGATAGGTTTGGAATCTCCCTAAAGAAGAATTATTTGTGAGCATATTTTTGGGTTTATTCTTGAGATATCACCTAAGATCCACCATATTACTTGGGAATTATCTATCAAAATATCAATAAAATATTTTTCTTGGGTTTTAGGAAGATTATTAGCAATTATCATTGATAATTGCTCTCCCTCTCTAAGGTATACACGTTTCAAATCTGTTGGGAGTGGTTTTAATTCTAGATCTGGGGGCTACCTAAGAGATGAAATTAAATTGAGGTTACCAACTTCTAAAGGCTATACCTCTTGCACACAAGAAATCATATCATCTTCTTTATCATCTAAAAAATCATTAATGAAATTATATTTTACCTCTTCTTATCACATGAAATCAGAATCTCTAGTATTTTGGGAATTCAAAAGCTTAGTGATATCTTTAATGGAAAAATTATCTCCTAAGGATAAAAATTCATATCACATACTTGATTCTTTAATTGGTTTAGTACTAACTTTATGGGAGAGTTCAAGGAGTGAATGATTATCTGATGTGTGCCTCATGTATTCAAGAATATTGAAGTGGACAATGCTCTCCAAATTCCATGGTGAGTGTCCCTTCATGGAAATTGATGATGGTTTTGGCTATCTTCAATAAAGGTCTCCAAAAAATGATGGGTGAATGTGATGGGTTCCTATCTTCTCCATATTCAGCACATAAAAGTCAGTTGGGAATAAGAGATCTTTGACTTTTACTAAGACATACTCTATAACTTTTGCTGAAAAAAATGTGGATTTGTTTGCAAGTTAGACCACCACTCAAGTGGGATTTTAGTCTCTCATATATAAAGAAGTTTATACTGAGTGATGAAATGCATTATTTGAAATACCTAGATCACACAAATCATTTTATAAATTTAAAGATCCAATGGTTCATGGAATGGAAAATGTACCTGGATCTTGACATTTGGTTGACAACTATGGTGTGATAAGGGATGATACACTTATTATCAAGTTGATCCTCTTAACCCCTTGAGGTATCATATTATTTGTGAAAATATCCTTTAAAATTTTAGCATAATTTGGATTTTTTTGAGATTTCAAAGTAGGGGGATATTAATTTCCACTTTCTGGAAGGTGTCCATAATTTATTTTTGAAATTATTCTTCCTACAATATCTTTGATTCAATCATCCTTGATGGAAATGGTGGGGTTTAGTATTTTATCTCCCTTTATTTCCTTTTTAATGGTATTTTTATCTTCCTCCTTATCCTATCCTTCTCCCCATATTTATTCTCTTCTTCATGGTGCATTTTCATATAATTTTCAAAATTTACAACTTCATTCTCCCTTAACTCAGGTGGTATTATTTTAGGTTCATGGGATATTGGTGGTGAGAGTTCTCTTCCACTTATTATTAATATCATTCTAACATTATATTTTGGGTTTGTAATTATTTGAGTTGGTAGATTTCTTGGTTTTTTAGAAATTATTTCAACAAGACTTCCAAATGTGTTTTCCAACTTATCAAACTTATCTTCTAGGCCCTCAACCTTGGATTGTAATTGTTTCAAAAGAGGTTGTGTACTGGTGGATGGTTTCTAATAGGGTCTTTGTAAAGTGGGTGGTTGGTTGTATGAAGGCTGGTTATGAAATTGTTTTTTTAAATGGTGGTGGGTTTTGGAATTAATGCTGAAATAAGGGTTGGTTTTAGAACTGGTTTTGGTATAGGGATCTAACTTGATTCTATTGATTTCAAAATCTATATTTGACTTGGTTAGTATCTCTTCATCCTTGATTTTTTTTGGAATTGGATCAGTTTAAATTTTTCCAAACAAGTTTCCAATCCCTATATTTCATCACACTGGTTAGTGAAATGATCAAGTGATTAGCATAAACCACATACCTTAGCTGGTGATTGTTGGTCACCCACTTGTTTCAAGGATATATGTCTCATAAAACCGACTATCTATTCAATCCTAGTTTCTAGTAAGGGTTATGGATGAGAAGTTAATAACTCATGAATACCTCTTGTGTCAGTACCTCTTATACCAAACTGTTGAGAGTTATAAGAAATATTCTCAATCAAGCCTTTGGATTATTCTGGTGAATATTCAATCAATGCACCTCTAGATGATGCATCTAGAAGGTTTATGTCATTTTTTAGTAAGCCTTGGTAAAATAATATAAGAAAGTGATGATCCTAAATTTCTTGATGTGGGTAGCTGACACAGATCTTATTAAATCTTTCCCAATACTCATAAAGGGTTTCTACATATGACTATTTGATGACATAGATTTCCTTTCTAAGGCTTGTGCTTCTGGAGGTGGGAAATAATCTTTGCATGAATCATCTCACTAAGTCATTCAAATCATGAACATATACTGGTTGTAGGATATACAACCATTCTTTAGCAGCTTATTCCAATGAATATGGGAATGAATTTCACTTACATGATCCTCAGCTACTCCTCATGGTCTGAAAGTAGAGACGACATTTTTGAACTCTTTAATATGTTTTTTTGGGTCACCTCATTCCAAGCCATGAAATTTTGGGAGTAATGGAATCATGTTAGGTTTCATCTCAAAATAATTTTGTAACTATGGCATGAAAAGTTGTTTGTTTTGATTAAGGAATTTTGGTGTGTAGAGGTCTCTATGGTCTAGTTTCTGATTTCTAGCCATGATGACATGCTCATAGTGAACACTTGAAATTTCAATTGAGTTTGTAAGATAAATTTACTCAAATTCAGATTGAAGATTAATGTTTTTTAAGTATATTCAAAAAAGTTTCTTTAAATTTTAGGATATGAGGGGAAAGTTTTAGTGTTTGTGGTTTTAGTCAGGAAATTTTAAAGAGAAAAAATAAAGGAAGAAGAAAAAAAATTGTTAGCACCATCTCCCTAGAAATGACGCCAAGTTTTGACATGTTTCTATCATAGGGAATGAATTTTTTTTTACTAAGTTAAAATATAGTATAGTAGTTAACCTAGGTTGTATCTAGATAGAAGCACACAAAAATTGTGTTTTTCACTTGAAATTAGAGAAATACATGAGATTATTTTTGAAATTGTTTTTTTAAAATAGATAAAGCAATAAAATTAAGGTTAAACAAAAATTGATGAAGTGAGTGATGGGGTAAGGGTAGGATCACATTTTTCAATTTCATCATGGTCATAAAAATAACCCCCTCTCTTTCTATTTAATGATAAATGAAATATTCCTCTACCGAGTAGTTGATCACCTTTGGTTGAAGGAAGCAATGGAAACCACTTCTATATGCTTGAAAATTCATAAAATAATTTTAAATAACTAAGGAAAGTACCGATTGGGAATTGTCACTCCTTATAAATCTAGAAAAAATTCACTTATTCCATACACATTCCAATAATATCTAGACACTCACCACCTAACACAATATGATCTATTGAGATAAACTATACTAGGAAGAGGGAGTTTAAGATCTTCAACCAAAGATATAAACAATGAATGAAAAAAACAAAATAAAAGAACATTATGAGAATTGGGTACCACAGAAAATATAAACCATTCAATATAAAAATAAATAGTTTTAAATTAAATTTCAAGACTTTGAAATTACAAAAGGAAAACTCCCCCTTACCTAATCACTCAAAAGTTTTACCGCTCCATGTGAAGGGTAAGAGAGTTAAAGGGGAAAGAAGAGAGAATTATAAAACTAAGAAAAGAGAAAAGAAAATACATAGAACTTAAAGGTTTCAATCCTCTATCACACTCCATAATTCACCTTCTTCAATACCTTTGAATGGAAGTGGATATACATATTTTTAGGGTTGAGGGGTGGAAAATTTCCCCTGTAGATTCTATCAAAAAAAAATTGAGTTTATTTGGAATTATAAATGGCATAATATTAGGGATTTTTCTTCATATAATTTTTTCCCATATTAATTTTTCATTCTCATTTAAAATATCATCTTATTTCGAAAAGTTTCAAAAAATTTATTTCTGAATTACTGAATAATTTTTTTTGGTCCAAGGAGACTCTCAAACTCCCTACACTTTGGAGAAATAAATGGGTTCTTTAATGACCAAAATTATATATTAAATTTAATTTAGACATGAGTCTCAGAGTCCTATTTCTAATCCATCTGGAATAAACTCATTTAGAGAGGCTGAGATAGGACTCAATTACTGAGGTGGTTTCCATTCTGTCAGCCAGAAACATTTATCCACTTGATTGATTTTTATGGTCCATTTTATTTCTCATTGTATTTGGGTCCAGAAGAAAAAGTTAAATTCCACAAGTAAAGAAATATTAAAAAATGTATCACTTCAATTGGATAAAAATCATAAACATTATTTTTGAAAAAATGACGTACCAGAAAACTATTAAATTTTCAGAATGAAGCAATTTTCAAAATTATTCCCAAAATTCACTATAAATACTAAAATGATGAAAATTATCTCAAATTGATTAATTTGAAGGGATTAAATCCTTGAAAACATTTGAAAATTTATGAAAATATTACCTGTATAAAAATTCGACCATTTTTTTGCCAAAAACTTAATGGGATACAAATCCCCTTTACTATAAAAATGATTAGAATCATGTTAAATTTTTTTAAATCATATTAAAAAACCATAAATAATAAATTAAAATTTTAAAAACATTTCCATTGAATGATGTACACTTTTAAATGTTTAAAAATTTACAAGTTCTCTTTGAAATAACTTCATGAGTTTCAAAACACCGAATCCATTTTAGTTCATTGTAAGGGAAAACCACATTTTTTATTTTTAAAACACAGTTTAACATTTAAAACCAAGTTATTTTTTCAAAACTAAAATTTAAAATAAGCTTGAGAATAAAAATAATAAGTAGGCCACCACTCAGTCTAAATAAAAGTATGATTATCAAATATTTCATAAACATTTTATAAAGATGGAATGAATAAAACATTTTTTCAAAATAGTGGAGTAAAATAGCAATTTAAGTCCTAACATGATGGTAAAGGATTTCTCAAGTAATTTAGTTCAAGGCTCAAGGATCCTCACACTCTTAGGGATCATGGATACCTGGTGCGCACAATACCCTAGGGATACAGGCCTATGGGGTAGGATTCCACCACTACAAGTGTCTCCCCGATTTACTAATGTTTAGTTATTGTAGTTATTATAGATTCCATTTTTAGGTAGAGATAAAAATGCCTAACATTATTATCCCAGACTACCCACCTAAATACCAAGGTTCCCATGGGATTTTTTCAAAATTCAATCAATGGACTATTCATTTATCAAAAACCCATTTCATCAAATATCACACAAGAAGTCACAAATCCAAGCTTTCACATGCCATAAAATTTATTCAAGAATCAACATCAAGAAGGTTTTATAAATATTCATGACATTGAAAAATATTTTCCAAAATATCCTGAGGTGTTAGACGGAGTCTGTGTGTGATATCAGACGTAGGTTTAATTTGAATTTATTTGAGTGTGAGTTGAATTGGAGGTGCTATAGTACTCTGGGTGAGATAACAATGGAAGGTTTGGTTTTTTGTTTATCAAGGAACTAACCATGAAGTTACACAAAGTTTCAAGTTTGTACATTTTTGTGGGTGTTTAGAAGATCATGGGATGATTTTGGCTGTTTAGGAATTGTGACAGAGTAATGAGATAGTGCATTAATGGGTTAAACTGAGCATTTTTAGAGAAAAGTTTGCTAGAGGAGGACTAGATAATGTTTTTTTCATGAGAATGGGTGTAGTGATATTGAAACCACATTACACATGTTGTTCACATTATATATTTATTCTTGGTTTATTGTGTAAATTATGTTAAACATGTTTAATTTTTTTAAAATTATTTATTCTATGAAATTAAAGTTTGAACTTGTGTTATTTAATTATTTAAATTCTTTAATTTATATAAGTTCATTCTTAGAAAATATATAAGCTCAAAATAATTTTAAGATTCATAATGGAATGTAGCTATCATATATTTGGGTTATGTCACCTCAATTTGTTTTTAATAAAGTAACCTAAATATTCACATGCCTTAGACCTTTGTTCAAGAAATGAAATCACTATTTGTAACATATTTATGTTTTGATATCTTGAGTAATTTTTTTAAACCAAAATTTAGTTTTAAATCATGATTTTAAATAGTATAAATATAATTATTTAAGTATTAACTTTTATAACTTGTCTTGTATAACAAATAAATTCATTTCCTTTCACTATAAACTAAATGAATTATAAGTAAATGAACAATATCTAAACTTGATTTAGTGAATGCATTAGTGATGAAATAATGACAGGGTTTATTAAGTGGTAAGGAATGATTTGTTATGATAACTTATTAAGTATCATCAACCTTTTTGATTTTAGAAACTAAACTAAAACCTTTTTAAGTATCAAATTTGTTTTTTTCTTAAAGAATTATATATGTATTTGGTTTTATATAAATACATTAAATAAATAGTTTGATTTAATGAAACCATATCCTTAGGTATTTTCATTCTGTAAAAAATATTTACTAAATCATATTTTTACATTACTGACAGGACATGTTCTTTGTATATTTTAAAGATCAAAAGTGTAGAACTTCATTTTCATAAAACATGAGTTATACATGTGCATATTAAATTTAAATGAACTCTTTTACTTAACAAATGTTGTTAATAAATTGGATTTTAAATGTATCAAATTTATTTAAATGAGAATCTTTCATTTTTTCTGTTAGAACATCTTAGTTGGTGTTTGAGTAACACCTTATTCCTTCTTTGGGTTATTATGACTAAGCATTGGTTATAGCTAATGCTATGTTTAATACTTTACCTAGTTTAATATTAGGATGAATTTTTTATTTCTTATTCTATGTTTAGTACCTTATTTATCTTGAAATTAGTGAACTTTAAGCTATACATACACCACAACTTATGCCTTGTGTGGATTAACATAAGGGTATTTGAAAGTAATGATTATGCATCATTTGGATTGATATTGATATGATCAATTATTTTCTATATTTTAACCCACTAATTCAATAAAAATTAAATATTTTTATTATTAGGAAAACCAATTTAATAGTTTAGTGGGAACCCTCATAAAAATCATCACATATAAAAGCACTGAGACAAAAAAAGAATCTTCCCAAGTGAGAATGTAATAACAACCAATAAACCAGATCAACCAAAAGATAGAAAGCCTACCAGACTCAAGAACATACCTGAAGATTAGTACAATAAAAAAAAGAAAATTCACAGTGAATAACCAAGTAGGACTAACTAGATACCACCCAAGAACATGCTTAAAATTTTGGACATTATCAATGTACAGATTTCACAACTCACTATATAGGGAGAGAAAAAAGAGGGGGAAGAAACCAATTGCAGGACTAAAATATCTCCGACCCACAGTGCTAAAATACAATAAACTATTCTCTAAAATAGTGTAGATACAATGAAATGATATACAACTGGTGCATCATTTTTTTACATTATAATGTTTATATTACAAAAATAAATAAAAATTTGAACCGGAATCAGCAGGAAGGGGGGGGGGGGATCAAAAAACAGACATCTCTACTATAGTGCAATGCCAAATATGACACTGCACTGTACCTCCACTTCAAAATAACACAAGGAATAGTGCACAGTCGGTGAAAAATACCCGTGACATTTTAACATTTTCATGCTAAAATATAGTGGGTTGGAGGTGGTTTAATTAAGGAACCCAGACCAATGGAAAGGGGATCATTTAACTCAAATGGGGAGTTTTTGATCATCTAGGCTTATAAAATCAATAAGAGTCAAATAAGAAGGAGGATATACCCTAAATTTGGAACCCATGATAGCACCGGGATGAAAAAAAACCACAATAATGCAAACAATGGAACCCAAACTAGCAAGCAACAAGATAGTAGAAGAAAAAAATAACATAACTTGGATTTGAGGCTTGATTCGTCTGATAGAAAGTCAAGTAGGAGCGTTGACCATAGTGGAATTCTGCAAAAGCTTGAGAATCATGACTGAAATCAGTGTGGTTTGGGCCTAGGTGCCTTTTATTGTGGGTATTCAGACCATTTTGTTCTATTTTGGGTGGTGATGTTTTTCCATTTTATGATTTGATGGTACTTTTTGCGCCACATGTTTTGTATTGCTGTTTTCTGTACTTTTATTTTCATTAATAAATTTCAGGACTGAGCTTGATTGGATCCTAAACCTTCCTGGTATAATTACACACATAAATATATAATAAATAAATATAAATATAAATATAAATATAAATATAAATATAGTAAATATATTCATTATTTGAATATATTTATTATAATTTTATAATAGTTTAAATATATAATAATTTAAATATACAATTATTTGTTTATAATTATATAAATACTTTTAAAAAATAATATTTATATATTTATATTATTATATATATATTTATATAATTATATATATATATATTTAATAAATAAATAAATAAAAATAAAAATAAAAATAAAAATAAAAATAAAAATAAAAATAAAAATAAAAATAAAAATATAAATATAGTAAATATATTAATTATTTAAATTAATTCATAATAATTTTATAATTATATATATATAATTATTTATTTATAATTATATATATACTTTTAAAAAATATTTATTTATTTATAATTATAATTATATAAATATATAAATATAGTAAATATGAATTTATAAATATTTATTTATAAATATATTTTTAACATTATTAATGAATATATATTCTTAAATGCATGCATGTTAAAAATTAGTGAAATTTAATAATAAAAAACGATTACACTTTAAAAAACATTGAAAAAATGGATAAGTTTTATTAATTAAATATATATTATTAAATAAATATGGATATATATTGAAATAAACATGAATACATATTAAATATATTAAAACATAGTAAATAAATATATATAAATAAATATTAGAAAATGATTAAATTCCAAAAAAATAAAAAATAAAAAATATTGAAAATTAATAAATAATTCCTAACTTTAATAATATTAAAAATAAATAAATAAAATTTACGTATTAAAAAAATAATATATTAAATGTATCATGTTACTAAATGAAATTATAAAAGGAATAATAAAATTTGAATAAATTACATAAATATCAAGTGTATGTGTTTCTACATAAGATTCCATTAATTATGTAAATATTTGTGTGTGCACATTGTATATAAAAATGAGTTAATTATGTATATGTATGTGTGAAATCAATTAACACACGTTTGATATATATTAAATTGAAAAATCAAATGACATTCAATTAATGTCTATTACTTGATACAAGTTGTTAGTATTTTTAATTAATAATAATTTTTAATTATAAAACATTCTTCATTAAATATATGACTTATTTAATGTAATCATAAATATTTTGTATTTTATAAATCACATTTTAGGAAATATTATATATATATATATCAATATATATATATATATAAATGTATATGAATATACTATTTATTAATATTTATAATTTATATGTATGTATATTAAATTTATTCATTTGTATCAATAATTATTTAATTAATTTTTTTTAATTTACTCATTTTTAATTTTTATTTGTTTAATTATTTTATTTTATTCATTTTATATATCTATATTTAATAATACTATTTATTAATATTTATAATATATATATATATATATATATATGAAATTTATTAATAATTATTTAATTATTTTGTTTAATATTTTTATAATTTATTCAGTTTTAATTTTTATTTGTTTAATTATTTCAAAAATTTTATGATTTTTAATGATTGTATTTATTTTATTGGTTTTTATAAAAAATCTGGTTATGGACTGGGCTGGGTCCTATGGGACCTGAATATGAAGGTGGATGAAGACCTGGGTTAAGTATAGGGTGGGTCAAGGCACGTGTGGGCCCATGAAGGGCCCATATAAGTGTGTGCAGTATATGCGAGAGCCCATCTTTGCAGCAAGATTCTGAGCCATGGATGTAGCAGAATTATATATAAAGGAGCGCCCTCCCATGCGCTATTTTGACGTGGGACTCGCCCGATGATCAAGACCTCTATCAGTGCTAAAAAAGCATCGATAAGGGCTACCTTTTATTTGAGGTAACAATAAATTATTTATAAAGGGTACCGTTTATCAGTGTTGATAAATTCTAGCGCTATTAAAGTCCTATTTTGTAGTAGTGTCATGTAGATGCATCGCAATAGTCTTATCGCCATAGATGGCCATCCGGTCCAATCTTGGATGGCCAAGATATGGTCATCTGAAGATCAAAAGGTAGATCAAAACTGTGTTTATAGGTTTTAAAATTGAAATACACACACACACAAATATATTTCAAGTTTTACTAGAAGGAAATTGGTGGTGTCAGTTTCTGTTAAGCCAGTTATCCAGTTGGAAATATGGTGGCTGAAATAGGGGTTTTCTACCAAGGGGTCCATTCCACAAAATGTGAAATCTATTTTTTATTTATTTTGTCAAAATCCAAAATATGCAGGCTTGAAAAAACCCATCAAACAAGATTGAAATAAAATTAAAATGGTGGGGATAAAGGTGATAGTCTCATGGGTCTTCTAAGCCTCAAAATAAAAAATATAAAAAAAGTAAAAAAGGTGAAGATAGTGTTTAGGGGTGGCTGTCTGTGAGGGAAAACCAACAAAATTATATTCCAAAAATAAAAGGGGTGGGAGAACTCCACAACATCACATCTTTTTTTTCCAGACAGTAGCACCACCGCCATTATCATCGCTGCACCACCCTCCCATAACAACACCCCCCACTTTGACCCCCTCACCACTCAGCTTGGCTTCACACTATCCTTACCGGATGTTTCCCCTTCTCCCTGCACGTGACACATAGGAGCGCCACCTACTGGATGACCCACAACTAAGCTGGGTTGGCCCAACATGGTCTTTGGCTGGTCAGGCCCTCTATGACTTTCCCAACCAATATCAGGACCATAATAGGTTTGAAACCCCTTTTAGGGGTATTTTGAGCTATCTCGGGCCTAAGAAGAATTTAAAAAATTTCCAAAAAATAATTTATTTTTTTGGAATAAAATTAATTAATTTTTAGATTGATCATAAAATATTATTTGAATTAAAATTAGTTGAAATATTTTAATTCATTATAATTTCCCTTGACATAAATTTATCACAAATTTAATTTCATTAAGCATTTAATTTTTATGTCCTCTGATCATGAGAAGTGACCGACCAATGTATGTCTGAGTTTTATTTATTAATTAATTATTGCATGTGGTTGATGTTTGTATTAATTAATTATTTAAATATATGGTCTGTGCATTTTCAATATTCCTCATTATATATACAAGTGTTTGCATGACCACGAGAGTTGTATTGCATTTATATTACGCATTCTCGAGACCCCCTCACCTATATGCGAGTATTCATCTATTATGATGAAGATGAACGAAGATGCGGACTGTGCCGAGATGGGATGGTATTCCAGACGAGATGTGGATACATTAGACTAGGGTGCAAGCTATGATACGAATCAGACACGACTCAGGTATTTTACCCCTTAGGTTAAGGTTGATCCATTAAGAATAAATGGATCAACCAATACCAAATGTTCATGATAAGTTTCTTTATTTATTTAATTTATGCACTACTTATTATTTTTGTGAATATGAAATTTTATGAAAACACATAAAATAATAAAAAAATAATGCATAAATTAAATCAAATTAATATGAGATAAATGTTTTTTCTATTTACTACATGATTAAGTTGTGAGTATGATCATATAGTATATGCATATCTAATAGAAAATGACATCATTCATTGAGAAATAATAAAAACCCTCAAAGAAATATTAATTCATAAGTCCTTCCATCATTTTAATTTGAATAAAACTCGGTGTACATTGTGCTCATTATCCCTAGTTAAGGGTTCCTCCTACTACTGGGAAGTTCTTATGGAAGCAATGGGTCGAAATAACTAAATATGGAAGTAAAAATGTATTCATATCTATCTTATTACATCTTTAGAGGCAAAGTGTAGAGTAAATTAAGTTTTTGATTTCTAGAACCTGAGACTTCACTCAATAGTTCAAGGAGCCATGAGTTAATGCAGTTGGTAGTGAAACACCTACCTTGAAACTCTCCGAGTAGTGAAGTAGCCACATCTTAGACTATGAAGAGATTTTTTGAGGATCCTTTCCACTAGAATACTCAAGCAATCAGGTATTCTGAATCTAGTAGTGAGGGATACTAGGATTTTATAAAATAATGGGAGACATCTAATGATTTAATCAGGTAATGTCTAATTAGTAACGAAGATAAAAGTATTAATCTGGTTAAATTTTATTTTTTAATAAATGGAAAGTAATACCATAGACACACAAAAATTAATACAGGACAAAGAACTTGTACTCACCGATACAAATTTCTATGACTAGTATATATGCTTTCAAAAAGTACTATAATATAGTAAATTCTATATAATGGATTCCACACTACCTGTTGAGCCATCTCAGGAAGTGAGGGTGAGAAATATTCTTATAGAAGACACATTGATATCACATTTAATGTTTACATCATAATTCTATCATTAATATCCACTGAGTTTTGGAAACAACAATAGGACATGGATGATTTCACTTTTTGTCTAATATATGAGAAGCTTGTGAGGATAAAGTGTAGCCAAATATGAATGAGGTGATGATTACATAGAACACATGTAAATTGAAATATATGTTATGATATTTCAATAAATTACTTTCTAATATCTTTATCACCCACTTAATCAAATTTTGTTTAATATTACAAAGGGAATAGTATGGATAAAATGATTCAATAACTTTTGGGTAAGGTTCTCTAAGTTGATAATAACTTAAATAAAGTTTAATATTTAGTTCTTATGGTGAACAAGTTGAAATAAAAGGTGAAAAGGATATTGAAAAGTGTGATGCCAAAGGTACCTTCACAACATCCTTCAAAAGAAAAGTGGAAGATCATCATACATGTGGATATTTACTTCACATGTCATGAGATAAGTCTATGGAAGATAAAGAGTAATGAATTGAAGTAAAAGAAAGCAGCAGATTCAACTTAATTATATCCATCATTATATGTAATGTTTCTATCACACTTCTTGGGTATTAAATACAATATTCCTATCACATATGTGTATTTAAATACAATAACTATGTAAGAAAATAAACATTACATGAAGTAAGGTGAATTATCTAAGATACTGAGAAAGAGTGATTCCTACGTCAATGGTGAGAAGTGCATAACTTCTAATTGATGATATTAATGATTCCAACTGAAATTTTATTGAGTGTAACCAAAATATTCATCAAATGTTTCCATTGGAAAAAGGATACATTATTCCATTTTTGGAATGAATGTTGTTTGTGATGTATCATACCAAATTAATAGTTTATTAATGATTGAATAATTGGAAATAACTAATGAATATAAAAAAAATGTAAGACTCAGTTATACCCAAATATGAAAAGATAATTCTCTGTAAAGTAAAATTAAAATTGTCTGTAAAGGATATAACAAGTATGGTATTTAAACTCTATAAATCTAAATACCTTAGGCATTATCAACATATTGAATTATATAGTTATAGATAAAGAAGCCTTTAGAAATAAAGGCAATCCACAAATCTTTTAGAATTAGTTCAGCTAGAGAGATTGAACTATTTCAAGGTAAAGCTAGTGGTAAATATATTTCATAATATTTCTTTAAATGTTTTAAGGAATATAAAAGTGAAGTATGGAATATGAATGGTTAGAAGATATGAGTTACTTTAGACTCAAGTTCCAAATAATATATTTACCAAGAATTCATAAATAATGAAAATGTAGAGTAGATTTATTCCTAAAATCAAATTTCCTTATGTACGTCAATGTTATGATGTAAGTATGGATGATCAATGATGAGTCTTAAATTAAAACATTGATTATTAAAATGTTTCATGGAGTAATTACTAAATGCAGATTTCCTTATACACATCATAGTCATGATGTTAGTAAAAGAATAATTAATGTTAATATTCATATGCATTGTAGATACTTCCATAATTTTTCAAGGCATGTTTCACATATAGAGGAATTATCCCATAACCATATGCCAGTTATAATGAAAAATGGATATCATATGAGTTTCTTTTTTGCATGTGCTACCACACAAGAGTGTATTTCAGTTATGAAAATCATTAATATGTATGAAAGGACTTATAGGAAACATATTAACCCTTTAAAATCAGAATTATCCTTCAGTAAAGGCATGTTATAAGAAAATAGGGAGGAATTGCAGTGGGTGTGTGGTTTCCCTTTGGTTGAAAAACATCAAAAATACCTGGGCCTCCTGACTATATTGGTAGATCGAAGAAACAATTATTCACTTCAATCATGGAAAGGGTGGATAATTTGATTTTCTTATGGTCTAGTAGGAAGATATCCAAGGTAGGGAATGAAGTTATCATTAATTCAGTGTACCAATCCCATCTTATTCTATGTTGTTATTAAAATTTCTAGGAACACTTTTTGATCAAATCCATTCTCGTTTGGATTACTTTTGGTGGGGCTCCCATGATGGTAAACATAACACCCATTGGGTGTCTTGGGAGAATTTGTGTGTTTTTAAGTTTTGTGGAGGTATCAGTTTTAGGAATCTCAAATGGTTTAACGAGGCACTTCTGGAAAAGCAAGGGTGGTGACTTCTCTCTAATCCAAATGCCCTGTTTTCAAAGGTTTTACATGAAAAATATTTTCCTCATTCTGACTTTTTTCAAGCCCAGCTAGGATCGCGGTCAAGTTTCATGTGGAGAAGCATGTGGGTTTCTAAATATCTTCTTGAGAGAGGCTGTGTTTGGAGAATTGATTATGGGAATGAAGATAGTCTTTGGAATTATTCATGGCTGGAAAATGGTGATAACATAAAGGTTTCCTCGACTGTTGTTCTAGGTTTCGGAAATTAAAGGGTGTGAGATCTGATCAATGATTCATTATAGGAATGGGATCTGGGAAAGATTTGCAGTTGGTTTAATTTTTTTTATCGTCATCTCATTTTTAGTATTACTATCATGCCAGGAATGGATAATGATTAGATTTTCTGGATTGGGGAATCTTCTGGGAGGTTCTCAGTTCATTCATGATACAAAATTAAAGTTCATGGTTTGGATCATGCCCATCTTATTTATTGCTAGAAGAAGCTCTGGTATCTCATTACTCCACCCAAAGTTAAATTTTTTTGGTGGAAGGTTTGCTCTGGTGTACTTCCAATCTACGACTTTTTAGTAAGACAACATCTTACGGAGGATAATAGCTGTCCTATATGACTCTAAGAGGTGGGATCTCCTTTACATGAAATTCTCTTCTATTATGGGGTGGAAGGGGTGTGGAAGGAATGGGTGCCAGATTTTAAAAATTACTGTGATACTTTTGTTGGGTTGGTCCAAAATCTCAATAATTGGTTGTCTTTGTTGGATTCAAAAGTGGTAGGGCTGATATGCACGATTGATTGGTTGATTTGGACTAGAAAAAATGAGTGAATTTTCTAAAATAAGGTGACCCAATATCATATTTGGATTGAGAGGTCCATTGAATGGATGAATTTCTAGGAATAGAATGATGCAAGACCCTCGTTGGGTAGTTCTCAGCAGGATTATCATTGCTGGACTCCTCCCCCAGAGGGTTTTATCAAAATTAATACCGATGCAGCCATCTATGATAATTAGAGGATTGGTGTTGGATTCATTACCAACCATAACAATGGATAGATAGTGAATGCCCATTACATGGATTTACAATCCTCTTAGAGTGCTATGGTGGTAGAGTAATATGATATCCTACATGGGATCCTTCTTGATAGCTCAAAAGATTAGAAATATATTCTTTTAGAATCAGATTTCCTTGAGGTGATTACCGCCTTATCAAAGAAGGAGGATGATTTTCATCCATTTGGTCTTATTCAGAGAAATATTTAGTCATTGATCGAAAGCTTCACTGAATGAAATTTTTCTTTCATCAAACGATGGGATAATCTAGATGCTCACCAATTGGAGAGATTTGGGAAATATTGGTTTGATCATATTGGGTTGGCTCTTTTTCTAATTAGATTTGTAGGTCTGGGGTTTCTGATGAGTAATATATTATCTCTCTTATCTCAAAAAAGATATTATATACATGGATGGTACATGTGTGGTACCAATAAGGCTTGATTGGTTATACTAAGTCATCATGGATAAATCCATTAGAATTATACTTGTCATAAGTACTTTATATGATCATTATATTTGGAATTGGATGTCAAGACCACCTTTCTTATAAAGTGTCTATATGATAAAAATAGAAAAATTTGGTGACAACATAAAATGATAATAAAGGGTTAAAGTTACTGAAATCTAGTTTTGGATTGAAGTAAACAACAATATCTTAAAATATTCATTTGGAATGATTTTTTCCATGTTTCTACAAGGGTTTAGTGGGAGTGCCACTATTTCCCAAGTAAAATATGTTGATAACATATGGAAAATAATCATTTAGTATTATAGTTAGTCAATACCAGAATGAAAGTAACTCTTTAGAGATTGAATTAAAGTAGAAACCTAAGTTATAGAAAAAAAGATCTAATGAGGTAGATATAATGGGTTTTTAGACCAATTAAAAGTATATATATTGAAAAGGTATTGAAAAATACAAGTTGGAACAATTCAATAGATACTTTTTACCAATGTCACATGGAATGAATCACTCCAAGAAGGCATGTATGGGACATATGAGGAGATTAATGTGGTGAGTATAATTCTACACACTTCTATGATGGATCAATCACATATGCCATGATATATACTAAATGTGATATTTACAATGTAACACCTTGATAATTTGGAGTATATTTATCTTTAAATAAATCCAATCACTTCGATATCTTACAATGCACACAACACTAAGTTTAAATGAAACAAGATAATCTATTAAAATATTAATATTTAAACACGACCATTATAACTTAGATGTTAAATTGGTGGGTATGAATAGGAAAAACTAAATTATGAAAATTATATGGTTTACACATGTATAAAATAAATTCAATGGTTATTTGTTTATTTTAAATAAAATAAGAACCATTTGAAAGAAAAAGAAATGTTTTTTTGATAAACTGTATTTTTCTAAAATGAAGATTAGTCATGCTTGGAACATATAATTTTAAAACAATTTATACAAATTTTAGAAAATGTATTTAAAAAAATAAACTTAATTTTTTAAGTCAGCATATCAATATTAACTTATGGTGAAATTTTGTTAAATATTATTTTTATAGTGAATAGTGAAAATACCTATTTTTATAAAATTATCATTTATTTTCAGTAAATTAAGTCCCACTATTCTTTTAGTTTTGATTTTCATTTAACATAAGTATTATTTATTTATATTAAATCTAATTAATTATATTTAAATTTTAACAACCAAAGTTTTTTTAATGATATTTGATTCCTTAGAAAATGTTTGTTATAATATTTTTCACAAAACAAAACCATATCTCTTTAATAATGATTGATATATTAGTCACCAAAATGGGAAAATGTGGATCACTCCAATCTATTAGAATCATCTCCCCATGACCAATACTAAAAACATAAAACAAAATATTAGTTAACCAATCAATGTCATATAAAATGATTGTAGTGAATATTCAATGAAATAATGAAGTGGTTTTTATAAAGTATGGTGAGAAATGTGATCATTGGGATTCGACCTTTTTAGGAAAATTGGTCAATATAAAAATTAGAAAATTTTACCGTTGGAAACTATACCCATTGGTAATAATTTTAACATTATAATTAGTGTCTATAAGTAGTAATGATAATGGATAATTAACACGGAAAGGAGAAGCGATGATCTCAACCAGTAGAGTCATGCCGTATGAAGCTCATTTTTCTAAACATGGGAGGGTGGTAACATTATTAGGGTTCAGTCTTGACCAATACCAAGATGAGCTTCAACAAGTGAAGGTTTAACACAATCACCTATTGGAGAAGTTCAAGTTAGTGGAAATTACCACCTGGTCGATGTTAGCCGAGCCATCCCATGAGTCTATCACCACCGCACACCTTGCCCTTAGGTCATATGTGAGTGTTATAAGGGGTTATGTGTCCAGGACTTAGTTACTTAAAGTGTAATTTATTTGTATAAATAAAATTTTTATTCCATAAATTCTATTTTAATAATAGTTTTTCTTAATAAAATATAGGTTTAATTGAGATGAAATTTAATAAATCGATTTTTCAGACACAAACCACACTTTTCAAAAAAGATATAATTTTTTATAATAAACTAAGGTATTATGAATAATATTTATTTTTAATGAAATAGTATGTTAAAAACACTCTTATTTAAATATAAATGATAATATAATTTTA
Organism: Viscum album; assembly: GCA_963277665.1. NCBI lineage: Eukaryota > Viridiplantae > Streptophyta > Magnoliopsida > Santalales > Viscaceae > Viscum > Viscum album. The sequence continues at coordinate 1,222,791,099 of OY728151.1, forward strand.
CCATGTACTAGGAAATTTTTAAGTGTCCGAAATTTGACTAAACTTTATAACCTGCTATTTTTTTAATAAATAAGTATTTTTATATTTTAAAGTTAAAATTATCATATTTAGAGAGTTATTATGATAAAATAAATATAATTTTTGAAATTAGAATTTCAATATTAGGTTAGGGTGAATTTGTGATAATTTTCTAAAACACTTTATTTTTTCATGAATAGTAAAAATAAAGTTATGGGTTTTCAGTATTTTTAATGACTTCATATTTATGTCATAATGATATAATAATTAATTAACCACAATAAACAACCTAAAATATGTTATTTTATAAATATTAAGTATTTTAATGGATTTTAATCAATTTATAAACCTATAAATGTCTTTCTAATGTCTAAAATGGAAACTTTGATTTTAAAAACATTACCTTATGGAAAATTTAATTTTCCATGATAAAAGAAGTAATATAAAATGATTATCGGTTATTATGGGTTAAAATAATTTAAAATTTGACCCAAATGTCCAAAAACAGGGGAAAAATAGTGTGTAAGCTAATGGTTTTTTTCATAACCTTTATTTCCATGGCCTATATTTGGAAATTATTAAACAAATCCTCCACTTTTTATATAAATACCCACCAATTTCTCCATTTACTTTCACTCCCAATACATAATCCATGAATTTATGATATTTTTTCCTTCCAAGGATCCCCTCAAGTTTTCCTAAATCCCCTAGGGTTCCATTCCTCAAGATTTAGGAGCAACTCTTCAAGGTAAGGGAATTATCCTCCTTTTCTCTTCAATTCAAGAACCTTTTTTATATGTATTCTAAATGTTATGGTTACTGTATTTTATTACCCTTTTTATCATTACCTTACTTCCAAATTATGTTTTATCAATGGTATACCCTTTTACCCTCTCATTTTACACTTTTCTAAAACCAGATTTTTTACCCGTCATGCTGTCGAATTTACTCCTCAAAATTTCTCTCTACTTAAGAAATTATATTTTATTTTCTTTTTGCGAACACCAAAACCTCTTTATTTTATAGGGGTATTCAACTAGATATAAAAATTATTTATTTAATTCTTGAATTAACATACATAAAACCTAAATTCTCTTTCCATGGGTTAAAAATGGCTTATTGATCATGTCTTTAAGCACTTTTGAAATACCGTGATTTTGATAAGAAACTCATTCTTTAATCTCCACAGGTTATTTATGAAATGTTTGATTATGATATATATGGATAAAATTATTTAATAAGTATTAAAAGGTTCACCTTAATAGAACTCTAATGCATCAAGTAAATAATGTAATCTCTAGAGATGACATGTTTTTACGATACCTTGGTGAATAAACTTGGTAATTTTCATTTACAAAACCTTGGTGATAAACCTTAGTGATATGATTATGAATGTATCATTTAAATTTCATAGAAACATTTTTATGTTATTATTCATGTTATTTTTTATTATGATATGCCTCATTTTCCCTTTATCATGTTATAATTATATTCCTAATGTTTTTATTGATATTCCTCATGATCACATATAAACTATTTCCCCTACTTATTCCCTTATTGGGCCTCATTCTTACCCATTTCCTTTTATTTATATCCCTAGGATATGAGATGAAATAAATTTAATTAGGATGAACCCATTAAGAATCCTTTCAAGTGGATTGGAATAATTTTTTATGTTTTCATGTATTATGTACTTGATTTCCATGAAACTAAACTTTAAAAGATCATTTGTTTGTACCATGTAATGAAAAGTTATGTAATAAAAAGGAGGGATACCATAGTTGTTATTAAAGGATAGTTTAGTTATTTGTGGGAATTATGAATATAAATCCTTAGTATAAACCTTATAGAAAATTTTAAATATAGGAAAATATCATGGTATTTTGGTGAAGTATTAAGAAATTGGTTTCCAAGAAAAGAAATCCCTGCATGGATATAAATAAGTGGAAGTGGCTCTGGAATAGATGTATCTAGGGGTAACACCCAAAAAACACCACATTAAGCAAGACTCGACGAGGAATTGGTTCATGAAAACGGGCCTTTCTGCACTCTCAAGGGATATTTTTGTTTAATCACAAGCTTTTTATAAACCATTATAAAGGATATATTGAAAATTTAATTGTTGTTAAAGAATAACATATTTAAGCATGATGTTTTAAGACATAAAATTCATTTATAATTATAATATTCTTAAAATAAACATATTTCTCACTAAGGTTTTATTCTTTTAGAAAATGGAGGGAAATAGAAGGAGCCATATAAATGATGAGCGTAATGGATGATGTGATAACAAACCTCCAATGGAAGTCATAATGGAAAAATTTATGAGAAAGATGAATAAAATATATCAATTTGTGAATAATAACTTCAATCAATTTAAGAGGCTAGATTCACCTCGAAGAAAACAAATTTCCATTGAGTCCTTTATGCACCAATGGCCACCTTATTTCAGTGGATCTACTGACCCATTTATTATTGAATAATGGATATGATCTATAGAAAATATCTTTTCTATAATTCATTATTTAGAGCAAGATAAAGTCACCCTAGTAGTATACCACTTAGAATGAGAATTTTATCAATGGTGGAAACTGATTAAAAACATGAATCTAATAAGGGAGATTGATGCTATGGAGTGGGAAGAGTTCAGGGGAATATTTTTCACTAAATATTTTCCCAATTCAATGTAAAAAAATAGATAAGGAATTCCTCAAGAAGAAGAATAAAAAAATGAATATGTGGGAAGCTATGAGATGAAATTTACAAGTCTTTCTTGTTACAAAACTATATTTTCTATGGATCCTAATGGAAAGGTTGATAGATTATTTTGTGGAATGAGACCCCATATATAGAGGAATCTAGAAAATCGTGACTGTGAAAGCTATGAAGATATAGTAAGGAGTGTTATGAAGGTTGAATTGGAGTTTGGAGAAATTTAGTGTCCATATAGGTTTAATGAAAAGAAGAGAGGTATGGATCCAAACTCATGGAGGAACTTTGATCATGGAAGAGGAGAAAAAAAAGTGAAAATTTCCATATGTAATAAATGTGGGAGTAAGCATTCAAGTAACTAATTGATTGGGAGTAGAAAATTATACAAGTGTGGAATAAATTTCTATATATCTCAAAACTTTCATGGTGAGGTGAAGCCTCAACTTCACAACACTAATGATAAAGGGAATATGGTGCAAGCCCAACCCGCATTACAATGCTTCAAGTGTGGAAAACTTGGGAACTTTTCCAATCAATATCCAAATCAACAGAAAGTGGAGGTAAATCACTATCAACCTCAACTTAGGCCAAGGGAACAAGGTTGGGAATTTTCTATCACGATGACCGAAGTAGAGGCTCTAAATGATGTGGTGGCGGGTACTCTCATTATTCTCTCAAATCTAGCAAGTACTTTGTTTGATTATGGTTCTATGAATTACTTTACTTCCTATAAGTTTGAAAAGAATATAGAATCAATACCTAAACTGAGTTATTAGTCAATACTCTTAGAGGAATTATCCAAGAATCAACAATGTATAGAAACTATAGTATTAACTTTTTGAAGCATAATCTCATAAAAAACCTGGTAGTCATTCCCATGGTGGAATTCAATACTATACTAGGGATAGAATGGCTCTCAAAGTATAATAATAATACCAACTATAGAAGAAAGGAAATATTAATAGTCTTAAATGGAAAACCTACAGTTATTTTCAAAGGTTAGATATCCTAACCTGAGCTTTGTCTAGAATCACCTCTCGTAGCCTTCTTTATGGAGATGATTGGTGAAGATGAAGAAGTAAATGAATGTATAATAATATAAAATTTCCCCATAATTTAGGAATACATTGAAATATCTTTCAAGGAGTTACCTGGGTCTCCCCCAGAAAGATAAGTAGAGTTCTCTATTGAAATCATACCTGGATCAAAGACAATATCAAAGACCCCACATAGAATGAAAAATGTGGAGCTAGAGGAATTAAAGAAACAAATTCAATATACTTTAGAGAAGGGATTTATCTAACCAAGTGTGTTTTCTTAGGGACCACCTATTATATTTTTGAAGAATAAGGATGGATCAATGAATCTATGCATTGATTATAGAGAGCTCAACGGGATCATAGTGAATAACAAGTACCCTCTCCCAAGGATTAATGATGTATTTAACCAGCTTTATGGGGATCAATTCTTCTCCAAGATTGATCTTTTATTTGACTATCATCAATTTAGGGTAAAGAAAGAAGATATTCCCAATATTTCCTTTAGATCAAGATATAGTCATTATGAGCTTGTTATGCCCTTCATCTTGACTAATACCCCTGCTATATTTATGGATTTGATTAATATAGATTTTAAGGACTAACTTGATAAATTTTTGGTAGTTTTTGTTGATGATATTCTGATATATTCCAAAATTTTTAAGGAGCATGATGATTATCTAAGGGTCATATTGAAAACTTTGAGGAAGGATGGGCTATTTGGAAAATTCAAAAAATGTGAATTTTGGTTACAACAAGTTTCTTTATTAGGGAACATTGTAACTAATAAATGAATCTCAATTGACCCTACTAAGATAAAGGTTGTAGAGGAGTGTCCTCATCCTACAACAATAACTGATATTTTTAGTTTTCTTGGTTTAGTAGGATATTATAGGAGGTTTTTGAAAAACTTTTCATAACTTTATAATACACTAACCAAGTTAACTCAAAAAGGGGATAAGTTCATCTAGACAAAGGAGTGAGAATAAAGTTTCCAATAAATGAAGTAGAGATTAGTTACTGAGCCTATGTTAACTCTACCCTCCATCAGAGAATGATTCATTATTTTTAGCCATGCAAATTTGAAAGGGATTGGGTGCATCCTTATATAAAATGACAAGGTTATTACTTACGCATCTATATAGTTAAAGCCTCATGAGAAGAATTATTCTACACATGACCTGGTTCTAGATGCGATTATTTTTGCTCTAAAAATATGGAGGCACTATATTTATGGTGAGAAATGTGATATATACATAGAACATCAAAGTTTGAAGTATATTTTCTTGTAAAAGGAATCAAGAATGAGACAAAGGATATGGTTGGGACTTCTTAAAGACTATGAATGTTCAATTCATTATCACCCTAGAAGAGCAAACAAATTTACTGATGCATTAAGTAGGAAAGACCCTATTGTGATGAAAATGATGAGGATTCAGGGAGATCCATTGAACAAGGACCTAGTAAGGTTAGACATAGGAATCATGGGGGAATGGACATCATCAATACTATACCAAATGATTTATCAACCATCATTACTAGAGAAAATAAATAAATCTCAAATAGAAGATCCTTTATTACAAAATAATATAGAGTATGTGAAGAATAAGAAGCTTCCTGAGTTTAATATTGATCATGAAGGTGTAATGAAATTTTGTACAAGGCTATGTGTTCCATCTATTATGAAGATAAGGAAAGATATGATAAATGAATCTCAAATTTCTACATTCTCTAATACATATTGGGATAAAAAAAATGTATAGGGACCTTCATGATCATTATTAGTGGGATAATATGAAAAGGGATATTGCCTACTACACTTCAAGGTTCTTGGTATGTCAGTAGGTGAAGGTGGAGTGACAAATTCCTAAAGGGGTATTACAACCACTACCCATACCAACATGGAAATGGGACAATATCACTATGGAATTTTCCACTGGTCTCCCAAGAATAGCCAAAGTAAATAATTTTACATGGGTTATATTGGATCGACTCACCAAGACTTCCCATTTTATCTATATTCGGGAATATTTCTCTCTTGACCAAATTTCCAAGATATATTTAAAAGAAGTGGTGAGGCTGAATGAGGTGCTACTTTCTACCATTTATGATTGTTATCCAAAGTTCACATATAAATTTTGGAGAAGTGTTCAACATGATATGAATACTAAATTGAATTTTAGTATGGCCTATCACACCCAAATTAATGGTTAATCTGAGAGGACTATCCAGACACATGATGAAATGATGAGAACATACTCAATGGAATTTAAAGGTGAATGGGATCAGCATATACTATTATTTGAGTTCTCATACAAAAATAGCTTCAACTTGAGTATTCAAATGGAACCCTATGAAGATATATATGGGAAGAGATGTATAACTCATACTTGTTGGAATGAAGTTGGTAATAGAAAGATGTTTGGGCTTGATCTAGTGCAATAGATGATAGAAATGGTTTATTCCATCCAACAACATATAAAAGCTACTTAGAGTCAGAAAAAGAGATATACTGACAACTGTCAAAGGGAATTGGAGTTTGATGATGAAGATAAAATTTTCCTTAGAATATAACCATGGAAGAAATCCACACAATTTGGGAATAAAGGGAAGATTATCCCCAGGTAAAATGGCCACTATAAAATCCTTGATCACATATTAGTAGTGGCCTATCAGCTAGAACTTCCACCAAATATAGCATAAGTCCATGATGTATTCCATGTATCTCTCTTGAGGAAGTACATACCTGACCCTTAACATGTACTGAATCTGGAGGTGGTATAACTGGAACACAACCTCTCTTATGAGGAGCAGCCGATGGAGATCTTGGACCATAGAGACAAGGTTATATGTAGCCAGACTACCCACCACTACTACAAAACGAGGCAAGGTAGGCGCTACACATTTATCAGCACTTTTTAAAAGCACTGATAAAGGGGGTCTTTATCAGCGCTAGTAAAAAAGCGCTGATAAAGGGGGGTCTTTATCATCCCTTTTATATAAGCACTGATAAAGGGTAAAATTCAAAAAAAAAATAAAAACATTTATTAATATATAAATCTATAAATCTATTTATATTGATATAAATATAATATTTATTTTTTAAATATTTTTTAGAAATGATAAATGAAAATCAAATATGAATGTATATGATATTTAGTAAAAGAGGCTTATAAAATAATTTCAAAAATATGTTTAATTAATAATTATGTAATTTTTATCCACCAATAGTCATGTAATAACACTTCAAGTATAAAAAAATAAATAAATAAATAAAATATCAAAAATATGTTGAAAACACAACTCAAACTTCAAACGGACATAACTTTTGATCCGAGACTCTGTTTGAGCTCTACAGCATATCAAATCGAAGCTTGCGATGATCTATATAGCCCTATGTATGCGTGGAACCCGTAGAAATCTTTTTTGAGGCCAAAAAAGGACCAAAAGGTCTCCAAAACTGAGTTTTTAGTTGGGGTACCCCGATTGTTTACCATTCAAACAACTATAAATTCTGAAACTGATGTATGATAAATGTGTACCATATATAATATCTAATATCATTTCATTTTCTTCGATTTGACTAATTGTAGAGCTGAAACGGACTCCTGGATTAGAAGTTACGGTCGTTTTGACATTCAAACACCTCTAACTTCTGATCCGGATGTCCGTTTTGCTTGTACCTCATATCATATCGAAGATCATTTCATATTTGTCGATTTGACTAGTTTTGGAGTTGAAACAGACTTCTAGATTAGAAGTTATACTTGTTTTAACATTCTTGATGACTTTCCACATCCACATTTCTATGTATTCGTTCATAACTATATATATATATATATCTGTGTGTGTGTGTGTGTGTTGTATATATGTATTTATTTATTTATTTATTTATAAACACATGTAAAAAAACATATTTTATAAATGTATTTGAAATTAATCTTATAAATATATATATTAATATACAAATAAATATATGGATAAAAAATTATAACTATATATATATATTAATATAAGAATATATATATATATATATATTAATATAACTAAATAAATTTATATTAATATGGATATGTATTAATATACGAATACATATAACTATATATATATACAACTTGGTATATTATTAAAGGGAGAACAAAACAAAATAGCTAAGTGGTAAAGTTACAGCGCGCAAGGGGGGAGGTCCTGTGTTCGAATTCCAGTGGCAGCAGGGTCGCGCGGGTGCAACAAAGCGGGGTGTAGTGTGCGGGTTGAGGGGGGCGCAGGTGCAGTGAAGCGGGGTGCAGCGTGTGAACCACCCACGAATTATATATATATTTTTAATTTTTTTCAATTTTTTTGACATTTATCAACACTATTTTTATAGCACTGATAAAAGACCCCTTTTATCAGCGCTAAAAAAATAGCACTGATAAAAGATCCCTTTTATCAATTCTAAAAAAAGTGCTGATAAAAGGGACCCCCCTTTATTAGCGTTGCGCTTTACAGTGCTCATAAAAGCGCTAATAAAGGAATTTTTTTAGCGCTGATAAAAGCGACTTTTGTAGTAGTGCACCTTGTTAAAGTGTCGTAAAGGAAGCATAAATATAAAGAGGTGACATAAGAACCCAAGTAAATAATGAAGCATAAGTAACCTCACCTTTTCTAAACTGAGAGAAAAAGTTAAGATTTCAGGGATGAAATTTCTAAAGTAGGGAAGAATGTAATGATCCAAGATTTTTTAATGATATTTGATTTCTATGAAAATGTGTGTTATAATATTTTTCACAAAAAAACTATATTTATTTAATAATAATCAATAAATTAGTCAATAAAATAGAAAAATGTGGATCTTTCTAATCCATTAGATTCATCACCCCATGGCCAACACTATATAAATAAAAAAATATTAGTAAACCAATCAACATATTAGAAAATTAGTGCAGTGAATATTAAATGAAATAATGTAGTGGTATTGATAAAGTATAAAGGGAAATGTGATCATTGGGATTAGACTATTTAAGGACCGTTGGTCAATATTACCATTGTAAAATTTGACCATTGAGATCTATACCCATTGTTAATAATTTTAACATTGTAATTAGTGTTTATAAGTAGTAATGAAAATAGATAATTAATGTAGAAAGGAGAAGCGATGACCTCAACCAGTTGAGTCATGCAGTATGAAGACCATTTGTCTAAACTTGGGAGGGAGGTGGAGTCACTAGGGTTTTCTCTTGAACAATCCCAATAAAAGCTTCAACAAGTGAGGCTTGAATGAAATTTCCTATGATATAAGTTTAAGTTAGTGAAAATTACCAATTGGATGATGTTAGCCAAGCCGCTCCATGAATCTATCACCAACGCACACCTTACCCTTAGGTCATACATGAGTGTTATAAGGGGTTACGTGTCCAGGACTTAGTTACTTAAAGTGTAATTCCATTGTATAAATAAAATTTTTATTCCATCAATTCCATTTTAAGAATAGTTTTTCTTAATAAAATATAGCTTTAATTTAGATGAAATTTAATAAATCGATTTTTCAGACCCAAACCATACTTTTCAGAAAAGATATAATTTTTTTATAATAAAATAATGTATTTTGAATAATATTTATTTTTAAATAAAATATATGTTAAAAATACTCTTATTTAAATATAAATTATAAAATAATTTTATTATTTCCTAGGAAATTTTTTAAGTGTCATAAATTTGACTATACCTTACAACTCACTATTTTTTAATAAATATGAATTTTTATATCTAAAAGTTAAAATTATCATATTTACAGAATTATTATGATAAGAAACATCATTTCTGAAATTTGAATATCAAAACTAGGTCAGGGTGAATTTATGATAATTTTCTACAATACTTTATTTCCCCACGAATAGTAAAATTACAGTTTTAAGTTTTTAGTATGTTTAATGACTTCATATTTATATAATAATGGTTTAATAATTAATTAAACACAATAAAAAACTTAGAATATGTTATTTTATTAATATTAATTATTTTAATGGATTTTAATCAATTTCCAAACCTATAAATGACTTTCTAAAGTCTAAAATGGAAACTTTGATTTAAAAAAAATCACCTTGTGGAAAAATTAATTTTCCATGCCAAAATAATTAATATAAAATGATGATAGATTATTTTGGGTTATAATAACATAAAATTTGACCCAAATTTCTAAAACCATATGAAAAAACCATGGGTAATCCAATGGTTTTTCTTTTTCCACAACCTAGATTTCCAAGGCCTATATTTGGAAATTATTAAAAAAATCCTCCACTTTTTCTATAAATAACCACCTATTTCTCTATTTACTTTCACTCCAAATACATCATCCATGAATTTATGGGAGTTTTTACTCCTAAGGAGTCTCCCCAAGGTGTCCTGAATCCCCCAAGGTTCCATTTATCAAGATTTAGGAGTAACTCTTCAATGTAAGGGAATTATCTTTCTTTTCTCTTTAATCCAAGAACCTTTTTTATATGTATTCTAAATGTTATGGTTACTATATTTTATTAACCTTTTGAACATACCCTTACTTATAAGTTATGTTTTATCAATATGATACCCTTGTAACCTCTCATTTTACCCTTTTATAAAATCATGTTTGATACTCATCATGCTGCCAAATTTACACCTCAAAATTTCTATCTCTACTTAAGAAATTATCTTTTATTTTATTTTTGTGAATACCCAAACCTCTTTCTCTTCTAGAGTAATTCAACTAGATGTAAAAATTATTTATTTTATTTATGGATTAACATACATGAAACCTGCATTCCCTTTCCATGGGTTAAAAATGACATATTGATCTTGTCTTTAAGCACTTTTTGAAACACCATGATTTTGATAAGAAAACTGTTATTTATTCTCCATGGTTTACTTATGAAATGTTTTATTATGATCTATGTGTCTCAAATTAATTTATAAATATGAAGGGTGCACCATAATCTCACTCTAATGAATTGGGTAAAGAATTTAATCTCTAGAGATGACATGTTTTTATGATACCACGGTGAATAACCTTGGTAATTTTCATTTACGAAACCTTGGTGATAAAACTTGGTGACATGCTTATGAATGTATCATTTAAATTCTATAGCCAAATTTCCATGTTATGACTTATTTTCCTTTTATTATGATATTCCTAATGTTCCCTTGCTCATGCTATAATTATATTCCCTATGTTTTTATTGATATTCCTAATGATCACATGTAAACTATTTCCCTTTATTATTATCTTATTGGTCCTCATGTTCACCCCTTTACTTTGATGTATACCCCCAAGATATGATATGTAGTAAATTTACTTAGGATTAACCCATGAATAAGACTTTCAAGTGGATTAGAAGAATGTTTTTATGTTTTCATGTATTATGTTCTGAATTTCCAAGAAACTAAACTTTAAAAGATGCATTGTTTGTACCATGTAATGAAAATTTAATTAATAAAAATGAGGTATTCCATATAAATCCTATTTATAATTTATTTAAGTATAAGTTTATCTTTAGTATTTAAAATAATTTTTTTCTTCTGAAAACCATTTTAAAGTGTTAAATGTTTATCCATTTTAAATAATTAAAATAACCTATAATTAGGAATGATTTAATTAAAATGTATATATTTTATAACTATAAATAATAATTTAAATTAATCTAATTATAATTACTTATTATATAGTCAATGTGATATCATCTTTTTCTTAAATAATGTATTTCTTGAAAAACATTTTTTTTGACACATATATGGGTTTAATTTAAAATTAAATTCTACCACTTCTAAGAGTTTAATTAGAAAAAATTTATTCTATATTTAAAATCATAATAATTTATATTATATAATAAGGTTAAATTAATTTTTCACAATAATGAATAGTGAAAATAGTAAAAATTATTTACCATAGTTAAGGTAAAAATGAGTTTATTGGGGGGTTAAACTAAAATATAGGGGTTAAAAATGACCCAAAACTTGTATAATTTATATTTTATGGTCATATTTAGAACATATATATTCTAATTTTCTAAAATGTTTCATTTTTGATCCTTTTTTCACAAGAAAAATATGGATGTAATTCTTTCTTTTTAAAAATTACAAGTGTGTCCTCTCCTTCACTTATAAAAGGCCACCCCCTCTCATCTACTTCAAACACTTCCAAAACCCATTGGTTCAACCAATAAAAATACAAATAAATTACCTAATTACTTTACCTCATCCTATAATACTTTATTGGGTCAGAAATCTTACCTAGGAAGGCTTTTGGTGAAAACCAAAAGAAGTTGTTCGAAGAAGAGGTAACGTCCTTAACCAAGAATTTTATTTTATTTTTTCCTCCAACTCCTTAAAATCTTATAAAAACATGATGATATAATAAAATAATTACCTTACATATACTAATATTTTTTTATGTTAATGGTATTACCTACAACCACCTCTCCCTCCCTCAATTGGGAAATTAAATTGTTGATTGTGTCTATGGGGACTATCACCTCACGAACCGACATAATTCGTTTTCCATCACCGCTTCTCATAGATGGGTATAATGATTTATATAATGTTTATATATGATTTTTATTATTTAATTATAATTATTTAATTATAATATAAAATAAACCTTCTTACTTTCCATTCCATAGGGAATATGATAACATCGCTCATGTGTATGAAAAACTACCGCCTCACGAAGCGATGTGATTTATTTTTCACTTATGATTTACATGGAAGTTAATAAACATTAATTTTATGTCAATATTTTATATTAATGAAATATTAGTTATTTTTTAAAATAAATATATCATATAATTTCTTACATTACCACCCCTTAAATAAATGACAACATCGTTCGTGTGTATGGTGGACTACCGCCTCGTGAAGTGATGTGATTCATTTTTCACCAACTCTTTACATGGAAGGTAATAAAAAATAAATTTAATGAATATATATGATATATATGACATGATATTTATTATTTAAAATTAATATTTAATCCAATTACTTATCCTTTCACCCATTAAGGAAATGATAATGTCGCTCGTGGGTACGTACAAACTACTGTCCCCACGAATCGATGTGATTCATTCTCCATGTTCAAAATTAAATTATGATTATAAAGATTAATATAATTAAAAAAATTATATTTATAACATTAATATAATTATAGATATTATGTAAATATATCCTATGTTCAAGATCTAAAAATTTCATGACAAAAAATGCATGAAAAAATAAGGCAATTAACACCCAAAACAATAATGATAATGAAATATTATTAATGAACAAGTAATAAAATGCTATAAAAGAATCATATATGTTATTATAAATATTAATATAGTTTTTTTATAAGTTAATAACATGATTAAAACCACAATAAAAGATTCTAAAGAGCGCTCAACTAATGGGAAGCACAAGGTAAGGGGTTTTCTTAAATAAATTTCCATTCATGGGGTTATATGTATTCTTCATTGATTATATTATTTAAATATTATGCATGAAATGAATTTTGATTAATTTATTTTGTATATACACTTGTCTTAATATGGATCTAAAATTTTTACACATAATCACCCCATTGATTAACTCTCACCTCAATGATACAAACTTTGTTGGGGTTTCATCTCAAACTTCCTTCTTTGAGACACATGTTCTTTTATGAACCTAATTTCCTTTAAATGGTGTATATACTAACCTTTTACATACTATATCATGAACCATTTCTACTTCATGATATTTTAAGTTACAATTCATTTACTTCATTCATGGGAAGTTATGATTCAAAAGTTACTAAAGTGGTAAAAGTTTATGTCTCAATATCATTTTAATAGGGATTTCTTGTGCTTAAATTTTCATTGAAGGAAATTATTTGATAATTTTATAATAAACCCATATAATTTTCTTCTATTTTTTTATTCATTAAGTTTTAAAGTAATAATACCATTTTTATCTCTTTGGTACTTAAAATTATTGAGAAAATATTTTTAAGAAAATTCAACTTCATTTCTCTCTTCGGTAGAAAATCATTTTTCTTCCAAATTCATATTTTATAAAAATGTTTTAAAAAATGTTTTAATATGATTTTTTAAAGTAATTTTTTTCCTTTAATTGTATTTTTATAATTTTTTTAAAAGGAATGTTCTGATCATTTTCTGATCAAGGTACTTTTTTAACTTTTCTTACAAAAATATGAAAGGAATCTCTGTTTTTTTAATGCATTCATAATGAAAGGAACTCTTATTACATCATGAACACTAAATGTTTTAAATATCACTTATTAAGTGTGATGTCCCAAACCTGGATGCCACTTAATGGGTGCCCCAAGCTCGGAGGGCCACCTGGCCTCAAGCGCATCACCCTGAATTCCAAAGGCTTCTAACTAGCAGTGAGGTCCTAGGGTGTTTCCATGGAGAGAATATTACCTCATTACCAAAGTGTAGCACAATGAATGAAGGTAAACATAGGTAAATAGAAGAAGAAATATAAGTAAAAAGAAGGCATAATGGAAAAATAGAGACAATAATAACAATAACTGAAACAACTAGAATAACATTCAACAATAGATGATATGTCATGTCACTAGAAAACTAGAAACATGGATACAAGAAAGAAGGCATAAAATGTTTTACAAGGTATAAAGGAAATCAAAGACTATCCCAAGTATCTCAAGTTCCAACTAGATCATTTACTATCAAGATCCATACTAAGTAGTAGGAATTCAAGTGTTCAAAGCGGTATGATTCTTTTTGTTGACAACTACAACTATGTAATCTAATCAGGGTACCAAACATCACCCGAAGAGGTTGTGAGATAAATATTAGTGGGCCATAATTGTTATCAGATAGTGTTTCTACAACCTTGGAAGGTGAACTCAGGGACGAGTTTTTTTAAGGGGGAAGATTGTAAGAACCCAGTTTTCACTTAGGCATGGATCCTTTAAATTTTAGTGTAATTCCTTATCTTGGACCTTTTGTGGATGAATAATGTTTTAGAAAAGGTCTCAGGGGTTTCTGGGGAAATTTCAGAGCCCAAAACCCTTCTTTTTGGAGAAATTGACCAAGTCGTACGGTTGTCGCATGGTTTGCCTAACCATGTAGATGGTGTTTTTTTGGATAGAGACACCTCACACAGTTGGCGTATAGCCATGCAGCCTAACTATGCATGTGCCCCTTCTACCTAGGTAACTGTGTGGATAAACTGTGCATAGGACATTTTTCTAGGTAAAATGTCAAAATTTTCCTTAATGATCTAATCAGAACCCCTCTTCCCCCCTAATCTATATTCCCGCGGGATTAACCTAAATTGCTCTCATTTTGGACCCTTTGAAGATTTAAGGTAGGAATAAAGTGATCTCATTCATCTGGGATCTGATCAAGCTTCTGTTCATCATGTTGAATGCATAACAGTAAGTACTCGAGTCCTCTTGATCCATTCTCCTTCTGTTTTTCCCTCAACCGAGTTATCAGGGTATGAGTATTTTTCTCCTTTTCTTAGATCTACTCTGATCCAAGCCAAATCAAGGGAGAATACCAGAGGATATGATTTGTACAAGACTAAGGTGGGTGGTCTATAACTCATCCTTAAAGTTCTTTGATTTTGGAATTGTCATGTGGGGCCCACCGATTTCATCGGGTTCTGTTTATAGAATTTATATGCCATGTTTATAATCATTAGAACTGTATGGTTATTATATTTCCAAATATGTGATTAGTTGTTAGTTGTTACACCCAAAAATCAATGCTTTATATGTCGAAGGTTATTCCCTAATTATTTTTTAGTATTTTGATGCGTTTGTGCCACCATTCAGGTGTGACTTGGCTTGACCATTCTAAGGGTAAGATTTTATATATTAAATGGATTGATTTATATTTTAATTAGAATAATGGAAAGTACCATGTATTCTCACCACTTGAACATCCTAAGTTAAGTGTTTTAATTTGAAAATAAAATGTGACATGTGAATTGGAAAGTATACTAAGTACATGACTTGGTATTAAATGTAAATGAATGGTAGGTTTCATATTCATAGCACCCCTTACCACATTACTGTAAGGTAGAGGGATGAAACTTAAATATGGAATATGATTTAAATGAATTAAATGAATGGTTTCATGCTACTTGGCCTTTTCATACTAATGAAAGGCAAGGATTGAACCAAATGACTTGATTAAAAGGTTTCATGCTACTTGAACTTATCACACTAATGAAAGGAAAGGCTTGAACCAAATGAAATATTACATGACTCCATAATTAAACAGAAATGGCCTGACTCGAGGTCGCCTTGGATTCTGATCAGAGAATGCCATGAGCACTCGGGAACCCCATTCTGATTCAAGGATACGACTTTCTTAGGCTGAGAACCACCTTGATCCCAATCCTTGTCTATCCTTTGGATAACCAATATGAAACCATCAGATCCCTTCAATATCATTATAGGATTCTTTGGATACACTCCTTGGATCCAACATTGACAAGTAGGTGCCATATTTACAGCCCATAGGGCCTTGTCTTTGCTTATCCCCGTTTTACCTCAGACAATCACCTTGGATTTGATAGGAACCTTATTTTGGAATGCCTTGTACTATGATCCTTTTATCACACTCTTACCCATGCCAGGATATAGTTGTTACAGAGTTAGAGACCCTTGATATCTACATTTCCTTGGTTATTACCTTGGGACTTCACTATTATATATCATTACAGGTTTCCTTTTCATAACTTAGAACCTTCACTATTGTAACATGTGACTTATTTATAAATTAGTAACAACCAATTTATGTACCAGTTATGTTCAGACTCCAGCCGAGGGATGAAGTAGGTACTTGGGTATTTAGTTACATTGTACTACTTTACTTTATATATGCATGCTTGCACACTATTACATTTCCACTACACGAGCCAGATGTTATATACACCATTGGTGGCAGCCCACTGAGATTTATTTCACACCCTCTTTGGGAACTGTTTGGTACCAGAAGTAGATTACATGGTTATAGGTGCTGATAAAGGGAAACATACACATTTAAACACTTGATTGCTTACTGTTTAGCATGGATCTTGATAAAAGAGGACCGAGTTGGAACTCTGGATACTTGATATAGTCCTTGATTTCCTTTATACCTTGTGGAACATGTTATTCCTTCTATATTGTATCCATGTTTCTATTTTTCTAGTGACATGACATATAATTAGTTTTTGAATGATATTCTAGTTGTTTCAGTTATTTTTACTGTGGTCTATATTTTTTCATTGTACCATCTATTTACTTATATCACTTCTGCTATTTACCTATGTTTACCTTCATCCACTGCACTGCACTTTGGTAATGAGTTCATAGTCTCCCCATAGACACACCTTAGGCCCTCACTACTAGTCACAAGGCTTTGGAATTCAGGGAGATGCACTTGTGGCCATGTGGCCCACCAGTCTTGGGGAACCCATTAAGTGGCATCTAGGTCAGGGATGTCACATTAATTTTTAAAGATTATTTTAAAAAAAATGTTTTCATTAATTTTTGAGAAAGTTTTAGATTTTAACTAGGTTTTTTAAAAAGTGAAAGGATATTTTTCTCAAGAAATGTTCAAAGTGATTTTTCAAAATCATTTTCCATATAAGATCATTTTATGCTACTCAAATTGAAAATGTTATTTTACTAAATAATGTTTTTAATATTTTTAAAAGTATTTTCATCAACAATAACAACCTTTGATGTAAATACCCAAGATTGACGTACATGGACATTACATTTATTTTCCAGAATACTTAATATATTACAAAAAATATATGCCCAAAGACCGTATTAGTTTAGTGTCTTTGGAAACTCAGAACATAATCTTCTAACTTGGTGAAATATCTTCAACATATCCCATAAATATCTTCCCTTTTTTTCCCACCTAAAACCTTTATTTATATATTGGGGAAAAGAAAACATAAAAAGGGTGAGCTAAAATTATCAATAAGGGTAAACATGGAGAACATAAAAACAAACCATAAACATTTGAACATAAAAATATTAACATAAAGTTTAAACATCAACATATCGAGTCCTGAAATAAATATTGGTAGTTCGTAAGGCATAAATCATAAAGGAACATTAACCATGATAAAATAGAATTCGTATAAATCATGGAATTTTGGAAAAAAAAATAAGCACATAATATGATTTCCATAGTTTCCAATACATTGTTTCAAAGACCATCATAGTGGACAAAGTCCATTACTGAACTAGGTTTACTTTCCGTTCTATCCATGTATTACTGAACTAGATTTACTTGCTGTTCCAGTCTTGTATTACTAAACCGAATTTACTTTATGTTCCATTTATGTCTATATCATGAGATATAAATCTTTACCCAATTAATTGGAGGGAGATATAAGTCCCACCCATCACATAATGAAATCATTCTTAAATGTGCCACAAAAACATAAATCATTCATCATAGCATAACCCAATAAATAAAATGGGTTTCTTAAATATCATTCCGTCATAACATAATCCATATAAAAGATAATTAAATCATTAACACAATCAAATCATAGTAATAAAAGGGATAAAAACATAAACCTATTTAATAGTGTCATCTTAGATGGAAAATAATTTTGATAAAACACTTGAACTTAGTTATTGAGTAAAACATCCTTTCTTCTTCAAAAAAATTTTCTTTTCTCAAAATGCCACGCAATTTTAAAAGAAAAGAATTTAGTTGAAAATAAACTTGAAATAGTATAGAATAATATTCTTGGAAATAAGGAATCATGAAGATGTAAAAACCCATTCATGCCGTATAATTAAAAAAACATTCTCCTCTTACTTTTTCTGAAAAAGTAAAAAAGTACCATGTATGGTAAGAAAAAGAAATATTCCTTCCAGACCACGTAGTAAAAGTAAAAAAAGGGGTAAAAATGACTTTAAATATGCATAGATTATTATTAAACATTTTATTAATACATTTTTAGAAAACATGGACATGGATGATAAATATATATATCCATTAAATACTTACAAATAAAAAATCTCGGATAAAAACGAGATTGGAAAAGTTATCCCTTACCTTAGGTCTGATTTCTTCTGTATGTGTCTGAAACTTCTTTATAGTGGGTTTAAAAATATTATTAACTTGTAACAGAACCATAATAATATTTATGATATCATATATTATTTAATTATGATTTTATATTACCCATTCATTTGTCGAATCTACTTTAAAGAAATGTTTTGGGTAATAATAATTTTATTTATCGTACGTGTTTGGACTTTTTATTCTTGATATTATTACTTAGATCATGATTCAATCACTTAAAAAATGTAAAAAATGATTTATATATCATATATATTCTGTATGTAAATATATATAATATATAGATAATTGAAATGGAATACACCGTTCATGGAGACGGTAGGCTGTACGTACGCATGAACACTCTTTTTGTTTCCTTATTGAATTGAATGGAAGTAAGTAAATGACATATATATATATAAATAAATCTAGTAGAATTATTATGACATATATTTAATGATTATTTATTATATATACTTTATAATCATTCTTGAATGGTTAACATGGATAATGAATCTCATCGCTTTGTGGAGACAGTAAGTCGTACGTATGCACGAGCGTCAATATCGTTCCCACAATTATTGAATGGTATTGAAGAGGATGGTGTATAATATCTCAGAATTATTATCATGTTATAATAATAATATATAGTTATTATTTACACCATTATACCCATCCATGTAAAGTGGTGGTGAAAAACAGATTACACCACGGGGTGAAAATGGTAAGCTGTACGTACGCAGGCGCGGTGATTTCATTTTTCGTAGGATGGATTGAAGGTAAAATAGGTTTTTTAATATTTATAATAACATATAATTATATGAGTGATACTTATGTTATTAATTTATAATAAAAAAACTAATTACTAGGAATTAGAAGAAGAAAGAAATTTGAAAGAATCTGTAGAAGAGATTACCTCTTCCTCGATGTGCCTCCTTTGAATTTCCTCTTAGGGCACTAGAGTTGGTATTTTGAGAAGAACAAAACCTATAGAATGAAACTAGGGAAGTTGATAAGAGAAATGGGTAGGGTTTGTACGAGCTTCAAGGCTAAAAATGGAGTGAATAGGAGAGGGATGAGGTACCCTTTTATAAGAGAGGAGAGGATCACTTTAAGAAACTCTCAAAATATTAATTTATTATAAATTAAATTTTGATTAAAAATGGTCCAAAACTCATTTAATTAAAATTTAGGATGATTTTTGTTCTAATAAAAATCATCTAATAATTTTTATACAAGTTTTGAATATTTTTTTATCCTTATCTTTTTGGTTTAACCCTTATTTTACCCTTTTTAATCTTATAGCGATTTCATGTTATTTACACATTGTGGGTTAATATAATTACCATATCATGTCAAACAACCCACAAAAATTAATTTATGAAATATTTTGACTTTTATTAACTATTTTGATAAATATAATATTTTTAGGAATTTAATATAATTTAATAAACTATTTTATGTTTTAAGTTATGAATTATGTTAATTTTGGACACTATTCATACTTGACTTTTTTAAAAATTCATAAAAACCTGATTCCTTAAAAAAAAGGAATTAACTCAAAGATAATATGTTAATATAATCCACAAATTTTTTTTATGGCATTAAAAAATCAAATTACATTCATTTTAATATATATAATATCATTTATTTGAATCCATTATTAATGAAGCAATCACTGCATCATCATTGTGTCATAATTAAATTTATTTATTTAATTTATAAAACATATAAATAAAATATCATGATATAGGAATTTTTTTTATATTTATAATGACTATTTATAGTATAAGAGATCAATTATATCACCCCATATGAAAATTATTTTAGTAAAATATACATCTTTATGTTATATTTCTCTTTACTTTAAATTAATTCTTATAAAACATCATTTTCACATCCAAGTGAATTCATAGGGTCCCAAAATCGACCCAAGGATGCCCATGGTTAGAAATATATCATCCAATAGAATTAGGACACGTTTAAGGGTAGTTTAATATTGTTAAATTATTATTTTTTTACCCGTATTTACCAGATTTATCCTTTAACCATGGTAAATAAAAATAATAACTGAAGTTACTATTCATAATGTCCAAAAATAAAAGGTACCTATTCAAAAAATTTGTAACTTTTGATTCCAAATATGGAATCCATTTTTACAAATTCAAAACACAGAGGTTGTAGTAATTAATTTAAAATTAATTCCCATTTCCAAAATCAAAAAGAGGGTTTTTAAGAAGTAATAATTATAAAAAAATTGACATGTTTTTATGTAAAATTTCAATGGGAAATTACTTACAATGACCAAAATTAGATTAAATTATAAAAAATTAATCCAATTAAGCTTTAAAACTATTTTAAAATATAATCTAACTATATAAATAAATTATATGAAAAGGGAGTTTTGAATTAAAATGCATTATTTTTCACTATTCATTAAAATTAGAATTTTATCAGATTAATACCAAAAATTTAACAAAAGTAATATTTTATTTCCCGCTTCTAAATAAGAAGTTTATTTTTTCAAATAGAATATATAATTGTGTTAAAAACTAGATTTAAAATTGGTGCACCATCAAAAGGTGGTAAAACTACATTTTTTTGAAAAATACTTCTTTTATCCGAGAAAATGAACTTTTTCTTATATCATGTATAGAAAATACATAAGATGAATATTAATTTTATATAAAATTTAAAATATTGTTAATAATATTCATAACTTCTAGTTTATATCCCATTAAATAATAATATTTTAATAATATATCGTTGTTTAGTGAAACTCGGTATGGCGTACAACGTAAGCTATTGAGGAAGGTCGCACTTGCATATAATTAAAGACAAGAATAGTGTTGCATATAATACAAGATAATATGATGTTTCTTATATCATAATCTAATATTGGTGTAGTGTACAACACAAGACATCAAATAAAATAAAAAGAATCTATCCCATAAAATCTCAGGGTGTTATATTCTACCCCCTTACAATAAATTTCTCCCTCAAAATTCATCATGGTTATAAATAGTTTACTATTTGAAATTTTATTTCATGGAAACCCACATCATAAAAATTAATACTAATACTTTATTAAAAAGGAATGTTAGAAACATAATAGTTAACCAAAGTAACTCATCGCTGGGTTTCCACATAGGAGAACTTAGGTGGGAAGTGAAAACATGGATATGGAAGAGAAAACTAACCATCATGTTCTGATGGATAGTGATAGAGAATAAGTTTTGGATAAAGTTAACTACCAAAAATACATAAATCTATGATGATTTAAGGGACCATATGATTCATCAGATAAGAATGTACTAGGATATTTTTTTGGTTTCATGATCTTTTTCCTAAATTTTGATGAATTTTTACATGAGGAGAAATACTTACATGATTTCAGTACAATCTCACTGTTAGTTATTCCCTAAAAAATTTCCACTTCATCTCTTATTTAAAGAAATGAAGGTGAATTTGTCATTCTTGAAGTGTTAGCAGATCATGCGATAGAATGATACGTCATTCCATCTATCTCAACAAAAAGGTTAGAACAGGTTATCAAATATGCATAAGTCCTACTATAGTGTGATAATAGATTAATCTAACAAACTTCAACTAGAATATAACTTATACTATCCATAAATAGATAATACTACAATCCTAACATAAACTGAAAATATAAAACTTTAGAAAGCGGGAAACTAAATCGACTTAATATTTTTCTCCATTTTCTCATTTGGAAGTTCTTGGTTGTAACATTCCAAACATGTGAATACCTTAATCATGTATTATCTTAAAACATGATAATAACATGAATTACCATATAACCTTAGTGAAAACATTCATTATATCAAAATTAACTCTTTCCACACACCAAAAATACCAAAAATTATATACAATCAAACCATGATATCACTTTATCCTAATATTAGTCATGATCTCATTAATACTATCAAACATATCATTATATACTTATCGCCTCATTATGTGCATATCATGTGATTTCCAAAAATATTTCAATCACTTTTCATGGTTACCATTACCATTCAACATATAATTTCAAATACTTAAGTAAAAAAAATAGTATAATAATAATTAGATGTTTCTTTATTCCATAGTACCATAAAATTACTTATACATTATTATTCTTGATAAATATTCAATCATTCCACTATCATCTTAAACCATTGACTGAGCTTCATCATTTTATTCCTCAAAACTTATTTTATCTCATATATTATTTGTAGTCTCTTCATCATCATCAACATAAGTACTATCCATATGACCATGATGATTATCTTCATGAGATAATACCTTAGGGAATAGATTTTCATAATGCCCATACATTCCACATTTAAAACATTTATCCGTTGTTGATTTCTTAGTAATACCATTATCCTTGTCTATTATGTTAACTAAACCTTTTCCTTTGCAATTACTGGATTTGTGTCCTTCTTTTCCACACCCAAAGAATCTTCTAGTTCCTTTAAAACATTCTCCTTGATGAATCTTCCCACATGATTTACATGATAAAAATTAAACTTTCTTTCCTATATGATCTCCATGAAACTCCATCTTTCTCTTATTATCTGGGTTAGGAAACTCACCAAAGTTGAGATTATTGATCATATTATGAGATTGCTGATTAGGAATAATAATGATGTTTCACCTTCTAACTCCAATTTCATTTGGTTTATCATGAAGAATATCATTCCATTGTCCATCATATTCTCCATTAACATGAATCTTCCTATTTACAACTATTTTCTAAAACCCCAAAAAGAATAGTTTGAGAAAAAAAAATAATACTAGGAATACAACATAATCAAGGGGGAGTGATTTCAATCTCTAAAATATTAGTTTAATCCTAGGTTATTAATTATAATTACCATAATTCTAGGACTGTAACCTATAGTTAGACTTACCCTTAAGGACATCCCTATACATACCTTAGAAATATCTCTAGGGATCTCACTAAAGTTTTCAAATCCTAGTTTCCAACGGTTAAATAAACCTTCACTTTGATACCAACTATAAAGACCCAAGCTTGACGTACATGGAAATTACATTTATTTTGTGGAATAATTAATACATTACTCAAAATATATTCCCAAAGACCGTATTAGTTTAGTGTCTTTGGAAACTCAGAATGTCATGACCCGCCTTCACCAAAAGGAGGGAAGGGTTAGAAGATTGCTAGACCCTTCCTTCTTTTTGTTGAAGGAGAGATAATGACCCCCGAGACCCGCCTTCAATAGATCCCGAAGTGGCGACTAGCACCAAGGGTATAGAAATTTCCCACAAATGGAAGGCATTACTCCTTTTTATTTTATAAGATCGAGAGATAAGATGATGAAACTCATCAACACCAAGGTAAAAGAAAAGTAAATCCAAAAGTAAACCATTCCCACATGCATGTTCCAAAAGTAAAGCCACAAAGTACGAAAGGTGACTACAAAGGTAAGTAATAAAGAATAAAAACAACAACTACAACTACCCCAAAGGTCCGAGCTAGTATGGTCCTGCGTGATCCCCGAAGTCCTCCTGGAAACCTGAAAGCAGTTTTATATACGTAGGGTGAGCATACAAGTACACTCAGTAGGGAAAACCAAAGACTCTCGTGCACAAGTGGGGGAAACGTACTAAAGTCCCGTGAGAAAAAAAAGAGTAAACCAAACACCTATTAAGGTAAACTATCCACCCCATGCCTCACCAAGGCACACTCCACAAATAACTCAATTCAAGTAATATATATAATCAGAGCACATCGATGTTTGGGTACCTCGCGCCACTTTCCCACTGGTTACTGAGACATCCTATGCATCGAACCAATCCCGCCATTCCCACCGCAGTCCCACTGCCACACCCGCCCGCACACACTTGGGCCACAACTACCACACGCAGTCCCACTGCCGAATCCCGCTCGCAAACACCTGGGCCACAACTATCACATGTAACCACACCTACAAACACCTAGGCCAGAACAACCACCACTACGCCCGAAGACACCTGGGCTAGAAAATCCACTGCTATGCCCGAAGACACCTGGGCCTCATCCCGAAGACACTTGGGAAACCACCTGCCGCACACACCTGACCAACCACCACACTACCCCGCCCGAAGGTTCTTGGGCTAATAATGGACCTCAGGCCATCACAGCCTGCCTGAAGATACTTGGGCTATCTGGGAAAGGGAGCAGAAAAGGAGCTAATAACCATCCACTAAGAATAGTGTTGGGAAAAACACCCTCCCCCATGAAATGGGGGTGTTCGACACTAAGTTCTCAACTTGGGTGGGGAGCGAATAAGAAACACAAAACTACAAGTATAGATATATGTAATAAGCACTCACCCAAAGCCTAGGTTTTTCTAACCAGCCTACAGAACACAACACAACTGCGTCTAAGTCACAAGTCACGACTCTCGCCAACAAAACCCATTTGTCCCATTCTTGTTTCAAGTTCAGTGATAATGTTTAATTAAGTTTAAGCACTACTGGGAAACTAGTAAGCATAGGCACAAGTCCAGGAAAGTAAACAGTCAAGCATCAACCATAACGCCCACACCCGGTTCTCAACAACAGAGGATCCCACCCCAATTCGTGATATAAACAAGTAACCACCGGGTCTTAAAACTCACAACCACTGAATTCATAAAAAGAACAAGGGATCCCATCCCCTCCCACATCTCCAGCAACCGGACCGTGAAAGAAAAAAACCAAACCACCACCACCAACACTAAGCAGGGCCTTTCTGGTATTTTCAGATTTAAAAGATTTTACACACTCCATGATTTCAATTTCCGTGTGTTTTAACTGGGGGTTATCAGGGAAGGATTGATCCTGGGGATTTCAATTCACTTATCCGGGTGTAAATGATTAACTAGTATCCTTTTTAACAGCAGGAGTTCACAACCACAAACAAGCCATTTAAAACATCAGCAGGGGTTCATTAGTACACAAACAACGACCACCAACAGCCTCGATTTTCAGAAACGCGTAAGCCAACACAACTCAGAAAGATGATTTTTAATATAAACAACATCAACGATCGCATTCCCCCCCCTCATTCCTTATTGGGTTCTTTCATTATCTTTATTTAGGTCTGGTTTATCCAATTTTACAGAAACAAAAACGCGCCCACCCTGCATGATACACAAAAGAGAGAGACGAAGGAGAAATTCTCTACCCGTTGATAGATGATCGATGCTTAGGCCGGGCATGGAACTTTACGCATAACGATGTGGCACGCCCAATGCACCAGAAACTGTTTGTGAAATGCCGCAATCGAGGAAAGGAGAAACCATGACTAACCCTTAGTTTATAAGAGCCGCAGACGGTTGGGGTGAGAACGCGAAACCGCGTAAGGCGCGGGGGTCGTGGATTGACCACGCGGCTGGGCAGTTACACATCGAGGTCTCTCGGGATTTTTAGGAATTAATTATGGGATTTAAATGGTTTTAAAAGGAGTAAAAGAATTAATTTACGTCGAAACTTACATTACGGGAGAAGAAAAGTCAGGTACTGGAAGAAGAACGAAAGGCTCGGCGAGGGGACATGGTGTCACCCTCACGGTGCCACTGTTTTGGTGGAGCCTCACTTTTGGCAAAGTAATGGGCCAGGAGGGTCCGGTCCATTACATTAGATACCTCTTAAACGATTCTCGTCCTCGAGAATCAAAACAAACCAAGAAGGAAGGAGAGGTTCCGAACAACCACCTCGAAAGATACCTCTTAGAAGTGAACCCATGCTAACCAAAAACACTTCTCTGTCAAGAACCAAGCAAAATATCATGCCAAACTGCCCAGGCATGTGGGTTGGGGAGTCTCCTCCCCCCATGTCAAGATATTATCCGCTTTGGGCAGCACCGACTCGCCCGCACGGGTTTAATCGCATCCACCTTAATGCGTCTTGATTAGGGGTCGGGTTCTCTCCTCCCCCATAGCCAAGGATTTTCACACACAATCAGAGGAAAGGAAACCAGTACATTTCATAGACAAAAGAAAAAACATTCTATCACAATAGGTACAACAAGGAACAAAACTTAAAAAAACTCTGGGTATTGGGTACGCATCTGTGCTTCCCTCTCCCACATACTCTCCTCAAACCCACCATGTCTCCACAACACGCGAACTAAGGGAATGGTTCGCCCACAAAGCACCTTCTCCTTGCGATCCTCGATCATCATTGGTCTCTCCACAAAGGTCACGTTGTCCTCGATGTCCAACTCACCCCAATCAAGGACGTGTGAATCGTCGTGTAGATACCGACAGAGCTGGGACACATGAAAGACATCATGTATCCTCAGTAGCGGTGGCGGTAACGCTAGCTAATAAGCCACTTCGCTGACCCGCCGCAACACTTCGAAGGGTCCAATGAACTTGGGATAAAGCTTACTCCCCTTGCCGAACCTCCACTTCCCACGCTGAGGGGAGACCTTCAAGAACACGTGGTCCCCAACCTCAAACTCCAAGGGCCTCCTCCTGGTATCAGCATAAGACTTCTGTCGGTCCTAGGCCGCCTTAATCCTTTCCCGTATGAGCTGAACCTTCTCTGTCGTGTTCTGTACCACCTCCGCCCCAAGGATGCTTGCCTCTCCTACTTAAGCCCAACACATAGGTGAATGGAATGGACTCCCATACAAGGCTTCAAACGGGGCCATACCGATGGTAGAGTGGTAGCTATTATTGTAGGAAAACTCTACCAAGGGCAAGTGTCGTACCCATGATCCTCCTGAGTCCAGAACACATGCCCGTAGCATATCCTCCAAGGTCTGGATGATGCACTCTGTTTGTCCATCTATCTGAGGATGGAAAGCAGTTCTAAGGCGTAACTGGGTGCCAAAAGCATGCTGCAATCCTCTCCAGACTCGCGAGGTAAATCGTGCATCCCTATCAGAGACTATAGACCTCAGAACTCCATGAAACCGCACCACCTCATCCACGTACTTTCGTGCCAAAGCATCCACAACACTCGACTCCCTGATTTCCAGAAAGTGAGCCGATTTCGTCAACCTGTCCACTACCACCCAGATGGCGTCGTATCCCCCTTGGACCTTGGGTAGTCCCATGATGAAATACATCGAGATGTTGTCCCACTTCCACTTGGGGACATCTAGAGACTACTGTAGGCCGCTTGGAACTCGGTGTTCAGCCTTCACTTGCTGACACACTAAACACTTGGCCACAAACTCTGCCACTGCTCGCTTCACTCCGGGCCATAAAAACTGTCCTTTCAGTCCCTGGTACATCTTGGAAACTCCTGGGTGTACCGCCAGGGGTGAGTTGTGGAACTCACTGAAAACCTTGCCGCGCATCACTCCTGGAACAAACAACCTTTTCTAGAAAAGAATCCGATTTTGACCATCCTCTGCCCATCCTTCAGGAGCATTTCCCTGATCAACCCGGTCACACATCACTTCGCACTCCGGGTCTCCCCACTGAGACTCCTCCACTTGTCGAAACAGAGATGACTATACTATCATCTGATATAGGCAGCCTCTGCCACTATCCATCTTCGCATCCAGGTGTAAGGCATCCAACTCTTCCATTTCCTTCCAGGCGTCCGCCGACTCTCGGACCACATCCTTTTGCGTCCTCCTGCTCAAGGCATCGACCACCACATTGCCCTTTCCCTTAGTATAAGAGATATAGAAGTCGTAATCATGGAGGAACTCCACCCATCTCCGCTGTCGCAAGTTTAAGTCCCACTGGGAGAAGATATACCTCAAGCTTTTGTGATCCGTGAAGACCACAAAGTGTTCCCCGATGAGGTAGTGCCGCCATAACTTTAGCGCAAAAACGACTGCTGCAAGCTCCAGGTCGTGGGTGGCATAATTACGCTCATGGGGGCGTAGCTGCCTGGACCCATAAGAGATCACCCCTTGTCGCTGCATCAGCACACATCCTAGGCCCTGTCCTGAAGCATCACAAAACACCTCATAGGCCACCCCTTCTTATGGTAATCTCAGCACTGGGGCACTAACCAACTTCTCTTTCAGATAGCTGAAGGCTGACTCGCACTGCTCACTCCACCCGAAAACCTAGTCCTTATTGTTAAGGGTTGTCAAAGGGGCTTCTACTCAGGAGAAGTTGGGTACGAACCTCCAATATTAACCTGCTAGCCCAAGGAAACTACGGACCTCTGCCACATTCTTGGGTGCTGCCCAAGAAACAACCACCACAACTTTTGATGGGTCCACCGCTACCCCCTGCTCGGACACCACGTGCCTGAGGAAGTTCACTTCTCGTGTCCAGAACTTGCATTTCGACAACTTCCCATAGAGCTGATGATGTCGGAGGACCTCCAAAACTGTCCTTAGGTGCTCTGCATGGTCCTCTTATGACCTCGAATAGATCAGGATATCATCGATGAACACAACCACGAACAGATCCAAGTACTCCCGGAAGATGGAGTTCATAAGCCCCATGAACACAGCCGGGGCGTTCGTAACACCGAAGGGCATGACTACGAACTTGAAGTGTCCATACCTGCATCTGAACGCAGTCTTTGGGATGTTTCCCTCCTTTACTCTCAGCTGGTGGTACCCAGACCGCAGGTCGATCTTCGAGAACCATCCTGCCCCCTTCAGTTGGTTGAAAAGATCGTCTATCCTCGGAAGAGGGTAGAGATTCTTGATCGTCACTTGATTAAGCCTCCTGTAGTGTATGCACAACCTGAGACCACCATTTGCCTTCTTTGCAAACAAGACTAGAGCACCCCACGGTGATTCACTCGGGCGAACACAACCCCTCTTCATCAGATCGTCAATCTGGATCCACAACTCTCGTAGCTCTAAAGGTGCCATCCGGTAAGGATCCATCGAGATCGGTCGAGCGCCAAGCTGCAGGTCTATCCCAAACTCGATATCACGCTGAGGGGGTAGAGTCGTCACCTCCTCAGAGAAGACGTCCATAAACTCACGGATGATCTCTGGCACTTCCACCATTTCATCATCTACTGATTCCACTGTCAGCTCGGCCAACAAGGAGAGGAGGGGTTCCTCTCGCCTGTTTCCCTTCTGACTGCTCCGCTCGCTGGTGAAGGTTACACGCCGAACGTCCAAGTCCGAGAACACAAACCTTCTTCGGAAACAGTCGATGATGGCACACATAGAAAATAGCTAGTCGATGCCTAGGATGACATCGTATGGCTGAATCTGTAGCAGAAGAAGATCCCTAACCGACTGATGTGGACCCATCATCAGTCTACATCCCCGACAAACAAACAACAAGTTGGTCTGACCTCCGACTGGTGTGCTCAACACCAGGGGCACTGGAAGTCTCTCTGCATCTAATCCCAAGGCATGGGCTAGACTGGGTGCAACAAAGGAGTGCGAAGCTCTGGTATCGAATAAGGCATAAGCAAGAGTGCTAAACAGACTGATTGTACCTTGAACAACCTCTGGCCCTGCTGGAACTGCTGCCTCTGCGGCGTGCAACTGTCCACGCCCAGCTCCTCTGCCCCTCGGCTACCGGCCACCTCCCCGACCACGCCCCGATCGAGGTCCCTGAGGTGCGCCCTGAGGTCGGCCTCCTCCTCCTACGTCTGCCCTTGGAGGAGCGGTATCTCGCTGTCCTTGCTGCTACTGCTGGAAAGGTCTGGATGGAAGCTGCTACTGGGGCGGGTGGTGGGGCTATCCACCACCGCCGTACTGCACCTGGTCCGGGCACTGAATCCAGAGATTTATAGGGCTCCCACAGATGAAGCACTGCGGTCCTGGGCCCGAAGAAAAGGGGAGAGGACCAGGGGATCGAAACTGAAACTGCTGCGGCCTGCTCCCTGCGGGTCGGAACCTAGAGGGTCCTGACGCTAGAGGCCTGGTGCTGACAGCCTTCCCCTTTGATGGTCCCTTCTGGATCCCCTCTAGTGACACAACTCCTAGAGCGTGCATTCTCTCCACCACTTCGGCCTTCTTCTGGACCTCCAAGTACGTCAGGAGGGTAAAGGGAGTAACAACGTACTGGAGGGAGGGTCGGAGCGCCTCCTCCAAACGTCTCGCCCGACACTCCTCATTGGGAAAGAGGTCCGGAGCAAAACGTAGGAGGTCCTTGAACTTGATCCCTAGCTCCCTCACGGACATACTCCCCTGTTAGAGGGAGAGTATCTCCTGTCTCTTTTCCGCCTTCATCGTCGAAGAGAGGAATTCCGCCAGGAACTCCCTCTCAAAATCCGCCCAAACCACCTCAGCCACTCTACTCTCCCCCAGGTAAAGCGTCCACCACTAACGCGCCGCTCCCTGCATCTGGCTGATGGCCAGAGGAACCCAGTACTCGGTCGGGGCCCGAATTAGGCCGAAAGCTATAACTAGCTCCTCTAGCCAGCCTTCCGTCTTCATGTCGGAGGTGCTTCCCTCATATTTCTCGAGGGCCTGTCGCTGGAAGGCCCGAAGAGTCTTCTGCCACTGGTCATCCTCTTCCTCTCGATCAGCTCTCTACCAATCATCCAAAGTAGTCTCTGGGGCCTTGATCGCCTGTACCACATGTGGTCTCCTTCCAGGTGCCATAGCTGCAAGGTAAACAAGGAATGCCTAAGCCCAAGTAGTGCAGAAAATCGTCTTCAAAACATCTTAAAATTTAATTTATTCTTAATTCCCAAGACATCCCAGAAACACAAGAACACAAGTCATTATGATGCATGTAACTTTCCTAGGGTCTCTACCCTGCAATCAGTGTGGCCTCACTTGGTCGTTCGGTAGGTCCAGAGTCCTTGCATCGGATCACGGGGGGCCCTAAAATCCCGTGTCCTAGCCGGTCTTCCCTGGCCTAATTCATGCACCAAGGTCACCCAACACTGTTGCCCTACTATCCCATGCAATCCTTACTGTGCCTAATTCCAGACTCCATCCTATCTCTCAACCATCACCTTTGATACCATTATGTCACGACCCACCTTCACCAAAAGGAGGGAATGGTTAGCAGATTGTCAGGCCCTTCCTTCTTTTTGTTGAAGGAGAGATAATGACCCCCGAGACCCGCCTTCAATAGATCCCAGAGTGGCGACTAGAACCAAGGGTATAGAAATTTCTCACAAATGGAAGGCATTACCCCTTTTTATTTTATAAGATTGAGAGATAAGATGATGAAACTCATCAACACCAAGGTAAAAGAAAAGTAAATCCAAAAGTAAACCATTCCCACATGTATGTTCCAAAAGTAAAGCCACAAAGTACGAAAGGTGACTACAAAGGTAAGTAATAAAGAAGAAAAGCAACAACTGCAACTGCCCCAAAGGTCCGAGCTAGTATGGTCCTGCGTGATCCCCGAAGTCCTCCTGGAAACCTGAAAGCAGTTTTATATACGTAGGGTGAGCATACAAGTACACTCAGTAGGGAAAACCAAAGACTCTCGTGCACAAGTGGGGGAAACGTACTAAAGTACCGTGAGAAAAAAAAGAGTAAACCAAATACCTATCAAGGTAAACTATCCACCCTAGGCCTCACCAAGGCACACTCCCCAAATAACGCAAGTCAAGTAGTATATATAATCAGAGCACATCAATGTTTGGGTACCCCGCACCACTTTCCCACTGGTTATTGAGACATCCTACGCATCGAATCAATCCCGCCATTCCCACCGCAGTCCCACTTCCACACCCGTCCGCACACACCTGGGACACAACTACCACACGCAGTCCCACTGTCGAATCCCGCCCGCAAACACCTGGGCCACAACTATCACATGTAACCACGCCTACAAACACCTAGGCCAGAACAACCACCACCACGCACGAAGACACTTGGGCTAGAAAATACACTTCCACGCCCGAAGACACCTGGGCCTCATCCCGAAGACACTTGGGAAACCACCTATGGCACACACCTGGCCAACCACCACACTACCCCACCCGAAGGTTCTTGGGCTAATAATGGACCTTAGGCCAGCACAGCCTGCCCCAAGATACTTGGGCTATCCAGGAAAGGGAGCAGAAAAGGAGCTAATAACCAGCCACTAAGAATAGTGTTGGAAAAAACACCCTCCCCCATGAAATGGGGGTGTTCGGCACTAAGTTCTCAACTTGGGTGGGGCACGAATAAGAAACAAAAAACTACAAGTATAGATATAGGTAATAAGAACTCACCCAAAGCCTAGGTTTTTCTAACCAGCCTACAGAACACAACACCACTGCGTCCAAGTCACAAGTCACGACTCTCGCCAACAAAACCCATTTGTCCCATTCTTGTTTCAAGTTCAATGATAATGTTTAATTAAGTTTAAGCACTAATGGGCAACAAGTAAGCATATGCACAAGTCCAGGAAAGTAAACAGTCAAGCATCAACCATAACGCCCACACCCGGTTCTCAACAATATAGGATCCCACCCCAATTCGTGATATAAACAAGTAACCACCGGGTCTTAAAACTCACAACCACCAAATTCATAAAAAGATCAGGGGATCCCATCCCCTCCCACATCTCTAGCAACCGGCCCATGAAAGAAAACAACCAAACCACCGTCACCAACACTAAGCAGGTCCTTGCTGGTATTTTCAGATTTAAAATATTTTACACACTCCATGATTTCAATTTCCGTGTGTTTTAACTGGGGGTTATCAGGGAAGGATTGATCCTGGGGATTTCAATTCAATTAGCCAGGTGTACGTGATTAACCAGTATCCTTTTTAATAGCAGGAGTTCACAACCACAAATAAGCCATTTAAAACATCAGCAGGGGTTCATTAGTACACAAACAACGACCACCAACGACCTCGATTTTCAGAAACGTGTAAGCCAGCACAACTCAGAAAGATGATTTTTAATATAAAAAACATCAACAATCGCGGTCCCCCCCTTATTCCTTATAGGGTTCGTTCATTATCTTTATTTAGGTCTGGTTTATCCAATTTTACAGAAACAAAAACACGCCCACCCCGTATGATACACAAAAGAGAGAGACGAAGGAGAAATTCCCTACCCGTTGATAGATGATCGACGCTTAGGCCGGGCACGGAACTTTAGGCATAACGATGCGGCGCGCCTGATGCACTAGAAGCTGTTTGTGAAAAGCCTCAATCGAGGAAAGGAGAAACCACGACTAACCCTTAGTTTATAAGAGTCACGGACGCTTGAGGTGAGAACGCGAAACCGCGTAAGGCGCGGGGGTCGTGGGTTGACCATGCGGCTGGGAAGTTACACATCGAGGTCTTTAGGGATTTTTAGGAATTAATTATGGGCTTTAAATGGTTTTAAAAGGAGTAAAAGAATTAATTTACATTGAAAATTACGTTGCGGGAGCGTAAAAGTCAGGTACTGGAAGAAGAACGAAAGGCTCGGCGAGGGGACATGGTGTCACCCTCACGGTGCCACTATTTTGGTGGAGCCTCACTTTTGGAAAAGTAACGGTCCAGGAGGGTCCGGGCCATTACACAGAACATAATCTTCTAACTTGGTGAAAGATCTTAAACATCTCCTATAAAGATCTCCCCTTTTGTTTTCCTACCTAAAACCTTTCTTTATATCTTGGGGAAAAGAAAACATAAAAAGGGTGAGATAAAATTCTTAGTAATGGTAAACATGGAGAACATATAACAAACCATAAACTTTTGAACCTAAAAACATGAACATAAAGTTTAAATATCAAAATCTCGAGTCATGAAATAAATCTTGGAAATTTGTAAGGCATAGATCATAAAGGAACATTAACCATGATAAAATAGCATTGGTATAAAACATGGAATTGTGGAAAATAAATAAGCACATAATATTATTTTCATAGTATCCAATACATTGTTTATAAGACCATCATAGTGGACAAAGTCTATTACTGAATCGAGTTTACTTGTCATTCCGACCATGTATTACTGAACCAGATTTACTTGTCATTCCAGCCCTGTATTACTAAACCAAATTTACCTGCCATTCCAGTCATGTTTATATCATGAGATATAAATATTTACCCAATGAATTTGAGGGAGATATAGGTCCCAACCATATCATAATTAAATCATTCTTACATGTGCCACAAAAACATAAATCATTCACCATAGCATAACCCAAGAAATAAAATGGGTTTCTTAAATATCATTTTATCATAACATAATACATATAAAAGATAATTATATTATTAACACAATAAAATAATATTAATAATATGGATAGGAACATAACCCTATTTAAGAGTTTCATATTAGATGGAAAATAATTTTGATAAAACACTCGAACTTAGTTCTTGAGGAAAATATCCTTTCTTCTTCAAAAAAATTTTCTTTTCTAAAAATGTGGTGCAATTTTAAAATAAAATAATTTATTTGAAAATAAAATTGAAATAGTTTAGAGGAAGATTCATGGAAATAAGGAATCATGAATATGTAAAATCTTATTCATGTTGTATAAGTTAAAAAACACTCTCCTCGTACTTTTTCCGGAAAAGTCAAAAAATACCTTGTATGGTAAACAAAAGAAAGATTCCTTCCATACCACGTATTAAAAGTAAAAAAGGGGTAAAAATGAATTTAATAATGAATAGATGAATATTAAATATTTTATGAAAACATTTTTAAAAAGCATGGACATGGATGTTAAATATATCCCTAGTAAATACTTACGAATAAACAATCTCAGATAAAAATGAGATTGGAAAAGTTATCCCTTATCTTAGGTCTGATTTGTTCCATATGTGTCTGAAACTCCTGTATACTAGGTTTAAACATATTATTAACTTGTAATAGAACCATAATAATATTATGATATCAAATATGATTTACTTATGAATTTATATTATCCGTTCATTTGTCCATTCCATGTTAAAGCAACTTTTTGGGTAATAATCGTTTTATTTATAATACATGTTTGGACTTTTAATTATTGATATTATTACTTATATCATGATTTAATTACTTAAATAATGTAAAAAATGATTTATATATCATATATATTCAGTATATAAATATATATAATAGATAGATAAATTTAATGGAATACACCTTTCATGGAGACGATAGGCCGTACGTACGCATGAACACTATTTTCATTTCCTTATTGAATTGAATGGAAGTAAGTAAATGAAATATATATACATAAATAAAGTTTCATTATTTTGTTATATATTTCATTATTATTTATTATATATACTTTATAATCATTTTTTAATGGTTAACGTGGATAATGAATCTCATCATGTCGTGGAGACGGTAAGCCGTACGTACGCACGAACGACGATATCGTTACCATAATTATTGAATTCTATTGAAGTAGATAGTGTATAATATATCATAATTAGTATCATGTTATAATAATCATATAGAGTTATTATTTACACCATTATAACCATCCAAGTAAGGTGGTGGTGAAAAATAGATTACACCACGACTTGTAGACGGTAAGCCGTACGTACGCACGCACGGTGATTTCATTTTTCGTAGGATGGATAGAAGGTAAAATAGGATTGTTTAATATTTATAATAACATATCAGTATATTAGTGATACTGATGTTATTACTTTATAATGAAACAACTAATGAATATGAAGTAGAAGAAGAAAGAAATTTGAAAGAATCAGTAGAAGAGATTACCTCTTCCTCAACGTGCCTCCTTTGAATTTCTTCTTAGGGCACTAAAGTTGGTCTTTTGAGAAGACTAGAACCTCTAGAATGTAAATAGGGAAGTTGATAAGAGAAATGGGTAGGGGTTTTCTGAGCTTTAAGGCTCAAAATGGAGTGAAGAGGAGAGGTAGGAGGTGCCCTTTTATAAGAGAGGAGAGGGGCACTTTAGTAAACTCTTAAAATATTAATTTATTATAAATTTAATTTCATTTAAAAATGATCCAAAAATAATTAAATTAAAATTTAGGATGATTTTGGTTCAAATAAACATAATAAAATAATTTTTAGACAAGTTTTGAATATTTTTTTTATCCTTATCTTTCCGGTTTAACCCTTATTTTACCCTTTTTAATATTATAGTGATTTCATGTTATTTACACATTATGGGTTAATATAATTACCATATCATGTCAAAATACCCACAAAAAGTCATTTATGACATATTTTTACTTGTATTAACCATTTTTACAAATCTAATATTTTTAGGAATTTAATATCATTTAATAAACTATTTTACGTTTTAAGTTATGAATTATGTGAATTTTGGACACTATTCATACTTGACTTTTTTACAAATTTATAACAACCTTATTACTTAGAAAAAAAGGAATTAAAACAAATATAACATATCAATATAATCCATAAAATTAATTTATGGCATAAAAAAATCAAATTACATTTATTTTAATATTTATAATATCATTTATTTGAATCCATTATTAATGAAGCAATCACTACATCATCATTGTGTCATAATTAAATTTATTTATTTAATGTTTAAAAAATATAAATAAAATATCATGATATAGGAAATATTTTTATCTTTATAATTACTATTTACAGTCGAATAAATCAATTATATAACCCCATATGAAAATTGTTTTAGTAAAATATACATGTTTATGTTATATTTCTCTTTACTTTAAATTAATTATTATAAAATGTAATTTTCACATCCAAGTGGCTGCATGGGGTCCCAAAATAAACCCAAGGATGACCATGGTCGTTCATATCTCATAAAATAAAATTAATACATGTTTTAGGGTAGTTTTATATTATCAAATTATTATTTGTTTACCCTTATATACTAGATTTACCTTTTAACCATGGTAAATAAAAATAATAACTGAATTTACTATTCATAATGTCTAAATATAGAAGGTACCTATTCAAATAATTTAAATTTTTTTATTCAAAATATGGAATCTATTTTTTCAAATTCAAAACACAGAGCTTGCAATAATTAATTTAAAATTAATTCCCGTTGTCAAAACTAAAAAATAGTTTTTTAAGAAGTAATAAATATCAAAAGATCGACATGTTTTTATGTGCAATTTCAATGGGAAATTACTTAAAATGAACAAAATTGGATTAAATGATAAAAAATTAATCCAATTACACTTTAAAACCAATTAAAAATATAATATAACTGTATAAATAAATTAGATAAAAATGGAGTTTTTGAATTTAAATGCAGTATTTTTCACTATTCATTAAAATTTAAATTTTATGAGAAAAATACCAAAAATTTTAAAAAAATTAAATTTTTATGTCCCACCTTCAAATAATAAGTTTATTTTTTCAAATAGAATATATAAAAGTGTTAAAAACTCGATTTAAAATGGGTACACTATCAAAAGGTGGTAAAACTGCATTTTTTTGAGAAATACTTATTTTGTCCAAGAAAATGAACTTGTTCTTATATCATGTCTAGAAAATACATAATATTATTGTTAATGTTATATAAAATTAAAAATTTGGTTAATACTATTCATAACAGCTAGTTTATATCCCATTAAATAATAATATTTTAATAATATATCATTGTTTAGTGAAACTCGGTATGACATACAACGCAATCTATCAAGGAAGGTTTCTCTTACATGTAACGCAAGATAAGAATAGTGTTGAATATACCATAAGATAATATGGTGTTTCTTATAGCGCAAGATAATATTGGTGTTTCTTACAACACAAGACATTAAATAAAATAAAAATAATCTATCCCATAAAATCTCAGGGTGTTACATTTGATGTTATGGATTGATTCTAAATTATGTATATATGTCTCTCACATATATAATTAGTTTATTATCCTTTCCTTTGATGGGGTAATATATTCATTACAACCATTTCTCAAATTATTTCTTTAAGAAATCTCTTTTTATTATGTTATGATACAAGATTATGAAACCCATTTTTTCCATGGGTAATTCTTATATTTATGCCTTATGATTGATATCCTTATGTGGCATACATATGCATGTAAATGAAATTAATGTGATATATTGGACCATAATTATATAGTTCTACAATACATTGGGTAATGTTTTAGGCTAATGATTTATCATGTATGAGATTGGAGAGTGAACCTAATCCATTTTTGGACTCTGTTCACCATGTGGTGTTGTCTTGGAAGTTATCATTGACATATGCTTATGTAATGTTTTATGTTTTTTCCACATTTACTATGATTACATGATCATATAATACCATGTTCTTTACACTATTCTTCCATGTGATTAATCACGTGCCTTATATTTTATGATATCAAGTTATACCTTTGAATCACATGTTATGATTCTTGTCATGTTTATCCACTTACTAGGATTTTTAACCCACCCTATTATTTATGTATTATTTAGGTTATCCTATACATATTTAGGAGATAAAATGGATTTTAGGAGATCACTATTGAAATTAAAATAAAGATGCCATATTTTATATATTAATAACTTATTCTTCTAAATACACTAGGCCTTTATGATCCTTATTTTATAATTATTGGATATTTATGTTTAAGAACCATGTTATAATATATGAAAAATACTTGGTTCACCGTAGTTGGTATTAGAGGAAAGGTTTAGCTAACCTTTGAAACTAGGATGATAAAACTTTAGTAAGAACCATATGGACAATTCTAAGGATAAAACTAAGTAAATAAATATATCCTAAAATCTTAGTAAAGTATAGAGCGAGTGGTTAATGAGAAATTACATCCCTATCTAGATACTACAAGTGGATGTGATTATAGAGTAGATGTTCCTAGTGATAATAACTCAAAAAAATTAATGTCAGGCCTAACTAAAGAAATACCTGCTACATGACAAAAATCCTTATTTTACACCTGGTTTAACACTCTTGGGGGATATTCTTTTTAAATTTACAAACTCTTTAAAAACCATTTTGAAGGACTTGAAAGAATTTTTAGGTTATAAAACCTAATAGGAATCATTACTATGTATAACATAGATTTAAAGCTAGAGGCACATAATTTAGAACATAATTATCATTTATAAGTCATTCCTTCTAGGTTTATAAGTTTCTATTTGGTATGTTAATGAATTATCATATTGTTTCTTTTAATATTTTTAGTTAATGGTAGGAAATGGGAGAAATAATTCCAATAACCAATGTGATATGAAATGTAATGATTTTACTAATGATATGCCTAACCTAATGGGAATATAAATTAGACATCTTATTATCTTTCCAGATGAGTTATATCAAATTATGATCAACAACTGGAACATTGTTGAATTTACAATGGCGTCAAATAAGATAAGGATGACATCTCATGGAAGTTTAAGTGATAAGGATGAAAATTAAAATAAGATTCAATTTTCTACATGAAAAAAATGTGGGAAGTGAAACCATAGAAAATGAATTAAGGGAAATCAGAGACGCTTTAGGTATGGAAAAGGAGGGAACAAAGCAGCTAATTTCCAAAGAAAAATGAAGAGTCTGATTAATAATATGTAGAGAAATAGAGTTCAACATAAGGAACCATTAATAGTTTAATGTCATAAATGTGGGGAAATTGTTCATTATCCAATTCAATTCCATAATCTAAAGATTAATTCCTAAGGGCTTATTTTATGGTAATAATTTAAGTGGAATGATGTAAGTGTTTAAGAGTTTGAACTTTAGAATCATGTTGTTGGAGTATTTTTATCAATGACATTCTGGTTACAAGAACTATGAAAATTTTGAGTATTTTTCTACAATAGTTTTTATTTAAGGATTTACAAGAATATGCTGAATGATATTAATTACCTAGAAGGGTAATTTAATGGTAAGGTGATACTCTATGAAAAAATACACAATCAAGGAAAATATAATCTTTTAGATGTGCTTGATGTTGAGGTAATTATATTCAATCAAAATTATTTTCTTTTCTGGAAAAGAATGAGCTTTATAAAAAACCTTGATGGTAAAAAAATTATTTGATGGATAATGTAATTTTAAAGATGTTTATCATATTCTTGAGAATGTTATAGGATCATGGAGATTTATTAATATGATTATCACATAATTTTTTACATATTTTTATAAAAATTAAACACTACTAGAAAATGGGGCTATCCCCACACATCTATACCAATAGTTTAGAGGAAACATTGGAATAAAGTTATTTGAAAATTCTACACCCACATTTTAAAAAAAATTGTTGGTATAGGTTGATATATACCAATAGTTTTTAAAAAAATAGTGGGTATAGATACTTAAAATAAGCCTCAACCTCCCCCCTCCCCTCCTCATCCATGATCCCTAGTCTCCCCTCACCTGAGCGAGTGACGACTTCTCTTCTCCTATAACATTATCCCCTTATCCACATATTGTTTTATTCTGATCTTCTTCAACATCAGATTAGTGAGTTCCAAATTCTTCTTCTCTTCTGCTAAGTTTTATTTTTATTTTTATCTATGTATCAAAACCTAACAAAGATACTATTAGGTCAATATTCTTTCCAATTATTTGAAAAAAGGTTTGATTAGATTATTTTTATTATAGTATTGCATAATAAATGTGATTATAATATATATATATATATATATCATTTTAATCTAGTTATACTCTACTTTTACATAAATATAAAATTTTAATATATATTAACTGATTATATAATTATTTAATGTAGTAATTTGTTTGTTTTATTAATGTATCAGGGGGTTATTATATTTTCCATGATTATCTAGAATAATTTATGTGAGAGAACTTAAATACTTACTTGAGAACTTAGGATAGACATATAGTTAGCCGTCTATGTGAAAATGAGTTTGATATGAATTAAATTATTATGTTCAATATTATGATGAGATGCCACTCTCATGGAGTAAATAATTTGGGTATGTGGTTCTCCCATAGAAAATGAACCATATAGACATGGTTCTCCCATAAAAATACACTACAATGATATGAAAATCCTATATAAAATTAACTACATAGACATGGTTATCTAATAGAAATATAGAAAAAAGACATGATGCTCTAAAAGATATTTAATGTTTCACAACCTTAGATCTTTTGGTACTTACCCATAATCCTTATTGTGAAACTTTATTATGAGATATTATATTAATATGTACTTATTTCATCTAATGATTATCACATAATATGACTGTTCATTATTATTTTTGGTTACTTTGTTCATAATAATGGTATTCTTGATTATCAATTCCTCTAGTTTTTATATTCACTATGCATTTATATTAAATAGAATTTTAAATATATTTTGATTTTTTATAATTATGTTCATTGGCTATAAGGTGATGTTTTATTTGAAAATATTATTTCCATTTATCCCTAATTTGTTTCTATATGAATGAAAATTTGATCCTTGTCTCTTCATATTCCTTAATCCTCATTATTTTTTTACAAGACACCTTGTATCCTAATAAATTAAAACTAATTACTTTATATGTCTATATTCCACTAAATATCTAGAAACGGACTGGAATATATGTTTTAAAAGTGGATAACTTGAATATCTTCAAAGAGATATTGAAAAATACCTTCTTTGATGCTTCTATTTTTTTATTGAAAGGTAAA
Source organism: Viscum album (assembly GCA_963277665.1). Classification (NCBI taxonomy): domain Eukaryota; kingdom Viridiplantae; phylum Streptophyta; class Magnoliopsida; order Santalales; family Viscaceae; genus Viscum; species Viscum album. The sequence goes on from OY728151.1 coordinate 1,222,833,272, forward strand.
ATATTAGTTTAATAGTTTTATTTCAAACTAGAATATAATAGATTATATTATAATGGTTTATAATGAATAATTTAGTGTAATTCTAGTAGAAGTTATCGTTTTCACAATTTATGCATACTCTGTGTATGTAGACCCAATTTAATTTAATTTTGGTTGTTAACAATTACTGTTTGAGGTAGTGTATGATCATTGGATATTATTTGGGCTTATAGCAGGAGACAAGTGATACATTTTTTCTTTTCACTTAGAGATGAGTATTTTTTTGTAACAAATTTTGTATTGCATTTCATATATCATACAACTTCACACTTCCATAACCTTTATTAAATTTTAGATATATTTTTGTTATTATATAAATCATAGTTTATATTAAATTTGGATTGGATGATTATTTATATTTATATCAATTATGGTATAATTTCTATGATATTATTATACCATTTTTTATGGTTTTGATGTTCGGTGACACACTGTTGTTATTATTGAGTAAATATTTTCCTTCATAAAGATAAGTGTATTTAATTATATTAATGTAATATTCAAAACTTGGAAGTTTTAAAAAAAATTGTTTCATAAATACATATATATTTAATTTTATTGTGTAATAGTTTTTTCCCATTCCACGTCTTATACTTTGTCTTGTTCTTTATTTGTAGGAATCAATTATAACATATGTTATTTATCTTATTATTTGTTTGGATAGATACTAGTATGCTTTGATGACTTTTATATTAGAATTGGTTATAATGAATTTTGTAATTATGGTTTTCATTGTTGATTTGAATATAACTTTTTTTCCTATAATATAATGAATAAAATATGGTTGTATCATAGTGATCATATTTTAACAGATTTTGAAAAAAATTTGGATATTTTTTTAGATTTTGAATTTAGAAATGATTTAGATGGAGGTTGTATATAATATCCATGTTATAATTATGATGTAAGACCTTGTTTAAGTCTGGAAGAAGTTATATACCACATAAAAAAGCCTGGATTTCAAACAAAATATTATGTTTGGTATCACAATGGAGAGATGAGACAATCTTCTACTGTTCATGAACTGAAAGAAATAAGTGGTACAAAGAGTTTGATATTTGATCAGTTTCCATTTGTGTATCATCATGAGAAAGGTATTATGAAATCATAGGAATACAATGAAATCAATACACATAAGTAAATGAATGAATACGTTGATGTTGAGAGAGTGAAAAAATTAATGGATGATTTCAGAACTCCTGTATACCAGGAATGTACTAAAATGAAAAATTTGGAAATTTTAATGTGGCTATATCATGAAAAAACCATGTTTTTAATTTCTAATACTACAATTGATTATATAATTACCTTTTTAAGTAATTTATTCCTAAAAATGTAGATACTCCCTCAAATAATTATATGGCATGGAAATTAATTAACTATCTTGGATTTTCTACTAATAAAATTCCTGCTTGTCCAAAAGATTATAGTTTATTTTGGGAGGAAAAAACATAACTTAATGATTATAAATAATTTAGTACATATCTATGGAAAAAAATATTTGGAACACCATATCATGTAACATATAAAGTCATGTAGAACTTTACATTGATTCATAGGATTTAAAATCTATTTAGTTCTATTGAAATATCAACTAATATGTGATGGCATGATGTTGAGAGAATTAAAGATAATGATGAGTTGGACCATCCTATAGATATATTTGCATAGAATAAATTTGATTAAAAACATCCTTATTTTATAGATAAGGTGTGTAATGTGAGGTTGGTTCTATCCTATGATGATTTTAATTCATTTGGTCAGATGCTTACTTATCACAACACATGAACAGTTTTTTGTTCACATTTATAATCTTCCTCAGTGGATGTGTATAAAAAAAATTTCAATTTCTTGAGTATACTAATATATGGACCTTTTGATCTTTGAAATAATATATATGTCTACTTGAATCCTTTAATAAAATAGTTGAAACAACATTGTGATATGGGTGTTCACACATTCAATGTTTCTTCAAAAAATATATTTCAAATGCGTGATACCCTTACGTGAACTATAAATGATTTACCTACTTATGAAATGATGTGTGGTTGGATTACAAATAGAAAACTATCATGTTATATTTGTATGAATAATATAAAATCAATAAGACTTAAATATCATCACATTTTTAGTTTAATGGGGCATCATCGATTCTTTCCAATGGACCATCAACACAAGAAGAATCACTAGAGGTTTGATGATACCGTTGGCACTAAACAACCAACTCAATATATGTTAGGAACTATTATACTTATTGAATTTCAATGTGTTAGTTTTTCATTAAGGAAAGGTTAGATGAAATCTAAAAAGTGGAAAAATGTTGACACTAAATCCACTTACAATTGGAAAAAGAAAAGTATCATTTGTAAGTTTATATTTTGGTCAATTTTTTTTATGTCATTGTTTATACATAATTAAAATTAGAAAAAATATATGTGAAATGATTATTTCAATTATTCTAAACATCATGGGGAAAAAATATAACTTATGATCTCAAAAGGACTTGTTGGATTGGGGTATTTGACTAGAACCACATCCTATGTGTATCGATGAAAACAAATGGAAAGTTTAATGTTCTTCTTATGTGATAAAACCTTTAGAGAAAAATAAATTTCTCTAAGTATTATATAATATCAAGGTTACTGATGGATATTATAGTACCATATCTAAATGATTCAATAAAATAGAGTGGAAAATAAAATCCCTAAAAACTCATGATAATCATATCATTCCTCATGAATTGATTCTAATAGAAATCTAGCATTTACTATCCAATAATATAAGGGTGATGGTGATTATATTGTGAAATTTTTATAGATAACTTTATTCTAAAATTTTATCCAAGTATTTCTTGATAAAATTGAATTAATAGGTTCTATTAATATTGTGTGAAATATAAGAAAACATTTCACCCTAATTTTTCATTTGCATGCTACATTTAACAATTTATATTCTAAATAAAACTCTTCTTGGGGGAACCATTTCTTTTTTATGGATGTATCCTACTGGAAGAAATATGTTTTCAATGAAATCTTTTGTTTGAAACAAGAGTCATCTTGAAGGTTCCATTTTGCGAGGTTATTTGGCTCAAGAATTTATGGATTTTTTTTCAATGTATTTGTATGATGTGATCACAAGACATAACTGGCCAATGAGAAATGAATATGATCAAAATTGGGAAATTGCGACCTCATTTATATCTCTCCCAAAACATGAGGAATTCTTGGGTCTTATACATTAGCTATATTGATCCTTGAATAGTGGGATATGGAACATCACACAGTCACGTTTAAATATGGTTTATTCAATGATTATATCAAGTAATTTAAATATTTATATGTTATCTAATACTATGTCATTTTACACAAATCATAAAATTTTGTTAATATTTTATGTAGGCAACACAAAAAAATTATAAGCAGAGTTCATTGACCATTTCCTTAAGAAGGAGAGAGACTTTTCAGAGCGAAGAGTTTCCCACATGGTTAAAATCAAAGGCATGACAATTACTTTAATTAACTTAAAAAAATATATTCATTTAATTGTATTATTCGTATATATTTATTTTAGGTATTTAGTTTACCCATTTACTCTATCTATCAAGAATTAAGATCATTGCGTTTTGGTCCCAATTCTTTGGTTCATGAATGAAAATCTTTAATAATCAATGGTTATAAATTTGTTACAACTGATTGAGTAGTGAATATGAGAACAAAAAATGATGAAATCATGTTAACTACAATAATATACTATTATTCCAGTGCAAATGATATCATTCCTTGATATGAAAATGTGTCTTATTATGGAATTATCGAGAAAATATTATTATTATATTACTACTCTCATGGTTGAGTCATTATGATGAGATGTTAATGGTTTGATTCAATGATGTGATATGGTATATTTATTTATGATTATGGATTCAAAATTATTGATATGACTCTCTTCATGGCTACAGATGAACAATATATTTTGGAATCAATGGTAAAATAAGCATTTTATGTGAAAATCATCTAATACCTGATTATGATGTCATTATTGAAGTAATCCCAAGACATATTTTTCATGATTATGGGGACATAATTGAAACCATTAATTCACCTATTGGTTTTGACCAAAATATTTTATTTGATGACTCAAATTTTCCAATTATGAGAATTGATGTTGAACCTATAGTAGTGGTGGGTAATATATATAAGAAACCATATATGTTCACATTTCATTTAGTTTACCTTGAAATCAGTTTCTTAGGTTGGTACTACTATAATTACTTTAATTTAGTTTCATCATGGAATGATATGTTTGTTTTAGTATTGTTTTTTTTATTTAATTAGGTTCATTTAACTTCAAAAAACGGGGTTGAAAATTGGTTTTTAAAAAATGTATAACTTGGTTTTAAATTATATTTTATAAAACATGTTATGATATTGTTTATATATTATTTTACTTCTAAGTTTTGTGCATAATTTTTAAAAAATGTTTCTAAAAAATGTACATTTAATTATTATATAGACCATGAAAGATATTGAAGAAATAAAAAGGAAGAGACTATTTGATAACGATCAATAAATGTAAAAACTAGGGCTTCCTCCTCTGGTTCCCTTAGTGAGTATAATAATTGTAATATTTTTCTTATGCATTACATTTATTTTCATTTTATTATTCTTTATAAATTTTTTAGGGACATTCATATAAAACAAAGTTGAATTATCCTTAGCCTACTAGTATGGGTATGATTGGGGCTGCTGCTAGAGCTACACATAGCACCCGTCATACCCATTCACACCCTAACCAACCAATGAACATCACATATATCACAACTTTTCATACTATACATGATTCTATAGGTATTTTTCCAGCCATGCCTCCATCATCATCTTATTTAGGCTCTAATTCCCATACCATATCTTTGCCACCTCTAGGTATGTTCCCACCCATGCCTCTATCATCATATTATTTAGAATCTACTTATCATACCTTGTCTACACTACATCTAGGGATTTTCCCACCTATACCATGTACATATCCTAGGATGTATCCCTAACCCTTCTATCCTTACCCTACCATGTCTACACTGCCTCTATTTCCAACTATCCATCCAAGATTCGATGATTGTGCTTCTTCAACTTCCACTCCACTACATTTAGATAACCTAGTGCATGAATTTGAACAAGTACATCCTTTAAATAATATTGATCTAGGGCAACCCACATATCCATTATAGCCTAATGATCATACTTGATAAGGTTTTTTAAGTTTTTCAAATTATATCACATCATTTTTTCATATTGTACTATGAATTAATTATATATTTTTTCTTTTATCTTATTCAGTGGGATATTCTAATTAGTGATGTTGGCACACCCATATGCTTGAAGCCTAGAATTGTCAAAAAAATAATAATGGTATATTACAATGAAGATAATCAAATGACAGGTAAAAATTATAGATAGCATAAAAGTTTTATAGAAACTTTACCCAAGTACAATGATATCATTCTGGTGCAACCAATCTCATGGAGGAATATCAATAATAAAATAAATGATAAATCATAGTTGGTGATATGGGTAAGAAAAATTATTAAATTGATATCTATATTATTATTGTATTTATATGAATTAACATGTTTGTTGAAGCATTAATTTAAATTTCCTAACGACGAATCTGCTAAGTGTCCATGGTTGATGGAACTTAGGGAGTTGTAGTGATCATATAATCATGAGTTATATACAGGTCAAAAGAGTAGAGTTGACTCTAATTTAGAGGTTGCACCAATATTTACCTATTTTCCAACAACAAAATTCCAAGATATGATATTATATTGGAACATTAATGTGTTTATGATATTCTTAATCTTTAATGGTTTGTATTGAAAATTTAATTCTTATTAATTAAGTTAAATTTTTTTCTTTCAGGATAAATTAGAAAAAATAAAAATAACAAGAATGATATGATTTATATACACACTTTGGGGTGCACTATAATTCCATAGGATGAGAGGTACCGAGAAATTTTATAAACAACTAATTTTTACCACGCACCAATAAAATAAATCATATTTTAATGCAATTTTTTCTAAAATTAGGGGGATAAATATATTAGGGGGTGGGGGAGATCCACAAATCCATAAAATAATACACCTTCTATAAGCATAAAAGGTGGAATTAACTATATAAAATATTTTATTAGAATTCAACCCCTATATATTTAGTGTGCCAAAACATAGGTAGGTCACTACAGCCAAGTTATCCCATTAAGACGAACCTCACACACACTCAAGAAAAAATACTAAAAAATCATTCAAGAAAAATAACAACAATATAAAGAATATATGAATTTATGTGGTTCACACATTATGTCCTAAATCCATGGGACAAAACTACTACCTTTCCACTACATTGGAAAATTATAAGAATTACAATCACTTTCTCTATGTACGCTAATTGGATCACTAATTACATTTAAAAAATCAATTAAATCATCACATATGTGCATGTTGTCCCACTTTCTTATAGTATCAACTGGTCATCCAAAGTTATTTCATGTCTTAGATTGAGGATTTTCTCTTTTTTTTCTTTTGGTTTTATTTTTTTGGTTGATTTATGCCTGGTTTTGAATGATTCATTTAGGTTATATGGCTATATTTTTTATATTATTAGGTCCTAATATAGAGATGGAAATAGAAAAAAGGTGGTGTTTTTTCAATCTTAAATAATAAAAGTAATTAAACCAACAATGTTAATTTCATTTGAAATATATAATATTATTTTACCATACAAAATTGAATATAAAATGTGTGTATAAAGTGTATTTAGTAATGAAGAAAACAATATAAAAAACAAATTTATAGTAGTTTGGATAAAAAATATCATTTGTATGCTCTTTAAACCTTCAAACCTAAGTGTATGAATATTCAATAAAGGTATAAACCAATTTTTAATGTGAGTGAAAATTATCGCAACCCGCCTTTTTCATAGATGGAGTCATAGACCCAAAATTTTATTTTTCACACTTTGAGTCACAACACCAAAACTAAATTTTATCAAGTTGAGGTAGGAGATATCAAAATGTTCTTTTTGGTCATTTAGGCGTAACCAAACACTACCATTTACAGAGGAAAATCCATGTGTAATTTTTGTTATAAATAGATATACTAAATTATAGTACAAATATAATTACATGGAAATGAAGGAAATAAAACAAATAAAATTGTGTAAGAAGATGAATGCGGGTGTTGGAATATGAAAGGTAAACTCCACTCTTTTGAATTAAATTGAAGAATAAAGATTTGTGAAACTAGAAAAGCATTCCTTCCATAATTTAGAATGATATCAAATGGAATGAAGTATCATGAATGACCTAACATATAAAAATATCATTTAAATGAATTGTAACTATATTATGCTACTCGTTTTCTTTGATCCATTATATATGAAAATATGTAATGGATTTTATCAGGGGTAAATCTTCCAAGATCATTACTTCTTAATTCATTAACATTAACATCATACGGGAGATTCTAGGATCATCTATTCTTAAAAACCCATGGTACTCTTTGGGGGTGTCTAAGTCTCCAAAAAATTCATTATCAATGTAATATTTCATTGGATTGTGCATCCTAAAGTAAAGAGTAATATCTTTAAAACCATTATGATATAGGATAAAACACTTCATAACTTTCTACTATTCTTTCACTAAATTTTAAAAGAAATGGCTCACAAAATACACTAAAAAGGTAATTTATGATATTTTATGTATCATGGAGTAAATCAAGATACCAACCACTGATGAAAATAGAAATCTCACTATATAATTTACTTTAAATTATATTTTTAACACTCTCACAAAAAATTTTATGTGTCTAGATGATATAGTTGAAACCATCTTACATTTGGATATCTAGAATTTATCAATTACCCTAAAGATATTTCCACCTTTATATGGATCTAAAAATCAATATTTTATATTTCTATAAATCCTCATCCAAATGATCTTATTAAGGTTAATGATATAATTTACCTTGATTATTCCATACAATTCATTATTTAGTTTAGAAATCATCATGATTTCCAGAATAACCTATAACATATCACCCACCTACAAGAGAATAGAGATGAATCCCCCATAAAAGAACAAAACCACAAGAAAAGTTCCCAAGAAAAACTTTAATAAATCCCATCCAAGCTTTTAGAATCAAATGGACCCACCATACAAAACAAATGGACCACATCTTAAATTTCTAGCATTCCATATTCTGGCCATACAACTCAGTTACATAGAGACCAAAAAATATGCTCCTAGATTTTGTAGTGTCCAATTAAACCTGAATAATTCACACTTTGACCATCCTATAACACATTTCATGAATATTAAAATAAAATGAGTTGTAAAACTCAAAAAATTTCCAAAAAATTAATCAACCATATCAATCCATTAAGTCCAGATCCAGCTTCAAAGAACCATGTATCAAGACTCTAAAAAGACCCTTTACTACCACTAGACAAAAATAATCTATTAATCAGCACATCTCTTAATTCTTAAAAGTGATTATAAAAAAAACAACATTCTTAGATGAAAACATGGCATCCAAAAAATGATAATGGAAAACAATTAAACTTCACACTATCATGGTATTATATCATTTACATATGAAACTATTACAAAGTGCATTGGAAATACTAAAAAATCACTGGAAATACTAAATGATAAGTGGTTTTTATATAATAATGTATAATTGCACACTATTATGGCTATTTATGGATAGAGACCATACAATTAACTCATATGGTTTTCATTTATGAGTTATAACATATGATATAGTTAGTTCATAATCGAAAACAACTATAGGATAAAGACCTTGCATTTAACTAATATAGTTTTAATTTATGAATTATAGTATATGATTTAGTTATATGCTTTTGAATTTTATTGATTTCTTTAACAGATAAAATATTAATTAATTCTAGGTTGTGTTGAACTATTATATAGCTAAAATTTGTTACTTTAAAATGAGTATCTCACTATATTATTAATCTAACATAGCTTTCTCCTTAGCCATTCTTCTGATATGAGCATGAATTTCAGTTGATCACATATAGATTAATTCCCTCGTATCTTAATATAGTGTGAGAATTGAATTAATACGACACAATGACTCACCACTATAATTTAAAATAATATGGGAAAGTTCTAACTTGATGTGAGTAGATGGTTAATCTCACATGTCTTCATAATCGATTTTTTTTGGTTTTTTTATCAATTTAATATTATTCAATAATTTAGTGTTATAGTAATAAATGTAATTTTCATAAAGAGACATTGGACATCAAAGGTTGTGTTCCTTGAGAAAAATTATTTTGCTCAAGTAGGAGGAGAAAGGATGAAAGTGATATAAATGTACACACACAAGAGAATATTGAAAGTATTTTTATTGATATTTTGAATTTTGATACATAATTCATAATTAGTTATATTATTTATATTTTCAATAGTGTTCCATAGAGGACCTATATGAGAAAAAAGATGACAAATTTGGGCCAAATGATCATTTGAAACAGGTATTAGGTGAGGAGCACTAGGGGAGAGTCTAATGTCAACCCAAGAAAAGCCTCATCCCCACTAAGTATTGGACCTCATCGAGTGCCTCTCAAAGATATGACACCATCGAGATAAAAAATGCTCATGAAGAAGAATATGAGTCCAAAAAATAGCTATAAAGGAATGTGAAATAGGTAAACTGGTCACTAAATAGTTCCTGATAACTACGATAGTTATATGTCCATCACTTCCATAAGAGGCTATAAATGTTTTTGATTCATGTATGAAAATAATGATATCATTATATGATGCACTTAATAATGTAAATGAGGGTCCTAGTGGAGTTCAGTGTGATAATAATGTTGGTGGTGATGATGATGAAGGTATTTCTCTAAGCGATAATGTTGATAAGGATGTTGGTGATGATTATGATGGCACTAGTGGTGATGAGGGAGATATTGATCCCTTCAATTTTTGAGTTGATAGTAAAAAGACATGTGTGGATGATGTTTAATGAATACAATAGATTAATGGTGTTGATTTTAAATGTATGTTATAGTATTGTAAATGGTTTAGAAACTATTCATAACCATATTATTAAATGATAAATATATAATAATTATACTGCATTAAATGTGTACCATGGTTTGTAATTTATTTATAAGTTCTGTGAGAGGTGATGGTTGGTGTTGGTAATGTGCATTAGGGATATGAACCTAACTAATAGTTCACATAACCATTGGTATACATCAATTTTGGATAGGACTCTATACCCATGGTTTCAGGAACTATTGGTATAAATGTATACCCATATTTTACTTCAAACCATGGGTATACAAATTTGGTCATGAGCTATACTAATGGTTTCAAAGGAAACCATTGGTATAACCCTATAATGATGCCTATATTCCCTACAATTCCCAGAACCATTGGTATATAATATACCAATGGTTTCAGGGCCTATAACAATAGTTCTAAATTGTTGGTATAAATTAGTTTTCTAGTAGTGATAACTTGCATGCCAGGAGACAACCCATCACATTTAAAAAGGCCACAGGGTTTGAACCCACAACCAAAGGGTGATAATGGTTTAGTGACTACCACTAGCCTATATGATTTATTGGTTAGTATGACATTGTTTTAACATAATTTATTTTATGAATAAATATTAAGCTGATCAAATATTTTTGAGGATATTAATGATATTTTAGGATACATTTTATTAGGTAAAAATGTATATAACCTTTATGTTTAATGTAAATGATTATTTGAGATGAATTCTATTAAGTTTTTAGAGATATTAAATGAAGGGTTTTAAGGATAGAAACTTATGGAATGGATTATGTTGAACTTTTGGAGTTACTATTAAGGTATTATAGATTAATGAATTATATATAAATACCAGTTCTAACTATTTTGGTTTTAGTAAATACAAGATGAAAACTTTGTTTCTATTTTAGGGATTACATAATCAATTATATGTTTATTTTAGTGCTTATGGAATAAAAAAATCACATTATATATTAATTTCCTTAGTGTAAGAGGTAAAGTGGAAATTGGCCAAAACATAACAAAATGATTAAATTGTGTTTATGAAATAAAAAAATATAAAGTAATCATATTTTATGTTTTTATCTATCTTAATATAAAAAAAATCCACCAAATTTAGGAAAAGGATATTGAAATAAAAATGTTACCAAATTACCTTCATTTTTGATGAATCAATGATCTTTTAATTCATTATAGATCTATGGTTTTGTGGTTGTTGACTTTTTCATGATCATTCACTTACTTACGATCAATGATCTCTACCACTCTCCATAATTATTTACACTTTTCTTCCATGTCCATATCTTTACTTAACACAAATTTTCTCCAACTTGGAACCCTAGTTATGTGTTATTATAGATCTTTCATATTTCCCTTTCCTTCTTTTTAAGTGGAAATTTTATTAACCCTTTTGCGATGTGGGTTTTACACAAAGGAATTTTTGAATTCCAAACCCTTGATTTCTGAGAAAAAAAATTAAAATTTAGAGTATAAAATTTATTTAATGGGGTAGAATGTAATACCCCAAGAATTTGGAAGATATTCATCTTTAAATAAATTCAATCTCTTCAATAGCTTGTGATGCACATAATACTAGGTTTAAATGAAACAAAACACTCAATTAAAATATTAATATTTAAACATAACCATTATAACCTAGTCGTTAAATTGGTAGGAATGAATAAGAATAAATAAATTATGAAAATAATATGATTTACACATGTATAAAATAAATTAAATTGTTATATATTAATTAGAAATAGAATAAGAACTATTTGAAGAAAAAGAATCGTTTTTTTTGAAAAACTATATTTCAAAAAAAAAAAAAAATTTGTTTTTAAAATCATCATATCAATATTAATCTATCATGATTTTTTTTGTTTTTTAGGAAAATATTAATTTCTCAGTGAATAATGAAAAATTATGATTTTAGTAAAATTATCATTTATTTTTAATAAATTAAGACAAATTATTATTTGAATTTGATTTAAAATTAACATAATAATTATTTGGTTATATTAAATCCAATTAATTAAATTTAAATCATATTTATAATATATTTTAGTATAAGTTTAGATTTATGATTAAAAACAATTTTTTTAAAACTATTTTAAAGTGTATAATTTTCATCCATTTTAAATAATTAACATAACCCATAATGAGAAATGATTTTAATTAAATGTATATATTAAATATATAAATTTAAATTAATATAATGTTTATTACTTTATATATAATTATTTGGTTATATTAAATCTAATTAATTAAATTTAAATCATATTTATAATAGATTTTAGTATAAGTTTAGCTTTATGATTAAAACACTTTTTTTGAAAACTATTTTAAAGTGTATAATGTTCATCCATTTTAAATAATTAACATAACCCATAATGAGAAATGATTTAAATTAAATGTATATATTAAATATATATAAATATTAATTTAAATTCATATAATCTTTATTACTTTCTATATAATTAATATGATATCATATTTTTCTTAAAAAAGAATTTCTTGAAAAACTATTTTTTCCACACATTTGCGGGATTAATTTAAAATTAAATTCTTCTACTTACGAGAGTTTAATTTTGAAAAATTGATTCCATATTTGGAATAATCATAATTTATATTATCTAATAAGGCCAAATTAATTTTTGACAATAATTAATAGTGAAAACAATAAAAATTATTCACCATAGTTTTGGTAAAAACTGATTTACCGAGGGGTTAAACTTAAAATATATGGGTTAAAAAAGAAAAAAACTTTTTTGAATTATTATTTAGTGGTAATATTTATACCTTATCACTTATAAATTTTTAAAATGGTCCATTTTAGAGCATTATGGCATGATAAAAAATGTGGGTGTAATTCTTTCTTTTAAAAAATTCATAGTGTGTCCTCCCCCCACTTATAAAAGGCCACCCCTATTATCTCCTTAAAAAACTTACATAACCAATTATTTTTGAAAATAACTACCCAAATCACTTCTATAATTACCTCCCCTCATCCTATAATCCTTTTTTGGTCAAAAATCCAACCCAGGAGGGCTTTTGGTGTTAACCAAAATAAGTTTTTCGAAGAATATGTAACATCCTTAACCAAGCATTTTATTTTATTTCTTCCTCTACTTCCTTAAAATATTATAAAAAAGGATTATATAATAAAATAAGTATCTTATATATACTAATATATTATTATGTTAATTTTATGACCTATTACCATCTCATCCTCCCTCAAATAGGAAATGAAACTGTTGATCGTGTGTACGACAGACTACCACCTCATGAATCGATGTAATTTTTTTCCATTGCTTATTTTCATAGAATTATGTAATTATGTATATAATATTTATATATTATATTTATGATATAATTATACTTCTATAATTATAATATCAAATTCACCTTCTTACTTTCCATTTTGTAGGGAATACGATAACGTTACTCATGTGTACGGTGGACTGCCATCTTGCGAAACGATGTGATTCATTTTTCACTTACACTTTACATAGAAGGTAATAAGTATTAAATTGATATTTATATATGATATTAATGATATATTTATAATTATGTAAAAGAAATATATAATATATTTTCTTACCTTACCATCCATTCAATAACCACCTTCTGAAGAGATGTGATTCATTTTTCACTAACGCTTTACATGGAAGGTAATAAAGGATAAATTTAATGAAAATATGTTATATATATGAAATTATATTTATTTTTTAAAATTAATATACAATACAATTCCTTTAACTTTTACCTATTAAGTAAATTATAACATCGCTCGTGCGTACCTATGACCTACTATCCCCACAATGTGATGTGATTCGTTATCCATGTTAAAAATTAATTAATGATTATAAAGTTTTATATAATTAAAAAATGATATGTATAAAATTAATATCATTCTAGATATTATGGAAATATATCCCATGTTCAACATCTAGAACTTTCATGATAAAACATGTAAGAGAAAATAAGAAAATTAACACCTAAGACAATAGTGATAATGAAAAATTATTAACGAATAGGTAATAATATGTTATAAACGGATCATATATGATATTATAAATATTAATATTGCTCTAGAATAAGTTAATAACATGTTTTAAAACAATATAAAGGAGGTTTACGTAGTGATCAACTAAAGGGAAGTGCGAGGTAAAGGGTTTTCTTAACTCAATTTCCATTCATTGGATTATATGTCCACTCCATCAGTTTTATTATGCCAAGATTATGTGTGAAATGAATTATGGTTTTTTATATTGTATTTAAAATTTTATTCACTTGTATATATATTTTTCACACATAATCACCCCATTTATTAACTCTCACCTCAATGATAAATTTTTTAAGGGTTTCTTATTAAACTAACTTCTTTGAGACACATATTCTTTTATGCAGCTAATTTATTTTAAATAGAGTATATAATGAACCTTTTCATACTATATCAAGAATACTTTCTACTTAATTATGTTTTAATTTATAATTCATCTACTTCATTCATGGGAATTTATGATTCAAAATTTACCAAAGTGGTAAGGGTTTATGTTTCAATATCATTTTAACTGGGATTGCTTATGATTGAATTTTTTTAAAGGAAATTATTTGATCATTGTCTAATAAACCCATTTAATTTTATTCACCGATGTTTATTCATGAATTTTTCATGTAATAGTAAAATTTTACTCTCTTTGTTACTTAAAATTATTGAGATATTTTTAATAAAATCTAACTTTATTTCTCTCTTAGGTCGAAAATCCTTTTTCTTCCAAATCCATGTTTTCTATTTTTTTTCAAAAGTGTTTTAAAATGATTTTTTAAATTTATTTTTACCCTTAATTTTTTTAAAAAAGTAATATTACTATAATTTTATGAATAAGTTACTTTTTTTTAAATTTTCATGAAATATGTGAAGGAAATATTTGTTTTTAACATATTCAGTATGAATGGATATATTCCTCCTTTATAGAGACTTATTTTTTTTAAAGATTTCTTGTTAAGTTTGAAAGTTTATTTTCAATTTTTTTTTATTTAATGTTTGAAAAGGAATTAAAATTTAAATAATTGTTTTTAAAATGGAAAGGGTATTTTCCTGAATAAATGTTCAAAGTGATCTTTCAAAATCATTTTCCATTTAAGATGACATCCTTTTATGTCACTAAATGTGAAAAGGTTATTTTCTTAAATAATTTTTAAATATTTTAGAAGTATTTTATTCAATTATAATAACATTTGATGTTATTTATTACTTATAAATTAAGTATATATGTCTCTCATATATATACCAAGTATATTCTCCCTTACTTTGATGAAGCAATACATTACTTATGACCATTTCTCAAATTTCTTCTTTAATAAATATCTTATGATTATGTTATGAGACAAGATTATGCATCCCATTTCTTTCCACAGGGAATTCTTATATTTATGTCTTGTTATTGGTATCCTTATGTTTCACACATATGTGTGTACATGAAATTAATACATTGGGTGGGCCCAAAATTACATATCCCTCTAATGAATTGGGTAATGTTTTAGTATTATAAGAATTCATGTATGGGATTGGGGAGTGAACCTAATCCATTATAGGACTCTATACACCATGTGATGTTGTCTTGATAGATATCCTTGACTTATGATTATTTTATGTTTTATGTTGTTGTCTCATTTCCTATGATTCTATGGTCTTATGATACCATGTTCTTTACATTATGATTCTATGTGATTACTCACATGCCTTCTATTTTATGATATCATGTTATATCTATGACTCACATGTTATGCTTCCTTATCATGTTTATCCCCTTATTGGGATTTTAAGCTCACCCATTTCTTTATGTATACCCCTGGTTATCCCATACAGATTTAGGAGCTTGAATGGATTTTAATAGCTCACTATTGAAAATAAAACAAGGATGCCATGTTTTATGTATTAATAACCTAGTATTCAAAAATAAACTAGGCCTTTACGATCCTTGTGTGGTAGTTATTAGATATTTATGTTTAATAATCATGTAATAATATGTCAAAAAGGCTTGGGTTTAAATTTCCAACATATAATCTATGGTAGAAAAATATATATCAGTATAATCCAGAAGAATTTCATAAGAAGTAGTCATAACTATCCAATTATATTTAAGAGAGAACAAGAGATATATTCCTGATACTTGGAGATGAATGAACACTAATTATAAGGGATCATAATCTAGTATTCCTTTGGATCAATATGATCTAATATTGAAGTTGGGATAAGGTAATGACCAAGATAAGGTCATTCAATACAGTGGTAACCATATCTATAAATACTGAGTGCATTGCGACTTTTGATGCTACTGAAAAAGAAATGTATAATATACAATTATTTTTTCCAGTTCTTGGAATCACACATAGTAAATAATTTTTATCATAATATAAATTATGATAATTCTAATATTGGTACTATCTAAGATGTCATGCTTTGATAGTGAAAAAATGAATAAACTCAGGGATATCATCTCTTAAGAAGTATTACTCAAGGAGGTGAAGTCATAAATAGTATAATAGCCACACAATAGAGACGTGGCCAATAAAATGAATAAATCCACAACTTTTCAGAAGCACGATCTTATCATCTGAGAGCTAACAAGGATAACTATCAAGTTAGATATAGTGAAAGTGGGAGTGTTGTCAAATTGGGTTCCCTATACCCAACTTGAGTTGTACTTTATGATTACCATATCATGTATACAGTGAGTTATGCATAATGTACACTTACCATAATAATGTTGATATTTTTGTGTTTACTATTTACATGGTAATGTCCATAGATTATTTGTCGTATCAAAAGGTTATAGCAGTTCCCGTGCTATAAAGAGTACCTAGAGATACAATGAAATTAATCTTAAATATGTTTCCCATTGTTTAAATACATCATACTGAATGAACAAAGATGATTTCCGACCATAAGGTGTAGGGGGATCATAAGAATTGACATTTCTTCTCATAAAGTTTGTACTTGGCGATCTCAAGTAAATGATATCATGAGGAATGAACCACCAAGAGAAAAACTAAATGTTCCATGTGTCATTGGTTATTTCTATCTATAAACATGGGTAATAGTATCCTTACTTAAGAATATTATCAATGTATACTATTTTATTATTTACTTTGATGTATGAAAAAAACTATGGCATTGATGTTATAGTGAGGTAGCTTGTGTTGGGTGCATCATTGGTGGTATGAAATTGATTGAATAATCAAGATATAATTTTTCTCTTCCAAAAGGAAGTGATATATTAGGCCTAGTTTATTATGATGGTAGTACCTTCACTAGATCCATGGCCATGGTAGAAGAAGGTAAGTCCATACAGTAAGGCCAGTGAATAATAAAATAAGAAAGGACATTGACATGAAGTGTGCCTCCTGATTTATGAGATATCGTGAGACGGAGAGATTATATTACACAATGTGTATTCATAGGAAAGTTTTTCATTGATATGAATATTCATTATCTCTTTAGGGTCCTTTATGGGTTGCTAGAATCCACTCCTGGTATATGAATAATATTCACTTCTATCGAGATAAGGGCTTAGTGCACCACACACTTAGCATATTCAAAACTTTTTCCTATTCTAATGAATAAGAGTATATGAATGGTGGGACCCACCACATGGTCTAAGTTATGTCCAAGAATATATGATTAATATTAAATAAATAAATTCATATTATTAGAGTTTAGAATAATTAGTATTTAATTAATTTATTAAATTTATTCATAATATATTAAGTGGAAACATGGAAAAAATTATAAAGAAAAAAATATTATTTTAATATTCAAGGATCATTTAATATTTTCATGAACGAAAAGTCGAATTAATGGATCAATTTTATCATGTAATATATTATATCATATTAAAATAATGTGATAAAAATATAAATGATGTTTATTACATGGTTATTTGGTCATAACATACTGTTTATAACTTATTTAGTGGGTAACATATATCCAAGGGTTAGGGAGCAAATTATGGGTATTTGGAACCTCGTTATATAAGGATGAAGAAGCTTTTATTTAGGTAACTATTGAATATTGAATTTGAGAGCCTCTCTATCATCCTTATTACTTTCTAGAGAGAGAATCTTTCAATCCAATCATTTGATCTGAGTTATGCTTCACAGATAAAAGGATTAACGTAGCTATGATCATCAGGATGCCAAGGTCTTAATAAAATCTCTGTGATATCACCCAAATTTCATCAATCAATACCATTATAAACTTTTTAAGTGCATGTGGATGATATAGAGGGATCCAACTTTAGTTCCTTCATGTAATGGTCACTGAAGATGGATGATTGTCGAATATACCTTCAAATCAATCGAAGTAATTTTATAATTTATTTTTCAATTTTAAAATCTTTACATGTTATCCTTAAATTTCATACTAGAACACACATTTTTAAGGATGATGTAATTATATCAATCAATGAATATAAATTTAAATTTCCAGCCCATATGATTCCATTTCACACCCTAGAGCCTTCAGTTTCTAATAAATGAGTGTCATTTGGTGAATTGAAAAAAATTGATGGCTTAGTTTTATTATTAATACATAGGTATGCTATAAATTTGAAAATGTTTGAGGTATCTAGTAGGATGATAAAAATAAAATTTGATGATATCTTCCATATACTTAGCATTAAGGGTGGTTAAATACCTTTGTTAGATTCTTATATATAGTAGTCAAATAGTTTGGCACTAGTGAGAAGGTGGTTTGAAAATGTTGGTTGTCTGTTACCACATAAATTGCTATATATATCTATTATTGAAACTTTTGAATATATTAAAGAGGAATATTTTTCTAATGTGGAATATTTTTTTCTCTTTACATTCACAACATTATTCTTCCCCACATATGGTTCCTATGTGGTCTAGAATTTCACAACATATATTTAATTCATTTAAAAAATAAATAGCTTTTATTAGTATGTTGGTATTCGTGAGTAGTTGATTAGATCAGTTAAAATAATTTTCATTATTCATTTAAAAGTGAGAGGGTGTGTTGTCAATTTGTTATTAAGGTGTTAAATTTTTTTTTATTTTTTTTATCTTGTTATGTTAGTTGATCTATTACTAGCACCATTCACTGATATAGTATCAATATGTTAAGAAATTTGGGAATATTCTAGTGAAAATAGAAAAAGGTACTCCATCATTTTTAGGTTTATTCTTCAAGATGCTGAAATTTATTTGTTATAATCAAGTAAGGCGATAGTGTTACAAGAACTAATTAGTGAATATACCTTTATTTTCAAATTACTATATGTTTTTATAGCATGTAACTTTGTTTAAAGTGTGTAAATATGTTTAAACAATTTACTAGAGATTATAACCACACCAATATGTAAGAGAATGATACAATAAAGTATCATAAAGGTTTGAGAAGCTATTAAATCCACTACGAGTGAGAAACATCATTTATCTACTATCAAAGGATATAAAGAAGAAATTATAATAGAGGATACAATTTATTATTATTTGTAGAATGTAAAATTTCTTATTAAGTTGAAGATACTGGAAGCCCAAATTAAAATGAATAACATATAAATTATGTTACTGAGACAAAATTTAAGTTAAAGGAAAATAAATAGATGAAAGATATTTGTTTTGAGGATAAAAGGACTCCTGAAGAGGAGGTAGAAATTCATAAAATAAATAAATAAAAAATAATTAAACACTAGCTATTGTTATCGAGGGTAATGTTATGAAAATTCAGGGAGAGGATGCAATTTTTGAGAATGAAACAAGTAGTAAATAGGTAATCTAGGGAGAGGAAGATTATGTTGAATTAGAAGTTAGTGAAAAAGAGGAAAAGGGTCACAAGGGGACCAATGTATCCACTTCATCATCCACGAAATAAAGTTCATTGATTAGAGGGGTAAAGAGTAGGTCCAGAAGACTGAAGTATTAATCCCCACATATATATCCGAAGATTAATATCAATAAGATACCTTCACATACCCAAAAAATGAAACCGAGGAACCTATTTCCACTTATATAGAGAAAAAACTATCCTAGGTAATGCCAAGGTGGGTAAAGCAATAGTCTATAGTTACAAATAATTACACGAGGTTACTTTAACTTCTAATTGATATTGGAGGTGATGAGTATTGTTACCACCATTACTGAATTATAGTTTGTAGTCATATATTTTATTTTATACTCAAAATATATATGTACTCTATGAAAAAACATAATGGTATGATAATCAATTAATAAATCACATGATATCATTTTGAATAATTCCATTGGCTTGTTAAATAATAGGTGAACATCCATTGTGGTATGAGTGTGACTGTTAGTTTATTTTTCATCACAATAATTTTTATTTTTTCATAAATTATGTTTTTAGAAATAGTTTATAGAGGAACACATGGTTATAATTGAGTAAAAATGTCAACTATATAGTATAATTGGCATTGTAGAAATGGAAAACCAATACTTACTACCAAGAAATTTTATAATAAGAGTGAATTTTAATTTTAAAATAATGAAACACCATCCATTTTACCTATTTACATTGGAAAATTCAAATTTATTTTTTTAATAATGATTAGATTAATTTATTGGAATTTTTTTCTACTAGGGGGTCATAAAAAGAGGAAATGAGAATATTAAAGAAAAATTATTGAATAGAGAAACAATGCATGATATGAGGACCTACAATTTATTAATTTTCCCCAAAAACTCTCATAATATCTATTAGACCTTATCACTCATGGATATGGAATATGGGGAGTTTATATATTTTACCTCCATGAATCCCATTCAAGGAACATGAGTAAGCTATACCTATGTAAAATATGCAATCAGTGTGGTAAAAACCTCTATATTCTTAAAAATTCTTTTTAATACTTGAAAATAAGAAGTGGTCATTTATTTTTTAATACAAAAATCATATTTGGAAAACATAGAGATTCACATTTTTGAATATCATTTTGATCAACTGAGGTGGGATTTAAAAATTGAAAAAATGCCACATCAGGGAGACACCACTCTTGATTATAATGTCCTTAGTTTTTATGACATAGAGCATTTGAAAATAGGAGATACAATTTTATAATGTTTGAGTGAAAGGTAAGTCAATTAATAATGATTTTTAATGGTATATTACTTTCTAAATGGTCATACATGGACCATATTAAAGATTTATGTCATGAGTAAGAGATTTCTAGTTGCTGAAAGAAGTTATGTAGAAATTTAAATAGTGTTTAGAAACTAATATGGTGTTGGTTAATAAACTAAAATGTTGTTTGGTAAGAAAATTAAATGGCGAATTCTGGAATTCTTGCATCGAGATGTTGGTGCCAAAACTTTTTCTTATAATATGATCTGTAGTACATGATTTCAAAAAAGGTTTGTTAGGGTAAATTAAAGAAAATAAGTATATAAAAAATATATTAAAATTGTTGATATATTTTCAAAAACATGTTTTTATAATAAATGGTTTTCATCAACATTTTGTAATTTTGAAGACATACATAGCTAAAGAAACTGATGATCTGAATTCTAGAATGCTTTCACCGAGATATTAATCTCCAAAATTTCTCTTCCAATTTTATTTGTAGTGCATGTTTTAAAAAACTATTTATAGGGGTAACCTATATAAAAACCCATATAAAATTCACTAGAATTATTTATATATTTATAGGTATATTTTTTTTTCAAAAAATAGTTTTCATCGTTGTTTTGACATTGCGAGGACATCAGTAACTAAAGAATCTAATTATCTAAATTTTGGAATGTCTTCACCTAGATGTAGGGTCCCAAATCTTCCCCTTAAATATGATTTTTAGTGCATTTTTTTGAAACTAGTTAGTAAATTGTATTGAAAATTGGACATCCAATTTGATATAAACTATTGTTTTCATTGCTTCAATTAGATGGGTTTTTTGAATACAACATCTTCTATAAATAAAATGACTGTCAATTTTGGTAAATCCAAAAAAGGAGTTGGTTGATGAATTTTCCCCTATTATTGGATTAAAAATTCTCCATAATGGATCCTCATTGCAGTTAAAATACATTATTAACAACAAAATAGCGAAATAATCATTGCCTCATATATTCTGAAATCACTCACTGATGTGAGGTCTATGTGTTGACCAATTTCACAAAATGGATTACCCATATAAATGTGAGATTCCATTACACTTGGGGGTGTCTCCTAAAAAACAATACAATCAAGTAGATATCAATAAAGTGTTTTATATTTATATAACATTAATTATACAGTTACATTTAGATCTATGATAAAATCACCAAGAGATCCATTATTTGATAGTTATTTAATAGTTCCTTGAGACAATATTATTTCATGATGCATTCATAATATAATAAAATATCAAAGTTCATAAACATAATATAGAAAAAAATTCCATATAGATTTTTCGGTCCAACATTTTTCTATACTTCTTCTATTGTTTATTCATTTTCTTGGCCACTCTAAATAACTTTTGAACCCATTACCAAATTTTATTTTCTATTTATTATTAAATGTTGTTTTAGATTGTTTTTGACATTATAAATTATTAACATCAGTGGGTAAATTATTTTTATCTTCCCATAATTCACCTGCATAAATTTTTATATTTGAAAACCCAATTGTGTATCCTTGTTCAAACTCATGGGGCTCTATTACATGCTTTATTGTCATTCATGATAACTTTTGTTAACATTTTTCTTTTCTTTCCACCATTTCCTATTCAAAATTATTAACTGTGATGTCTAACATGTCTATTTCATTGGAATTTCCTATCCATCTCTTAATGATATATAACTCTGTAAAGCACTATATATTCATTCATACTAATTTTTTTAGTGAAAAACAACAAAAATAACCATAAAAATCAAATTTCATGCAAATAAAATGTATTATAATAGACTAATCTTGGTAGATCACAATATAAAATTCATTTTAGGATCTATTCATTCCAACAACAACAATTTTTGGGGCTATAATTTTGTCACAAAACTTAATAAAACAAACAACACAAACCTGGTGTTCATCCTGAAAAAGATCAAATATTTTGTGTGTGTAAAACTTACTTTCTTGAACCATATTAGATAATGTGGAAAAATATTTAATGATAGATTTTATTTACCCTCAAATTCAGCCTTAAATTTTCAATACCAATTCTTCTCTAACACACACTCAAATTTCCTAAATAATTCCAAGACACTCAGCTTAGAATGTAAGTAGTATTTTAGAACACCATTGGAACTCTCACTAAATTGTGTGATTTTAATTTTGAATGTCAATGCACTCTTCATAAAACAATAATCTCATTTCCCTTGACTTGTAAACATAATATAACCATTTCGAATTGGAATCAATGAATTTCACTTGGATTTATTTCTATAGAGCCTCAAATGTTGAAATATCATCAACCCTATACATGTAATTCTTGAATTTTGTTAATAATGTTGAAATATATTTTATTAAAGTTCCTAAGTTTTTAAGGAAATTTTGAATTAAATGTCAAGTGCATAGGCCATGTCTTGTTTTAGATATTTTTTAAACGGGTTTCATGCCTACACACATTTTGTGTTAATACAAGCCTTCTTTCCAATGGTAGGAAGTTAGTGAGAATTTTATAATGAAATATTGGAAAAAAAGTTGGTAGAGAGGATGGGAGGTCGGGCTCATCATACACTTTTGTGGGGAATTATTTCCTATTCCAAGAATCTCTTATAGATTTAATACATATTCATGAATCCTTCCCAAATACCAGTGTGGGACTGGTTACCCCAGTTCTGATGATCTGATCATGATCATGTATTATATTTTAACCTCTATATTTATTATAGATTCCCCATATATCTATTATTAGTTAATAAAAATTTAATTTAAAGCCAACTAGCTGGGATCTCTAGTGTTTATTGACGAATATCAAGGAAGTTGGTGCTTTGGAGTTGGGATTGAACCTCAAATAGGTGTCCTACATATCCTATTAAAGTAGTAATCAAAACTCACATAGTTCGATTGGATGGATAAGAGTGAAATGAAATTAGTATTGAACCTCTAGGAGGCATCCTATGTATCTTGATAAGAATATGAATCAAATCCCATGTTATTCAGTGGAATGATTGAGGATTAAACCTCATAAGGAGGAATATGATAGTGGTAATTTAACAATACTAATGGGATGGTCATTCATATCTCTAATACCATGTGAGTCTTTTTTGGCATGAGAAACAAGAGAAAATAGAAGACCAATAACAATGCATGAGAGCGTACCATTATATTTGAAAGGAGGAATTACACACTAAGGCTACCTAGAGTAGATTCATGTGTCATGAAAGGTACAAAAATAGGAAATAAGGTGGGGATTTTGCATGGTCTTACCTAAGATACCTAACTTAGTAGGTATTCATGCGAGTGTATGTTTTGGGTCTTACACCTAGGAGGAATCTCATCTACTTGAAACCAAGATAAGTATCTCGAATCTAGGATAATAATGATATCATGAGAAGTATATCTACTTGAGGAGAGTAGTGATAACCATGAGAATTATCTCAACTCAATGGTTAATGAATATTTCCTTTGGGTCTTACATTCAGGAGGATTCCCATGTTTCTGTAACCATAAGGAGAATCTCAACTCATAGTGATTTGAAGGTTTGGTTGGGGCTTAAACCTAGGAGGATGCCCATGTTTCTGGATCCATGAGGACAATATCAACTCATGGTGAATTAAAGGTTTGGTTGGGGCTTAAACATAGGAGGATTACCATGTTTTTTAACTATGAGGAGAATCTCATCTCATGGAAATTAATTTTTGGTTAGGGATTACACCAAATAGGATTCCAATATTTCTGGAACTATGAGGAGAATCTAAAATCATAGTGATTTAAATATTTGGTTTGGGTTTACACCTAGAAGGATTTCCAATCATGATTTCTACCCCTATCCATTGTTAATAGGATGAGTAAGGGATATTTTTAAGGTTGGGGCTTACATTTATTAGGAGGCCCATACAAAGAGTAATTACCTCAACTCTAAGTTTATATGGCATGAATTAATTCCCAAGTATGAGATCAGGGTGAATTAATTCTTAAGTATAGTGAGTGATAGTGAATGTTCTTAGACCTAGTGAGAGGGATAAAAGTAGGATGTTTTTACAATGTATAGAAACCTTTGGGTGAAGGGTCTCCCAAGTGGGGTACCTTGGGTGAAGGGTTTCCTAAGTGGAGTGACTCGGGCAAAGGGATGCCCAAGTATGGGTCACCCAAGTATGGGTTTCCCAAGTTTGGTTTTACCATGTGTGGGTTTCCCAAGTGTGGGTCACCAATGGGTAGGTTTACTAAGTGTGGGTCATCCAAGTGTGGGTCACCCAATTATAGGTCACCCAAGTAGTAGTTGGGTGAATTGGAAGTACCTCACCCAAGTGATACTTGGTCGGATTGGATTACCTTGCCCAAGTGATACTTGGGAAGTTTATACTACCTCAAAAAAGTGATACTTGGGTGGATTATAGTGAATATACCAAGTGGTCCACCTAATTTATGGAAAACTAGAGGCCTTGACCTAGTAGAGGGCTAGTTATGGTGGTTTTCTCATGTTAGGTTGAACTAGTTGGGTGAATAAGTAGAGTGAGAAAGATACCACCTTAATTATTCATCTGAAAGTTCATCCATAATATCCTTAAAATAGGTGGTAGGGGATTTATTTATAGGCTTAATGGAGGACCTTCATGATATAGTTTCATAAAGGATTTATGCGATATGGGTGAGGAACTTGCATGAGGGAGCTGTGCGAACAGCCTGCGCGACAACTCAAATTCTTTTATAAAATTTTCCTAACTTCTGATAGCCATAATTTTTGATCCATAAATTCAATTGGGATTCATAGCCAGTCAAATATATGTTTAAAAAGTAGACTATGATCCTAAATATAATTTATGCACCATATCTATGGGTTTTATGATGCTAAAAGTGCTTAGAAGACCCTAAATAATGTGTTTTAAGGCATCAAAACCTTTTTATAAGTTATTTAAAAAATCCATGTCCTAATCCTAGAGGGAGGTTCTCACCCCTATGAGGGTATATTAAGTATATTTTCTGAGGAATATCTATCCCTCACTGTGTGAATTTTCTTGAGGCACATGGAAATTCAACCTTATTCTTTTTCTGTCATGGAGACACATTTCTTCTCAAACTCGACATGTGTTTTCCAAGTGAGGATTGTATCATGGGTCATGCAGAAAAGTTCATGGAATTATTTTTTTGATGATAACATCAATGCTAAATAAATGGATTCAGATTTGGATGCATATTGTGAAAATCATCTCAAGAATCTTCCCACTATGAAAATCAATAAATCTACTAAAAAAACTAAATGAGTTTGTTGTCTCATCATATAACAAGGCCACACCAAAAATTACAATATCTTTATGAGGGTTTATGCTAAAAAATACCCCCAAATTTTTATACTCCTTGTTTGTTTTGAAATTAATTTTGAACACAATAGTGTCTCCAAAATTCTTATAGTCCAACTTTATCTTGGGACCAACCTAATAAATATTCATAATTTGACCACACATGTCATGTTTCATTGAGTGTATAAATGATTTTTTCTCCATTTATTGTTTCTATAAGTATTATAACATACCATCAACATCATCAAGAAGTAACTCCCTTTACCATTTGGTTAGTAAAGAATTATGTTGGTCAATACGTGTATATCCAATACTATCAAAAACACCTATAATAGTTATTACAAGTGAAAATGAATCAATATTATTTAGAACATCTTTATTATTTACATCTAACCCTGAAACTTATTCATCATTGATGTGTCATTGTGACCTCATCATATATAGGGTTTCTGGATAATTTAATGGGCGGTTATGCTACTCAACAAATTGCTACAATCATAATACTATTTGGATATATAAATAACTCTTAATCATGTAGGATAATCTATCCTTATCTCAACATGTGGAAGTTTGACATTGATACTAATCTTGTCCATTATTATGTATCCTTATTTACTATATATATATAAAGTTTATTCCATTTATTGGGAACTCAATTTACCCCCTATTGAGTTACTCACTTAGACCAAGATTTAATATTAGAGGTTTTTCAAATATCTTTTCAAATATGATTTTAGTTGTGTTTTAAAGATCCTAAATTTCTATTAGTTCTAAATTTAGTTCTTTAAATGGATAATAGACAAGAAGGATCTGATACAAATAGAAAACTTTTCTTTAATGGCACTAACTATGCTCAATGGAAAATCAAGATGAAGATTCACATTGAAAGCATGCATAAAGAGGATATGAAGTTGTTTCTCTGAAAGTAGTAGTAAAACAAAGCTTCTTAAAGTCCTCTTTTTTTGTCTATAGAAAATGATGTTAATATTTAATGAGTTACACTCCTGCATAGATGAAAGTATATAGGACTACAATATGCAAGCTCTTGATTAATTATCATTTCAGTGTTCAGTAAGTTATATTCTCAATCATGCATCATATAAGTGAGAGATTCCTTCAGAAATATATATAATAGAAGGAACCAACAACTGTTTAAGGATAATAATGAATATTTCCTAAAACCTCATAATGGGATATGAAATTGTCTTCAACGCATCCATGGAATACTTAAAGAATAATGATTAAATAATCCATCACATTACCTTCAATAATATAGCCATTGGGATGCACATGAGCCTCCGCCCAGTTGGTGAGGACTCTGTAATCCAGATGACCCGGGATCAAATCCAGGTGGAGGCATATTTTTGGGCCACTGTAGGAGGACTGTAGCAGGTACTATAGCAGGAACTGTGTAGTACTGTAGTAGGTACTGTAGCGGGAACTGTAACAGGAACTTTTTGGCACTGTAGTATCCATAACTATTCCCCCATTTGGGTCTTCGGGCCACCAATTTGGTCCCCAAGTCCTTTAAGGCCTTCAGGCCACCTAGGCCTTCGGGTTAGTAAGGCCTTCGAGCTACCTCAAGGCCTTCGGGCCACCTTAAGTGCAGATGAAAACCAAACAAACTACAAGGAACAAGCTCCAGAAGGAGGATGAGCAAGGAGCTTTCACCATAGAAGAAGCTAAATAGATTGCAAGAATGAGAGGGTATGACATCTGCCATCGGGAAAAGCCTGTTCATGCACGAGAAAGCCTAGCCAAATAGCCATGTGAAGGTGGAGAGCTGATTTCATGATGAAGATTCTGGGGAGGAGTAGTTCCAAGTAGTTAGTCTGGGTTATATATAATGTTTTAATCCAACAAGAAATGAATTATTATAAGGCATACGGGCCATGTAATACTTACGCCTATGGGCCTTGTAAGGGTTCTACCTCACCCCTTGAAAGGTGGATTATCATAAAATCAATAAAAAAATGAAGGCCTTTAGGACATTGGAGGAGGGGGGATAATTTAATTAAAATGCCTCAGAATAGTGATGATAGAACACGCTGGTGGTGACTTATGTTTGGTGGTGAGTTAGAATGGTGGTGAGTTAGGCTGGCGGTGATTCAGGCTAGCAGTAGGTCATTTGGAAGCATGTCATTTAGAGGTGACTCATCCCTAGTGGTGTATCACTCATGGAAGTGACTCATTCCTGGCAGTGACTCCTTCCTAGTGGTGACTCATTCTTGGCAGTGACTCATTCTTGGTGGTGAGTCTTTTTTGGTGGTGACTTAACTATAGTAGTGAGTCTTTTCTATTGGTGAGTCAAGTTGAACTAACAGCGACTCATCCCAACACTTAGCCAGATTTTCATCAGATTTCCTTATATTATAAAATGCTTTCATAAAAGAGTAAATACATTAGAAATACAATTAACATGATTTGTGAGAATTAAAAATGGAAGTTCTAACACCATTAATATTTTATCCTTCTTATGTTTGTTTATATACTATTTTATACACTAAAACCAATAATACCCCCATAAGAAAGAAAAAATGAATAATCTTCAGACTCTAATTTAAAAACCATCCCAATTATTGGTTTCCACGTACTTATATATTTATTTATAAGGTAATCATATGGGGTTATCTTCTAAATCTATAAAATCATATCCTTAAATTACCATTTTAGTATTGAAATTTGATTTTTTTAATTTGACCACTGTTATGTTCCATCATGCTATATTCAGTTAAATACCATACATTATTCAAATCCATTGAATTTTTGTGTTCTCAATGCCTTAGGCCATGGAGAACCAGATCAATCCGATCAATTTTTTTATATATAATTCATGTCCAAAAATATAAATACATCAATGCTGATATCCATTACATTGTAAAATTATAGTGAAAATTTCATATCGCTTCAAATAGGAATTTTCTAGTAATCTATTTCATTATAAATTTCCACTAAAAACCTACATAAAAATTTCCACCAAAAAATTTCTAGAGAAACTTTCACTTTAGTGAAAATTACCACCACAAATATACATTTCAAAGTTCTAGTTGAAACATCAGATACAAATAACCATTATAAAATTGCATTAAAAATTACCATTGGTATATTGTGATATATTTTTCAACCAAAAACCTATATTAGAAACCATAATTGGAAATATTATGGGGAAAATTTCACTATAGTCTACAAAAATTCATGGAAAAGTTTCACTGGAAACTTAAAATATAAATTACCACTAGAAAGTTTCACTAAAAATTCCCACTATTATCTTTTATTGGAAATTTCTAATAGAAACCTACATTGGAAATTGAAACTAGAAATTTTCCTAGGATACTCTCAATGTAGTGAATGTTTCCATTACAAACATGATTTGAAAATTTTTAGTGGAAACATCCGATATAAATTAGTATTGGAAACTTACAATAAACATTCCCACCAATCTCTTGCATTGGAAATTTCTATTGAAAACCTACATTGGAAATTTCAACTAGAAATTTTCAAAGGAAAATTCAACTATAGTGAAAATTTATACTAAAAAAATGCATTTCAAAGTTACAAGGGAAATGTTCAATGTAAATTACCATTGGAAACTTACACTAAAATTTCCCATTGGTATCTTATGTTGGAAATTTCTTTTGAAAACCTGTATTAGAAGATGCAACTCGAATTTTTTTGTTGAAACTTTCACTGTAGTGGATATTTCCACTGAAAACATGTGTTATAAAGTTCTAATGGAATCATCTGATCTAATTACCAGTATAAAGTTGTACTAAAATTTCCCACCTATATCATGTAGTGAAAATTTCCATAGGAAACTTGCATTGAAACTTGCATTGAAAATTGCAACTAGAAATTTTCAATGGAATCTTCCACTATAGTGAAAATTTCCACTACAAAATGAGTTTTAATGTTCTAATGAAAATGTTTGAAGTAAATTACCACTATAAACTTAACTTAAAAATTCCAACTAATCTCTTATAATGGAAAATTCCACTATAAACCTATATTGGAAATTTCCACTAAAACATTTCCAAGGAAACTTCCACTATAGTGAAACTTTTCACTATAAACATGAATGTAAATTTACATGGTAAAATTTTGATGAATCTTTATATTTAATTAATTATTTTCAATGAATAAATTCATTTTAAATTTGAAAAATTTAATGGAAAATTTCTTGTTAATTTAATATTTTCACTGAACACATACACTATGCATTTCTATTGATTTTTTTTCATAAAAACCTGTAATATAAGTTTTCACTGAAAAAATTTCATTTACATTAAGAATATAAATTTAAATTAAACGGTTCATAAATATCCAACCTTTTGGTTTTTTCTATAGAAAAATACACTGAAAATATTAAATAACATAAAATTTCACAATCAAATCTATAAACAATTGAATGCAAGTTTTTAGAACTAAAACCCAATAAAAAATAACCCAACTTCAACTTAGTATCCTAATCTTATTGCAATAGGAATGGATCTATAAAAAAATTTGAGGATAGTGATGATATTAAATTATTTAAAAAGATATAAAGTCATCTCATGAGTATCACCTAACATCCAGTGAAGAAATATTTCATTGTCTGTTTGGATGGAAATTAAAAAACACCCGCCTTACCTTGATTTTTTCTCCTATATAATTTTTTAATTAATGGGTATTTGGATGTCCAAGATATTACTAGAATAATTGGAATTCATTTGATGACCATATAGACCATAAGGTTGAACTATAAACCTGAGATGATGTAAATCCCAATTGGGTGCCCCCCCTTTGGCCCTTTCATTTATAACATCATCAATCAAACATATTTATATAAATCATGTTTATAAAAAGAAAGTAATTTTGTTAAAAATTATACTTTTAAAGTTTCATTATTACCATGTATGTTCATGGTTAGTTAAAATCAGTTAATGAAATTAGTTTCAACCAATAGATTGAAAAAAATTATTTTAAGTGAAAACTAAAACTGACTGATGATTATTCCAAAACCGATATAAACTAAACTGATCGATTTATATCAATTAAATTAAATTTATATTGGTTAATAAAACATGGAAAATTTTATATGATTAAAAATAAATTCATAAAAAAGGATAAAACCCTAAAATTTCATAACTAAGAGGTTATAAGATAATGTGTAGATCATGATAAAATAAAAAATAGAGATAAAATATCTCAAAAAAAAGATCAATTCAATATTATAATAAAAAAATAGTTTGATAACTAATAAATACATAAATATATGAAATATTTAGAGTGGTTTAATAATGTAAGGTGGAATTTCAATGTGGTTTAATGACTTAAATTTAATTAATCATTCCATATATTCTTAATGTTTCATTATATTGATAAATCAATATTGATTTGTGTTATATTAAACTTTGATTATAGAATGTTAATCATCAATTCCACTAAAAATTGTTTATATATTTATTTAATTATTTAGTTTTAGTTAATATTGATTAAAAATTATTAAGGTTAAAATAACCAAACTAAATAAAAAAACCAAGATATATATAATATTTATCAACTGAATTAAATTAATTAATTGATTTAAACTACATTTTTTTGATTTAATGTGGTTTAGTTTGGATGATTTAAATTATTTAATTTAACCCTCCATACCATTATTTATGAATCAAAGGATAATCGATTATTAAGAATTAAATTGTGAGTTTTAAAAATAATAAAAACCTAACTTTTGGATTTTTGGTGTGAAAAAGCCTTGAAAAAATACAAATATCTCATAAAATGTTGTTTGGATAAAATTTTTATCAATATTATGCTATTAAGATAATTATTTTAATATTAATGATATAATTTCATGTTTTTTACCTTGAACTAGTCTAGGATATATAATTATATGAGAATGAATAAGACTGCTATAGTTTTTTTATTAAGGGTTTGATTATTCAGCCACCAAAACCATGAATTGGTTTAAGTGTTTTTTTCTAAGGCATGGTGCACTATAGGAAAACCAAGGACCAATAATTTTTTTTCCAAATTGACATCAGTTTTGACTACCACTAATTTGTTTAGTGGCTTCTTTATAAACCAACAAGAATTTTACTATTGGAAATCAATTAGTGGTGGTTTGAATTAATTCCACAAAAGTTTATATGAGTGTTGTTATTCTAAAATTAATGATAGTTTAAGACCCATTTAGTGGCGTTTTTACCAAATTTCCACTATAAATGTATTTTTTTAAATCACGCAACTACCACTAAATAATCTAGAGGTGATTTATTTTTGTGTAAGTTTATAAAAATTTTCACAAAAGGGAAAATTAAAATAAAATTAATAAAATAAAATTTAAATAAATAATACATACAATGTATATAAACAACATATACATTGCTGATAATTAAATAAATATCAATAAATTTGAATAAGTAAATAAAATTTTCATAACATCAATACATACAAGACATATATATACCTAAAAAATAATTCAACATATACTAGTCATAAATTAAGTTATCATATAGAAAATATATTTAAGTTTCACTAACATCCACCCTAAATCCATCCACGCTCATCCCCCCACCACCTACACTTCATCTGACCACTTCTATAACTATATCTAGGATTTTCATACAAAAAACTCACCACATCACTATCATATAAACTAGAACAAGAAAAATTCATAAACTAGGAAAAAATGAGTGCAATAAACAATAATTATAGTGGAATCCATGATAATGTTTAGCTATATCAGGAAAAAGTATCAAGCATTAGGATTTCCTTTCTAAAGAGACCCATGGGTCAGAAGGCTCACCCCTACTACCAACACCTATCAGCTATAATACAAAACTAGAAAATTTAAGAAAAGTACCATGAAACATAATATGAATAAAACATATTCTGACCAAACATTTATTAAATATCCAAGCACACTTCAAATAAAGTAAAAAATTTAGTTTAGATAAAAATAATTTTAAATTTACTAAGTTACCATTAACTTAAAATATTTTAACGAAAAATTATAAAAATCTAAACCTTAACTAAACAAAAAAACAACATTTCAATGAATCTAGTTTCAAATAATTAAACAACCCAAATAAAAACAAATACATCCACTAAAAACAAATCAAAGTAGTTTTTCAAACTATACAAGCAAAACTCACATCAATAAAACTATGTTAACACAACAAAACATGCCCTAAACCACAAAAAACAATAGATTAATTTTTTTACGCAAAATATTATATGGTCATTTCAAAATGAATGTATTGTATAATTAAATTTATTCCACTCAATTATGAAGAATAATTACCAATTTTTAAAACACACTCAAAAGAATACAGTTGGTGGATCAAAACACATTGGTTTAAAACATAACCAAACACATTTTCATATAAAATAAATCTCATGGATATTTATAATAGTTGTCTTAAAAGGAAAAAAAGTTTCCATAAATTTATTTATAGACCAAAAATGCATTACTAAATTCAAATTTACTCATAAATAATAATTTTCAAATCATTGGGTAATAGCCACATGTATTTCATAAATACTTTCTAGGAGAAAAATATCTATTTAAATCACCAATGAGATAAAATCACTCACCTTTTTTAACTTAATTCCCAAAAAATAAATTTAAATGGTGTTTTACAACATAATATATATTCTTTAAAAGAAATAAAAAAATAAAAAATAAAATTTCCTATGTTAATTTAATTCAAAACCAAAATAATTTGAAATAAAATTATAAGAAAATTGTTATGGATTGAGTTTAGAATCAACCTCTTCATTATGGGATATATGACTATAAATTTCCTTAGTAATTGTGCTCATCAGCCTTTTTAATACATAAAAAGGAGATCTATAAAATGTTTTATCCTAGAGATTATTACATTTCAGACGACTTATATTATTTTCAGTTTACATAAAATAATATTTCAAAAAAATAATTATAAATTTTAAAAAATAAAACAATGTATATAAATAAAAATCATAGTAACCTAATAGATAATGAGTTGAGATGTAAATTGTTTTATGATAAATAGTTTTACATTAAAAAAATTTAGATTATATACACAAGTAAATCATTTTTACATTAAAAATTCGACAAAATTTATAAATTTGAAAGTGTAATAGTGTGACATTACTAATTTACATGTTAAATTATCTTGATCTTCACTCTCCTCATAATTATCACGATCCATTATTAAGATCACTTCTTCATTTTCAACATTCCTTGAATATTATATTATTTAAATATTATTAGATACAAACCATTTAATTTTTTGTTGTTTATGAGGTTCCCTCTCACAAAATA
This sequence comes from Viscum album, assembly GCA_963277665.1. Classification (NCBI taxonomy): domain Eukaryota; kingdom Viridiplantae; phylum Streptophyta; class Magnoliopsida; order Santalales; family Viscaceae; genus Viscum; species Viscum album. The sequence goes on from OY728151.1 coordinate 1,222,868,109, forward strand.
CCAATTGAGATTCATAAAAAATATCATTCAAGTCTCTTTGTTTTAAGTGTAAAATAACACTCCATACTTTATGTACTTCATCACAAACATAATAAAGCATCTCCACTATTAATGATGATATAAATAGATCATGATCAACACACCCATTAGTATCTATATAGTGATAGAATTCATTATAAGTAAAATGTAATGAATCTTTTGTTATACCATTATGAATGTTGACCCACTTGATTTTGAATAAGATAATTGAAAAATGATCATGTTAGTTTAATTCAATGATATATACTAGATTTTTATATCATTAAACATTTTAAAGTGTAAATACAAATATATTTTGAGTTTTCAATCCTTCTTCCTAAACAATTATATGAAACTTGAAGCCATTAATATTACAAACATCAAATCACATAGCCTTCCTTAAAGAAACTCATGATAAAAACTTCAAAACTTTCAAAATATTAGCTCAATTATCAATATTCAAGATCCAAATAAGTGGATATAATTTATTACTTTAAACATGGACTAAATAAGACCACATTAATAATATAAATATGAGTATACACATTCAAAATAGGTGAATAATTCAACAATCTCTTTAATAATTTTTGTAATTTTTGTATTTTTTTAAGCTTGACCCCTTTATTGTCTTTTTTTCTTTTAATATCAATTATTAAATGAATGGATATAAAATATGACCATTGAGTAACACATATTTATTTTATTTTAGTAAATCTAATTCAGTCAATGTAAAATTTGAGCTCGTTCCAACTATTCGACCTACAATTGGTAAAACTAATGAATGCTATATAAAATTAGAATTATTAGAGATGTAATTAACATATACAAAATGATTGAATATTGTCTCAATTCCATCCAAATACCTAGAAAAAATTCAAACACTCTTCAACTATATAAAATTAAATAATAGAGACTTATGGTTGAGTTTTATTTCTCACATATGACTTCAAATGACTTAAGTACCAAGTAAAAGAATTAAAAGAAACATATTAAAAAAATTTACAAGTTAATTTGATTAAATTTAATTAATTAATCAAAATAATAATGATATCTTGGTGCCACTCAATTGTATATATCAATTAATTATGTGTTAGTCCACCAAATTTAGTTTCCTCAACCAAATAAATGGCCAAATGAACAATGATAGTAAAAAATGAAGGGGAGAATAACATATCTAAATGAAAAAGGGTTATTAAAATTATTTCTTGAAGTTTTATAAGCTCATTTATATTTAGAGTATTTTCAAAAATATATCTAAAGAAGGTGTATAAGTAAAATATAATTTTAGTTAATTTTTTAGTTAACACTTTACACAATGCTAATGGAAACAATTTCACTATAAAAATATGCAAGTAATGAACTTTAAATACATATAAATATTAATGTTCAAAGTTAACACACCTTGAATTGTCACTTAAATATGTTGGAAATGAACTAATATAAAGATATCATATTTTAAAATATCCCTAAGTTGTAACTAGTGATATGGGAAAACAGATGCTTTTATCATAGCATATGACTAGTATCTATCATAGTATATGATAGATATGAGATGTGAGATATTGAGTGATTATCTACTTCCACATATTCCAATAATGTTTCCTTCAGTTATGTATCATTAAGATAATTCATTTATAGCTACACAAATTGATCATGATCATTTAACATGGTAAAATGATTATAACCTAATGGGGATACATTATTGTAATGTATGATGTATTCCAAGAGTTGGTAGTGGATGCTCAACTCCCTTCATTGAATAAAGGGATCCTATATATAGGGATATAATTTATTTGTTGGGTGTTTATGATACTGTCTATCTATATCCAAATCTATCACTTCCTCCTCATTTATTATTCATCTTCATGAAGAAGGTGCTAACACACCTTTGGTGTTCGGGGGTCGTCTCATTATGAATGAGGATCCTAGTGCTCAGTGTACCACCCATAGAGGTGAGTATAATTTGGTTGTCAATCGATGATTTCAATCGAACATACTCCATCAAGGAATGGAAGATAGAGTTCATTGGGATAAAATTTCACCTGTTTATTTGTGTTCTTAATATTAAATATTGGTTCTATTGACAATATATTGAGAATTATTATGGGGTTTTCCACTATTTATATCATATAATGGTCCTTAAAAACCCATTTTTGGTATCATAAACATATTAATTAATGAATCAAAATGGTTATTATTATTTTTTTATGAATAACATGTGTATCATAACCTACAAAAGGCCTTATCACAGCGTATGATATGATGTAGTTGAATGTCAACTACAAGATCTCTTGTATTTATGATATAAGACATCATAATTATATTTTTTCTTAGTCATACAGTATGAATGGGGTTTATCATAAAGCACAATAAAACAAAATATCAAGATTTTGTTATGTTTCATAGGCTATGATATAGGTGATATCGTAGGCTATGACTAAAATCCGAGTGAAAAAACTGATCATGGTGTCATAAAGACAACATAACACATATTATAAAATATGAATCAATAAATAAGGGTCAACCTATACACAATTTACCTTTAAATATGGGTTACCTGATACCTAACAGTTCTAATTTATAGGATTATTACTCTTACATAGGGGAGAAACCATACGAAAGGTTCATTAAATTTACTAAAAATTTAAAATGTAAGGATCATTACCCTATATGTAAGGGAAATTCCCTTTAATTTATTTTTGAAATGTAAGGCTACTTTCCAACAAAATCATGTATTATGACTGATAATTCCCATTAACAATCATAAAATACGATATAACCAAAAATGATAAAAAAATAATACTTTGTCTAGAAGTGATTATAGTTTATAATTTTTTTATAAATGATAAGTGTTTAGAATTGTAAATAAAATATTTTACTGCCTAAATAAAATATGAAATGTTCATATTTATATCTCATTCTTGGAAAATAAATAAAATGTTTATTTATTTGTTTATTCCTTTTTAATATCTATGTTTATAAAATGTTTATAAAATGTGGATATTATGTATGCTTTAATTTATACGATAAATTACTTCTTGTAAATTTTCACACCATACATTACATACTTGTTACAACAACATAAGATTTAGTTTTAATATACCTTTAACTTAGTTTGTAATTAAAGTTATGATCTTGAATAAAATTATTTAATATTGTTTATACATTTTAGGTATTGGATTTATGATGAATTGGATTCTCTATTATGTAAAATATTCATGGGTAGAGGGAATTTAGGTTAGACTTTCCACTAGACTGGAGGCTTATGCCTTGTTCTAGAAAAGTGAGGGTTGGTTTTCTATGTCTCTGAGCTTACTCATGTGTATATTATCAATTTTATATAATTATAAACCTTCACATGTAAAGTTCATGTACCTTATGCATAATATTATTTTGGATATGTATGAATATATTTGGATACTATTTTTGGGTGAGTAACACAAACTATGGGTTGTGTAAATATTTGCACATTAATATGGTTTGAACATATTAATTTGGTGAATGAGATAGGGATTCCAAAACTAAATCATTAGAAGCATTCTTTCATAAAGGAATAAAACATGAGATAATAAATATTGCATGTGATGTAATAGTTATGATTCTAATATACATGTGATGTATATTATGAAGGGTTTTAATAGAGTCTAATAATAAATATCAGAATATGCATAAGTGATTTAAAACCCTATTTTCAAGGATCTCCATGCAAGAAATATGAAATGATGTATAAAAAATAGAAATGAAGAACACTTTAAATGATTATACCTCACACCGAAGAAGCCAAAACATCATATTTATCTTTTTATGTGTTTGATAAAGATCACATGAGTGATAAAAATAAGCCTCCCACCTCCGCAATGCTTCCACATGCCAATCAAATCAAATTTTGTACATGTATAACTTCTTATCTTACAAGATTTTCTAGAATAAAGTGATTAAAAGGAGGTAAGAGAAAGATAAGTTTGGGTAAAATATTATTGGATGGATATCCAGGTCACGAACTGACCCGTTGGGGACTACCTAGTCGATGGAAGGCTGAGTCGCAACTAACCCAAGCTCGCCTCCATAGGCCAGGGCATGGATTCCAATGTCTAAATGAATAACTAAAATGGGAGGCCTTTACCTAAGTACCTATATTCACACACCTAACCATATCCATGAAGAAGTGTATAGGAATAATAATAAAAGAAAAAAAACATCTAGAGTAATAACCACACATGTGACAATCTCTAGGTAATACAAAAGAGTGCGACTAAGTAAACCAAAATGAATGGGAAAAAATATAAACCCAACCAGAATAGATGTCCTAACCTAAAAATAACCAGAAAAGTTAATGCTAAGAGAACCCTATGCATATCTCCAAGCCCTTACCACTGTTTGTGGCCAAATGTACCTAGGTATCCCTATGGTCCTCTATAATCTCTAAAAACATATCTGTCATCTGTATAAAACATGATATATGTAATCAAACCTTATTTAGGGGTGAGTACATACATACCCAATAGGACACCCCAAAAACTGAAGGGGGAGAAATAGAAGACATAATAGAAGTATAAAACTCAACCCATAGTAAGAGAGAAACAAAATCCAATCATCAGAGATATAGACCCATAAAATAAACCCAGATGAGAGAGAAATGGGATCTTTGTCTCATAGTTAATCCCAAAAAAATATTCTTCCAATAGTTCAAAAGAGGTCCATCAATGATTTCTAGTATCTCACGTGTCTATTTGAAGTAGTAACTGTGTGGAGGAACCACACATTTCCACTATTACACATAGTTGATAGGGCATAATCTCCAAGTAGAGGACCCACACCCTAGTCTTTCAAGTGGGAACCACTCAATAAATAGATAGAGTAACCACACCCTAGTCCATTAGTGGGCATCACTTAGTAAGTAGATAGAGTACCCACACCCTAGTCTATTAGTGGGTACCACTCAGTATGTAGATAGAGGACCCATGACCTAGTCCATCAGTGGTGTACCACTTAGTAGGTAGAGGACCCACACCCATGTCAATCAATGAATAATAGTGAAATCCTCCTCCCAACAATACCAAGGTTATGTGGTTAACCCTATAGATTCTCTATATCATCTTATTTATAGATGTAAAATGTTTTAGGTCATTTCATTAAAAATTAATAAATAAATTATTTATTTTAATTAAACTCACACACTAACGATCGCCTCTATCAAACATCCTATACCGAAAAACTTTAGGTCATTCCTAGGGTAAATATCATACTCCAGATTCAACCTTGGCCTCATATTTTCAATTCAAGACTTTATTTTGGATATATACCATTAAATTTTAAAAAATACATGCACATGACATAAAATATATTTAATATTTTTATAAAATTATTTATAGCCTCACTAGGCCTCAGAATCATGGTCTGTCTCAGTGAATATCTCCAAAACTATTCCTTGTTATATTTCAAAGTCTTACAAAGAAAAAGGGTCTCTACATTATTCCCTCCATCAATATTTTCATCCTCAAAAAGAAAAAACGAATAAAAAATGTGGGGATACTGAGCCTGCATTTGGATCTCTCACTCCTAGGAGCTCTCCTACATGATATCATGATGCCACAACACCCAAACCGAGGGAATGGTTCATCCACTCAGGATCCTCCCCTACCAATCCTCGATAACCACTAGGTGCTCCATGAAAGTGGATCTAAGAATAATTTATAGCTCTCCTTATTCAATAACATGCATATGATCATACATGTATCTTCTCAGATACGACACATGGAAGATGTCATGCACCCACTCCAACTATGGAGGTAAGGAAAGGGTATAAGTGACCTCTCTAACCCTTGAAAAGATCTCAAATGGCCCAATGAACCTTTGGGATAACTTTCCTCCCTATATGAATCTACACATTCCTCATTGTTAGGAGACTCTTAAGAAAACAAGGTATCCCAACTCAAACTCCAAGTGCCTAAAATATCGATTATAATAAGATTATTTTATACTCTAGGTTGTCCTCATACACTCATGGATTAACTGGACCTTCTCCATCATCACCTACACTATCTCAGGACCGATTGGATATGCCTCATTGATCTCAGTCCAACATATGGGTGACCTATTAGGCCTCTTGTACAGGACCTCGAAAGCTTCCATTTTGATATTAGAGTGATAAATATTATTATAAGAAAACTACACCAAAGGTAAGTGATCCTCCCATCTCCAGCTAAAGTTTGACATGAAATTCCTCAGTAAATCCCCTAACACTTGGATAATGTTCTCGGTATACCAATCCATCTAGGGGTAAAAAATCATACTCATCCTCATCTGGGTATCAAATTCCTTCAGCAGGCCTCTCTACAACCATGATGTAAACTACACATAATATTTAATGATAATCATTGAGGGAGCCCCATGAAGGTGGATGATCTCCTACACATAAAACTTCCCCAAATACTCCACCAAACTCTACTCCCTGATAGAAATAAAGTGGTTCGACTTAGTAAGTTGGTCATCTATATCATAGATAGAATCATGACCTCTAACTCTCCATGAAATACCTTTCACAAAGTCCATGTATGTTTCATCCCATTTCCACTATGGGACATCAATTGGCTGTAAAAAAACCTATCGAAATCTGGTGATCATCCTTCACCTACTGACATGTGAGACACCAAGAGAAAAACTTAGCAACACTCCACCTCATTCCATCCCACCAAAAATTCCATTTAAGGTCCTTGTACATGTTCCCTAAACTGGTATGTATAACCAAAGGTGAGGTGTGAAACTCCCTCATCAGCTCCTCTCACATTGTGACTGAAACCACCACCCATACATGAAAAACGATGACATGATTCCCTCCTTCATAGAATACATCTGGTGAATCTTATGAGGATACCTGTTCACATAAGACCTCATAGTCGATGTATCCTAACTGATCCTCCCTTAAACACTATATAAGTAGAGGATTCAACACCATCAACTGAATAAAAAAATCCACCCTCCTCCACTACCAGGGTTTTCTGTAAGGAAGACAACTACTCTTACACCTCCTACTTCAGGTGATAAGGAGCCTTCCTATAAATGGGAATATTCCAACACATTTCCATTCCTAGGATTATGGAATATCTCAAAGTCATAGTCCTACAATAACTCCAATCAGTGCCTCTATATGAGTTTTAGTCAGTTTCGTGTGAAGATATACCTAATACTCTGATGATCTGATTAAATAATAAAGCGATCTTCCAGAATATAGTGCCTTCACATCCTTAGAGATAAGACGAACAATACTAACTCTAAGTAATGATTCACATATTTCTACTCATGTTGTATCAACTAATTTAACCCATATATGATAAATCTCTTCCTATACATCAATAAAATTCAAGACTAGTTCTAGAGGCATCAAAATATACTATGTAATCCACACCCACCTCTGGTAGTCTCAAAATAGGAGCATTCATCAGTCTCAATCTCAAATCCTTAAAGGACCTATGACAACACTTAGTCTAGGTAAATGACTTCCCTTTCTATGTTAGGGTGGTTAAAGGGGATAAAATCATAGAGAACTCTACCATGAATCTCCTGTAGTAACCTACCAATCCAAGAAAACTCTACACCTATAACACACTCTTAGGTGGATCCCAAGAACGAACTGAATCAATATTCATCAGGTTCAAAACTAATCCAGGCTTAGAAATAAAAATCCTAATAAAGTAAACCTCTTGGATTTAGAACTGGAACTTAGAGATATTACCATAAATATAGTGCTCCCAAAGTAAGTCTTAGACCATCCTCAAGTGATCTGCATGCTCCTCCTCTTATACAAAGTAGATGAGTATGTCATCAATGAGAAAAAATAAAAAATAGGTCCATGTATGGATGGAAGATCTGATTCATCAAAGCCATAAACATAGAAGAGGAATTTGTTACACCAAAATTTATCACAAGGAACTTATAATATCTATAACAACATCATAATGCTATCTTCAGAATATCAGCCTCACAAACTCTCAATTGGTGTTATACATACTTGAGATCGATATTTGATAACCATCTCACACCTCAAAACTAATCAAAGAGTTCTTCAATCCTTGGTAAGTTCTAATTGTTCTTTATCATGTCTTGGTTTAGGAAATTATAATTAGCATAAAGTCTCCAACTCCCATTTTCCTTTTTTTATGTACACCACCAGGGCTGACTAGGGGGACACACTGTGTTTGATAAAAATCTTCTCTTGAAGGCCCTCTAACAGCACTCTTATCTATTGAATATTTGTAAGGTATATCTTATATTATGTAGAAGATATTGGATCATTCTAGGGGTGAAAGTTGATGAAAAAAATCCACCTCTCAGCTTAGTGGTAGTTCCAAAATATCCTTAGGGAAAACTTCCATATAATACTCTACAACTGAAGTAATAAAGATACCCAAAGAGATTTCTATTACAAGAGATAAAATTTCCAATTTATGGGTGATGGGTTGAAACTTCCTAATCATAAAACCCACTTTCTATTCCATGATATCTCTCTCACAAAAAAAAAGAGAATCTCATTCCATCAGTCTAAAGGAATCTGACTCGTCTGCGGTGAAAGTCAATCTAGGTTTGAAACATGGACAAAAAATCCATACCCAAGATGAAATCATATGGTCTCATTGTGATGACCAATAGGTCCCATGAGAAACTCTCTCCATTAATTTAAATCTCTCACTGTCGGTAGATAAATGATATCAAAGAATCATTCTCTGTAGGGAACTCAAGGCAAAGATGATGGGCTAAAGTCTCAACTGGGAGCAATAGCTCCCATACCAGGAGTAAGGAGATAAAGTAATAACTCATAAATATGTATACTAATACTGAATCATGAGTATAAAAAACATACATTGTACCTCTAATCATCTCATGAGCCTCTAGGTCATATGCCTCCATAGCCTGTAGCTGCCTACAGACCCGATCGCCAGCTCCCTGGTCCTATCATGGGATACATATTGGTGGTGGTAGAAGGATCTCAAAACCTAATCCAACACGTAAAACTTGTCCTATGAGATCCCCACCTAATCATCTCCAACTCTAACTCCATGGGGTTTGTCCTGGCTATGCTTGGGAGAATCATGATCATGACGCTGCCTTTACCATGGTGGTCCATACACTAACTATTTTCTATTCTTATCTCATCAGTTCATGAAATCATGTTCCATGTGACCTTCTTGGTCACATGCATAACATCTCCCCTCCCTAGGATACCATATTTCTCTACGTTATCCCCGATCCAAATGACCACATGCCTGAGTTTTCCTATGAGGGGATCTCCGACCCTAATATCCTGCCGAATGGTACCTATTGGTTTCTAAAGATGACTCAACCTTATGTATCCCATTACCATATATAGATGCATGGAATCCTTTGGATAATAATATCTCTATCACCAATTCCCACTCTAACACTCTAACACTCTAACATATGTGGGAATACATAGGGGTACCACACTGGCACAAATTTCTCTATAGACACCCTGCTCAAAATTTCATTATCAGAAGTATCCATCTCGAATCATGTCGAGTGAGTACCATGTCAGATCAGTGAACCTTGCAGAATATTCAGAAACTATCATACATCCCTACTACAGATCCATAAGCTCCTAAATCCAAACTGAGTGCAAGAATGAGTGGTAATACTCTTCACAAAGAAACTACTAGAATTCAGACCATGAAAGTTCCAACTAATCATACATTTAAGTGAATAAAATACACCAGCATCCATCTTCTCTGTGGAAAAGGATAAATGCCAACATGACCATCTAATTAGTTGTGGTCCACACAAGACAAAAAACTCAGATCACCAACTCAAGCCAATCCTCCATTTCCTGGGGATCTATCTCACCATAGAACCTTAGTGGCCTCTGGTACTAGAACATACAGATTGAACTAAGTTTGTACACAATACTTATCTTGATCCGATGGTAAAACATATTTCTTGATATGTGAGGGTTCTACTACATGCCCAAATAGAGGAAAGATCTCATATTATGGCCCCTCAACCAAGGCCTCATCACTCATTAGATCATCATCATGATATTGAATCAGTAACTTGGCTAGCTATCTTTATGGAGGCATCCTAAAAATTTAATCAAGATATACCATGGTTAGATGAGAATATATATATGGAGAGATGAATCAATAAGGATATTCAAAAGAATAAATCCTATATGAATAATGTACCAATGTTCTCTAAAACCAATGTATCGGTATGCCGAGTCGATAAGTAGGTAGTCCGAGTCTTGGTGTATGGATACATCAGTTATCACACCAACACTAGGTTCCCTAGCCTAAAATCCATAATCATAAACCTTTACCACCATTTCCCTAAGTTCCCAACCAAACCTCATATGGGGATATAACTCCAAACATCATCCCAAGTTCGAACCACTTTTAATACCAATCTGTCATGACCCAACCCGACAGGGCTTTCCTAGATGGTGGAAGGCGAAGCCACAAATATCCCAATCCTACCTCCATAGGCCAGGGGTTGGTGACCAACATTGAAAGGCATAACTAAATTGGGATGCCTTTTCCTAAGTACCTGTACACATGCACCCAACCATCACCAGTCCTAAGTATACATGAATAATAATAAAATACAACAACATCTATATTAACAACCATTCATGTGACAATATCTAGGAAATACCAAAGAGTGTGACCAAGTAAACCAAAATGAAATGAGACAAGTACACTCCCAACAAGAATATATGTACCAACCTCACAATAACTAGAAAATTAAATGTTGAGAGATCCTATATTCAGATCTCCAAGTCCTGGTGACTGTACATGGTCAAATACACTCGAGTATCCCTATGTTCCTCTATAATCACCAATAACCTATCCTTAATCTTCATAAAACATGACACATGAGGGAAAATCGCATGCAGGGGTGAGTATGTACATACCTAGTAGAACATCCCAAAAACCGAAGGGGGAGAAATATCGGAAATGATAGAAGTATAAATCTCAACCCCTAGCAAGAGATAAATGAAATCCAATAAATAGATATATATTCTCATAAAATAAACCCAGATAAGAGAGAAAGGGGATCTCCATCTCACAACCTAGCCTAGGGAAAGAGTCTTCCAACAGTTACAAAGGGGTCCATCAATGATTCCTGACATATTATGTGTCTGTTCAAAGTAGTAACCATGTGGAAGACCCAAATATATCTAATATACCACATAGTCAAGGGGCATAATCTCTAAGTAGAGGACCCACGCCCTAGTTCATAAGGGGTTACCACTCAGTAAATAGAAAGAGGATCCACACCCTAGTCCAACAGGGAGGTAACAATCAGTAGGTTGAGAGAGAACCCACACCCTAGTCCATCAGGGGGGTACCACTCAGTAGGTATATAAAGGAACCACACCCTAGTCTGTTAAGGGTACCACTCATCAAGTAGAGGACCCACACTCTAGTTTATCAATGAAGATTGGTTAAATCCTCCTCCCAACAATCCTAGGGATATGCAGATAACCCTGGAGGTTCACTATAACATCTTATTTATAAAGAGAACAAGTTTTAGGCCATTTAATTAAAAATAAATAAATAAATTATTTATTTTAATTAAATGTACCCTCCAATGGCTGCCTCTATCAGATGTCCTATGCCGACCAACTTTAGGTCGTGCCTAGGGTAAATCCTGTGCTCCATATTTAACTGTGGGATAAATTTTTTGATATGAGACTCAATTTAATATATATCTAATTATTTATAAAAAACTACATGTGAGAAATATAAAATATATTTAATATTTTTATAAAATTAATTCTGGGCTCACCAGTCCTTGGAATCACACACCATCTTAGTGCTTGACTCTGAAAATATTCCTTGATATATTTCAAAGTATTATAAGGAAAAAATAGGGTCTCTAAAATCCACAAACACTCAATACCAACACATTTTAGTGTTTATATATGTCACTCAAGGAAACTATAGAGGTTTTGTTACATTTATTCATGAATTTGTAACACATGAATAAATCATATTATCCAGTACGTGTATAACATACATGAATGAAACTCCTCCAACCATTTAATCTCATAAAATAGTATAATAAATGATATCAAATATGGGAGAATAATAAATAATAACATTTTATAATTTAATTAATGATATACCATGAACGAAAATCATAATATTCATGCAACATATATATATATATATATATCATATATATACACATATAAGGCTCTAGGGAATATACCTTTCAATATACCACTTGCACCAAAGATTAATAGACTTTTGTTCCATTTCACCTTATATCATATCATATATAATAACTTGTTAAACCATATACAAAAATCCTTTTTGATATATTATGAAACAACTTTTTAGAAATCTATCATTAACTCAACTCTATATCACATCATATTCAATACCTTGTGAATATCCATATAAAACAATATTGGATTAACTCTTAAACAATTTTTAGAGTAGATTTCTAAGTCAAACTCAATCCCCATTTAATCAACCATAAAGTGAGACCCCATGGGACTTTAAAACATTGAGAAAATATATATGAATATCCAGATATATATAAGTAAGAAAAGTTAATCCTCTAGTAAGTAATCAATGCTACTTAAGATATAAAGGGATATGACATGATCTACCTTAAACACATGTATCTATATACCTGTGTCCATTGGTATGTATCATATTAAAACGTGCATTAAAATATTTTATTTTTTTTCCAAGACATTGAGTGACCTGAGACACAGATTATGTCAATCCGATATATCTATCTTATTTATTATCAACTTTTTGAGTATAGACTGAACTGATCAATGAATACAACACATATCATTCATCCTTCCAGATATGCACACCACATGTACCTTATATAGATATATATACAATATCTAGGTGTGGATTCACACTCCCATTATCTATATCAATTGAGGGACTTGATGTCATACTCGTTATACAAGAGGATAAATATAATCTTGGTTAAGATCTAATCAATGGAATGATCATCAACATACCCAACGACCCCCATATTATCTAAGTTCATTTTTTGTCTTGTGTAAGTAGGGTATCAAAGTATAAGGTTTCTCATACCAGTTATCTCACTAAACTCAGCTAGTGGGGACTCAAATATGATCCATGTACCCCTATTATACTAAATACATCTATGTATGAAACTTCATATCATACTCCTAGTAGGTCTTCCAGTGCACACACAAAATATCATATTCATTGATTTGTACCTCATGATCATATTCTGTTTCTCTATAAAATAATCCTAGTAACGATGACCTTAACATTTCATCATAATCTATAATAATCCCTAATGAATATTGGTTAGGTATAATCTCAAAGTCATCCTTTGAGAGGTCAATTATCATTTCAATACATAAAATGTATATATATATATATTTATATATACATCATGAAATAATAATAAAATATAGGTCTCCTTTAATATGATACATTTTAATATTCTTAAAATATTTTAATAATACTTAAAAAAACCAACATAATCACTAGTTTTTGATATCATATATAAAAAGCCTAGTCAATATTATGTTTTCTACAGTTTTTGGGTTTTGTTAGCTCATTACATCATATGTAATCCATATGACATCTCTATGTGACCACGTCACATCTCTATGTAACCATATAATAAAACCCTCCCACTAAAGTCTTTAATGAGAAACATCTATGAAGTAATCCAATTTGAATAATGGTGAGACTTAGAAATCATATTCCAATTTTTTAACTTCTTAAATATATTAAAACTTAATAACTTCACAACGTATAATGGTATGATTCTAACTTTGGTTGTCTACTTATATTTCTTTCTAAGTTCATCATCATCATCTTTAGAACCCTATTCTATCAAATATTTTAACTACTTATATTATTGTTTATCGATCTTCCTAAAAACTTTTAGGATAATGTGATAACACTTTTTTATGGTAACTAATGTAACTATTTACACTTATTTTTAGTACCATACCCTAAACCCTTTTAGTATATCAATTATAAATTCACTTTTTTATTTTTACTTAACACAATCCTTTAAGAAATAGTGTCTTTAATTTTTAATGATAAATAAATGTTACTCTTTACATTTTTATTTATCATCACATATCCTAAAATATTTTAGTATATTGAATAAAAAACAATTCATCTTAAATTGGAAAAATAGTGACATCCACTTTTTAATTAGTAACTAAATGTTACACTTTACATTTTTTCATTATCATCACATATCCTAAAAATATTTTAGGATATTAAATGAAAAACACTTTAGCTTTAGATCAATTTTATCCTTTATTTTTTAATTTTTAACTTATATAAGTCTAAATATACTCCCACTATCCTCTTAGACACTATATTATTTTCAAAATATATTTCTAAGAAACACAATCCATTTTGTGTTAAGAAATATCATTTATTTTCTTTTATTAAGAATATTTAAGAAATAAACTATTATTTCCATATCATATATGGTATTATATGTGTTTGGAAAATTTTATTTGAAAATAATAATTTATAAAAATATACCATCAATGGGTGGCAGGAATACATTCCTATATATTTTTAACAAATATCAGGATAAACACTGTTATCCTGGCTAAATTTTTTTATCCAAATATTCTTCTCAAAACATGTTATTGAAATTGATGAATCACAAACCATTTGTATTAATTTAATTATTTCATACTTAGTCATAAAAAATATTTATCATCAAACATCTTCTATTATGAAATAAGAGAAATGAGATGAAGATACACATATTTTACTTAGATTCATTTGAGCTTGATGTTGTCCTTTACATTCATATGTTGAAACTATTTGCTTCATGAATGTAAACTATAAGCTTAAATAATTTTTCCTTTGATTTTTAAATCCTTTATATTTTAAAAACTTTGTAAAATATACATTCAGTATCACATAATTTACAAAATTGATGAATTAATTTCAATAAAATCCATACCAATCATGGAAATTCCATATAATTTCACAAACTTCTTTAGGTATATCTTGGATAATCCAATCATGTTGAATTATTACTATTCCTTATTGACAACCCTAGGTTTAAATGACCTTGACTAGCTTCTTGAAGAAACATTATTAAACCTTTAAACTAAATTTGTTTGTTTTGTTTTAAAATTTTACCTACTTGTACTGCCCATCCAACACCAAAAAAGAGAAATTATATTCCTAGTTCATCTATTCTCAACACTTTGGGAATATTGGGTAATATTTTCTTTAAATTTAATCATATTGTCAGAACATTTCCATAGATGATAATAGGATAAATCCCTAAAAAGAGAAAGGTATTTTTAATCTCCCATAAATCATGTTATAGAAATGATAAAATCATAAATATATGTTTAAAAAACATCAAATATCATTTCATTAATAAAAAATTATTTTCATGCTCCCCCAAAAGAAAAATTAGACAATACAAATCTTATGAAAAGTTCATCTAAGCTTTATGAATCCAATTTATCAATGTATAAACTCGTTTTCTCCATTAATTGAATGAAACCTTCAAGCGAAAATTCTTTCTCATCTTATGAACTTATGTATATTTACAACACTTTGTAAAACATACATTTGATATCATATATCTATAGTAATAATATAATTAAATTTATATTACCAATAAAACATTAAGGAAACATTTAATCTTATCAAGTCATTTATCATATTCAATAATATTAAATATCATTTTATGTACCCAATCATATTGAGTAGAGACTAATGTTACTTTGATATTTTAGTATATAATTACTTTAAAACCTTAAATTAATCACTATATAGTTACATAAGCATCTAGATTCACTTATTGAATAGTTTAAACACTTGGTTACTGAGGAATGAATTGTTCTAACACATGGAATTTTACTTAAGAACATTTATTTAATCACCAATATTACTTAATAAAATTTTCTTAATTTAAAAGTCTTAGGATTAACTTACATTAAGCTTCTCCTTACAAGGATTAATTATAAATTATATCTTGATGACAGTGATGATATTTATCTACAACTGAAGCTTTTATTAGATGAGTATCATGTATTATTAACCATTTAATAAGGGCTCTTATTAAATGGGATCCCACTAAAATGATGACCCCTTTTGTGAATCATATCTACTATTAAGACAAGATCCATATTTCACTAAGTAATGCATTCAATTTTATATTTCTCTCACTAGTTAGTTATTTAGGTAGTGGATCATCCCAATCATATCATATATAACTTTTGGATAGTTGAGTAGACAACCCTTTGTCAAATCCATCATATGGATAAACTCAAATATATTCCTCCAATAGCCAAATCCTATTAGAGTCTCTAGGATAGTATAAACCAAAACAAGCACTAAGACTAATATAAAAAGGATAATATAAGGGTACCCCACATTGGCATGAACTACCCAATGATGTTATAGTGTCACCTATCCTTTCTTTCCTTGCACAATATAAGCCAAGGGAACCCATATTTGGCATGACCTACCTAGTTGGATGATCGAGGTAATAAAAAATTCCATTTTAGAAGGAATATAATACTTAGTATTTGAAGGGGATTTTAATCTCACCAACTTATCACATGTTATTAAATTTTATGTATGCATGATTCTAGTAATTTAGTTTAAAATATTATTCCCTCTACCAAATCAATATGTTCAAATCATATTGATGTGTAACTCTTTACAAAACCCTCAAGTCTATGTTACATACCCAAAAATAGAATTCATACATATTAATATATGTCTAGATACATCATATTCATAAGGTACATGAACAATTCATGTTAAGGTTTATAATTATATGAGATTAAAAATATACACATGAGTAAGCCTAGAGTGATATATATCCAACCCTAGTCTGACCCCAAGTCCCTCTACCCAAGTATACTTTACTCAAGAGAGAATAAAATTCATCATAACACTAAAACCTAATATATAAAAACTATAATAAATAATTAAATTCAATCTAATTAATTCAATTACAAGTTGAGGTTAAGGTAGATGAAAAAATAAATTCATTATGGAGTCAATCATATCATGTAATGCAAGGTTTTATCCTTGAAGAAGTTTAACATTTTAAAATGAATCATACTCAATGTTCACATTTCTTAAACAATTTACTAAACATGAATATAGTAAGGAATAACCTTTAAAGAAATGAACAATTCAAATATTCAAGCATGAGATAAATATTTATGAACAATTCATAAATAAAATCAAATTATAAACCCTTTTATAATTTTCAGATTTAACATTATGGAAATTCCATAAATTCAAACATTATAATATGAAATATTTCATATTTATCTTTATACAACATTTGAACTATAGGTATATGATATTATATGAATTATAAACCATTTATAATCTAATTTCTATTATGTAAACATTTTACGCACTCTAAATATGATATACTTATTTGTTATTTAAACTTTGATCAAATCAATCATTAAAACACATTTTCATGTGTCTTAAATAATATCCAAATTAGGCCCCAATAATTTGAATAATTCATAATTTAAATATAAAAATTTTATATTTTGGATTTATTTTATAATATATAACTCTTTATAAATTATTTCTTTTTATTTTTAAATAAACACTTTTATTTCTATTTCATAAGAATTTCCATATAATCATTTAAAATGTATTTAAAATATTAACCTTTAATATTTGGTAATAAAATGTTTCAAAAACATTTAATTAATTTAATTATAAAAAATTTATAATTAATTAATTTATAAACCTTTTATAAATTAAAATATCCCAAAATATATTTTATAATGATTTATAAATATTTTATAAAAACTTAAAATCGTTAAATAAATTAAACAAATTTTAAAATTATTACTATTCATGCTTATGTAGGAACTACATTCTATATAAGGGTAACTTCCTTATACCCTTATACAGACCACTCTGTGTAAGGTTAAGGTGATTCAAGAGCCAATATGTAAAGGTTTACACACTCTATCCTTACATAGAAACTCTTTGTATGGGTACAAACCTCATGTTGTTAGCTTGAATAAGGGTATAATCCCTTTACCCTTATATATAAAATCTACATAAGGGTATAAAGGCCCAGACCCTTACACAATCCTACTTGTGTAAGGGTGAGGAGGAAATAACCCTTAACAAACACCTCGCATAAGGGTAATAACTTTACATAACACACTTATGCAATGCCTCACATAAGGGTATGGTGGATGATTACCTTTATACAACTCCCTTACACAGTTTCTCATGTAAGGTTAAGGTGCCTGATTACCTTTACGTGGTACCCTTATGCAACTCCTTGTGTAAGGGGAAAATTGTGATGACCCTTACATAACACATTTTAATAATATCCTCTATATAGGTAACATAATATCCACCTTTACATAACTATTTTCATAAGGTTAAGCTCAATAATCTTTAATCATGTAAGGGAAATGCTTGGTTATCATTATGTATACCAGCTACGTAAGGGTAAACCTGATTTTATATATTTTTTTAAAACTTGAAAATCATAGATCTATTTTTCGAGTCTTCTTCATTAAAAAGCTATATTTAATAAATCTAAATCATGGGTTTACTTTGATACCACTAAATGGTATTAATAGAGTCAAATAAAAATTATCAGATCATACAAAAGTGATTTAAAACCCAATTTCCAAGGATCTCCATGGAAGAACTAGGAAATGATATATAAATACTGGAAATGAAGAACATTGTAAATGTGTATACCTTACACTGAATAAGACACTACATCATCTTCATATTTATATGAATTTGATAAAGATCACATGAGTGGAAAATATAATCACCCCACTTCTATAGTGTATCTATAGGCCAACCGAATCAGATGTCGTACATGCCGAACTCCATATCTTCCATGATGTGATAGAATCTCATGATACAAAGGAGATAATAGAAAGAGAAATTTGTGTCAAGGAGTATTTTCTTTATATCCTCACACAGTCACTTACAATACATGGTAGGGTGTATATATATCACCTGAGGATTCTCTAAAGGTGGTGTTACATTTATTCATTCATTTGTAACACATGAATAAATATTATTGTCTAGTACATGTATCACATACATGGATGTAACTCCTCTAATAATTTAATCTCATGAAATGAAATAATAAATGATATCTAATATGGTAGAATAATTTATGATAATAGTTTATCATCTAAGTAATGATATAACATACCTGAAAATTGTAAATTTCATAATATATATATATATATATTATACATACAAGGCCTTAGGTCATATCTATTTCATATAAAATTGGTGACTCTTTTAAATAAAACCCCTCAAAATACTAAGAGTGATATTCATTCTAAAGTGACACTTTTAAAGACCTAAATAATCTGGTACAGGTAAACCTAACTATTAGGTGCCCATGGATTATCTTGTGTAAGGAAAGCTAGTAACAAGATGATCCTAACTATTAGGTTCCTTATTCTTGGATTTTTCATTGGGTTAAACTTATATAGGAAATCCCAACCATTGTTATACTAAATAAATATATTTGAGTAATTCCATATGGTGTATTTGGAAGAAGAGTTATCCACTTAGTTATCAAAGAGTAATGTAAGATATTACCGAGAATAGTTTTTACCAGATATAGTCATGGATTATTTACGTGATATCCAGTTCAAGTCATAATGAAATATGTGTTTTATCTCATTAAATGGATATGATGTACGAGTTCATAAAATTTTTGGGAGTATTTTCCTTAAAATTCCTTGATGAAAAGTTATAAAACATTATACTCACTCAGAGACATGTATTTGTTGTAAATAATGGAATGAATCATGTAGATCATTTTAAGATATCTTATAGGTATAACCTATAAAACTATTCTATATTGGTATCTAAGTTTGATAATTGTTCTCAAATATAAGAATTTGGATCATGTGAATGTGAATGCTACAATGATAAATTTCTCCAACTCTAACTCATGGGTATTAAATACCATGTGTTTATCGCACATTTGTGCTAATAAACACAAACTCAAATATGAGATGGAATTGAAAAAGTATGAAATGGATCTATGTTTCGGAAATAGAGAAGGATTTATTGTTTTGTAACTCGATACTTGTGATCTAAGTATACCTAGTTGATTAGTTTTATAATTGGTGAATTTGTATTATATTTTCCCCATAAACAAAAATTCAATTAATATATATTTTTTGTACAAGATGAGATTTTCATTCATTATTAAGAATAAGAGTTGTTATATATATATATATTAATAAAATTTTTTATGTCATAAAAAATATATAAAATAATTTTTGCATTATAAATATGGATAATCTTATCTATATTATTCATAATAAGAAGGTAAATTTTGATATTAATCCCACCCACATTTGGAAATTTTGTCTTGGATATATAAAAGCAAAATTCATATAAAGACTCCATAGAGATGATTTTTTTGACTCATTTTATAATGAATCATTTGATACATGAAAATATTTTTTATTAGGAAATATGACCAAAGCACCTTTTAGTATAAAAGTTAAAAGGCCTAGTGAATTTTTAAACATTACACACAATGATGTATGTGTACTAATGAGTGCACAAGAAGGTGGTGGGTTTAGACACTTTATAACCTTTACCATCACTTTATTTATGTGTTTCTAATGAGACACAAGTATAAAACCTTTAAAAAGTTTTAAGGGTTTTAGAATGAAGTACATAATCAAATAGGGAAAAAATATTAATAATATTTGATCAGAACATGGTGGTGAATACCTGAGCTAAGAATTCACTAATCATCTGAGAAATTGTATAGTTGTTCCACAAATCACTCCTACAGGAACACCATTGTGGAATGATGTGTCTCAGAGAAGTAATCATACCCTTTTGGACATGATTTTATCAATTATGAGTTAGTGTGACCTTCCTATTTCATAATAGAAATATAGTTTGGAAACTTTTATATTCCAACTTAACTTTATTCCATCTAAAGAACTCATAAATACACTATATGAGATATAATATGGTCAACATAACAATATGTATTTTATGAGGATTTAAGGTTGTGAAGAATAAGTACAAATTTTTTATTTTAATAAATTTAACTCTAAATTTGAAAAATACTTATTTTTTAGTTATCCTAAAGGGACCACGAGATTTTACTTTTATAATCATACTAAACACAAAGTGTTTTTGGCCTGACATAATGTTTTACTTGATAAATAATAGATAATTATAGGAGCCATTGAGAGGAAATTTGAACTTGTATAAGTATAATACTAATAATTCAACGCCCTGAGATTTCATGAAATATTTCTATTCAAATAAATTTAATTATTTTGATATCTTACGATATACACAACCCAAGTATAAATGGACGGTAATATAGAATACTGTTATAACCTAACTGTAAAATTGGTAGTATGAATAATAATAATATTTTTAAAAATATTTGTAAACATTTTAGATAAATAAAATATATTTATAAATAAAGTAATCAATTTTTAATAAAGTCTCAATGTGTTAAAAAACAATTTTCCCTCAAAACAGGTTTTATTTATTTTTTTGAGAAAATAATATAATTAATTTTCATCAATTTTATAAAATTTATTTGAAAAAATGATATTAATTTTTGAAATCATCATTTTAAAATTATCCTAAAGTGTATTTTTGAGAATTTTATGAAAAGATTTATTTTTCATTGAATAGTGAAAATAATGATTTTTATTGAAAACTGTCTATTTTCTTCAAGCATTAAAAAGTCTCATTTTGTTTAAAAATTGGTTTAAAAGTAAAATAAGTTAATTTATATTATTAATAATCCAACTAATGTCATTATAATTAATTTTTCATTGGATTTTGGTACAAAAAGTTTTTATAGTTAAGAAATCATTTTTTCAGAAAAACTATTTTCATCTTGTTTTACTGGTTTAATTTGAAATTAAATTCTATAAATTTTATGAATTTAATTTTATAAAATTGATTTCATATTTTTAACTATCATCCCAAAAATTTTAAATGAGGCCACCTTAATTTTTGTCCATAACAAATAGTAAAAACAGTAAAAACATTTCACCGTGGTAAAAGTCAAAACGAGTTTACCAGGGGCATTAAACAAAGAGATAAGGATAATTTTGTAATTTAAAATTATCTAAATCCTATTATGTGGACATATTTAGATCTCATAATATCCCAAATTCAAATATCTAGACATTTGGATGAATTTTTCTTGAGTATGAAATTATTATAATTTAATCTTTTAGGAAATTCTAATTGAGTCCTCTCTCTCATTTATAAAAGGACACCCCTAATTTCTCTTATTTACACCACTTTGATCCATATATCATTAAACATTTAAAGACTCAGAAATTTCAAGGAAAATGTTTTTCTTAATTTTCTTTGGAATTTTACAAGAACGCAGTTTCTGACGGCGCATTATTCCGAGACCCGGAGTGCCCGGAATCAATTTCCGAAGTTTGGCTCGGGTACGTTCTGTGAACGAACGGGCGGGAATTTCTAACTTTTGAACCGATGGTCGGAATCGAATTCCGAGGGCACCGATGGAACCACAGAGCCGGTATTTTCCTAGGAACACCTTTTCCGAAGGTGCGGTTGCTCGGATGGTGTTGTTAAAAAAAAGAAAAGGGTAAAAAGAAAGAAATAAAATTGTATAACAATTATTTTTCTTTCTAGTGGAAGTTAATTCCTCCAAAGGGAAGTTGAGGTGGAGCCCATACCCCACCCAACTTCCCATGGGAGGATATGTGTAAGGGAGTTGGGTTCCGCACGAACCCCTAACCTATCACTTTCCCTTAAACTCTCTTTTAACTCCCCCTTAAAACTCCTTCACTCCCTTGAACCCCCAATTAAAGGTGAACTCTTCACTTCTACCTTCCTCCATTAATTTTGGAGCCTCTCCACCCATTAATTAAGGGATGTAACTTATTGAATTTGAATAATTTTGAATTCATTAAGATAACACTATAATAAGATGTGTTGTTTTTATTATTTGGGGGTTGGCTGAATCTTGTGGTGGAGTCTTGGAAGGATAAAGGAAATAATCTCCCAACGAGGAACGACTTTTCCAAAGAAGAACGTGAAGTTGCCAACGTCGATTCCTCCTTGGATGCCTCCATCCCACTCCTTCCGGAATAAAGAACGAATCGCCATTCATGAAGAACACCGACATCATCAACGACTTTCTCTTTTCTGACGTCGACGAATCGATGCCGCCTTTCTGCGACTTCGTCAACTCATAACGAAAAGTGAGGTAGGGGTTTAGTTCGTTTTATTTGTTATAATTTTGCGCTTGTTGGACGTTGAGTTTTTCATTCGCTTAGACGCTTGATATCTTTTAATGGGAGGAGGTCAGACCGCACAAACACGGCCGATCCTCCACCCCTCTTTATCGTTGATTTCCGATGATACTAAAGCTCAAGCAGCGCGGTGTCGTTGCACTGCGCGGAAACGACGAGGACTGCGGCTGGAGCGGGCCGCGACAGTGGTGCGCGACGCCGTCGCGCTGCGCCAGAGAAACCCGTGGGAGGTAGTGGTCGAAGCGGCCTACGGTGGAGGGGCGATGAGTCGAACGAAGGCCATGGCCCTCAGCTGCGGCGGAGTGGTGAAGAGCCACGACCATTGGCCGCGGCAGAGAGGAGGAGCCGCGGTCCCCTTGGGCCGCGACTATGTGGTGACAGGCGGCCGGAACTGCCGGCCACCGGTGTGCGGATGGAGGGACTAAAAAAGTCCGGCGGTGGAAGACTTCCGGCCGGCCAGAAATGGCTGGCCGGTTTGGCTGAAGGCCGGGGGTCGAAACCCCCGACGCTCGACTCGGGCGGGCCCCCTCGAGGGGGGGGGGGGCGTTTTTATTTTTTTCAAAGGCGCGACACTAATTTTTGCGCCACGTAGTTTTATTAAAAGGGGGGGGGGGGGCTTTCCCCCGTGCTGCGTCCAAGCAGCGGGCCCCCATGTGGGGGGCCGTTTCCCTCAAGGCGCGACATAATGCCGCGCCGTTTTGAAACCAAGGGGGGGAGAATTTCCCCCCCCCCCCCCGCGCGACGCACATGCGGCGCCCAGGCCGCGCCGCCGCGCCGCCGACCGGGCCGGGCTCCCGGGCCGGGCCGGGCCATCGGGCTGGGTCGCCGCCCGGGCCGGGTCGACCCGGTTCGGCCGACCCAAGGGGTACCGGGCCGGGCCGGACCCATACCCCCTATTTTCGGGCTGAGTTGGTTCAAACGCCCATATCTTGGGATAAGGACCTCCGATCGATGCACCTTCAGTTGCGATGCGATCCTTGAAATGATATGGTCGTTTTGGTATATCGCACTCAAGGTTTCGGAATACTTTGAGTTTGGCCGGGTTGGTTCGTACACGAAACCAACCGGGCCCTCGGAGCGGAAACGCTCATTTCTTGAACTCCGGACGTCCGATTGATGTGCCATCAACTTGGTTGAGTTCCTCTTAGTGAGACGGATCTTTTGGCATACTCCACCCGAGGTTTGGACGTAGGTGGAGTACAGTCGGGTTGGTTTTGCCTTAAAAACCAACCGGACCCCTGGAACGAAAAAGCCAATAACTCTCAGACCGGGCGTCCGATTGACGCGCCGTCTTTTGAGTTGAGTTCCTGTTGATGATACGGAACTTTTGGATACATCAACTTCGGACTATGTGACAGTTGATTTATCAGCCTCTCGGCTCGTGGAGCGGTCCCTCCCGAACGAGCTTGCTGTGTGCGGGAACCCTAGTGCTGGCTGCGACTGCGACTTCGACGACGACTATGCAGAGATCCTCAGTGGATTCGACGGCGATGACTACAACACTCAGCGATCCAACGGGGATCAGTGCTACAGATCCTGTGTGGGTCCGATCCTGTGTGGGCCTTTGCGGGGATTAGTACCTATCGATCCTTTGTGGACTTGACAGCTTATATGATTCAGTACTGGTCTTGTATCCTATGTGGGTCCCAGTATAGATGAATCAATGAAGACAGCTGGTCTTGTATCCTATGTGGGTCTTAGCTGTGCTGGTCTTGTATCCTATGTGGGTCCTAGCTGTGCTGGTCTTGTATCCTATGTGGGTCCCAGCTTAGATGATTCAATACTGGTCTTGTATCCTATGTGGGTTTCAGTATAGATGAATCAATGAAGACAGCTGGTCTTGTATCCTATGTGGGTCCTAGCTATGCTGGTCTTGTATCCTATGTGGGTCCCAACTTAGATGATTCAATACTGGTCTTGTATCCTATGTGGGTCCCAGTATAGATGAATCAATGAAGACAGCTGGTCTTGTATCCTATGTGGGTCCTAGCTGTGCTGGTCTTGTATCCTATGCGGGTCCCAGCTTAGATGATTCAATACTGGTCTTGTATCCTATGTGGGTCCCAGTATAGATGAATCAATGAAGACAGCTGGTCTTGTATCCTATGTGGGTCCTAGCTGTGCTGGTCTTATATCCTATGTGGTTCCCAGCTTAGATGATTCAATACTGGTCTTGTATCCTATGTGGGTCCTAGTATAGATGAATCAATGAAGATAGCTGGTCTTGTATCCTATGTGGGTCCTAGCTGTGCTGGTCTTGTATCCTATGTGGGTCCCAGCTTTGATGATTCAGTGCTGGTCTTGTATCCTATGTGGGTCCCAGCATAGATGAAGCAATGAAGACAACTGGTCTTGTATCATTTGTGGGTCTCAGCTTAGATGATTCAGTATTTATGTCTGATCATCTCTTTCACCTTTTCGATGATGTATACCTGTGTGAGCTGAATCCTGTTTGCTTTCCTATGTGGATTGTGTTGTGCTATCCTGTGTGGATTACGTTTTGCTTTCCTGTGTGGAATACGTATACTTTCCTATGTGGACTGAGTTGTACTTGGGCTCGGAGGTTGGAGCGTATTGGAATTGTTGACTTAAGTATATGTATGGGCATATACCTAAGAAGTGTCGGTTGTTACTTCGTGATTGTATCTTTTCTTTGTGGTTTATCCTCTGTGGATTTTGGGAGACCTTCGGGGGTCTCGGGGTCCCTACTGAGTAGCTTATACTCACCCCTGCACGGGCTATGCCCGCACTACGTTGTGTTGGTTGCAGACGACGGACAACGTTGATTGTGGTTGAGGCTTGCAGAGCAGGATGATACCTGGAGGAGGACCACTGGGCGGGACGTACTCAGAGCAGATGGAAAGACCCGAGGAGCAGTGGAGCTATCTGTACCCACCATTCAGGTGGGATTTCCAGTGGATAGCTCGGCGTAGCGGCTTTTACTTTTCAGTTTCTGTTTTCCCTTTCGAGTTGTACTTTACTTTCAGTTTGGGTTTGTTTTCTGGCCCACTTACTTTCCGCACGTGCAGTTGTACTCTGTTTTTACTTAGTGTTTACTCTTTCTGCTTTCTTACTCTGAGGTTCTTGTTTACTTTACACAGGCAATGCCTTCCCTTTTACCGGGATTTACGCCTTGGTGCTAGTCACCAGCCCCTGGCCTATGGAAGGCGGGCTTGGGGTAGTCACGACACGGGCCCCGAGGATGGGTCGTGACAAAACACCACTACCCAATTATCTTATTAACTTACCTAGACATTAATTATAGGTGATTTAATTCTTAAAATACCATTCCAAGGGCCCTTAAGAAGATATATAAGAGTTGATAACCAAAGGAGAGATGATCATCCTACCTGGGGGTGTAATCGAGTTGAGTTTAGATGATTATCTTAGTACTTGAGATCGATCTCAGTACTTTAAATTAGTGAATGAGCTCGACTCGGTGATTGATAGATTATTTATTTCCTAGATCAAGCTTGAGCCCGATCTGGACTCAGGCTCAATCGTGCTACTCAATCAGGCTCAACTCGGTTTGATTTGGATAATTTTCAAAAATTTAATTACAAAATATAGCTTGAAATTAAGCTCAAACTCAAATTTATACTCAATATTTAAAGCTCAAGATCAAAATTCAATACATACATATTGAATAAAAATAACATATTAAAAAATTATGTGCTCAATTAGGCTCACGATATAATTAATTATGTTTTTATAATACTCAAACTTGAATCAAGTTAGTACTCGAGTATCTTGCGATTAAGCTCAACTAAAAAACAAACCAAGCCATGTTTGAGTATTTTTCAAGATAATCCTAAGTATCTTGAGAGTACTTGAGCTCATTTATAACCCCAATCCTACCTGAACTCTATCAAATAATTTCTTCTTATACCTCATATAAATATTTGGTATTCATCATAAAATAATAACTTCAGTATACTCAATATAATTAAATGTTATTATTATTATGGAAAAACCAATATTCACCTTATTTTCCATTAAATGGGAAGTGAAAGTATCACTAATGCATACGTGTGGACTACCACCACTACGTAGTGATATAATTTATTTTCCATCACTATCTTTCATGGATGGTTATTATAATGAGGTTTAATTTTATATATGATATTTATGAAATAATTATTCGTATTTAAGTAAAATATCATATCTAACTCCTTACCTCCCAATCTGCTAGAAAACGATAATGTTTCTCATGCATACGTGTGCACTTCCACCTCTATGAAGTGATATGATTCAATTTTAATTTAAAATTTACATGTATGGTAATAAGTATATATTTAATGAATATATATGATATAATAATTATTATTTAAAGGTGAATTATTATTTACCTTTATTTTGTTCCTTACATTGAAATGTGAAAACAACGTTCATACATACGTACGACCTACTGTCTCCTTAAACAATGTAATTAATTTTTCTATCTCTATATATTATGGATGAATATATATATATATATATATAATGAATATATAAGATATTTATATCATAATTAATATTCTTTATATGATGGAACCTTGGTCAAAGTATAAGGACTATAACCACCAAACCAAAATTTTCATAAAAAATAAAATAATTTACACCCATAAATGACTATTTTAATGAGGAATAATTAATAAATGGGTGTTAAAATGTTATAATTGGATCATATATGATATTATAAGTATTTAAATGAATATTTTATATAATTATAATAAATTTAAATTTATTATATAGGAGGTTATATAACTTTTTAAGAAAGACAAACATTAGGCAAGAGATTCTCATATCAATTTTATTTCTATGAGACACATGTCATATTCACCACTGGTTTCCATTATATGGTTTATATACTCCCCATGAATTTATTTTATGATTATTTTCATGATTTTTTAGATTTAAAAATACATATAAGGTTATATATTTCATTAGGTTTTGATTCAAAGTGGTAAGGGTTTATTATCTAAAATTGTCTTCTTTGAGACATATGTTATGTTATAAACCTATCTTATTTTATGATGTGTAAGTACTTTAATTTGAAATGTTATATTATAAATATCCTTATTTTTATGGTATTTAAGTTTTCATTTTAATTTATTATTTAATGGGGATTATGATTCAAAAGTTACTAAAACGGTAAGGGATTTATGTTTCAATATCATTTTAATCGGGATTATTTATGCTTGAATTTAAATTGAAGTAAATTATGTGATAATTTTCTAAAAAAAATTAATTTTACTATCCTAGATTTATACATGAAATTTTAAAATAATAGTACCATTTTATATTTTTTTTACTTAAAATGATCAATAAAATGATTTTAAGAAAAAGATGACTTTATTTCCTCTTTAGTCGGGAATCCTTTTTATTCTATATACATATTTTCTAAAATGATTTCAATAATTTTTTTAATCATATAAAATTATTATTTAGATTAATTTTTTCATGTTTTAATTTTTATAAAATTATTTAAAAGGAATATTATTTTTATTTTCCAAATTAAGTACATTTTACTTTTTACCGAAAATATGAAAGGAATATTTGTTTTAAGGTATGTGACATGAAAAAAATTTCCCACCATCATGACCGATCAATGATTTTAAGATTAATTTACAATTTTACAAGGTTATTTTCAAATAAAATGTTTTTCTTAATATTTGGTAATTTTTTATATTTTAAATAAGTGATTTCAAAGTGAATATGCTATTTTCAATAATAAATGTTCCAATAAACTTTTAAAGAAAACTTTCATCTATGATAACATCCTTTGATGTTACTTATGATTTACTAGGGATATAATCCAATGATACCATACAATTTAATTATTTTTATTTCTTATGATGATGATTTAAGGATGGATCAATGAAACCCATTTTTTTTCCCACAAGTTAATTAAGTTATGATGAAAACATTATAAAACCTATTTCTTTTCCATGAGTTATGATATGATAAAATTATGAAATGTTTATGAAACCCATTTACATTCTAGGAGTTATTTTGTGATCAATTTTCTATGATCTTATGACACATATATAAATATATTATGATTATGTGATGGTTGTTGATGAAATTATATTTATTTCTAATGAATTGGGTAAATATGGATATCTGATGAGATAATAAGGAATGGAATGGGGAGTGAACCCAATTCATTAAGGGAATCTATCCACTATGACAGTCTTGGGGGTGAACCTTTGCTAAGGATATAATAGAATGGGGAGTGAACCCAATCTACTAAGAAAGTATTGGTAGTGATCCTTGACTAAGGAAATGATTTTATATGATTATGTCTATGCCAAAAATTTATGTCTTATGCCAATTTTATGCTCTCATGTATTATAATATATGATTAATTTCTTATGAACTACTAAGATTTATTTCATGACTCAAGATTATGATCTACGATATAATAGGTATGGTTTTTAAATGTTAGTCACACATTCTCATACCCTTATGCTTATGTTATTTTTAAGTGATCATTGATATCTTCCTTGTTTAACCTTACTGAGCATATGAGATCACCTTTTCTTAAATTTCCTTTCCCTGTGTCATGAATAAATTTATTAAGAATGATATGTCTAATAAGGGTGCTAGTTATGAATAACTTAGTGGGAGATGATTTAGCTCTCTTATGAACAAGTTGTTTATGTATCCAAGTTTCCAAATTCACTTAATCTATACTATTATGGCATGGATTGTAATGTTTTTTATTAAATATTCATCTAATAAGATGTAATATTTATGTATGAAAAGTATGGTTCACTGTAATTGGTATCGAGGAAAGGTTTAGTTACCTTTGGAAAATAGAATGAGAAAAATTTAGTGATAACACTTAGGATAATCCTATTTATGTTAGAACATCCTAAGTTATAGTAAAGAAAATAGTGTGGTTTTCAAAGAAAAAAATACTTATCGGGACACTACAAGTGGACATGGTTTTGGAATAGATATATTTGGGGGTAATAACCTCTTAAATAGTTGGTTAATTATTTATCTACCATTATTTTGGTGCATGGTGAGTGTACCCTTACTACACACATGATTTTACACCCTTAGGGGATATTCTTGGGTTAAATTAAATTTTTTTATAAACCATTATAAAGGAATTAAATATATGATAATCATGGATGAACTAAGTTAAAACTAATGTGTCATTGATTTAAAAGAAATTGACATGATCTAAACATCATATGAATGTTTTTTCATGATTGGTCATTTTGATTAATTATTATAGATGGCCATGCTAACAATTTTTAGTTTATAAAGGGATTGAAGATAAAATGATAAACTTGATGTGGTTACAGGTATAATCAAATATTAAAGTATATTATTTTATCTTATTTATATGAATTACCTTATATCATGAAAAGTATCTAGGAATGCTAATTACTATACTCAAAAAATTTGATATTGAATTAGTAGTGAAAACTATTAATGGTATGATGATCTCATATTAAGTCTATGATTCTTCTTTGATTAAAGTTTGTGGGAATTTGATTCCTAAAAATCTCATTAATCTCCCTCTAATTGAATTTTATGTTATCTTTGGAATGTATTGGATTTATTTACATAAATACCACATGCATTTTCGAGGAAGGGAAGCAATGTTTGATATTCTAAAACAACCTATGATCATCTATCAATGTGATGATAAATATGAACTTTTTTTAGAAATTACATCCATTTTATGGATATTTATTCCTCTTAAAATGGTGTGTTTATCTTAGATGGTTGAGGAAAAACTCAACATCAAATATATGCTTATCATATGAGAGTTTATTATTGTATTTCCAGAATAATTGCCTAGTTATCCACCAAATCATGAAGTTGAGTTTTCAATAGAACTCATAACTAGTTATACACCTATTTAAAAGGATATATATATAATAATCTATATTGATTTTTATGAATTAAAGAATCAAATATAGGAGAATCTTGATAAGGGATTCATTCAGACAAGTGCATCACTGTGAGTTGTGAATGTTCTTTTTGCCCGAATGTTCTTTTTGTGAGTTGTTAATGTTATTTTTGTTAAGAAGAAATATAGATCAATGATACTCTTCATTTATTATCAATAAATTGACAATATCAAAATAAATAATAGGTATCATATTCCCCATATTAATTATTTTCTTGATAAATTATGATTATCTCAGTATTTTTCCAAGATTTATCTCTGATATGGATATTATCAGTCGAGGGTAACAAGTGAATACATACCTAAGATAACCTTTCATATGAGGTATGGAAACTATGAATTTATACTTATTCCATTTATTCTTACGAATTCCATCTCTATATTCATAGATTTAATAAATAGATTCTTTATAGATTACCTTGATCAGTTTGTGGTAGTCTTTATAGATTTTATTCTTATATATTTCAAGAGTAAGGAAGAGTGTTAATATCACTTGAGGATTGTACTAAAGACCCTAATGATGGAGTATATGTATGACAAATTTCCCAATTATGAATTTTGGCTACAAAAGTTTCATTTTTGGGTCATATAATCTCAAGAAAGGGTATATCGATGGATCAATCAAAGATAAAATTTATTGAATGTGGGATCAAAATAACTATTATCATTGAGATCTATAGTTTTCTTGGTTTGGAAAAATATTATTGATGTTTTTTAGATAATATTTCATGGATTTATAATCATCTTACCATGTTAACTCTAAAGGGATCCAAGTTACTTTGGATAAGTGAATGTGAGGAAAATTTCAATGAACTAAAGAGAAGTTTAGTTAGCATGCTTAAGACCACACTATCCCATAGTATAAAGGGGTATGAGACCTATAGTGATTTATCAAATAAGGTAATGGGATGTTTCCTCATGAAAAATTATATAGTGATAGCATATACCTCACAAAAATTTAAGGTTCATGGTCAAAATTACCCAAATCTAGATTTTGAGTTAGTTGTGGTAAAATTTTCACTAAAGATATGGAGGAAATATCTTTATGGAGAAAAGTGTGACATATATAATAATCATAAAAGTTTCATGTATATATTCATTTAAAAAGAGTTGAATATACTATGGAGAATATTTTTAGAGTTGATTAAATATTTTGATTACTTAATACATTAACACCCTGGGAAATAAAATAAGGTGACATATGATCTAATTAAAAAGGATCATGCTAGCTTATCTATGATTAGGTTCATAAAAGATTCAATATTTATGGACTTTAAAAGGATTGATATGGAAATATTGAAGGAATGGGAGAAATATTATCATTCTAAAATGAGTGTTCAACTATCTATTCAAGTGAATATTAAAGAGGAACTGAAGGAAGATGTAAATCCACAAAAGGTGATGAGAAATGTTAATGAGATCAACATTTATTATGATGGAATGATAAGGTTAAGTAACCATGTATTTATCCTTTCCATACAAAATTTAAAGAAGGAGAAATTGGATAAAGCTCATAGTTCACCATTCTCTATTCATCATAGAAGTATGAAGTTGTATAAAGATCTGGAAGAGTATTTCTGGTGGGAAGACAAGGATATAGATATTTCAAAGTATATATCTCAATTCTTGTTATGTTATCAAGTTAAGTTCGATTGATATAATTCTAATGTTATTTTATAACTATTACCCATACTATAATGGAAGTGGGAAAACATCACCATGAATTTTGTCATCAGACTCCCCAAAAAATCTAAAGGAAATAATGAAATTTGGGTTTTACTAAATAACCTTAAAAATTCAACACACTAAATTAATATTAGATAAGATTTATCAATTTATTAGTTTAGTTAAATTTATATCAAGGTAGTGGTAAGGTTTAATGGAGTACCACATTCTATTGTATCTGATCGGGTTTTGAGGTTTGCCTCAAAGTTTTGGCGAAGACTTCAGTAAGTTCTGGATTCAGAGTTCTATTTTAGTAATTCTTATCATCCTCATATAGATGTTCAATCTGAGAGAACCATTAAAAACCTATAGAATATGATGAGATCTTTTTCTATGGGTTTCAAAGGTGGTTTTGATCAACACCTTCCTCTATTTGAGTTTTCTTATAACAATGAATCTCACTAGAGAATTTAGAAGGATCCTTATGAAGAATTATCTGTAAATAAGTGTATAAATCCAATGTTCTAGGATGAAGTTAGAGAAAGAAAGATATTAGGACCTGATATAGATGAGGAAATGGATATGAAAGTCAGATCCACTTAGCATCACAACAAGGAAGCTTAGAGTCGATAAAAAATTTATAGTGATAATCACCGATGAAATATAGAAATAAAAGTTAGTGAGAAGGCATTATTATGAATTTATATATGGAATAAGTAAATGATATTTGGAAATAATGGAAATATTATCCCTAGGTATATTGTCCCCTTATAGTTTCTTGATTGAGTAGGGATGGTAGTTTATCTCTTGGTGCTTCCATAAAAACTCTTTTAAGTTCATGATGTGTTCCATGTATCTTTCATGAGAATGTAAATATATGATCATTTAAATTTACTAAAATCAAAGGTTACACCACTAAAAAATGATATTTCCTATGAGGTACATCTGGGATAAATCTTGGATCATAGAGATAAATTACTATATAACAAGACTACTTGGTGAAATTTCTCCAGAGGAATAAGAAATTCAAAGAAGCTATATGGGAACTTAAGGATGCAATAAAGCATAAATATCCCCATTTTTTATATTATAGTGATGGAATTTCAAGGGAGAAATTCAATTTAAGGGGGTTGTAATGTAACACCCCCATACTTTATTATATATTTCTCTTCAAAGAAATTTAATTTCTCCGATAGCTTGTGATACATACAACTAAGATTCTAAATAAATCGTAATATAGTATACCATTACAATACAACAAAACCGCTGTTTAGCAGTGGTTGTTTAGTGGCGGTTTATAATAAACCACCGTGAAACTTTGTTTTTTTTAACACCCGACCCTTCCCCCCACCCCGACCCTCCTTCCCCCGTGACCCCGACCCCCCGCTTCCCCCGCGACCCCAACCCCCCGCGACCCCGACGACCCCGCGACCCCGACCCCGGTGACCCCGGCGACCCCGGCGACCCGGCGACCCCCGGGCCCCCGCAACCCCTGGCCCCCCGCAACCCTGGAATCTGCACCATCTTCCCCTCTAGGTAGGGTTTTGTTTCTCCTTCTTTAGGTTTTTGGTTTTCCAGTAGGTAGGGTAGTTGATTTAGGGTTTTTCATGTTGGATAGGGTTTGATCTTGTTGTTTTTGGGTAATTCTTTCCTTTTGGGGGTTTCTTTGAGGCGTGGTTGAGGTAAAAATGGGATTTCACACCATTTTTAAGCAATTTCTTCACCCAATGTAGGCGGTTCCATGCCCTATCATTTTTAGATGATTTTTTTTGTTTAATTAATTTTAACATGTTTTATAGATAAATTATGTAATGTGAATTATGTTTTGGATATATTTTGGCATTTTTATGTGGTGAAAATTGATTTTATAAAGAAAATGGATATGTTTAATATGTTATATATTGTGGTGTTTCATGGAATTGTTTTTATGGTTATGTGAAGGGTGTGAATTGTGTTTTCAAAGGCACTTGAAGTGAGAATGTGTTAAAAATGGGGTTTCAAAGGGAAATGAATTGTTTTGGGTATGTAAACTTTTTTTGTTCCCCATTAAATGTGATGAGTTATTTGTGTAAATTAAGAGAAGTATGTTTTTAAATAGGGTAAATTAGATTGTGTGATGATTTGGAAAGGGTTATCCCAGGGAAATTGTTGAATGTATTATGTTATTCTCTTTAAATGTACCTAATGGGTTTTATGAAATTTTCAAGTGGTTTGAAAAGTGTTTTTCTAATCATTTTTTGTGTGTGTAAAATGGTAAAAGGTTCGTTTTATGGAAAAAAAGTGTTTGCAATGTAATTACTGACCTGTATTAGTAAAATTGGTGTTATATGTTACATGTGGAACATAATTGAGCATAAGGGAATCCTAGGTAACTAGGTGAACATATTTGGACTAGCTCTCTTGTGATTCCAAAGTGGCTACGACCCGATTTCACTTAGCGGGATGGACCTGTATTTATGTTGATTTTTCCACTTCTATATAACTACATACCCAAGGGTATGGTCTCCCCACTATAAATATCACACTCATTTCTAGTCAATGACCTGTGGAATATGGGTAGGAATGCATGAAGTCCCATAAAAAACCCGATTTGGCCACATGAGAGAGTGATGGATTGGGGGATGTAGCAAAGTGGTATCAAAGAATCATGTTTTAATTTCTATTACATTAATACTTGTGGAAAGGTATAAGAGATACTAGGATGTGCCAAGACATAGCAATGAACTTCTGAATAGGAGTATCTAGCCAATGTATTGGGGAAATATGTGTTCATATGGATGGGATTGGTTCTTATGTTATTTTATTGAAAAAGTTGATGTTATTTCACCTTGGTTGATTTGTATTTTGTGTGATGGTATTGTTTAGTGATGAATTTTGATTCTTGATATTTATACTCATGTCCTAGAATGGTGTTAAATGAGTATTCATGCATCATGATAGGCACATAGCAATGTATATATTGACATTCATTCTTCATGGTAGGGACATATTTATTTCATGTTCTATGTTCTTTCCTTTATGATGTGTTTTGATAAAACTACTATATCTGATAAATGATTTATTCTCCCAAGCCTTTAATATTGGGAAATGGCTTTGTTTTTTGTAAATAAATATTATGGAACCCTTCACCTTTGTAATGATTACCTAAAGATGAATCGAGTCATAGTAAAGAACAAGTTTCAAAAAAGTATTCATGGTTTGCGCCTAGACACCCATCCCACAAAGCCAAATCATTTACATCACAATTTATCCCCCTATTATCCTGTTTCAACTCCTCTCTAATCTGTATTTTCCAAATGAGGTTCACACTTATTGGAAGTGGTATTTCATAATTACTTATAAAAAATGGTGGTTTAAAACAAAAAGTAAATTTGGTTTCATTAGTGTGTTTCTTGTTTAATTTATACTTTTTTTGTATTTTATTATTACTTTCATATAGAATAATTAGGCTTTATTTTGAGTATTTAATTGATATAGTTCATTTAGATGTTATTGTTGTCCACTGTAATTTTCAAAAAGGATTATTTAGTTATTATTCCGACCTAGAATACGTGTTGATTTGTTGATGTTAAATCATTTTCAATCTCATACACCATTATAGGATTCCTGAATCACTATCTTCCTTCATTAAGTGTTTTTCAAGGGTCAGTAGAAGCAGTTAGGTAGTTGGGACAAATTGAGGTGATCCTCAATTATCTTAGGGAACCTGATACTTTGTGTGTAAGAATTTTTTAGAACTGGATTTATTGTTTCAGTAGAGTCTTGTGGGAGTCAGTGGTACCTTATTAACTTCATGAATGTATGAATTGGAATCTCATCAAGAAAGATTTTTTAATGGTTATTTCCTAAGGGAATGAATGTAGAGAAATAGACTGATCTCATGAGACGTTTTATTGGTGACAGATCAGTATGGGAGTATGTCAATAACCTTTCAAGGTTTGTTATATATTCTCCAAAGATAGGGGACATCAATTATGAGAAAGATCATTTCTTTGGTGATGGTATTCACCCAGACCTTGGTACATCTCTACTTTCTTTGGGCATAACATCCATTTTGGAGGTTGTCACTAGGGACATGTGAATGGAAGCTAAATATTCTTGGAAATCAATGGTTTTTCATTCCTTAGTTTTATCAGGTATGCAAAAAATTAATAGTGGGAATGAATAGAATCCAATGTGCAAGGAGTAGAGGTAGGATGAACCATAACATGATGAAAAGTCCCATTCTTATAGAAAGAGTTCATCCATTTTGTGCTTCCAGTTTAGGGACTTTGAGGAATTTTGAGACCCATTTCTTGATATATCCTTGAATTTTTCTCTATTATGGAAATTTTTTTCATCATTATTTGTTTTTGATGATGGGGTTATAGAAGATGTCTCATGTTTGATTCCTTGTTTTTTGTGTAGGCACATTGTGATATACATGGATAAAAGCTAGATCACATTACCAAGGAACACACCTCAGTATGTTAAGGGTTTGAATGAGTTTTTATATTTTGCAATTTCTAATCGATCCGTTGAAGGGAGAATAAAATGTCCATGTACTAAATGTAAATTTAGAACATGGTTGAAGAGAGATGAGGTTTATGAAAATTTAATACTGAAGAAATTCCCTAGTCAATATTTGTGTTGGATTTGGCATGGAGAATTGAACGTTACAGAAAGATTGAGCACTGATGTTAATCCGCAGAATGAGGTCCCAAGTTCGTCGAAAATGGAAAATGAAATGAAAAACCTAATAAATTATGCATTCGGCACTGCAAGACACCACTATCAACATAAAAACATATCAGAACAACCAGAAGAGGGTGATACAAATTGTAACGTGACAATTGATGTTTTTGATACTGTAACACAGGCAGATCAAGATTGTCACATATCATTGGATCCTCCTCTTGATTCTGTGGAGCCAAATGTAAGAGAAAACTTCACTGAGGAAAATGTGTTTCATGATTTAGTTGATGATGGAAATCAAGAGTTGTATATTGGGTGTTTGAAATATTCAAAGCTTTCATTTTTTCTGAAGTTGTACCATATCAAATGTCTATGTGGAATTACAAATAAGGCAATGTCCATGATATTGGAATTGATTCGTGATGAATTTCCTGAAGCAAAAATCTCAGAATCTTTTTATGATATGAAAAAGTTGTTAACAAGCTTGATATGAATTATACAAAAATACATGCGTGTCCCAATGATTTTATGCTTTATTGGGGAGAGGATTCAATTAGACAGAATTTCAAGAAATGTTCTTCATCTAGATGGCAGGAAAAGGGTGACGTTGGAAGTCTGAATGAACATAATTTCATGGAGAAGAAGAAAAGGAGCACACCTGCAAAGGTTTTGTGTTACTTTCCTTTGAAGCCTCGATTGCAAAGATTATTCATGTCATCGAAAACCTCCGAACACATGAAGTGGCATTCTGTAGATAATAAAAATGATGGGTTAATGAGACATCCACGAGATTCCCAATCATGGAAGACATTTGATTCATTACATCTCGATTTCTCAGCAGATCCTAGGAATGTTTTATTGGGATTGGCTGCTGATGGATTCAACCCTTTTGGGACTTTGAGTACCAATTATAGCATTTGGCTAGTTGTTTTGATCCCTTATAATCTGCCTCCATGGATGTGTATGCAACAAACATATTTTATCCTTTCGATGATTATTCCTGGAAAACAAATTCCTGGAAATGATATTGATGTATACTTCTAGCCTTTGATTGAAGAATTGCAGGAGTTATGGAGAAACAATGTTGAGACATTTGATGCTTCTTCTAAAACAATGTTCAAAATGCATGCTGCTTTAATGTGGACCATTAGTGACTTCCCGGGGCTTGGGAATTTATCTGGTTGGAACACTTACATGGGTTTGGCTTGTCCCATTTGTAACTTTGATTTTGAGCCCAAACAGATACCTCATAGTAGAAAATGGTGCTTCTTCTGTCATTGAAGATTTATCGATGCATCTCATATATTTCGGCTGAACAGATCAAAATTTAATGGTTCCATTGATCGTAGACCACCTCCAAAGTTTTTAAATGGTTTTGAAATATTGGCACAGCTTGAAAATGTTGAAACAGAATTTGGGAAGGTTCATTATTTGAATGATAGCAGAAAACGGGTCCGAATTGCATCGTCAAGCGAAACTGGAACGCAACAATGGAAGAAAAAAGTATATTCTTCAAACTTTAGTATTGGGAATTTAATTTGTCATGGAATAATCTTGATGTGATGCATATTGAGAAGAATGACTGTGACAATTTGATTTTCACATTGCTTAATGAGCATGGAAAGTCTAAGGATCATCTCAATGTTCGCAAAGACTTACAATCAATGAACATAAAACGCAATCTCTGGCCATATGAGAATTAAAAGTATCCTCTGGAAATTTTTGCAATGAAAAATAGGGATAAAGATACATTACTTCAAATGTTAAAGAATGTTAAGGTATCTGATGGGTATTCAAGTAACATCTCGAGGTGTGTTGACTTGAAGAATCGTAAGTTACATGGATTGAAAAGCCACGATTCACATATTTTGTTAAAACAGTTACTACCATTGGCATTGCATACATTATTACCTGAAAAAATTACTGCTATTGTACTCCAGTTCTGCACATTTTTCAGAAAACTATGTGAGAAATATCTACATCCATTTCAGCTTGACAACCTCCAGGAGAGGTTTGTATTGACCCTTTTCGCAATGGAGATGATCTTTCCTCTATCCTTTTTTACTGTAATGATGCATTTAACTGTGCATTTGGTTGAGGAAGCTAAATTAGGAGGCCCCATTCATTATCGATGGATGTATCCAATTGAGAGGTACTTTATTTATATGTTTTCTAATTAAGTAAAAAAATTTTGGTACTTAATTAAATGCATAATTATGTTTATTTTATTTCACAGATATCTTGGGCATTTTAAATCATACGTGAGAAATAATGCTAAACCAGAAGGCTCAATTGCTGAAGGCTATGTGGCTGAGAAGTGTCTTACCTTTTGTTCTCGATACTTGGATGATATTGAGACAAGATTTAATCGAGTTGGACGTGTTGACGACACATCGACTCAATCTCAAATACATCAGAAATCCAAAATATTTCCTGCTATTGGCCAATCAGTTGGGAGGACCTAAAATGTGACACTGACTGAATTGGAATTATTACAGGCATATAGATATGTGCTGCTGAATAGTGAAATTGCAGATCCATTTATTGAAGAGTTGAAGATACAAAAAAAGAGACGAATAAGAGGCCGAACATGAAATGAGAAAGATATAATGAACGCCGTTAATAAAGAGCTTGCAGAATGGTTTTCACGATGTGTAAGTTCATAAATATTGAAATAAATACAAATATTAGTTTGACACATACATTTTGTAAATCTAATAAAGTATATTTCTTTTTTCAGATCATGAATACTGATACTCGAGCAGAGGTTTCAGAAGATTTGAAGTTTCTTGCTAGAGGTCCTCTAAAAGAAGTTAGAAAGTTCTATGCTTATAATGTGAATGGCTTTAGATTTCGTACAGTCAATAGAGAAGTGGGTTTGAGAACATATAATAGTGGTATATTTACATTTGCTGAAGTGGAATACTATGGAAAGCTGCATGATATTATTGAATTAAACTACCACATACATTTTTTTGTTGTTTTATTCAAATGCAAATGGGTCGATATTATTAGAGGCGTTAAAAGAGATTCCTTGTAATTTACTTCTGTGAACTTCTCTCGTTTGATGGATGTTGGTGATCGTGAACTGCATGATCCATATATCTTAGAATCGCAAGAAAAAATGGTATATTATGTGAATGATGTTGCCGATGAAGGGTGGAGTGTAGTTGCTCACATAATACAAAGAGATTTGTATGATATGGGTGATGAAGTGGAAAATTTGACCTCTGAAATTGAATTTAATCAGCAACAGTAAGGAGAATTATTTGTCCATTATGATATTAAAAATATTAGTCTAGCAAGGATGAATGAAGTGGATGAAGCAATGGAGCAGGAAACCGACATGATTGAAGGGGAAAATTATTATA
Source organism: Viscum album (assembly GCA_963277665.1). Taxonomy (NCBI): domain Eukaryota; kingdom Viridiplantae; phylum Streptophyta; class Magnoliopsida; order Santalales; family Viscaceae; genus Viscum; species Viscum album. Next base: position 1,222,909,048 of record OY728151.1, read on the forward strand.
TGTATAATTATTTATTTATTCAGCAACCACTTGTTTCATTTCTGCAGTCATTCATTATCATTGTTATATATATTTTTTCTATTAGTACTCCATATGTTATCATTTTTATTTTTTTTCTGCATAATTTTGTTGAAATATATATTATGAACTTAATTTTATTTGATTAAATGATAGGAATTCCAAGGAAGAAGCATTACATTATTTTATATAGTTATGCGACAGATGACTATCCATCTGGATCCCTCCCTACGACATCTGATGCACCAGCTACCAACACCCCTACACCATATCCCCCTGCACCATCTCTCACACCATCTGTGGATGTCCCTGTAGAGGCTGAGTTGTCGACTACCCCTTCAGGAGCCTCAGCAGTGGGGCAACGATGCGCCCCTTCCAGTTCATCCCAGACATACTGTAGTGTCACTATCATAGGTACAAATTTTAATTAAATAAATTTATTTCATTTTGTTTATACTAATTGTTTGCTCATTGAAGATGGAAAAATGCAACTGTGGAGAAAAACATAAAAAGTTCAGATGTTTGGAATCTGAATGGCGAGAAGATTTTTGTGCCATTTGATTCTTACAGGGTCCCTACGGATGATTCCACGGGGTTACTTGTCCAGATTCTAGGCCAGCTAGCAGCGGAGCCCATTTCCCTTCCCATTTCATATGACGATTGGAGACATATGCCTCCAAGCTGGAAAAATGAAGTGTTTGATTCTCAAATCAAGGTAAATTTATTACATTATGGTTTAATTGAAGGTCATGTTACTAATATATTCAAAATGAATTTCTGTATACAAATGTTCTTCCACTTTACCATTGCTGATGTGATAGGACGGAAGTGGATGTTGAAAAATCTAGGTAAAAAGTGGAAAGATTTTAAATGGAGATTGTGGTGTGATGTCAATGATGCTTTGTTGACCGCGCTGCAAATGTATGAGAAGCTACCCAGTGGGGTACCGAAAGAGCAGTGGAAAGTGTTTGTTGACAGACATCAGGATTAGAAGCGGATGGTATTGAAATATATATTATTATATTATCCTCATTTTACATTTATACATGTATATGAAAAGGACATGACATTCAATACATCAGTATTAAATTACATTTTATTTATTTCAGGATCTATCAAGACATAATGCGTCAAACCGAGCGAAGCAAGTCATCCCGCACACTACGGGCTCAAAAAGTTTTTCTAGAAATCGAAGTACATTGGTAATCTTTTAATTAGTTTAAATATTTATAAGACAATATTATATGTTTAATATATTGAATTATTGATTTATCTTTGATTAATGCAGTCACAGAGTTTAGGCCATGAAGCATCCAGAACTGAACTGTGGTTGGATGTTCACAAGAAATCAGATGGATGTTTTGTTAATGAGCCTGCTAAAGAAGTTGGGGTATGAAGTCAATTTTTTATCATAATAACTTATTATAAATTTTTACTGTGTTAATATATATTGATATTTGATTTATAGGTCAAAATTAAAGAACTATGGGATGCCAATCCTGCGCATTCCTACTCTGTCTCCCAGGATGACCTGGCTGGTAAAGTCCTTGGGAAGGAGCATCCTGGGAGAGTGCGCAGGTTGGGTTTGGGACCCATGCCATCTGATGTTTTTAGCAGGCCACTGGGGATAGCTGCTGCATCTACTCATGACTTTAGTTAGCCCATACCCGGAGATGATAAGAAAGAGATTGTTTCTTTACGAAATACAGTTCACCAACAGGGGGATCAGATATCTGCATTGCAGAAATAGTTAACTGAAATACGTCAGCAGATGAGCAGATATGCCCTCGGTGGGAGTGCATCTATTGGTGGTATGTAGGTAAATCACAGAAAATCAAAATCATTTAGTTTTCTAACTTTCATTGGTTTTAAGTTTTAATATAAATATGTAACCGTATTTAATTTTCAATATGATGTTCTTACAGGTAACATAACAAAGTGGAAATGAAGGTGAAGAGGGTGACGATGCATCATCGGACCCTGAGTAGTTGTATTGTTGATGTGTTGAAAAAAAAATGGAAATAGTTGGTTTGTATATGTAACATTTGTGGCACATAGTTTCCACCACACATTTTCATGTCCTAAAATTTCCTTGATTTCTCATGTTTCTTTTTATGTATTTTATTGATTTCTGATGTTTCTTTTTATGTATTCATTTCTCAAGTGTGGTATACATCATTCCATTTAGGTCTGTGTTTGAATTGGTAGTCGAGATTTTGGATGACTAGGATTTAAACCCATTTTTGATGTGTTGAAAAAATTGGGTCATTTCATAGTGATCAAGGGGATAGTGTTGTGGACACTTTGGTGAGGCCCATTGTTGAAAAGGTCTGATTTAAGAGTCAAAAGTATCTAAACATGCTCTAGCTATTCTAAAATGTCATGAGAATCTTCTAAATCAAGGGTGGTTCACTAAGATATAGGTGTGACTGAAGGGTGATAAATTAGCATAAGTCCATGAATATAGGCAAGAATACTTTATAAATTAAAATATAATCTCGAAGATGGATGTCGACTTGATGAAAAATTGGTATGTCTTATAAAAACATGAATTTTAAGAAAATAACTTCTACCAAATACTTAAATATTAGGATGGTTAACTCATATATTTATGTCTCTCGATTAAATAAAAAATATATGAAAATGGATAACCTGAAAAAAGAACTAAAAATAGGGCATATAATATTTCACAATGATAACACTTATAGAAATGAAGAAAACAAAAGAGGTAAAAGGAGACGAATCCAAACACCTATCCTTCCTCTTCTTTAAATGGATGAATAAATGGAGGAGTATTGATTTTTTTATTGGAATTTTTTGATGATACATACCTCCACTTACTAGAAACACAAAATAAAACTGACTGGTTACAATGGACCATTTCCAACCATAACTGTTTTGATCACTGAACTGTTACTACAAGAATTGAACTGCATTCCCAACAAAATTTCCACTTAATCATGGTATGTTTGGTAATTATTTCCTATCATTATATCCTTGAATTATTTATATTATGATTCTTAATTCCATTTTTTGATTCATTACAAGCAATCCAGTCATGAAAATTTAATTACTGGAATTCCAGAACTTTCTTCTTTACCAACACTAGGCCTTATAGGGAGATGTCATAGGTCTGGTACAAAACACTTCTATCCAAACATACTTATAAGAAACCATAGTTATACTCCCATGACTCCATGTAATGATCGTATTGAATTTGACCAACACCCACATCTAGAGGATGTCCAATTTAATAAGACCCCCCAAACCACCTCTCATCACCTTTCCCTAGGTTTCTTTTCCATCTGAATTTAATCCAGAAACATTAAACCAAGTGACACTACTCAGAAACATTAACAATGAAAACTACTTAAAGTGAGAACCACGTGATTTATAGGTCCATGGTGTCTTCCCACCATAGTAATTCTCAAACCACTAAACCATGAGCACTATACTACTATACATCACTTCTAGTTTCACATTGACATGTTCGAGCTTTGCTTGCTTTATTTAAGACAGATCTCACTTGATCTCACTTGAAAACTCCTTATGAAGCGGTGCCACATGAAAGCCGCTACCTCCATTTACAAATCAACCATCACTGTTAATCTAGTCCTAAAAATTTAAACTAAAGGGTCATAACCAAAACACACTCTTCATTATTAATACATCTTACACAAAGAAATCTTATCTCACAACATGCACTAGTTTACTGAAATTCCAGTCAGAACGCTTTAGGTTGACCTGCTTAGAGGACATCCAAATTGATGGCCAATGCATTTATTTGAAAACTGAATCATATTAACATAAATTGAAAAGTTATATCGTGATAATTGAGATGAACCCACTGAATTCCAAAATTGACGGTGTTATTTAATGGGTGCATACTCAACCAACCATTTCAACATCATGCTACATTACAAGAAAATATGTGATATCAATCTATCACATTTCTAAGATTTCACATGCAGCCCGAGTCTGAATATAATTTCCAAACATGATTCAAACTCATACCTAAGACTTAAATTCAACACCTCCTCCATGCCTGGAAAACTTGAATTTTATAGCTTACAGACTTCTGAAAGTCATTTTGACCATTCATGACTATTCTTTCTACAACCACTCTCCCAAAGGTTACATTTTCCATGACCTGTGTGATTCTCCCCACCATAGGATTTTAATATTCATCATTTTAATAAAAATAGGAATCTAATTGCCATGAAAAACACTCTATCCACCACTAAACATGGTTTCTGGATGTGAGTCAACATAATTATACCATGTTCCATCACGACAATCCATCCTTGGCATACGCTGAAGCCTCATCTGGAACTAATATGCCATCCTTAAACAACCTGTGGTTCACTTCCTACCACATAGATTTACATCATCCACTTAATAATAAATAGAAATGGTCTATTCATAGTCACATGCATTATGCAATACTCATTCCATGCGCACACATTCAATCAACATCAATAACTACATCTTGAACTTTAACCCAGATTGATGATGTTATAAAACTCGATCCTCTTACATAGTCATCCATAAACATTTAACATGGATGATGACTTCTTGAGTCATACACCTTTGAAATTAAACTCACACAACTAACTAAACTAAATAAAATTAGATTGGAATGTCAGTCCCACTAATCTCAAGCATTAAAGATGCTCATAACACCTAGAAGTTTTACTTATCTCATGATCGCCTACCAACTTGGGGAATCATTCCACAACTAGAGTCCTACTCAATCCCAAAATACATAAAAAACACATTCTATGACCAAAAACTAAAAAGATGCATCCAATGATGCTTACTATCTCCAAGGATGCTAGAAAAACTAGGTTAACCCCTCACATAACACGAGGAATCAACTCTAATTATAGGTTTATTCCTAAAAGGTCACTAGAATCTCCCACCTAACCTATATTCTAGCATAAAAAGATGTCAACTAAGACTCATTGGAAATATCCACATTCCTATAAAAGATATATCCCAATGTAACTCTAAAACTATTCCCACAATAGGATTTTTTATAACAATATATTTCTAACGTGTTATTTAAGCTATTTCATTAGTTCAAATTTATTATAAGTATTAAGGATGGTTTCTAGGCCACAAAACCAAAAAAAAAATCATTATATAAATGGGTTGGTACTAATATAACTACTAATTCATCAATTATCAATTTTTATAAGTAGAGTGGAATCGCTATGGATGATCTATCCTAAGAAAGTGAAGTTATAAGATTTAGTGGAATCCAGTTTGGGATGTTACAATGTTGTATTAATGGAGTTTTATCTTCCTAGTATTTACTATTTAGGATATTGTATACATGAGTATGAGGAATGTGTTGAAACCTTTAATGGATACATGACTGCTGTGTTAATAATACTTTCTCTAATAGAAAGTCTTATTTTCCATAGTTTCAGATTTTTGTTCTATTTTTAAATATTAATGTTGTATATTATTTCTCATTGAGAGAAAAACATGTTTTTTGGATGTTGTGATTTATTCTGGATATTCAGCTCTTGGTCATTGGTGGGAGGCCAGGGATGGTTTTTTCTGGTTTTATTTGTTTTTCAGGGAAGCGGTGCAGCAGAAGCAAAGAATTATTTTTTTATTTTGGGATGCTTTTCACGGCGGTTAAAACCGCCACGAAATGTATATTGGTGGTAGTTTAAACCGCCGCTAAATGTAAAATAAAATTTTCTTTTAGTAGCAGTTATAACCACTGCTAAATAGGAGCATCGTGGATGCGTTATTCCGCGGCGGTTCCCGTGACTTTGGCGGCGGTTTTACGACCATTGGAATTTGAGTTTATTAGAGGCGGTTATAACTGCTGCGAATAAAGTGATATCCAGGGCTCGTAAAACCGTCTAGAAATTTAGGGAAACCGCCATGAAATGAGGCAGCAACGACGCTTTCCTGAAACCACCACTAAACGTAAATAACCACCGCTAATAGATTGCTGACACCCTATTATATGGCGGTTTCTGTAAACCGCCGCCAAACAATGTAGTGGCGGTTTAAACCGCCGCTAAATGCAAAAAAAAAACCGCTACTAAACGGCGATTCTGTTGTAGTGTTATAACCTAGACGTTAAATTAGAGTTATGAATAAGAATAATCACATTTTTAAAAGTATGTATAAATTTTCAAGATAATTAAAATATATTTATAAATAAAGTACTCAATTATTAATAAAGTCACTATGTTCTTTAAAAATATATTTTTCCTTAAAAATGGGTTTTATTTCTTTTTGTGAGAAAACAATATAATTATTTTTTTCCACTTTTAGAAAATTTATTTTACAAAATGAACTTAATTTTTAAATAATCATGTCAAAATTATCCTAGAGTGAATTTTTGATAATTTTCTAAAATGATTGTTTTTTATTGAATAGTGAAAATACTAATTTTATTGATATCTATCATTTTGTTTCAAGTATTACAAAGTTTCATTTTTTTTAAAATAATTTTAAAATTAAAATTAGTTAATTTTTATTATTAATAATCCAATTAAGGATATTATAATTAATTTTATATTGGATTTGGTATAAAAAAGTTTTTATACTTAAGAAAACATTTATAGTAACCTAGGCTTCTCATACATAGATATTTCATCTTTTTATATAAATATTTAATACCTTACACAAACACACACTAGAGGACCATAATAGTTTAGCGACTTTGGAGACTAGGTACACACTCTTCTAATTTGGTGAAATATCTTTAACATATCCCATAAAAATATTCTCTTTTAGTCTTCTTCACAAACGTACCCTACTTAATACCTTTCTTCATAACTTGGGGAAAGGAAAAATAAGAATGGGATAACTTATATGCTCAATAAGGGTAAACAAGGGATATATATAAGAATAGCATGAACATAAAATCATGATACCATGTGCATAATATTTTAAAAATATACCTTGTATATCAAATATCACAATATTGAGTCATATCCTAAATATTGGATGTTCATAATACATGAATCATAAGGGAATCAAAGAACATGATCCATAAGATCATAAAATTGGTATAAGACATATATTTATGGAATACACATCAACTTATAACATTGTGAACATGTATAAATAGAGATAGGTTCACTCATTTAGTGAAGGACATGAAATAAGCCCCTTATATAAACTTATGGACATTCAATTAGGTCCACACATAAAATTATAGACATGAAAGATAGGTCCACTCATAAAACTATGAACATTTAATTAGGTACACACATAACATTGTGAATATGTAATCAGGTTCACACATAACATTATAAACATGTAATCAGGTTTACACATAACATTGTAAACATGTAAGCAGGTTCACACATAACATATTAAATTATGATTTATCCGTATTTACACAATTAATTGGAGAAAAATATAGGTCTCACCCATCACATAATAAAAATCATAAGTATGCATGCTACAATATCATAAAACATTCATTATATCATAACCCATGAAATGAAATTTTTTCAATAAAAATTTCATCATATCATAACCAATGGAAAAGAGACAATTTACATAATCATTTCATCATTTCATCATGGGATACCATGTGAAAAGAAGTTTGTTTCATAAGAATATCCTCATGGTATAACCCATGGAATAGAAAAAGGGTTTTATAAATATCTTTTCATCATAACCGTAAACCAATTAGAGAAAGAATAAGAATTATATCATTAAATAATATCTCCAATAAGGCATAAGTAACATCAAGGAATGTCATATTATATAGAAAATTATTTTGAAAGACCATTTAAAAAATTTCACAATGAAAATTACTTTACTTTGAAAATCACTGTTTAAAATTAAAATTTCATAAAATATTTTGAAAATCCTTTTCTTTGAAAATAACCTTGATAAAATATAATGGAATGTTTAACAATTATTTAAAAAAATTTATTACAGAAAATAGCCTTTACACTTTGAAAAAAACTTTTTAAAACTTAAATAATTTTCTTTAAAAATAACCTTGAAAATAACCTTTAAAACTTATAATGGAAGCTTTAAAAATCATTTAAAACATTTTCTTAAGGAAAATTCCTCAACTTTTATTTTTTTTAAAAATAAATCATTTTGAAAATCCTTTTCTTGGAAAATAGAATTGAAATATTAGAAAGGAATACCTAAAGTAAATAATGGTTATGATGGTGGATTTTTTATAATTTCATACATGTTAAAATAAATATTCCTTTCATATTTTTAGTAAAATCCAAAAAACACATTGTTTGGAAAATGAGTTGAAAATTCCTTTAATTTTTTTTATAAAATTAGAAATTTTTTAAAAATTACTTGACTAAATTGTATTAAAAATTTTAAAAACATTTTTGAAACCGTTTTTAGAAAACATGGTTTTGAAAGAAAAAGTGTTTTCAACCGAAGAGATAAATAAATGAGTTTTTTCTTAAAAAAATCATTTTGAAATCTTGTGTACACAAAGAGAGGAAAATCAAGGGAAAAAATATATTCTCCAAAAATAACTAGAATATAAGTAAATTTAGTATTTTATTGATAGATATATCAAAACATTTCATCATTGGAGGTATAATGATGAGAAATCCTGATAAATGGTGAAATTGTAACATAAAACCCTTACCACCTTGGTAACTTTGAATTGTAAGACCCGTGAAAGGAAAAAATTAAAAAAAAAATTAAAATATCATGAAAATAAATAAATTAATGGTTTTACATGTCAAATGGTATGTATATACACCTCATAAAATAAGATAGGTGTATAACATGACATAAGTCTCAAAGAAGGCAAATTGAGACAAAAATTCATTGCCACTTTAGAAATATTTTGAATTGTAATCCACAATAAAGAATAAAATCAAATGAAACATTAAATATATTGAAAATAGTAGGATTTAGGATATAACATGTCTAAGGGAAAGTATATACATTGTACAAAATAAATGAGTGGTGAATTTATATATGTCTCCCATAAATAAAAGAGAGACTTGAAAATCCATTACCTTAAGTGTCAAATTCCTTTATAAACATTAAAAACTCTTATATAATAAATGTAAGTTTATTATTAATCTATTATAGAACCACAATTATATATATTATACCACATATGATTTAATTATGACCATTTGTTACCCATTTATTACCAATTACTTGTTAAAATTAAGTTTTTGGTAATAACCACTTAGTTTTTTATATATGTTTTGAATATTTATTTTTAGTACTCTCAATTTTATCATGGTTGAATCATCAACATAATAAGAATATGTTACAACCCGACCCAAGACAAGGCTCGAGTCACAATTACCCCAAGCCTGCCTCTATAGGCAAGGGGCTGGTGACTAGTGTTGAAGGCCTAACTAACACGAGGAGGTCTTTTCCTAAGTACCTATATGCACACACACAACCATATTGATACAAAAGTGCTGAGGGAAAGAGGAAAATATTCAACACTGCTATAATGTAAACCAATCATGCATGACCCTTTAGACGGTACAAAATTATAGTAGTGTAAACTAAAAGTTAAAAGGAAAAAAATACATGACCACCTAGAAATATGTCCCAACTTGAAAAAAATGGAAAATTAAATATCTAAGAGAACCCAACTCCTAAATCCCAAGCTATGACCATCATACACGGTCGAAGCATCTTGTATCCCTAAGCTCCTCTAAATTCATGGTCAGCCTATCTGACATCTACATAAGACAAAACATGTGTGGGAAAATCCCATGTTGGGGTGAGTATATATATATCTAGTAGGACACACCAAAAGGTGAAGGAGGGAGTAGTAATAAATACAACACAAATAGAAAGATAGTAGATCCGAGATACATTTAAAGAGAAGAGATCAACCCCAAAAGAGAGTGAAAGTAAGATTGTACAAACACAAGAGGATAAACACGGTGAGTAGATGAAATATCAGTCTAGTATTCACCACATATAACAAGAGAGTAGACTCATCCAACCATGAGAAGCTAGACAGGGAAATCATGTGGCATACCCCACACGTCTTTGCCTCTATTAGAAGGAAATTAACTAAATATAAGGCATGGATATATAAGAATATATATATATACTCATTTGAAAGAATCCCAAATGAGAGAGTAAAGGGATCTTCATCTCACAGATCATACCAAGAATAATAGTATCCAATAGTTCTAAAAGTATATCAACAATGCTCAACATCTCACGCGTCTACCCAAAAGTAACTGTCCAAGTCTAACCACACCTCCTCACTATGCTGCATAGTCGAGGGGCCACAAACTCAAAGTAGAGGACCCTCAACCTATTAAATTAGGGGGTTCTACTCTATAATCCATCAAGGACACCACTTCCCAACTATGATGGAGGGTCAACTTGGTGTCCGTTGAGGACTCCACTACCCACCAATACTGGAGGGTCAACTCGGTATCTATCAAGGATGACACTTTATAGCTATACTGGAGGGTCAACTCAGTATCTATTGAGGACACCACTGCCTATCTATTATGGATGGTCAACTTAGTATCAATAGAGGATGCCACTACCCAGTTATGCTAGAGGGTCAACTTGGTATTTGTTGAGGACACTACTTCCTAGCTACGCTAGAGGTCAACTTAGTATTGACTGAGGATGCCACTACCCAACTATGCTGGAGGGTCAACTTGGTATCTGTCGAGGACACCACTGCCTAGCTATATTGGAGGGTAAAATCAGTATGTTCATCAAGGAACTCCACTACCCATCCTTGTAGGAGGGTACTACTCATAAAGGTCCTAGTGATCCTGCGTGATCACTGTCATCATCAAGCATTGCCTTTTTGGGTGCCATTCCCAGAACATTTCAAATCATATCTCCAAATCCACAATTAAGGGAACCATCAAATTATATGACGAAAAAAATCTGTATTAGGCTACTCACTAGAAAAAATATGAGTTCAAATGAAGGATATACGTATGGTTAAAGTTTTCTAAAAAAGGAACTAAGGGTACACAACATGTGAGGTGATCCACAAGAAGTGCGGTCCCATTTCACCACCTGGTCGTTTCCCTGACCGTGACATGAATCCATACCATTTATTAGTACATTACATATAGGTGTACTACATGGAATTTCCAGGCTTACCAGGACTGGGCTGTGTCCTACTCATCGTGTCAGTGTACCGGACCATATGTTCATGTACCAGACCCCATGTCCATGTACCAGACCCTGTGTCTATGTACTTGTGTACACGACTATGTAATTTCACATGGTTTACCTCCCATGTGATCCTTCACATGGGTTACAATTCAGGTAAGGGGTACGTGATGTATAATAGGACTACATGCCGTGTCATCCTTATCTTTTACAAAACCCTAGCCACCACTGTTGAGGGGGATACATGCCCTCTGTTCATCCCACTACATGATGTGTAGTCAGTATTTCTCTAGATTATCAGATATAATATTTGCACCTCAAATCAGGACATGATTCCATTGATCTCACCTCAAATCCATCAAAGATGAGAATATTTGTCCATGCTTCGTGCTTTATGATCATAGTTTGTAAAAAATTGGCTCTGGTTTGAATTTGTGTAAACCATTACGCCATTGCATGTATCAAAGACTTATGTTGTTTATTAATCAATAATTGATCATACAAACTATAATCATCTCTTTTAAATATTTCCATATCTAGTCTTAGTTCACAAATATGCGACTCTTTCATCGATCTGTCATGGTTCCATGGGTTTGATATGTAGGATCGATATGGTACTGATTGTAGTATCAAAATAATGATGTAGATGCTCGATATACAAGAGGGGGGGGGGGTGAATTGTATACTTTAAAAATTCCTTAAGGAAATTTTGTATAAAAAAAATTCACAACACCTCTAAGTTATACAAACTTGATTGATTCCAGAAATGTCGTTCTGAGAATGAGATTCCAGAAATGTCATTCTGGAAATGAAACTAGTTCTACAAACTTAATAGATTCCAGAAATGTGATTCTGAAAATGAAACTTAAAAAAAGTTTACAACAACAAAGATTCTACCTTAAACATATAGAATCCTATTTAAATAGAGTACAAGTAAAAGGAAGTATAAGATAGTTATACTTTTCTCAACAATCAAAATACAGCAGAAAATAAACTTAAAATAGTACAAGTAACAAGTATAGAAATCTTTTAACCCAAAGAGTAGGGTATCCAAAAAACTTGGATAAAGGTCCCTTGATTTATACTTTTAGGAAAGTATATCTTACCCAAACCCAGGTAATCCCTCAATCTGAAGATCGGTATCTGTCTTGCTATCCCCGCAAGCCCTCTATTTAGAAGGAAATCAGAACCACTATCTTCCAAACACAGAAGCACATGATCATCATGATCAGAATCTGCATGAAGCAAGTCTAAAAATGTTTTTCACACCCAAAAAAGTTTTTCACAACATCTACATGAAGCAATGAGAGTTAAAAGAGCCTCTATATCTAGAAATAACTTCAGTATGTAAGTAAATTCTGAAAAAGTTCAAAAGTTATGAGATCGTTCAAATGTGCTCCTATTTATAGGTACAACTTCAACGATCAACTCCCTCCTCCAATGGTCATATTTTTCCTTGAATTTTAGAGGGAACTATATACATGTCACTCAAACAACGATTAGTAAATAATAGAATGCACGGTATCATTTTATGACTCAAACACGGGTAAGTGAAAATATGATTACTTAGCTAAAACGATTTTTCCAAATGTAAGGAAAGATAGAATTTGAAATCTAAGAAAGTTAACCTTCGGAGTCTATAATATAAGAATATTTAGATTCTGTTTCTCAGGAATTTGGAATTAAAATTCTATAGACTTCAGAGTCTGAATTCATAAGAATTCGAAATTTGAAATTAGAAAGTTTGGAGTCTGAACTTAGAAAGTTTGGAGTCTAAATTTAGTGAATTCGGAGTCTGATCTTTAGAAAGTTTGGAGTCTAAACTTGGAAAGTTCAGAGTCTGAATTTAGGGAATTCAGAACCTGAATTCGGATCCTGAAAATAGAATGATTTATATCTAAGTATTTATAGGATTCCGATGTTTTAGATGTGAACCTGAATTTTATACTTAGAGATAAAATGAGTTAGGTTATAAAATGAATAATGAAAAATAGGTAAGGATAAATTTTTCTTAGGGAAGGAAAATTTTCCTTATCAAGTAAAATCTTCGGGAAAATGAAATTTTCCTTAAGATAGGGTGTTTGTGATTTTCAAAACACGAGGAATGGAGAAGTCGTAAGGAAACCTTATTAACTCAACAATCTCCCCAAGCATGAAGGAATGGAAAATTCATAAGGAAACCTTATTTACTCAATAATCTCCCCCTTTTTGGAAAGCACAAAAATCCTTACGAAAAAGAGAAAAAGAATATAAGGGCTTAGAAATTTTATAGACTTGTAAATAAAACTTATCTCCCTTGACATATGGGAAATGATTAATAAAAATAATTCCCCCTTAGTCTTTGGAAACACTCATGATCGTATTCTTGATTTCCAGATTGAGACTTATCATTTTATTGCATACAGAAATCTTCTTGGATAAGAACTCCCCCTTAGATGAACTCCCCCTTAGGGAAATTTCTTCTTTTACTTTTATTCTTTTTTAACATTCTTTTCTCCCCTTGGTGATTTTCAAAAAGGATTAAATTTAATGGAAAGGTAAATGTGGTACCTGAAGTATTAGTACTAGACAAACAAAAATATAAAGAGAAACTGTAAATTTCATTAGGATTGGAAAAATTTATACAAGGAAGGAATAAAACAAAAGATCTGAATTGAACAATTTTATCCTTCCTTCTCCTTCAACATCAACTTATTTACTATTGTTTTTAGCTTCTTGAGTTCCTTGTGGTCTTCCTATGCTCTTTTAAGAAGCTGATCCCGATCTTAGGTTTTATTCTCTAAGGATTTGATTCTTTCTTCTTGAGCCTTAAGAGATTTTTCTTTCCACTTTAGAACTCCTTCTTGCTTAGAAAATTTTTCCTCAAGCTTTATTCTATTATCAATTTCTCATTTCTACCTTTGAGCAACTAAATACAACTTCCCATTCAGATCTTTTACTTCTTGAGTCCGAGAATTCTATTCTAGAGTTAACTTCTCCACAAAACTGGTTGTGAGATCCATTATCTTCAAATATTTAGTGTCAAATGAATCCTTGACACTTTCTATAACACCCCAAGCTTCCAAGGTACACTTATATTTGAATAATACAGTAGCGTGTGTTGTACTCAACTTCGAGTTCTAACATACACCATAACCAATCAAACTAGCCTTTATGAATAGTAATACCCACTTTTTAAAATTTTATAAATTTTATCTTTAAAAATGGACTTCATTTTTGGATTCAGAATATCGAAATTTTCTTAGGGTGAATTTTTGGTATCTTTCTAATGACTTTCAATTTTTGATGAATAGTGAAAAACACTGAGTTACAGTTTAAAACCGAATTTTTATTTTAATAATTATTTATTTTATTTAAATTTATTTTAGGTTAAAATAGATACATAATACCTATATAAGTTCAATGTAATTCATTGGAGTCAGTTTATAAAAATTTTAGATATATAAAAATTTTATAGAACTTTTCACCGCCTTTTACCCACCTCCTAGGAGAATTTACAAATTCATATAAAACTTAATTTTACCACTTCTGTGAGTGGAATTTCTAAAATCTGAGAGACACGGTTAATATCAAGGAGTAAAATGTGGTTCAATAAGATAAAAATAATTTTTGGTGAATAGTAACTTTTACTTTTATTTACCACGGTTAAAAGTAAATAGGGTAATTAAGGGTAAAAATGATATTATTATTACCCTAACACATGTCATAATTCTATTGGATAAGTATAATTCGACCAAAAACAACCTTAGTAATAAAATATTAACCTCTTTGGTCCACTTGGATTAGATTAGGACATTTATTATTATTTAATTCAAAGAAGAGGTAAAAGAGTTAAAATCAAAGTTTAATAATTAAAACATTTTTAATATAGAGTTATACATAAGATAAATTTGATTATAAATATTCATTTTATATATAAAAATATTTCATACATAATTTTATTTTATTTACAATTTTTAGACATTAAATACTTTTATTTATTTATGACATAATGATAATGCAGTAATTACCTTATTAGTGAAATATTAAAATAATTCATATTATAAATACCCAAATAAATATAATTTGAGACTTTTAATGAATTCCACGAATTTTATAGGTTAATATGACATGTTAGGGTTGGTTAAATAAATTATGTTCTAAGTAATAATTCGGTTATGAATTTACCAAAAACAAAATACCAAATAGTGTCAAAATTGACATAAAAGAGTTTTTAAAACAAATATTATATTATTAATTGATATTCAATTCCTAAAAATCTTGGGTTCATCCAAGAAACTTATATAATGATAGACGTATCATTAATGAACCACTTGGGGTTCTCTTGGATGTATATAGTATGTTTATTAACCATATAATATAAAAATACAAAGAGACATGGTAAATGTCAAACTATTTAACTAAGAGTTAAATATAAATGATAAGGTTAATTTATTGACGCAAACCTGTATAAAATCTATTGGTTGAAAGGATTTCGACCCATACCCATCTTAGCCTAGAAATAATTCACTTTGGATCCATTATAAACCGAATATGAATTTATTATAAAATAATATTTCTAGCTTTTCCTAAGGTGCCCCTCACCCCTCTTATAAAAGGGAACTCCCCCTTCTCTCAAATTCATACCTTCAAATCCTTTTGGTTCGGCAAACCCGTACCCAAATATCATCTCAACTTCTCTCAATTCATCCTAGAGGCATTACATTAGTCAGAAAGCCAACTTAAGGAGACCTTTTGATCAAATCAAAAGGAAGAACCTGAAAACGAGGTAATGTTTTCACCACCCTCTTTCAAGTTCCTTTCTTCTTACACTTCCTTTTTCTTTGTTGATTCCATTATAAAATAATAAATCCAGTATATTCTATATAATGTGATGTTATTATAAATATGTTACAACCAAATTCATCATTCTATCCATCCTTTGAATGACATGTCACCATACGTGCGTACGTACGGCTTACCATCTCCACATCGTGGTGTAATTGTTATTCAATACATAATTATTTGGATGGGTATGATAATTATGTTTAATTGATGTAAATAATAAATATAACATGAAAATTATTCTGTATATATGATACACCATCCAATTATATATTATTTTAATATCAATAGAATGATATTGTCGCTCGTGCGTACGTACGGACTACTGTCTCCATGAACGCGATGAGATTCATTCCCCATCATATCCATTCAAGAATAATTCTCATTTGATGATTAAAAGTAAGGTTTAAGGACTTGATATAATTATGGATATGTATAAGATACAACCTATCCATAACAAACATGGTGTACGTAACAAATCATATAAAATAAAATGAATCAGTTAACACCTGAAACGACGATAATACTAAAATATTATTAACAAAGAAATATTAAAAGATCATATATGATATAATATTTATGTATATGATTCTTTTATAATTTAATAAAAATGATTTAACTATTATACAGGAGCTTAACCTACCCTCGACCAAGGAAAAGTACAAGTTAAGGGTTTATTTCATAATCTCTTCATTATCCAAGGTTGTTTATACGTAATTATTTACTAGAACTTCTTTATCATCCACATCCATGTTTCCTAAAAATGTATTTGAAAAAATTATTACTATTTTATAGAATATGGGTTAAATTAATTTATACCCTCATTTGACTTTTTATAATATGTTTATAAAGGAATCTTTCCATCGTTTTCCAAACAAGGTCCTTTTTAACCTTTTCGACAGAATTAAGGTAAAAATGTCTTTTTTTAACTTATACGGTGGGTGCGTCTATTTTACGCCATTATAAAATCATCTAAACTTCTCTTACAAGATTATAATAACATTTTCAAAGTAAATGTTTTCTTTTATAATTATGTGACTTTTAAATGATTTCAAAAAAAGAGATATTTCTCTCAAATAGTTTTGATTTCATCTATGTCAACATCCTTTGATGGATTTTAAGTTTATTTGAAGTTGATTTATTATGATACAAAAATTCCATATTGTATTGAAGGTTTTGTGATATGTTTTACTGTTGATGTTTTATTTTTATACCATTCATGGTTTATGGATAAATTATTGACATTTCGTATGGTAGGTTCAATATGAATGTTTATGTTATGTTTAAAATTGTTCATATGAGGAATGCATTGGACTTAGTAAGTGACGGGTGGAGCCCGCTATAGCTCCTCGATGCATCGGTAGGTCTCATGAGACAAACTAGTTTCTTGGCACAAGGCCTTGACAAAAAATTATTTGTAGTCTTGGCACAAGGCCTTGACTATGTGGTTATGATAGTCTGGAATTATGCCTTCCATTATTATGAAATTGATTATTGATATTGCATGTGATTATTCGACTTGTAGAATATCCATGTGAATAATTAAATGGAATTATTTCATTTTATCTTTTCCATATTATGATGAAGTTCAAGTTTAAAAGGAATTTGTTTTAGTTATACAT
This sequence comes from Viscum album, assembly GCA_963277665.1. Lineage (NCBI taxonomy): Eukaryota > Viridiplantae > Streptophyta > Magnoliopsida > Santalales > Viscaceae > Viscum > Viscum album. The sequence goes on from OY728151.1 coordinate 1,222,926,618, forward strand.
TGCCTTAAATGTTTATGTTTATTTATGAAAGTTTCTGCTATATTTTTATCCTTACTGAGCATCTGAGCTTATCCCTTTCAATGTTTTATTTTTCCTAGGATGTGAAAAATTATTTTATGAATGTCCTATAGGGATAGTATGAGGGGATATGAATATAAGATGTTGTTGTAGTTTTTTTCACTTTATGATGTAATGTAAGACTTATGAATATATCTAGTGTTTCCAAGGCTACTAAACTAATCGGTTTTTCGAGACTTGATCTTTTGTGATCATGCCAATGTTATGTAATAATGCACTGACTCTAGGTAACTAGGGTCAGGGCGTTATAGTTGGTATTAGAGGAAGTTTAGTACAAACATTGGAAGCTATATTTAGATAAAATCTGATTAGATCACATAGCCCTAAGATAGACTTTAATGATTAGTATAGAAGAACTTCCTAGAATTTTGGTATTGTAGAGATTTTGTGAGTTTTCTGAGAAATACATCCCTATCTAGATACGATTAGGTAGAGGTGGCTCTGGAACAGATGTACCTAGGGGTAAAACCTGAAAACACCACTTTGATCTAGACTCGAATGGGAACTGGTGCACGACAACGGGCCCTGCTGCACTCTTGGTTATGACACTCCCAAGGGATATGCTTTGGATAATTCTCATTTTATTTAAAAACTATTATGAAGGGTTTATGAGTATATACTTACTCAAAGAATTTTTTTTATGATTATGGATTATATCCATAAACTGTTCAATTTATGTTAAGTGTTTTACAAGTTTGGATTTATGTATTACGATTCATAAACTAATCTAGTGTATGCCATTGTTTATAAATGGTGCCTAGTGGAAGGAATGGAAACTATATCAATGCAATAAATCCATGTAGTGATTTCCCTCCTGCTCAAGATAATTATAGTGGAGCTGGTGATGCAACTGGTGCTGATCAGCTAATCACCATACTGGAACAACTCACTCAGGTTATGAATAATAACCTTACCCATATGGAGCACCCTGATCTACAACGTGGAGGATCAATGTTAGATTGCTTCATGAGGAAAAAAACACCAACATTAAATGGGGGTACAAATCCACTAATAGGTGAGCAATGGATAAATTCCTTAGAGAAAATATTCCATGCCTTGGGGAGTAGCGAAAGTGAAAAAGTTGTCATGGCAGTTTACCGACTCACTGGAGATGCTGATTAATGGTGGTCATTGATTCAAAACACGAAGGAAGATGATGAAGTTTCAAATATGGAATGGAGGGAGTTTAAATATATTTTCTTAGAAAAATAATTTCCTCATGACCATCGAGTGGATATGGAAAGAAAATTTCTAAGTCTGAGGAAAAAGGAGGATGAGAATGTTGCAAAGTATGAGTCAAACTTTACAAGGTTAGCAAGGCATGCTGCAAATTATATACGTAACCCAAGAAGTAATATTTATCATTTCTTTGATGGGTTAAAACCTTTTCTCCATCGAGCATTAGTCTCATAATCCTTCTCGTCGTACGAAGATATTGTCTCATGTGCTATCAAGACAAAAAAAGAATTCTCAAAGTCTTATGACTTTAAAGCAAAGCAAGAGAAGAAGAGATCTTCTGATCACTCTGGAAATGAAAATAAGGGGAATAAGGGAAAAGTTTAATATCCATCATGCAATAAATGTGGGAATAAACACCCCGGTACTTGCTTAAAAGGAATTTCAGTCTGTTACAAGTGTGGTGAAAAAGGCCACCAAGCTCGTTATTACAAGGGGAATAAATAAGCTACCAATGTTTAATGCTACAATTACACAGAGATGGGAAATTATGCAAATGAATGTTCTAAGAGTCAGAGAAACTTACCTCAGAAAATTACAAGGGATCAAGGCCAAGCTTATGCTATCACTACTGCTGAGGTAAAAGCTCTGAAAGATGTGGTGGCAGGTAATTTAATGGTTTCCTCAAGTTTAGCCAATGCTTTATTTGATTCTGGATCATCGCATTGTTTCATATCTTCCCAGTTTGTTAAGAAAATTAGATATTTCCAATTTTATTTAACAAGGGATTTGTCAGTTAAAACTCCTAAGGGAAGTATCATCACAACAAAGTTTTGGGAATCCGTTCCCATTAGAGCATATAAATGTTCTTTATATGCTGATCTCATCGTCATACCTATGATTGAGTTTGATATAATCTTCGGTATGGATTGGATTTCAGACCATGATGTGAATATTTATTATAAGAATAAGGAGGTTAATATTTTTGATGATGATGATAAGGAACACCTTATCTTTAGAGAAAAATCACCACCACCTAATTCTTATCTAGATCCACCCCCAGTAGCTCAACTAAATTCAATTATTGGGGAGGAAGAGAATGAAATGACTGTGGTTGAGGAAAGGAATGTTCAAATAGAGAATGTACCTATTGTGAAAGAATATGTAGATGTGTTTTTGGAAGATTTACCTGGACATCCTCCAGAATGATAAATTGAGTTTTCCATGGATTTAATTCATAGTTCAAGGCCTATATCGAAGACCCCTTATAGAATGACCATTGTGGAATTAGTTGAACTAAAGAAACAACATTAGGAATTGAGTAATAAGGGATTTATTCTCCCTAGTGTTTCTCCATGGGGAGCCCCTATAATTTTTGTTAAGAAGAAAGATGGATCTATGAGGTTATGTATCGATTGCAGGGAGATCAATGCTATAACAATAAAGAACAAGTATCCCCTTCCTCGCATTGATGATTTATTTGACCAACTGCATGGAGCTCAATAATTTTCAAAGATTGACCTTCAATCTAGATATCATCAGTTGTGTGTGAAGAAGGAAGACATTCCGAAAATAGCATTTCGAACTAGGTACGGGCATTACGAGTTTACAGTAATGCCTTTTGGGATGACTAATGGACCCTCTGTTTTCATGGATCTAATGAACATAGTTTTCAAGGAATATCTTGATGAATTTGTAGTGTTATTTATTGATGATATCTTGGTATACTCCAAAAGCTACAAAGATCATGAAAATCACTTGCGCATTATCCTGAAGACTCTTAGAATACATGAATTGTATGTGAAGTTTAGCAAGTGTGAATTTTGGATTCAAGAGATTTCTTTTCTTGGACATATTGTCTCTAAGGATGGAATTTCCATTGATCCTTCTAAGACCAAGGAAATAAAATAATGGCTAGAACCGACGAGTATAACTAAGGTACACAGTTTTATTGGTTTAGCAGGTTATTATCGACGTTTCGTCTAGAATTTTTCCCGGTTGGCTAACCCATTAACAAATCTCACACGTAAAAGGGTTAAATTTGTTTGGACAAAAGAGTCCGAAGAATGTTTCAAAGAACTGAAGAGAAGATTAGTCAATTATCCTATATTGAATCTACCATCGGGGAATAATGGGTTTGTTATTTATAGTGATTCTTCAAAGAAAGGACTTGGTTTAGTCCTTATGCAGAATGATAGGGTTATTGCCTATGCATCACGATAGCTAAAAATTCCTGAGAAAAATTATCCTACTCATGATCTTTATTTAGAAGATGTAATATTTTCTTTTAAGATTTGGAGACACTATCTATATGGTGAGAAATGTGAGATTTATACTAATCAAAAGAGTTTGAAGTATATTTTCTCACAGAAAGAACTCAACATGAGGCAAAGGTGATGACTTGAACTACTCAAGGATTATGATTTCACTATAATGAGGAAGGAAAATAAAGTGGCAGATACTTTGAGAAGAAAATATCATGGAGTTTTGAACAATATGAGAATTTAAAGGGATCTTATTTTCATGGATCTAGTGAAGATGGACATGGGAATAACCATGGAAGGTGAAACATTACTGCTTTTTCAAATGGTTGCCAAACCATCTTTACTAGAAAGGATTAAGAGTTCTCAGACCGATGATGAAGAGTTTCAAAAAAAGATTTAAGTTGTGAATGATGGGAGATGGAGTGACTTTGTGTCTGAAGATGGAATTTTGAAATTTGTGAGGAGACTTTGTGTTCCCGATATACCTGATATAAAAAGGGAATTGTTGGACAATACTCATAGTTCCAATTTCTCTATACACCCAGGGAGAACCAAGATGTATATAGATTTGAAGGAACATTTTTGGTGGGACAACATGAAGAGGGAGATTTCTGATTTTGTGTGAAGATGTATGGTTTATTAACAAGTGAAAGCTGGAAGTCAACAGCCTGGAGGAGTCATGAAACCTCTTCCCATACCTGAGTGGAAATGGGATAATATCACGATGGACTTTGTTATGGGACTACCAAAGACTCATAGAAGGAACGATGCAATATGGGTTATTGTTGATTGTCTTACCAAATCAACACATTTTCTTGCTATAAGAGAAGATCTACCACTTGAATGTCTTTCAAGGCTATATATTAATGAAGTTGTGAGACTTCATGGAGTACCCCTATCAATTGTTTCTGACCGTGATCCCCGTTTTACTTCAAGATTATAGAAGAGTCTTCAGAAGGCCTTGGATACAGAACTTCGTTTGAGCACTACCTACCACCCTCAAACATATGGACAATCAGAACAGACTATTCAAACCTTAGAAGACATGTTGAAATATTTCTCACTTGACTTTCAGGGTATGTGGGATCAATATTTACCTCTGGTGGAATTTTCCTATAACAATAGCTTCCATTCAAGTATTCGGATGGCACCATATGAAGCGTTATACAGAAAGAGATTTCACACACCAAACTGTTGGGATGACGTTGGTGAAAGAAAACTCATAGGCCCAGAACTAGTGGAGGAAATGATGGAAAAGGTTAAGGTAATCCAAAACCACATCAAAGTAGATCAAAGTAGGCAGAAGAGCTATGCCGATAACCGAAGGAAGGATTTGAAATTTCAGGTAGGATATCATGTTTTCTTGAAGGTATCTCCATGGAATTGAGTTATACATTTCAGTAAGAAAGGCAAACTGAGTCCCAGGTACATCAGACCTTTCAAAATTATAGAACGAATTAGGGCTGTAGCTTACCATTTGGCAATGCTGCAAAATCTCTCCAAAGTTCAAGATGTGTTCCACGTATCACTATTGAGAAAATAAATACCTGACCCAATGCATGTACTCACCTTTGAAGAATTAGAACTGGAACCCGATCTGTCATATTGCGAAGAGCCTGTCAAGATTCTTGATACGAGAGAACAAGTGTTGAGAAACTGGACGACTCGTCTGGTAAAAGTTCTATGGAGAAACCATAAGATGGAAGAGGAAACGTGGGAACCCGAGGAAATTATGATGAAGAACCACCAGGGTATTTTTATGCAGTAATATTCTAGAAATTTTGAGGACGAAATTATTTAGAGTGGAGAATGTAACACCCCAATCTTCCACGACACGCTTCTCTTTGAATAATACAGTATCATGTGTTGTACACAACTTCGAGTTCTAACACACACCATAACCAATCAAACTAGCCGTTATGAATAGTAATACCACTTTTTGAAATTTTATAAATTTTATCTTTCAAAATGGACTTAATTTTTGGATTCATAATATCAAAATTTTCTTAGGGTGATTTTTTGGTATTTTTCTAAAAACTTTCATTTTTTGATGAATAGTGAAAAACACTGAGTTATAATTTAAAACTGAATTTTTATTTAAATAATTAATTATTTTATTTAAATTTATTTTAGGTCAAAATAGATACATAATACCTATATAAGTTCAATGTAATTCATTGAAGTCAGTTTATAATAATTTTAGATATATAAAAATTTTATAGAACTGTTCACCGTCTTTTACCCACCTCCTAGGAGAATTTGCAAATTCACATAAAACTTAATTTTACCGCTTATGTGAGTGGAATTTAGAAAATATGAGAGACACAGTTAATATCAAGGAGTAAAATGTGGTTCAATAAGATAAAAATATTTTTTGGTAAATAATAACTTTTACTTTTATTTACCACGGTTAAAAGTAAATAGGGTAATTAACGGTAAAAATGATATTATTATTACCCTAAAACATGTACTAATTATATTGGATAAGTATAATTCGACCAAAAAAACCTTAGGAATAAAATATGAACCTATTTGGTCCACTTGGATTAGATTAGGACATTTATTATTATTTAATTCAAAGAAGAGTTAAAAGAGTTAAAATCAAAGTTTAATAACTAATTTTTTTTAATATTGGGTTATACCTAAGATAAATTCAATTATAAATATTCATTAGAAAGATAAAAATATTTCCTACATAATGGTATTTTATTTATAATTTTTAGACATTAAATACTTTAATTTATTTATGACACAATGATGATGCTGTAATTACCTTATTAGTGAAATATTAAAATAATTTATATTATAAATACCCAAATAAATATAATTTGAGACTTTTAATGAATTAAAATAATTTTATAGGTCAATATGACATGTTAGGGTTAATTAAATGAATTATGTGCGAAGTAATAATGCTGTTATGAATTTAGAAAAAACAAAATACCAAATAGTGTCAAAATTGACATAAAAGAGTTTTTTAAAAAAATATTATATTATTAATTGATATTCAATTCCTAAAAATCTAAGGTTCGACCAAGAGACTTATATAATGATAGGTGTATAATTAATGAACCACTTGGGGTTCTCTTGGATATATATAGTAAGTTTATTAACTGTATAATATAAAAATACAAAGAGACATGGTAAATGTCAAACTGTTTAACTAAGAGTTAAATATAAATGATAAGGTTAATTTTGTGACCCAAACCTATCTAAAATCTATTGGTTGAGAGGATTTCGATCCATACCCACCTTATCCTAGAAATAAGTCACTTTTTATCCATTATAAACTGAATATGAATTTATTATAAAATAATATTTCTAGTTTTTCCTAAGGTGCCCTTCACCCCTCTTATAAAAGGGCACTCCCCCTTCTCTCAAATTAATACCTTCAATGCCTTTTGATTCGAAAAAACCCTACCCAAATATCCTCTAAAATTCTATCACTTCATCCTAGAGTCCTTTATTTAGTCTAAAATCCAACTTAAGGAGACCTTTTGATCAAATCAAAAGGAAGAACCTGAAGAAGAGGTAATGTTTTCACCACCCTCTTTCAAGTTCCTTTCTTCTTCCACTTCCTTTTTCTTTGTTGTTTCCATTCTAAAATAATAAATCCAGTATATTATATATACTGTGATTTTATTATAAATATGGTACAACCAAATTCATTATTCTATCCATCCCTTGAATGACATGTCCCTATACGTGCGTACGTACGGCTTACCGTCTCCATGTCGTGGTGTAATTGTTATTCAATACATAATTATTTGTATGGGTATGATAATGATGTTTAATTGATTTAAATAATAAATATAACATGATAATTATTCTTTATATATTATACACCATCCAATTATATATTATTTTAATATAAAAAGAATTATATTGTCGCTCGTGCGTACGTACGGACTACCGTCTCCACGAACGCGATGAGATTCATTCCCCATCGTATCCATTCAAGACTAATTCTCATTTGATGATTAAAAGTAATATTTAAGGACTTTATATCATTATGTATATGAATAAGATACAACCTATCCATAACAAACATGACTTACGTAACAAAGCATATAAAGTAAAACAAATCAGTTAACACCTGAAACGATGATAATACTAAAATATTATTAACAAAGAAATATTAAAAGATCATATATGATATCATATTTATGTATATGATTCTTTTATAATTTAATAACAATGATTTAACTTTTATAAGGGAGGTTAACCGACCCTCAACCAAGGAAAATTACAAGGTAAGGGTTTATTTCACAATCTCTTCATTATCCGAGGTTGTTTATACGTAATTATCTACTGGGACTTCTTTATCATCCACATCAATGTTTCCTAAAAATGTATTTCAAAACATTCTTACTATTTTATAGAATATGGGTTAAAGTCATTTATACCCTCCTTTTACTTTCTATAATATTTTCATAAAGGAATCTCTCTGTCATTTTCCAAACAAGGTCCATTTTAACCTTTTCGACAGAATTAAGGTAAGAATGTCTTTTTTTAAACTTATACGGCGGGTGCAGATATTTTACACCATTATAAAATCATATAAGCTTACCTTACAAGCTTATAAGAACATTTTCAAAGTAAATGTTTTCTTTTATAATTATAGGACTTTTATATGATTTCAAAAAAAGAGATATTTCTCTCAAATAGTTTTGATTTCATCTTTGTCAACATCCTTTGATGGATTTTAAGTTTATTTAAAGTTGATTTATTATGATACAAAAATTCCATATTGTATTGAAGGTTTTGTGATATGTTTGAATGTGGATGTGTTATTTTTATACCATTCATGGTTTATGGATAAATTGTTGACATTTCGTATGCTATTTTCAATACAAATGTTTATGTTATGTTTAAACCTTTTCATATGAGGAATGCATTGGACTTAGTAAGTGACGGGTGGAACCCGCTATAGCTCCTCGATGCATCAGTAGGTCTAATGAGACAAACTAGTGTCTTGGAACAAGGCCTTCAAAAAAACTTATTTGTAGTCTTGGCACAAGGCCTTAACTATGTGGTTATGATAGTCTGGCATTATGCATTCCATTATTATGAAAGTGGTTATTGATATTGCATGTGATTATTAGACTTGTAGAATATCCATGTGAATAAGTAAATGACATTATTTAATTTTATATTTTCCATATTATGTTGAAGTTCAAGTTTAAAAGGCTTTTGTTTTAGTTATACATTTCCTTAAATGTTTTTTTTATTTATGAAATTTTCTGCTATATTGTTATCCTTACTGAGCATCTGAGCTCAACCATTTCAATATTTTATTTTTCCCAGGATGTGAAGAAGTATTTTATGAATGACCAATAGGGATAGTATGAGGGGATATGAAGACAAGATTTTGTTGTAGTTTTTTTCACTTTATGATGTAATGTAAGACTTATGAATATATATATTGTTTCTAAGGCTACTAAACTAATAGGTCTTTCGAGACTTGATCTTTTGTGATCATGTCAATGTTATTTAATAATGCACTGACTCTGGGTAACTAGGGTTAGAGCATTACACTTTTTTAAAACTCATCAAGAATTCTCATATCTTCTATGGTTTTCTTTGACTAGCTGGTCATCTTCTTGTAAGATCTTCTGTGGGCTTTGTAATTTATGAAGAAGGTTTTGAAATCTACCTCAAGCTTGATACACTTATCCATCACTATGGATACTAAATCTGATTTCTGATTTAAGGAGTGTTGAAGCATTTGTCATCTCAATTCAATACTTAAAAATACTGGAATTGTTCCAACAAGCTTCTTCAAGGACTAAACTATGAAATCATGTCCTAGAGAGGATGATTCCAAATCAGAAATTTTGCTTGGTGAGGATTATTTTTCTAACCCAACGGCTTTACTCATTGAATATCCACCAGCATCTTTCTTCTTAACCACATATTTGGTAGTTGTATCATCTACCACCTGTTTTCCTTTATTAGCCTTTGGAATGGGTTGAATATCCACCAGCATCTTTCTTCTTAACCACATATTTGGTAGGTGTATCATCTACCACCTATTTTACTTTATTAGCCTTTGTAATGGGTTCCTCTTGGTCAGAAGATTCATGCTCACTATTAGACGACTGAATGATTTTGTCTTCATCTACCTCTTTGTTCTCTGCTCCTACCTCAGTATCTTCTGGATGAATGAAATCTCTATTGATGATTTATTCTTTAGATGTCTTATTTACTTCATATTCATCCTTCTATTCATCCTTTCCAAGAGTATCAAGCTTTGATGATTCAACTTGAGAGGTTCAGATTGATAATTTTCCTGAAGGGCTCTCCTTCTCATGAAAATCTTCAACTTGCCTTATCAGATCTTTGGTATCTCCACTACCAGCTTCTTCTTCTTTTTCTTCCACTTCTTTTTCTTCCGCACCAAATTCTTCTTGATGTTTTTCTGTAATCACAAATTTTTTTCCCATAGTCTCAGGTAATGATTCTATTTGGAAGGATTCTGGTACCAGAAACTTCTCGGATGCTTTCTCTATGACCTACAGGAGTGATTGCACTATCTCTGCCTCAATCAACTTGTTCTTTTGTTTCTTTTCTTTCTCTTCCTTCTCTAGATTCTTAGATGCCTTTTTCTTTTAGAGATTTTGCTTTATCAGGATCCTATCCAAACTTAGTCTCACCTTCTTTCATATTTTTCTTGTCTTCCCTCTACTTTGCTACAACCTCATCCAGATAAGCTTTTTTTTCTTTGGCTTTGGTGGTGCAGATTGGGTTTCCTTAACCATTGGAGTTTTTTCTTTCTCTTCTACTTCCTTAAACTTCCACTTCCTTCCTCCCTTATTAGAGGTCTCAACCGCCTCTTGTTTCTTAGAAATAGCATCCACTTCTTCTTCAGAAAGGTCATAGAATTCTTCAGATTCTATTGAAAAGACAACTTTCATTCTTCTCAAAGTATCATCACTTATAAGCATAACTTTTCAATTCCTTGACTTAGATATGCAAGGGATTTTGAAAGATTCTAGACACCGAACTATCATCATAGAAAGAATGGATGGAAACATAATAATCTGAGCTTTAAAATTTCCATTCTTAATGTTCTCAATCATAACAAGAATATGCTTGACCAATATTATTTTCCTTTGGTTTACCAAGAAATCCAGGATGTACATATCACTCTTCTTTAGTGTGTCCTTGTCTCATTTTCTCAGTATGATGAATCCTTGGACCCACAATTCTAGAATCCGATAATTTGTATCCAGGTGAAGAATTTTTGGAGTCTTTACTTAAAAAAGACCAAGAGAGGCCATAGCCTTCACCTTATCAAAACTTCCTTGTTTATTAGAAAACTTATGGGAACAAAACTCAGCTTCCCATTCATATGGTATACCAACCAATATTGCAGCCTTGGTGTAGGAAAGTGAATAAGTTTTTCCATAACACTTGAAGGAAAAATTATTCCTCCCTTCTTCCTTGAAAAAAGTCACTGACTCATAGAATTCTACTAATAAATCCGAGTATACCAAATCCCGAGCTTTCGGTTTTGAGAGTCAAATACTTTTCCATCCTTTAAGATTTATATTCTTTGCGATAATAGAATTGTACTTAGTGAAATTTTTTGGATCCACTAACCTCTCTCTGTATATCTGCCATTCAGATATTGGTTTGACGGTTGACATATCTTTCTGAGATGAAAGTTCGATAGACATTCAGAAGTAAGAAAGATTTGAAAAGTTCATAACGGACTTTTGTAGGAGGGTAGAGCTTCAGAATGCACGAGCTTGAGTTTCGATGTGGGAAAACCATCAGGGGGTCCTTTATATAGGCAAGTGATGTGATGGTTCAGGTTTTGTACTCAATCCAATGGTTGAAAAACCTTCTGATCAAATCTAATGGTCGAGATGATAGCTGGAAGAAAATTTCATAGAATCCGATCTTTTGAGGTTTTTTTAATAAAAACATTCGAATTCAATAAAAAAATGAATACAAAAAATTTAAAAACAAATAGAAATACCAAAAAATAAAGGATGATTAAAAAATTTAAGAATGAAAACATACCTTTCGGATTTCTAGGAATATTATTCGTAATGAGGAAAATTATTCTTGGAGAACTTTAGATTCTGAAAATTTTGATTACAAAAATTTTGACTACAAAAATATTTATTACGAAAAACTTCATTACGAAAATTTTAAGTATAAAACTCTTCATTCCAAAAATTTTAAGTACAAAAATATTAATTAAGAAAATTTTAAGTAAAAAAAATCTGCATTATGAAAATCTTAAGTACAAAAATCTTCATTCTGAAAATTTTAAGTACAAAAATCATCATTCTGAAAATTTTGACTACCAAAAATTTTGATTACGAATTTTTTTAACTAACAAGAAAATGTACCCCCCTATGAAAAAAAGTTCCTTACTGTAAGGAGATAGGTTTCAACAAGAAGTTATCATGGAATATTACCTTATGGTTATCATTCCTAACTTCTATTTAATGTATTCAAATCTATCGGAAGGTAAAGATTTTTTGAAAATATCATCAAGTTGATCTTGTGTTCCGATAAATTGAAGAATGATATCTCCTTTTTGTGTGTGATCCCTAAGAAAGTGATTTCTAATATCTATTTCTTTTGTGCGAGAGTGATGTACAAGGTTTTTGATTAATGAAATGGCATTAATATTATCACACAAAATTTGTGTTTTGGTAAAACTCATACCATAGTCTGTGAGTGTGTGTTGCATCCACCACGCTTGATCATAAAAACTTCCAGCTGCTACATATTCAGCTTTAGCAGTGGAAAGTGCTATTGAGTGTTGATTTTTTCATGACCAAGAAACTAATGAATCTTCTAAGAAATGACAAGTTCCAGATGTACTTTTCCTATCAATTCTACATCCACCAAAATCGGCATCCGATTTTTTTTTAAAACAAAATCCTTTCCAGAAGTGTAAAAGAGTCCTAGATCCATGGTTCCCTTTAAGTAGCGAAAAATTATTTTCCATGCCTTTAAATGATATTCCTTAGGATTGGATTGATATCTTGTACAAAAGCATACTGAAAACATTAAGTCTAGAGTACTGGCTGTTAAGTAAAGTAAACTTCCTATCATACCTCTAAAAGATGTTTGATCTACTGGTTTCCCAACTTCATCAAGATCAAGTGTATTTGAGGTACCAATGGGAGTACTTATACTCTTAGTGTTGTTATATCCATACTTTTTGAGAAGATCTTTAATATACTTATATTGGGATATATAGATTCCTTCTGGTTTTTGAGAAATTTTAAAATCAATGAAAAATGTTAACTCACCCATTATACTCATTTTAAACTCATATTTAATTAGATCTACAAAGGAATCAATTAAAGATTACTGAGTTGAACCAAATATAATGTCATCAACATAAATTTGAACAATCAAAACATTTTAATTATCTTTATTTATAAAAAGGGTTGGATCAACATTTCCCTTATCATAATTATTTTGAAGCAAAAATACTGTAAGTCTATCATACCAAGCTCGAGGGGCTTGCTTAAGTCCATACAAAGATTTGGTAAGTTTGAAAACATGTTCAGGATGTTTTGTATCTTCAAAACCAGGAGGTTGTTCTACAAAAACTTCCTCTTGAACATAACCATTAAGGAAAGCACATTTAACATCCATTTGAAAAAGTTTGAAATTGAAGAATGCTGCAAAGGCAAGTAGAATACGAATAGATTCAATTCTAGATACTGGAGCATATGTTTCTTTATAGTCTATTCCTTCTTGTAGATTATATCCTTTAGCAACCAATATAGATTTATTTCTAACAATGATTCCATTTTCATCACATTTATTTCTAAAGACCCATTTTACTCCAATAATAGATGTTTCCTTAGGTCTTTCAACCAAGGTCCAGACTTTATTACTTTCAAATTCATTTAGCTCATCTTGCATAGATTTTATCCAATCATCATCACCTAAAGCTTCATCATTGCTTTTTGGTTATAATTGGGAAAGGAATGATAGATGTTCTACTTCATTCCTTAAGGTACTTCTAGTCCTTATAGGTTGATTTACATCACCAATGGTACTATCACAGGGATGATTCTTAAGAAACAACTGATTTGGGTTTTGTAAAACCTGTTCATCAAAATAGGGTAGGAAATCTTCTAGGGTAAATGTTTTAGAAATACCTTCTTGAAAATTTTCCTTATCAGAAGGATCTTCTAACGAAGGTTGATAGTCAGTTTTTGAAAACACATTCGAAGATGTAGGTTTAGGTTGTTTGAAAACAAAAGGATCAGTTTCATCAAATTTAACATGTACTGTTTCTTCAATAGTAAAAGTGTTTTTTATTAAAAAATCTATAATCCTTAGAATTTGTAGAGTATCCTAAGAAAATTCCTTCATTATATTTTTGTGAGAATTTGTGTAGATTATCTTTAGTATTTATAATGAATACTTTTCAACGAAAAACCTTGAAGTATGAAATTCTAGGTTTTCTACCATTCCATAACTCATAAAGAGTTTTATTAAGAAAAGGCCTAATCAAAACACGATTTATAGTATAACAAGCAGTACTTACAGCTTCAGCCCAAAAATGTTTGGCTACCGAATATTCACTCAACATGGTTATTGTTATCTCCTGAATAATTATATTTCTTCTTTTAACAACACTATTTTGTTGAGGTGTTCTGGGTGCTGAGAAGTCATAATTAATTATTTTTCTGCTACAAAAGGTTTCAAAATCAGAATTTTGAAATTCTCCACCATGGTCACTATAAATAATTATCAAAGGAAGGCTTTTCTCATTTTTAACTTGGGCTCTAAAAGTTTTGAAATAAGAAAATGATTCAGATTTATTTGATAGAAAATAGACCCATGTAAATCTAGTGTAATCATCAACTAAGACAAATACATAATATTTGCCTCTGATGCTTCCAGTTTGTGTTGGACCAAAAAGATCCATATGCACCAACTGTAATACATCAGTGGTTGAGACTTCACCAACTGATTTAGAACTTGATTTATGTTTCTTTCCATATTGACAAGGATCACAAACTTTTGAAGAATCAAATATAAGCTCCGGTAGATCCTTAACTAATATTTTCTTAGAGAGTTTTCATAGGTTCCTAAGGTTATAGTGTCCTAACCTTCTGTGCCACAACCAAGAATGATCTTCCATTGCACTAAGGCAAGGTAGATCTTGGATCTTAAGGTATTCTATGTTTAGTGTGTAAACATTATCTTACCTATTGGAATAAAGAATAAACTCTTCCTTGGAATTGTGTACTAAGCACTTATCATTCCTAAAATTCACAAGGTAACATTGATCACATAATTGACTTATGGTGATGCGGTTGTTCTTAATACCTTTAATGAATAAAAAATTTGAAATCAAAGTTTTTACAAGAAGAACAATGTTACCTATACCAATAATTTCTACCTTAACATTATCTTTGAAAGTTACTTTTCCTCCTTTCGTCTTGATAATATTTTCAAAGAATTTTTGGTTACTAGTCATATGTCGGGAACATCCACTATCCATGTACCATGTATTGCTATTGGTACGATCTTTATTTTCCTATAAACAAGAGAGTTAGACTTTCGAAATCCAGACTTTCTTGGATCTGGAATTGTGAGACAATAAAATTTTGGGTATCCACATTTGTTTAGAAAAGTAAGCTTTATGAAACCCAAGAGATTGAAAATTATTTAAAGAATAATTCTTCTTCTAATGCCCACCACTTTGACATTTAGTACAAAAATGGTCTCTAGGAGGAACAAAATAATTTTTTCTAAAAATAGTTGTTTCATGAGAATAACCTAATCCTTGATTATTACCATGAAGTAAGATCTGAGAATACATCTTGTTAAAAGTTTCCTTAGTGGAAGTAAAATTTTCAAGAAGTTTCTTCAAAGAAACAATTTCATACATTATTCTAAGGACTAAATTCCTATCCTCTGGAATAATAGACTTAGAGTTATGTTAATCCTCTAAAACATCTTTTTCTAAAAATAAGTTTTTAAGATCCCTAGAAAGCTTATCTTTCTTAGAATTTTCTTCCTCTAGTTTCTTAGAAAGATTTTCTAAAACATCATTTTTTTTCAAGATCTTTGGTAAGATCATAAATTTATTTTGTTAAAATAGATTCTCTAGAATTTAATTTTTTGAGTTTCTTAAAAACTTTACAATTTATTATTTCTAGCAACTTAGAAAACCTAGAAAGTTTCTCATAGGAAGGCAAATCATTATCATTATCTGATGAAGAAGATTCTTCATCTAAAGAAAAATATTTATCAGGAAAATTTTCACTTAAAGTCATATTGGTTAAGGATTCAACAGTTCGTACCTTAGCCATAAAACATTGATTTTGAAATGGAGCTTGGGCTATTAAACCAATATTCTTTTTCTCAGAGGATTCATAATCTGAAGAATCAACTGAAGAATCTCCACCACTAGTACTCCAAGTGTCATTGGGTTTTATGACTTTCTTTTATTTTGATCTGTAGAACTTCTTATTGTTTCTCTCAGAATTCCTTTCCTTCTTGTATCTTTTCTTGAGTAAGGGACAATCAGGTCTAATATGACCAATTATTCTATATTCATAGAATGTCACTTCTCCATCTTTCTTATCTTTTCCATATTTCTTTTTATATCTATATTGAAAGTTCTTCTGCCCAAATATCTTGTTCATCCTTCGAGCATGATTAGCTAGTTAATTATCGAAATGTTCACATTCACTAGATTCAAATTGAACAACAACCTTCTTGGATTTTGATCTTGTGATTCTCTCAGGAGTCTTGGATTTCATATGTTTCGAAGTAGTTGTAAAGGCAACACCTCTATTCCCATTCTTCTTCTTAACATTATCAGTATCTCTCTTCATTCTAGTCTCATGTTGAAGAAGAGTTCCAAAAAGTTCATCAAGAGTAATTTGTGAGACTTTCCTATTCTAATATATAGCTGTTCTCTTTGATTCCCACTCTTTTGGAATGATGTCTATAATCTTGTCTACAAGTGACTCATCATCCAGACCTTTTTCACCCATGGATTGTAAGCTATTAACAATATTCATAAATCTCTGTTGTACCTTTCATATAGTTTCTCTATAAGGAAAGAAAAAAACATGGTACTAAGCCCAAAGAATAACTCTTCTAGTTTCAATAACATTAGAAGTACCAAAATGTGTAACTTCAAGCTTCTTCCATATATAATTAGCTGCTTCCCATGAAGAAATATGGCTATATATATTCCTAGTCATGGAACACAACAAAGTATTGTGTACCTTATAGTTAAGTTGATATTCTGAATTTTCTTGATTAGTAAAATTTCTGACTTCTTTATTAGGAATCTTGTAGCCTATAGTAACCATAAAAATTTTTTCCACTCTGGTGTTAATAAAAAAAGTCTTCATAAGATCTCTCCAATATTCATAATCATTCCCATCAAAAATAGGTGATCTAGTAGGAATATGGTTATCAATTGAACCAACATTTATTCCTTTCATCTTTAAGAAAATGTATTTCCACACAAACTTGTCAGTAATAAAAGTTTGTAAACAAGGATAAAAGTATCCTAAGAAATGAAAATATAGAACAATGAAAAACTGGAGCAAGAAAACTTATATGTGAATATAAGTATTTCAGAGGCCAACCTTTAATACCAATTGTAGGATTGATATGATACTGATTTTAGTATCGAAATAATGAAGTAGATGCTCAATATACACGAGGGGGTGAATTGTATACTTTAAAAATTCCTTAAGGAAATTTTGTATAAAAAAAATTCACAACACCTCTAAGTTCTACAAACATGCTTGATTCTGGAAATGTCGTTCCAAGAATGAGATTCCGGAAATGTTGTTCCATAAACGAAACTAGTTCTACAAACTTAATAGATTCCAGAAATGTGATTCCAGAAATGAAACTTAAAAAAAGTTTACAACAAAAAAGATTATACCTTAAAGCATATAGAATCCTATTTAAACGGAGTACAATTAAAAGGAAGTATAAGATAGTTATACTTTCCTCAACAATCAAAATACAGGGGAAAAAAACTTAGAACAGTACAAGTAACAAGTATAGAAATATTTTAACCCAAAGAGTAGGGTATCCAAAAACCTTGGATAAAGGTCCCTTGATTTATACTTTCAAGAAAGTCTGTCTTACCCAAACCCAGGTAATCCCTCAATCTGAAGATCAGTATCTGTCTTTCTATCCCCGCAAGCCCTCAATTTAGAAGGAAATCAGAACCTCTATCTTCCAAACTAGGAAGCACATGATCAGCATGATCATAATCTGCACGAAGTAAGTCTGAACAAGTTGTTCACAACATCTGCATGAAGCATTGAGATTTTAAAGAGCCTATCTCTCTAGAAATCACTTCATCATGTAAGTAAATTCTACAAAAGTTCAAAAGTTATGAGCTTGTTCAAATGAGCTCCTATTTATAGGTACAACTTCAACGGTAAAATCCCTCCTCTAATGGTCATATTTTTCCTTGAACTTCAAAGGGACCTGTATACGTGTCACTCAAACAACGACTAATAAATAACAGAATGCATGACATCGTTTTATGAATCAAACAAGGATAAGTAAAAATATGTCTACTTAGCTAAAACCATTTTCAAAATGTAAGGAAAGATAGAATTCAGAATATAAGTAAGTTAACCTTCAGAGTTTATAATATAAGAATATTCAGATTCTGTTTCTTAGGAATTAGGAATTAGAATTCTATAGACTTTGGAGTCTGAATTCATAAGAATTTGGAATCTGAAATTAGAAAGTTCAGAGTCTGAACTTAGAAAGTTAGGAGTCTGAATTCAGTGAATTTGGAGTCTGATATTTAGAAATTTCAGAGTCTGAACTTAGAAAGTTCAAAGTCTGAATTCAGAGAATTCAGAACCTGAATTCAGATCCTGAAAACAGAATGATCTATATCTAAGTATTTATAGGATTCTGAGGTTTTAGATGTGAATCCGAATTTTATACTTAGAGATAAGATGATTTAGGTTATAAAATGAACAATGAAAAATAGGTAAGGATAAATTTTCCTTGGGGAAGGAAAATTTTCCTTATCAAGTAATTTTTTAGGGAAAATAAAATTTTCCTTAAGATAGGGTGTTTGTGATTTTCAAAACATGAGGAATGGAAAATTCATAAGGAAACCTTATTGACTCATAAATATTCCCAAGCATGAAGGAATGGAAAAGTCATAAAAAAACCTTATTGACTCAACATGATCGAGCTCAGTACTGTCCGATAAGGTCGATTTGGGACAGTTGGGTTTTACGAGTGACAAACGTGAAGAGAGATTTGGGATAGAGGCAATAATTTTTTTAAACATCGTTGTCCAAGAATTATTGGTCAACAATCAAGTACTCATATTTGGGGTTAGAAAACAACTGAATTAAACAAGATTTCAGTACTTGGGCAAATGAAATCACTGAAAAAGGACACAGATCAAAGAACTATGATCAACATGCTCTATATATTTAATCTAGGGGAATAAAAACACAAATTGATGAGTCATAACTAGATTATGGATTGTTCTTTGAGGTATAATTCATTATACAATGAATTGAGATAATACATTATGTTTTCTACGTCTTGATCTAATATGATTCAGTGTTTCATCATTGTTTGAGGTGATCTACCAATGGAAGGTGGGAGTAGAGTATAGTTAGTGATCCTAGATTATGAGGCTAACTCTGGAAACTTCACCATGACGATATATTTATAAACATATCATTTAGGTCAAAAATAAATTAATAACTTAATTTAATAATTATTTAATCCACTGAATGTACTGCCAACGAGTGAGGAGTCTTAATTCCTCACACCAACCCATTTTATGTCACACCTTGGGCAAATACCACATTCCAAACTCAACCATTGTCTTGAATTTCAGATCTGATCTTCCATTTAAGAGGTATCCAATTTTCTTTAATAAGTTTTGCACATAGTATAAACTATATTTAATATTTTTATAGAATTAATTATGGGCACATAAGGCCTTATAATAGAAATCCATCTTATCTCATAGCTCTGGAAATATATATAGAAATATTTAAAAGTATTACAAGGAAAAAACCAAGTCTCTACATCATTACCTCCAAGATTTTAATCTATGAAAAGAAAAAACTAAGAAAAAAAAACTTGGGATACTGATCTCACACTTGGATATCCATCTCCCAAGAACTCTCCAGCATATTTTTGTGCTACCACAACACATGAACCAAGGGGATGGTTCGTACATGTAGGGTCCTCTCCTACCGATTGTAGATCGCTACTGGGTGTTCTGTAAAGGTGGATCCATCCTCAATGTCTAGTTATCCCTTGTTGGTGACATGCATGGGGATCTCCTCAGCTACGACATGTGAAAGATGTCATGCACCTACTCTATCTATGGGGGTTGGGTGAGGCAGTAAGCAACCTCACCAACCCTCAGAAAGATCTCAAACAGCCTAATGAAACTCATGGGTAGATTTCCTCCCTATCCAAACCTCCACAATCCTCATCATGGGGATACTCTTAGGAAAATGGGGTATCATTACTCAAACTCCAAGGGCCTATGATGGTGATCTACATAATACTTATATCTTCTTTAGGCCATCCTCATCCGCTCATGGATAACCTAGACTTTCTCTATCATCACCCACACTATCTCTAGGCCCACAAAATATGTCTCACCGATCTCTATTCCAGCATAAGGGTGACCTGTAGGGTCTCCCTTATAGGGCCTCTAAAGGTTCCATGCCGATGTTAGAGTGGAAGATGTTATTGTATGAAAAATTTATCAAGGATTTGTGATCCTCCCATCTCTAGAAGATGTCTAAAATGGATTCCCTCAGTATATCCTCCAACACATGGATTGTGCACTTAGTCTAGGGGTGAAATCCTGTACTCATCCTTATCTAGCTCCAAAATTTCTCCTATAGGCCTCTACAAAATCATGACATAAACGAAACATCACAATTGGACACAATCTTCAAGGGAACCTCGTGAAGGAGAATGAGATCCCTTATGTACAACTGTCTCAAACTCTCCATCGAACTCTGCTCTCTGATAGCAAGGAAGTGCACTGACTTTGTGTGCCAGTCAACTATCACCCATATGGAGTCATGGCCCTTCATTGTGTGTGTAATCCCTATGAAACATTTCATGGATATTTAGTCCCATTTCTACTCTATTATCTCAAGGGGTTACAACAAACCTATCAGAACTTGGTTCTCACCCTTCACCTACTGAAAAGTGAGGAACCGAGAGACAAAATTAGCTACGTTTCATCTCATTATGGACCAACAAAACTGCCATTATGGTCACATTAAATCTCCCCCACATAAGGGTGTACAACTAGAGGAGAATTATGGAACTATTGCATCTAATACTCTCACAACGTGAATGGAACCCCTTTCCACCCATAGAATAAGATAACTTGATTCCCTTCTTCAAAATATCCATCTAGTGAGTCTCCTATGGCCATCTGATCATGTAAGAGCTTATAGTCAATGTATCTAAATTGGGAATCACTTATACACTCAGAAAGTGTAGGAGTCAACACCATCAACCATAGAAAAGATGTACCCTCCTGCTCCACCAGGGTCAGCTTTAAGTAGGCCAACTTCTCTAATGCCTCCTACACTAAGCAAGAATGGGATTTCCTACTAGGGGAATCTGCTACAATTTTTCCCTTCCCTAGAGTATAGACTATCTCAATTTTATATTCATGTAGGAACTCCAATGAACATAGATTTCTCAAGTTTAGGTCTATCTATGCGAAGACATAACTGAGACTCTAGTGGTCTGAGTAAACCATAAAGCGCTCCCCCAAAAGGTAGTATCTTCACATCCTCTTGGAAAAGACTACTTCTAATATCTCTAGGTCATGAGTCACATAGTTATACTCATGGGGCCTCAAATTCATTGACCCATGTGTGATAAATTCTTTCTACTACATCAAAACACAACC
Organism: Viscum album; assembly: GCA_963277665.1. Lineage (NCBI taxonomy): Eukaryota > Viridiplantae > Streptophyta > Magnoliopsida > Santalales > Viscaceae > Viscum > Viscum album. The sequence continues at coordinate 1,222,948,062 of OY728151.1, forward strand.
AAGACCAACTCCTGAGGTATCATAATACACTACAAACTCCACACCATCCTCTAGTAGTATAAAAAATGGATCACTAATCAGCATCATCATAAACTCATCAATGTACCTCTAACACTAATCATACTAGGAAAATGACTACCCTTTCACATCAGGTCAGTCAGAGGGGATGTGATTCAGGAGAAGTATTTCATAAACCTCCTATAATAACCCTCCAAACCGAGAAATCTCCAAACATCTGAAACACTCTTTGGTGGATACTAAGAAATCACTACATCGATCGTCACTAGATCCACAACTAAAACATGATCAGAAATGACATGACCTAGAAAGTGAACCTCATGAATCCATAACTGTCACTTTGAAAGGTTTATGTAAAGTGAGTACTATCAAATAAAATCTAGGACCATTCTAAAGTGATCTATATGTTCCTCCTCTGATGTAGAGTAGATGAGTATGTAATTGGTGAAGAAAACAATAAACTGGTCCAAGTATGGCCAGAAAACTTAGTTCATCAAAGCCATAAATTTGGTGGGGACATTCGTCACACCAAAGGGCATCACTGGGAACTCATAGTTTCCATATCAACATCAGAATGCCAATTTTGGAATATCAGCCTTGCGAACCCTCAATTGGTGGTATTCGGACCTGAGATCGATCTTCAAGAACCATCTTGTCCCTCACAACTGGTCAAAGAGGTCATAAATCCTTGGAATTGGGTAATTGTTCTCTATCATGGTTTGGTTCAAGTAATGATAATCTACACAAATCCAAAATCTCCCATATGCCTTTTTCACAAACAACACTTAAGATGCCTTGGGGGATACATTGGGTCTAATGAAACCTTTCTCTCGAAGGTCCTCTAACTACAACCAATGATCTTTAAGCTTATTAGGGGCCATCCGATATGCCACAAAAGATATGAGAGTGGTTTCAAGATTCAAGTTGATGAAAAAATATATCTCCCACCTCAAAAGAAGTCCCAAAACATCCTTGAGGAAGATTTCCATGTAATTATCGTCAACTGAAGGAGCCCATATTCCTGAAGATCATACTAAACCAAGGGTTATACTCTCTAACTAATGGGTGATGGGTTGAAACCTTCTTCTCAAATGACCCACTTTTCCTTCCATGATATCTCTATTTCCAGAAAAGAAGAATCTCATCCCATTAGTGCGTAGGCATCTGACTTATCTACGGTGACAATCAATCTAGACTCAGACCATGGAAAACCAATCCATACCCAAGATGAAGTCATAGGGTGACATCATAATAAACAAATGGTCCCATGGGAACCTCTATACACCACGAGATTTATCACACTTCTAGTAGATAAAAGATACATAGGAAGTGTTCCCTATAAGAAACTTAAGTCAAAGTTGCTGGGCTAGTGCCTCAACTGGGAGATCCAGCTCTCATAAAAAGAGTATAGAGATAAATTAATGAATGGAACCTATGCCTATTAATACTAAGAAAATATTAGAAAATACATAGATCATACCTCTAATAATCTCATGTGTTATAGGATCATAAAATTTCAAAGACTACAACTATACGCATCCCCGACCACTAGTTCCCTGAGCCTGAGGTTAGCCGTCTGGTGGTAGTGGTGGAAGGATCTCATAGCGTAATCCACCAACCATATCTCCTTCTGATCCTCTATAAGATCCAGCTCCCTAGGTACCACTCTATCCTTACCTGGGAGATATTTTATCATGGAATTTCCTCTTCTATGGCGGTCCATTAGCTATCTACCTGTGCTTATCAACATGCCTCATTGGGAAGTATCATGCTAGGTGACCTCACCCGTCATAAGAAAAAAACCACCCCTCTCTAGGATTCCCTGGTGCTCTTCACTGTCCCTACACCACAAAACTGCATTCATTATCCTGATTTCAAAAGGGATTCTTGTGCTGAGATCCCACAGACTAGCATCTCCTAGCTACTGTAGATGACTCAAATCTATGATTCCCACTGTATCCTCCATCCACCTGACATCCCTCTAATAGAAATATCTCTATCACCAGTTCCCACTCCAGCACCCCGACATAGGTGGGGATACACATGGGCACTATGATGACATGAATTTCTCTATGGAGTCCCTACTCAAAATTATATTCTCGTAAGTAGACATCACAGATCATGTCAAGTCTTGTTAACCTCTCTGTGTGCTCAGCCACTATAATCCCTCCTTGATGTAGCTCCAAAAGCTCCTAGATCCAAATTGATTGAAAAAAGGGGGTAGTAATCCTCATAGAACAACTACTAGAAGTTAGTCCATGAGAGAATCAACTCATCATGCATCTGTGTAAAAAGGATCCACCAGTGCCCAAATGCTCTATGGAAAAGGCTAGTTGCTAGCACAAACAACTGATCTGTCAGGGTCCGAACAAGACTAAAGATACAGTCCAATGACTCTAGAAAATCCTCTACTACATGAGGATCTAGATTTCCATAGAACCTCATAGGTCTCTAATGCTGGAACTCATGGAGCATGCTAACCTTTCTCACATTCTCACCCAACTCTACTGGAATGATCTGATGCTCAACTAGTGGAAGTGATGCTACCTGACGACCTGGAGGAAGGGGATTGCGAGTTTTACCCTAAACTAATGCCTCTTTACTCATCAGATCATCATTATGAACCAGAACTGGTATCCCAACTGGCTGTCATCGTGGAGGCATCCTGTGGTTTATCAGGACGTACCACAGTCTGATGAGCATATATATATATATCAACAACAATGGGGAGCCGAATCAATAAATAAATTCAAATACTTAATCCTATATGATGCATGTACCATTACTCCTTGAAATAAATATCTCAGCATGCCGAGTTGACAAGCAGGTAGTCAGGGTCCTGGAAAATGGATACATTAGCCACCGCACCATCACTGGATTCCCTAGAATGAGATCCTCACTTGAGACACTTCGACACTATTTCTCTAAATCCAACCAAATCCTTATAAGGGGACTAGTCTGAACAACTTACCAAGGATCAAACCACCTCTAATACAAATCTATCATGACCCGAACCAACCCAGGGATTGATCTGTAACTACCCCAAGCCTCTATAGGTCAAGGGTGGTGAAAAGCGTCAAAGGAATACCTAATATGTGGAGTACGTCTCCTAATTAATTTACACACACACACAACCATATTGATGAAAAAGTACATAGGTAAATAGAATAATATGAAACACTTCTATAAAGTAAACCAAGCATGTATGGAACTCTAGACAGTAAAAAAGTATGGTAGGGTAAACTAAAAGGTTAAGGGAAAAAATACACACCCAACTAGAAATATATTCCAACCTGAAAAAACTAGAAAAGTCAATAGATAAGAGAGCCCAAATCCTAAATCCCAAGCTATAACCACCATATATGGTCCAAGCACCCAGTATCCCTAAGCTCCTCTAAAGTCACGATAAACCTGTCTGTCGTCTTTATAAGAAACAACATGTGTGGGAGAATCCCATGCAGGGATGAGTATATACATACCCCTTAGGTCACCCTGAAATGTGAAGGGAGAGCAGTAAGAGATACAATAGGAGTATAAATAAAGTAGATGCAAGATAAAATCATACAGAAAAATGAGATAAGGAAAGAATGTGGCATACCCCATGCATCTTTACCTCTCATGGAAGGAGAGTAACTAAATACAAGGTGTGGATACAAAATAATATATATATAATCATTTGAAATATTCCTAAATGAGAGAGTAAGGGGATATCTATCTCATAGCTCCACCGAAGAAGAAGAGTAGTCAATAATTCTAATAGTCCCTCAATGATGCCCAACATCTCATGCATCTACCCAAAAGTAATCATCCAAGTTTAACTATGCCTCATCACTGTGCCACAGAGTTGAGGGACCACAAAATGAAAGAAGAAGACTCACTCCCTAGTATGTTATGGGGGTTCCACTCTATAATCCATCGAAGATTCCACTGCCTTTCTATGTGGGAGGGTTAAAATAGTATCCATCGAGGATGCCACTACCTAGCTATATTGGTGGGTCAACTCGACATTCATCGAGGATTCCACTTCCTAGCTATGCTGGAGGGTCAACTCAGTATCCATCAAGGATGCCCCTACCCAGCTATACTAGAGGTTCAAATTGATATCTATCAAGTACGCCACTACCCAACGATGCTATAAGGTCAACTCAGTATCATTCAAGGACACCACTACCAAGCTATGCTGGTGGGTCAACTTGGTATCTGTCGAAGAATCCAATACCCAGCTATGCTAGAGGATCAACTCAGTATCCATTGAAGATTCCACAACCTAGCTATGTTGGAGGGTCAACTCAGTATCTACCGAGGAAGCCACTTACCAGCTATTCTAGAGGGTCAACTCAGTATCTATCGAGGATTCCATTCCCCAAATATGTTGGAGGGTCAAATATGTATAGTTATCATGGAACTCCACTACCCAGCCCTACTGAAGGGTACCACTCAAAAAGAACATAGTAGTCCTTTACAATCACTAACGTCATAAAAAATTTCATTTTCAGGAACCATTCTTAGAACATTTCACATCGTATATCCAAAGTCAAAACCTAGGGACCATCACATTCTATGCAGAAAAATACTCATGATTGGCTAATCACAGGAAAAAATTTGAGTTCAAACAAAGGAGATACTAACAGTTAAAGTTTCTTAAAAAAGAAACTAGGAGTACATGGTGTATGAGGGGACCCACATGGCGTGTGGTACCGTTTCACCACTTGGTTGTGTCCTTGGTCGACACACTACTCCATACCATGTAGTAGTACATTCCATGTAGGTATAATATGTGGTGTGTCTAAGCTAACCTAAACCGGGCCATGTCCTGCTTACATTTTCTATGAACCATACCCTCTATCCATGTACCAGATCTCGTGTCCATGTACTAGACCTCTTGTATGTGTACTTGATTACATGGCTGTGTTCCTGGTCGTGAAATTCCGCATAGTTTCCCACCCATGTGATCCTTCACATGGGTTATCATTCAGGGAAGGGGTACATGACATATAGGGGGACTACATGTCAGGTCATCCTTATCTTTTTCAAAACCCTAGTCACTGCCACTGAGGGGGATACACACTGTGTTTTCATCCTACTACACGGCCTGTAGTCGTGTTTTCTCCAAATTATTGAATATGATATTCACACCAATAATCAGGTTGTTATTCCATAGATCTCACCTTGAATTTTTCTAGTATGACCATATTTTTCCATGCTTTTTTCTTTCCAACTGTTGTTTTCTAAAAATCATCTTTGGTTTGAGTTCGTGTGAACCCATAAGCCGTCGAACGTCCTGGAGCCTTCCACTACCAATTAATCAATAAATGATCTTTCAAATGATCATCCTCACCTTGAAAGTTTTCCATATCTAGTCTTAGTTCACTGATTTGTGCCTCTTTCATCGATTCGTCGTGGTTCTGGGGGTCTGATCGGGCTCGGTACCACTCAGCAAGGTCGATTTTGGACCATGGGGTCCTACTAGTGAAAAAACGAAGATAAATTAGTGAGAAAGGAACCAAAAAAATTGTTTAAATATCATTGGACAAATGTTCTTGGATAATGAACTTGAAAATGGATCCGGGGTTAGATAACAACTGAATTAAATAATATTTTAGTACTTGAGCACATGTAAAGTTTGCAAAACTACATAGATCAAAGAACGATGATCGATATGCTCAATCTATTTAATCAAGTGGAATAAAAACGTCAATTTACAAGTACTACCTAAATTATAGATTTTTTATTGATGAATAATGCATCCAATAATAAATTTAGAGAAGTCATTGTGTTTTCTGTATCCTGATCTGATTTTATTTGGCATTTTTTCATCATTTGAGGTGATCTTCCAACAGAAGAAGGGAGGAGAGCATCATTAGAAATTATAGGATTTTGAGGCTAACCATGAAAACTTCTCCATGATGATATATTTATAAAAATACTGTTTAGTTCAAAAATGAATGAATTAATGAATTTAATTATTAATTAATCCACTGAACGTAACACCAACAAGCGAGGTGTCCGAACGCCCCACACCAACCTATTTTATGTCGTGCCTTGGATAAACACTATGTTCTAGACTGAACACTAGTCTTGGATTTATGATCCAAGATTCTATTTAAGAGTTTTTCTATTTTCTTTAAGAATTTATGAACACAATATAAAATATATTTAATATATTTATAAAATTAATTCCGGGAACATTGGGCCTCAGAATCGCATGACGTCTCAGCACCGAGCTTTGGAAATATATATAGAAATATTTAAAAGTATTACAAGGAAAAAACTAGGTCTCTACACAATAATTAAATAATTATCATATTTATACATCAATTATACTTTTAAGACCAATCATAAAAGACAGTTTTGAGAAATTAAGTACATTACGATCATGGATATGATATTCTGTATGTATGCATTAGTAACATTTCCTTTCAATGATCATTATAGAGAGGAGGTAAGTAATAATTTATATTTTTAGAATGATTATAATATCATAAATAAAATATTACTTCTTTAAATATACTTATATATATCATACATGTGGTGTGGTGATGAAAATATATAGTCACATCACTTCGTGAAGGCAGTAGTCAACACGTACATGAACAATGTTACCATCTTTTAGTGATTGAAAGGGTAAGAAATAAAATGATGTATTATATTTTATGAATGATAAATATATAATTAATAGAATAATTATTTAATTTATATCACATATATTTATTAACTTTATTCTTATTATGTTCCATGTAAAGTGTTAGTGAAAAATGAATCACATCGCTTCGCGAGGCGGTAGTCCACCGTACACACGAGCAACATTATCGTATCCCCTAAATAATGGAAAGTAAGAATTTATATATGATATAATGAATAAATATGTATATTTATTTTATAAATATGTATATATACTTTATATCCATCATTATACCCAACCATGTGAAATTTTAATGAAAAAACTAATGACATTAGTTTGCGAGGTCGTAGTCCTATGTTCACACAAATGATGATTTTGTAACCCATTTGATGGAAGTGAAGATGGTTTTTGGTCATGAACTTAAAATAATAAAATTTAAGTATATGTAAGATTCTTAGTTTATTATATCTATATGTTTTAATATGAATTAGGAGGTGGAGGAAAAAATAAAATAAAAATTCTTGTTGAAGAACGTTACCGCTTCTTCAGTAACCTCCTTAGTTTTGCACCAAAAACCTTCCTATGTTGGATTAATAAAAAAAATAAGGCTTCTAGGATGAGAGTAGAGAACTTTTAAAGTTATTTGGATAGATATTGGCTGAACGAAAAGGGTTTGAATGTGTTAATATGATAGGAGTGACTGTGTCCTTTTATAAGTGAGGTGAGTGGAACATTTGTAAATTTTTAAAAGGAAAAGGCGTAACCACATTTTTCACATGCCAAAAGGGCACAAAATGGAGTATTATCTAGAATTACACATGACAGGGTATATATATGTCTATAAAATAGATTTTATACAAGGTTTTATGTTATTTAAACCCTTATCTTTTTAGTTTAACCAACATTAAACCCATTTTTACCTTAAACGTGATAAATAATTTTTACTATTTTTACTTTTCATTATGGTAAAAAATTAATTTAACCTTATTATAAAATATAAATTATTTTTATTTAAAATATTGAATCTATTTTTCTGTATTCTATTCACATAAGTGTCAAAATTTAATTTAAAATTAATCCCGCATACGTGATGAGAAAGTGGGGTTTCAAAGAGAAAATATTAAAAAGTTTATAAGGTTTTAATATAAAAATTCAATATGAAAATGATTCCAATGAAATAAATTGGATTAATATATATATATATATATATATTTAAACAAATGTTTATTTAAAATAAATTTTAAATATAATTTAACTTTATAAATAATTTAAACTAAAAGACAATTTTCAATTTTTTTTTATTATTTTCACTGTTCATAAAATTTAATCTTTTCAGAAATTTCCCAAAAAATAACCCTAGGATAATTTTTACATGATGATTTAAAAATTTAATTTTTTTTTCAAATAAAATTTCTAAAACTGTCAAAAATTAGTTTTAAAATATGTGTGTAAAAATGTGTCCAAACTATTTTTTAGAAAAATACAGTTTTTAAGTGTAAATTTAGATTTATTATTATCTTTTATCCATAAAACACATAAGATTAATGTTAAATAGTTTATTTAAAATATAATATATAAAATTTGTTTTTTTTCATAAAAATAGTTTTTTTCAAATAAATATTTTCTTTATTTTCTATTAGTTTTAGTTTTCATTTTTAATTAATTGGTCACTAAAGAATTCATTTTATATACATGTTTAAACTAGATATTTTCATAATTTATTTAAAACTATTCATACCTACCATTCCAATGGCTAGGTGATAAATATAATTTAAAAAAAATAATATTTTAATAACATGTCATGTTTTGTTTGAACTCATAGTTGTGTGTAATGCAAGATAAAATTAGTGTTTTATGAAATGAAAAAGATTAAAGAGATTAAATTTATTTGAAAAAATATATTTCACAGAATCTTAGAGTGTTACATTCTACCCCCCTTAAAATTAATTTCTCCCTTGAAATTCATCACTTTGGTACCAACAATTGAGGATACTTTTGCCTCATTACATCCCCAAGTAACCACATAGCTTCCTCAAGTTATTTGTTTTTCCACCAAACATTAACTAGGTAAGAGGTCTTTGTTTTATATAACCTTATCTATTCGATCCATAATATCTACCAGTTTTTCCTCATAAGGAATATCATTCTCCAGCAGTACGACCTCCATGTTTAGTAAATGTGTTGGATTAGGTATGTTCTTCCTCAAGAGAGATACATGGAACACATCGTGAACTAGATAGAGTTTCAGTGAAAGTACTAATATACAAGCCACAGTCCTAATATGATAAATAATTTCATAGGGACCAATATACTTAGGGATTAGTTTTTAGATATTTATTTAATGGATAAATTTTTAGAAAGATATTCTCACCAACTTCAAATTATAGATCACATCGACGATTATCAACATAACATTTTTTTTCAACTTTTCCCATTTGTGTTTATAAATGTCTCTAACCTTTTATTTAATTTCATTAGCTATATTAGGTCCCAATAGATTTCTTTCCACAAATTCATTCTACTACATTTTAATTATACCATTCTTTCCACAAAGGGATTTATAAGGAGCTATCTGAATGCCTGAGTGAAAGATATTGTTGCAAGAAAACTCAACACAAGGAAGGTGTTGATCCCAAACTCCTTTGAAAACCATAAAACAAGATATTAGTATATCATCTAGGTTTTTAATTATTCCCATAGACTGATCATCTATCAGAGGATGAAACACAATTTTGAAAATTAACTATATATCAAGATCTTTCTAAATACTTTATGAAACATTTGAGGTAAAATTCATGTCCTGATCAGATACAAATAAGTGTGGTCCCTATGAAAACTTACCACTTCCTTATTGTATATTATGGTAAGAGGATCTAGAGAGAAATATTCTATGGTATTAATGAAGTGTTCTGAATTTTTAAGGTGATAAAATATAACCCCTAATTACCTCAACATCAAAGATAAGATAAAACCTAAAGGTTACAAGTACCTTTAATCACATGTCCAAAAAGTGTAATGCCACTCCTCCTCAAATGAATCTGTCCTTAAAACATATACAAAACCTATTGGTTATATTTCAATAAATGTATTTTAAAATATACTGAATCTTGATAAAGTCACATAACATGAAACCTAAAAATGGGTGTTAATAACATTAAACTTATGTTAATCCTTAAACTCATGAAACCATGATGGTTTCCATAAATCTTAAGTTAATCTTACATGGAGACATACACACCTTCAAATTTTAATTCACCCTTTATTCTTTATATAAGCTCTTATCATAGAAAAAAAATTCATCAGAAGCTTGAGTTCATAATTGTACCGATATAATATCAAATACGATTTCATTATTCTAGAATCCATTTAGAGGGATATAATCACATAAAATTTTAATAAAGTATGAACAATAATATTTTCATAGGGCTCATTCATAAAAAATAAAACATGAAATTCCCAACTAAGGAGGGGAGGATAAGTGTACCCTAATTATCATGATTCACTTAATCCATTATGATAGAATAATATTTCCATATATCCTTTATCTTTAGGGGTTTTTGTAGATTATCATCCACATTAGACCTTGGATAGGGGTATTGATTCACATAATTCCCAAACTCCTTGTACTTGAAACACTAAAGTGTGGGTGGTGCATTATGTTGAGCTCTATCTCCATTCATTTCATTTATTTTCCTCTTCACACTACTTATAAATTATTTTTCTCTATGTATAGACTTCCCAAACTTGATAAACCTTATTATTCCTTTTAGTAAATCACCTAAGTGCTACTTCCATTAGTTTTTTCATGTAGGAGTTTGAACCTGTTTCTTCCCTCCATGTGACATATCATTGGAATTTCCAGGGAACCCTATCTTCCTTTTCTTATTACTAGATACAAGTGGTTTTACAAATTCCATTTCGAATTTTATTTCACATAGAATGATTTATTTATAGCATACAAAGTACCTTATGGATAAAACTATTTAGATATTTGGTTTTAATATATTTATGAATCAACCAACCTTACTTTAAGGATAAATGATAATACCTGAAGAGTACCTCACAAGTCTTGTAAAATTTTATTTATAGGTACCAACAAATTCATCATCCTTCTACTTAAGATCAAGGAATTAGTTATTTATTTTTTTATAAATAATACGAAGAAATTAAATATTGAAAAATTAGTTTTTAAACTCAATCCACTTAATGGAGTCAATTTCTTCTCATTTCCTCACATTCTTAGTAAGATTCCACCTTTGATTGGCCTCACCTTAAAAATGGTATATAGAAAAAATGAATATTTCATTCTTTGAAAACTTGATAATGTAAAATATCTTTTTTGTGGTACTAATTTATTACTCAAAAACTAGAGGATCAATATAACCATTGAATGAAGGTGGGAGTTGCATTATGAAGGAATCAATATAATGTTGTTCTCTCATTTTTTCATTTGAAAGTTCAGAATGATTCACATATTAAGAAAGTAATGTGAGAATAGAAATGAGGTTTTTCATTTAAGCTCCTATAGTATTTAGTTTCTCAAGAGAAAAATCATTGAATTTTCCATTTTATTAAGAATTAAAATGGTTACTTCGAGTTCCAACAATTGACTACAACCAAAAATCATAGTGTAAGAAACACTAATCATAGTACAAAACTACATAATCATGAATAAATAACTTATAGGATGTCTAAATAATGACACTATATTTTTAATATATGACACCTTGGGTTTATACTAGATTATTTATAGTCATCATCTATTTAAATCCTTCATGATGGTTCATAAAGAGTTTTTGAATTTATAATGAATATACCCTGGGAGTGTCAAATCAGGTGTGCGAAAAGGCCTATTGTCATGCACTAGGTGACAATTAAGTCCAGATAAATGTTTCTTTTCAAAGTTATTAACTATAGATACATCTATTCCAAAGCATCATCCACTTTTAGTATCTAGCCAAAGATACAATTCCTTAGAAACCACTTGATCTATCCTTTACCAAAATTCCAAGACATTTTATTATACTTTGACTCATTTTTAAACTTATCCTTAGATACATCCCTAGAAATACCCCTAGAAATATCCATAGGGATCTCACTAAAGTTTTCTAATCATAGTTTCCAATGGTTAACTAAACCTTTTTTCTAATACCAACTATAGTAACCTAGGACGATCATACAAAGATATTACATCTTTTTAGATGAATATTTAATGCATTACACAAACACATTCTTGATGATCATAATAGTTTAGTATATTTGGATACTAGGAAAAAAATATTCTAATTGGGTGAAATATCCTCAACATATCTCATAAAGATATTCCCCTTTAATAATCTTCACAAACATACTATACTTAAACACTTTTTTCATAACATAGTGAAATGAAACATAAGAAAGGGTGAGCTCAGATGAATAGTAAGGGTAAAAAGGGGTGATATATAAGCATAACATGAACATAGGGGTTTGAGAATATGAGTATAACATTTTAAAACTATACCTAATATATAAAAGATCATAATATTGAGTTATGATATAAATATTTTAAGTTCATAAGACATGAATCATAAGGTAATCAAAGAACATGATCAATGAGAGCATAACATTGGTATAAGACATATATTTGTGGCATTGACATAAACTTATAACATTGTGAACATGTATAAATAGATACAGGTTCACTCATTAAGTTAAGGACATGAAATTAGATCCTCACATAAACTTATGGACATGAAACTAGGTCCACACATAACATTATAGACATTAAAGGAAAATACATTCATAACACTAAGAACATGTAATGAGGCTCACACATAACATTATGAACATATAATCAAGTTCACACATAACATTGTGAACATGTAATCAGGTTCATGCATAAAATTTTGAACATGTAATTAGGTTCAAATATAACATATTCACTCATGATTTTTCCATATTTACCCAATGCATTAGAGGGATATATAGGCCCCACAAATAATATAATAAAAATTATACATATGTGTGCCACAAGATCATAAAACATTCATCATATCATAATCCATGAAATGAAATGGGTTTCATAAACATTTCATCATATTATAACATATAGAAAAGACATGTTTAAAAACCATTACATAATTTCATCCTAGTATAATCCATGAAAAGAAATAGTTTTAATAATAATTTTATCAAGGTATAACATGTGGAAGATAAATGGTTTTCATAAAAAAATTATCCTCATAAATATAAACCATTCAGATAAAGAATAAGAATTGTATTTTGGGATTATATCCTCACCAATGAATAGGTAACATCAACAGATTCCATCCTAGATGGAAAATGATTTTTAAAGATCATTTAAATCATTTATTAAGTAAAATAACTTTTCTTTGAAAATAATTTTTAAAAACAAAAATTCATAAAATATTTTGGAAATAATTTTCTTTGAAAATAACTTTGAAAATTTATAATGGAATATTTAAAAATAATTAAAAACATTTTATTTAATAAAATATACTTTCCACTTTTATTTTCTTTAAAACATATTTTTTTTTAAAATAATTTCTTTGAAAATATCCTTTAAAACTTATATTGGAATATTTAAAAAAAAATTAAAACATTTTCTTGAGGAAAATAGCCTTTCCACTTTGATTTTTTAAAACATAAATCATTTTAAAATATTTTTCTTTGAAAATATAATTTAAAAATTATATAGGAATCTATAAAAAAATAATGGCCATGATGATATAAAATTCTGTTCATTCTTTACACGTTAAAAAAAGATCCCTTCCATATTTTTAGTAAAAGAAAATGAGTATTGTTTGGAAAACAACATGAAGATTCCTTTAAAAGAAATTATTCAAAATTAGGTAAAAATATCTTCAATAAATATTTTTAATAATTTTAAATATGTTTTTGATTTTTTTAAGAAAACATGGTTAAAGAAAAAAAAGGTTTTCTACTGAAGAAATAAATAAAGATGATTTTTCTTAAAATGATTGTTTTGAAATATTGTATACATAAAGGGATTAAAATGATGGTTTAATATGTATTATTCATAAATAAACATAGTATAATAAAATTAATGAGTTTCTTGAGTGATAGATCATAATATTTCATTATTATAAAAATAATCATGAGAAATCCAGATAAACGATGAGATTGTAACATAAAACCCTTACCACTTTGGAAACATTGAATCATAAGCCCCATGAAAGGATAAAATTAAATTAAACTTAAAATATAATGAGAATAAATAAATTCATGATATTAAATTTCAAAGGGTATGTATATACAGCTCATAAAAGAATATTGGTTCATAACATGACATAAATCTCAAAGAAGGAAAATTGATAAAAAAAATCCATTACCGCTTTAGTAATATTTTGAATCATAATAAAAAATAAATAATAACTCAAAATGAAACTTTAAATATCATTAAAATATTATAATTAATCTCATAACATGTAAAAGTATAATTACATACACCATATAAAAGCAAATAGAGGTGAATTTTGATATGTATTCCAGAAATTAAAGAGAGGCTAGAAATCTCTTACCTTAAGTCTCAAATTACTTCTTACATATTAAAATCTACTGTATAATAAATATAAATTTATTATATATATATATATTATAGAACCATAATTATATATATTATACCATATATTATTTAATTATGACAATTTATTACTTGTTTATTACCAATTCCTTGTTAAAATCATGTTTCAGGTAATAACCACTTCATTTTTCATATATATTTTGATTTTTTATTTTCGGTCCCCTTTATTTGATCATGGTTACATCATATCCTGAATAGTAATCATGGAATAATTATAATATTTATACATAAATTATAATTTTAATACCAATCTTAAATATATGGTTTTTAGAATTGAAGTATGTTATGATCTTGGAGATGGTAAACTGTACAAACTCATGATTAACATTTCCATTTTTCAATGATCATTATGGAAAAGAGGTAAGTAATATTTTATATTTAAATAATTATCATAATATAATAAATAAAATATTAATTTTTTAAATATACTTATACATATCATCCATGTGGTGCGGTGATGAAAAGATAGAGTCACGTCACTTTGTGAAGATGGTAGTCCAAACGTACGTGGATGACATTATCATTTTCATTTAGTGAAAAGGTAAGAAATAAAATGATATATTATCTTTTAATAATGAAAAATATGTAATTAATATCATTATTATTTCATTTATATCACATATATTCATTAAATTTATCCTTATTATCTTCAATGTAAATCTTTAGTGAAAAACAGATCACATCGCTTCACATGGTGGTAGTCCGCCATACACACGAGCGACGTTGTCATATCCCATAGGGAATGGAAAGTAAAAAGGTATATATTATATGAATAAAAAGGTATAATTATGTTATAAATATCATATATATACTTTATATCCAACATTATACCCAACCGTGAGAGGTGACAATGGAAAAATGAATGACATCAGTTCGTGAGACGATAGTCTGCCGTATACATGAATTATGATTTTATAACCAATTTTATGGAAGTAGAGATATTTGTAGGTTGTTACCTTAACATAAAACCATAAAATTATATGTAATATAATGAGGTTATTATACCAACATGGTTTAATAATAATTGATGTAGGTGGAGGAAGAAATAAAATAAAAACACTCGTTGAAGAGTGTAACCTCTTATTCGGGTAACCTCCTTAGGTTTGCACCAAAATCCCTCTAGGTTAGATTTATGACAAAAATAAGGCTTATATTATGATATAAGGGAAGTTTAAAAGTTATTTTGGTAGGGTTTTTTAGAAAAAAAATGGTTTTAATGTGTTAATAGGAGAGATTATGGGGAGCCATTTTATAAGTGGGGTGATTGGCACACTTGTAATTTTTGAAAACAAAAAGGTGTACCCATGTTTTTAGCATAAAAAAGGGTCAAAAATAGAGTATTAAAAATAATTAGACATTATAGGTTCTAAATATTTCCTTATAATATATTTTATATAAGTATTTAGGTTATTTTAACCCTTATATTTTTTTTCATAACCCTTGAAAAACCCATTTTTACCTTAACCACGAGAAATAATTTTTACTATTTTTACTATTCATTATCATCAAAAATTAATTTGAACTTATTATATTATATAAATTATTCTGATTCCAAATATTTAATAAAATTTTCTAAATTCCATTCACAAAAATAGAAAATTTTAATTTAAAATTAACCCCACACATGTGACAAGAAAAAAGATTTTCAAAGACAAAAATTTCAAAAGTTTATAAGGTTTTAATGTTAAAATTAAATATAGAAATGATTTCAATGAAACAAATTGAATTAATAGATATATAATTGAAATATTTTTTATTTAATTCCAATTTAAAATATAAATTAACTTTATAAATAATTTAAACTAAAAGGTAGTTTTCAATTAAAATTTAGTATTTTCACTATTCATCAAACAAATTATCTTTTCAGAAAATTCCCAAAAAATTACCATAAGATAATTTTGACATAATTTAAAAAAACTACATTTTTTCAAATAAATTTTATATTATTGTCAAAAATTAGTTACAAAATAACTGCATAAAAATGCGATAAAACTTCTTTTTAGAAAAATGTGGGTTTTAAGCATAAAATTAGATTTATTCTTATCTATTATCTATAATACACATAATATGAATGTTAAATATTTTATGTAATATATAATATATAAATTTCCTTACAATAATTAACCAAAATTGGTTATTTTAATTTATTGAGGTAAAACGTGTTTGTTTACATAAAAATAGTTTTTTCATAAAAATATTTCCTTTATTTTCAAGTAGTATTTATTTTAATTTTTAATTAATTTGTCACTAAAGAATTAATTTTATAGACATGTGTAAATAATATATTTTCATAATTTAGTTAACCCTATTCATACCTTCCATTCTAATGGTTATGAGATAACTATCATTTTAATTAATAATAATTTAATATTATATCATTTTTCATTTAAAGTCAGTGTTACATGTAATGAAAGATAAAATCAATGTTTCACATAATTAAAAATAAAAAAAACATTAAATTTATTTGAAAAAAAATATTACACAAAATCTTGGTGTTTTACAACTTTTTTTTCTAGAAAACTACCTTTAATCACATTTTGTAGGTTTAATTTTAAATTAAATTATGCCACTTCTATAAATTGAATTTGATAAAATATATTCCAAATTTGGAATTTGAATTTCTATGTTTTTTAATTATAGCACTTTCATTTTTGGTCATGATGAATAGTAAAAATAATAATTTTTTTCACTGCGGTTAAGGTTAAAACATGTTTACGAGGGGATTAAACCAAGATATAAGGGAAATTTTACAAATTAAACTTTTATAAATCCTTTTTTATGAAAATATTTAGAACTAATATTATACCACCTTTGATTAAATTTTCATTTTGAATCATTTGGCTTGAGTATGACATTATTATGTTTTAATATTTTAAGAAATTCCAGGTGTGTCCTCTCCCCACTTATAAAATGACACCCACTAATTTCTCTTATTTACACCAATATGAGCGATCTATACAAAAAACCTACCCAATTAACTTCTAAAAATACATATACACAAATTAGAGGTTCTGGTACTCTTAATAGACCATTCAAATGGTCATTATGAAGGGATTTATAGGAGGCCAACCAAAGTTGAGTTAATCATCTGACCTTAACCTATTTCAAAATTTTTTTCTTCTAAATCCTATAAATATATGGTATTCATTATAAAATAATAAATTTAGCATACTAAATATATTTAAGTGTTATTATTATTATGAAACCACCAGTATTCACCCTATTTTCCATTAAATTAGAAGTTAAATTATCACATGTGCGTATTTGTGGAGTACAACCTCCACGTAGCGGTGCAATTCATTCTCCATCATCATATTTCATGTATGGTTATTAATATTGGTTAATATTTTATATATTATATTTATGAAATAATTATTTTTTTGGAATTATAATATAATATCTAACTTCTTACCTTCCAATCCATTGGAAAATGGAAACGTCGCTCGTGCATATATGTGGACTAATACCTCTACAAAGAGATTTGATTCGTTTTTCGTTTATAATTTAAATGGATAGTAATAAGAATATATTAAGTTAATATATTATATATATATATATGATCTAATAATTATTTTTAATGGTGAATTATTATTTTCCTTTATTTCATTCCATCCGTCGAAAAGTGAAGACAACGTTCATGCATATGTATGGCCTACCGTCTCCATGAACAATGTAATTCATTTTTCTATCTTTATATTTTATATATGAATATATAAATATATATAATGAATATATATGGTATTTATATCATTATTTACATTTTTTATATGATATAACCTTGATCAAAGTACAAGGGCCAGAACTACAGAACTGAAATTCTCATGAAAAATGAAACAGTTAACACCCAAAAAAGAAAATTTTAGTAAGTAATTATTAATAATTTGGAATTTAAATGGTATAATTTGATCATATATGATATTATAATTATTAAAATGACTAATTTATAGAATTATAATAAATTTTAATTTATTATACGAGAGTTTAGAGTGATTTAGAAGAATGTAAAACTTAAGATAAGGGATTCTTGTCTCACTTCTAGTTTTTTTAAGACACATGCCATATTCACAAATTTTTTCCCTTAAGTGGTGTATATACTAACCATGAATGTATTTAATTATTTTTTAATGATTTTTTGTATTTTCGAATCTATATAATTTTCACTCTTTCATGAGCTTTGAATTCAAAGTGGTAAGGGTTTATCATCTCAAATTGTCTTCTTTGAGTCATATGTTATGTTTTGAACCTATATTATTTTATGAGGTGTAATTAATACCATTTGACATTTTATATCATGAATATAATTATTTTTATGATATTTAAATTTTATTTGAAGTTATTATTTCATGGGGCTTACGATTCATAAGTTACTAAAGTGGTAATGAATTTATGTTTCAATCTCATTTTAATAAGGATTATATATACTTAAATTTACATTGAATGAAATTATATGATAATTTTATAATAAACCACATTAATTTTATTTACCTTTATTTATCTATGAAGTTTTCCAATAATCACACAATTATCCTCTCAGATAATTAAAATGATCAAGAAAATATTTTTAATTAAAACATACTTTTTTCCTCTTTAGTAGGGAATCATTTTTCTTCCATATCCATGTTTTATAAAATATTTTAAATAATGTTTTTAATAATTTACAATGATTTTTTAAATTCATTTTTTCCATTTTTTAATTTTTTAAAAATGGTTTAAAGGTAATATTCTTGTCATTTTCTGAATGAGGTTTTTTTTACTTTTTACCAAAAATGTAAAAGGAATATTTATTTTAAGGCACAGGACATGAACTGAATTTCCCTCCCTAAAAAACAATAAATAATTTGAATATTACTTTACAATTTTCCATTGTTCTTTTCAAATATTTTTTTAGATTTTTAGATTTTAAATAAGTTATTTTAAAGTGAAAATGGATTTTTTCTCTTGAAACATGTTTCTTTTCCATGGGTTAATTACATTATTGTGAAACCCTTATGAAACCCTTTTCTTTTCCATGGGTTATGATATGATGAAATCATGAAATGATACCATCCAAATTCAATATTTTTTTGGTTTTTGATGATGATTTAAGGATGAATCTATGAAAAATGTTTCTTTTCCATGGGTTAATTACGTTATGGTGAAACCCTTATGAAACCCTTTTTTTCCATGGGTTATGATATGATGAAATGATGAAATGAATATGAAAAATGTTTCATTTCCATGAGTTATTATATGATGAATGTTTTATAATCTTATAGTACACATATGAATGGATTATGATTATGTGATGGGTGGGCCCAAAATTATATTTCCATCTAATTCATTAAGTAAAGATAGATATAAAATGATATAAAAAGGAATATAATAGGGAGTGAAACCAATTTAGTAAGGGAATTTTTCTACTGTAATAGTCTTGGTAGTGAACCCTAACTAAGGATATGATGGAATGGGGATTGAATCCAATCCACTAAGATAGTCTTGGTAGCAAGCCTTAACTAAGGAAATTATTTTCTGTGCTTATGTGTATTCCACAAACTTATGTCTTATTCCAATTTTATACTCTCATGGATCCTGTTACTTTATTCCTTTTATGATTCATGTCATATTAAAATCTAATATTTATTCCAAGACTCAAGATTTATCTTTGATATTCTGGATATGGTTTTAAAATGTTAAGCTCATGTTATCATACCCTTATTCTAATGTTATTCTTAAGTGATCATTGATATATCCCTTACTTACCATTATGAAGCATATAATCTAACTCATTATTATTATTCATTTTCCCAGGTCATGAAGAATGTTTTTAAGTATGATATGTATAAAAAGAGTTATAGTTTTTAAGAACTTAGTGGGATATGATACATATATCTTATGAATAACTTGTTTATGTATTCAAGTTTCCAAAGAATTAAAACTATAAAATTATTTCATGGATCATAATGTTAGTCATTTAATATTAATCTAATAAGATGTAATATTTATGTATTAAAAGTATGGGTTGATATAAATAAATAGGAAATGTACCTAATATGGATGTTGAGTCTATTCCACAGAGTTATAGAAAAATAATCGACTTAGGTTACACATGAAACTCTACGATTTAGTAGGATTCATTATGAGCCTAAGAGATATGGATTTTTTTATGTAAAATGATGATCAAATAATTTTTATGGGTGAAAAACCTACTACATAACAAGATGATGTTAATACTTTTGATTCCAAGAAATGCTTCAAAGATATGGAATCTAAAATGGAATCTATATGCACCATGAAATTTTTGAAAATAGTAGATTCACCTGAAGGGGTGAGACAAATAGGGTGAAAGTGGGTTTTACATGATAAAAATAACATGGATGGTAGAGTGTATACCTATAAATCAATCCTAATGGAAAACGGTTATAAAAACATACATGATATTGACTATAAAGTCACATTTTCACCAATTATAATGATAAAGTAAAATTAGACATTTCTTATCATAATATATCATTATGATTATGTGATATATCCAATGGATGTCAACATTGATTTACTTAATGATAATTTTGCTAATGATATGTATATGATATAAAGAAAAGGTTTTTAAGTAAAAAATAATTCTTCTAATGTTTTCAAGTTGTAATGATACATTTAGGGATTGAAGAAAGCTTCCATAGTTGAAATATTCAGTTTGATAATGCAATAAAAGTGTTTGGTTTCATCAAGAATTCATGATTATTATATATATAAGTGGATTAGTGAGAGTGTTTTAGTATTTTTGTTATTGTATTTAGATTACATAATCCTTATTGGAAATGTTTTCTTGAATTTATACTCTATAAATATGTGGTTGGGAAAATGATCCATGATAAAAGAAATTGGTGAGGAAACCTACATGACGGGTATGAATATTTATAAAGATATATAAAATTGGTTTCTTGTACTAAGTTGACACACACATATTAGTAAATTTCTAAAGTGGTCAAGAAAATAGAACTACAAAAGTGGTCTTTACTAGTGTTTCATGGAATAAATATTAAGAAGATTCAATATCTTTCTAAAATATGAGAAAGGATGAATAGAATTCCTTATGAATATCTTATAGGATATATCATGTATTATATATTGTGTACTTGACCCAATAATTCTTATTATTTGATAATTATAAGTATATTTCAATCCAATCGTATTGAGAGTTATGATATTTCTATTAATAATAACATTAAGTACTTGAGAAGAACTATAGACAAGATCATATTATTTATAGGTAAGGATTATCCCAGTGTAAATGGTTAAAAAAATGATATTTTCCAATACAAAAAATATGACATGAGATCTCAATATATTTTAGTGTTTTTATTAAATAGTGGAGATATCAATTTGAAGAGTTCCAAATAACCCCTCATAACATACTTAGAAATAGAGACACAACACATTATTATATCAGATACTGTGAAGGAAGATGTTTTGGATAAAGAGGTCTATTTTTGAACTTGGGGTAGTTCCTAGCATCCATAGAAAAATCAACCTTTTTTTAGTGATAATAATGGAGCTATTTCTCCATCCAAGGAAACTCGGTCTCACCAAAGCACCAAACACATCCTTCACAAATACCATATCATTCAAGAGATCATTGATAGGGGTGATGTAAAGATATGTTTGGTGGTTATAAGGGAGGATATAATATATACATTGATGAAACCATTATCATAGTAAAAACATAATTATCTTTTTTAATCACTTAGTATAAGATACATGATAGACCAGATGTAATATTTGAAAATTGTATCATTATTTTCTAATAAAGTAAATATCCACTTATCATTTATTTAAATGTGTTAATATTTATATTACATGAATAATGGAATGATAATATCCCCATAAATTATAAATTTAATTTTTACCTAATTAATGATCATAATATAATATTATGAGTTGCGATGATATAATAAGATCATCATGAGTCAAATATTGTACTAGATACAAAGAGTTATATGTGAAATACGATGAATATAATCATGATACAACAAGTGGAAATTGATTATTTAGACTAACCTTATAAATTATATCATATGGAATCTCATAAAATCATTAATATACTTATGGTTTTATACTTATTATCAATCCCAATTTCTTAAGGTTGGTGAGATACATAGTATAAGAACCTTTACACTTTGATACATTTCTTATGAAATATTTGAGTCTTAGCTAATAAGAGGGGTGTTTGGTATGTTTATAGTCATGTAATTGGTTAGAGTTCATCCAATAAAGTATTTTTTCACTCATATAATAAGAAAATACATTTGGTACTTTTATTGAATTAGATTGAGGAATTTCACGGTAGTGCCTAGTTGAGTGCCATGCGATGTTCATGGATATGTAGATGTGGGATATGCGATGTTCACATATTATAGATAAATTAAATGAAATGTATTAACAAATATAGACAATCTATTTTATAGAATCAGGAATAATGAGATGGATTATACTAGATTTCCATTTTTCATGTTTAGCTATCACTTAATGTCATCGACATAAGGATTATATAAGTATAAACATGATGTGTATGATACATCTTGTGGTGGAAATTTTTATATATAGATATGATTATGTTTGATTGAGATCACACCAGAACCCTTTATAGATTAAATAGCACTAGCGTTTTCCTAGATGCCACTCTTTTCTTACATATATGGAATTAATATTTCATATTTGTTTTCAATGCTAAAAATACCCATAGGGTTATATAGTTTGGCCTTAGGATAAGGATTATATTTTGGATAAAGTGTTTATTCCAAAATTTAGACATTATAATATACCATATCCAAATAAGTTTGGATGGATTCATAAAGAGTTGAATTTTTTTTATAATGTACTTATGATATTTAAGTGTAAGTGGGAGATTGTTGGAAATAAATTAAAATAGAGATATAATATTTTATAATATCTTTAATTCATAACAAACAATATGGGCATAAAAATGATTCTATCATACTATACGATTGGAATATATTGTAGTGTATGATAAATAAGTGATATGTGATATCATGTGCTTATCCACTACCACATATTCCACTATGGTTTCCTTTAGTTATGATTCATTAAGATGATTAATTTATGGCTACACAAATAGATCATGATCATTTTAAGTGTTCAAATGATCATAAAACAACAAGGATACATTATTATAATGTATGGTGGCTTCCAAGAGTTGGCATAAAATTCTCAAATCCCTTCATTAAATGAATGGATATTATATATAGTGATGAGGTTTCCCTATTTGGTGTGTGTGAAACAATATACACATAGTCAAATATTTATCTTCCTCCTTGTAAATAATTCATCTTCACAGAGAATGCACTAACACACCTTTGGTGTTATAGGGTCTTCTCACTATAAACAAGGATATTAGTGGTCAGTGTTCCACCTGTCGAGGAAAGAATCATTTGGTTTTTTATCAGTGATCTCAATCAAGCATACTCCATTGAATAAAAAAGGTGGATTTATGCCTAATTATTTATGTCCTTTATATTACATGTTATTTCTATTGATAATAGACCATGAATTATTATAGATTTATTCTACAAAATTGATTATATGATGATCCTCTAAAACCCTTTAGAATATCTATATGAAACTTTTATAATCTTTAAATATCAAAGTAATAAATATTTTTCATTGAAAAAAATTCTATCAGATACTTCCCATTATCATTTCCCCATAAACTATGATTTATATTCATTATATCAAAATAATTATGAGTATTAAGATGATCCTTTAATTTACCTTTCTCAATAAGAAGAAAAAATAACATTGTCATATACATTCTTATTAATATAAATTATATCAATATTATGACATAACAAGTTATATCACCAATAAGAAATTTTAAAAAATATACTCAATTTCTTCCATTTTTATGTTCAAACTAATTTAGATTTTGTACCTTATACCCCTTCCCCATTATTTTAACGGATACAATTTTCTAAATTATACAGTAATATTCATTAATTTTCCAAAAAAATTTAAACCAGATAACAACTTTGATATCTTTGTAAATTAAATATATCCATTGAATTGTGTATTTTTAACTTGAATTTATGAGATGAATCATGAAATAATATATCACATATGAAACACCATTTTCTACCATGAGGTAATCATTAGGGTTCAAAATCAATACTACAGACTGGAAAAATAAAACTAGTTTGAGTGTTCCAACCAAATAAGTTTTCTAGTATAAGAAAATCATTAATTATACACATCAAATAAATATGAATTTTGAACATTTTTATTATTGATGCATCAAATGTTTCCATACCATCATTTTATAATTCTTGAAATTATTTGATGAGAGGCTAAAGATATAAATAAATATCATTTCCATGCATTTTATATCCTAGAATAACCTTCTAAAAAATAAAATAATTCTACTCCATACACATATAGGGTGGTTAATGGAAATTTATTAAAGAGAAAAGAAAACAGTACAAGAAAAATACAAACAAAAAACACCAAAACCATAAAAAATGGTTAAGGTGAAAAAGAAAGAAACCAAAGCTGACAAACACCCAATAAAAAAGGGTGGTCTATGGGATGAGGCCAGCAATGCCGCCAAAGAAGATCAAAGCCAGATCAAGTAAGATATCTCCACAACAGAAGAATCTCCATCATCCCTGGCCTTTATTAGCCAAAAAACAGCAACAAAAAAGCCTTCCTTCCACCAAAAGAAGCCAGCAACTAAGCCTCTAGCCCGCTCCAAACAGCACACTGATTCCCAGAATTTGGGAAACCAAATGAAGCCAGCAACTCTACAGACTCCAGCCTGCTCCAGATCAGCACACTGAATCCCAGAATTTGGGAAACCACAGCAACTCGACACAGCAAAGCTCTACTTCCATCCTGAAGAAAAAGAAACAAGCCACTCCAAAAAGAGAAAAATAAGGAGATCATCAGGAACTTGATCAAACCAAACAAAATCAACACCATTAACACCTTTATTAGCCAGACCATCAGCAACAGAATTGGATTCCCTATAAACGTGAGTGATAATATGATTCAAAGAAAAAAGAGTCTCCAAACAATTAATCCAGCGATTAGTAAGCTTCCAGGACAAGTGATAAAAACCCATCCTAATTGCAGAAACAACAACAGAAGAATCACTCTCAAACCATAAATTATCCCAAACACGCTACATAGCTTGATCGACAGCAACAATAATGCCAAGCATTTTGGCCTCAAGTGAAGAGGCAAAGCCACAAGAACCATGAAAACAACCAAGGACATCCCCTTTATGATTCCTGAAAACAGCACCATAACCAGAATGCCCCGGATTACCCCTAGAAGCACCATCTGAATTTACTTTTATCCAACCAAAAAAAAGGTTCCTTCCAGAGAACTTCTAAAGTACCACGCAGAGGCTTGAAATTACCCTTAACACCTATCCTGTTCAGAACGGACAAATCATGAACCGAGTTAAAGAAAAAATGCTTCCTTGGAATAACAACATTACGCATAGCACCAAGAATAGCGGATAAAACCCCACTAACCGAGAAGGAAAATTTATCATGAATAATCTTATTTCGAGCAAACCAAATAAAATGAATGAGTTCAGAAGCAGCGACTCTAAAAAGATCCAACAATTGGGGAGAGAGCGAAATAGAATTCCAGCTTTGAAGGAAATGATGAATTGAAGACATATTAGGCATGGGAATTTCAAAGATATCAAAAACAGCCTTCCACATTGAAGAGGCATTGACACAACCAATAAACAAATGATCAATATCTTCCCTATGTTGATGAAAAAACACACACGAAGAGTAGAGAGAGATGCCACATTTCTGAAGGAAACAATCAGTAGGAAGTTTTCCATGAGCCAGTCTCCAGGTAAAAGAAGACCGAGAGGGCCTAATAAAGTTCATATGAAGATCCCTCATCCATTTACACCCTATATTGCAAGATAAAGAATGACAATAAAAATTTTTAGAAGTCAACAGGCCATTAAAAGCAGGTTCCCAAGCCCAAAAATCCTCTCTGTTAGAGAAACCGTAACTATTGATAATAGTAACAATATGATTAGGGATACCCCCATATTATCAAGCTGATCCTTAATCGTAGCATCCATATCAACATTAAAATCATCATCCAACA
Organism: Viscum album; assembly: GCA_963277665.1. Classification (NCBI taxonomy): domain Eukaryota; kingdom Viridiplantae; phylum Streptophyta; class Magnoliopsida; order Santalales; family Viscaceae; genus Viscum; species Viscum album. The sequence goes on from OY728151.1 coordinate 1,222,974,434, forward strand.
AGGAGTCAGCTAAAGGACATCCAGTCCAATTGGCCTTCCAAAAGAATAAAAACGAGTTCCTTGAAACAAGCCATCTGGCATGAGAGTCAATAGAGGAAAAGATGTATTTAAAAGTAGGCCAAACAGAAGAATCTAGATAATTAAAAAATCCATTCCTGAGCCTATCCCTGAATTTATAGCGGAGAAAGTCCAGAGACTCAGATTTATCATTGACAAGCCTCCAAATGAACGAGGCCAGTAAAGAATCATTAAACACCTCAAGATTTTTAATACCAAGACCCCCAACATCATAGGGTTTACAACAATTATTCCAAGAAACAGTAACTAATTTCCTCTCTGAAATATTGCCACTCCAAATAAAATTTTTAATAGAAACGTTAATGCTCTTGATAAGAGAGATCGACCACTTATAAATCATGAAAGAATAAACAAACTTAGAAATGATAACAGCTCTAACCAAACAAACGCGACCAGCCAAGGAAAGGGACTTACCCTTACATGTAGCAAGATGACGTCTGATTTTACATACAATATCAGAAAAATAACAAGCTTTAGGCCTCCCCCAAAACATAGGAACACCTAAATAAGTAAAGGGAAAAACACCTTCATGAATACCCAAATCCCTAATAATTCCATTCTTCCTAGAAATAGGAAAATTCCTTCCAAAATAAACAAAGGACTTGTCCCAGCTAATCTCTTGCCCAGAGACTTTTTCATAATTCAAAAGGGCACACTTAATATTTTTAATATTTCTCTTATTCCCTTTAGTGAAAAGAATAATATCATCCGCATATAACAAGTGAGTGGGAGCAACAAAACCTCTACCAGCACTAATAGAATACAGATTCCCATTACCAGCCATAATAGAAAGTAATCTACTAAGATAATCCTCTACAATGGAAAAAATAATGGCCGAGAGAGGGTCACCTTGTATGACACCTCTAGAACAAGCAAAGAAGCCCTCAGGGGAGCCATTAACAAGGACATAGATACGAGCTGACTCAAAAATGATTTTAACCCAATTAATGAAAACATCATCAAAACCAAAAAAATGAAGAACCTTATAAATGAAATTCCAATTTATAGTATCAAAAGCTTTCCTGACGTCCAACTTGAGAGCAATATTACCATCCCTTGTGGATTTCTTAAGAAGATTAACACATTCAGATGCAGTAATAAGACAATCTTGAATAGACCTACCCTTAATAAAGCCAAACTGATTAGGAGAAACAATCTTACTAGAAATAGAAGACAGCCTAGTAGCTAAGATTTTGAAAATAATTTTAAAAATAGTATTGATCATAGCAACAGGTCTGAACAAATGAATCTCATTAGCATTCCCAGTCTTTGGAATAAGGGCAAGGAATTGAGCATTCAGACCCTGAGTAAGAGAGTCACCTTTAAAAAAAGAGTAACCAACCTACAAACATCCTCATGAATGACATCCTCATGAGTCACATATAGGGTGGTATATTGTAAGTGATTATAATAATTGGATATATACTATAAATAGTACTTAATGTAATAAAATGGTTAAAACATAATAATCTAATCCCAAACACACATTCCTATGTTTTGAAGGAAAATATAAATATAATGAATAATTATTCTTCCATGATGTTCAATATTTCACATGTATTACTAGGCCACCATTGTTACTTTACAAATAATTCCACTTCTTTTTATATTTAGTTTTAGACAATATGATTAATCTTTATAATAATGGTTTTAGAGGAAAGTAACACAATACGATTATGAGATATTTATTATTATATTTATTCTTAGTGTTACATTCAATAATACTCTCACCATTTCTCATTGATTTCTATATACTTATATGAAATCTTATGCATTATTATTTATCAAAATATTCTCCCTAATAAATCATGAAATCATTTTGACATGCATGTATTTTTTTTATAATCAAGACCAAGTTTTTTGATGATATTTTTTAATCTCATAGAATGATGTTGGGATCTTAAATTCACTAAATGTATCATGAATAAACTATAAAAATATGGTCATTTTTATCAATAATTCAACAAATACACTTTATATGGCATAACATGACTAAAAAAGATATTTTTGTATACCTAGAACATCATTTTTACAATTCTTGATTTCCATCTTCAACTAAATCATAAAACTTATTTCTTTTCCCAATTAAGTTTTGAGTAAAATAAATCTAACTAGGATTAAATAAAGGTTTAGTTGATATATTATAATCTTGATTATTGTATCTTTCAAATTTAAAGGCATAATTTATCATTTTTTTAATAAATTCTTCTCTAGAATTTCACTTTGTGTTTTTTTGACCCCATAGTTGTTTCTTTGACTTTATATAACATTCAATTATTTTAAAAAAATATAATATAAAGATAAATTAGAAACATAATTAAATATTAATTTCCCACATACTTCATTTCTATTCTAATATCACCTAGATTTACAATTAGGACATAAAAATTTTCTTCTTGTAACAACCCCAACCCCAATAGCCCAGAGTCGGTGGTTATTTTATTAAAATGGAATAGATAAAAGAGATAAAATCCAAAATTATTGATTAGTTTAGCTGTCTTGAAAAACTTAAAAAGTACATGTTACCCTTATTACATTGCTAATTAAACATATAACATAACAAAGGAAAATAAACTTCTTCCTTGACACTTATTCAAAGATTTAATCTTTATAACCCGAGGAGGAAAAAAATAAAAGGGTGAGATCAAATGATCAGTAATGTTTACATGAATCAATAATAATTGAAGAAAATTCAATAAGGCATAATCATTATAGAATGGTAAATAACTGAAAAAAACATTCCATTAATAAATTGAAAATGAATATACAAGCAAAGATTTTTTCATATTGAAAATTTCATGGAAAGTAATAACTGAATACTAAATGAAGAAAATGATTTAGTATTGGATTTAATGTATCTAAAACATGAAAAATTATACCCCTAATAAATTTTAAGTCTATGGGTAGAAACCCATATGATTCTTCTTGGAAATAAAAACGAAGGGTTTGTCACCAATTGTTTTGTATCATGAGACTCGTCAATGCATCGGGGGGAAATATAATGTCAAGCCCACCCATCACTGTAAGTCCAAGTCATTCTTGATACATATATTTAATTAAAGAACAATATTCCTTATAAAAATATCCATATTGTGTATAGGATATAGATTCATCAATATTTACCTAGTTAAAACAATATTCAAAATAAACACCGTATGTAAAATAGTATACAACAAAAAAATAATCATATCCATGATACAAGAAATATTGATATTTAATGAAATATTAAATGAATTATTATCCTAAATAAAAAGTGGGAGTATACATACACCACACACAAGGAATAATCAGTGAATAATTCATATATCATTGAAATAAAAGTGAGAAGAGAAACCCTTTACAAAGATCATATCATTGGAGTGAGGATAAATTAATGGAATAATTATGTGTGAAAAATTTAAATAAAAAAAATAAAAGTATAAATACTGTATAAAGAAATCATATTTCATTTCACACATATTCTTGTAAAAATCATAACCAATGAGAAATAATTTTAACACAATGAATTGAAATTGACTTAAAAAATCCCTTACCTTATGTCCAAAAGCGTTCTACACTTGTACTTAATGCCTTGGATAATAAAATTATATTATTTAATTAATTTATTCAAAACCTTTTATACATTTATTTGATTTATTATAATTTTACTATGTTCATGTATGTAATTTTTGATGAGTTATAAGATTCAATCTCATTATTATGAGAGTGTTCATTTTTTTTGATTTTTCATGATCGGTTCACTTGTATAAAAGTATTGAAGTTCATGTAAAATGGGAATAATTATACAGAATTGAAATCATATGTTATTAATGAAAAAAAATAATTTTAAATGATATTATATATTTTTTTATACAGTATTATAATTATTAATTAGATAAAACATTAATAAAAATGATTTAATTTATTTTGTTTCTTTTTACGACCATCATGAACTTATATCATTTTATTTAATATCATGTTTATATATTTTTTATAGAATATTATATAAATTATAATATGTATAATAAAATCTTATTTAATCATAATAATGGTTTTATGACCAGACTTGAAGGCGGTAATGGAAAACGAAAATGCATCGTCTATGATGGTGGTAAATTGACACATCACAGACAATGTTTTCATTTTCAAATTAAAAGAGAGAGGAGAAGGGGATTTGGTGATAGATATTCCATTAACATAATAAAATTATAGTATATATAAAATAATGGAGTTATCTTGAATGTTTGTGTAGAGTATATAAGAAGAGGATAATAAAATAAAAGAAATTAAAAGAAATTAAAAGAGAATGATAGAGGATTTTACCTCTTGTATAACATCGCCTTGAAAAGATCGTTAATGCACCTGGGATTAGAATTTTGGTGAGAAAAAAGACCAAGATTTGGGGAAGAGGTTTAGAAGAGGAATTGGACTTAATATAAGCAATATCCAAGGATTTAGAGGTGCTAGGAGAATAGGTGGAGATGAGTGGTATTTATAGGGCAGGAGAGAGGTGTTTTTTTTATTATATTCATTATTTTATTATTTTGGATCAAGACTATCAATAGTATTGACTAAAAGACTAAATAAAATAAATATAGAATTATGTTTAGATATAATGGCCACTTACATCATTTATGACTCATCTATGACTCAAAAATTCATTCATTTACTTATAATGTTAAATACCATAAATTGCCGTATTTCACTATTCACAAAAAAAATTAAACAATTTTATAAAAAACCCAAAAATTCACCCTAACAAATTTTATTCATTTATATTTAAAAAATGGACTCCATTTTTTGAAAATAATTTTATAAATACAAGAAATTTTTTTTAATCAAAATCATCATTTATTAGAAAAATAACAATTTTAAAATTATAACTGATTTTATGACACTTTGAAAAATTAAGGTCTCATAAATTTATCTTATAATAATAAGACAACAAAATATTAACTTATTAATCTATTTTATAAAAATAAACTTTCTTTTAAATCATAATATTAATTATAAAATTTTAAATAAACATTTACATTTCACAAAAATACCAACATTTAATTTATCTTTTTTAAAACATTTATTTACTTATTCTATGATATAAATATATCATATTTTAATTTATAAGATACCTAAATTTTATTTATAATTTTATAGGTGAATTTATTATTCTAATGACCGAATTAAAAATTTAATAGTATATCACGGTTTATTTAAGCTTGGTGTTGCATGCAACATAAGTTATCAAGTAAATTGAATTTATTTAAGAAGATATGTACCATAAATCTTGGGGTGTTATACTCTTCCATCCTTCGTAAATTTCATATGAAAAAAATTTCATGAATATTTCCTTCTGAACAGATGATGGTGTTTCTTCTTCATATCATTCTCAAGTTCTCATATTGCTTCTTCTATTTTATAGTTTATCCAAACAACTTTTACCAGTTGAGTCATCCAATTTCTCAATTATAGCTCTCTAGTTTCAAGAATCTTGATAGGATATTTGTAGTAAGACAAACCGGGTTTCAATTCTATTTCTTTATAACTGATTAAATGTGTTGGGTATAACATGTATTTTTTTAACAATGATATGTGGAACACATCATTAACTTTGGAGAGACTTGGAGTAATTTATAATAAATAAGATACAACTCCAATTTTTTATAGAATTTCAAATTCTCCAATGTACCTAGGGATCATTTTACCTTTCTTATCGAACCTTATGACACCCTTCTATAGATATACTTTTAGAAAGACATGATCTCCCACTTGAAATTACAAATCCTTTCTCTTATTGTTAGTATAACTATTTTCGTACTTTGATATTCTTTAATATGATCATGAATCATCTTTACCATTATATTTTTCTCTTTAATAAGTTCTAATCCATTTAGTTATCTCTCACTAACTTCATTCAAACAAGTTGGAGTATGAAATATCCTTCTATATAATGCTCCATATAGAACCATTTTAATACTAGAATGTAAAATATTATTGTATGAAAATTATACCAAAGGTAAATACTGATCCCAAACACCTTTAAAGTGAAGTTATATTGATCTTAACATGTCTTATAATGTTTTAATAATCCTTTTAGACAGTTCTTTGGTTTGAGGGTGATAATCAGTACTCAAATTAAGCTTAGTATCCAAAGCCTTATGAAGGCTCTTCCATAATTTTGATGTAAAATGGAGATTTTGATTAGACACAATTGATAAAAGTGTACTATGAATTCTTACAACTTCATTAATATAGAGTATCATCAAATGCTCAAGATTTAAGTCTTCTATTATGGAATTAAAATGTGTTAATTTTGTAAGGAGGTTAATAATAACCCATATCACATCATTCTTTTTGGTGGTCTTTGGTAATATAGTGACAAAGTACACAATAATGTCATCCCACTTTCACATATAAATAGTTAATGGTTACATGAATCCTCTAGGATGTTGTCTCTAAGCATTCACTTGTTGAAAAAACTAGACATCTTAACACATAGTCAGTAATTTCCCACTTCATATTATCCCACAAATTTTTTTTCTATCAGATATCTATAAATATTGGTACTACTAGGGTGTATAGAGAAATTTGAGATATTTAAATCATCTAAAATTACTCTTTCTAGATCAGGTATTAATGGAACACATAACCTCTTTCCAAATTTCATAATTACATCACGAGACATGAAGTTTGCCAATCTTCCATCTTTAATGACTTTAATTTTCGTTTAAAAATTATCATCTTCAGATTGAGAAATTTTTATCTTCTCCAGTAAATATTTTTTAGAAATCATTCAAAAAAGGAGTAATGTTTCCCATTAATTAACAATTATCATATCCATCTTTACTAAATCCATGAAAATAAGATCTTTTTGAATCATCATTTGGGTCATAAGTCCATGATCTTTCCTACTTAATGCATTTTATACCTTATTTTTTTTCCTGGGTGATATTTTATTGAGTAATCATAATCTTTGAGTAAATCGAGCCATCATATTTTCCTCATGTTGAGTTCTTTATATAGAAATATATGTTTAAAACTCTTGTGATCTATATATATCTCACATATTTGACCATAGATATAGTATCTCCATATCTTCAGAGAAAAGATGCCAGATGCGAACTCAAGATCATGAGATGGATAATTTTTTTCATGAATCTTCTACAGACTTGATGAATATTCAATAAATTTATCATTTTCATAAGGAAACAATCTGATACTTTCGTTGATGCATCAATGTATATTATGAACACATTATTTCCTGATGGTAAATTCAAAATTGGAGCATTGACTAATCTTCTCTTAAATTCTTCAAAAAAATATACACATTCTTTTTTTTCTATATGAAATTAACCCCTTTACATGTGATATTGGTTAAGGGGTTATCCAATCTAGAAAATTTATGAACGAAACACTGATAGTAACATGATAAACCAATAAAAATACACACCTCAGTTATTTTTATTGGTGCATGCCATTATTGGATTACCTTTGTCTTCATAGGATCAAATGAGATTCCAACTTTATAGATAATATATCCAAGAAAAGAAATTTCTTGAAGCTAGAATTAACAATTTCTAAATTTAGCATATAACTATTTTCTTCTGAGAGTCTCAAGAATGACCCAAAAATGATTCTCATGGTTTTAATAGCTTTTAGAATACACCAGAATATCATCAATGAAAACTAAAATATAATTTTCAATATATTACTTGAATACTATATACATTAGATCCATGAAAATAAAGGGTGCATTAGTCAATAAAAATGGAATTAGTGTAAACTCGTAATGTCCATACCTAGTCTGAAAAGTTGACTTTAGAATATCTTCCTTCTTTACTCATAATTGATGATATCTAGAATAAAGTTAAATCTTCAAAAAATATTGAGCTTGATGAATTTGATCAAATAACTCACCAACATGAGGTAGATGATACTTTTTCTTTATTTTAATAGCAATGATTTATCTATAGTTAATGCAGATCCTCAAGGATCCATATTTCTTCTTAATAGAGAGAACATGTGTTCCCCTTGGAGAAAAACTATTGTGAATAAATACATTATTACTCAACTCCTCTATTTGTTTCTTCCGATCCACTAATTCAATAATGTATATTCTATAAAGAGTATTTGATATTGTTCTTATATCAGGGATTAAATCAATTTTAAACTCAACTTCACATTCTGAGGGGTGTCCTTGTAATTCCTCAGGAAACACATCAATATATTCCTATAAAATTAGTAAATACTTAATTTGAAGAACACTTTCCTCATCCATAGATGTTGTTTTATATTCCTCCCCAACAATTCCATTTAGTAGAGATACTGTGGATGGATCTAGATAAGAATCAGATGATGAAGTTTCTTCTCTAAATATAAGGGATTCTACACCTTCCTCATAAAGCGCAACTTCCTTCTTCTTGAAATAAATTTTCACATCATATTTTCAAATCTATTTTATAAAGAGTATTATATCAAAGTCAATGATATGTATAATAATAAGTTTTGTAATTAAATCATGTTTGTGTAGTTGTGATGTAGTTTTTGAATCTTTTTATGTATGGTTACCACTTACCTTTAAAGTGGATTTTAGAAAATATAAAAAAATGGATTTGGTGGTGGTGTCAGTAAGAGGACTGACCTATACATTTTTATTTCAATGAGACTTCCCTTAGAAGTTTTGACTAACAAATCCCTCAATAAATTAAAAGGGATATGTCTTATTTTCTTAGAAAATTAAGTAGATATAAAATAGTGCAATGACCTAGAATCAAATACAGTATTGGATAAATTTTAAGATAGAATTAATGTACCTTCCACCACATCATTTGGTATTTATACTTAATCTATAATGATTATATAAGCTTTTCCATCTCCCCTTGGCCTCTTATGTGGTATATTACCTTGGTGATTGGGACATTGATTTGAATAATTGCACATTTCATTAATTTTGAAGCATTGAAAATCATTTATTTGTTTCTTTACCTTACATTCATTAGCTTGATGACCCTTTTATTCACACTTATAATAAACTCCCATTCCTTTCAAGCATTTCCTAGGATGATTCTTTCCATAATTTTCACATAATTAAAATCACTTCATTCTCCTATTTTTCATTGATGATTCAACTTTTCCATGGTTATCATAAGACCTATTCTTCTCTTGATTTTATTAAACATATAGGATCTTGAAAATTACTTCTCCTTTTTGAGGTCACTTAATACTATTTCATCATATGATGAAAATATTTGAGAAGCTGGTTCCCTTATGAGTCTTGGATTAATAACTTCAAATAAATGATCAATATTGTTTTTTGAATCACATATATAATCGATAGTATACATGACTAGTCTTGTGAAGGTAGCTACATAATCTACAACACTCTCTTCTTCCTTTTTCTTTAAGTTAAGGAATTTTATCTTCATTTATGTTAGTTTCATATGAGAGAAATATTTATATAATAATGTTTATATAATGTATTTATACTCCATTTGTTATATTTCATATTCCTCTTTAGTATTCTAGATCAATGACCACCATTGATCAACATCTACCTCGAGACAATATATTTCCAGTACTACCTTTTAATTTTCACTATATCCCAATACTAGAAATATTTTTTCAAGGGACTTGATCCACTACTCAGCTACCACTGGATTAGTAGTCCCAATAAAATATGGGATATTATGCCACATGAAACTATCCAATATAGGTGTAGTATGGTTATTCATCATAACATTATTAAGCTGCCCTAATATAATCATGATCTTCTCAGCTCCAACACTATCTATGTTGACTTGTTCTGTGGGTAAATCCCTACATTGTATATGGGTATTGATTCAATTTCTTCCATTAGGCCCCCCCACTAAATAATAACACACACTGAGTTAGCTCATAATCACCATGATAATTTTTCCCAAAATTTACTATAAAGAGTTATTATAAATCTCATGTTTATTTAAAATTTAGTTTCTAAAGTTTTTACTAAACCTTATCTGATACCAACTGTAACAACCCCAACCCTAGTATCCCAGAGTTAGTGGTTATTTTATTAAAATGGAATAGATACAAGAGATTACATCACCAAGGATCAACCAGTTTAATAGTCTTCAATAACTAGATACATAAATGGAACTCTTATTACTTTGGTAATTTAACATAGAACATAACAAAGGAAAATAAACTACTTCCTTGACACATATTGAAATATTTCATCTTAATAACCCAGGGAAGGAAAAAAATAAAAGGGTGAGATCAAATTATCAGTACAGGTTACATGAATCAATAATAAGTGAAGTATAGTCAATAAGGTGTAATAATCATGGAAAAGTAAATAACTAAAAAACATCGACCATCAATAAATTGAGAATGAAAATAAAACCATAGATTTTTTCATATTAAAAATATTATGGAAAGTAATAACTAAATATTTAGTGAAGAAAATGATTAATTATTAGATGTCATGTATCTATAACATGAACCATTATACCTTCAATATGTTTTTAGTCTATGGGTAGAAACCCACTTGATTTTTCTTGGAAACAAACATGAAGGGGTTTTCACCAATTGTTTTGTCTCATATGACTTGTCAATGAATCGAGGGGTTATATAATGTCAGAACCCACATGTCACTATAATTACAAAGAATTATTCATACAAAGATTTAATTCAAGAACAATATGACTTATCAAAATATCTATATTGAGTAGAGGATATGAATTAATCAATATTTCCCCAGTTAAAAAAAATATTCAAAATAAAAACCATATGTAAAATGGTATATGAATAAGATAATAACCATATAAATGATACAAGAAATATGAATATCTAATAAAATATTCAATGAATGATGATCATAAATAAAAAGGGTTAGTATACATACAACACACATAAGGAATAAGTGGCGAATAAGTCATATCTCATAGAGGTAAAAGTGAGATGATAAAACCTTTACAAAGATAATATCATTAGAGTGAGGATAAATCAATGAAATAATTATGTGTGATAAATTTAAATCCAATAAATAAAATTGGAAATATAGTATAAAAAAACCAGAGTTCATTTCACACATATTCTTGGAATAACATAACCAATAAATTTTAACCCAATGAATGGAAATTGAGTTAATATATCCCTTACTTTATATCTGAAAGCATTCTGCACTTGTACATAATGTCTTGGATAATAAATTTAGATTAATTAATTAATTAATTCAGAACCTTTACTACTTTTATTTTATTTATCATAATTTTATTAAGTTAATGTATGGCCTTTTTGATGAGTTATAAGATTAAATTTCATCATTACAGGAGTGTTTGTTTTCTTATATTTTCATGATCAGTTCACTTTTATACAAGTATGGTAGTTCATGTAAAATGGGAATAATTTTCTAGAATAGAAATTAAATTTTATCAATGAACGTAAATAAGTTTAAATGATATTATATATAATTTGGTTTTATAGTATGAAAATTATTCATTAGATAAAATGTTAATGAAAATGATTTAATTTATTTTGGTGGTTTTTACGACCATCAAGAACTTATATCATTTTATTTAATATGATGTTTATATATAGAATCTAGAAAATTATATAAACTATAATATGTATAATAAAATATTATTTAATCATAATACTGGTTTTATGACTAGCCTTAAATATGTTAATAGAAAATGAAAACAAATCGTCCATGATAGCGGTAAATCGACACCTCACTGGTGGTGTTTTCATTATTAGAATAAAAGGGAGAGGAGAAGGGGGTTTGAATATGAATATTACATTAAGATAAAAATATTATAGTATATATAATATATTTTAGTTATCATTCATGTTTTGATAGAGGAGGTAAGTAGAGGATAATAAAATAAATTAAATTAAATGAAATTAAAAGAGAAAAAAGAGGATTTTACCTCTTATATAGAGTCACCTTGATGAACTCTTTAAGGAAATTGAGATTGGTCTTTTGGGGATACTATAAATACTAGGACATAGGGAAGAGGTTTAGTAGAGGAATTGGGAAGAATATATGCAAACTCCAAGGATTTGAGGTGTGAGGAGAACATGCGGTGAGGGGTGGTATTTATAGGGGAGGAGAGGGGTGTTTTTTGATTATTATATTAATTATTTTATTATTTATGGATTAATAATATCAATAGTGTTAATTACTAAGACTAAATATAGTAAATAGAGAAGGATAGTTTGAGATATTGGGCACTTACATCATCCATGAATCATATAATTACTTTTTAAATCTCCATCCAAATTAGCCACGAAATGATTAAAACTTCCAAAAAAATAACCAAACAAAACAATATGATTAAAAATTATATAAATTTTTTCACTAGACTATTCCAAAATCTATTATACACTTATAATAATAGGAAAATAAATAGGATTTAATTGATTTTTTTCTTGGAATATTCATAGATCTATAGTAAAAATAAAACCACAGAAAAATAGGGGATATAGGGGAATTTTCTAGGTTAAGGGTAGTAATAGAATGTATTTATTAGGTTTTTCATGTGTACATTAAATCCACTCAACAGAAAGAGTTAGTTATCAAAATTAAATCTCATAAGGTGCAAGGTGGAGGGGATTAGGAGGCTATCTAATGATAATGTTAAGAAAGAGCTTATAGGGCAGTAGGTGGAGGGGAGTTGGAGGTTGCCTAACATTTGTGTAGTGGGAGATATCATGGTGAGTGTGTTAGGGTCACAGGGAGCTCATTTATGGGACCAATTCAGTATGAAAATAACAAAAACAACCAAAGTAGGGTATAATTAAAAAAATATAGAAACAATTTCTTAAAAACCATTACTATATTCATTTTTACTAATAGTTTGATAGAAATTACTAAAAAATGTTATATATATATATATTTATCTCATATATAGTAGTGTATTTATAGAACTACCAATATATATATATATATATTAAAAAATTTCATGGTGGTTTGAGAAACAACATTTAAGAAACCGTCACAATTTTATCATTTTTCTATTGTGGTGTACCATATATTCATCATTTAATTGAATAATCATACTTAAATTATTATATATTTGTTATTAATTAAACCTATTTAAATATTAATCATCTATTTTGTTTTTTCTTCATATATTTACTTAAAAATGGTTTCTTATTCATGACTTTGAATATATTTTATTTGTATCGTAATCCACTTATTGAATGAAGTACTTTAAATAATGAATCTAATGATATATTGAATAAGTTGATAGAATTTCAAAAAAAGCATGAATATGTGTTTTATGTTTTTTTAAATTTTTTTTCCTCTCAAATTATGTGAAATTTAATGCCAACACAAAAGAAAAAAATTGTGGAAATTTTCAATAAGAAACTAAAAGACAAATTACTTAAATTATATAAATAGCGATATGTAGTGGTTACAATACTCCATAGAATAGTTTTTGGATTTTTGACTTATAATCAATTTCTATATACTTTATGATAACATGTATTCATTTATTTTAATGTCAATAAAATAATTATCACATCTTGATTGTTCTTCTATATGACATAGTATGTGATAATGTTCTAAGAGTAACTATTGCACTAAAAGGTTATAGAAGTTCCCCGCTATGATGAGAACATAAAAATTAAATAAAATTATTCTTAAAGTATATATTCTATAGCTGGATGAAATCATTTTAGGGACACAAATGATATAGGTGATCAAGGGTAAAGACTCATAGAACTTTGATGTAGGCTTCAAGCACAAGAGAAGCATTATGTGATAGTATGACCAACTCATATTTCAGCCTTAAATCACGTGTAATAATTTATTTAAATGATTAGGAGATCATTTCCAATGAAAAAAAGTATATTCATATGCCACATTTATACACTAGAACCATAGAGAGAGGATCTTCACATGTGATTTATAATTAATTTATGAGTAGGTATAGGATTACCAAAAATTGTAATTCTTCTTTCATTGATGAAATGATGTAATAGAATATGTCACACCATCATTTTTCTATATGATTCAAGTGAAAAATACCTATAGTGGTGATCCACCAATGCACCAAAATTTCTAATCAACACCATAGAAAAACTGGGTTTTAGTATAACTAATCCCAATCCCTTTCATTGTTCATAGTTGATCACATTAGTATTATTCATGAAGGATAAAGAAAACTTGGTGTTATCTTAGTGGTTTTAGAGCGGAGGAAGAGAGTGTTAACTCTAGGGCTTGATATAATACCTTCTTATATATTTTACACACCAAAAGTGAATTATGAAAGTGATATAACTAGATATTTATTATATTTGGTTTAGGGTTGACAAATCTCACACGAGCCCTCAACCATATTTAATATTATTAATTGAACCCATTTACATTAATAATAATAATATTAATCTATTTACATGAAAAAAACATTAAAAATATAAATAAATATCACTTATAACTAATCAAACCATTAAGCTCGGTCTACTTTCTATCATTAACATTTACCTATCCTTGAATAATGAATATTTAATTAAATAAATGACATTGCATTATTCTATAATAAATATAATAAATATTACATTCTCCAAACTTGAAAATAAATATTTACTAGTATTATTCAAATCAATTTTTTATATTGAAAAACTTGTGATTAAATAATACAATAAACCAAACCTGAATAAATATTATTTATTCTAACGTGTTAAATTCAATACTAGAATTTAAATGAGATTGAAAATACACTTAGTGTGTAACCCTCTAGACTTTTTTCTCATTGGAATTAGGCATAACCACATAAAGTATAAGGTTAGAATCTATAAACATGCCAAGGCATCCATAAATAAAGAAGTTGACATTAAAATGACGTCCAACCACCAATAAAGTTTTTCTGTGTAATATAATCATTTTATCACAATATCTCAAATCAAGAAGGATACAAACTGGTTTCATATACCTATAAGCTCAATGTATCTTTCTTTCAATTTCTAGAAATTTAATCTCCCATCAAACACCATGTCTATAGATTTATTTAGGTGGTTTCATTCCTATCAAATTTACTGAGATATTAAATTTCTTCAAGAGACAAAATGGATAAATCCTTTCACACATTATCTATTAATTCTATATCATTCTTGATGCAACCAATGTATCCTACTCCTCATGAAGATATTTCATCATTGATTTCATCAATAAATTAAATCACATGATTCATGATATCCATTAATGATAGTCTTAAAGTCTAAGGATCAATGCGCATGTCCGCTGATAGGAACATCCAATGACACATGGAAAAGTGGATTTCCTATTGATGAGCCTATTCTCATAACATCTTATCATGAAGATTACCAAGGGATAATACCATGAGAATGTGTCTCAATGTATTATGATCATCCTAACCCTAATATCCTATATTGTCTGTATCCCATTAGAAAATATCATATATCCATAGAACAAGATTCAAGAATAATGTCGTGGCACCTTTAGGTTCTCATTATAGCGGGGAACTACTATAACCTTTTCATGTGACATATATTCTTAGTACATTATCACATAAAAATTTCATGCACAATAAAAATAATAAATTTTCAAGAAAAGTTCATTAATAATGAAAAAATGTAATCAAATACTAAACAAGTTGTTTCTAGGGAACCAACCCTAACATTTGAGGCACCTTGTCATGGTGTATGAGCTTGGTAATTTCTAGTCTAAGAAATTATGAGAATGAGACCAGAAAGTAGAAAATATTCATTTATATGTTTAATTGGATGTTACTATATGTGAATGTGTGTATTGATCCATAGAATTTAATATTATTATTAATGGATATTTTGATTCAAATACTTTTATGTATTGATGAAAACTGTGATGACATAAGTTCACAGTGAAGCAGGATACATTGGGTGTATCATGAGTAATATTTCATTATTGAATAATGTGAGAAAGGATTTTTACCTTATTTTATTTAATATAAGTTAGTGTTTCAGGTTGTTTGATGGAAATTATATAACCTAAATAAATCCACAATTATGGTGTTCTGTATGCAATTTCATTTTCCAGAAATTCAAAGAAAGATACATCGATCACATAGGTTGATGACACTAGTATGAAAACCTACTTGATTAGATATATCATGATAAAATGATTATATTACATGGTGAGAATATTTATGGGGTTTTATTTCATTGTGACATTAAATTATTTCATTATGGGTTCCTTGACATGTTGCTAGATTCTAACCCTGGACTTAGGGATACTTCACCTATTGCTAATGAGAAAGAGGTCTAGATGGCCACACACTAAATTTTTCTAGAACTTTAGTTAAATAATAATATTATTTATTATTTAACAAGTTGAATAAATATTATTCATATATATGGTTTAAAAATTATTTTTTCTTTCTAGATTGAAGATATTCCATCTCTAGTTATTCGAGAGAATATTTTGTGGGCATAATATTTAGAAAATTTTTATTTTCTATTTAGTTAATATAATATTTATTTATTTATTGGAAAATAATGAATTGGTATTTATTTACAAAATAAAGAGTCATTATTCAAGATCTGATAAATATTGTGGAGGAATGGAAAATCATGTTTAATGGTCTAGTGAGAAATAATATATATTAAATATCATTTTAATAAAATAATATTTAAATTAATTCTTGAATTTTTCACATGTAAAATAATAATAATAAAAATATTATTATGGATATGGGGTTATATGGGAATTATGAAAAATAATAAGGGTTCATGTGAAATTATTATTATATAACCATAGTGGAATATAAATGCAATTATATTATTTTCTTAAGTATTTCCATTTAATTTTGATTGTGAACAATAAAATCCTGATATAATTCTCTATAATACCTAGAGGGATTCCTATCTAATAATTATCTCAAGAATAGGGAGAGACCATCATCCACCACCACTATCAAGTCTATATATATTGAAGTGAACCTTTCCTTGAAGATATTCTCGGGGTGATAAAAGATGAACAACATGATTGTTATGATCTACCACACTAAAACACAATGATACCTATAACGACATTCAGAGGTTCATGAAACATGTGTGAATCATAATTGAATAGAATATACTCTTTATTCCTATAACACAACAATGTTACAATGTAGATATGTTATCAAATTAATAAAAAAATAAATAATTCATGATAAGGTAATTATTTAATTTTTTAACTTAATTATAAATAATATGTGATAATCTTACTCTTTGGTTATGAAATTCACTCATCAATTAATCTTTATTTCAATTATACTGGTGATGAAGTTTATCATTGATTTACATATCATATTAATCATCAATTAAGAAAAAAATCCAAGTTGGACATGACCTATCCAACACTTTCACTATGCCCAGAAACTTTAAGTGGTATTAGAGGGGTCACTTAATTAATTATAATTATTTAAATAAAATTGATTGATTTATAAATTTTTCATTAGTTTTAAATTTTGATTTAACCTTTATTTAATATGAATAGTTATATATGATCTTTTTTTTCTTCATTCTTGAAAATATAATGAAATAAGTTAATTTTATGAATGAATAATTTTCAAATAATTCATCTGAAGGTGATGAGGATTTTGGAGGGTTAACACAACATACACAACATGTAGATTATTGGTACACACTATGTAACCATGTTCCACACAACAAGAATTAATTTGAAATTAATTTGAACTATTTTCACTTATTACATGTGGTGTGTATTTAATACAGTACATTTTACCAGGCTAGGCTAGCACATGGTCTGCTGGACTACATGATATGTAACATCCACACATGATGTGTAGTCTATTAGTCAAAGATGGGTCATGTATTTTATTACACGACCTACATGACTTGTGACTTTATAACAAGGAGACTACATGATATGTAGCCCATGTAAATGTCATTACCTTCATTATTTTCCATGGTACAATTACATGCTAAGTCCCTAAGTGTGTGGCACAGATATATGATGAAATATATACACGCCATGTAGATGGATAGTACACATCATGTACATTACCAAATTATGTATAATTAATTTTTTTTTATTATACTACTTAAACCTTATCAACATGTATTTTTTTTGTCATTTATTTGACTATGTACACAATATGTGTTGGGTTATATATATATATATTAAATGTATAATTAATTTCTATGTAATTTTTGGAATTACTTATTATGCATAAATCATAATATAGTCATTACTCTACGCGCATTAAAACATAACATGCAACATAAATACCATGTGTTTTCTGTTTCATTTATTTTATTATATACATTCCATGAAATTATTTAAAAAGTCATTTATGTCACATGTCACATAATTAAATAGTATATGAATATAATACATGCTAGAGAGTTTTGACGGGTACTCACCATGTTTCCTCTGAGGCACAAGTTTTGTAAATAATTATTTTTAAATAGATTTATTTAATTTATTTAAAATTATGATTTATGATAAGATCAAGAAATTATGGATGACAATTAAGATAAATAAATTAATTAATTAAATAAGAAAATTAGTTGATTTGAATATGATTTATCTTAAATAATAATAGTTATAACTGAATTATATTTTATTAAATACATATTTTGTTTCATGTGTGTGGATGATCATGAGCATTAAACATGCCTTTTTATGTGATTAGTTTCCTTTTAATTTATTATTAAATTAAATTGATGGCTATGAATCATCCCTCCTCTCATTATGTAAGGACCTGAAAGTCCATGGTTTCTTTTATGTAAACCCCTTAACCAATCCTTTGGTCCCCCTCATATGTGAGTGAGTAAAATAATATGTAATAGATGTAGTTACCAATATAGTGGAGGCGGTTCAAGTTTGGATCCAAGGTGAATTGAATCCAAGAGAGATACATAGGTGGATAGGCGGAAAGCTATAACATGAACCATAAAACAGTTCAAGTTGTTTCCCCTAGTTTTATCGTTAGTTTATCATCCTTTAGATTAAATAACCATGAGTAAAATCTCATGATCATAACACTTTATTACTTTATTTATTTCAATTTTCATGGTTATTTCATTATGGATGTTTTTTCGCAATCACATGACTTAATGAACTAACAAGCATGCAATATAGAACTAAAATAAATTGTATTTTGTGTAAATAATATCTAAGATAAGGTTAATCAATTAAGTAAATACCATAAATATTAAAAAGTATAAAATAAAGACAATATGGGAAACTCATACCTAAAAATAAAAAAATCCCTCAATTATATATATTATGTCAGTATATTCATATACTACTTAAGTTAAAAATCAAACCATAGTTCAAAGTGATTTTCCAGACAAAGTTGGAGTGATCTCAATTATCAAAGAATTATAACTTAAATTTTTGGGTTTACTTAACTTATTTTACATAAAGGGTTTACTATAAATATAGTGACCCAAATTTTTATTACATCGCCATTACATTATTTTTAAAATAAACAACATAATTGTAATACAATACAAGATCTAGAGGTTTAGTATCTTGGGGAAATTAGGATCATACATCAATTCCACATAATAAAAGTTAAAAATTATTTAAAATCTTCTTATTGATAATTTTAAAGATCTAATGATATCCTAAGTACATGTAATCACTTGAATATATATTTCAAAGAAATGGGTGAGGTAAAAGCTCAGTTAAAGGAAGAATAAGGGACATAAATCAATATTACATGGGTAAGAATAATCAATATCTTCATATCATAAGAATAGGATCATCAAAATAATCATTAGAGAAATATTTTATAAATTCATGAAATGTTTAATATCTATAATAATGAAACATCATAGCATAGTGTTCAAATACCACACATAGTTTTAAACAAAGAAAACGTCATGTTAACGTCTAACATATGTGCATAAATATTAATAATACAAAATTTGAGAAAATATAGAATAATTTTAATGAATAATACACATTATATCATGATATATATCATATAACCCAATTAATTAGAAGGATATAAAATTCTAGAGCCACTAATCACATCATTGAATTATCATAATCATTCATGCCAAAAAGAGCGTATAATAGTCATGGTCATGAAATAAACTCACAGAAAGGAATGGGTTTCATAAAGTATTTCACATATCATACATCATGTAATAACCTTTTGGATTCCCAAATAAAAATTGGATATCATACTTTGGTATGAAATATGATTTTTCTTTGGAGAATAAACAAATAATGAATATTCAAAGGTTTGTTTTCATTAAAACTAATGTATTTTTGATAAACCTTTGAATTTGGATTGGAAATAATTTTGTAAAGGTAGGAAACACGTATATCCATAAAATAAAATAGAAATAATATAAAAATTTAATTTTTATGATATTATAGGAATAATAGTACGAAAGGGAAGATAACCTAAAAAAGGAGTTGGGTTTGAGAATCCCCTTACCTTAAATCCCACTTTATTTCATCATTTTTCCACATCGTAACTAATAAAATTAGTTTTATTAAAACATTGAAAAATAAATTATTTATTTTAATTTATTTCAAAATTTATAAATTATAATCATTATATTCAATTTATTAATCCCCATCATAAATGGGAATCATTTTGATATCATGTTTTCCTTAAAAACTCCCTGTTAAGCTTCAATTTCACTATTATGTTCAAGGTCATTTATACACAAGTAGAATTAATTTATGAAAGATTAAAATAAATATATTTATAAATTTATATATTATAAATAATTTATTAAAACCATCCATAATTTTGGTTATAAAAAATTAATAGGAAATGTTTTCATTGGCGGTTAACCAACCGTTAATGGGATATTTTCCAAAGAAGAGGAATGAGATGTATAATATATGCTTGTATTAAATTTTTTATAGTATATTAATATTATGAAGATCATGATAAAATAATTTATAATTGGTTTAATATGGTTTAAATTATAAAATATAACAAGGATATGGAATTAGAAAAGGGAAATGAAATAAAAGGATGAAAGGATATTACATCTTTCTTGAAGTTATTCCTTTTCCACGACCCTTAAATTCTTGAAAGAACAAAGTTTTATTACTCCTAAACTTACCTATGAATTATAATGAGATTAATATTTGGTATTTAGAAAGATATTTATCTTTGGTAAGTGAGGTAGGATTTTTTTTCCAAGGGGATGGATAGGGGTTATTTATACATGAAGAGAGTGTTTGTTTTTCATAATAAAATGTTGAATAAAAAAACTATATCAAAGGTAAAACTTGTAATAGTGATATTTTTGATAGTATGAATAATATATAAATAAAATAAAGTGGTATTTTTACTTTAAAACCATTTATACAAATAATTCACTAATTTAATAGAAAGTCATGTGGAATAAATAAAAAAATGTTATTTTACGAGTACACTTTTGACTTTAGAATTTGGAAAATTATTTTTAGGGTTGAAAATTATGTTTATTGTTTTTTAATGAACCATTTATATTATTAAAATTATTTTGGTTCTAGATAACAAACTTAGTACTTATTAATTAATTATTTCATAATAATTATCTCATAAAACATGCGGTATTTGAAATTTTTTTACTGTTCATTTAATAATTAAATATTTTAAAAACTCAAAAAAAATTAAACCTTGGAAAATTTTTAAATGATGATTTGAAATATGAAATTAATTTTATTAAAATAATTTTCTAACATAGGTAATTTTAATTTTCAATATAAAAATTATGATTTTTATGTAATACCTTAAAAGACGGTTTATTGAAAAAATGATTATATTTTCTTTGAGTTTTTAATCACAATATTTATTTTATGGAATTCTAATATCTATATTTACTTAAATTAATCATTATAAATATTATTAATACCACATTTTATTATTTTGAGGTTATATTACTATTCTAAAGGTTAAGTTACTAATCCCAACAACTAGGTTACTATTACCAATGGTTAGGTTACTATTTTCAGCAGTCAGGTTACTGTTATAATGGTCATATTAGTATTATAATGTTCATATTAACTCTTATAAATTTCACATCATTAATTTATTCAACATTCACTATAATTTCTCCCAAGGTTTTATATTTTCATTTTCTAATATGTCAATTGGTTTAATAATATTTTGTTTCATTTCTATAGTGTTGGACATGGAGATGATAATTCTATAAGATTAGAAGGATATGAATTTTAATAGCATAATTTTCTTAATTTAATTTTTTTTATCCCATTGTATTGTTTGATAGTTTAATGGGTTTAGTTTCTAATAATGTAATGATCTCCATTAATGAAATATTTTTTAGTTGGTTTCTTTAAATAATGTATGTGTATAATAATATATAGTATAATATAACACAAATTTATTTTCAGAAAAAATATCATTTATAAACTCTGGGTGGTTACATTATTACCCCATTTAGAAATTACATCCCTAAAATTTCAACTCATATTATCAGTTGATAATAGATGAGGGTAATTTTTGTTTCATTATTTCCTCTGGTTCCCACATCACCTCATCATATTTATAGTTCAAACATAACACTTTTACAAGGTAAGTTGTCTTATTATGAAGAAATATTTGTCTACAGTCCAAGATCTTCAATAAATGCTCCTCATATGAGAGGTCATTCTCTACTTGTACCACCTTTGGATTCATCACATGTGAGGGATCAAGTATGTACTTGATCAGAATAGATACATGGAATATATCATGGAATTGATCCATATTTGGTGCAAGTAAAAGCTAACAGGACACTGAACCTATGCGAT
This sequence comes from Viscum album, assembly GCA_963277665.1. NCBI lineage: Eukaryota > Viridiplantae > Streptophyta > Magnoliopsida > Santalales > Viscaceae > Viscum > Viscum album. Next base: position 1,222,997,199 of record OY728151.1, read on the forward strand.
CACAGATCTCAAAGGGTCCAATGTACCTAGGGATATGCTTCCCTTTATTTCTAAACTGCATGACTCTCTTCTATTGTGATATTTAGAAGAAACTTTTTTCTCCAACTTTAAACTCCAATTCCCTTATATGGTTGTTAGCATAGATCTTCTTCAAAATTTGATCATTTTTTACATACTACTAGATGGCTTGAACCTTTTCTATCATCTCTTGCACAAGATAAGGTCCATATAGATTTCATTATATAACTTTATCCGAATAAGTGGGTGTTCTACATCGCTTCCCATACTAATCTCCATATGGATCCATTTGAATACTTGAGTGAAATATATTATTGTATGAGAAATAAACTAATGGGAGATATTTATCCCATCCTCCTTTAAATTCCATTGAGAAGTATATTAGTATGTCCTCAAGTTTCTAAATGGTACTTTTAGATTGACCATTAGTTTAGGGTTAATAGATCGTACGAAAATTCAATTCATTATTTAGATCATATTGAATACTTATCTAGAATTTATAAGTGAACCTTGGATCATGATTAGAGATGATCAAAAGTGGTTCCCCATGTATATTCACCACTTCCTTTATTCATATCTTGACAGTTTATTCTAGTAATAAATTCCTCCCAAATAGCGATGAAGTAGTAAGTCTTGGTTAGTTTATCCATTATAACACATATCACATTTCTTCCTTTGGATTTATTCAAGATAATAGTGAAAAAGTCCATAGTGATGTTCTCCCATTTCCATGTGGGTATGGGTAGTGGTTTCATTAAACCCTTGGACTTCTATCACTTTTCATTGACATTATAATATATAAATCACTTTGAGGTATACTCAATGATATCTTTATTCATATTTTCCCACCAAAAGTGCCCTCAAATATCATAGTACATCTTGGCACTTACAAGATGGATGAATAAAGATGATCTATGTGCATTATCCAATAACTCATTCTTTATATCAGTTGATGAATTCATAAAAATTATACTTCAAAGTTGAATGAAACTATCTTCATAGAAGTGGAACTCATGAGCTTTCATTCCTTTACTGCTTTCACCCTATTTTGAATCTCCAAATCATCGCTTTGTGCCTCCTTGATCTTCTATTAGATATATGGTTGGGTAATCATTTGGGAAAGGTTTTTTGTCTTCCCTAATGTTATGGATTCCATATCCATGAAGATATGGTCTTTATCAACCCACATGATGGATAAAGTAAGAGGTTATTTTATACTAAGATAATTAGCTACCTCATTTGTCCTTCCAGGATGGTAGTGAATAAAGAAATAATAGTCCTTGATCATATCTAACCATATTAACTGAGACATGTTGAGATCCTTCTCTATGAATATATACTTTAAACTCTTGTGATTGGTATATATGTCACACTTCTCATCATAGAGGTAGTTCTCTAATTCATCAAGGTGAATATCATATATTCTAACTCCAGATCATGCATCAAGAAGTTTTTTCTCATGGATCTCTAGTTTTCTTGAGGTATAGGCTATCAATTTGTAAATTTTCATTTGTAAAAGAGCCAAAAATTTCTTTAAGGAATCACTATATATCATAAAACCATCTCCAATTTATGGAACTGTGAGTACGAGTACATTTATTAACCTCTTCTGATATCCTTAAAGCTTTCCTCACATTCTTTAGTCGAGAAATAATTTACCCCTTCCCATGTTAACTTAGTTATCAGGCTATAAAATCATGAGAAATTTCGAAAAAATTTTAAATAGTACCTTGATAATCCAAGAAAAATATGGATTTCCATGACACTAGTGGGTCCAGGACATTTCTCAACTACCTTTGTCTTTGAAGGGTCCACAGAAAATATCTCACTTGTGATCACGTGCCCCAATAATGTGACTTGATACATCCAAAAGTCACACTTTCTGAACATAGAGTACATTTACCCCTTTCTTAATGTCACCAACACTATCCTTATATGATCTTCGTGTTCATACTTTCTCTTGAAGAAAATGATAATATCATTTATAAATATAACAAAAAAAATTTCAAGGTTGTCTCCCAAGACACTATTCATCAAATCTATGAAGATTATGGGGAATTAGTAAGTACAAAGGGAATAACTATGAACTCATAGTGTTCATACCTTATAAAAAAGGTTGTATTATGAATATATTCCTCTTTTACCTTGAGATGATGACATTAAGAATGAATATTCACTTTTGAGAAGTACTTAGAACCTCTTAGTAGATCAAAAAAGCCATCAATCCTTTGTAGGGGACACTTTTTATTTATGGATATCTTATTGATATCCCAATGATCTATACACAACCACATTTATCCACACTATTTCATTATAAAGAGAATATGTACACCCCAAGGAGATGCACTAGGCCATATAAACCCTTTTTCTAAATGCTCTTGTTACCGATGATTTAACTCCTCTTATTTGATCAAGGATATCCTATAGGGTAATTTTGAGATAGGAGTGGATCTGGGTATGAGTTATATTAAGAAATCTACCTCATGATATGGTGGAAGTCTAGGAAACTCTTTAGGAAATTCATCATTGTATTCCCTAACAATGGAAATTTACTCAAGGTTTAAACTTTCCATTGAGTCAACCAATTGAGAAAGTTATGCTTCTTTATAGGGTATCATACCCCACACCACTGAGTCATTATTTAATGGAGATTCATAGTATTACTTTCATTTATATAGGATCATGGTATAGTTCAAAATATTAAAATATATTTCCTTTTCCTAATAGTTGATGTGTGCTCTATATAGTAAGATCCATTCCATATTTAGTATATAATCAAATTCCACCAAGGGAAGGATTATGAGATTCATTGGAAAAATCCTACCACATACACTAACAGGAGAAGATTATAATAGTTTGGTTTCATTGAACACACCACTAGGTGTTTCTATAGATATATATACTTTAAGGTATTGAGGTTTTGATTTAATTGTTCTAGAAAACTTACAGAATATAAACAAATTCATAGAACAAGGATCAAGTAAAACCTTTTCCATTCATGAGTGAATAGGGAGAATACCTAGTATGACTTTATTTTCATGTCCCACCTCAACTGTTGTGATGGAATAGGATTTCCCTTGATCCTTTGGATTTGGTGGTTGATGATGTAGATTACCCTCAATGACCCATGGTTTAGTGTACTGGCTTACATAGTTCCCTTTCTCCATACAGTTTAAGTATTGAACCATGGTTGGGTCTATTTATTCCTCCATCATGTTGGTCATATTTTTTCATGTATCTTAAACATTCATGATATTAGTGGCCTACTATCCCACACTTTAATCATTTATCTATCCCTTTGAGGAAATTACCATGACGATTCTTCCCATATTTTTTACATGTGGATAGTTGGATCATATTTCCTAATTTGTAATTTTATCCGCTTGTATGAAACTCTATATTTTGTTTCTTATCTCTATAAACTTGATAATATTCACCAAAATCCATCTCTACTTTGGGAGAACATCTAACTACTTCTTTGTAACTTAAAAAGTCTCTTAAACCACTAAATAATCTATCTATTTTTCTATCAATGTTGATAAAAAATCCATTATAATATATTGAAAGCCTTATTAAGTTTCCTTGTAATACATGACTGATTCGCCTTTCCATTTTATTAAGATCTAGGAATTCTCTCTCCAATTTTTTTTTGAATAGTTTTAGGGAAATACTTGTTAAGAAAAAATTTCTTAAAGTGTTGCCACTGTATTTATTCCATTTCATCCTTAAGCTTGGTATTCTTTATCAATTTCCATCATTTATCTTCCTCTCAACCAAAAATGATAGAAAGGAAAAAGTCATATTCTCTTCATCCGAATAATGGAGCACCAAAAAAATCTTCCCTTTTGAGTACACCCACTATTCGATGAAAAGTAGATTAGAAGAAAAACTGAACGTCGATGGTCATTACTGAATAAAAGAACAGATAAATAGTTTCTCCTTCTTAGGTGAAGGTGAATGTTCTATATGGTTCAGTTAATTATTCATAGCCTAAGAAAACTAGATAAGAATAAATATAATGTTTTGAAATACACCTTAAATTTCATTGGGAATTTTGTTCAGAAAATCATGGAATTATCCCTCACACATTTTGTTGGTCTAATTTCTCTTAGTTCCAACCATTTTATAAACCAGAAAAGGTTTAAACAAAATATAAGTCAACAAAGAATAAATAAATAATTTATTATTTTTCACCAATTAATTATAAAATTAAAATATTATGGGATCTCTATGTTTATACTGATGCTTCTAGGATCATGTGATTTAATACTTCTCTAAATTTAAGAGGAATAATTACTTTAGTTATTTATCCTTAATAATTGTTTGTATAAAGTTTGCAATTAACCAAAGAATACCCCTAGAAGTTTCAAAATAGGTGTATAGTAAGGCCTATTGTTTTACACTCGGTGATGACTAATTCAAAGCCCAATGTTCCATTTTTAGGTTTATTACCCCTAGGAACAACTATTCTAGAGCCACATAAAATTTTATTATCCAGAAAGGGATTTCATTACTTGAAAACCATGCATATTCATACTTTACAAAAAAATAAGATGTTTCTCTTAAAACTCCGGATTATCCCTAGTGTTTTCAATAATGTTTTCTAATACTAATTACCAAAAAAAATAAACCATTCTATGATACCAACTATAGTGACACACCATTTTTGTACATAGAAATTATATTATTTTTAAATTAAACAACATAATAGTGATACAATATAGGATCCAAAGGTTTAGTGTATCGGTAAATTTAGGCTCATACATTAATTTCACATAATAGAAGTTAAACATTATTTAAAATATTACTCTTTTTTTATTATAAGTATCTCTTGTTATTATTAGTAAATTACATCACCTGGGGATATCCATCAAAGAAAGGGGTGAGATAGAAGCCTAGTACGAGGAGGATTATGGTACATGAATCAATAGTACACAGGTGAGCATAATAAACATCATCATATCATAAGTATAAGATCATAAAAATAATAATGAGGGAAATATTTAATAATGGAATAGAATGTGTCATATACATAATAATGAAAAATGATATCATATTGGTCCAATACCATACATAGTTTTCAACAAATCTAGCATCATGTTCACACATAACATGTGTCCATAAATCGTAATCAACATAAATGTAAACAAATATAGAATCACGTTCATGAATGGTACATATTATCTCATGATATATATCATATTAAATAATTAATTAGAGGGATATATAATTTCAATCCCACCCAACACATCATAAAATTATCATAATCATACATGCCACATATAATGTATAACAACCATAGTCATGAAATAAACCCATGGAAAGAAATTGGTTTTTTAAAGTATTTAACATATATTAAATCATGGAATAACCTTTGGGATTCCCAAAGGAAAAAAGGGAGATAATACTTTGTAATAAAAGATCATTTTTATTTGGAGAAGAAACAACTCATGTAGAGTGAAAGGGTTTCTTTCTTTAAAAGTAAATTCTTTTTGATTAACCTTGGAATTTGTCTTGGAAATCATTTTATCAAGGTAGGAAACATGTATATCCATGAAAAAAAAGTTAAATAATATAAAAAATTAATTTTTATGATAATAGAGAAATATACATATTGAAAATAGTTTGAAAAGGAATGAAACCCAAAAAAGGAGTCAGATTTGAGAATCCCCTTACCTTAAATCCCATATTATTTCGTCGCTTTTCTACCACCCAAATAATAATCACAGGTTTATTAAAACATTGAAACATAAGTGAATTATTTTAATTTATATTAATATTTTTCAATTATAATATTTGTATTCTATTTCTTAATTCCCATCATTAAGGTGGAAATATTTTGATATCATGTTTTCCTTAAAAGTTTCACGTTTTTCTTCAATTTCGCTATTTTGTTAAATATCATTTTTACATAAGTAGAAATAATTTCCAAAAGATTAAAATAAATATATTTTTACATTTATATATCATAAAAAATTTATTATAACCATCCATAAGGTTTTTTATAATAAAATAATTGGAAACATCCTCATTAGAGGTCAACCTACCGTTAACAGGACGTTTTCCAAAGTGCAGGTGCAAGATGTAAAATATATGTTTATATTAAAAATAAATTTTTTATAGTATATTAAAATTATAAATATTAGGATAAAATAATATATAATTGGTTTAATATGGTTTTAATTATAAAAGATAAGGAGGATATGAAATTAGATAAATGAAACTAAATAAAAAGATAAGATGACATTACCTCTTTCTTGAAGTGATTCCTTTTCCAAGACCCTTAAATTCTTGAAATATTAGAGTTTTATTACTTTATAACTTAACTAAATATTATAAGTATAAAAATATGGGAAATTATAGTAGATTTTTGGATTTTTAATGTGATTTATGAGTGGTTTCCCAAGGGGAGGGAGAGGGGTTATTTATACTTTAGGAGAGGGGTATTTTTAGAATAAAATATTAAATAAAAAACTATATCAAAGGTAAACATTATAATATTTATTTTTTTGACACTATGAATCATATATTAATAAAATAAAATATTTCTAAGACTTTAAACCCATTTATAAACCTAGTTCATTAATTTATTAAAAAGGAAAGTGGAATAAATGAAAAATTGTTATTTTAAGGGAACACTTTTGAATTTAGACTTTGGAAAAATTATTTTTTGGTTTGGAAATTAATTTTATTGTTTTTAAATGAAAAATTTATCTAATTAAAAATATTTTGGGATAAAATAACTAATTAATTATTTATTAAGTCATTATTTCATCATTATTATTTCATAAAACATGTGGTATTTGGAAAACATTATTTTTACTATTCAAGTAAAAATTAATGTATTTCAAAAAATTATCAAAAAATAAACCATAGAAAAATTTTATGTTATAATTTAAAAAGTTAAATTAATTTTATCAAAATAATTTTCTAACATAAAATTCTAGATTAACAAGTCCATTCTCTAGAAACATGGCCTTTCCCCTACATGTGGGTTAGCTAGACCCAAATATAATCTTATTAACAAGTTTTGACCCCTCCTAAATTCTTGTATACCATCCCAAAATATAAATAAATAGTAAAAACCAATCTCTAATACCATTTTTTGATGTCCCCATCATATTTCACTAATAAGTAACTAGTTCAGTGGGCCATAAGGCCTCAAGCATGCCTTCTTATAGGCTAGAGGTTACCAAATAGAAATGAGGGAGTATAGTGGTATAGTGGGGAGATTATACCCTCTATAGTTTAGTGAAGCATAGAAAAAATAAATACAACACAATATAGATAGATGATAAATTAAATGGAAATAAGGTAGTAACACACCACTATATACAGATGATGTCATGATGGTGAAAAATATAAGTCGAGCATTTCATAGAAGCAGTATTACAAGTAGTAATAGGATAAGTAAAAGAAAAAATATGACCAAAAACTATTAATATTTATGTGCATACCAATTCACATATCATTCCTTTGCTCCCATGCTCACAACCTAAGATAGAAATCAATTTTCCATAGTAGATCACTTTCCATTTTCCTTTATTTCATCGATGAAATATACCCAGGTACTAAGAGGTGACCCAAAAAAGGCATGAGTACAACTCAGTAGGCCACCACAATAGTTTTTAATTAAAATAAAGTCTATATATATATATAATATACTAATGTTCAAATGTAATAATTTTAAGAATTAATGTAATAGAAACATTATTGGGCTCAGGTTCTTTGTGGGTTACCCGATCGACCCTACTTGCTTCGACATAAGATGGATGTCTCTAATCATGTTTTATTTGTTTGGTCATGGTACCCTAGGCATGTGGCCAAGGTATCAAAGAATAAATAATTACATGGAATCCATGAAACTGGTCCAAACCATCCTATACAACACCAAATCTATAATGAATCCATGGAATTATTTATTTTGGTTTTTAATACAACTTATGATGATCAATACATGATGTATAGATATTGGGTTTGAGTGGAATACAAGGGATGAACCCTTAATATCATAATTCTAATAGTTTCTTACAGATCCATGGAAATCTATCCTTGCATTTTGGGGTATGTATCAATTGGAATTCAAGGGAATTACCCAAGGAGTTTCTTATTTGTGGAAATCATGATGAACTTGGGTGATTATTTTAAGAATCCTAGTTTTTATTATAGTTCTAAATGAATTTTTGATGATTATTAATAGAATTCATGAGAGTAATTCACTGACTAAATCCAAGATTGGTTTACCACTTAGAATTTATATTATTGAATCTGGTGGCATCCTATCACTTTATTAAAGGGATTCTAAAGAGGGAATCCAAGGATTTCTTGAGGCATGTCTCACCTTTGATGGTGTGAACACATTCCATAATTTGTAATAGATCCATCTATAATAACATGGTATAAGTTCCATGTAAATAATTCATGTTAAATATTTTATCAAAATTAAATAAAAAAATTCTGTGTTTCTTCCAATATTTTCCATTAGACACCCATATCATTTCACAATTTAATTATTCCATTCCTCTTATAATTAAATAATAGTAATGGTGATTGCATTCTTGAATTTATAAAAGACACACTAATTATCTTAAATATGTTTTATTTACCTAAGAAATTCTCAATGAACCATCTCAAGAATTCCCTATTTTATGTGACACTCCAAACAAACCCTAAGGGGTGTTTTGATTACATAAATGATAAATTGAGTTTTTTCCTAAATTCCAAGACAAACACACCCTAAGGTGTGTTTCTATTACACTTGAGTATGATTTTCATGGGTTTTAGGAAAAACAAACCCTAATGGGTGGTTTGGTTTTTTTTCAAAAACTAATGGTGTTTGGGAGTCTTGTAGTACCTATAGGTTGGGATTTAGGTGAGAAATTAAAGGAATATAAATTCTAGGGTTAGTGCTCAGAAATAATGGCGTGCAACATAATGACACATTTTATAAAAGGTAATAATTTTAGGGAAATCATTTATACTACCTAACTGGATCTCATTAAAGAATCTTCATCTACTAATGAACTGTTTTTTGAGAAGGTATGAGAGAAAATGAAGAACTATAAAAAAACATGAAAATATAGTATTTTTTTCAATAAAATAAGAAGGGATTTTGGGGAAATGAAACAACAAGAAAATAAGGAAACATAGTGATAACTTTTCCAAGGGACACCATATGTGATATAAGGAATCATAATCGATTATTTTATATAGGAGATCCACTCAAGAATCAATAGGATTAGATAAGAGGTTTCTACACTACTAGTTATACCGAAAAGGGGGTGAAAATTGAGTTAAATAATTAATAGGGGTGAAGGGGTAAAAGACCATTTTTTACCTTTGAAAAAAATACAACCAGAACTCATCAATTGGTCAGTGGGTCTCACTGTCAAATCAATGTGGCTTCTAGTGGCTTACCCAACCTATATGAATCCCACTTTCGAGAAGGTGGCACTAAAGTTCTTAGACTGAATGTCCTGACCCCCTCCCACTCTTCCCGAACAACCTCATGACCACCCAAACCCCCTTCATCCCTTCTAAAAATACAAAAAAGAGGTGTCTTGGAAGAAATTAAAAGGTTTTATACCTCATTAAATAACGAGGATCTTACAATAGTCCCTTTAGGAGTGGAAATACAATGACCCTAGTAGGTCACTACGATAGATGGCGACTTTGTGGGAAACCCCTAGTGGGTGGTAGTATTTTTGGTTTAGTTACTTAAAGTGTCAGTAATGAATTATATGATGTTTTCACATATAGATTATAATAAAATTTTACTTAAACATTCCATTTAATATGTTTCTAATGATATAGATCATCTTGGACCAGACAATTTATCACAGTGATTTTGGCCGATGAGATTGTGATTCTCATGGGCTCAATCATATAGGTTGATGGCTAGTGATAATTAGTGAATTATTAGGTTTTTTACTTATAATGAGGTTCTTGATCTATGTGTACATGTGAGAACCTTGATATGGTTTCTAGAACATGGTTCCATGAGACTTTTGAGATAGGGGTGTGGATGACATCCTTTGACCTATAACCCAATTTGTGACTGGACCATTGGGCTAGGTAGGGAACCTTGAGACCTTGATATACGATTTAGTGTTTAGAGAGTTGGAAATTTTGAGATAACCGAGGGAAACCCATGATAGGGAGTGGATCATCTTTTCATGTGCCTTTGAGGTAGTAAGCATGGGTACATTCTAGCTTTTGAGATCGACTAATAGGAAACAAAATCAAGTTTATAGAAAGTTCATGGTTATTCCTTGGGATGTGAAACACTTATAGTGATGAAATACTAAGGTTGGTTTTGAGGGTAGGACTATTAATTTTCCTAACCCAACTATTATGGTTGTGTTTTAATACACTATGAGAGCACAATTAGATGAATGTGACTTGGAATAGAGTCAAGTGGTGACTAAGTGTGTGGTTGGATTTAGTGTGGGTGAAATTTTAGGCTATTGGACAAGAGACTATTGGATTTTGTTGGATTGAGGAAATTTTATGTCATGAATCATGATCAACCTAGTTTAGTGATGTGACTCATAGGAGAATGAGTTGAGTTTTCTATGGTTGGGTAGTACAAAATCGTACACTCATTTATTTTCAGATGAGATAATGGTAGTGAATGTTAGGGTTACATGCGGTATTATTTAAATTAGAATAAATGGTGAATGTGTATATGATGATGACTGATGAGTAATGATGATATTCATGAGCTTGGATGAGAGGGAGTGGTATGAATTTAACTTTGAATAATTATAATGAGGATGCTATTGAGGAGTGTTATAAGGTAATCCATATAGTGGGAGTGCACCATTGGCCATTTGAGGGAATTACACTTTTTATGATTGATTTTTTTTTTCATTTTTATGTTTTAAATTACTAAGAGATGTGAATAGGTGTTGATTGGTGTTTTGGGTTAGTTCTTGGGAATGAGCAGGTTGGTCCATGCCAGAAGATTTGTTGAGTGATGGATGGGATGTGGGCAGTGGTGATCAAATTTTTGATATAGGGATGTGATGAAAACGTCACTATTATAAAGGAAGAGTAATGTCAGTCATGGGTGGTATAATACTTATGTTGTATGGGTCATGGGAATGTGAAATAATTCATTGGAAAATCATTATGGAATATGAATTTCAATGGATAAATAAATCTAAATAAAGTTGGATTAATTAGGGAAAATTAGGTGTGGACTCATATGTTCTATTGGATAGAGCATGGGAATTGGATTCGGGATTAGGGTAATTTGAAATGGTCAGAGTTTGATCATACTAGGAATGCATCAATGATCATGATTAGAGCTTTAAGATAGAATTGGTTGATTGGGGATTCAATTATGGAATCACACTAGAAGCCATGTTGTTACTTTAAGGGATGCATTTGAATGATCCCTGGGTTCTTTTGAGAGTAAAAGCATCCAGATTGGGTAAATGGATATCATGTTGGTAGGTGTAGTCAATAATTTTGAGGTTGGTCAACCAAAAGAGTTCTGACTAGATGTTTTCCATGAAATTGGAGGTGGTGAGCTAAAAATTTCATTGGGTGTTTTTTTGGATATGATGATAATCACTACTAGGAATCCATGTTTTCCCAATGGTTTTAAACCATTGGGAAAGGCCCTCAAACCATTGGGAAATATTATCCCAACGGTTTTTAGAAACCTTTGGTGTGTGAGGATTCGGGAAATACTTATACCAACGGTTCACGTTGAACCGTTGAGAAAAGGCTGTTTAGATTTCAACTGCCCACAGTTCATAATGAACCGTTGAAATAAAATAGGATCCTGTTATACCAATGGTTTAGTTGAACCATTGGGAAAATCAGCGAACATGGGTATGCCAATGGTTTTAAAACCGTTAGAATAAACATATAGGGGGTATAACCTAACCGTTTTGAACCGTTGGGAAATGTAGCAACACATAGGGGTATAACCCAACAATTTTGAAACAATTGGATTAGAACCCCATTAATTTAAAATGAAACAACCTGCAATCAACTGCATGCTTCAATCTGTGTGAAAAACGTTCTATCTCACAAAAATACACTACAGTCACAAAAAAAACACCCATTCTGTGTGTTTAGGAACATTGCAACCTACAAACATAGAAAACACACTGCACACATAAGAAACTCACAAAAACTCACTTCAATCACCTGTAATCACACAAAAAACACACAAGAAACACATAGAAATAATAATCTCATTTTTTGAAGGCTTACTCACATCCCTTCCCCTTGTATGGTTCACATATTGATGTGGTAGAAAGACCAAGAACCAACAAAATGTTGTCTTGTTGATCAAATAGGGAGGGTATATTGTAAATTCAAGTTTATAACTCATATATGAAGAATCCCCTATCTCAATCCTGATATATCAGATAAGGGTTATTGGTTTTTATTACTCTAGGATAAATTTGATATTTTTTAATGAATTTAATCATTCAATATACTAACCTAGAAGGATATTTACACTATGACCATTATAACCCTTTTGTTCCTAGAGTATAATGATGGGGGAATCATATAATATGGGGAAATGACTTCTATAATGCCATGAGATTAAGTTATTTTGTTGCATTTATCAAGGTATTGGTTTGTGTTTTAGAGAGGGATATTGGTCAGGCTTCTGTGTCACATAGATTCTATGTGGATAGATATTTACTTGATTCATGAGAGATATCACATGCCTAATTTTCAAGGGGATCTTCTATGATGACATCCAACATGGTGTTTTTTAGTGTTTATGAATCATTTACATCATCTTTTGGGGTCACTTTGTAAATTTTCTATCATATTCTAAGAGAATAAGATTACAAGGTAATATTCTATCCCCAATCTGTAATGAAAAAATTCAGATAATCCTCCATGACAATCCAGTAGATTACTACAAGGGTATGATGTTTCTCAACATAATGGAATATTAATCTTGATCTATGATGGATATAGAATCATTACATTCCATAGTAATTGTACCTGGTTGGATTATGCATGGGGATTTTCCTTCTCCTACTAGACTCACTAAATGGGTCTTCCACGAGTTCTACAACATTGATAGTCTAAGTAGGGACATGGCTAGAATTATAGATTCTTCCACGAATGTGCCTTATCCGATATACTCAGGTCCTACGAAATTGTTCTGCAGTTCCCTAATTGGGTTCATGGAACTCAAGTTCATCTCCATAATCATCTACCTGCCCAACCCCCCCACTACCCAACCTGCACAGCCACCACCCCACCTGCACATCCCCCCTCCCCCTGCCTAGCCTAACCCCCTACACATCCCACCCCGCCCCTACCTACCCAGCCCCCTCCCCCACCTGCACAACCACCACCCCCAACCTGCACAACCCCCTGCCCCAGCCCCCTCCCCCATCTGCCCTGCCCCCAACCTACACAGCCACCCCCACACTTGCACAACCCCCTCCCCCCTTCCCAGCCTACGCCCAACCCCCACCCCATGCCCAACCCACCCTCCCCACCAAACCCCTACACCGCCCCCTCCTCCCCACCTCACCCCCGCCAAGAACCCCCACCTCCCCCACAAACTCCCATAGGGTAGTTGATTTTAAATTTTAATCATATTTTTTGGATTTTTGGTGACCCATTCAGGATTCAATCTATGGATACTTTGGAAAAATTAGATGTTTTGGTATATTTTTTGGGGGTTTATTTAAGGAGAACTCATGTACATAATGTGTAGTTTTGAGAAAAAAAAAATCATGTGTTCTTCATACTTGGGAAAGATGGGATTTGGGAACTAAAATATTTATACAAGGGGGTGGGTTACACACCATTTAGTGGTGACTCAGGGTGTACTAGTCGCAGATGACCATGTAGGGTATAAAGAAATATCTAGTTCGAGGTACATGGATAGGCCTTGTGTGTGGGTAGACCTTGTGTGGGGGGGGATATATGGATAGGTACATACATGGGAACCATATGTGGGGTAAATATTGTGTATGGGGTGATATATTCCACATAGTAGGAAATTTTTCATGATAAGTGGGGCCTTTTATGTGAATGTACCCAGGTGGGGGTAAACATCATATACCGGAACACATAATGTGTACTTTGGAAAAGTACACACTGACCAGTCTATGTCACATGGAACGAGGGGACATTTTGGGTTACATATCATGTACCTAAAGTATAGGTTGGGTACTTTTTTCTCTTTGTTGTGTTTACCCTATTTTAACCCTGGAGTCAGAATTCGACTTATGAGTATTCAATTTCGATCAGTTTTTCATATAAATTTCCATAGTGGAATACTTTCTGTGTTTGAATGTGGTCTTTATGGTGTTTTGGACTAAGAGAATTATTTATCAGGATTTCTTCAAGGATTGGATTCAGAATCCTCCAACAGGTTGGGTTGTGAGATGAGAATCATGTGTGAGGGTTGTGAGATCATTAGTTGGAATGGATTGTGAAATCTAATCTAGTTTTGTTCAATGTTCTTTCATATAGATCCTAAAAATTATAATCAAGTAGTATATATGAAGGGATCATTTTTTATCCTGACATGTTGGTACCTATTTCTCAAGGTTAGAACAGTTGAGGATTACCTCCTTTTTTTAGGATTGGAACTATTGGAACCATTGGGATGTGATGAGGTTGTGGGATAGAAGTTATGGTCAGATTTACTTAAGATATTTATATGCATCAAAGGGACTCTTGAGGATACCATAGTGGGCTTGTTACTGATTGAGTGACCAGTGTTTTCTATAGCTGTTAATTAATAATGCCCATGTGGAGTGGTCAATCTTCTACTATAGAGACCTTGTAAGGTAAAACTTTTATGATTGTCATGAGGACCATTGATAATTCATTGGTTATTCATTTATTTTATATAACCCATTGGGTGCGCTACTGATAGATGATCTGTTGGAGATGTTGTTGATCGATGATCAGTTGGAGGCCATTTAGGGGCATTTGGGATATTTTTTCACTAGGTGTGGCTTGTGCTTTGGATGTACTATTGGTACCCCTCATAGGGTGTATGTTCTTACTGTGGAATTTTTCCCATTTGAGGTTTTTTTGAATGGCTTGGGCCAAGATTTTGGGTGCACCTAAGGATGATATAGTTGGAAATCACTTTATATTGTCACATTGAGGACCATGGGAGCCCCGTGTTTTGGTTTGGCACTAAGCTGGGTCAAAGAGAGCGAATAGTGGTTGTTTTTAGAGGATAATATCCTAGAAACCATGGAGAGGGTACATTATTTGTTTTATGTGAGTTGATCGATGCTTCTAGATTAGCTATTTGGATAGTGGTTTGAAGGCTAGATCATCCCATGTTTGGTTGGAATTTGGTCATGAGGTTTGAGGATGTTTCTGGTCAGGACTCTAGTCCAAGGCAGAGACACATATGATATCACAGATCAGGAATTGGAACTATGTTTTGATCTAGTTATATCAATTTTTTGACTATATTTAGATGTGATTAGTGATCTAATGGGAGATCTGGATGAGTGAAACACCCCTCTAGTTGAATGAGCACTTATGATAGAGTGTCTTTAACATCGTAATGTGTTGAGGCACTCACAGAGCAGGTTTTTTCCAGTCGTTGATGTATTGGTGTTGCCATCAACATGGATTTTATTTCACCCCCATATCTTATATTTTCTCACCCCCAGCACATCCCCCCCTCCCCCACCTACACAACCACCTCCAACACCCTGTCCAACCCCCCTCCTCCTCACCTCACCCCTGCCCATCCCCCCTCCAGCACATCCCCCCTCCTCCCCACCTCATTTCGACCTCTTCAATATCAATCAAAATGATTTGATACAGTTAAATTACAACTAAACTACGACCTAGAATGATATATTTCTTGTGTTCATAAGGGGATCATAATAGACAGTACATTGCAGCGAAATGGAACAAAAAAATCGAAAATAAATAAAGGCATACATACTGATTTAAAGTGAATGAAAAAAAATTACTTGAATCCAAGATTAAATGACTGATTTGAAAGTAGAGTTAGAACTCTCAAGATCAGGTAGGGAAGCAGGGTTCCAAACACAACCTAAAATTGTAAGGGGATCATAACACGTACCCATTTAATGCAGAATAATAGAGCATTGGAAAACCAGACCTGTCACGCTGGGAAGTAGGGTTCGCATAGAGAGTTGGTTGGGAAGTAGGATTCGTGTCGAGATATTGGGAAAAAGCTTCCATATGGGTGTGTCAAGAAATGGTTTAGGGTAAAACGAGAAGGTTTATGGGTTCACATCAAGATTTTGGAAAAAAAGTGTGAGCACTGATGAGCGGGGAGCGTGGAGAGGCGATCGGTGAGCGGCGAGCAGCAAGCAGTGAGGGGTGGTCAGGATGGGAGCGGCGATGAGGGGTGGTCGGTATGGGGGTGGTGGCGAGGATGGGAGGAGTATGGGATTGTCTCCAAGGGGTTGGATAAGTGAAACTTAGGGATAATAGAAGTATCTCGATGGTGGGGTGATTTTAGATAGATATATCCCAACGGTTCATTTGGACCATTGGGGAAAACCGGCTATTATCACCTATATGCCAGCAGTTCATATGAACCGTTTGAAATGAATGGCATAGGGTATTTTTCCCAACGGTTTGTTCAAACCATTGGGAAAAAACCGTTGGGAAAACTTTTATTTCTAGTAGTGAATGTTTTGGGATTCAGCCATGGATTTTTGAGGAAATGCTAGAATCCTTGTGTCATGCATAGGTAGTGGTGACATGTATGTTTTTTTCTTAGAATTTGAAAACATGAATGATATTGTTGTTTGACTAATTTTCTCATTTATGTTCAGGTGTGGTAATTTGGCAATTGTTCCAAGTGGGTTGGTGGACTAATGAGGTAATTTTTATATAAGAAATTCCAACTATATGGAGAACCAAGGTAATGGAATTGGACTTAGTGAGCTAAAGTTTATGGTGGGGAGAACCATATTTATAATGATCATGTGGATGATATAATTAGGGTTACTTTGGTTTCATGAGTTCTAGGGATCACCATATTAGTGTTTCAGAAAATTAATTTGAGATATGGATCATGTTTCGTCGGTTGAGCACTTTATGTCTTAAGTTATGCTTTAGAGATTCATTGGGATTATAGGATAGAGAATACATTTTGAATTGGAATTGATTGATTGATAGTTCAAGACAAGTGATGTAATAATCTACATTCCTTAAAAAGGATGAAAGTTTTTATGGTATCGATATTGTAAGATCCTATGTCCGTATGATTTGTAACTTCTTGAAGGAATTTGAATTTTTGAATTAGTGGGTATGTTGAATTTTGAAATGGGATTAAAAATTAAACTATGAGATTTTGATCATCCAAAGATGATATTTTTAGATAAGTTTTGAGGACTAAGATGTGACCATATGCTCAATCATATCTCATGATCTTTTGTATAAGTTTCAGAGGTTTTGGGGAACTCTTACTAGGGCACACAGTTTGGTAGGATTCGTTTAAGAGAAACCATGTGACACCCTAATAATGGGGAGTGATTTAGTTCATTTTGTATAGTTCATGGTATATGTTCATGTTTAAAGAATGGTTTGGAGTAAACAATGTGAGTTTCATAGGAAACCATGTATCTTAATTTGGAATTGGGGCTTGGTGCATGACTTGTGAAAGGTTGTAGGCAAATTGTGTGGAAATTTCAGAGAGGTTGTAGAGATACCCATATAGTTGGAACATGGTTTGGTAAAACATGAGACCAAACCAAGTGATTTCAATGATTTTTAGGTAGATCCATCATCACAATTGGTGCACGGTTTGGCCAAAAATTTGTCCAAACCACACGGCTCACTAAAAGTGTAAATTACCATTTTACCCCTCAGACCTTTTAAACCCCAACCCCAATTTTCTATGTTCAACCTCATGAAAACTCTCAAACAACTTACTCACTCTCACTCCTTTGATTTTTATTATATTTGAGTGTTTTTGGATGTGATTTCTTGGTGTTTAAGGCGAGTCTCAAACTCCATTATCCTATGTTCTCGTTCTCTTTTTCTTCTCTCAATTTTACTCATCTAATTTAGGGATTTGGTTCAGATTACATTAGATAATGTTTTAATTAGATGATATGGATGGGGATTTTTCTTATCCATCATATAGGATTTCTCAATATGGTGTCTTTATATTACCTATTATCATTTCCTAGAAGGTAAGTTACACTATTAATTTTATATGGGTTTTAATTAAATTAAGTTAATTTAATGATATAATTGCTAAATCTTGTTAAGGATCTAGACTGGGATGATTTCAGGGGTCTATTTTGGACCTATCATAGGATTTTGATCACTATTCTAGTGTAGTGAGGAATTGCAATGTGATTTTAGTGTTTATCCTAAATTGAATTAATTTTAAAATTCAATTGTAAATTTTTGGACAAATTATGAATTGATTACAACTAATTAATTAATGATGTTGAGCATGAGTTAGAGGCATGAGATTTATGAATGAGTATGGATGGATCTTGGTGGGCTCGGAAGAGTTTCTGACCCTTATAAATAAATTGGAAAAGCTTCAATTGAGGTAGGTGGTCTTGGTACTTTCCCTTTAGAATTCATGATTTCTCTTATATGCATGTGGGTGTGAGAGATTTCCATTGACAGTGTCATCCATTTTAATTAATTAATTATGTTTTATTTTAAATTAAAATAATTTATTTAAAATAAATTTCTTGAACCATTGGAGTAAATTGCTTTTGAAACTTTGGGATTAGTGCACCAGTTTGATTTCCTGATAGATGATGGTTGAGGCCATGAGTTTTTTGGAATGAACTATGATTTTTAGACCCTTGGGGGTGAAACTAAGGTGAGTTGATCCTAGTGTCCCTATGTAGGATTCTTTATCAACCTCCATATAGAGGTGTGGCCTGACTTGAGTGGACCGCCCAAGAGAGACCCTTTAAATTGAGATGGGCCATGTGCTATCTCTAGTGGGGTTTGCACTAAGATTTAACTTATTAATGATAAGGGGATGAGAGAGGTTTTATATTAGGATGAGGGATGTGTTTCTTCTATGTTCTATGTTTTGAACCTAAGCTTGAACTGAACTGGGAGGGGACTCCAAGTGGGGTTCTGCCATCTCTTGTTTTCTAAGAGGACCCCAATTAGGGCACCTCCTACTTGAATTAACATAGGGAACCTGAGTAGGAACCACAATGATTGAACAAACCAAAGAGAGTGCATTTTTGGAATGGGTAGTAAGGTTAGTGGGTGTCACCTTAGAACCCACACTGAACACGTAATCCCAGGGGGCTATGGATAGTGACTAAGGGTTTAGGATTTCATCCAACCCTATTATTTTTTTATGTTTTATTTATTTATTATGATTCCTGGTGGATGTCAAGATGTAAATACTATGATAAATCCTATTAGCATTATATGGGATGATGATGTCATGGTGGGTTCCTATAGGTTCTTCTTCAAACCCAGATTTTGAGATTTTGATATACAGGTGTGATATAGCTTGGATATTTTGATATCTCCACATATACCTGGCATGTATCCTAGGATATGGATGTTGAACCATGTAAATAATTCTCATGATTACATGATTGGACATCAGGTCTATATAGGATGCCTTGGACACCACAGGTCCCTAGGATTCATGGACTGTCTTGTATCCAACCCTGCATGCTTATAAATTGTAATCACTATTATTATTTTTATAATGATTATTACTTTGTGATTCCTAGGTTACCCCTTGGATCCAACCATTTAAGTTTGATTAAATTTCATGATGGTTGTGATGCCTACGATGCCTAGGATTTTTCCATTTAGCATGGTGACATAGATATACTTCTGATTCAGAGATTTATGAGGGTGAGCAATAATTTTCATTGATCCATTTATTATAATTGGAGTTTCAATAGATGCATGGGATGCATAATATATGTCAATAGATCCATTCATAATGAGTTATTAGCTATTTGAGACTGATGATTAGGGATGCCTGGGTTACACCCTAAGATCCATTATTTTTATGCTTGGAAAAATATCTTTAAGTGGTTAGAGAAACCTCAAAATTGGTTAAATTAGGTATAGTTGATCATGGTCACATATCCAAGGACTGAAAACTATATGTTTTTGGGAACATGGTTTATCATGGTACATGAGATGTGCTCAGAGAAATTCCAACATTGAGTTGAAGAAATTAATGTCAGTTTTTTATTTATTTATTTCTATAAATTTATTTATTCTAAGCATAACATATGAATAAATCATTACATTGATTATATAGTAAGATACCACATAGCTGGTTCTCTAATTAGATATATAATCACATCCTACTTGGGATTTTATTTCATTGGGGTACTCTAGACGACTCTCACTTCACTATTGGTATAGGTTAGGTAGAGGATTTGGATTGCATGTTTGAGCTGAAGTAGTTCAAGTAGGATAGGATATTAAGATATGGTTTGGTTTGTTTATATCCCAGATCCTATCTTAGATTTTATTTCTTTTTTGTTTTCATATGTGATCAGCCCAATCGGCAATTGACCTTGTATACTTTTATGTCAATATTTTATTTTTTATGACATGAAAAATTATTTGTTATTTTCTATATACTATTATGTGTAAGATGTTTGGTTATTGAAAATTATGATTTTTCACTTTTATATGGAGTTATAATCTCCCCATAGTACCTTCTCAGACCCCTACTCCTAGTTGGAATATTCTGATTTATAGGGAGGCGCCCAGAGGTCTTACAGAGAACCTGGTTAGGGCACCAGTCAAGTGGACTTTAGATCAGTACATTAAATATGGGAAATTTTTATTATAACAAATTATTGTGATTCATATGATTGATATTATATTATAACCCAAGATCTATGATCTTGGGTTTGAGGTGTCACCATTTGTATCAGAGACAAAAATAGTTATTTTTGGTAATTAGGATAAAAACCCAAGGAATATAATCTTGAATTCATGAAGAAATAGTTCAAATATAATTACTATGAACTCATGGAGATATAAATATATAATCTATTTATATTCGGTTATATTGTGTCATTATTCTAATTAATATCTATTAAAATTTTATGTTAACTAAAGGAAGAAAATATTTTCATAGGAACCAAAATAAATATGGACCTAATTATTAATGCAATAATTTTCTTAATTATTAACAGAGAACCATGGGTGTTGGGGTTGGAAATAAACTGAAAATAATATCCCAAATGACTCAATTTTTAACTTATATTAACTAAATCGAGTGGTTTTCTTTACTGGGGAATATAACTATGTTGAATGAGAAATTTATGAGGTAACAAACTCTAATATTTAGAAGATCTGTGGATCCGATTATGGATGAAAGTTCAGTATATTCTCAAGAGAAAATAATCCATGTGACATAATTCTCATAATAATTTTTTTCTCACTATAATAACACCACTTGGAAGGGGACATGGTTTAGTGTTGGACATTAGAAAATCATATAATGAATAAACATGGGATTAAATACATGTTGAGGGAGATATAAAGAGTATATTTATTTATAAGGATTTTATTATCTAGGATATTAAATTATATGAAGATATTATAAAATGTATTAATAAAGTTTTAATGGGGTTATAAATTTCTTTATGATCTTAAAGAGTATTTGATAATATGATGAAGAGATATCATCACGTTTAAAGTATAGCTAATAGAGGGTAATATAAAAAATATGTAATATTCCACATTTTATAGATACAAAAGAAAACATTCTATATGTTCCATGTAGGGAACTTCTATATCCTTTAAACATGGAAAGAGCAGTGACCAAGATTGAGAATTTCACTAAGGGATGAATCAGGGATAATAAAGTGTTCATAAATTAAATAATTTTGTCCAATACCCTTAAAAAGTGGTGGAATGTTTCCATTATAATCAAGTTGAACATTATGTTAGCTATTACTCTAAGAAAATATTATAGGATGGGAATTAGTATTCTTACCTAAAAAATCCTATGGATCAATTTCATTTATATAGTACCAATATAGTTTAATTAGATTAGAATAATAATGTTTTCCCAAATGTTATAGTTATTTTCCAAAGAATTACAATTGTAAGATTAAATTATAGACTAAAACATTAATTTATATTTTCATGTATTTATGGTGTAAATAAACACTTCTCTATAAATACTAGAGATTTATTTTTCATTAAAAAACACTAATGGTGAAACTATTGATACTGGGATGTTTAAGTCATTCCTTTTCATTATTTATGGGAAAAAATTACTATAAAATTATTGGTTCTTCTATTAGAGTGGAATATTATTATATTCTGAATATGTATTGAATCTCAAAATATAAGAATAATATTTATTTAGGATAAAATGGTTTCTTTTAACCTCTTTAACCAACCCATATTAAAATAAATGTGTAAATAGATGAAAGATAATCGTTACTTAACATCTTTTTATGACATGTAAATATTATTATTGGGGGATAGATATGGTTCTCTCACCCAAATATTATGTCAAAATGAAAAAATAAAGATGGAGGATGTATCCATATGCAGGAGCTTGTGGGTGTCTTTGTAGATTCATTTTTTGACCACCCTTATATTGAATATCAGATTTCTCCATTGATATCATCCATGGAGATCAAACCATATCAAAGAAAACACATAGAATGATTTTATTTGAGATAGAGTAGCTAAGGAATAGACTACATAATGTTAAGGACAAAGGTTTCATTCATCTCAATGTATACCCTTGAGGAACACTCGTTTTGATTATAAAGAATGAGGATAGTTCAATGAGGCTATCATTAGTTACATATATATCAAAAATATTAAAATTAAGAATAAATATATCTTTTCAATAATTGAGTATTTATTTTATCAAATATTTTATGTTTATTATTTCTATAATATTGATATATAATTAGGATATCATTATGATAAGGTAATGAACTAAGATATCTCAAATACTAAAATTTGAAAAAGATATTAACTCTATAATTTTTTTAATGTAATTTTGTTTTATGAATTCATTTTAAATGTTTATGTATTTAATAAATAATGTATTTAGGTATTACCTATTCATGTTTATGGTAGTATTTAAAGATAATATTATTGCTTATTATAGAATCTAGAATATAACAACTCATTAACATATTTCAAGTAACTCTTAAATCTTGTTTTTTTCCATCATTTTTGTTCAGGAAGGATTAATTTCTCTTGAGAATGGAGATATTTTTTTTTAATAAAATGACCTCATGTTATAGGATATATGTTGGTTTGAATTAATGGAGTATGAGAAGAAATTTGGAAAAGGTTCAAAGGTGGAGTGTTCTAGAGTCTTTTGGTTTTTTAGTAGGTATTTGTGTTGTGGTGTTGGGTATGCGGTGTGGAGAGTTCTGATTATGGAATGGATAAGGTTGCTATGGAATAAATATTATAGGGATAGATTTGGATGGTTCATTCAAATTGGACACCCTTACGACATAGGGAGTTGGCTACACTATGGAGTCTAGGGGAGGAGTCTAGGGTGTCTTTTCCATTTGGGGGTAGTTTTAGAATGGTGTATAAGCCATTCCATATAATTACCCCAATTGAAGTATATATGGGTGAGATTTGTGCCATGGTTTTAGGAAACCGGTTGACTAGGTGTATCCACATTGTAGTCTGGGGTGGCTGCACTATGGTCTGGCTGTTTTCATCTTTTTTACACTATGTACTTGGGGGTTGTTTCATGGTTTATGTTGTTAAATAATTAAAATACCCATTCCTTATTTTATATTTATTTTTACCCTAATCCACCCTCATTATAACTTTTGACTCTTGAAGGCTCTCTATAAGAGCTTTAACTCCTCTGACCACTTTTCATCTCAGATCAAAGCTCTAATGAAAGATTTGAATTACTCTATAGTAAGTGATATCCCCCCATTTTAGATTTCCCTTTTATCTACACTTTTATACATTAGGAGTGATGAATCCTCATGTTGATTATGGATTGGATCCATGTTTGCATATATGGGGTTTATAATGATTCCTCTTGATCTTCCACACTTTCGAATCTTCGTTCAAATTCTCTTTTTGGGTGTTTGATAATTTGATCACAAATTAAAGGTAGGTGGTTTCATAAGGTTTTTCCATATAATTTAAACCCTTTTTATTGTTTTATTTAAACTGAATTTAAAATTTATTTTCTATTCTTTGAATTTAAATGGATTTTATGTATGATTACAAAGGCATGTGTTTTGAAATAAAACCCCATTTTGGGTGGTTTTGAGACATGAATGATTTTAGAAAAGGGGGCTTACAATGAAACTCATTTGGTAAAATGATTTTCCTTGATTTGAGAGAAAATGTCTTGAAAGAAAAGATTACTTGAAATGTAATTATTTTTTAAAACCTATTATTTTTTTAAATGAAAATTAATGTTGAAAATTGAAACTAGGAAATTGAAATGTGAAATTATTCGAAATTATTATTTTAACCACGTTTTATTGATTGATTTACTAAAGAACATGCAACCTAGGTATTTAATGGTAATTAGGACAAGAACACTATGATATAAACCCTATAACAAGATTAATGATGAAAAAAATTACAAAAACATACCACAACATGATTTTCCTTGATTTAGAGTTGAATCCTGATGGCATGAGCCGTGGTATGTGTGCACACATTGAGATGAGATCACTGATGTGTATTGCAAGGACCCTATTACTAGAAAACTAATGTACGATAGGGATAGATTCATGGTGCTATGATATAATTAATTTTATGATAAAAAGTAATTGATTTATGGTTTTTTTTCATGATAATATATTAACATAAATGTGTTATATTAAACATTCCTATAATACTATTTTTTTATATATCTACCACCTATTTTGATTATCAATTCATGTATTTTTTTTTGAAAATGTGAAAATTCCATCCCATGCCTTTCTTTATGTAAATTGAAAGAATATTTAGTTAAATTTTTATGGAACTATTTATGGAAAACTTATTGAGACCTTACTAGGATTTATAGCTCACACCCTACCTTTTCCTTCATGTGATTGTAGATTATCTTATGCCAAGTCCAAGTAAAAGAAAAATTCTACTTGGAGATAGAGAATGTTATTGATCCATGGGACTTAGAGTGATGGAGGTGACTTGTGGAGATGCGATCCACTTGTTTCATGTGATATTTATGAGTTTATATTTTTGGTGACATGTGTATTTTTATAATGTACTAATTGAGAACTATTTTCCCTATTTTTCAGGTATTGTCTCCCTTTGGATTGTTGGTCATACAAACTTGAATCCTTTATTTTCCATTGTTTTTTTTTGGAAAATTCATTCCTATGTGATTGTTGTATAATTCTAGGTGCTAGTCATGAACCCATGGGGATCAGGAATGCCTTTGTTCCATATAAAGGGTGGATTGAGTATCAGGGTACTATGGTATCTCTCCTAGTTCATAAAAAAGTAGTATTAGAGGGAGTAGTTTGTGAATCTTTCATTGATGTCCACATGCAGTTTTAGTTTTACTGGTGGACATGAGGTAGGATTGATGAGACTTAGGAGGTAGTTACGAATGAGTGCCTAGCTACATCTCATCATAAAAATCCTTAGGTCATCATGGGTGTTTAAGAAAAGTTTCATTTAGGAATGTTTTTATCTGATTACATACCTTTCACTATTATTGATATGAGTATTTTGAAATCCCAATCTTGATTTGTTTTTATGGAATTGATATTCCCGTATCTCTCATTTTAATTGTTGATATGTGTACCCTTTCTGATGATTCTGTGTTTTTTATTGATGATGTGTAGCATTATGACTCCAAGGAGACATTTTAATAGGCTATAGGAGGATGCTGCTGGTTAACCATAGTGAGAAAATCCTCTAGTGGACCAAAATCTTGTTAAGATAGTGGTGCATTCTGTCTATGCTTTGGGATAGGTACCTTCACCCATTCCATTTTATGTTCTATTCATGGAACATCAAAGGAGAGAATCAACAGATTTTTCTCAAGAGTTTATTCATAAAAGAACACCAACTTTCCAAGTATTTAATGATCCTCAAGAGGCTATAGAATGGTTGAAAAATATTGATCTTCTTTTTGAGTTCTTGAAAAAAACTAATTTGATTATAGTAAAATGTGCTACCTTCAAGCTTGAGGAACCTAGAAATATATAGTGGGATTTGATGGAAATAGTTAAGAAGCATGAGGTCTTAGATTGAAGATAGTTTAGAGGTATTTTCATTGATCAATGTTTTCTAAACTTTATGGATTTGGAAAAGTACATTGAGTTTCATAACTTCCATCAGGGTGACAAGGCCATGACGTAGTATGCGAACCATTTTTCTATGTTATTTTTTACTATTTTTTTTTGAAAAATAAGAAAAAAAGGCTCGAAGGTTTGAGATGGGTCTTCGATATGATATTCTATCATTGGTTTTCTTGATAAAAATCACTTCTTATATTGATGTGTAGGATAGAGCATTGATGATTGATCTTGACTTGGATGATAAGATAGGGTTTATGAGAGTTACCTTTTCTCATAGTGGTGTTTTTTTGAGTTCCTTTAATGGATAAAAAGAAAGTGTGACGAGTCTTATGGTGGATTGAGAAAATAGGAGTCTCCCAAACCTCTTGTAGTTTCTGGTAGAGGTTCCTTAACTTTCTTTCAGTATGGAATGGTTGGGTATTGGATTCAGGTTTTCACCGAGGCACCCAAGATCTATAGATCTTGTGGTAACTCATGAAACCTTCAATTTTTTTTTCATTTAATTTATGATTCCCATAGTGGTATAATCTTATCCTCACCAAAAATTACTATGGTGAATTTAGATACTTAAATAAATTAGGGGTTCCATCCACAGGCATCTGAAATAAAGCTTCTTCATGCAGTGGAAGAGTCTCCAAAGGAAGCTGATGTGGGGTTAATAACTATAGGAGGTATCATCACTATATATTTATCTTTAGTGACTACTTTTTTTGATAATGGTGCATCTCACTCATTTATATTGAATCATGTTGTGAATTTTTTGAATCTTACTGCAAAGATTTTTTATTATGTGATGGGTATTACCATGCCCCAAAGAATAGAGAGAGAGCAGGGTCTTCGGTGTCATACTTAAATTTTTTCTTTATTATAGAGTGATCTTATATGGAATTTTCTCTTTCTAGACCTAAAAACTCT
Organism: Viscum album; assembly: GCA_963277665.1. Lineage (NCBI taxonomy): Eukaryota > Viridiplantae > Streptophyta > Magnoliopsida > Santalales > Viscaceae > Viscum > Viscum album. The sequence goes on from OY728151.1 coordinate 1,223,024,351, forward strand.
TAACATCATTTTCATAATGGATTGTATTATTTATCATAAGGTGTAGATTTATTTTTTATCTTCAACATGTCTAATATACTATGCATAAAGGGGTATTTCATGTCTTTCAAGAAGAATACGACTGAGGTCAAGTAGACATGAACCACATTTTCTAGAGTTAGGCAGGGTAATTTGGGTCCTTTCTTTTGAATTGGAGCAATAATCTTTGAGTGATGATCTCCCCCAAGTTGTTGTCAAGTTTCATGACATTTTTTCTTCTATAATATTTGTCTTGACACCAGTTAGAGAGGTAGATTTATCTATTGATTGAGTAATCGATACTTAACCAATGTTTATTCCTTATTCCATACAAAACCAATAGAGTTGAAAGAGTTGATGATTTAGTTGGATGATATTATAGAGATATATTTCATATCCCCAAGTGTGTCAAATTTGGAAACACTAGTCCTCTTTGTAAGGAAAGCATATGGAATATTTTTACTCTATTTTTATTAATGAAAACTCAACTGATTCATGGTAAAGAACAAATATCCTTTTCCAAATATTGAATATTTTTTGATCAGTTCAAATGGATAAAGTGGTTTTTAAATATTTATATTCTATTTTTTATCATAAATTGAGAATAAAAGAGCCCAAAATTCATAAAATAGCCTTCAAGAGTAGGTATGGACATTTTGAGTATCTTGTTATTACATTTGGTCTAACCAATAATACTATAGTTTTTATAGACCTGATAAACATGATATTTCATGAATAACTTGAATCATTCATGGTTTTATTTATGGATGATATCCCATTTCACTCTACGAATAAGGAGGATTATGTGTGTCATTCAAGAGTATTTATGGAAATATTGAGAAATCATTGACTCTATATGAATATTTAGAAATTTAATTTCTATATTTTGTAAGTTAAGTTCTTTGTACATGTGGTCTTGTAGCACTGTGTCTCAACTGATCCTAAGAAGATGAATGCTATTTTGACCTGGGAGAAACCAAGTAACATTTTTGATAATTTGATCTCATTGAGTTTTTTTAACAACCATCTTTTTTCTGTGTAAGACTTTGATATATTTATAGAAATATTTTCGAAGCCAGGAACTGGTTTATAAATAGATTTTTGGGACCATAAATCCTTAGTGTGGTTATGTGAAAAATATTAAATATATTTTAATCATGCACACACAATTATTCTATTAAAGTGGAATAAATCCTGAGTGGAGACTCGAATAAAAAATCTAGGACCATAGTTTAGTTCAAAACATGGGTTTTACCCTAGGGATGACATAATTTTCATCAGCATTAGGATCCATATGGTAGAGACCATTGGTAGGGTTTTGAGTGGGGGTTATTAATTTAGTAAAATAAATTAAGAAACCTCCTTGTCCATTTTGTTTCACATATAGAAGAAGGGATAAGAGGGTTTCCACCAATGGTGATGGGTGACCTATAGATGAACCTAGGAGAGGACGTGGTTGCACCCACATTTACGATATAGGTATATGTGGTTGTTATAGTATATGTAGGGATATAATCTATAGGGACTGAAGAAGAAAAATTGAGACACTAAGATTTATTGCATGTTTGGTTGTGAAGTGTCCAACTTGGGTTGATTTAAATTGTGAAACTAAAAAATAAATTATATAAGAGATTGGATTGAAATAAATAATTAAATACTAAAATATTTAAATGGAAACAATTAATTAATATTAGTCAATCCTAAATTTTTCCTAGGGATTGATTTAATGTATTATTTTTCTATGAATTTTCTATTCAATAGTTCAAGAGGTATCCAATCAATGAAATAAGTCCTAAATATCATTCTATGATTTAATCCTTACAAAATTAAATGGAAAATCACAAATTAATTTATATGATCATATTCAAGATCACTCCAAGTAATTGGATCATACTATAACTCAAAATTTTTAGTTATTAAAGTCAGTGAAGATGAAGAATAAATAAGTCAAATAATGGAACTCTCAAACCAGAGAATTAATTTAAGATTTTAAGAAAATCAAATAATATTAAATCTGTACCACCCCGACCCTAGTTACCCAGAGTCAGTGCATTATTACACAACATTGTCATGATCACAAAAGATCAAGTCTCAAAAGACCAATTAGTTTAGTATCCTTGGAAACACTAGATATATTCATAAGTCTTATATTACATCATAAAGTGAAAAAAATAACTACAACACATCTTGTCTTCATATCCCATCATACATTTCCTATAGGTCATTCATAAAATACTTCTTCACATCCTGTGAAAAATTAAAACATTGAAAGGGGTGAGCTCAGATGCTCTGTAAGGATAACAATATAGCATAAACTTTCATAAATAAACATAACATTTATGTCAATGTATAACTAAAACAAAATCCTTTTAAATATGAACTTCAGCACAATATGGCAAAGATAAAATGAAATAAAGCCATTTACTTATTCACATGGATATTCTACTAGTCGAATAATCACATGAAATATCAATAACCACTTTCATAATGATGGAATGAATAATACAAGACTATCATAACCACATAGACAAGGCCTCGTGCCAAGACTACAAATAAGATTTTTTCAAGGCCTCGTGCCAAGACATTATTTTGTCTCATGAGACCTACCGATGCATCGAGGAGATATAGCAAGCTCCACCCATCACTTACTAAGTCCAATGCATTCCTCATATGAACAGGTTTAAACATAACATAAATATTCGTATTAAAACTAGTATACGAAATGTAAATACTTTATCCATAAACCATGAATGGTATAAAAATAGCACATCCACAGTCAAACATAACTCATTCGATACAATATGGAAGATTTTATTGTATCAGATTAACCTCAATCAAGAATAATTAAGGATATTGATATAGATGAAATTAATCATCAAAACTATTAGAGAGAAATATCCCCCTTTTTCTTGAAATCATTTAAAAGTCACACTATTTGTCAAGAAGTCATTTAAAAATAGATTTTTTTGAATCAAAGTGTCCCATACCACTTTGAAATGATTAAAAGGTATTTTGATTTGAAAAATTTAATTTCCATATAAATAAATCCTTAAAACTATTTTTAAAACATGGACATTAATGAGAAAGATTTGGAATAATAAATCATTAAAACATTTAAAATGATATATTAGTTAAAGTTCCTAACAAAAAGAGAGACACTTGAATACAGATAATTAAGGTAATAAAAACATTTTAATATCATGAGAATAAAGGGATTCATGATATACTATGTCAAAGTACATTATATACACCATATAAAAGTGATTTGGTGTATAACAACAAAGGAGTCTCAATGGAATGTAAATTGATATGAAATCTCTCATAATATAAGGCCCTGGCCTTAAACGTTACTTAATATTGAATTAAATGAATAATTAACATTGAGGATCTTTTTAGGTTTAGAGTTTTAGAGAATTAGATCATAAATCATGAATTACATTCCAAATTTAAACAAAGTGGTTACACAAAAGATAGTATTTGTTTTTCCCCATCAATGAAAACATATTTAAAAATAAAACATGGATTATTTCTTGAAACTTTTTTGACACTATCATCATAACATTCACCTTCCCATGACCTATGAAAAACATTTCAAAAACTTGGGATGAGCATAAAAATCTCAGTAAGGGGTATAAAAGTATGAAAAGAAAACATTAGTCCATGTATGAAATCATACTTTACTCATAAAACATAAGCATTTTAACATACCTCATCAAATCATGAATAAATCATAGAAATCATAAGGCTTAAAGGTAACTTGAGGCATTCATCACATTCTTACGTAGGGAGTAACCCTCTTGGTTACATTTGGAATACCCATCACAGTATATTCCCTAAATCTCTTCAGAAAAACCTTAACGTTTAACCCCTTCGCGGTACCCAATGCATTGAAGAGCTATATCGGGCTCACCCACCCTTAGTTTATCATGGAAACACCCGTATTCATAAACAATTCCCAATAACCATAACATAATCATAGCACATAACTTAAGAATAAAAGAAAGATAACATTCCCACATTGCAATAACAATATAATATTTTAAGATAATGAATCCATTCTAAAAACCATTTTCAAAACCATTTAAAACATTTAATAAAGTGATTTTTGAATCAAAGTGTCCCATAACACTTTGAAGTTTTTAACATTTTAAACCATTAATATCCATATAATTAAATCCTTAAAACCATTTTGAAAACATGGATATTAATGAGAAATATTTATAAGAATAAATCATTAAAACATTTAAAACGATAGTTTAGTTAAAGAGTTTTTAATAAAATGAGAGACACTTGAATACCATAATTGAGTAATAACATTTAATCAAAACTTTATAATATCATGAGAATAAATGGATTCATGATATAATATTCCAAGTGATAGTATATACACCATATAAGAGTGAATTGGTGCATAATAACAATGAAGTCTCAATAGAAATGTAAAATGAGATGAAATCCCTTATAAAGAATGTAACCTTAAATTAAAGATAAATCAATCTCATAATTATGTGTGAAAAATATAAATACACCCAATATAAGTGGATATTAAGTGTAAAACAATCATAGGTCATTCACACATATTCAAAGGATGACATATTCAATAACAACATGTTGAACCCAAAGAAATTGAAATTGGGTTAAGAAGTTCCCTTGACAGCCTAACGGTGTCACATCAAATTTTAGAAAAAGAGTAGATGAGAAAGATAAAGGGTATCTCATAACTTGGACATAAAATTTATGGAAATAAGGATATATAAGAACATATCCCCACATAATAAGATGAAAATTAAAAGACATAACAAAAGAAGTCTTTTAAAAAGAGGAGGGTGAAAGGTTCCCTTACTGATTTGGGTAACTTTCGAAACGTACACCCCATGAAAGAAGGAATATATAACATTGATGTAAATAATAATAAAAGAAATTATGTTACACAAAGAGTAGAATAATGTACAGTACATACACCACTCAAAAGGAAATATTGGAAAATGTAGCATGAATCTCACGAAAACACAAAGTGAGATAAAAATCCCCTTACGAAATTTCGGCAGCCTAACATCGCCAATTAAAACTTCTAAAATGGATTGATGAGAGAAAATAGGGTCTCTCATCATATGAACATAAAAAGTATAGTAATAGTAATATAAAAGAACATCCCAATCATAAGAAAGATGGGCTTACAATGAATGACATAAAAGAGTGTACTTAAAAAGAAAGAGAGGGGTAAGATCCCTTACCTCGGGTCCGACTTGACTCGATCGTTCTTTAACCTCCTGAATAATAAAATTGAGTTAATTTTTACTTTCTTAAGAACCTTTTTCAAATTCATTATTCCTTTTATATCACTTAATACCATTCTATGAACACTATGTAATTATTTCAGTTAATAATGGTGATTTTGTAGATCATTGGTACTTGAGTCAAAAATAAACTCTTTATAATTACAAGTTGTTCATGTGGTAAAATATATATTATATCTAGAATTATATTCATTATGTAGATATCATATATATCATATATATCTATTATATACATGCATTTATAATATTACATAACATTTATAGGTAAGAAATGAAATGCACCGTTCATGGAGACGGTAAGCCGTACGTACGCATGAACGCTACTTCCATTTCTATTTCTTATTTAATGGAATTAAAACATAATTATACATAATAGTATTATAATTCCAGTATGTTATAATATATAATATCATTAAATATATCCGTTATACATACCACATATGGTATTAACGAATCAAATCACTTTGAGGGGGCGGTAGTCCGCACTTCCTAAAATGAAGATATCGCGTTTAACCATAATGGAAACCATAAAGGTATGACATAAATGAAAAAATACAGAAGCTTAAGTAAAACATAAACATATTATATATAATATATAAATATAGTGACATCTTAATGGCCACCTTTGAGGGTGTTAAAATAATATTGAACAATCATCGTTTCGTGAGGCATAAATTCACCATCCACAGAAACAATATGTTCTTTAACCATTAGATGTAGGTGTGTGTAAGTGTAGATAAAATACTTCTTATAACAACATCCTAGTATATTGAAGATACTGTAGTTGTTACAAAAGAAATGAATAAAAAGAGTTTAGGGGGTTGGAGAAGAAAAATAAAACAAAAGAACACAAGTGAAGACATTACCTTAAAATCGGGTATCTCTCTTTGATTTGAGCTCAAAGGCTTCCTTGGGAAGACTTGTGCCCAAAGTGAGGCTTCTAGCAGTAATAGAGGTATGTTTAGAGACAAAATGAGCAGGTTTTGGCCAAGCCAAAGGCTTGAGAGGTGTGGGTAAGGTGGTAGAGGTGGGGGCCTTTTATAAGAGGAGATGGGGGGAACTCTTGGAAAGTTACAAAATGTTACTTTGATTTCAAATGAGTTTCAGATTTTAAAGGTCCCACATTAATTTATTTCAAGTATAAGGTGGTAAGGGTTTGAAATATACTCATACAATAGGTTTTTGAAAATTTTAAGTTATATTTTTAACATTATATTTTCATTTTATTTAAATCCTTTATTAATGAGGTAATCGCTGCATCGTCATGATGTCATAAATAATTTAATTTATTTAATGTCTAAAAATTATAAAAAAAATATTATGATGTAGGAAATCATTTTATATTTATAATTAATATTTATGGTAAAACTTTTGACTTTTATAACCCCATTTAAAAATTGTTTTAGTAAAATAACTCATGCTTGTGACATTTTTATTTTAACTTTAAATAAAAAGTTATTTATGTAATTTTCCAACCAAAGTGGCTCCATGGGGTCCCCAAGTTGACCCATGGATTTTATTTGTCGGAAATGACACATCAAATGAGGGTAGGAAATGTTTCTAGGTCATTTCATATTATTAAAACATTATTTTTACCTTAAATTACACTAATTACCTCTAATTGCCATTAAAAACTTAAAAGTTACAATTCACCAAAAAAATTATCTTGATCCCATTGAACCAAATTTTATATCCTAATGACAACAATGTTTGTCGGATTTTTGAAATTAAAATCACAGAAGTGGTGGAGTTTCATTTAAACGAAAAAAATCAGTTTTTAAACTACCACTTAGTGGTTTCACTATTCATAAAAAATTGAAGTTTTTCAGAAAAATACCAAATATTCACCCTAAGCTATATTTGATATTCTGAATTCAAAAATGATGTCTATTTTACAAAATTCAAAACATATAAGTTTCATTAATTAATTTAATAATTAATTCCCATTGTCAAAACAAATAGCGTGTTTTTAAGAAACAATATCTATTAAAATATTGACACTAGTTTAAGTCCAATTTCAAAGTGAAATTAATTCAAATGACCAATATTGGTTTAAATGGTAAAAATATATTCTAATTTCACTTTAAAAACAATTCAAAATATAATAAAATCAGATAAATAAATTATATTAAAAAGAGGTTTTGAATTAAAATACAACATTTTTCACCATTCATTAAAAAAATGAACTTTATCAGAAAAATAACAACAATTTACACAAAGTAAATTTTGAGGTCCCGATTCTAAAGAAGAATTTTATTTTGTCAAATATAACACATAAAATTGTCAAAAATTGGATTTAAAAGAGGTTCTCCATCAAAAGGCGTTTAATCGACCTTTTAAAGAATATTAGAATGTTTACACTTAATATTAGATTCATTCGCATTTTTAATCCTCTAACATTTATTGTAAAAAGTAAAAATATTTGACAAACATATATAATCATTTTGTAGTTAGTTCTGTTCATTCTTGCCATTACAATGGCTCTGCGTTAACTACCATTTAAAATAATATTATTTTGTTATTAGAGTGCAATGTAAGATTCCCAAGAAACTCGTTGTTACGTATTGGGTATGCCATCGAGCATAGAGTCCCCTTTAAAGTAATATTAATATTTTATTCACAAATATGGATAAATATGAAAATTTCATATTCTTTATTTACCTGGGGTGTTACATCCTTCGCCCCTTTTTGGGAATTGCGTCCTCGTAATTTTAAAATTGGGCTTGGAAGCTTAATTGAAAATCACACATCGGAACAAGAGTCAGTAAAACTATCACTTTAAAAGAATGGGAGATAAGTACAAATGTCACCCAAGTTAACCCATACTAGGATTAGAAGTATGAAAATATGGATATGGAGGAAAAACAAAGGGTCATGTTCTGATGGAGAGTGATAGTAAACATGTCTATGATAAAGTTAACAACAAGAAAATCACAAACTTGTGATGGTTTAAACGGTATTTGATTCCCCAGTAGGAAACATTAACAGAAAACATTTTTGTTTTATGTTACTTTTAATTGAGGAATTTATTTATAAGCTCAACTAAAACATAAGTAAGCATACTTAATTTTCATGTTGACTTTCAACTATTACAAGATTTCTTACACGAACTCATATTTTCTCCAAAAGAGGAGTATTTGGGATGAATTGTTCACATTAAGAGAGCTATAATCAAATTCTAGAGAATCACCTAATCCAAAAAAGAGAACTATATACTTCCCATGTCTTTAGACCTTAACCAAAAATAAAACCAAAAAGTTTAGTATGAGATCAGTTAATACCCAAAAAGGATAATCCTTTATAAAAAAAATCTATTCTTAATCTCCAAAATTTGTCAAAGAGAACCCAAAGTTCAACAAAGTCCATTCAATAAACATCTATCAATAAAATTCTACAAAGTAAACCAAACTAATATTGAAACCCAATTCTCTGAAGGATTTAAGCAACGTAGTCTCCTAAGATAAATTTTAACATTTTTCTCCAAAATAACATCAGTTACTCTTACAGTCACATACTGAAAAGTAATTAACCTAATCACATATCCTCCATGATAGGCTAATCGTTTCCATTGATAACCAAAAAATCAACTTACTCTTAATTAATAAAATCATATAACTAAAAAGAATCATTCAAACTAACCAGGTACTTCACGTAGTCCAGTGGTAGGCGATAAATACCAGTTTCACTTTGGTTGTGGGTTCAATTCCCACAGCTTCCTCCGACGCGACAGGTTGTCACACGGTATGCGTATTGTCCCTTTTCAAAAACTATATAATTTTATAACATTCCTCAAAAAGAGATAAATTCATCAAAAATAACCATAACATATTTTAACCACAAATGTTATCTGATAACTTCCATTTTGCAACCCAAAATGTATTAACCAGTAATTTCCCCAAATTCAAGGATCATATAAACCCAAATGGTTCTTTATAACTATATCCAAAAAAGAAAGGATAATTATTCCTTGAATAAAATTTTTGTATATCAAACATCAGGGTTACTATAAAAAGTCTTTTAATGTAACCCCATCATCAAAAGAGACTTAATATATCTAAGAATTTCACCATCCTAAAATCTACCATAAATCTTGAATCCCTTATATGATGACTTCTTACTTATTCAACATTCTTCACGATCCATTAGCCATTCCTTTTCAACTTATTCTTAAATACTTATTTCCTACAAAAAAAATCATGAATCATATCCTAAGATTCAAATAATAGGAAAACATATGTTAAGAAATAATCCATACCTTTCATTCTTCATTGTCAGTTTCTTCATCCTCAATCGGAATGGAATTAGGTATTGGTAAATGAATATTTGTACGATCTTGGTGAAACCATTCCTGAAAATTCTTCGTAGGACATGTGTTTACATAATGACCATGCACACCACATTTAAAACATTCAATTGATCCTTCAGAAAGAACTTCTTTACCTTTCCTAGAGTCAACTAGATGCTTCCTTTTTCCATGGCATGTTCTTGCTTTATGACCTTTATTTCCACATCTATAGCATCTTTCTATCCCTTTGAAACATTTTACTATGTGTTTCTTTCCACATATTTGACACATAGATTTTTGAACATACTTACCTTTATGATTATTACCTGAACTTCCGTAGGTATATGTTTCTCACATATACAATGCCTTATAAAAATCACTAAGGTTCAGGTGGTCAATCAAGGCTCCAGATAGTTGGTTGAGTATAACCACAAGAGTTCTCATTGCATCTCCCATATCATTCAGTTGTTTTTTCATAAAACCGTCACAGTTTTCTTCAAATCCACTGTTACTTTGGTGCCTACTAGATCCATCCATTTACTAAAACCAAAAAGGCCAGTGTGAGTATATCAGTAAAATTATAAAATAAAAAAGAGGAAGATAAACACCAAGATATACTTATACAAGTTATCTAAAACTCATTCTAACTTTCAAAAAAAATGATGACTCCATATAATATACTAACCATTGTGGTTATACACAAATTGTCACTTTTTCTTAAACAACACTCTAACCTCTAAAGTTATCTAAACTGACCCCTGATACCAACTATAAGGCCTCGACCTTAAACCTTAATTAATATTGAATTAAATGAATAATTAACATTGAGGATCATTTCAGGTTTAGAGTTTTAGAGAATTAGATCATAAAACATGAATTACATTCCACATTTAAAAAAAGTGGTTACACAAAATATAGTATTTGTTTTTCCCCATCAACAGAAACATATTTAAAAATAAAACATGGATTCTTTCTTGACACTTCCTTGACACTATCATCATAACATGCACCATTACCTTGACCTGTGAAAAACATTTCAAAAACTTGGGATGAGCATAAAAAGCCCAGTAAGGGGTATAAAAGTACGAAAGGGAAACATTAGTCCATGTATGAAATCATACTTTACTCATAAAACATAAGCATTTTAACATACCTCATCAAATCATGAATAAATCATAGAAATCATAAGGCTTAAAGGTAACTTGAGGCATTCATAACATTCTTACATAGGGAGTAACCCTCTTGGTTACGTTTGGAATACCCATCACAGTATATTCCCTAAATCTCTTTGGAGAAACCTTAACGTTTAACCCCTTCGCATTACCCAATGCATTGGAGAGCTATATCGGGCTCACCCGCCCTTAGTTTATCACGGAACCACCCATATTCATAAACAATTCCCAATAACCATAACATAATCATAGCACATAACTTAAGAATAAAAGAAAGATAACATTCCCACATTGCAATAACAATATAATATTTTAAGATAATGAATCCATTCTAAAAACCATTTTCAAAACCATTTAAAACATTTAATAAAGTGATTTTTGAATCAAAGTGTCTCATACAACTTTGAAGTTTTTAACATTTTAAACCATTAATATCCATATAATTAAATCCTTAAAACCATTTTGAAAACATGGATATTAATGAGAAATATTTATAAGAATAAATCGTTAAAACATTTAAAACGATAGTTTAGTTAAAGAGTTTTTAATAAAATGAGAGACACTTGAATAACTTAATTGAGGAATAAAATTTAATAAAAACTTTATAATATCATGAGAATAAATGGATTCATGATATAATATTCCATGGGACAGTATATACACCATATAAGAGTGAATTGGTGCATAACAACAATGAAGTCTCAACAGAAATGTAAAATGAGATGAAATCCCTTATAAAGAATGTATCCTTAAATTAAAGATAAATAAATCTCATAATTTTGTGTGAAAAATATAAATACACCCAATATAAGTGGATATTAAGTGTAAAACAATCAAAGGTCATTCACGCATATTCAAAGGATGACATATTCAATAACTACATGTTGAACCCAAAGAAATCGGAATTGGGTTAAGAAGTTCCCTTGACAGCCTAACGGTGTCACATCAAATTTTAGAAAAAGAGTTGATGAGAGAGATAAAGGGTATATCATCACTTGGACATAAAATTTACGGCAATAAGGATATATAAGAACATATCCCAACATAATAAGATGAAAATTAAAAGACATAACAAAAGATGTCTTCTAAAAAGAGGAGGGTGAAAGGTTCCCTTACCGATTTGGGTAACTTTTGAAATGTACACCCCATGAAAGAAGGACTATACAACCTTGATGTAAATACTCATAAACTAAAGTATTTTACAAAAAGAGTAAAATAATGGACAGTAAATACACCACTCAAAATGAAATATTGGCAAATGTAGCATGAATCTCACGAAAACACAAAGTGAGATAAAAAGCCCCTTACGAAATTTCGACAGCCTAACGATGCCAATTTAAACTTCCAAAATAGATTGATGAGAGAAAATAGGGTCTCTAATCATATGAAAATAAAATTTATAGTAATAGTAATATAAAATAAAATCCCAATCATAAGAAATATGAGCTTAAAATTAATGACATAAAAGAATGTACTTAAAAAGAAAGAGAGGGGTAGGATCCCTTACCTCGGGTCCGACCTGACTCGATCGTTCTTTAACCTCCTGAATAATAAACTTGAGTTAATTTATACTTTCTTAAGAACCTTTTTCAAGTTAATTATTCCTTTTATATCACTTACTACCATGCTATTAACACTATGTAATTATTTGAGTTAATAATGGTCATTTTGTAGATCATTGGTACTTGAGTCAAAAATAAACTCTTTATAATTACAAGTTATTCATGTGGTAAAATATATATTATATCCAGAATTATATTCATTATTTAGATATCATATATATCATATATATCCATTATATACATTCATTTATAATATTACATAACATTTAGAGGTAAGAAATGAAATGCACTGTTCATGGAGACGGTAGGCCGTACGTACGCATGAACGCTACTTCCATTTCTATTTCTTATTTAATGGAATTAAAACATAATTATAAATAATAGTATTATAATTCCAGTATGGTATCATATATAATATCATTAAATATATCCTTTATACATACCACATATGGTATTAACGAATCAAATCACTTTGAGGGGGCGGTAGTCTGCACTTCCGAAAATGAAGATATCGCGTTTAACCATAATGGAAACCATAAAGGTATGCCATAAATGAAAAAATACAGAAGATTAAGTAAAAAATAAACATATTATATATCATATATAAATATAGTGACATCTTAATGGCCACCTTTGAGGGTGTTAAAAGAATATTGAACAATCATCATTTCGTGAGGCAGAAATTCACCATCCACAGAAACAGTATATTCCTTAACCATTAGATGTAGGTGTGTGTAAGTGTAACTCAAATCCTTATTATAACAACATCCTAGTATATTGAATATAATACAGTTGTTACAAAAGAAATTAATAAAAAGAGTTTAGGGGGTTGGAGAAGCAAAATAAAACAAAAGAACACAAGTGAAGACATTACCTTAAAATCGGGTATCTCTCTTTGATTTGAGCTCAAAGACTTCCTTGAGAAGACTTCTGCCAAAAGTGAGGCTTATAGGAGTAAGAGAGGAATGTGTAGAGAAAAAATGAGTAGGGTTTAGCCGAGAAAAAGGCTTGATATGTGTGGGTAAGGTGGTAGAGCTGGGGGCCTTTTATAAGAAGAGAGGAGGGGCACTCTTGGAAAGTTACAAAATGTTACTTTATTTTCAAATGAGTTTCGGATTTTAAAGGTATCACATTGATTTATTTCAAGGATAAGGTGGTAAGGGTTAGAAACATACTCATACAATAGGTTTTTGACAAGTGTAAGTTATAGTTTTAACATTATCGTTTCATTTTATTTAAATCCTTTATTAATGAGGTAATCATTGCATCATCCTGATGTCATAAATAATTTAATTTATTTAATGTCTAAAAATTATAAAAAAAATATCATGATGTGGGAAATATTTTTATATTTATAATTAATATTTATAGTAAAAAATTTGACTTGTATAACCCCATTTAAAAATTGTTTTAGTAAAACAACTCATGCTTGTGAAATTTTTATTTTAACTTTAAATAAAAAGTTATTTATGTCATTTTCCAACCAAAGTGGCTCCATGGGGTCCCCAAGTTGACCCATGGATTTTCTTGGTCGTCCATGACACATAAAATGAGGGTATGACATGTGTCTAGGTCATTTCATATTATTAAAACATTATTTTTACCTTAAATTACACTAATTACCTCTAATCACGATTAAAAACTTATAAGTTACTATTCACCAAAAAAATTATCTTAATCAAATTGAACCAAATTATACATCCTAATGACAAGCATTTATGTTGGATTTTTGAAATTCAAATAACAGAAGTGGTGAAGTTTCATTTAAATGAAAAAAATCATTTTTAAACTACCACTTAGTGGTTTCACTATTCATCACAAATTGAAGTTTTTCAGAAAAATAAAAAAAATTCACCCTAAGATATATTTGATATTCAAAATTCAAAAATGATGTATATTTTACAAAATTCAAAACATATAAGTTTCATTAATTAATTTAATAATTAATTCCCGCTGTCAAAACAAATAGTGTGTTTTTAAGAAACAATATCTATTAAAAGATTGACACTAGTTTAAGTCCAATTTCAAAGTGAAATTAATTACAATGACCACTATTGGATTAAATGTTAAAAATATATTCTAATTTCACTTTAAAAACAATTCAAAATATAATCTAATCATATAAATAAATTAGACTAAAAAGAGGTTTTGAATTAAAATACTACATTTTTCACCATTCGTTAAAAAAATGAACTTTATCAGAAAAATACCAAAAATTTACACAAAGTAAATGTTGAGGTCCCGATTATAAAGAAGAATTTTATTTTATCAAATATAACACATAAAATTGTCAAAAAGTGGATTTAAAAGAGGTTCTCCATCAAAAGTTAGTTAATCGACCTTTTAAAGAATATTAGAATGTTTACGCTTAAAATTGGATTCATTCGCATTTTTAATCCTCTAACATTTATTGTAAAAAGTAAAAATATTTGAAAAACATATATAATAATTTTTTAGTTAGTTATGTTCATTCCTGCCATTACAATGGATAGGCGTTAACTACCATTTAAAATAATATTATTTTGTTATTAGATTGCAACGTAAGATTCCCAAGAAACTCGTTGTTTCGTATTGGGTACGCCATCGAGCATAGCGTCCCCTTTAAAGTAATATTAATATTTTATTCACAAATATGGATAAATATGAAAATTTCATATTCTTTATTTTCCTGGGGTGTTACATCCTTCCCCCCTTTTTGGGAATTGCGTCCTCGCAATTTTAAAATTGGGCTTGGTAGCTTCATTGAAAATCCCACATCGGAACAAGAGTCAGTAAAATTATCACTTTAAAAGAATGGGAGAGAAGTACAAATGTCACCTGAGTTAACCCATACTAGGATTACAATTATGAAAATATGGATATGGAGGAAAAACAAAGGGTCATGTTCTGATAGAGAGTGATAGTAAACATGTCTAGGAGAAAGTTAACAACAAGAAAATCACAAACTTGTGATGGGTTAAACGGTATTTGATTCCCCAGTAGGAAAAATTTACAGACAACATTTTTGTTTTATGTTAATTTTAATTGAGGAATTTATTTATGAGCTGAACTAAAACATAAGTAAGCATACTTAATTGTCATGTTGACTTTCAAATTTTACAAGATTTCTTACACGAACACATATTTTCTCCAAAAGATGAGTATTTGGGATGACTTGTTCACATTAAGAGAGCTATAATCAACTTCTAGAGAATCACCTAATCCACAAAAGAGAACTATATACTTCCCATGTCTTTAGACCTTAACCAAAACTAAAACCAAAAAGGTTATTATGAGATCAGATAATACCCAAAAAGGATAATCCTTTATAAAAAAAATCTATTCTTAATCTCCAAAATTTTTCAAACAAAACCCAAAGTTCAACAAAGTCCATTCAATAAACATGTATCCATAAAATTCTAAAAAGTAAACCAAACTAAGATTGAAACCAAATTCTCTGAAGGATTTAATCACATAGTCTCCTAAGATAAATTTAACATTTTTCTCCAAAGTAACATTAGTTACTCTTACAGTCTCATACTGAAAAGTAATTAACCTAATCACATATCCTCCATGATAGGATAATAGTTTCCATTTATAACCAAAAAATAAAACTTACTCTTAATTCATAAAATCATCTAACTAAAAAGAATCATTCAAACTAACCAGGGACTTCACGTAGTCCAGTGGTAGGCGATAAATACCAGTTTCACTTTGGTTGTGGGTTTAATTCCGACAGCTTCGTCTGACGCGACGGGTTGTCACACGGTCTGCGTGTTGTCCCTTTTCAAAAACTATATAATTTTATAACATTCCTCAAAAAGAGATAAATTCATAAAAAATAACCATAACATATTTTAACCACAAAGGTTACCTGATAACTTCCATTTTGCAACACAAAATGTATTAACCAGTAATTGCCTCAAATTCAAGGATCATATAAACCCAAATGGTTCTTTATAACTATATCCACAAAAGAAAGGATAATTATTACTTGAATAAAATTTTCATATATCAAACATCAGGGTTACTATAAAAAGTCTTTTAATGTAACCCCATCATCAAAAGAGACTTAATAAATCTAAGAATTTCACCATCATAAAATCTACCATAAATCTTGAATCCCTTATATGATGAATTCTTACTCATTCAAAATTCTTCATGATCCATTATCCATTCATTTTAAACTTATTCTGAAATACTTCATTCCTACAAAAAAAATCATGAATCATATCCTAAGATTCCAATAATAGGAAAACATATGTTAAGAAATAATCCATACCTTTCATTCTTCATTGTCAGTTTCTTCATCCTCAATCGGAATGGCATTAGGTATTGGTAAATGAATATTTGTATGATCTTGGTGACTCCATTCCTGAAAATTCTTTGTAGGACATGTGTTTTCATAATGAACATTCACACCACATTTAAAACATTCAATTGATCCTTCAGAAAGAACATCTTTCCCTTTCCTAGAGTCAACTAGATGCTTCCTTTTTCCATGGAAAGTTCTTGCTTTATGACCTTAATTTCCACATCTATAGCATCTTTCTGTCCCTTTGAAACATTTTCCTATGTGTTTCTTTCCACATATTTGACACATAGGTTTTTGAACATACTTACCTTTATGATTATTACCTGAACTTCCATAGGGATTTGTTTCTCGCATATACGATGCCTTATAAAAATCACTAAGGTTCAGGTGGTCAATCATGACTCCAGATAGTTGGTTGAGGATAACCACAAGAGTTCTCATTGTAGCTCCCATATCATTCAGTTGTTTTTTCATAAAACCGTCACAGTTTTCTTCAAATCCACTATTACTTTGGTGCCTGCTAGATCCAGCCATTTACTAAAACCAAAAAGGTTAGTGTGAGTATATCAGTAAAATCATCAAATAAAAAAGAGGAATATAAACACCAATATATACTTATCCAAGTTATCTCAATCCCATTCTAACTTTAAAAAAAAATGATGACTCCATCTAATATACTAACCATTGTGGTTATACACAACTTGTCACTTTTTCTTAAACAATACTCTAACTTCTAAAGTTATATAAACCGACCTCTGATACCAACTATAAGGCCCCGGTCTTAAACCTTACTTAATATTGAATTAAATGAATAATTCACATTGAGGATCTTTTCAGGTTTAGAGTTTTAGAGAATTAGATCATAAAACATGAATTACATTCCACATTTAAACAATGTGGTTACACAAAAGATAGTAATCATTTTTCCCCATCAACGGAAACATATTTAAAAATAAAACATGGATTATTTCTTGACACTTCATTAACACTATCATCATAACATTCACCTTTCCCTTGACCTTTGAAAAACATTTCAAAAACTTGGGATGAGCATAAAAAGCTCAGTAAGGGGTATAAAAGTACTAAAAGAAAATATTAGTCCATGTATGAAATCATACTTTACTCATAAAACAAAAGCATTTTAACATACCTCATGAAATCATGAATAAATCATAGAAATCATAAGTCTTAAAGGTAACTTGAGGCATTCATAACATTTTTACATAGGGAGTAACCCTCTTGGTTACGTTTGGAATACCCATCACAGTATATTCCCTAAATCTCTTCGAATAAACCATAACGTTTAACCCCTTCGCGTTACCCAATGCATTAGAGAGCTATATCGGGCTCACCCGCCCTTAGTTTATCACGGAACCACCCGTCTTCATAAACAATGCCCAAGAACCATAACATAATCATAGCACATAACTTAAGAATAAAGTAAAGATAACATTCCCACATTGCAATAACAATATAATATTTTAAGATAATGAATCCATTCTAAAAACCATTTTCAAAACCATTTAAAACTTTAATAAAGTGATTTTTGAATCAAAGTGTCCCATACCACTTTGAAGTTTTTAACCTTTTAAAACATTAATATCAATATAATTAAATCCTTAAAACCATTTTGAAAACATGGATATTAATGAGAAATATTTATAAGAATAAATCATTAAAACATTTAAAAAGATAGTCTAGTTAAAGAGTTTTTAATAAAATGAGAGACACTTGAATAACATAATTGAGGAATAACATTTATTCAAAACTTTATAATATCATGATAATAAATGGATTCATGATATAATATTCCATGGGACAGTATATACACCATATAAGAGTTAATTGGTGCATAACAACAATGAAGTCTCAATAGAAATGTAAAATGAGATGAAATCCCTTATAAAGAATGTATCCTTAAATTAAAGATAAATAAATCTCATAATTATGTTTGAAAAATATAAATACACACAATATAAGTGGATATTAATTGTAAAACAATAAAAGGTAATTCACACATATTCAAAGGATGACATATTCAATAACTACATGTTGAACCCAAAGAAATCGAAATTGGGTTAAGAAGTTCCCTTGACAGCCTAACGGTGTCACATCAAATTTTAGAAAAAGAGTTGATGAGAGAGATAAAGGGTGTCTCATCACTTGGACATAAAATTTACGACAATAAGGAAATATAAGAACATATCCCCACATAATAAGATGAAAATTAAAAGACATAACAAAATAATTATTTTAAAAAGAGGAGGGTGGAAGGTTCCCTTACCGATTTGGGTAACTTTCAAAACGTACACCCCATGAAAGAAGTACTATACAACATTGATGTAAATAATCATAAACGAAAGTATGTTACACAAATATAATTATAATGTACAGTACATACACCACTCAAAAGGAAATATTGGAAAATGTATCATGAATCTCACGAAAACACAAAGTGAGATAAAAAGCCCCTTACGAAATTTCGGCAGCCTAACGACGCCAATTAAAACTTCCAAAATGGATTGATGAGAGAAAATAGGGTCTCTCATCATATGAACATAAAAATCATAGTAATAGTAATATAAAAGAACATCCCAATAATAAGAAATATGAGCTTAAATGGAATGACATAAAAGAGTGTACTTAAAACGAAAGAGAGGGGTAGGATCCCTTACCTCAGGTCCGACTTGACTCGATTGTTCTTTAACATCCTGAATAATAAACTTGACTTAATTTATAATTTCTTAAGAACCTTTTTAAAGTTAATTATTCCTTTTATATCACTTACTACCATGCTATGAACACTATGTAATTATTTAAGTTAATAATGGTTGTTTTGTAGATCATTGGTACTTGAGTCAAAAATAAACTCTTTACAATTACAAGTTGTTCATGTGGTAACATATATATTATATCCAGAATTATATTCATTATTTAGATATCATATATATCATATATATCCATTATATACATGCATTTATAATATTACATAACATTTAGAGGTAAGAAATGAAATGCACCATTCATGGAGACGGTAAGCCGTACGTACGCATGAACGCTACTTCCATTTCTATTTCTTATTTAATGGAATTAAAGCATAATTAAAAATAATAGTATTATAATTACAGTATGGTATCATATATAATATCATTAAATCTGTCCTTTATACATACCACATATGGTATTAACGAATCAAATCACTTTGAGGGGGCGGTAGTCCGCACTTCCTAAAATGAAGATATCGCGTTTAACCATAATGGAAACCAGAAAGGTATGCCATAAATGAAAAAATACAGAAGATTAAGTAAAAAATAAACATATTATATATCATATATAAATATAGTGACATCTTAATGGCCACCTTTGAGGGTGTTAAAATAATTTTGAACAATCATCGTTTCGTGAGGCAGAAATTCACCATCCACAGAAACAGTATGTTCCTTAACCATTAGATGTAGGTGTGTGTAAGTGTTTCTCAAATCCTTCTTATAAAAACATCCTAGTATATTTAAGATAATGTATTTTTTACAAAAGAAATTAATAAAAAGAGTTTAGGGGGTTGGAGAAGCAAAATAAACCAAAAGAACACAAGTGAAGACATTACCTTAAAATCGGGTATCTCTCATTGATTTTAGCTCAAAGTATTCCTTGGGAATACTTCTGCCCAAAGTGAGGCTTCTAGGAGTAAGAGAGGGATTTTTAGAGACGAAATGAGCAGGGGTTGTCTGATCAAAGGCTTGAGAGGTGTGGGTAAGGTGGTAGAGGTGGGGGCCTTTTATAAGAGGAGAGAAGGGGCACTCTTGGAAAGTTACAAAATATTACTTTATTTTCAAATGAGTTTCTGATTTTAAAGGTCCCACATTGATTTATTTCGAGGATAAGGTGGTAAGGGTTCGAAATATACTCATCCAATAGGTTTTTGACAAGTGTAAGTTATAGTTTTAACATCATATTTTCATTTTATTTAAATCCTTTATTAATGAGGTAATCGCTGCATCATCATGATGTCATAAATAATTTAATTTATTTAATGTATAAAAATTATAAAAAAACATCATGATATAGGAAATCGTTTTAGATTTATAATGAATATTTATAGTCAAAAATTTGACTTGTATAACCCCATTTAAATTTTTTTTAGTAAAACAACTCATGCTTGTGACATTTTTATTTTAACTTTAATTAAAAAGTTATTTATGTCATTTTCCAACCAAAGTGGCTCCATGGGGTCCCCAAGTTGACCCATGGATTTTATTGGTCGGCCATGACACATCCAATTAGGTTAGGACATGTGTCTAGGTCATTTCATCTTATTAAAACATTATTTTTACCTTAAATTACACTAATTACCTCTAATCGCGATTAAAAACTTAAAAGTTACTATTTACCAATTTTTTTTCTTAATCCCATTGAACCACATTTTACATCCTAATGACAACCATATATGTTGGATTTTTGAAATTCAAATCAAAAAAGTGGTGAAGTTTCATTTAAACGAAAAAATCAGTTTTTAAACTACCACTTAGTGGTTTCACTATTCATCAAAAATTGAAGTTTTTCAGAAAAATACCAAAAATTCACCCTAAGATATATTTGACATTCCGAATTAAAAAATGATTTATATGTTGTAAAATTCAAAACATATAAGTTTCATTAATTAATTTAATAATTAATTCCTGCTGTCAAAACAAATAGCATGTTTTTAAGAAACAATATCTATTAAAAGATTGACACTAGTTTAAGTCCAATTTCAAAGTGAAATTAATTCCAATGACCACTATTGGATTAAATGGTAAAAATATATTCTAATTTAACTTTAAAAACAATTCAAAAGATAATTTAATCATATAAATAAATTAGATTAAAAAGAGGTTTTGAATTAAAATACAACATTTTTCACCATTCATTAAAAAACTAAACTTTATCAGAAAAATACTAAAATTTACACAAAGTAAATTTTGAGGTCCCGATTTTAAAGAAGAATTTTATTTTGTCAAATAGAACACATAAAATTTTCAAAAATTGGATTTAAAATAGGTTCTCCATCAAAAGGCGGTTAATCGACCTTTTAAAGAATATTAGAATGTTTACGCTTAAAATTGGATTTATTCGCATTTTTAATCGTCTAACATTTATTGTAAAAAGTAAAAATATTTGAGAAACATATATAATAATTTTTTAGTTAGTTTTGTTCATTCCTTCCATTACCACGTCTAGGCATTAACTACCATTTAAAATAACATTATTTTGTTATTAGAGTACAACGTAAGATTCCCAAGAAACTCGTTGTTGCGTATTGGGTACGCCATCAAGCATAGCGTCCCCTTTAAAGTAATATTAATATTTTATTCAAAAATATGGATAAATATGAAAATGTCATATTCTTTATTTACTTGGGGTGTTACATCCTTCCCCCCTTTTTTGGAATTACGTCCTCATAATTTTAAAATTGGGCTTGGTAGCTTCATTGAAAATCCCACATCGGAACAAGAGTCTGTAAAACTATCACTTTAAAAGAATGGGAGAGAAGTACAAATTTCATCTGAGTTAACCCATACTAGGATTCCAAGTATGAAAATATGGATATTGAGGAAAAACAAAGGGTCATGTTCTGATGGAGAGTGATAGTAAACATGTCTAGGAGAAAGTTAACAATAAGAAAATTACAAACTTGTGATGGGTTAAACAGTATTTGATTCCCCAGTAGGAAAAATTAAGAGAAAACATTTTTGTTTTATGTTAATTTTAATTGAGGAATTTATTTATGATCTTAACTAAAACCTAAGGAAGCATACTTAATTTTCATGTTGACTTTCAACTTTTACAAGATTTGTTACACGAACTCATATTTTCTCCAAAAGACGAGTATTTGGGATGACTTGTTCACATTAAGAGAGATATAATCAACTTCTAGAGAATCACCTAATCCACAAAAGAGAAATATATACTTCCCATGTCTTTAGACCTTAACCAAAACTAAAACCAAAAAGGCTAGTATGAGATCAGATAATACCCAAAAAGGATAATCCTTTATAAAAAAAATCTATTCTTAATCTCCAAAATTTTTCAAACAAAACCCAAAGTTCAACAATGTACATTCAATAAACATCTATCCATAAAATTATACAAAGTAAACCAAACTAAGATTGAAACCCAATTCTCTGAAGGATTTAATCACATAGTCTCCTAAGATAAATTTTAACATTTTTCTCCAAAATAACATCAGTTACTCTTACAGTCTCATACTGAAAAGTAATTAACCTAATCACATATCCTCCATGATAGTCTAATAGTTTCCATTGGTAAACAAAAAATAAACGTACTCTTAATTCATAAAATCTACAAACTAAAAAGAATAATTAAAACTAACCAGGGACTTCACGTAGTTTAGTGGTAGGTGATAAATACCAGTTGCACTTTGGTTGTGGGTTCAATTCCCACAGCTTCATCCGACGCGACGAGTTGTCACACGGTCTGCGTGTTGTCCCTTTTCAAAAACTATATAATTTTACAACATTCCTCAAAAAGAGATAAATTCATCAAAAATAACCATAACATATTTTAACCACAAAGGTTATCTGATAACTTCCATTTTTCAACCCAAAATGTATTAACCAGTAATTGCCTCAAATTCAAGGATCATATAAACCCAAATGGTTCGTTATAACTATATCCACAAAAGAAAGGATAATTATTCCTTGAATAAAATTTTCGTATATAAAACATCAGGGTTACTATAAAAAGTCTTTTAATGTAACCCCATCATCAAAATAGGCTTAATACATCTAAGAATTTCACCATCCTAAAATCTACCATAAATATTGAATCCCTTATATGATGAATTCTTACTCATTCAATATTTTTCATGATCCATTAGCCATTCCTTTTCAACTTATTCTGAAATACTTCTTTCCTACAAACAAAATCATGAATCATATCCTAAGATTCCAATAATAGGAAAACATATGTTAAGAAATAATCCATACCTTTCATTCTTCATTGTCAGTTTCTTCATCCTCAATCGGAATGGCATTAGGTATTGGTAAATGAATATTTGTACGATCTTGGTGACCCCATTCCCGAAAATTCTTTGTAGGTCGTGTGTTTGCATAATGACCATTGTCACGACCCGCCCTCGGGGTCCGTGCCGTGACTACCCCAAGCCCGCCTTCCATAGGCCAGGGGCTGGCGACTAGCACCAAGGCGTAAATCCCGGTAAAAAGGGAAGGCATTGCCTTTGTAAAGTAAACAAACACCACAGAGTAAGCAAGCGGAAAGTAACACTAAGCAAAAACAGAGTACAACTAAAAGTGTGGAAAGTAAAAAGGGACCGGAAATACAAGCCCAACTGTAACGTACAACTCGAAAGGGAAAACAGCAACTGAAAAGTAAAGCAGCTACGCCGAGCTGCCCACTGGAAATCCCACCTGAAGGGTGGGTACAGATAGCTCCTCAGCTCCTCGGGTCCCGCCGTCTGCTCCAAGTATGTCCCGCCCAGTGGTCTGCCTCTGGGTACCGCCTCGTCGTATAGTCCACCTCCAGGTACCGTCCAGTCCTCGAACACTCGGCCTCTGCCAGTACTGGCCGTCGTCTGCAACCAACACAACGAGGTGCGGGCATAGCCCGTGCAGGGGTGAGTATAACGATACTCAGTAGGGACCCCGAGACCCTCAAGGTCTCACTAAAACCAACAAGGATAACCACAAGAAGATCACAACAGATAAACTCTACTTAGGCATATGCCCATACATATACCTAAGTTATCAAGTAACCCATCTCAGTCATGAGGAAACACAAGGATCATGAGATCAACGGATAACCACTACCCAGGTATATGCCCATACATATACCTAAGTTATCAAGTAACCCATCTCAATCATGAGGAAACACAAAGGTCAAAAGTCTCAGCTCAAACCAGGATTTTCATTATCGAAACCGTAACTGTTGAAGAGCTCCGTCTCTAGAGTGTACAGTGGTCCTGTCACGACTCCGAGGCCGCCGCTCACTAACCTAAGACTGCTGAAGTACTCCTCCTGTCGAGTACTGCGGGTCTGCTGCCAACTACTAGGCGCTCCGTCCGCTGAGGGTCTGCTGCCAAATACCGGGCGCTACCCAGAAAGCCTACTGAGGTACTCCTCCTGTCGAGTACCGCGGGTTTGCTGCCAACTACCAGGCGCTCCGTCCGCCGTGGGTCTGCCGCCAAATACCGGGCGCTCCGTCCACTGGGCTAGTCGACTCACTCCAAGTCGAGTCGGTCAAGCAGTCGTCAGGTCTCAGCCGGCTACACGGTCTCCGTACTCTGCACGCTCGTCTCCGGGAGGGTCCGCTCCACGAGCTACTGGTCGATACTCCAAGTATCACAAAGTCCCGCAAAGAAGTATCTCAAAAGTCCGTCTCGTCACAGGGGTCTCAACGCAACAGACGGCGCGTCGATCGGACGCCCGGTCTGTGAGTTATTAGCCTTTTCGTCCCAGGGGCCCGGTTGGTTTCGTGAGAAAACCAATCCCGGCCGTAACTCAACTGTACCCCGAACTCCCATAGGGTATACTCAAAGGGACCGTTACTCAACGTAACCACCAACGCCGCTGACGGTTCGTCAAGCGGACGTCCTGTCTGAAAGATATTAGCTTTCCCGTTCCAGGGGCCCGGTTGGATTTCGAGTACAATCCAACCCGGCAATACTCCGACTGTAACAAAAACTCGGGCGGAGTATGTCAAAAGTTCCTTCTCATCAAGAGGAAGTCAACGAAACAGACGGCGCGTCAATCGGACGCCCGGTCTGTGAGTTATTGGCATTTTCGTCTCCGGGGCCCGGTTGGTTTTTAAGGCAAAACCAACCCGACCGTACTCCACCTGCGTCCAAACCTCGGGCGGAGTATGCCAAAAGATCTGACTCACTAAAAGGAACACAACGCGACTGACGGTGCGTCAATCGGACGTTCGTAGCTCAAGATATGAGCGTTTCCGCTCCGAAGGCCCGGTTGGTTTCGTGAACGAACCAACCCGGCCGAACTCAAAGTAAACCGAAACCTTGAGTGCGATATACCGAAACGACCGTCTCGATCCAAGGATCGCGTTTCCGCAGACGGTTCGTCGATCGGAGGTCTGAGGCTCAAGTTATGGGCCAGAAACCAAATCTGGTTCGAAACGGGGGGGTCCGGGTCCGGGCCGACCCGGCCCGACCCCCCCCCCCCTGGGCGGCGCGGCGCGGCGGCGGCGGCGCGGTGGCGGCGGCGGCGGTGGCGGCGGCGGGCCGCGACGAGGCTGCGCACGCGGGGGCTAAGCCCCGCGGTTCTTCAAGGTCGGCGCGGCTATATGCCGCGCCCAAAAAAAATAAAAACGCCCCCCACACGTGGGGGGCTTGCTGGAAACGAACCGGGGGGCCGGCTGCCCCCCCCCCTCTCATCAAAGAACCGCCCCCCTCTCTTAAAGAGGGGGGTTTTATTACTACGGCCGGGGGATTAATTCCCCCGGTTTTTAAAGACTTCCGGCCGGCCAGCTGGCCGGCCGGTTTTCTCCAACGGGACCGGAAATTTCCGGTCCCCCCTTCGGCTTCCGATGCCGGCGGCCCGGCCGCCGGTCTTCTCTTCCGCCGCGGCCCGGAACCGGCCGCGGTCTCCTCGTCCTGCCGCGGCCCGGAACCGGCCGCGGCGTTCGTTGTCCAGCGCGGTGCGACGACACCGCGCCCCTCCGCCGCACTTTAATTTCTTTCAACGCGGCGCGACGACGTCGCGTTCTTGATGTTTCTTCCATGGTGTGCGCGCGACGGCGTTGCGTAAAATAAATGCACGATCAACCGCGTGGTGCGACGGCACCACGCCACTTGCTTCCACCCGCAAGAACAAACAAGAACGTTGGAGGGGGTTCGGCCGTGTTCGTACGGTCCGGCCCCCTCACGTTAAATTAATAACGCAACTTTAAATAAACAACATCCTCACGTTAGTCATACGAACCACGAGCAAGAACGAGATTACTAAATATTAAATCAACAACCCCTACCTTGGTATAAGGTTCGAAGATTGTTCTACGTTCCGCGGAAGACGACGTCGCGGAGGTCGGGCGATGCGGTCGTCGTTCGTCAAATTCAACAACGAAGAGGCGCGTCCGAAGAGGCATGTCGTTGGCGAATCCTTGTACGCCGACGAAGGTTGTCCGAGGAAGATGCGGTGTTCTCTCTCGTTGACACCGAAGACGAAGAAGAACGGAGCAGCGTTCTTCGTCGGAACTTGAGCGTTCTACGTCAAGTCTTGAGGAAAGTCAAATAAAAAGGAAACAACAAACTCAAGAACCCTTACCTTGATAGTCGCACGTTAACGGAGTCGTGGAATATCGGTGTCGATTCCTTTGACGTCGGAGGAAGAGTCGTTGTCGATGGCGTTCGTCGCGGAAAACCGTCGCGGAAGAGATGACGCGGAAGAAGAACGTCACGTCGCGGATTCGGTGTCGCGGATGGACCATGTTCTTCGGTGGAGAAGTTCTTCGTTGAAGAACGACGTTCTTCGCGTTCTTCGTTGAGGTTGAGCGTTCTTCGTGATCTTCGTCAGAGATGAAGAAGAAGAAGAAAATGATGCTCTCCACCTCTCAAGAAGACAAACCATTCAACCAAAAATAAAATAAGACAACATCTTATTTTATTATCACATAACACACTAGAATTTCAAAGGTTTGAAATTCAAAATGGATAACTCCAAAATTAACTCACTTATTTAATATACATGAATTGTATAATTAAATAGAAGTTAACTTGTCAAGCCATTAAGAGGGAGAGAGGGGAGTTGAAAAGGTGGGGGTTCGTGTGGGCCCCACCACACTTAATCCTCCCAAGGGAGGTTAAGTGGGTGTGGGTCCCACTTCCAACCTCCTTTGATAGGTTTTAAGAAGTTATAATAAAATTTGTTCTACACAAATTTTATTTAACTCAACTAAAAACCTCAAAAATTAACTTTCAACCCGCAACAAACGCAACTCCCGAAAAGGTCTCTTTAAGCGAAAATCGGCGCTGCGAGTTCATCGGTGCCCTCAGATTTCAATTCTGAGCACCGGATCAAAAGTTAGGAATTCCCGCTCATTCGTTCACTGAACGTACCCGAGCCAAACTTCGGTAATTAATTCCGGGCACTCCGGGCCTCGGAATCAGGTTCCGTCTGAAACCGCGCTCTTGTAAAATTCTAAAGAAAATTAAGAAAAAATTTCCCTTGAATTTTACGGGTCTTTACATTACTCCCACCTCAGGGCTTTACGTCCCCGTAAAGATACAACAAAAACTAGGGAAACAAAAGAGGGTACTGAGCACGCATCTGAGACTCCCGCTCCCATGTGCTCTCCTGAAGATTCCCGTGCCGCCATCTGTTGCGCACAAGAGGAATCGATCGTCCATGTAGGACCCGCTCCTGTCGATCCTCTATCTCCACCGGGACCTCCGTAAAAGTCGCCCCATCGTCAACGTCAAGCTCCCCATGGTCAAAGATGTGCGTCGGGTCGTGCACGTATCTCCTCAGCTGAGACACGTGGAAGACGTCGTACACCCGGTGTATCTGAGGTGGTAGAGCCAGGCGATAAGCCACCTCACCAACCCTGCTGAGGACCTGGAAGGGTCCGATGAAGCGTGGAGATAACTTGTCGCCTCGGCCAAATCTCCGAATACCACGTCGAGGTGAGACCGCAAGAAGACGTGGTCACCATCCTCGAACTCTAGTGGCCTCCGCCTCCTGTCAGCGTATGACTTCTTCCGGCTCTGTGCTGTCCTCATCCGCTCCTGGATGATATGGACCTCTTCTGACGTGGCCCGGACCATCTCTGGTCCCACAAGAGCTGCGAGATTTCTTCTTTGCCGATAAGAGAAACCTGGTCTCATCCCCTGGATGAACCTCATTCTTTGCCTAAAACAGTCAATCCTAACATGGATGATACTAATCCATACCAAGGATGACGTCGTAAGGCCTCGACGCTACTACTAAGAGATCCAACCGTTACTCTCGCCTCCAAGGGTTGAGTCACACTGTCGGCATCAGTGTGTGGTAACTGGTCTCCTCCAGTAGATGTCTCACAAGTGAGGGTCAAGTCAACAGTCAACTGGAACCTCTTAGTAACATCACAAAAGAGGACAGGAATGAAAACATCACAAAGGATGCGTCTTTTATTATTGCAGCTCATAATACAAGACGCTACACAAAAGCAACATCAACATGGAACTAGAAGTACAAGAGACGTATCCACTAGTTCCGCTCCTGTCCACCTGCTTTACTGTTTCTCAAGCATTTGTCGCTGCCTCAACCTCGGTGGCTCCCCCCCCAAGCCTGCGGATCGAGGAGTCGGACAGTCATGTGCCAGGTGACCCTTTCCGCGGCATGAGTAACACAACCTGCTCCTTGCACGGCTAGCTCTGATCCCACTCTGGGTGCCCTGCACCACTGGTCCTAAAACCCGAGATCGCCCAACTGCTGGTCTGGTCCTCCTGGACCTCTGCATCATCTTTCTACTGCCCACAGATGACTCGGCTTCTGATCGAAAAACACGCGGTAAAGGCAGAATCTCCTGTACACGCTCGGGGTGTAGAGATACTGGCACAAACTCCGCCCTGAAGAAGGTCTCGAAGTCTTCCCATGCGAAGTTCATCTCATCGCAAAACTGAAACAAGTGGCTCCACCACCTACCTGCTGCTGCGTGTAGTAGGCTCGCAGCGAGGATCACCATGAGGTCTGCTGGTGTCCTCACTAGCCTAAACACTCGTACCACTGCCTCCAGCCAGTCCTCTGCAGCCTGGGGATCCGTCTCCCCGTGAAACCTGGGCGGTTGCTGGCGCTGAAACTCATGCAGTGCGCTGAGGTGACGTGCATCGTCAGCGGCTGCTGCTGGAAGCATCGGGGGCTCAGCAGGTAGAGCTACCGCCGGTGCCACTGCTGACAAAGGGCCCTGCACCGAGGCCTCGTCGCTCAGTGGGCTGTCGTCACGTTCGATTCTCGGAACCCTAGCTGGCTGCCGTCGTGGGGCCATCCTGAAAGAAACAACGTAACACGATCAAACGATTATACCTGGTGAGCTGACCTGGTTTGAGCTGTTTTAAGGGGAAAAACCTTTGAAAACACACACGCAATCAGTGTTTTCGTGCACAAAGTCGGAAATCAGTTGTCAGGGTCCTGGTGTATGGATACGTCGGCCGCCCGCACCAACACTGGACTCCCTGAACTGAAAACCACACTCGGTACTCTCAACACTATTGCTTCACAGAAAGAAACATCAGAGTTATAAGTTCTGCGGTAGAACCGAACTCCTCTGATACCAATTTGTCACGACCCGCCCTCGGGGTCCGTGCCGTGACTACCCCAAGCCCGCCTTCCATAGGCCAGGGGCTGGCGACTAGCACCAAGGCGTAAATCCCGGTAAAAAGGGAAGGCATTGCCTTTGTAAAGTAAACAAACACCACAGAGTAAGCAAGCGGAAAGTAACACTAAGCAAAAACAGAGTTCAACTAAAAGTGCGGAAAGTAAAAAGGGGCCGGAAATACAAGCCCAACTGTAACGTACAACTCGAAAGGGAAAACAGCAACTGAAAAGTAAAGCAGCTACGCCGAGCTGTCCACTGGAAATCCCACCTGAAGGGTGGGTACAGATAGCTCCTCAGCTCCTCGGGTCCCGTCGTCTGCTCCAAGTATGTCCCGCCCAGTGGTCTGCCTCTGGGTACCGCCTCGTCGTATAGTCCACCTCCAGGTACCGTCCAGTCCTCGAACACTCGGCCTCTTCCAGTATTGGCCGTCGTCTGCAACCAACACAACGAGGTGCGGGCATAGCCCGTGCAGGGGTGAGTATAACGATACTCAGTAGGGACCCCGAGACCCTCAAGGTCTCACTAAAACCAACAAGGATAACCACAAGAAGATCACAACAGATAAACTCTACTTAGGTATATGCCCATACATATACCTAAGTTATCAAGTAACCCATCTCAGTCATGAGGAAACACAAGGATCATGAGATCAACGGATAACCACTACCCAGGTATATGCCCATACATATACCTAAGTTATCAAGTAACCCATCTCAATCATGAGGAAACACAAAGGTCAAAAGTCTCAGCTCAAACCAGGATTTTCATTATCGAAACCGTAACTGTTGAAGAGCTCCGTCTCTAGAGTGTACAGTGGTCCTGTCACGACTCCGAGGCCGCCGCTCACTAACCTAAGACTGCTGAAGTACTCCTCCGGTCGAGTACTGCGGGTCTGCTGCCAACTACTAGGCGCTCCGTCCGCTGAGGGTCTGCTGCCAAATACCGGGCGCTACCCAGATAGCCTACTGAGGTACTCCTCCTGTCGAGTACCGCGGGTTTGCTGCCAACTACCAGGCGCTCCGTCCGCCGTGGGTCTGCCGCCAAATACCGGGCGCTCCGTCCACTGGGCTAGTCGACTCACTCCAAGTCGAGTCGGTCAAGCAGTCGTCAGGTCTCAGCCGGCTACACGGTCTCCGTACTCTGCACGCTCGTCTCCGGGAGGGTCCGCTCCACGAGCTACTGGTCGATACTCCAAGTATCACAAAGTCCCGCAAAGAAGTATCTCAAAAGTTCGTCTCGTCACAGGGGTCTCAACGCAACAGACGGCGCGTCGATCGGACGCCCGGTCTGTGAGTTATTAGCCTTTTCGTCCCAGGGGCCCGGTTGGTTTCGTGAGAAAACCAATCCCGGCCGTAACTCAACTGTACCCCGAACTCCCATAGGGTATACTCAAAGGGACCGTTACTCAACGTAACCACCAACGCCGCTGACGGTTCGTCAAGCGGACGTCCTGTCTGAAAGATATTAGCTTTCCCGTTCCAGGGGCCCGGTTGGATTTCGAGTACAATCCAACCCGGCCATACTCCGACTGTAACAAAAACTCGGGCGGAGTATGTCAAAAGTTCCGTCTCATCAAGAGGAAGTCAACGAAACAGACGGCGCGTCAATCGGACGCCCGGTCTGTGAGTTATTGGCATTTTCGTCTCCGGGGCCCGGTTGGTTTTTAAGGCAAAACCAACCCGACCGTACTCCACCTGCGTCCAAACCTCGGGCGGAGTATGCCACAAGATCTGACTCACTAAAAGGAACACAACGCGACTGACGGTGCGTCAATCGGACGTTCGTAGCTCAAGATATGAGCGTTTCCGCTCCGAAGGCCCGGTTGGTTTCGTGAACGAACCAACCCCGCCGAACTCAAAGTAAACCGAAACCTTGAGTGCGATATACCGAAACGACCGTCTCGATCCAAGGATCGCGTTGCCGCAGACGGTTCGTCGATCGGAGGTCCGAGGCTCAAGTTATGGTCCAGAAACCAAATCTGGTTCGAAACGGGGGGGTCCGGGTCCGGGCCGACCCGGCCCGACCCCCCCCCCCCCCCCCTGGGCGGCGCAGCGGCCGGAGACTGCGGCGGCGGCGGCGCGGCGGCGCGGGGGCGGCGGCGGCGGGCCGCGGCGGCGGCGGTGGCGGCGGCGGCGGGCCGCGGCGGCGGCGGGCCGCGGCGGCGGCGGGCCGCGGCGGCGGCGGGCCGCGGCGGCGGCGAGCCGCGGCGAGGCTGCGCACGCGGGGGCTAAGCCCCGCGGTTCTTCAAGGTCGGCGCGGCTATATGCCGCGCCCAAAAAAAATAAAAACGCCCCCCACACGTGGGGGGCTTGCTGGAAACGAACCGGGGGGCCGGCTGCCCCCCCCCCTCTCATCAAAGAACCGCCCCCCTCTCTTAAAGAGGGGGGTTTTATTACTACGGCCGGGGGATTAATTCCCCCGGTTTTTAAAGACTTCCGGCCGGCCAGCTGGCCGGCCGGTTTTCTCCAACGGGACCGGAAATTTCCGGTCCCCCCTTCGGCTTCCGACGCCGGCGGCCCGGCCGCCGGTCTTCTCTTCCGCCGCGGCCCGGAACCGGCCGCGGTCTCCTCGTCCTGCCGCGGCCCGGAACCGGCCGCGGCGTTCGTCGTCCGGCGCTGTGCGACGGCACCGCGCCCCTCCGCCGCACTTTAATTTCTTTCAACGCAGCGCGACGGCATCGCGTTCTTGATGTTTCTTCCATGGTGTGCGCGCGACGGCGTTGCGTAAAATAAATGCACGATCAACCGCGTGGTGCGACGACACCACGCCACTTGCTTCCACCCGCAAGAACAAACAAGAACGTTGGAGGGGGTTCGGCCGTGTTCGTACGGTCCGGCCCCCTCACGTTAAATTAATAACGCAACTTTAAATAAACAACATCCTCACGTTAGTCATACGAACCACGAGCAAGAACGAGATAATTAAATATTAAATCAACAACCCCTACCTTGGTATAAGGTTCGAAGATTGTTCTACGTTCCGCGGAAGACGACGTCGCGGAGGTCGGGCGACGCGGTCGTCGTTCGTCAAATTCAACGACGAAGAGGCGCGTCCGAAGAGGCACGTCGTTGGCGAATCCTTGTACGCCGACGAAGGTTGTCCGAGGAAGATGCGGTGTTCTCTCTCGTTGACACCGAAGACGAAGAAGAACGGAGCAGCGTTCTTCGTCGGAACTTGAGCGTTCTACGTCAAGTCTTGAGGAAAGTCAAATAAAAAGGAAACAACAAACTCAAGAACCCTTACCTTGATAGTCGCACGTTAACGGAGTCGTGGAATATCGGTGTTGATTCCTTTGACGTCGGAGGAAGAGTCGTTGTCGATGGCGTTCGTCGCGGAAAACCGTCGCGGAAGAGATGACGCGGAAGAAGAACGTCACGTCGCGGATTCGGCGTCGCGGATGGACCGTGTTCTTCGGTGGAGAAGTTCTTCGTTGAAGAACGACGTTCTTCGCGTTCTTCGTTGAGGTTGAGCGTTCTTCGTGATCTTCGTCAGAGATAAAGAAGAAGAAGAAAATGATGCTCTCCACCTCTCAAGAAGACAAACCATTCAACCAAAAATAAAATAAGACAACATCTTATTTTTTTATCACATAACACACTAGAATTTCAAAGGTTTGAAATTCAAAATGGATAACTCCAAAATTAACTCACTTATTTAATATACATGAATTGTATAATTAAATAGAAGTTAACTTGTCAAGCCATTAAGAGGGAGAGAGGGGAGTTGAAAAGGTGGGGGTTCGTGTGGGCCCCACCACACTTAATCCTCCCAAGGGAGGTTAAGTGGGTGTGGGTCCCACTTCCAACCTCCTTTGATAGGTTTTAAGAAGTTATAATAAAATTTGTTCTACACAAATTTTATTTAACTCAACTAAAAACCTCAAAAATTAACTTTCAACCCACAACAAACGCAACTCCCGAAAAGGTCTCTTTAAGCGAAAATCGGCGCTGCGAGTTCATCGGTGCCCTCGGATTTCAATTCCGAGCACCGGATCAAAAGTTAGGAATTCCCGCTCGTTCGTTCACTGAACGTACCCGAGCCAAACTTCGGTAATTAATTCCGGGCACTCCGGGCCTCGGAATCAGGTGCCGTCTGAAACCGCGCTCTTGTAAAATTCTAAAGAAAATTAAGAAAAAATTTCCCTTGAATTTTACGGGTCTTTACAACCATGAACACCAAATTTAAAACATTCAATTGATCCTTCAGAAAGAACTTCTTTCCCTTTCCTAGAGTAAATGAGATGCCTCCTTTTTCCATGGAAGGTTCTTGCTTTATGACCTTAATTTCCACATCTATAGCATCTTTTTGTCCCTTTGAAACATTTTCCTATGTGTTTATTTCCACATATTTGACACATAGGTTTTTGAACATACTTACCTTTATGATTATTACCTGAACTTCTGTAGGGATTTGTTTCTCGCATATACGATGCCTTATAAAAATCACTAAGGTTCAGGTGGTCAATCATGACTCCAGATAGTTGGTTGAGGATAACCACAAGAGTTCTCATTGCAGCTCCCATATCATTCAGTTGTTTTTTCATAAAACTGTCACAGTTTTCTTCAAATCCACTGTTACTTTGGTGCCTGCTAGATCCAGCCATTTACTAAAACCAAAAAGGTCAGTGTGAGTATATCAGTAAAATCATCAAATAAAAAAGAGGAAGACAAACACCAAGATATACTTATCCAAGTTATCTCAAACTCATTCTAACTTTCAAAAAAAATGACGACTCTATCTAATATACTAACCATTGTGGTTATACACAACTTGTCACTTTTTCTTAAACAACACTCTAACCTCTAAAGTTATCTAAACCGACCTATGATACCAACTATAAGGCTCCAGCATTAAACCTTACTTAATATTTAATTAAATGAATTATTCACATTGAGAATGTTTTCAGGTTTAGAGTTTTAGAGAATTAGATCATAAAACATGAATTACATTCCACATTTAAACAAAGTGGATACAAAAAAGATATTATTCGTTTTTCCCCATCAATGGAAACATATTTAAAAATTAAACATGGATTATTTCTTGACACTTCCATGACACTATCATCATAACATGCACCTTTCCCTTGACCTGTGAAAAACTTTTCAAAAACTCGGGAGGAGAATAAAAAGATCAGTAAGGGGTATAAAAGTACGAAAAGAAAACATTAGTCCATGTATGAAATCATACTTTACTCATAAAACATAAGCATTTTAACATACCTCATCAAATAATGAATAAATTATAGAAATCATAAGGCTTAAAGGTAACTTGAGGAATTCATAACATTCTTACGTAGGGAGTAACCCTCTTGGTTACGTTTGGAATACCCATCATAGTATATTCCCTAAATCTCTTCGGAGAAACCTTAACATTTAACCCCTTCGCGTTATGCAATGCATTGGAGAGCTATATCGGGCTCACCCGCCCTTAGTTTATCACGGAACCACCCGTATTCATAAATAATGCCCAAGAACCATAACATAATCATATAACATAACTTATGAATAAATTAAATATAACATTCCCACATTGCAATAACAATATAATATTTTAAGATAATGAATCCATTCTAAAAACCATTTTCAAAACCATTTAAAACATTTAATAAAGTGATTTTTGAATCAAAGAGTCCCATACCACTTTGAAGTTCTTAACATTTTAAACCATTAATATCCATATAATTAAATCCTTAAAACCATTTTAAAAACATGGATATTAATGAGAAATATTTATAAGAATAAATCATTAAAACATTTAAAACGATAGTTTAGTTAAAGAGTTTTTAATAAAATGAGAGACACTTGAATACCATAATTGAGGAATAAAATTTAATCAAAACTTTATAATGTAATGAGAATAAATGGATTCATGATATAATATTCTAAGGGACAGTATATACAACATATAAGAGTGAATTGGTGCATAACAACAATGAAGTCTCAATAGAAATATAAAATGAGATGAAATCCCTTATAAAGAATGTATCCTTAAATTAAAGATAAATAAATCTCATAATTATCCGTGAAAAATATAAATACACCCAATATAAGTTGATATTAAGTGTAAAACAATCAAAGGTCATTCACACATATTCAAAGGATTACATATTCAATAACTACATGTTAAACCCAAAGAAATCGAAATTGGGTTAAGAAGTTCCCTTGACAGCCTAACGGTGTCACATCAAATTTTAGAAAAAGAGTTGATGAGAGAGATAAAGGGTATCTCATCACTTGGACATAAAATTTACGGAAATAAGGATATATAAGAACATATCCCCACATAATATGATGAAAATTAAAAGACATAACAAAAGAATTCTTTTAAAAAGAGGAGGGTGAAAGGTTTCCTTACCGATTTGGGTAACTTTCGAAACGTACACCCCATGAAAGAAGGACTATACAACATTGATGTAAATAATCATAAAAAAAATTATGTTACACAAAGATTAGAATAATGGACATTAAATACACCACTCAAAAGGAAATATTGGCAAATGTAGCATGAATCTCATGAAAACACAATGTGAGATAAAAAGCCCCTTACGAAATTTCGGCAGACTAACGACACCAATTAAAACTTCCAAAATGGATTGATGAGAAAAAATAGGTTCTCTAATCATATGAACATAAAAATTACAGTAATAGTAATATAAAAGAACATCCCAATCATAAGAAATATGAGCTTAAATGGAATGACATAAAATAGTGTACTTAAAAAGAAAGAGAGGGGTAGGATCCCTTACCTCGGGTCCGACTTGACTCGATCGTTCTTTAACCTCCTGAATAATAAACTTGAGTTAATTTATACTTTCTTAAGAACCTTTTTCAAGTTAATTATTCCTTTTATATCACTTACTACCATGCTATGAACTCTATGTAATTATTTAAGTTAATAATGTTCGTTTTGTAGATCATTGGTACTTGAGTCAAAAATAAACTCTTTATAATTACAAGTTGTTCATGTGGTAAAATATATATTATATCAAGAATTATATTAATTATTTAGATATCAAATATATCATATATATCCATTATATACATGCATTTATAATATTACATAACATTTAGAGGTAAGAAATGAAATGCACCGTTCATGGAGACGGTAAGCCGTACGTACGCATGAACGCTACTTCCATTTCTATTTATTATTTAATGGAATTAAAACATAATTATACATAATAGTATTATAATTACAGTATGTTATCATATATAATATCATTAAATATATCCTTTATATGTACCACATATGGTATTAACGAATCAAATCACTTTGAGGGGGCGGTAGTCCGCACTTCCTAAAATGAAGATATCACGTTTAACCATAATGGAAACCATAAAGGTATGCCATAAATGAAAAAATACTAATGATTAAGTAAAACATAAACATATTATATATCATATATAAATATAGTTACATCTTAATGGCCACCTTTGAGGGTGTTAAAAGAATATTGAACAATCATCATTTCGTGAGGCATAAATTCACCATCCACAGAAACAGTATGTTACTTAACCATTAGATGTAGGTGTGTGTAAGTGTAGCTCAAATCCTTATTATAACAACATCATAGTATATTGAAGATACTGGAGTTGTTACAAAAGAAATTAATAAAAAGATTTTAGGGGGTTGGAGAAGAAAAATAAAACAAAAGAACACAAGTGAAGACATTACCTTAAAATTGGGTATCTCTCTTTGATTTGAGCTCAAAGGCTTCCTTGGGAAGACTTCTACCCACAGTGAGGCTTCTAGGAGTAATATAGGGATGTGTAGAGAAAAAATGATCAGGGGTTGGCCGAGCCAAAGGCTTGAGAGGTGTGGGTAAGGTGGTAGAGGAGGGGGCCTTTTATAAGAGGAGAGGAGGGGCACTCTTTAAAAGTTACAAAATGCTACTTTATTTTCAAATGAGTTTCGGATTTTAAAGGTCCCACATTGATTTATATCGAGTATAATGTGGTAAGGGTTCTAAATATACTCATCCAATAGGTATTTGACAAGTGTAAGTTATAGTTTTAACATTATCGTTTCATTTTATTTAAATCCTTTATTAATGAGGTAATCACTGCATCATCATGATGTCATAAATAATTTAATTTATTTAATGTCTAAAAATTATAAAAAATTATCATTATGTAGGAAATAGTTTTTTATTTCTAATAAATATTTATAGTAAAAAATTTGACTTGTATAACCCCATTTAAAAATTGTTTTAGTAAAACAACTCATGCTTGTGACATTTTTATTTTAACTTTAAATAAAAAGTTATTTATGTCATTTTCCAACCAAAGTGGCTCCATGGGGTCCCCAAGTTGACCCATGGATTTTCATTGTCGTAAATGACACATCCAATGAGGGTAGGACATGTGTCTAGGTCATTTCATATTATTAAAACATTATTTTTACCTTAAATTACACTAATTACCTCTAATCGCAATTAAAAACTTAAAAGTTACTATTCACCAAAAAATATTATCTTAATCACATTGAACAAAATTTTACATCCTAATGACAACCATGTATGTCGGATATTTGAAATTCAAATCACAGAAGTGGTGAAGTTTCATTTAAACGAAAAAATCAGTTTTTAAACTACCACTTAGTGGTTTCACTATTCATCAAAAATTGAAGTTTTTCAGAAAAATACCAAAAATTCACCCTAAGATATATTTGACATTCCGAATTAAAAAATGATGTCTATTTTACAAAATTAAAAACATATAATTTTCAATAATTAATTTAATAATTAATTCCCGTTGTCAAAACAAATAGTGTGTTTTTATGAAACAATATCTATTAAAAGATTGACACTAGTTTAAGTCCAATTTCAAAGTGAAATTAATTCCAATGACCACTATTGGATTAAATGGTAAAAATATATTCTAATTTCACTTTAAAAACAATTCAAAAGATAATCTAATCATATAAATAAATTATATTAAAAAGAGGTTTTGAATTAAAATACAACATTTTTCACCATTCATTAAAAAAATGAACTTTATCAGAAAAATACCAAAAATTTACACAAAGTAAATTTTGAGGTCCCGATTCTAAAGAATAATTTTATTTTGTCAAATATAACACATAAAATTGTCAAAAAGTGGATTTAAAAGAGGTTCTCCATCAAAAGGCGGTTAATCGACCTTTTAAAGTATATTAGAATGTTTACGCTTAAAATTTGATTCATTCACATTTTTAATCCTCTAACATTTATTGTAAAAAGTAAAAATATTTGACAAACATATATAATAATTTTGTAGTTAGTTCTGTTCATTCCTTCCATTACAACGGCTAGGCATTAACTACCATTTAAAATAATATTATTTTGTTATTAGAGTGGAACGTAAGATTCCCAAGAAACTCGTTGTTGCGTATTGGGTACGCCATCGAGCATAGCTTCCCCTTTAAAGTAATATTAATATTTTATTCACAAATATGGATAAACATGAAAATTTCATATTCTTTATTTACCTGGGGTGTTACATCCTTCCCCCCTTTTTGGGAATTGCGTCCTCGCAATTTTAAAATTGGGCTTGGAAGCTTCATTGAAAATACCACATCGGAACAAGAGTCAGTAAAACTGTCACATTAAAAGAATGGGAGAGAAGTAAAAATGTCACCTAAGTTAACCCATAATAGGATTCCAAGTATGAAAATATTGATATGGAGGAAAAACAAAGGGTCATGTTCTGATGGAGAGTGATAGTAAACATGTCTAGGAAAAAGTTAACAACAAGAAAATCACAAAATTGTGATGGGTTAAACGGTATTTGATTCCCCAATAGGAAAAATTAACAGACAACATTTTTGTTTTATGTTACTTTTAATTGAGGAATTTATTTATGAGCTTAACAAAAACATAAGGAAGCATACTTAATTGTCATGTTTACTTTCAACTTTTATAATATTTCTTACACAAACTCATATTTTCTCCAAAAGACGAGTATTTGGGATGAGTTGTTCACATTAAGAGAGCTATAATCAACTTCTAGAGAATCACCTAATCCACAAAAGAGAACTATATACTTCCCATGTATTTAGACCTTAACCAAAACTAAAACCAAAAAGGTTAGTATGAGATCAGATAATTCCCAAAAAGGATAATCCTTTATAAAAAAAATCT
This sequence comes from Viscum album, assembly GCA_963277665.1. Taxonomy (NCBI): domain Eukaryota; kingdom Viridiplantae; phylum Streptophyta; class Magnoliopsida; order Santalales; family Viscaceae; genus Viscum; species Viscum album. The sequence goes on from OY728151.1 coordinate 1,223,064,422, forward strand.
ATTCTTAATCTCCAAAATTTTTCAAACAAAACCCAAAGTTCAACAAAGTCCATTTAATTAACATCTATCCATAAAATTATACAAAGTAAACCAAACTAAGATTGAAACCCAATTCTATGAAGGATTTAATCACATAGTCTCCTAAGATAAATTTTAACATTTTTCTCCAAAATAAAATCAGTTACTCTTAGAGTCTCATACATAAAAGTAATTAACCTAATCACATATCCTCCATGATAGGCTAATCGTTTCCATTGATAACCAAAAAATCAACTTACTCTTAATTCATAAAATAATATAACTAAAAAGAATCATTCAAACTAACCAGGGACTTCACGTAGTCCAGTGGTAGGCGATAAATACCAGTTGCACTTTGGTAGTGGGTTCAATTCCTGTAGCTTCGTCTGACGTGACGGGTTGTCACATGGTCTGCGTGTTGTCCCTTTTCAAAAACTATATAATTTTATAACATTCCTAAAAAAGAGATAAATTCATCAAAAATAACCATAACATATTTTAACCACAAATGTTATCTAATAACTTCCATTTTTCAACCCAAAATGTATTAACCAGTAATTGACTCAAATTCAAGGATCAAATAAACCCAAATGGTTCTTTATAAATATATCCACAAAAGAAAGGATAATTATTCCTTGAATAAAATTTTCTTATATCAAACATCAGGGTTACTATAAAAAGTCTTTTAATGTAACCCCATCATCAAAAGAGACTTAATACATCTAAGAATTTCACCATCCTAAAATCTACCATAAATCTGGAATCCCTTATATGATAACTTCTTACTCATTCAACATTCTTCATGATCTATTAGCCATTCCTTTTCAACTTATTCTGAAATAATTCTTTCCTACAAAAAAAATCATTAATCATATCCTAAGATTCCAATAATAGGAAAACATATGTTAAGAAATAATCCATAGCTTTCATTATTCATTGTCAGTTTCTTCATCCTCAATAGGAATGGAATTAGGTATTAGTAAATGAATATTTGTACGATCTTAGTGACCCCATTCCCAAAAATTCTTCGTAGGACATGCGTCTGCATAATAACCATGCACACCACATTTAAAACATTCAATTGATCCTTCAGAAAGAACTTCTTTACCCTTCCTAGAGTCAACCAGATGCTTCCTTTTTCCATGGCAGGTTCTTGCTTTATGACCTTCATTTCCACATATATAGCATCTTTATGTCCCTTTGAAACATTTTCCTATGTGTTTCATTCCACATATTTTACACATAGGTTTTTGAACATACTTACCTTTAGGATTATTACCTGAACTTTCGTAGGGATTTTTTTCTCGCATATACGATGCCTTATAAAAATCACTAAGGTTCAGGTGGTCAATCATGACTCCAGATAGTTGGTTGAGGATAACCACAAGAGTTCTTATTGCAGATCCCATATCATTCAGTTGTTTTTTCATAAAACCGTCACAGTTTTCTTCAAATCCACTGTTACTTTGGTGCCTTCTAGATCCGGCCATTTACTAAAACCAAAAAGGCCAGTGTGAGTATATCAGTAAAATCATCAAATAAAGAAGAGGAAGATAAACAACAAGATATACTTATCCAAGTTATCTCAAACTCATTCTAAAATTAAAAAAAAACGATGACTCCGTCTAATATACTAACCATTGTGGTTATACTCAACTTGTCACTTTTTCTTAAACAACACTCTAACCTCTAAATTTATCTAAACTGACCTCTGATACCAACTATAAGGTCCCAGCCTTAAACCTTACTTAATATTGAATTAAATTAATAATTAACATTTAGGATCTTTTCAGGTTTAGAGTTTTAGATAATTAGATCATAAATCATGAATTACATTCCACATTTAAATAAAGTGGTTACACAAAAGATAGTATTCATTTTTCCCCATCAACGAAAACATATTTAAAAATAAAACATGGATTATTTCTTAACACTTCTTTGAAACTATCATCATAACATGAACCTTTCCCTTGACCAGTGAAAAACATTTCAAAAACATGGGATGAGTATAAAAAGCTCAGTAAGGGGTATAAAAGTATGAAAAGAAAACATTAGTCCATATATGAAATCATACTTTACTCATAAAACATAAGCATTTTAACATACCTCATAAAATCATGAATAAATAATAGAAATCATAAGGCTTAAAGGTAAATTGAGGCATTCATAACATTCTTACGTAGGGAGTAACTCTCTTGGTTACGTTTGGAATACCCATCATAGTATATTCCCTAAATCTTTTCGGAGAAACCTTAACGTTTAACCCCTTCGCATTACCCAATTCATTGGAGAGCTATATCGGGCTCACCCGCCCTTATTTTATCACAGAACCACATGTATTCATAAAAAATGCCCAAGAACCATAACATAATCATAGCACATAACTTAAGAATAAAGGAAATATAACATTACCACATTGCAATAACAATATAATATTTTAAGATAATGAATCCATTCTAAAAACCATTTCCAAAACCATTTAAAACATTTAATAAAGTGATTTTTGAATCAAAGTGTCCCATAACACTTTGAAGTTTTTAACATTTTAAACCATTAATACACGTATAATTAAATCCTTAAAACCATTTTGAAAACATGGATATTAATGAGAAATATTTTTAAGAATAAATCGTTAAAACATTTAAAACGATAGTTTAGTTAAAGAGTTTTTAATAAAATGAGAGACACTTGAATAACTTAATTGGGGAATAAAATTTAATAAAAACTTTATAATATCATGAGAATAAATGGATTCATGGTATAATATTCCATGGGACAGTATATACACCATATAAGAGTGAATTGGTGCATAACAACAATGAAGTCTCAATAGAAATGTAAAATGAGATGAAATCCCTTATAAAGAATGTATCCTTAAATTAAAGATAAATCAATCTCATAATTATGTGTGAAAAATATAAATACACCCAATATAATTGGATATTAAGTGTAAAAAAATCAAAGGTTATTCACACATATTCAAAGGATGACATATTCAATAACTACATGTTGAACCCAAAGAAATCGAAATTGGGTTAAGAAGTTCCCTTGACAGCCTAACAGTGTCACATCAAATTTTAGAAAAAGAGTTGATGAGAGAGATAAAGGGTATCTTATCACTTGGACAAAAAATTTACGGCAATAAGGATATATAAAAACATATACCCACATAATAAGATGAAAATTATAAGACATAACAAAAGAAGTCTTTTAAAAAGAGGAGGGTGAAAGGTTCCCTTACCGATTTGGGTAACTTTCGAAACGTACACCCCATGAAAGAAGGACTATACAACATTGATATAAATACTCATAAATGAAAGTATGTTACACAAATAGTATAACAATGGACAGTACATACACCACTCCAAAGGAAATATTGGAAAATGTATCATGTATCTCACGAAAACACAAAGTGAGATAAAAAGCCCCTTACGAAATTTCAGCAGCCTAACAGCACAAATTAAAACATCCAAAATGGATTGATGAGAGAAAATAGGGTCTCTCATCATATTAACATAAAAAGTACAGTAAGAGTAATATAAAAGAACATCCCAATCATAAGAAATATGAGTTTAAAAGGAATGAAATAAAAGAGTGTACTTGAAAAGAAATAGTGGGGTAGGATCCCTTACCTCCGGTCCGACTTGACTCGATCGTTCTTTAACCTCCTGAATAATAAACTTGAGTTAATTTATACTTTCTTAAGAAACTTTTTCAAGTTCATTATTATTTTTATATCACTTACTACCATGATATTAATACTATGTAATTATTTAAGTTAATAATGGTCGTTTTGTAGATTATTGCTACTTGAGTCAAAAATAAACTCTTTATAATTACAAGTTGTTCATGTGGTAAAATATATATTATATCCAGAATTATATTAATTATTTAGATATCATATATATCATATATATCCATTATATACATGCATTTATAATATTACATAACATTTAGAGGCAAGAAATGAAATGCACCGTTCATGGAGATGGTAAGCTGTACGTACGCATGAACGCTACTTCCATTTCTATTTCTTATTTAATGGAATTTAAACATAATTATACACAATAGTATTATAATTACAGTATGTTATCATATATAATATCATTAAATCTATCCTTTATACATACCACATATGGTATTAACGAATCAAATCACTTTGAGGGGGCGGTAGTCCGCACTTCCTAAAATGAAGATATCGCGTTTAACCATAATGGGAACCATAAAGGTACGCCATAAATGAAAAAATACAGAACCTTAAGTAAAACATAAACATATTATATATCATATATAACTATAGTGACATATTAATGGCCACCTTTGATGGTGTTAAAATAATATTGAACAATCATTGTTTCGTGAGGCAGAAATTCACCATCCACAGAAACAGTATGTTCTTTAACCATTAGATGTAGGTGTGTGTAAGTGTAGCTCGAATCCTTCTTATAACAAAATCCTAGTATATTGAATATACTGGAGTTTTTACAAAAGAAATTAATAAAAAGAGTTTAGGGGGTTGGAGAAGCAAAATAAAACAAAAGAACACAAGTGATGACATTACCTTAAAATCGGGTATCTCTCTTTTATTTGAGCTCAAAGGCTTCCTTGGGAAGACTTCTGCCCAAAGTGAGGCTTCTAGGAGTAATAGAGGGATGTTGAGAGAAAAAACAATCAGGGGTTGGCCGAGCCAAAGTCTTGATAGGTGTGGGTAAGGTGGTAGAGGTGGTGGCCTTTTATAAGAGGAGAGGAGGGGCACTCTTGGAAAGTTACAAAATGTTACTTTATTTTCAAATGAGTTTCGGATTTTAAAGGTCCCAAATTGATTTATTTCGAGGATAAGGTGGTAAGGGTTAGAAATATACTCATACAATAGGTTTTTGACAAGTTTAAGTTATAGTTTTAACATTAACGTTTCATTTTATTTAAATCCTTTATTAATGAGGTAATCGCTGCATCATCATGATGTCATAAATAATTTAATTTATTTAATGTCTAAAAATTATAAAAAAAATATCATGATTTAATAAATCTTTTTAGATTTATAATGAATATTTATAGTCAAATATTTGACTTGTATAACCCCATTTAAAGTTTTTTTAGTAAAACAACTCATGCTTGTGACATTTTTATTTTAACTTTAAATAAAAAGTTATTTATGTCATTTTCCAACAAAAGTGGATCCATCGGGTCCCCAAGATGACCTATGTATTTTCTTGGTCGTCCATGACACATCCAATGAGGTTAGGACATGTGTATAAGTCATTTCATATTATTAAAACATTATTTTTACACTAATTACCTCTAATCGCGATTAAAAACTTAAAAGTTACTATTCACCAAAAAAATTATCTTAATCCCATTGAACCACATTTTACATCCTAATGAAGACCATGTATGTCAGATTTTTGAAATTCAAATCACAGAAGTGGTGAAGTTTCATTTAAACGAAAAAATCAGTTTTTAAACTACCACTTAGTGGTTTCACTATTCATCAAAAATTGAAGTTTTTTAGAAAAATACCAAAAATTTACCCTAAGCTATATTTGATATTCCGAATTAAAAAATGATTTCTATTTTACAAAGTTAAAAACATATAAGTTGCATTAATTAATTTAATAATTAGTTCCCTATGTCAAAACAAATAGCGTGTTTTTAAGAAACAATATCTATTAAAACATTGACACTAGTTTAAGTCCAATTTCAAAGTGAAATTAATTCCAATGACCACTATTGGATTAAATGGTAAAAATATATTCTAATTTCACTTTAAAAACAATTAAAAAGATAATATAATCATATAAATAAATTAGATTAAAAAGTGGCTTTGAATTAAAATACAACATTTTTCACTATTCATTAAAAAAATGAACCTTATCGGAAAAATACCAAAAATTTACACAAAGTAAATTTTGAGGTCCCAATTCTAAAGAAGAATTTTATTTGGTCAAATATAACACATAAAATTGTGAAAAAGTTTATTTAAAAGAGGTTCTCCATCAAAAGGCGGTTAATCGACCTTTTAAAGAATATTAGAATGTTTACGCTTAAAATTGGATTAATTCGCATTTTTAATCCTATAACATTTATTGTAAAAAGTAAAAATATTTGACAAACATATATAATCATTTTGTAGTTAGTTCTGTTCATTCCTGCCTTTACAACAGCTAGGTGTTAACTACCATTTAAAATAATATTATTTTGTTATTAAAGTGCAACGTAAGATTCCCAAGAAACTTGTTGTTGCGTATTGGGTACGCCATCGAGAATAGGGTACCCTTTAAAGTAATATTAATATTTTATTCACAAATATGGATAAATATGAAAATATCATATTCTTTATTTACCTGGGGTGTTACACATAAAGGCTGTATCCTTAGGTTAAGGATAAATCAACAACATAATTATATGTGACAAATATAAATACACTCAATATGATTGGATATTTAGTGTAAAACAATCATAGGACATTCACACATATTCTTGTAAAAACAACACCAATTAATTGGATGTTTAACTCAACAAATGGAGATTGAGTAAAAATTACTCTTATCAAGTTCATGCCGATGAATTGAGAATTTATCAATGGAGTGATTATGTGTATAAAAAGTATATCCACAGAAATGGGAGTGAAAATTATTACATAAGAAGATTACTAGTTATTCCACACATAATCTTGGAGTAAAATAATCAATGAAGTATACGTAAAGCCGAATGCGTAGAAATTGAAATTTCAAATTCCCTTATTGATTTGGTAATTTATGAAACATAAACCCATGAAATAAGGATCATAAAATGATGATTTAAATATACATGAATTAAAGTATATTACATAATAAATACAAACATGGGCAGTACACACACTACATGCAATAAATAAGTTGTGAACAATGGAAATCTCACGGAATTAAAAGTGTGATAAGAAACCCCTTACCTTGTACTTTTCCTTGGCTGAGGGTAGGTTAAAATCATGTATAATGGTGAAATAATTTTAATTAAATTATAAAATAATCATATACATTAATATGATATCATATATGATCTTTTAACATTTATTTGTTAATAATATCTTAGTATTATCATCGTTTCGGGTGTTAACTTACTCGTTTTCTTTTATATATTTTGTTACATAAGCCGTGTTTGTTATAGATAGGTTGTATATTATTCATATTAATAATGATATCAAGTCCTTAAACATTATTTTTAATTATCAAATGAGAACTATAATTGAATGGATACGATGAGGAATGAATCTCATCGCGTTCGTGGAGACGGTAGTCCGTACGTATGCACGAGCGACAATATCATTTTTTTGATATTAAAATAATCTATAATTGGATGGTATATCATATATACAGAATCATTATAATGTTATATTTATTATTTACATCAATTAAATATCATTATCATACCCATCCAAATGATAATGTTTTTGAATAAAAATTACACCATGATGTGGAGACGGTAAGCCGTACGTACGCACGAATGGTGACATGTCATTCAAAGGATGGATAGAATAAAGAATATGGTTGTAACATATTTATAATAACATAATAGTATATATGAGATACTGTAGTTATTATTTTATAAAGGAAATAACAAAGAAATAAGAAGTTGAAGAAGAAAGGAACTTGAAAAAGGGTGGTGAAAACATTACCTCTTTTTCGAGTTATTCCTTTTGATTTGATCAAAAGTGCTCCTTAGGTTGGCTTTCTTATCAAAAGAATTCCTCTAGGTTTAAGTGAGGGAAGTTGAGAGAGTATTTGGGTAGGGGTTGGTGGAACCAAAAGGCTTTGAAGGTGTGCAGAATTGGTTATAAGTTGTGTCCTTTTATAAGGGGGAGGATGAGCTCTTTAGGAAAAACTTAAAGTATTAATTTATAATAAATTCATATTCCGTTTCTAATGGCTCCCAAGTGGATTATTAAAAGTATAAGGTGGGTATGGGTCTAAATTAATTCAACTAATATATTTTGGACCGTTTTGTGTCATTATATTAACCTTATCTTTTAGTTTTAACTCTTAGTTAATTAGATTGACATTTACTATGTCACTTTGTATTTTTATATTATATAGTTAATAAACTTACTATATACATCAAAGAGACCCCAAGTGGTCCATTAATGATACACATATAATTATATAAGTACTTTGGCCTTAAATTAGATTTTTAGGAATATAATATCAATTAATAATATAATACTTGTTTTAAAAACTCATTTATGTCAATTTTGAAAATATTTAATAATTGATTTTTGTTAAAGTCTTAAAAACATTATTAATTCAAAAAAAATTCATTTAAGAAATACTAACATGTCATATTAACCAATAAAATTTGTGTATGTCATCAAAACTTTCAAATTATATTTATTTTAACTTTTATCATACCAATTATTTGATTCTTTCATTAATATGGAAAATACCGCATCATTATTATATCATAAATAAATTTAATTATTAAATTAATAAAAATTATAAATAAAATACCATTATGTAGGAAATCGTTTTATCTTTCTAATGAATCTTTATAGTTGAAAATATAACATATATAACCCTATGTAAAAATTATTTTTCTAAATGATATATGCTTATGTCATTTTTGTATTTACTTTAACTTAATTAATATAAAGTGTCATTATCACTTACAAGTGGATCCATGGGGTCCCAAAATCGACCCAAATATGCCCATGGTCTGAAATTTATCAACCAATAGGGTTAGTACACGTTTTAGGGTAATTTATTATTATTATAATATTATTTGATTACCCTTATTTACCGGATTTACCCTTTAACCATGGTAAATAAAATATTCACTGAAGTAATTATTCAAAATGTCTAAAAATAAAAGTTACCTATTTACACAATTTGGACCTCTTGATTATAAATATGTAATCCATTTTTATAAATTTAAAACACAGAATTGGAAGAAATTAATTTAAAATTAATTCCTGTTGTCAAAACAAAAAGCGTGTTTTTAAGAAATAATAAGTATCAAAAGATTGACACTTGTTTATGTCTGGTTTAAATGTGAAATTATGTCCAATGACTACAATTGTATTAAATGGTAAAAATATATTCTAAATATACTTTAAAATCACTAAAAATCATAATTTTTCACTATTAATTATTTCGATTTAAAAAGTTGTTTTTAATTAAAATTTAGTAATTTTCACTATTCATCAAAATATGAAAGTTTTCAGAAATGTACCAAAAACTCACCCTAAGATAATTTTGTTATTAAAAATCCAAAAATTAATTCCATTTGGATAGATAAAATGTATAAAATTTCAAAAAGTGGGTATTACTATCCATAAGGGCTAGTTTGATTGGTTGTGGTTTGTGTTAGAACTCGAAGTTGCGTACAACACATGCTATTGTATTATTCAAAAAGAAGTGTACCATGGAAGTTTGGGGTTTTACATTCTACCCTTATTCAATAAATTTCTTCCTCGTAATTTTTAAAATTGGTCCTGGGAATATAATTTAAAGTCCCACATCAAAAAAAGTGTCAATAAAACTACCACTTTAAAAGAAAGAAAGAGAAGTACAAAGGTCACCCGAGATAACCTATACTAAGATTACATGTAGAAAAAACATGGATATAGATGATAAAATAAGTGTCAAGTTTTGATGGAGAGGGATAGAAAACATGATCAAGAGAAAGTTAACAACAAGAAAACCACTAACTTGTGATGGGACAAACGATCATTATTTTCCCAGTAGGAAAAGTAAATGGACAACATTTTTTTAAGTTACATTACATAATGATGAGGAATTAATTTCTAAGATTGACTAAGAACATAAAGAGATATACTTACTTTTTATTTAATGTTTCATTCTTTAATAAATTTCTACTACTAACTCATTTTTAAATGATGAGTATTTCAGAAGACTTGGTCACACTAGAAGAGCTAGAATAAACTTATAGAGAATAACATGATCCACAAAGGATAAACTATATATTTAACTTGTCTTTATAGAATAATCAAAAAAAAATGGCTAGTAAAAGATCTGAGGATCCCCCAAAAGGATATTCCTTTAGAGAAAGAAACACTAATCTTAATTTCTTAAATTAAACCAACAATACCCCAAAGTTAAGTGAATACCATTCAATAAAAAATTGTTCTTAAAATCCTTCAATATAGTCCAAACTAATATTTAAACCCCAAACTTAGAAGAATTTGGTTATGTAGTCTTCCACGTTAAATGGTATCTCTAAATGACATCAACTACTCTTAAAGTCACATACTTAAAAGTAATTAACCTAATCACATTTTCTCTATTATAGGTTAATAATTTCCATAAATAACCCAAATCACTATAAATCCACAATAAAAACATAGATGAAAATCCACCATTACTCCTCAAATGAAATCCCATAGTATTCTATTTTCCTTGGGCATATAGTGTTCCCAACAAAGAGAACATCTTCCAAAATAACATTTACCACTTAATCACCAAATCATTTTCCTATACTAAGGGTATTAATTTGATAAGACATAAGATCCCAAATAAACTTATTATTGATCAATAAAAATCATTTAACTAAAAATAATTAGTCACACAAACCAGGGACTTCACATAGTCTAGTGGTAAGCGATAAATCCCAATCGTACTTTGGTTGTGGGTTCGATTCCCACAACTTTGTCCGATGCAACGGGTTGTCACACGGTCTGCGTGTTGTCCTTTTTCAAAAACTATATTTTATAACATTACCAAAATGAGATAAATTCCTCAAAATAATCATAACATAATTTAACCACATATGTTATCTCATACCTTTCATTTTCATCCCAAAATATAATAACTTGTAATTGCCACAAACCCAAAGATCATATAAAACCAAATGGTTATTTATAACTATATCCAAAAGAGAAAAGATAATTCTTCCTCAAATATCATTCTCACATGGAAAACTGCAGGGTTATAAATACAAGAGAAAATTATTCCAAAGTAATCCCATCAACAGGGAGCATTAATACTTTTAAACATTTCTCCAACCATTTATTTACACATAGCTTCTTCCTTGACTAATAAAATATCCTATAGAATAGGGAATTCACTCAGGTAATGTCCAGGTCCCCTACATTTATGGAAAATGACTGTATATGGATTCTTGGGACCATTTTTATTTTCTTCCATAGTACTCTTCATTTTTCCTCGGGAATTCTTCACTTTATGTCCTTCTTTCCCACACGTAAAGAATTTCTGTGTTCCATTGAGACACTTTCTTGGGTGTCTCCTTCTACATTTCCTGCATGATGGAAATTGAGGATTCTTTTCTCCATGGTCTCCACTACTAGAGCTCTTATCATTCACCACCTTTCTCTTCTTTGTTGTGTCTGGGAGTTGGTTAACATATATATTGTTGATCATATTTTTGGAAAACTGATTTGCCATGAACACGATATCTTTTACGCCTATCAACATTCCATTTTTTTGCTCTTTCCACCACTGTTCCCACCCTGTACATCATTGTCAATGTTACTATGATTTCCTTGGAATCCATCCATTGACTAAAACCAAAAATCATTGTGTGAGTAACAGTAGTCATAAAATCATTTAGAGAATATCAGGACACCATATTCTTAATTTGAAACACCTTAGGATTAACCAAGGTCATTTATTCTTATCTTATATTAAAATAATTCAAATTTGTTTTTAGAGAAAATGTAAATTATCTTATGCATATCCCCCGAGAGTGTTGTAACCAAGAGTGCAGCAAGGCTTGTTGTCGTGCACTAGTTCCCATTCGAGTCTAGCTCAAAGCGGTGTTTCTGAGTTTTACCCATAGGTACATCTATGCCAGAGCCTCCTCTACCTTCTCGTATCCAGACATGAATGTATTGCTTGGAAAACTCACAAAATCTCTACAATACCAAAATTATAGGAAGTTCTTCTATACTAATTATCAATGTCTATCTTAGGGCTATGTGCTCTAATCAGAGTTTATCTAAATCTAGCTTCCAAGGTTTGTACTAAATTTCCGATGATACCAAATGTAACGCCCCGACCCCAGTTACCCAGAGTTGGTGCATTATTACATAAAATTGGCATGATCACAAAAGATCAAGTCTCGAAAGACCGATTAGTTTAGTTGCCTTGGAAACGCTAGATATATTCATAAGTCTTACATTATATCATAAAGTGAAAAAAAGAACTATAACAAATCTTGTCTTCATATCCACTCATACATTCCCTACAGGTCATTCATAAAATACTTCTTCACATCCTGGGAAAAATTAAAACATTGAAAGGGGTGAGCTCAAATGCTCAGAAAGGACAACAATATAGAAGAAACTTTCATAAATATACATAAATTTTAAGGAAATGTATAACTAAAACAAAAGACTTTTAAATTTGAACTTCAACATAACATGGAAAAGATAAAATGAAATAATTCCATTTACTTATAATGGCCTGGGTTTTAGGGGTCCATTACTTTGTGAAAATATCTTGTTGGGTTTTTGGTCTAGGAATCTGATGTTACAGTAGGCCTACCGGTAGCCTTAGCCTACCGGTAACATGCCTACTAGTAGCTCAGTCTATCGGTAGCCACAGCCTATTGGTAGCTCTGTCTACCGGTAGCTCGGTCTACCTGTAGCTGCAGCTACCAGTAGCTCTGTCTACCGGTAGCTCGGTCTATCGGTAGCTGCAGTGTACCGGTAGCTTGGTCTATCGGCAGCTGCAACCTACTAGTAGCTCGGTCTACTGGTCACTAAATCCTACTGGTAGCTCGGCTACCGATAGCTTTCAGCCACCAGTAGCTCTCGGCTACCGGTAGCTCCCAGCTACCGGTGGCTCTCACCTACCCCCACGGGTTTTTTCCAGTAGCGCTCCTTTTTGAGAAAATTGGGTTTTAAACCCTATTTTTACCCTTTTAAGCTTGTTTTAAATCCCGGTAACGCCCAATGTTTTAATTAAATATCTAATGAATTAACCTGGTGTGTGCGTCAGTTTAAACTGCCTGACCCTTTAATAACGTGTGGGGCCACGTGGTCAACCCACGACCCCCTCTCCTTACGCAGTTCCACGTTGTTATCTCAACCGTCCCCAACCCTTATAAACTAAAGGGTTCGCCGTGGTTTCTTCGTTTCTCAATCACCCTATGTGAGCAGTACCCTTTGTTCAGACGAACAACTTTTCATTCAGGTGAGCCACCCATTACTTTGTGGAAATCCCATGTTGGGTTTTTGGTCTGGGAATCTGATGTAACGGTAGACCTACCGGTATCCTAAGCCTTCCGGTAGCAGGCCTACCCGTAGCTCGGTCTACCGGTAGTGGCAGACTACCGATAGATCTGTCTACTGGTAGCTCGGTCTACTGGTAATTGCAGCTACCGGTAGCTCTATCTACCAGTAGCTCGGTCTACCGGTAGCTGCAGCCTACCGGTAGCTCGGTCTACCGGTCGCTGCAGCCTACCGGTAGCTCAATCTACCGGTCACTACAGCCTACCGGTAGCTTGGCTACCGGTTTCTTTCAGCCACCGGTAGCTCTCGGCTACTGCTAGCTATCAGCCACCGGTAGCTCCCAGCTACCAGTGTCTCTCGCCTACCCCGACGGGTTTTTTTCAATAGTGCTCCTTTTTGCACAAATTGGGTTTTAAACCCTATTTTGACCCCTTTAAGATTATTTTTAAAGCCCAGTAACGCCTAATGTTTTAATTAAATATCTAATTAATTAACCTGGTGTGTGCATCAGTTTAAACAGCCCGACCCTTTAATAATGTGTGGGGCCGCGTGGTCAACCCCCAACCCACGCTCCTTACGCGGTTCCACGTTGTTATCTCAACTATCCCCGGACCTTATAAACTAAAGGGTTCTCCATGGTTTCTTCTTTTCTCGATCAACCTATGTGAGCAGTACCCTTCGTTCAGACGAACCGCTTTTCGTTCAGGCGAGCTGCATCGCTATCCATGGAATTCCGAGCCTAGGCTCAGCGTCGATCGTTGATCAACAAGTAGGGAATTTCTCCTTTGTCTCTCTCTTTTGTGTATCATGCGGTGTGGGCATGCTTTTGATTCTGTATAATTGGATGAACCAAACCTAAATAAGGATAATGAATGGATTCTATAAAGAACGAAGGGGGGGCTGTGATTGATGACGTTTCTCTGTTTTATGATCTTCTTTTCTGAATTTTGTGGGCTTACGTCTACAAAAAATCATGGCCATTGGTGGTCTCTCTCTATGCACTAATGAACCCCTGGTGATGTTTTTAAAAGGTTTGTTTTGTAGTTGTGAACACCTGCTATGAAAAGGAAATTGGTTAATCACGTATATCCGGCTAAATAAATTGAGTCACCAGGATCAATCCTTCTGTGATAACCCCGGTTAAAGAACACAAAATTTGAAATCATGGAGTGTGTTAAATCTTATAAATCTGAAAATACTGACAGGGGATTGCTTTGTGTTAGTGGTGGTGGTTTGGTTTTTTTTCCTTCACGGTCCGTTTGCTGGGTGATGAGGGTGGGGATGTGATCCCCTGTTATTGTACTCTCGGTGGTTGTGAAATTGGGGATGGGATCCCCTGTGTTATGCTCTCAGTGGTTGTGAATATTAAAACCGGGAGGTTACCTTGTTCATATCACAAATTGGGGTTGGATCCTTTGTTGTTGAGAAACATTTTGTCTTCTGGATATTGTACATGGGGCTGTACCTCGGGATTTTTTTAGTTGTTGTGTCTTTACAAGAGAACCAGGTGTGGGTGATGTGGTTGATTCTTGACTGTTTGATTTCCCTTGACTTGTTCTTATGATTACTAGTTGCCCAAGTTGTTTTAGAACTTATTTAAACATCATTACTGAACATGAAAATGAATGAGACAAATGGGTTTTGTTGGCGAGAGTTGTGACTTAGACTTGAGTGCTGTTGTGTTCTTTAGGTAGGCTGAAGAAAAACCTAAACTTTGGGTGAGTGATTGTTACCTATACTTATAATTGTATTTTTTTGTTTCTTATTCATGCCCCACCCAAGTTGAGCACTTAGTGCCGAACACCCCCATTTCATGGGGGAGGGTGTTTTTCCCAAAACTACTATTAGTGGCTGGTTATTAGCTCCTTTTTTGCTCCCTTTCTTGGATCGCCCAAGTATCTTCGAGAAGGCTATGATGGCCTGAAGTCCATTATTAGTCCAAGAACCTTTAGGCATGGTAGTTGTGGTGGTTACGACCCGGGTGTGTGTGGGCAGGTAGGTTCCCAAGTATCTTTGGGATGAGGCCCAGGTGTCTTCGGGCGTGGCAGTGGATCTTCTAGCCCAGGTGTCTTTGGGAATAGTGGTGGTTGTTCTGGCCTAGGTGTTTGCAGGCGTGGTTACGTGTGACAGTTGTGGCCCAGGTGTTTGCATGCGTGGTTTGGCAGTAAGACTACGTGAGGTTGTGGCCCAGGTGTGTGCGGGCGGGGTGTGGCAGTGGGACTGCAGTGAGAATGGCAGGATTGGTCCTATGCATAGGATGTTTTCAATAACCAGTGGGAAAGTGGCGCGGGGTACCCAAACATCGATGTTCTATTACTATATATTACTTGACTTGCGTTATTTGGGGAGTGTGCCTTGGTGAGGCTTGGGTAGATAGTTTACCTTGTTAGGTGTTTGGTTTACTTTTTTTTCTCACGGGACTTAGTACGATCCCCCA
The DNA here is from genome assembly GCA_963277665.1 of Viscum album. Classification (NCBI taxonomy): domain Eukaryota; kingdom Viridiplantae; phylum Streptophyta; class Magnoliopsida; order Santalales; family Viscaceae; genus Viscum; species Viscum album. Next base: position 1,223,080,063 of record OY728151.1, read on the forward strand.
CTTGTGCATGTGAGTCTTTGGTTTTCCCTATTGAGTATACTTGTATGCTCACCCTACGTATATAAAACTGTTTTCAAGTTTCTAGGAGGACTTTTAGGATCGTGCTGGACCATACTAGCTCGAACCTTTGGGACAGTTGCAGTTGCTGTTTTCTTTCTTTGGTACCTAACCTTGTAGTTATTTTTTATACTTCTGGTTTTTACTTTTGGAACATGCATATGGGAATGGTTGTTCTTGGATTTACTTTCACTTTCCACTTTTGGTGTTGTTGGGATTTACCATCTTACCTCCGGATCCTATTAAAAGAAAAAGGGTAATGCCTTCCATTTAGTGAGTGATTCTATACCCTTGGCACTGGTCGCCACTCCGGGACCTATTGAAGGTGGGTTTCGGGGGGTCATTATCTCTCCTTCAACTTGAAGAAGGAAGGGCCTATCAATCTGCTGACCCTTCCCTCCTTTTGGTGAAGGCGGGTCGTGACAGAATGGTATCAGAGTGACGGTTGAGTAATAGGATGGATTCTGGAGTTAGGCACAACGAGGATTGCATGGGATGGTAGGGCGACAGTGTTGGGTGACCTTGGTGCGTAAGTTAGGCCAGGGAAGACCGGCTAGGACACGAGATTTTAGGGCCCCCCCGTGATCCGATGCAAGGAATCTGGACCTACCGAACGACCAAGTGAGGCCACACTAATTGCAGGGTAGAGACCCTAGGAAAGGTACATGCATCATAATGACTTGTGTTCTTGTGTTTCTGGGGTGTCTTGGGAATTAAGAATAAATAAAAAGTTTAAGAAGTTTTAAGAACAATATTCTGCACTACTTGGGCTTAGGAATTCCTTGTTTACCTTACAGCTATGGCACCTGGAAGGCGACCACGTGTGGTACAGGCGATCCAGGCCCCAGAGAATACCTTGGCCGATCGGCAGAGAGCTGATCAATAGGAGGAGGACGACCAGTGGTAGAAGACACTTCGGGCCTTCCAGCGACAGAACCTCAAGAAGTACGAGGGAAGAACCTCTAACATGAAGGCAGAGAGCTAGTTAGAGGAGCTGGTGATAGCCTTCGATCTGATCCGGGCTCCGACTGAGTACTGGGTTCCTCTGGCCGTCATCCAGATGCGGGGAGCGGCGCGTCAGTGGTGGAATCTTTACCTGGGGGAGAGGAGTGAGGCTGAGGTGGCATGGGATGATTTCAAGAGGAAGTTCCGGGTGGAATTCCTCTCTTCTATGATGAAGGCGGAAAAGAGACAGGAGCTACACTCCCTCCAGCAGGGGAGTATCTCAGTGAGAGAGCTAGGAATAAAGTTTAAGGACCTACGTTTTGCTCTGGACCTCTTTCTCGATGAGGAGTCCCGTGCAAGACATTTGGAGGAGGCGCTCCGACCCTCCCTCCAGTATGCTGTTACCCCCTTTACCCTCCCGATGTACTTGAAGGTCTAGAAGAAGGCAGAAGTGGTGGAGAGGATGCACACTCTAGGAGGTGTGTCACAAGAGGGGATCCAGCTGGCACCATCGAAGGGGAAGGCTGTCAGCACCAGGCCTCTAGCATCAGGGCCCTCCAGGTTCCGACCAGCAGGGAGCAGGCCGCATCAGTTCCAGTTCTGGTCCCATGGTCCTCGCCCTTTTCCTTCGGGACCGGGACCACAATACTTCGTCTGTGGGAGCCATGGGCATCTTCGGAGTTAGTGCCCGGACTGAGTATAGTATGGAGGTGGCAGACAACCCCAACACCCGCCCCAGCAGCAGCAGGGACAGTGAGCTCCCGCTCCTCTGAGGGTAGACGTAGCAGGAGGAGACCGACCTCAGGGCTCTTTTCAGGGACCTCGACCGAGGCGTGGTTGGGGAGGTGGCTGGCAGCCGAGGGGCAGAGGAGCTGGGCGTGGACAGTTACTCTCCACGGAGGAAGAATTTCCAGCAGGGTCGGAGGTAGTTCGAGGTACGATCAGTTTATTTAGCACCCTTTCTTATGCCTTATTCGATACCAGAGCTTCACACTCCTTTGTCGCACCTAGTCTAGCCCGTGATTTGGGTCTAGATGCCGAGAGACTTCCAGTGCCCCTAGTGGTGAGCACACCAGTCAGAGGTCAGAACGACTTGTTATATGTTTGTCGGGGATGCAGACTGATGATAGGGCTACATCAGTCGGTGAGGGATCTTCTTCTACTACAGATTCAGCCATACGATGTTATCCTAGGCATCGACTGGCTGTTCTCTATGTGTTCCGTCATTGACTGCTTCCAAGGAAGGGTTGTGTTCTTAGACATGGGTGGACGGCGTGTTACCTTCACCGGCAAGTGGAGCAATCAGAAGGGCAGCAGGCGAGAGGAACCCCTCCTCTCCTCGTTAGCCGAGCTGTCAGTGGAGTTAGTAGACGCTGAGATGGTGGAAGTTCCAGAGATCGTCCGTGAGTTTATGGACGTCTTCCCTGAGGAGGTGACGAATCTACCCCCTCGACGTGATATTGAGTTCAGGATAGACCTGCAGCCCGTCACTCGTCCGATTTCGATGGCTCCTTACCGGATGGCACCTTCAGAGCTACAGGAGTTGCGGATTCAGATTGACGATCTGATGAAGAGGGGTTATGTTCGACCGAGTGCATCACCGTGGGGTGCTACAGTCTTGTTTGCAAAGAAGGCATATGGTGGTATTAGGTTGTGCATAGACTACAGGAGGCTGAATCAGGTGACGATCAATAATCTCTACCCTCTTCTGAGGATAGAAGATCTTTTCGACAAGCTAAAAGGGGTAGGATGGTTCTCAAAGATCGAACTGCAGTCTGGGTACCACCAGCTAAGAGTGAAGGAGGGAGACATCCCGAGGACGACCTTCAGGTGTAGATATGGGCACATCAAGTTTGTAGTCAAGACTTTCGGTGTTACTAACGCCCCAGATATGTTCATGGGGCTTATGGACTTCATCTTATGGGAGTACATGGATTGGTTCATAGTCTTGTTCATCGACGATATCCTGATCTATTGAAGATCAGAGGAGGATCACACGGAGCACCTAAGGACAGTTTTGGAGGTCCTCCGACATCACCATCTCTATGGTAAGTTGTTGAAATGCAATTTTTGGATGCGAGAAGTGCAATTACTTGGGCACGTAGTGTCCAAGAAAGGGGTAGAGGTGGACCCGTCAAAGGTTGAGGTAGTTGTTTCTTGGGAAGCACCCAAGAATGTGTCAGAGGTCCGTAGTTTCCTTGGGCTGGCGGGTTACTATCGGAGGTTCGTACCCAACTTCTCCCGAGTTTCAGCCCCTCTGATATCCCTGACCAAGAAAGACCAGGTTTTTGTATGGAGTGAGAAGTGCGAGTCAGCCTTCGGCTATCTGAAGAAGAAGTTGGTTAGTGCCCCAATGCTGAGATTACCAGAAGAAGGGGTGGCTTATGAGGTGTTCTGTGATGCTTCAGGACAGGGCCTGGGATGTGTGTTGATTCACTGACAAGGGGTGATCTCTTATGGGTCTCGGCAGCTAGGCACTCATGAGCGTAATTATGCCACCCACGACCTGGAGCTTGCAGCGGTCATTTTTGCATTGAAGTTATGGCGGCACTACCTCATCGGAGAACGCTTTGTGGTCTTCACAGATCAAAAAAGCTTGAGGTATATCTTAATTGCGGCAGCAGAGGTGGATGGAGTTCCTCTAGGATTACGAATTTGAGGTTTCCTACACTCCAGGGAAGGGGAATGTAGTGGCTGATGCCTTGAGTAGGAGATCACGAAAGGATGCTGTTTGAGAGTCGGCAGACACCTGTAAGGCGATGGAGGAGTTAACTGCCTTACACCTGGATGCGAGGATGGATAGCGGTAGAGGTTGCCTGCATCAGATGACAGTGTAATATTCCTTGTTGCCACAAGTGGAGGAGTCTCAATGGGGAGACCCAGAGTGCGAAGTGATGCGTGACCGAGTTGACTAGAGGAATGCTCCGGAAGGGTGGAAAGAGGATGGTCAGAACTGGATGCTTTTATAGGGAAGGTTGTTTGTTCCAGAAGCAATGCGCGACAAGGTTCTCAGTGAGTTCCACAACTCACCATTAGCGGTACACCCAAGAGTTTCTAAGATGTACCAGGGACTGAAGAGATAGTTTTGGTGGCTCTGAGTGAAGTGAGCAGTGGCAGAGTTTGTGGCCAAGTTCTTAGTGTGTTAGCAAGTGAAGGCTGAGCACCGAGTTCCAGGAGACCTACTACAGTCTCTAGATGTCCCTGAGTGGAAGTGGGATGACCTCTCGTTGGATTTCTTCATGGGATTACCCAAGGTCCAAGGGGGATACGATGCCATTTGGGTGGTAGTGGACCGGTTGACGAAATCGTCTCACTTTCTGGTGATCAGGGAGTCAAGTGCGGTGGATGCTTTGGCACGAAGGTACGTGGATGAGGTGGTGCAGTTTCATGGAGTTCTAAGGTATATAGTCTCGGATAGGGATGTGCGGTTTACCTCATGAGTCTGGAGAGGATTGCAGCATGCTTTTGGCACCCAGCTGCATCTTAGCACTACTTTCCATCCCCAGATAGATGGACAAACAGAGCGCACCATCCGGACCTTGGAGGATATGCTGCAGGCATGTGTTCTGGACTCAGGAGGATCATGGGTGTGACACTTCCCTCTGGTAGAGTTCGCCTACAATAATAGCCATCACTCTACCATTGTAATGGACCCGTTTGAAGCCTTGTACAAGAGGCCATGCCGCTCACCTGTGTGTTGGACCAAAGTTGGAGAGGTGGGCATCCTTGGCCCGGAGGTGGTACAGAAAATGAAGGAGAAAGTTCAGCTTATACGGGGAAGGATGATGGCGTCCCAGGACCGACAGAAGTCATATGCCGATACCAGGAGGAGGCCCTTGGAGTTTGAGGTTAGAGACCACATGTTCTTGAAGGTCTCCCCTCGGCATGGACAACAGATGTTCGAAAAAGGGAGTAAGCTTTCTCCTAGGTTCATCGGGCCCTTCGAAGTGTTGTGGCGGGTCAGCGAAGTGGCTTATCAGCTAGCGTTACCACTGCCGCTATTGAGGATACATGATGTCTTCCATGTGTCCCAGTTCCGTCAGTATCTGCACAATGATTCACACGTCCTAGGCTGGGGAGAGCTGGACATCGAGGATGACGTGACTTTTGTGGAGAGACCAGTGATGATCGAGGATCACAAGGAGAAGGTGATTCGTGGATGAACCATTACCTTGTTTCATGTGTTATGGAGACATGGTGGGATTGAGGAGAGTACGTGGGAGAGGGAAGCACAGATGCATGCCCAGTACCCAGAGTTGTTTTGAGTTTTGTGATGTTCGGTTTATAGCTGTTGTGGTGGAATGTTTTACATTGTTGGCTATGAAATATGGGTTTTCTTTCCTCTGAATGTGTGTGAAAAGTACTGGCTATGGGGAGGGGAGGACCCGACCCCAAATCAAGATGCATTAAGGCGGATGTGATTAAACCCGTGCAGGCGAGTCAGTGCCACCCAAAGTGGATAATATCTTGACATGGGGAAGGAGACTCCCCAACCCACATGGCTAGGTTATTTGACATGGTATGTTTCTTAGTTCTCCATAGGATAGTGTTCTTAGTTAACAATGGGGTTCGATCCTAAGAGGTATCTTTCGAGGTGGTTGTTCAGACCCTCTCTTTCTTTCTGGGTTGTTTTGATTCTCGAGGAGGAGAATCGTTTAAGAGGTATCTGATGTAATGGCATGGGTTTTAGGGGTCCATTACTTTGTGAAAATCTCATGTTGGGTTTTTTGTCTAGGAATCTGATGTAACGGTAGGCCTACCGGTAGCCGAAGCCTACCGGTAGTAGGCCTACCGGTAGCTCTGTCTACCGGTAGCTCGGTCTACCGGTAGCTACAGATACCGGTAGCTATGTCTACCGGTATCTCGGTCTACCGGTAGCTGCGGCCTATCGGTGGCTTGGTCTACTGGTGGCTGCAACCTAGCTACCGGTCGCTTTTAGCCACTGGTAGCTCTTGACTACCGGTAGTTGTCAGCCACCGGTAGCTCCCCGCTACCGGTGGCTCTCGCCTACCCCCACAGGGTTTTTCTAGTAGCGCTCCTTTTTGCGCAAATTGGGTTTTAAACCCTATTTTGAATCCTTTAAGATTGCTTTATGACACAGTAATGCCCAATGTTTTAATTAAATATCTAATGAATTAACCTGGTGTGTGCGTCAGTTTAAACCGCTGGACCCTTTAATAACATGTGGGGCCGCATGGTCAACCCACGACCCCCGCTCCTTACGCGGTTCCACGTTGTTATCTCAACTGTCCCCGGACCTTTTAAACTAAAGGGTTCGCCATGGTTTCTTCTTTTCTCGATCACCCTATGTGAGCAGTACCCTTCCTTCAGACGAACCGCTTTTCGTTCAGGTGAGCCACATCGCTATCCCTGGAATTCTGAGCCGAGGCTCAGCATCGATCGTTGATCAACAAGTAGGGAATTTCTCCATTGTCTCTCTCTTTTGTGTATCATTCAGGGTGGGCATGATTTTGATTCTGTATAATTGGATGAACCAAACCTAAATAAAGATAATGAACGGATTCTATAAAGAATGAAGGGGGGGATGTGATTAATGACGCTGCTCTGTTTTATGATCTTCTTTTCTGAATTTTGTGGGCTTACGCCTACTAAAAATCATCGGCATTGGTGGTCTTTATCTGTGCACTAATGAACCCCTGGTGATGTTTTTAAATGGTTTGTTTTGTAGTTGTGAACTCCTGCTGGGAAAAGGAAATTGGTTAATCACGTATATCCGGCTAAATAAATTGAGGCACCAGGATCAATCCTTCTATGATAACCCTAGTTAAAGAACACGAAATTTGAAATCATGGAGTGTGTTAAATCTTATAAATCTGAAAATATAGGAATGGGCCTGCTTTGTGTTAGTGGGGGTGGTTTGGTTGTTTTTACTTCATGGGCCGTTTGCTAGGCGATGAGGGTGGGGATGGGATTCCCTATTATTGTACTCTCGGTGGTTGTGAAATTGGGGATGGGATCCCCTGTGTTATGCTTTTAGTGGTTGTGAATCTTAAAACTGGGAGGTTACCTTGTTCATATTACGAATTGGGGTGAGATCCTCTATTGTTGAGAAACATTTTGGCTCCTGGATATTGGACATGGGGCTGTACCTCGAGGTTTTCCTTGGCTGTTGTGACTTTACAAGAGAACCGGGTGTGGGTGATGTGGTTGATTCTTGACTGTTTTCTTTCCCTTGACTTGTGCTTATGATTCCTAGTTTCCCAAGTAGGTGAAGAAGTTATTTAAGCATCATTACTGTACAAGAAAACGAATGGAAAAAATGGGTTTTGTTGGCGAGAGTTGTGACTCGGACTTGAGTGTTGTTGTGTTCTTTAGGAAGGGTAAAGAAAAACCTAAACTTTGGGTGAGTGCTTGTTACCTATACTTATACTTGTAGTTTTTTTCTTATTCGCCCCCCACCCAAGTTGAGAACTTAGTGCCGAACACCCCCATTTCATGGGGGAGGGTGTTTTTCCCAACACTACTATTAGTGGATGGTTATTAGCTCCTTTTCTGCTCCCTTTCCCGGATATCCCAAGTATCTTAGGGCAGGATGGATGGCCTAAAGTCCATTATTAGCCCAAGAAACTTCAGACAGGGTAGTGTGGTGGTTACAGCCTGGGTGTGTACGGGTAGGTAGTTTCCCAAGTATCTTCAGGATGAGGCCCAAGTGTCTTCATGCGTGGCAGTGGATCTTCTAGCCCAGGTGTCTTCGTGCGTGGTAGTGGTTGTTCTGGCCTAGGTGTTTGCATGGGTGGTTACATGTGACAGTTGTGGCCCAGGTGTTTGCGGGTGGGGTTTGGCAGTGGGACTACGTGAGGTTGTAGCCCAGGTGTGTGCGGACGGGGTGTGGCAGTGGGACTGCAGTGAGAATGGTGGGGTTGGTCCGATGCATAGGATGTCTTCAATAACAAGTGGGAAAGTGGCGCGGGGTACCTAAACATCGATGTGCTATTACTATATATTACTTGACTTGCGTTATTTGGGGAGTGTGCCTTGGTGAGGCTTGGGTGGATAGTTTACCTTGTTAGGTGTTTGGTTTCCTTTTTTTCCTCACGGGACTTTAGTACGTTTCCCTATTTGTGCACGGGAGTCTTTGGTTTTCCCTACTGAGTATACTTGTATGCTCACCCTAAGTATATAAAAATTCTTTTAGGTTTCCAGGAGGACTTCGGGGATCGTGCTGGACCATACTAGCTCAGACCTTTGGGGCAGTTGCAGTTGTTGTTTTCTTTCTTTGGTACCTTACCTTGTAGTCATTTTTTTGTACTTGTGGTTTTTACTTTTGGAACATGCATATGGGAATGGTTGTTCTTGGCTTTACTTTCACTTTCCGCTTTTGGTGTTGTTGGGATTTACCATCTTACCTCCCGATCTTATTAAAAGAAAAAGAGTAATGCCTTCCATTTAGTGAGTGATTCTATACCCTTTACACTGGTTTCCACTCCGGGACCTATTGAAGTCGGGTTTTGGGGGTCATTATCTCTCCTTCAACTTGAAGAGGGAAGGGCCTGGAAATCTGCTGACCCTTCCCTCCTTTTGGTGAAGGCGGGTCGTGACATTACTTATTCACATAGATATTATAGTAGTCTAATAATCACATGCAATATCAATAACCACTTTCATAATGATGGAATGCATAATGCCAGACTATAATAACCACGTAGCCAAGGCCTCGTGCCAAGACTACAAATAAGATTTTGTCAAGGCCTCATGCCAAGACACTAGTTTGTCTCATGATACCTACCGATGCGTCGAGGAGCTATAGCAGGCTCCACCCATCACTTACTAAGTCCAATGAATTCCTCATATGAATAGGTTTAAACATAACATAAACATTCATATTAAAACTAGCATACGAAATGTAAATACTTTATCCATAAACCATGAATGGTATAAAAATAACACATCCACAGTAAAAAATAACTCATTCAATACAATATGGAAGATTGTATTGTATCAGATTAACCTCAATTGATAATAATGAAGGATATTGTCATAGATGAAAATAATCATCAAAACTATAAGAGAGAAATAACCCCCTTTTTCTTGTAATCATTTAAAAGTCACACTCTTTGTCAAGAAGTCATTTGAAAATAGATTTTTTTGAATCAAAGTGTCCGATTCCACTTTGAAAAAATTAAAAGGAATTTTTATTTGAAAACTTTAATGTCCATATAAATAAATCCGGAAAACTATTTTCAAAACATAGACATTAATGAGAATGATTTGGAATAAAAAATCTTTAAAACATTTAAAATGATATTTTAGTTAGAGTTCCTAACCAAAAGAGAGACACTTGAATACAAATAATTAAGGTAATAAAAACATTGTAATATCATGAGAATAAATTTATTCATGATATACTATGTCAAATTACATTATATACACCATATAAAACTGATTTGGTGTATAACAACAAAAGAGTCTCAATGGAATGTAAATTGAGATGAAATCTCTCATAAAGGCCATATCCTTAGGTTAAGGATAAATCAACGGCATAATTATGTGTGAAAATATAAATACACTCAATATGGTTGAATATTCAGTGTAAAAAAATCATAGGAAATTCACACATATTCTTGTAAAAACAACACCAATGAATTGGATATTTAACACAACAAATGGAGATTGAGTAAAAATTACTCTTATCAAGTTCATACTGATGACTTGAGAATTTATCAATGGAGTGATTATGTGTATAAAAATTATAAACACATAAAGGGGAGTGGAAATCATTACATAAGAAAATGAATAGTGATTCCACACATAATCTTGTAGTAAAATAATCAATAAAGTATGCGTAAAGACGAATGTGGGGAAATTGAAATTTTAAATTCCCTTATTGATTTGGTAATTTACAAAACATACAACCATGAAAGAAGGATCATACAATGAGGATGTAAATATAAATGAATTAAAGTATATTACACAATTAATACAAACATGGGTAGTACACACACCACATGCAATAAATAAGTGGTGAACAATGGAAATCTCACGGAATTAAAAGTGAGATAAGAAACCCCTTAACTTGTACTTCTCATTGGTTGAGGGTAGGTTAACCTAATTTACAATGGATAAATAATTTTTATTAAATTATACAATAATCATATACATTAATATGATATCATATATGATTTTTAACATTTATTTGTTAATAATATCTTAGTATTATCATCATTTCGGGTGTTAACTTACTCGTTTTCTTTTATATATTTTGTTATATAATCCATGTTTGTTATGGATAGGTTGTATCTTATTCATATTTAGAATGATATAAAGTCCTTAAACATTATTTTTAATCATCAAATGAGAACTATAATTGCATGGATACAATGGGGAATGGATCTCATCACGTTCGTTGAGACGGTAATCCGTACATACGCACGAGCGACAATATCATTATTTTGATATTAAAATAATATATAATTGGATGGTATATCATATATAAAGAATAATTATCATGTTATATTTATTATTTACATCAATTAAATATCATTATCATACCCATCCAAATAATAATGTTTTTGAATAACAATTACACCACGACGTGGAGATGGTAAGCCGTACGTACGCACGTATGGTGACATGTCATTCAAAGGATGGATAGAATACTGAATATGATTATACCATATTAATAATAACATCTGAGTATATATAATATACTGGATTTATTATTTTATAAAGGAAATAACAAAGAAATAAGAAGTTTAAGAAAAAGGAACTTGAAAAAGGGTGGTGAAAACATTACCTCTTCTTCGGGTTATTCCTTTTGATTTGATCAAAAGGGCTCCTTAGGTTGGATTTATTATCAAAATAAGGCCTCTAGGTTGAAGTGAGGGAAGTTGAGAGAGTATTTGGGCAGGGTTTGTCCTAACAAAAAGGCTTTTAAGGTGTGAATAATTGGTTAGAAGTTGTGTCCTTTTATAAGGGGGAGGATGAGCTCTTTAGGAAAAACTTAAAGTATTAATTTATAATAAATTCATATTCGGTTTATATTGGCTCAAAAGTGGATTATTCAAAGTATAAGGTGGGGATGGGTCTAAATCCATTCAAACAATAGATTTTAGACAGGTTTGGGTCATTATATTAACCTTATCAATTAGTTTTAACTCTTAGTTAATTAGATTGACATTTACCATGTCACTTTGTATTTTTATATTATATAGTTAATAAAATTACTATATAAATCAAAGAGACCTCCAAGTGGTACATTAATGATACAAATATCATTATATAAGTCCTTTGGATGAAGCTTAGATTTTTAGGAATATAATATCAATTAATAATATAATACTTGTTTTAAAAACTCATTTATGTCAATTTTGACAATATTTAATAATTGATTTTTTAAAGTCTTAACAACTTTATTAATTATAAAAAAATTCATTTAATAAATACTAACATTTTATATTAACCAATAAAATTCTTGTATGGCATCAAAACTTATAAATTATATTTATTTTAACTTTTATAATACCAATTATTTGATTCTTTCATTAATAAGGAAAATACTGTATCATTATTGTGTCATAAATAAATTTAATTATTAAATGTATAAAAACTATAAATTAAATAAAATTATGTATGAAATATTTTTATATTTATAATTAATATTTATATTCGAAAATATAACATGTATAACCCTATGTAAAAATTGTTTTTCTAGAAGATATATGCTTATGTCATTTTTGTATTTACTTTAACTTAATTAATATAAAGTGTCATTATCACTTACAAGTGGATCCATGGGATCCCAAAATCGACCCAAAGATTCCCATGGTTGGAAATGTATCCAAAAATAGGGTTAGGAAACATTTTAGGGTAATTTATTATTATTATAATATTATCTTTTTACCCATATTTACCGGATTTACCCTTTAACCATGGTAAATAAAATATTTACTGAAATAATTATTCAAAATGTCTAAAAATAAAATTTACCTATTTAAAATTTTTTTACCTCATGATTATAAATATGGAATACATTTTTCTAAATTCAAAACACAGAAGTGGCAGAAATTATTTTAAAATTAATTCCTGTTATCAAAACAAAAAACATGTTTTTAAGAAATAATAAGTATCAAAAGATTGACACTTGTTTATGTCTGGTTTAAATGTGAAATTACGTCCAATGACCAAAATTTTATTAAATGGTAAAAATATATTCTAAATATACCTTAAAACCACTCAAATTCATAACTTTTCATTATTAATTATTTTGATTAAAAAAGTTGTTTTTAATTAAAATTTAGTAATTTTCACTATTCATCAAAATATGAAAGTTATCAGAAATGTACCAAAAATTCACCCTATGATAAATTTGATATTCAGAATCCAAAAATGAAGTCCATTTTTAAAGATAAAATTTATAAAATTTCAAAAAGTGGGTATTACTATTCATAAAGGCTAGTTTGATTGGTTGTGGTTTGTGTTAGAACTCGAAGTTGCATACAACACACACTACTGTATTATTTAAAGAGAAGTGTACCATGGAAGCTTATGGTGTTAAAAAATACACCCCAAGAAACTCCCTAGGACCAAACCTTAAAATCCTACCCCTAAATTTATTCTATTATATCAATGGATGTGGAAAGTTGACTTAATGAGGCAAGATTGATGAAGAAAAAAAAATGAAATAACGATTACTCCACTATTGTGTGAGGAATTTTAAAAAAGATGATGTTATTAAACACACTACCTTATTAAATGGTATCAATGTGATATTAAAAAGAATAAAATAATAAAAGAATAAAATAATAGGAATAAATTTTTTTAATTAATGAACATAAATGAAAAAACATACATGAAAAAAATGAAGGGTGGTTACAAAATGAATGCGAGAAATTATAATTGAAATAAAAAAATGGATCAAAATACCATCACCATAAGTTTTTTATATAGGAATATTATGAGACTGGTATATACCCCATAAATACATTCCTTTCCCATAAATTAGGAGAGTCAAAAGGAGTTTTAGAAATCAAAATAAATTAGATGTTTCAAAGTTGACTGAAAACATCATCCAGATTCATTCCCCCTTTTGAAGTGTAAATTCGTCATTATAGATGGTAGAATAATTGATAGTTATAAAAGAGAAATATATTTTTTAGGTTTCCTCTATTAGTTTCTAAAATTACATGAAATTTTTTATATGTTTTGATGTTATGCTCAAAATGGTGGGATGAATTTATGGGCGTTTAGATCTAGTCATAAATTTTATCTTCATCTTTGACCGCCTGGATCATCATGAAAAATTTAGAATTATATTTGGAAATAGATGAATGAAATGATCCCCATAATTTTATATTTATATATTTAAAATTTTAGCTTCATTAGGACTTAATTGTGGACCCATCTTTAGTTTGATGGGCCTAAGGCCTATTATGCTTTGTCTAGGAATTTCTATATTCATCGCCAAAAATAGAAATCTTCTTTTGGGATTTAACCATCAATCTTAAAAGACAAAATATTATAATCAAAGTGATAAATAATATCCCAAAATATAAAATTAAAATAATTAATATAATTTATACCACATGTAGATGATTAATTTGGACCAAACTGACAATTTAAACATGAATTACACAATGATGTGAAATAAAGTTCAATTTATGAATTGGAATAAAATCAGTGTTTATGAAAATTGAAAAAATATATTAAGATATAAACAATGAATATTAGAATATTTCAGTAGCTAATCACACCCCCCAAATTGAGTATTTCTAGTCCCTAGAAAAAAGTATCGGAAAAATGATAAATTAAATTCCCTTTTTCGAAAACATTTTAACATACATTTATTATAAAAAAACAATTCCAAAAAATCATGAAACCATTAAAAATAATTTCACACAAGATAGGTTGACAAGAATATCCCAGGACAAATTCCATTCCTTTATTTAAAATTCATCATCACATTTAATCTAATTTCTAATAATCATGATGATGTGTTGTGGATCACAAAAGGAATTGCTCCCATTTTCAATTTCAGGGGAAAAAATGGAAATGCTAGGTGGTAGTATCCTTAACCCTTAAGATGAGTATCCATTTTTTTTATTTTCCCCCGTTTTTAACTTTTTTAGTTTTTTTTTATTTTTTTGAACCACAATAGAGATGGAAATTCCATTTCTGGGAAAGAAAGCTATGGTGTCATGATCCACATGTTCTGAATGCCACAAATTTGGTTGTGTCCAAATTTACTCTACCAGTATATGAGGTTGTTGTAGTATAGGTAGGGATAAAATCAAAAGGGACAGAAGGAAAAACCCTGAGACACTAGGATTTTTTTTCAAGTTGGGTTGTGAAGTGGCCAACTTGGGTCATTTTCAATTGTGAAACTAAAAAATTAATTATATAATGGACTAGATGAAATTAAATAATGAAATACTATAATAATTTAATGGAAACAATTAATGAAGATTAGTCAATCATAAATTGTTTCTAGGGATTGATAAGATATTTTTTTTCTATGAATCTTCCGTTCAATAGTTAAATAGGTACCCAATCAATGAGATAAGTCCTCAATATAATTATATAATTTAATACTTATATAATTAAAATTATAATAAATAAATAAATTAGAGGATCTCATTCAAGATCACTCCCAGGAATTGGATCGTACTAGAACTCAAAATGTGTAGTCGTTAAAGTCTCTAAAGATGAAGAAGAAATAAGTCAAATAATGGATCTCTCAAACTATAGAATGAATTAAAGAATTTAAGAACATAAAATAATAGTCAATCCACCCCAGGAAAATACCTAATATCAAAACTTAAATGTCTATCCCTTGATTGATTATATTCTATCAATGGATGCTGAAAGTCAACTTAATATAGTGGGATTAACAAAGAAAAACATCGAAATAACGATCACCCCACCATTGTGTGATGAATTTCACAAAATATGATGTGAATAAACTTAGTACCTAAGGAAACAATATCAAAATGAGATTAAAAATAATAAAATAAGATAATAAGAAGAATAAACTTTATTAATGAATGAACATGAATGAAAAAACATACATGGAAAAAGATGAAGGAGCAATTATAAATTGAAAGTAGGGAATTAAAATTGAGAGAAAAACATGGATCAAAATATATTCACCACCAGATACTTATATAGGTATATTATGAGCCTATTTTATATCCCCCATTAATAAATTCCTTCCCTATAAATTATAAGAGTCAAAACATGGGTGAAAAATCCAAGAAAATTGGACGTTTCAAAGTTGACTACGAAAATCATCCAGATTCATTCCCCATTTTTACATGTGAATTCTTCATTCTATATAGACGAATAATTGATGGTTATAGAATATAAATAACTTATTAATGTTTTCTAGTATCATATGTAAAAATTTCATGACAATTGGTTCATCTGTTTGGATGTTATTCTTGAAATGGTGGTTTAACTTTATGAGAGTTTAGATTAGGCCATAAATTTAATCTTCATCATTGATCGCCTGGATCATCATGAAAACTTCAGAATTAGCTCTATAAATAGTTTAATGAAATGATAAAAATAATTTAATATTTCTATATTTAAAATTTGGGCTTCATTGTGCATGAATTGTGGGCCCCACTTTTGTTTGATAGGCCTAAGGCCCATTATGAATTGTCCTAGAATATCTGCGTTCATAGACAAAAATATCCATCTTCATTTGGGATTCATCCATAAATACTAAAAGAAAAATAATACTCCAATAAAATAAATAAATCATATCCCAAAATATAAAATTAAAATAATGAATATAATGTATTCAACAAGCAGATTATTAATTCATCCCAAAATGACAATTTAAACATGAATTGCACAATGATGTTAAACGAAGTTCAAGTTATGAATTGGACTAAAATTGGAGTTTATAAACACTGAAACACATAAATATTAAGATATAAACAATTAATATTAGCATATTTCTGTGGATAATTAGGAGGCACCGCCAATCTTCGATCTTGATAGCGATCTTTCCAAGATCATGGTGTATTAGCTTTAGAGCATGGATCTAGACTCTAAGCTTTGGTGTTTCCCCACGAGGTAGGTGGATTTATGATATTTAATTCTTAATTTCCTTTGATGAGTTTTCAAGGTTTTAGATTCCTTAGACGACTACTGGGGACCTCATGGGGGTAGATATGTGGTTTCACTACTACAAAACCAGCGTTTAACAACGCTGGTATTTATCAGTGCTAGAAACAAACACTGATAAATGGCATATTTATTGGTGCTAAGGAAAGAACTGATAAATTTAACCTTTTATCATCACCATTTTTAGCATTGATAAAGGAAAACTTTATGAGTGTTTTATTTATAGTGCTGATAAAGGCTATCCTTTATAATCACTTTATTTTTCTCACTGATAAATTATATCTTTTATCAGTGTCTTATTTTTAGCACTATTAAACATTTTTTTTCATCAGTTCCTTTTTAGCACTGATAAATATTCGAATAAATAAAATTAAATAATTAAATAAATAAAAAATAAAAAATGAGTTTATTAAAAAAATATTACAAATTTTATTAATTAAATAATTATTGATAAAAATGAATAAATTGATTATACATTATTAACTATTAAAAACATTATTAATTAGATTATTATGATAATTAATATTATGAAATTGTATATATTAAATATATAGATATATATTAATGTATATAAATATGATTTACATATTACAAAGTATTTACTATCTTTACATTAAATAGTCGTATATTTATTGAATAATGGTTTATAATTAAAAATTGACATGAATTAAAAATATTGAATAATTGCATAGTACTCGACATATAATTGAATGTCATTTGATTTTTAAATTTAACATAGATAAAATCCTTGTTATATTGATTTCACATATATGTAATTAATTAATTTTTATATACAATGCACAAACAAAAGAAAAATATTTTTCAATATTGTTAACGTGTAATTATTCTTAATTTATTCAATTTCACTTAAAATTAGATATTCATTAATAATGTTAGAGATAAATATTGTAAAAAAATATTTCTAAATAAATATATTAATAAATGTACATTTACTGTATTTATACAATTATATATTTATAATTATAAACAAATTAATATTTTTTGAAAAGTTTTTATATAATTATTAAATTTATAATAAATTTACTTAAATAAAGAATATATTTAGTATATTTATTTATATTTATTAAATATATATATGTATAATTATATAAATATATATAATGATATAAATATTAATTTTTAAAAATATTTCTATAAATATAAATAAATAATTATAAAATTATAATAAATATATTTAAAAAGGAATATATTTACTATATTTATATTTATATTTATTTATTTAGTATAATAAAAATTTAAATTTTTTTATTTATAATTATAATTATAAATCCTTTAAGAGCGCTTAAGTAATAAGCACTAATAAAAGCATCTTTATCAGTGGTTTTTTTCATACTGATAAAGATGTGGCTTTATCAGGGATAAAAAAATCACTGATAAAATTAACATTTATCAATGGTATAATTTTAGTGATAACAAAGATATATTTTGTAAGGAATTTTTAGTGCTGATAAATACCAACCTTTATCATTAATTATATGTAAGTGCTGATAAAAGTGTCCCAATCTAATTAAAAAACCCTAACCATTTGTGAACCCATTACGATATCAGAAACCTTCAGGGAAATCCACCCACTGCTGGTGCTCCTCCTCGGTGAATCGAACCTCGAATCACACTACTTGACCATATCTCAAAAATCTCTTCTAACATTTGATGTTCAATTGAAGTTAAGGTTTCTGAAGAGGGTTTCAGTTTTTATTCAACCTTGAGAGGTAGGACTTCCAATTTTCTTTGTGTATTTTTTGTATCGTTTTTTATTTCTTCTTTGATGATTTTGTAATTTTTTGTTCAATGATTATATGCTAGTGAGGTAGGCCTTTTGATTTTCTCAGTTTCCAATTTTGTTTAATTTCTTGATCGCTCATGGAGTGTTTATTGTTTCTAGACACAATAGGGACACATGGAGTTTAATTGGTTGATTTATTTTGTTTACATTTCCCAAATTTATTTCCCAAAGCTATCATACATATTTTTCACTATTTATTTTATCAATGTTATTCTATACATGTGAAATTTTATAAATTGAAACTGGGGATTTTTTTTTGTGTGAGGGAGTTGAAGGTAGGTTAAGAGATTTATTTTATATTATACTAATTCATATATTATTTTTTACTTATATGGGTTAGTGTAGGAATCCAATGTATGGTTGCGTCATGTAAGTTTTTATTTAAATTTTCTTTCTACTAGTTTAATTTATTTATTGAGACAAATATTTCCCACATTATTTTTTTCATGCCCTTGTGCTTGTTTCTAGCCCAAGGGGGATCAAGAATGTCCCTTGGACACTATCATGGGTCCACTGGGGTGTTTGAGATATGGTTTTCTTGTGTTTTTTATGGAAACTATATATACTTTTAAATGTGTTGTACCTTTTCTCAATAATCCAACTTCCTATGTCTCATTTTTTTTAAAAAATCTATTTTATTTTTCTCCCTCTTTAGATTAATCAAACATTATTAATAAATCCTTTTAATAATAATATATGAAATATTATACCTTCATACTATATACTATTTTACAACTACATTATAATTTTTCACCATCATCCTACTCACCCTCTATCAATATTTTTAAAAAAAAATACTTATGAGATTACCCCTTTCTAGTTATATGGCTTGTTTTGAGACCTATATACCACTATAAGACATTATAATTTCTTGCTTGAAAATGTATATTTTCAAGAATTTTCCCCCTTCCTGACTATTTATTTAACTAATAACAAGTGGATTTCCATGGAATCACTTTGATACCTTTCTATATGACATGTAAAAAAATATTATGTCAAAACTTTTTACAATAAAAGAAATTGTCATATAATGAATCTCCTACACTCCCTAATATAGATCGACATTACATTCACATCATTTGAAAATTTTATTTAATTTTCAATGGTTGTAAACATTATTTATCAATATTACCTTTGAAATCTATTAAATACTTCCCTCACATACATGGATTAGGAAATAAATATACCATGAATTCCATGAGTCGCCTATAAACTAAGGAAAATGTCAACTCACTAATCATCAACATTTAAACATTGGTCATTGTTAATATAGAAAATTATTATCAGCATTCATCTCTCAGACCTCTAAATATTATGTCATCCACATTGATAAACACTTTCAATATATCCATAAAATTATATTTTATGTATTGATTATGATCAATTCATCATTTTTTAAATTTAAGTTTCTTTATTAATTCATCTGACCATCAATTCAAAGCTCATAGTTCTTATTTCAATTCATACATCACCTTTTTCAATTTACAAACATTATTCTCATATTAAATAATGAGAAAACTATATGTTTTTCTGATATAAACTTTGTATTCATGTAATCCATTAGTAAATGTTAATTTTACAATTAGTTAGAGTACCTTGAATTTCCTTGGTATGGGTCAGTGTGGTGATATGAAATTCCTAGAGACTTGATGTGTTTTCAAATATTGATATACCATACATTTTAAATGTAATAATTCTTTAGGTTTCTACATCGCTTGTTCCAATATATTTTTATATCTTATAGTTGATTGAATGAGAGTTTATTATTCTTATATACCATATTTGAGTTTCTTATTACTCATTAATTTCCTATATAATATTTTCATTTGTTTAGGGATTTAAGAAATATTTTATGTGGATTAATTCTTTTCTTAAATTAAATTACCTATTATCTTCAACATAATGAAATTATTTGAAACAATAAAATGTTGAGTTTCCCAAATTATAATTGTCTATAAATTTCACTTTTGATAATGAATATCCTATGTGTATTTATTTATATATTGTATAAAATTAATCTTTTATGATCCCAATAGGATGGATATGAACTAAAAATGGATTCATGATAATCATTTAAGAAATTAATATGAATATTAAGTTAAAGGGTTCATCAATTTTTCAAGAGATCGTGAAGAAAAACCTTCTAAAATCCTATGTCCATGTTTACGTTGCTTTTATTAAAGGAAAATTATCCCTTAAGTGTTGGAAGATCATTTGATTTGCCATATAATAGATCAAATCAATAAATTTTTGATTAAACACAGAAAAAACTAAAGGTGTGAATCAATTGGGATGATACTACGGTTTATGAATCATTTGATATGAATACCTTTGTAAATGAGGATGAAGATCACATGAAAGAAATAAAAATGGAAATTGAATATGAACTTCATGATTGTAAAATGTTGTTTGAGGAGTTAAATAGCTGTTCCAAGAAAATATTGTATATCATTTGTACTAAATACATAAAATTGTTACCTGTATTGATGTTATATAATTTGAAAGTTGGTAGTGGATCGAGTGACCCCAGATTTATAGAACTACTTGGTCTTTTGAAAGACACACTACTAGAAGAAAATGAACCACCATTCTGAACATATGATGTTAAATTAATGTTATGTTCGATGGGAATGATCTCAAAAGAAATACATACTTGTCCAAATAATTGCATATTTTTTCTCAAGTACCATGAATAACTTATAAAATTCCTTTAGTATGGTGTGAATTGATATAGGAAAAATGAATCAAGTCCTCTGAAATATGTTTAGTACATTCCTATCATTCCATAGTTTATAAGACTATATGGATGTCAGGAAACCATGAGACTATTAACATGGATGCCTAAAAATAATTAAAGATTAGAACCTATATCATCCAGTAGATTCTCCTCAAAGGAAGAAAATAGATTATGGGTTTCCTAAATTTGGAGATGATCCGAGAAGCTTTCTTCTTTTGTTATATAAATATGGTATAAATCCTTTTGGTGTAAAGAGTATTACTCACTATACATGGTCCTCCATGTTGGTAAATTATAACTTGCCTCCATGGTTATGCATGAAGTACAAAATATATTATGTTTTCTCTACTTATATCTGGACCAAAGAAACCCAGTCATGATATTGATGTATATTTGGATCCATTGATTGAATATCTGATATTAATATGGGATAAAAGTGTTACAATGTATGATGCTCATAGAAGTGAAGAATTCACATTGAAGACCATGTTTTATAGAACAATAAGTGACTTCCCTGTTTATAGAAATATATCTGGCTATAACATTAAAGGAATGTTGGGGTGTCCTATTTATGAAAAATTCACATACTCAGTTTGGTTGAAAATTTTATCAAAGATTGTGTCTTGAGGGCATTATAAATTTTTACCTTGATCGCATAAATACTGATATTAGATGAAATCATTTGATGGGAATACTGAACAAGGTACACCACTATCTCCATAAATGGGTGATAAACTGTACAAAAATGTAAAAAATATTGGCATAACTTTCAGTAAACTATTTTCAAAAAATATTACAAAATCAGGTTGGAAGAAGAGATCAATTTTATTTGAATTTCTGTAATGGAATTTTTTATATGTCGGACATTTTCTTGATTTCATGCACGTAGAAAAAAATGTATTCGATAATGTTATTAGAACATTATTAAATGTTCCTAAAAAAACGAAATTTGGAATCAAGGCTAGGCTGGACTTGATTGAAATAGGGATAAGGGAAGATTTGTCACCAGTGAAGGGAAAAATGTGGACTTTTCTTCCTCAGTTTCTTACACTGTTTCCAGATTGGAAAAATTTCAATTTTTCCTTTTTCTTACTAGTGTAAAATTTCCACATGGGTATTCATAATATATCAATAATGTCATGTAAATGACTAATTTGAATTTATAAGGACTAAAATTACACAACTTCCATGTTTTGATGCAATATTTAATGTTTGTTTATTTACATAGTATTCTACCTAAAAATGTACAACATATATTAACCAAAATATTTGTCTTTTTCAAATCCATATGCAGTAATGTTGTAGAAATGGTGAAGTTTACCATCATGAATAAGGATATTTCATTCATATTATGTGTATTAGAGATGTTCTTACCACCATCAATCATTGATATAATGGTCCGCCTGATGGTTAACTTGGTTAGAGAGGTCCAACTATGTGGTCCCGTTCATTATAGATGGATCTACCCCATTGAACAGTATATGAATATTTTGAAAGGGTATGTCAAGAATCAAAGTTAGACATAATGTTATATTGCAGAAGGATATATTTTTGAAGAAGATATTAAATTCTATAATAATTACTATCAGATCATGAAAGCATTAGTATCCCGAAGTATCATCACAACGAACTCCTTATAGGTGAAGATATTTCTTGAAGAGATATTGTTACAATTATCTTGATAGAGAGAGATCAAGAACATATTTATATATTACATAATAGCAAAGATATTGATCAATAAATTGAATCCCACAAGTAAATTCTTATAGATTTGAATACATCAAGGGATAAAGGATGGATATCAAATACACATAATCAACAATTTATAGGATGGTTCAAAGATCAAATTTATAAGGAGTTATCTAAGAATAAAAACTCAATTACTTAATGAATTCAATGACTAGCCAGAGGACCAAATGAAAATGTTATATCTTACACTAATTTTTTAATCAACAGTTATAAATTCTATACAAAAGAACCCAATGACTTCTTTATGATGAAAAACAGTGGTGTTATGCTTGTGGATAAAGTGAAGCACATATCCTATTCCAAGGGTAGAAGTCCCATATATAAAAAAATTTAATATTTTGGCATTATCTAATAGATATATGAGCTAGATTATACAACATTTCCAGTGCCAATTTTTTGTTGAAAATGGTTTGAAAATATCAATGGAGTAAAAGTTGATGAAATGGTGTTTGTGAAGGTGAATTTCAGTGTGGAAGGGAATAAAGATGAGTTGTTTATAATGGAATCAACATCAATGCATGTATTTTATATCTCTAATCCCATAAAAAAGAATTTGTTGATTTTCCTACTCATGAATAAAACAAATTTTGATTCAGATGAAAATTCAATCGAGGATGACCCTTTCATTGGGACAACATAATCACTTCATGTCGGTCTTAATATAAACAATATCATGTACATTAGAGGGGACCACAAAGAGGGGATTTGTATTCTCAATAGAGGAACCAAATCCTTGAAACCATTAAAAAAATAAAGAGGGTTCAATGATAAGGTAAAAATGTTTTTAAATATATTATGTTTTCCCTCATTATATTATATGTTCTATATTTCATTAACAAAATCTAAATTAAAAGTTGGACTACTCATGCCGATAATGTGTTCTTGCACATGATGGAAGAACAAACTATAATGAAGTAAACCCTTTGGAAATATGTAAAGGTAATGTTATGATATACTTTCTTTATTTTAATGAAAAATTATATAATCAAATGTTTATTTAATTTTCACTATTCTTTACAGAGTTTGTTTATTTTAAAATATTTCTATCCATGTGTCATGAATTTGTAGGAAGAACAATGACACTATCTTCACTTAATCACAGAGGTAATATTGATGTTTTCATATTAAAAACATTATCCATATAATTAATAGATTATTTCATATTTATGTTTAATTTATTTATTTTTAGTATTAATCACATAATAATTGTTTTATTATATAGGAAGATTCTTTTTTTCGAGTTGGGGTGCTTATCTAGCTTTCATCCTTCTTCTCTCTCAAAAACATTTCACCCCTTGAATGTTGCATTTATAACTTTCCTTCAAGTTCTCTCCACTATCTTTTCAGTAAGAGAACCGATGCTGGGCCTACTCAATGATAGAGGAAAATTTGATGTTTACATAGTAAAATTATTGTTCACAGAATTAATGTATTTATTCATATTTATGTTTAATTTATTTCATTTTAGTATTACTCACAAAATAATTGTTTTCTTATATAGGTGGATTATTTTTTTCGATTTGGGGTGCTCTGTCCATCTCTCATCCCTTTCTGCACCAAAACATCCATATAATTCTTCTCCCTTTAAACCTTTTCATCCATATAGTGGTTCATTTATCACTTGATTTCAAGTTAACTCCATTATAATTGTAGGAAGATCAACGATGCTACCTCTTCTCAATTAGAAAGTCAATATTGATGCTTTCATAGTAAAATAACTTTCCATATAATTAATGTATTGTTTCATATTTATGTTTTATTTATTTATTTTTAGTATTACTCACATAATAATTGTTTTCTTATACTGGTGGATTATTTTGTTTTATTTGAGGTGCTATCTCCAACTTTCATGGTTTTTCTCCATCAAAACCTTTTCATCCCCACAGTGGTGAATTTATCACTTTCTTTGAAGTTACCTTAACTGCCTTTGTAGGAAGAGAAATAATGCTACATCTACTCAATTATAGTGGTAATCTTTATGTTTACACAGTAAAATCATTATAATTATAATTAACATATTGTTTCATATTTATTTTTAATTTATTTATTTTTAGTATTAATCACCTAATAATTGTTTTCTTATAGAGGTGGATTATTTTTTTTGATTTGGGGTTCTCTATCCATCTTTCATCCCTTTCTACACCAAAACATACACAGACTTCTTCTCCCTCAAAAACTTTCACCCCTTCAGTGTTGGCATTTATCACTTTCCTTAAATTCTTTTAACTATTCAATAATATTGGTAATCTTGATATTTTCACAATAAAATAATTTTCCATATAATTAATGTATTATTTCATATTTATTTTTAGTTTATTTATCTTTATTATTACTCATAATAATTTATTTCTTATATAGTTGGATTCTTTTTTTAGCGTTGATGTGGTTTGTTCGAAGCTTCTCCTGAACTATTGGAAGTTTGAAAAAGAGTGTCAATAAAAATCATGGAACATTCATAGTTAGGATTTTGTTGAGATTTTGGGACATGTAAAAATCAGTCATACCTCAATCTGACAGACGATGTGACCGGTATGACTCCAAATACTTCATTCTATTTTAAATTGACATTATTTAAAAAAAAGACAAATGACATACTCAAAACCCAGATAACATATTCATATTATTTTGAAACTTTAATAAAATGATCCATAAGTCATTTGTGATATGTAAGAATAATACACACCTCAATTTGATACATAATGTGCCCGATATTTCTGAATATATCTGTTAAAAGTTAAAAATTGACATTTGACTTTAAAAAGTGTCACTGAATAAAAATTGAGAAAATAGGATATGTTTTTTTTGATAATTTTGGAAAATTATTCCTATGTAATTTGTGACATTTATGAATTATTATCATGTCAAACAGATATGTGATGTGATTCGTATGAGTCAAAGTGTATGTTTTAAGTTAAAAATGACATTTTTTTTATAAAAATGGAAAGTGATGTACTCAAAACTGAGAAAAAAAATTCATATTGTTTTAATAATTTTTTACAATGATCCATATGTGATTTTATATGTGAATGAATCTGTTGCACCTCAATAAGACACACAGTGTGACCGATATGACTCCAAGTGCATGCTTTTATTTAAAATTGACATGAATTTTAGTAAAAAGGACAAAAGGCCTACCCAAAACCAAGAAAATGAAATCAAACTATTTAAATACTTTATAAAAATGATCCAAAAGTTATTCTTGATGTGTATAAATCAACTGTACCTCAATCTAATACACAATGTGATCAGTATGAGTCAAAGTACGTGTTTCAATTTTTAAATAACATTTTAGTAAAAAAGAAAAGTGATGTACTCAAAACTAAGAAAACACATTTATATTATTTTTAAACTTTAGGAAAATGATGCATAAGTCATTTGGGATGTGTAGTAATCATTTTCAATTTAATTCGACCCATAGTGTGATTGTAATTGCTCAAATTGAATCTTTTTATTTAAAATTGTTGTCAATTTTAGTAAAAAGGACAACAATCCTACTAAAAACCAAGAAAAAATATTCAAATTTTTAAAAAACATTAGAAAAATGATCTATATGTAATTTTTTATTTTTAGTAATCATCCGTACCTCAATGTGATACACAATGTGATCAGTATCTATCAACTTTTATGTTTCAGTTTTAAAATGACATTTTTGTAAAAAAAACAAGTGACATACTCCAAATTGAGAAAAAACATTAATATTATTTTGAAATTTTCAAAAAAATGATCCATAAGTTATTTGGGATGTGTAATAATCAGCCTCACCTCAATACGACAAATAGTGTGACCGTTATGACTCAAAGTGCATATTTTTATTTTAAATTATCATCAATTTTAGTAAAATTAACAACTATCCCACTCAAAATTGAGAAAAAACATTTATATTGTTCTTATACTTTAGGAAAACAATCTATACGTCATTTTTGATGTGTAGGAATTAGCCGTACCTCAATTTGATACATGATGTGCCCAGTATGACTCAAAGTGTCCGTTATTAGTTTAAAACCGACGTTTTAGTACAAAAAGTGTCACTTACTGAAAACTAATGAAACACACTCAGGCTTCCTTTATAAATTAGGAAAATGATTCAAAAGTCATATGTGACATGTAGGAATCCTTTTAATGTCAAACTGATACACAATGTGATACGAATGCGTCAAAAGCGTGTGTTTCCAGTTTAAAATGGCATTTTTGTAAAAAAGAAATATAACTCAATTAAAACTGATAAAACAAATTCATATTGTTTTGATACTTTAGGAAAACTATCCAAAAGTTATTTGAGACATGTTTGAATCAGCCTCACTATAATAAGAGTCACAGTGTGACTGGTATGACTCAATGTGTGTCTTGTTATTTAAAATTGACATCAATTTTAGTAAAACTAACACTTTTTGTTTAATTATTTCTTAATAAGATTAGTAATATAAGAATTATTTTCTTATATAGGACCATTATTTTTCTTGATAAGGGGTATTTTGTTAAAAAATTTAATGAGTCGGTTCAGGATTAATAGATAGAAGAACATTGATGTTTTTGAATGTATGTAATAATTTGTATTAATTTAATTGTATAAACCAATGTTTGAAAAGTCTATAATATAGTTTTTTTGTGTTTTCATTGTAAATGTTATTTAATTTAAATACTATATTGGTACTTATTTATGTTGATATATTTTTTGTTTTTGGTTTAATGATGTGATATTAATCACATTATAGTGGTTCTATAGTGTTATGTTACAACACATTGCAGTATGGCCCTTTATCAGCACCTTTAAAAGTGCTGATAATGGACGCCTTTATCAACACCATTAAAAGCACTGATAAAGGTCTTATTTATCAGTTCTTTGTTTTACATTGATAATAGACCCCTTTATCTACAATTTCTTAGCACTGATAGAAGACCATGTATTTTAACCTTACTCATGTAGTCAGCACTTTTATAGCACTAGTAAAGGCCATTTCTAGCACTATTAAAGGCTACTTTTATAGTGGTGTTTTTAGGTGAAAATGAGGGTTTTAAGTGGCTTAGAAAAGATTTATATTTTCAATTTCTGATCGCATGATGTGTTTTATAGGATCACACACCATGTTTTCTTCCCATTCAGGGAAGATGAACTTTTGGGGACTACATGCCGTGTAATAGGGGTACACGACCTGTAGTGTGCCAGGTCAGGTGGCTGAGGGACATGGCTAGTCTTTTCATGTCAAGGGATATAGCCATGTGATATTACATGGATTGAAGACACATGTCAGGTTTGAGTTACATGGTCACAACCAATGACATGGGATTTGGACTCACCAAGAAGAACATGAAATGTAATAAGGGTACATATCATGTGTTCCTACATGGCCAGCTAATGGTGTGTGGTCAAGGACACCACCATTTCTTTGGAATAGGTTACACATCATGTGATGTGGGCTGCACATTGTGTACTTTACCTTTTTACACACGTATTACCAAATGGGACATGACCTAGGGCCGATGTCAATAGATACACCATGTATAAAGGGTACATGTCATGTACATCCCTTGAATACCTTTCTTTCATGCATATTCGTCTTTAGGAATCATATGGAGGCCCGCAAGTAGCATATTCTGATTTATTTTCTGCATGGGATGTGATGGATGTCTTGGTTTTGGCATTAGATATGTGATGCAAGGTGACATTCCGGGTCACTTCAGTTAGCAATGTATAAAATAAGAAGCGCTTGAGTGAGTTCATTTGGTTTATTCATATGAGGGTTTGATGTGGCATGATGTCTTCATCATAAGATCATGACCCCTCTATGGATTCCTTGACCTTGTTGAATGTGTTTTCCTCCCATATTCTAGTGTGAGTTATCATAGCTCGATTCAACTAAATACTCAATTTCATAGAGCATGTATCCCTACAAGAGTCTCAAAGCAATCCTCACATGATTCATATTTACTTATATGGGGGTTTTTTGCATTAATGCGACCAATATTTACACGGGCATCGATACCCTATCTAAAAGAAGGATTTCAGTAGTATTTTGTGTCCACCTAGTGATCCCTAAGCATTGAACCCCAATATAT
Source organism: Viscum album (assembly GCA_963277665.1). Classification (NCBI taxonomy): domain Eukaryota; kingdom Viridiplantae; phylum Streptophyta; class Magnoliopsida; order Santalales; family Viscaceae; genus Viscum; species Viscum album. Next base: position 1,223,108,499 of record OY728151.1, read on the forward strand.
GTATTGAGATATGATATTTCTGATCATGTAATTTTTTGATGGAGTTTTTATCTTAGATGAATCCACTTATTTTACTTTGACGTTCTACTGTGATTCTTCTCCTAGGTGAAGTTTGTGGAATCAACATGACTAACTCTACATGGGCGTCGATCCTCTAAATAGCGAGTTGTTCCTGATTTGGGTTATGGTGTAGTTTCATTTTTTATGTTTGGAATTTCAAATATGGTTCAAAGTGTCCCCCTAATGGTCTTGGGAGTGACCCCTAACTATTTTTAGAGATCTACTGGGTTACTAGGTGGCTTTTAATGGAAATATCTGATGAGTGTACACTCTCAGATATTTACCACCTGAGATAGAAGGTTTGTTCAATGATTCTATCAATAATAGATCTTGATTGAGTTCCATATCGGATGGAGGTTATGTGAAATCCTCTTAGTGACACCCAATGATTTGTATCTTTTATTTTTGTTCCATCAGTGATGGAAGGAGTCACGAAGAGAATACTTTATAGACAAGTGTTACTATTTTAGCCTTGATCTAGTTGATATTGCTAGTCGTATGGTTGAGTACCATGTGGATTGGAATCTGTTATGGGTATATCTATGATATTATAGGAGACCTTACTGTGTGTGTCATCTTACTTGACATACCAATGGGTGATGAGATGAATAGCCTTGTATAGTTGAGGAGCGACAGAGATGATTTTTTCTCTCACTTTGGTTTTATAATCTGGATTTTGGTTGAGTTAATTGAGGTCTATCAGATACTCCCTTTATTTTTGGTTTCAAGGAACCTACTTGTTTTTTTATACTCATCGATACATAGGTTCTGACCACACATGTCATGTATTTTGTAGACTATAAGTATTATAGCATTGTCTATGGGGGACCCAGAGAGGGTGGATCATAGTTCTAGCCTAAATAGACCATGGAGTGACCAATAATTCATTTTTTCATAGTCACCTCCTTCTGAGAAGGATTATCTCTTTTGAATTACTTTCTTATGGGATTGTATTTTAACACTTTATTTCATTCCAGTACTTTTTTCTTACTATGAAATGGGATAGATGAATGCATGTATTTTGGAATCATTTTTTATTATTATCTTTGAACTATTGATTGGAGATAGATGTGGGTGTTTGCGTGAAGGTACCATTGGCTGAGGATTACCATGTTTGTGATATACCCACTCGGTGCTGGTCACTAGCCCCCATCCTATTGGAGGTAGGCTTGAGGTAGTGGCAGCTCAAAATTCTTCTATAAAGGGGGACCTCAGTGGATTAGACCATGATAAAGTGGTATCATAGTTCCACTTTGGAACTATATTTCATAATTTTCTAGACATGAGGTTGGTTTGGGATATAAGCAAAAAAAATTAAATTATTTTGAGTTTGGATTTCAGGTCAGGGAATCCAGTGATGATGCTATGGCTGACATATCCACTCACAAGGACTTTGTTAATATACTCATTAACTCATAACATTTAGACACTAGTTGTTGGGAAAACATTGGTAAATACATAATATATGATTGGTTTGTGGTTTCCATTTCCTTATTTAGTCGGAAACCTAGATATAATATTTGAATGTGGTGAATATTATCTTATTTTAGGATGTTTTCACAATAGAAGCATTTCAGATTTATGCAAAAAGGTTAAGGGTATGATCTGATGAGTGATGAGGTCTCCATGCTGGGGCCTAGTCATGAGGTAGGTTTCTATCTGAGTGGAAAACTGGTAATGGTCCCACCAGTTGAGAAGTGTGTAGACCAACCCTATAGGGTTCCAATCAGTATGGTTTGTTAGACTAATACATGGATAGCTCTGCTGTTGTTAGATTATGATATGTAGGAATCATGTGAATATTGTGAGCTTTTGAGGAAATGATTTTTTGATGGCCAGGTCTAGAAGGACCAAAATACAATAAGTGTGTGATGTAGGTCTCATCATAGGAGATTCTGTTGGTGGTCTCAAGGACAACTCAGTCCTTTGGGAATGAGGTGTTGTTTTTATTATGATGGGTATGAAAATACCATGTTAGAGTATCCAATCATTGAGATACTGGAAGTGAGATAGTTGATAGGCCATAGAGGTAGAGGCAACAATTTTAGCAAGGAGATCCACATGGTAGGAGACGTGGCGTTGGAGTTGGAGAAGCAACAAGAGTTGGGTGAAACATTGATTTTTTTTCACCCTCACCACCCCAGGTGGTCTAAGACAAGATCTGGGAGCTGGTGGATAGTGGCATGGGTTTTCAAAAGGGATGGATGTTTTTTTGTAACATCCCTATAATTTACAAGGAAACATTGTGCTCGACAACGTATGAGATACTCCACATCAAGATTAGATGAACAACTAAATTTTATTATTTAAATGTGACCATTATAACATAGTTTTTAAATATGAGGGAATGAATAGGAATAAATAATATATGAAATAAATATAAAGTTCCAAATCAATATGAATGTTTTGGTAATTTCTTATAAAATAATCACATAATTTTTAGTAAAGTCATTTTATTATTCAAAAAATATATTTTCTTTAAAAAGGATATTCATTGATTTTTATGTATAAATAATATAATTAATTTATAGAGATTTTAGAAATATTTATTTGATAAAATGAACTTCTTTTTTTAAATCAGCATATCAATATTAGTCTGTGGTGAAATTTCTCATATTTTTTTTGTAAAAGTTAATTTTTTTGAGAATAGTAAAAAATATTGTTTTTTATAAAATATGGTATCTTTTGTGATATAATCAAAATGTAACAACCTAGGTACTTATAGAATTATTTATTTTTATTCTATAATTAAAAATTTATAATCATTATTAAATTAATAATGAAATAAGTGGTATTTATAGAAATTAAGGAATCTATACTAATTAAATAGTAACATGATCATTGGAATAGAAATGTGACCATTAAGAATAATAATATTTTCATTAGAATAAAAAAAATCACCTAGAAAATAATAAATAAAATTTAGGTATCTCATAAGTGAAAATATGATAAATTTATTTCATGGAATAAGTAAATAATTTTTTTAAAAATGATAAATTATGTGTTGGTATTTTGGTGAATCGTAAATTTTTATTTGTAATTTTATAATTAATATAATTATTAAAATAAAGATTTATTCACATAAAATATATTCCTAAATTAATATATATTTTTTATTTTAATTATATGATAATTTTATGAGACCATAAATAATTTTTCAAAGTGTCAAAAAAGCAGTTATAATATTAAAATTGATATTTTTCGAATAAATGAAGATTTTAATTAAAATTTAAATTTCAAATATTTAGAATATTACTTTCATAAAATTCAGTCCATTTTTTAAATCTATATGTCCAAAAATGGTTTGCGTGAATTTTTGGTATTTTTATGAAATAGTTGAATTTTTGATGAATAGTGTAATACGACAATTTACGGTATTTAACATTAAATTTTAAATACATGAATTTTTGAGTAATGAATGATGTAATTAACCATTAGTTCGATCTAACATGCACTAGTTACTATAATTAGTCACAATAATCCATACTATTTATACTCTTGATACAAAATAATAAACAAATGATTAAAATAATAAAAAACACCCCTCTCTGCTCCCTATAAATACCACCCCTCACCACCCCTTCAACTCACACCAAAAAAGCATTTTTTATTGTATAAATTCTGCCAAATTCCATCACCAAGCTTCTTCCACATGTCCAAGACCTGTTTTTGTCACCAAAATACCAAAACTAAGTACCATAAAGAGGTTCTCAAGGAGACAATATTCAAGAGGTAAAATGCCCCATCTTTCTCTTTTAAATTATTTATTTCTTTAATTTATACCTTATACTCACCTTCCCTATACAAGTTCCTGAAAATCATTTCTTTCATTTTATAAAAGCCGGTTTAAGGGTTTTCGGTACCCAATACATGATTCCCCACATCAAATTCACTCCATCGCAACATGCAGTGAAAATTCACATTGCAAAATTTAAAATAAAATTCACTCCTCGAGCCATGAGCCTTCCATAATCATCGAAGAACGGACCCTGCCGCCTCGAGCCTCGAGTCACCGTCACACTGACCAATCAACATCAAACCAACTCGCCGGTGAGCAACACCTGTGACCGTCGAACCACCGGCCATCCATCAACCTGCATCGCCACTGAAACGCCGCTGGTGGGAGCCCCTCAGAAACCATCATCGCAAACAACAAAAACAACTCTGGTGAGAACCCGTCATCGCCAGCAAGGAACCGAAAACATCATCATCCACTCAACATACAATCGCAAATCCAAAAATACAAACGCAACTGGTGCGCATCACGAACCAAATCAACCATAAAATGAGAACATAACAGCGATTCACAAACATCGGAGAAAAAAACCACGAATGTAACCAAGCCGAAAACCAAATCCGCCACCCCAACCGATGGAGAAGACTCAATAGACCCTCAAAGGCACTCCACCACGGGCCAGAATGAACATACCGTAGGAAAAACGAGTTTCCAAGAACCAGACCTAGAGAGCTCTGTAGAGTATGCCGACGAACCGGTCTTACACCCGCAAATCTGGATTGGCAACCACGTAAGCCCATAGCGTGAGAGCCCCAAAACCAACGCAGAGAGAACCGAGGGATCTGAGAGAATCTAACACCAGAAAGGGGAGGAGATGGGAAAATCCCTCCCCTCCCTGGACCATAACAGCTCCGTCGATCATCTTCAAAGGAACACCAGCGCGTTGAGGAGACGTGAAACGCTTGCCCAGCCGCCGAGGTGACCTAGGTGAAGAGGACTCGGGAGGTGGTCGGAGAGGGAAGGAACACAAGAATGAGGGAAAACACTAGCCACCTCGTAGGGAGAGGAGACTCCGCTCAGAGGCAGTATACAAGTGAAATAATAAATACAGTATCAAATATATACTAGAATGCTATTGTTCTATTGCAATATCCATCACCAAACATCTTCTCTTCTCCTCTTATTCTAAAAAATGAAAACATCACCTGTGATGTATCTACTCACCGCATTCATAGATGATGAGTTTTCATTTTACTTTAGCACATTAAATATTGGACATAAAACCATTATTATTATTAAAACATATTTTAATATTTATATTATAACTTTTTTATTATTCTGGAACTAATTTATTGACATAATATTAAATAAAACAAAACTAGTTTGTGATGGTATGAAAAACTATAATAAATAAACAAAACTTTTATCATTAATGTTTTATCAAATGAATCATCTTCTTTTTAGAAAAAAAAATGATATATGGGATCCTTTAAAATTATGGAAGTATATTAATACAATATTTTCCTCTTTTTGGGTTTTTTCATTCATTTGAAAGGAACTCCCATATTTATACTCAAGGGAACCGACCACAAAACCCTGAAATGGACACTCCAGGAATAATGAAATTGTGCTTTATAACTCATCCAAATGGACATAAAGGAATTTGATAAAATTATAATAAATCAAATACATTATGAATAGGTTCTGTATTTAGTAATTAATGAATCTAACATGATTATCCAGGACATTTAGTACAAATTAAGAACACTTTAATACATAAGCTAAGTGAATTCTTAACCAAATTTCCATTATTTGGGTTAACCTTATAGTTCATTTATTTTTTCATACTAAGATTATTTTTGAAAGAAATTTTGATTGTATTATGTTTTATTATGTGGTTTTATAGTTAATATACATATTCCATTCATCTTATTAATTCTCACTTAAATGATATGATATTTGTAAGGGACTTTCTTATTTAAAATCCCTTTTTCAAGTTACACATCTTTTTATTATAAAAAATGTTTTTTTAAAAATAAAACATAAGAATATTTTCTCAATTTCATGATGCCTTATTTATTGTGTGTTTTCTTTAGAAGTTTACATGTATATTTTCAAATAAAATGTTTTCATTTATAAGTGTGTTACTTCTTATAAATGAAAAATGATTTCAAAAAGTATAAATTTATTTTCCTCAAGAATGTTTATTTTATGAATGATTTATGTGCTATTATCATGTTATGTATCTTGGTAATTTTTAGGATGATTGGTGGTTCTGGGATAAAATTAGGGTAGTTTATCCTATTATATCTCTCAAATGTATTGGGTAAAGGGACATAGATAACCGATTAAATTTATCATAAGAGATTTTTGGGAATATACTATGATGGTTATTCCAAGCGTAACTTTTATGGTTACTCCCTGTGTAGCTGAGATAACTAAATTTTATGTAAGAGTGATTTAGAAATGATTCCAAAAATTTCCTTTTATGATTTATGTATGATTTCTATGGTTTTATACGAAACTCATTATTTCATAAGGTAATCTAAAAATGTTATTTTTTATGCATTAAAGTTTTAACTTTGTGAAAATGTTTTCATTCATGGAGTAATAGTTTCTTTATTCTATTATATGGCTATTTATGAGATTTTTTTTCTCATCCCAAGTTTAAAATATTTTAAACTGGGTTTATGGATGGTTAAAGAAATATAATAATTCAAGTATAAATTTGTGAAGTTTTTTTATAAAAATAAATCATGTTTTAATATTAAATGTTTCATATTGTGAAAAAATGGATATGGAGTAGAATTGTATACTTTGAAATATATGAATTTCTATGTATGATGTTATGACCCAATTATCTAAAACTATAAACCTAAAAAATATTTTGGAATGTAAGAAAGTGAATTATAGTTGAATTATACTAGATTATGTAATTTTTAAGGCCGAGTCCTTACAATTGGTATCAGAGAAGGGTTTAGATAACTTTAGAGGTTAGGATGTTATTTGAGCATAAGTTAAAGATCCATTATAACCAAAAGGGTTATTATCATATGGAATTTTTTTTGGTTTATGGTAATTTAGTTAGATTGGATAAAAAAAGTAAATCAACTATGATATAAGGGGGTTGATGGATTAGGGTATTATTAAATTTTTTATGTTATTATCTTTATCCCATAGAGTATTTTTCTTTTAATAATTAATTTCATGTTTAAATGATGTTATTTTAAATAGATTGAGTATCATTTTTAAATATGGTAGGAATGAGATCTTGAAAAAATTATTATTCCTCCCTGATGATTTGATTATCAATACTATTGAAGAAGTTTTTTCAAATTAATTTTAAAACTTATTGTGTCATTAAATCACTTGATAGAAATTTATTAGGTTATCAAAAACCTACTCTTTCATAAGAAAATATTATGGCCCATGGTATATTTTTCATATAATTTTAATATCTCAACTCTTATAAATCTTTTGAAAATTGAAATACTCTAAGTGGTGTGAACTTTTACTTTTTTGAAAGTAGTACTATATGCCAATTGAGAAAGGTAACATCAAGATGATACTAAAATTTGGATTCAAGGTATGAATTATTATCTTATCCATAAAGTATGAAGAATTATTGGATTTATATTTATGAATCATAAGGATATAATTCATATAGTTTATTTATTGGAATAAAGTATTAATAAATAATATATAAATTCATAGTTAATGAATTATGAAGAATTTTGAATGATTAAGATGACTACATATAAAGGATTCAAGAGTCATGGTATACTTAAAGATGATGAAATGTTTAAAATTTCTAATACTCTTTTGATGATGGGAGTAATTTGGGAGTACTTTATTGAGTTTGAGTTATATATAATCCTTAATTTGTTGTGTGGAAAAATGTTATTTGAGGAATGAAATTATATTTTCTTTTTATGAACTTTTTAATGGTTAGGATAACTTTATGGTGCATATGTTATTTGATTTTGATGTAATTATGGGTTTTTATAATTTGGGAAAATATTTTCATCAGAATTAAATTTAGTGAGAAATGTTATCTTATAAGAAAATCTCTATAATTTTGGGAAGCATTCCAAGAAAAAGGTAAATATAATTCCACAAGATTTTATTTGAGAAATAAAGGTTAAATCCTATTTTGGAAGAAAATGTGATTTTATTATGGAATTATGAATATTTATAGCAATGACTAAGATATTATGAAGATTATATGATTTGGGAATTTACTTTGGTAACTGATACTTTAAGAGTAATTGATGTTATATGGTGATAAATGGTAATAATATCTTGGAAGTCTATATGAAAAAATCCTTCTTATTTTTTAGAATATTTTTGAGTAATTTTAATGATATTTATTTTTGGAATGATATATGTTGATCTTTGGGAATTACTATTTAATTTTAGAGATTAATTATTTTTTGAAATTATATTATCTTATCCTAACCATTTGGGTTTTGGCTAATTCCTAAAGATAGGAGAATTTTTTTTTTCTTTTATGGATTTATTGATCTATACAAGTTGATTATAGTGCTTCAATAATAGAAGATTCATATAAGTATTTTGTAATAAAAGACGAGTTTTTGGTGGAAAATCGATTAAAGGATGAAACTATACTTTTTAAGTAAGTACAAATTGTTATGTTATGGGAATTGATGTCAATATAATTCCTCAACTCTCAGAAAAAGGATCTTTAAATAAAAATGTTATTTATTTACTTTTCTTAAGGAGAAATTAATATAATTTTATCCCATCATAAATTTATAGTTTTATGATAGTTTTCATTATAATGATAATGTTATCTATCACCCTCCATCAGATCTCGATAGTTATTTTTGTCTTCCATGTTCACATTTTCCTACATGGAATCCTAGTACGAGTTATCTCAAGAGACAATTGTACTTCCATTTATTTCTTTTTAAGTAAAAGTTTTATTAATACTTTTTTGATGTGGATTTCCGAAAAAGGTATTTTAATTATTCGACACCTAGTTACCAATCCTAAGTTCAAATTGTGGGGATGAAATTTATAAAAGGGGTGAGAATGTAACATCCTAATTATTTAAAAAGAAACACTATGATCAATAGCGTATGAGATACACCACATCAAGCATAAATAAACAAGCAATTTGTTTGAGATACACCACATCAATCATAGGCAACACTATGGTGTATGCGATACACCACATCAACCATAAATAATAAAATAAATTTTATTATTTAAATGTGACCGTTATAATCTAGCCATTAAATTAAAGAGGACGAATAAAAATAAATAATTTATGAAATAAATATAAAGTTCCAAATAAGAATGAATTTTTTTGTAATTTCTTATAAAACAATCACACAATTTTTAGTAAAGTCATTTTTTCTTCAAAAAATACATTTTCTTCAAAACTAATATTTATTAATTTTTACGTAAAAATAATATAATTTATTTTTTAATATTTTATAAATATGTATTTTATAAAATAAAATTCATTTTTTAAATCAATATTCCAAAATTACTCTATGGGGAAATTTTGAGAATTTTCTATTTAAGTTATTTTTTTTGGTGAATTGTAAAAAATATAGTTTTTTTCATAAAATAGAGAATGTTTTTTGATATCATCAAAATGTAACAACCTAGGTACTTATATAATGATTTTTTTCATTTTTTAATTAAAAATTTAAATTAGTTATTAAATGAATAATGGAATAAGTGGTATTTATAGAAATTAAAGAATCTATACAAATAAAATTATAACTTGACCGTTGGAATAATAATGTGACTGTTAGGAATAGTAATCTATCCATTATAATATTATCCTATTCTATAAAATCCTAAATAAAGTATAGGTTTCTCATAAGTTAAAATATTATATATATATATATATATGTTATGGAATAAGTAAATTTTTTGAAAAAAAATAAATTGAGTATTGGTATTTTTGTGAAATATTAATGTTTATTTACAATTTTATAATTAATATAATTATTTAAAAGAATATTTATTTATTTCAAATAGATTCATAAATTAATATTGATTTTTTATAATTATAATATAATTTTATGAGACCTTAACTAATTTTTCAAAGTTTCATAAATTAGTTATAATATTAAAATTGATATTTTTTGAATAAATGATGATTTTAACTAAAATTTAATTTATCATATTTATAAAATTATTTCCATAAAATGGAGTCCATTTTTTAATTAAACATTTTAAAAAATGGTCATTATGAATTTTTGGTATTTTTCTATAATAATTGAATTTTTAGTGAACAATGAAATATGGCCATTTATAGTATTTAACATTATAAGTTAAATATATGAATTTTTGATTCATGAATGATGTAATAAATTATTAGTTCTAACTAAAATGTAATAGTTACTGAACATATTTACAATAATAAAAAATATTGATATTCTTGAACTAAAATAATAAACAAATGAATAAAATAATCAAAAACATTGGTATCTTCTTCTTATAAATACCACCGCTTATCCTCACACCTATAAAGCCTTGTAGCATATCTGGATTCTGATCAATTTACTTTCAAATCATATTCCCCTTATCTAAGACCTACTTGTCACAACAAAATCCCAAAAAATGAGTGCCTTAAAGAGGTTCTCAAGGAAATGATATTCAAGAGGTAAAATCATCCTTCTTTCTCTTTTAAATTTTTTATTTATTTCCTTAAATATACCTTATCCTCACCTCACCTATAAAAGTGGTATGATATCTCTAGTATCATATATATATACTAAAATTTTATTATTCTATTGGAATATACATCATCAAACATCTTCTCTTCTCCAATTAATCTAAAAAATGAAAACATCCTCTATGACATGTCGATTCATCACCTTCATGGATGATGAGTTTTAATTTTCTTTTACCAACATCAATACTGGTTATAAAACCATTATTATGGTTAAACCAGATTTTTATATGTATATTATAACTTTTTAATGTTTTGGAACAAATATATAGATATAATAATAAATAAAATGAAACGATTTGGGATGGTTAGAAAATATGCCAAAAATAAACCAATCATTTATCATTAATATTTTATCTAATGAATCATACTCAAATAAAAAAATTATATATGGGATAATTTAAAATTCTATAAGTATATTAATACCATTTCTTTCCACTTCTGTAGTTTTTCTTCCATTTTACAAGAACTCCCATAATTATACTCAAGAGAACCGACCATAAAACCATGAAATGAAAACTCCTAGAATGATGAAATTGAACTCTATAAATAATAAAAATGGATATAAACGAGATTATTAAAATTATAATAAATAAAATAAATTTATAATATCTTCTGTATTTAGTAATTAATGAATCTAATTCGAATATCCATGACATTTAGTTAAATTCCCGAATGATTTCGGATATAAGGTATCAGAATTATTAACCCAATTTCCATTATTTGGGTTGACCATCTACTTTATTGATTTTACCATGATAAGATTACCTATGAAATGAATTTTTATTATATTATATTTTATTATTTTGATTTATATAGAATAAACATATTCCATTATTTTTATCAATTCTTTCTTCAATTATATTATATTTTTAAGGGGATTTATTTTTAAAAATACTCTTTTCAGGTTACAACTTTTTTTATGAGTGAAATATTTGTTTACATATATGAAATAAGTGGATTTTCCAAATTTCATGATTCCTTATTGATTTGATTGTTACTTTACAACTTTAAAAGTTTATTATTATATAATTTTTTTTCATTTATAAGTGCACTACTTATTAAAAATGATAAGTGATTTTTAAAATGGATAAATTTAATTTCCTCAAGAATGTTTCTTTTATGCAGGATTTATGTTTTATTATCATGTTATGGTTATTGGGAATTAATATGATAACATGTGGTTAAATGATAAACTGAGGTAGGTTGAGACCATTATATACTTAAAAATCAATGGGTTAAGGGAAACTATTAATTGGTTAGGTTTCTCCAAAGAAATTATGGGAATATACTATGATGAATATTATGAGCATAACCAGGATAGTTACTCCCAGTGTAGCCGGGAGAGATAATTTATATGTAAGAGTGATATAAAAAAGATTCCATAAGTTAACTTTTATGATTTATTTATTCTTTCTATACCTTTATATACAACTTATGATTTAACAAGGTAAGCTAATGAGATTATGTTTTATGCATAAATTTTTTAACTTTGTGAAAATGTTTTCATTTAGGGACTAATGGTTTCTTTATTCCATTATATATCCTTTATTAATCTTTTTATAATCATCAAAATTTTGAAATGTTTTCACATTATTTATAGATGGGTAAATGAAAGGAATAATTAAATTTTAAAGTCACAATGTTATTTTATGGAAAGAAATCATGTTCTATTTTTAAAAGTTTTTTATTATAAAAAATGGATATTGAGTAGAGTTGTATAATTTATAATATATTAGTTTCAATGTATGAGGTTATTACCTAATTCTTTAAATCTTCGAATCTAAAATATATATGGGAATGTAATAAACTTATTTCTATTATAATTAACTAGATTATGTAATGTTTAAGGCTGGGTCCTTAAATTTTTTAATCCGAAGAATCAGGATACTTTTGAGTTATGATATGCATCCTTTTCAGTTTTATAGTAGAATTGATAGATATATGTGTGAGATACATTTTCCTTTCCACTTATTTATTGAGTCTTGTCCAAGGTGACACATGGAATCTGTGGAGATCTATGTTGGTGTTTGAGATTGGTTTCAGACTCACTGGAAAGAGGGAAACTTCCCCCACTAAGATGTGTTCTTGTGATGTGATTCAAAACCATGAGGGATAGTCATTGTTTCACAAAGTGGATACTTTTTATGTGTGGTGGATTAGTTCCATTAACTTAGGAGTTTATGGATGTTAGGTGTATTGAAGTTTCAGTAGCAAGCACTGGTTGATCTTGACATGGTGAAATTGTTGGAGCCTCTATAACTCGACCTTTACATCAGAGGGATTCTACAAGGTTTTGTGAGTTATGGTGCTTTTTGAGTCTTCATGAGGGCTAGTAAGACATAGTGTGCCTAATTTGGAATCCATTTATTTTTCTTATTGGGGTGGAGTATTAATTGAGATTTTGTGTGGTTGACTTCGCATGGATTAGGTGACTATCAGGGGTACCCACACCTGAGAGTCGACAAATTATTCTCTTAGAGGCCTGGGATAATAAGGTTCTCAATTTTTGGACACATGTTTGGTTGTCACTATATCCAAGTTCGTGTGGAGTTTTCTAGGGTTTTTGGTGACATCTTTTAGCATGTTGGATGCCCTAGTAGTGTTTTGATACAGATAAAATAGATCCTCAAAACTGATTGGTTTGGTTTTATGCAGTCTTCATTGGAGATATCCAAGTGTTCTCAGTGTCGAGAATTGTGGATGTGAGACACTTGATGATAGTTCTAGACATAACCTGATAATACTTTCCTTACAAGGAGATCTTGAATTATCAGTTATATAAATAGAAGGTCCAATCCCTTTTATGCATCTTCTTGGATGTAAAAGTGAGGGTGGACTATGGGATGAGTTGTAGAAATGCTATCTTAAAATCTACCCAAGGGAATGAGTATAGTAGAAAATGATTTTAATGAATTTCTCCATCCGATATTTTTGAAAGAGGTTATGGAGTAGTTGAATACATGCATTTGACCCTTGGGGTTGTGGTTGGTGTGGTGTACCTCTAGTTGATAATTGCTACCCCTTATCGTTTTCAACAAGTCAGGGAAGAACAACATGGAGGTATTTTTACAAGGTCTTACATGGATGGATATCCACTGCACATGTTCTTGATAATTTTTTTAAGGTGGGGAGTACACTACCCTCCAGAGATTTGACGATGACCTCAATGACGTGGTGAGATGAGGTACCAGTGAGGTTTATTACCCACCGTGGTACACACAAGAGAGGGTTGGTTGCACTAGATAAGTGATCCATTTAGGTTTTAGAAAACATGTATTGATATTACATGTTGACATGAAAATATCATGGTTGTGAGAGGTGAAGACCTTTTGGAGGTGTATGAAGTCTTTGAGGGCTCATTAGGGATCATTATTGGCCAAATATAATGCCCCTTGGGGTTTGGTGATGTGATATATTGTTTGGTGAGATTACTTATCGCAAAGATTTACAAAGATATGGATGGGGAAGTTGTCAATATTCAAGGTTCATGAACCCTTTCCTATATTGATGTGTGGGTTAATGAGCTTCCATTCCATTATAACCTTTGGAAAATATTAGGAGAGATGTTGTGTGTATTCCACCTATTAGATCTGAGGAGAATTTTGAAAAAGTTATTGCACAATGTCTTCTCAAATGAGCTATGAATTGAGTATTGAGTTTTTTACAAGGTATCTAGTAGAGTTTATGAGACTCTTAGAGAAGACCCTATTTGGGTATGTGGTTCCCCTAGAAGTGTGTTTTTTGGAAGCATGGGAACATTCTAAAGATTTTTCTCGAATGGGATATCTAGTCGAGGGTTAATTTCTCCATTATGATTCGTATTTTTATTTTTTAGGATAAAAATCCTTGAAGGTGGGGAGAGTTTAGAGACTTTGGATTTTTTTGTGTGTAGGACATTGAAATATATCTCAGAATATTTTTGAATCCAGGAACTGAGTTAGCACGGGATTCTGAGCCTTATAGAGAATTAATGAGGTGATGTTAAAAATATTAATTATATTTTAATAATGAACCTATTGTAATTATGTAAAAGTGGAATAACTCTTGATAATAGGATCATATTTGAAATCTAGGATTATGGTTGGGTAAATAACATGGTTTTTACCCTAGGTTCAACATAATTTTCATTAGCATTAGGAGCCAGAAAACAGCAATCTTTGGAAGGATGTTGAGTGGAGGTTATTAATTTAATAAAATAAATTAATAAACCTCATCCCCATTTATGTTTCATGCCTGATATATGGGAAAGGAGGGTTTACTTCCATGGTTATGGGAGACCCATGGACAAACCATGGAGAGGAGGCACCACTGACCTTAAATCTTGATAGAGATCAATCTCAAATTTTGGTGCAGTAGCTTCAGAGTGTGGATCTGGTCTAGAAGCTTCAGAGTTTCTCTATGAGGTAAAAACATTACAAGATCTACATTATTATCACCTTTTGATGCATTTTTAATGGTTTTAGAGCCCTTAAATGACTTATAGGGACCACATAAGGGTCGATCTATGGTTTTATGGTGAAAAACATGGGTTTCAGGTGGCTTAGAGAAGATTCCTATTCATAATTTTTAATCACACAACATGTATTACAAGAGAAAAAACTGTATGTTCTTCATATTCAGGGAAGATGAGATTTTGGGGACAACACACAGTGTGATGGATTTAAACACTATCTAGTGAGACCAGGTCAAGAGTCTAAGTAACATGGCTAATCTTGAAATGTCAAGGTACATGGCCATGTGATAGTACATTAATAGAATACACAGGTTTGGGTTGATTTACACAACCATGAAAAAGGACATATTATTTTTCCCGACCAATAAGAACATACCATGTACTAAGGGTGCACACCGTGTACTTCCCTTTGATACTTCTCTATCACACATCTTATTCTTAAAGACTCGGATGGAGGCCTATGAGTAGGATATTCTGAGTAGTTTTCCACATAGTACGTGATGGTGTTGATGGTTTTTGAATTAGAGACGTGATGCGAGGTGAATTTATGGTTCTATTCAGTTAGCGACATACAAACTAGCAGTGGGTGAGTGAGTTCCCTTAGTCTATTCTTATGGGAGTTCAGTGTGTAATTATATCATCATTATAGGATAGTGAACCCTCTATGGTTTCCCCATTCTTGCGCAACATGGGTGTGTTCCCATATTTTGGATTGAGTTGTCTCAGTCCACTTTGACTACAAAGTTAGTGTATTGGAGCTTGTATCCCACTAAGAGGGTCAGAGAGATCCTCACATCATTCAAGTTTCCTTATATGAAGTTTTTTTGGAATTTATGGGACCAATATTTACATGGACGTTGATCCCCTATCTAGGATGATCTTTCCAATAGGGCTTGGTGTCCTCCTAGTAAACCATGGGAATTGAACTTATATCTGTGTCTTGAGATTTAATATTCTCAATGGAGTAGTTGTCCAATGTATTGTGCTTGTTGGACCGATCCCCTCAGTTTTTTTGTAGTCAAATGTGATGCTTTCCCTTGGAAGTTATTTTTTTTGGAATTGGCATGAAAAACTCTACAAATGTGTTAATTATCTACTTAGAAAGTTATTCCATATTTGGGTTATGGTGCGATACCATTTTCTTTTTTCATTGTTTCAAATAGGGTTTAGAGTGTCCCCCTACGGTATTGGGAGTGATAACCTTATTATGTTTGGAGATATAATAGGTCAGTGGTTGAATATATGTAGTGATATCCGATGACTATGCCCTCTCAGATAGTTACCACTAAATATTGAAGGGTTATTACACCAGTTTATCAATACCAAATCTCAGTTGAGTGCCATCTAGGATAGATTGAATGTGACATCGACAAAGTGATGTAAAATGAGAAATATCCATGAGTTTCATTCCATCAGGGATGGAAGGTCTCATAGAGATAATACTCCTAGATTTGTGTTACAGTTAGATCCTTGAGCTGGTTGTTGTATCTAGTTTTATGGTTATAGAACGTGGGACATGAAGTTTATTATGGGTATATATGGGATATTTTAGGAAGCCTTATGATATGTGTCATCGTTCTTGACATACCAGGGGTGATGAGGCAACGAGCCTTGTATATATGTGGAATGTTCAAGATGATCTTTCTCTCTTTATTGTGTTTTCTCCATTGGATTTTGGTTGAGTTAACTGATACCTATAATTTACTCCCTTTGTTTAGAGTTTTTGGGGATCCATACTAGGTATTTTTATACTCACCCTTACATTGGATCTTCCAACACATGTCATGACTTGTTTAGACTACCCAAATTATAGAGCATCCCCTTGGAGACCAGGATTGGGTAGAGCATAGTTCTGGCATAGGGAGATCAAGGAGTGGTCAATCATGCATTTGGCAGTAATCCCCTCTTTTTTAGTAGGTTGGACACTTTTGTAGTTATTTTTGGTGGGACTTTATTTTCCCCTTTTAATTAATTTCCTTTACTTTTATCATACTCTCATATAGGATATATATATGGATGATTTTTTCTATCATTTTTTATTATCTCTATAATTTTTCTTAGAGATGGATGTGGTTTCATGCGTTCAGGTATTATAAGATATGGATTCCCATGTGTTTGATATGCCTAATCAACAATGGCCACCAACCCCTAGTATATTGGATATGGGCTTGGGGTAGTGTCGGATCAACCTTTCCCCAGCCATGTGGGCCCAGGTGGGTCAGGTCCTAATAGAGTAGTATCAGAGTAGGTTCCACTTTGGGACTTTAGTGTATAAATGTCTATCCATGTTCTTGGTTTGGGATATACGGAAACATTTTTAAAGTGTTTCATTTTCACATTTCAGGGCAGGGACTCCAGTTTTGAAGCTGTGGCTGACATATCCATTCACCAGGACTATGATAACATTCTTATTGACTCAAAGCATTTAGAAAATCATTATGGAAAATTTGGTTCATACATCATATAAGACTAGTTTTTGGTTTCCATATCCTTCTCAATTCAACTACTGATATATATTATTTAAATCTATAATATCTCATATTCTTTTTGGATGTTTCCCTAATGATAGACTTTGGGGGTTCCATAGTAGGGATTAGGGTATAATCCGATGAGTGATGATGTCTCCATGCAGGTCCCTAGTACCAAAGTAGGTTTTCATCCAAGTGGATATCTGGTAGAGCTTCTACCTGTTGAGTAGCATGTAGACCCTGCTTCTATGTTTTTTGGTGGATAGGGATTGTCAAATGGAGATATGGATGAATTTTCTAGTTCTAGATAATGATACATAATGGACGAGTGCATATAATAATATTCCAAGGTAGGGATTTCATGAGGACCTAGTTAATAAGTACCCAAATACAATAGGCTTGTGATAAAGGTTTAATTATAGGAGGTTTCGTTAGAGGTCGCAGTGACAACTCTGTACTCTAAGGATGGGATTATATTTCTCTAGATAGGGGTATAGACATATTCAGTGGGAGTTTCCTACACATCAAGATTTTGGAAGTTAGATGGTCCATAGACCACCAAGGTAAAAGTTTCATTTTCAACAAGGAGATACAAAGGGAAATATTCATAACAATGAAGCTACAAGAGTAGTAGGATGTGGGTGACCCTTTTATTTTTTTCACCATCACCACCCCATGGTGGTCCAAGAAAGCTTCAGGTGCTAGTAGTAGGATGTGGGTGACCCTTTGGGAGATCTCAAAGTATTTGTTATAGAAATATAATTTACACTCTTAAAGACGTGTCTTCTCATACATATGAGTAAAGGATGAATCTAGAAAGAGCTGTAGTAGCACTACCTTGAAAACCACCCAAGGACATGGGTGTATTAACAAATTATTAAAATGAATTTTTCTATCCGCTATTTATGAGGGAGGTGATGGAGCAGTTGACTACTTGATGTTCACCCTTGGGATTGTTGTCGGTGTGGTGTATGTCCAGTTAATAATCATTTCTCCTTTTCTTTTTCTGTATTCCGAGGAGTATAACAACATGGATTTTTTGTTTGCAAGGTTTCAAATGGTTGGATATCCAGTAGATATGTTCTTGATGGATTTTATGAATGTGGGAATCATTCCAAAATTTTAATGGTTGATGATGAAATCAGTCACATAGTGATATGAGGTACTTAGGAGGTTCATTACCCTTAGTGGTACACCTAGAAGAGGGGTGGTTGTTCCAGATAAGAGAAAAATTAGGGTTTTAGAAAACATGATTTGGAATTTCATATTGTCTGGTTCTAGAGTGGTTTTGATAGGTGATGACCATTCAAAGGTGGATATGGTTTTCTAGGGATTTTTCAGGGTTTTTGTAGGCCAATGATGATGACCTCAGGGTTTAACGATGTGATATCATGTTTGGTGAGATTATTTCTCATCAAGAGTTTTTGGAATCTTATTGGGGAAGAAGGATATCTCTAGGGTTTTTAAACCCTTTATTCTATTGATATATGGGTAATACAGGTTCCATTCCTTTCAACCCTTTAAAAATAGTTAGGATGGCTACTGTATATATTCCACTTGCTGTAAGTGAGGATACTTTTGGAAGAATTTTTTGACAAAGTCAGCTCATATGAGTTGGGAATTGAGTGTGGAGTTTTTTCTCAAATAACCTAGTAAAGTTTAAGAGCCACATGAATAAGGCCCTCTTTTGGAGTGTGGTTCCCTAAGATTCATGTTTTTTGGCTCTATGGGAACCATATAGAGAGGTTTTTAGAATAAGAGATCCAGTTTAGAGATCAATTTTCTCCCCTGTGTTAGTTATTTTACTTTTTAGGATGAAAATACTTGAAGGTGGGGAGAGTGTAGAGACATTGATTTTTTATGAAAGAATTTAGAATATTTTTAGGAATATATTTGAATCTAAGTGCTAGGTCGATATGGGATTCTAGGGCTCAGAGAACATCAGTGTGGTGATGTAAAAAATATCAAATATATTTTAATCACGCACTTGCAATTATACTATAAATATGGAATAAATCATGAGAAGAGACTCAGATCATAAATATGGGACCGCATTTGAGTTCAGAATTTGGGTTTTACATTGGGTGTGACATAACAATCATCAATGTTAAGAGTTTGGTGCTAGAAAATATTGGAAGGGTGTTGAGAGAGGTTACTAATTTAATAAAATAAATTAATAACCCCTAACTTTTTGGTTCATTAACAACATAATGGAGTTGAGGTTTTCATCCCATGGTGGTGGGGGACCCCTGAGAAATCTATGGAGAGGAGGCACCGCCAATCTTCGATCTTGACAACTATCTCCCCCAGATCATAGTACAGTAGCTTCAGAGCATAGATCTGGATCCAAATCATTATCATTTCACCATGAGGTAGGAGAATAATGATATTTATGTCCTTATCCCCTTTTGATGTGTTTTTTAAGGTTTTAGATCACTTACATGACTACTAGGGACCCTGTTAGGGTCGGTCTATGATTTTTATGTGAAAAATGGGGGTTTTAGGTGGCTTGTAGGAGACCGCTGTCTATAATTTCCAATCAAACAACTTGTAGTAAATAAGAAAATTCCATGTGTTCTTCCCATTCAAGGAAGATGGAATTTTAGGGACTACACGACATGTACATGGGTTACACACCATGTAGTGATCCCAAGTCCTGTGGATGAGGGACATGGAAAATATTTCCATGTCAATGGACATGGTTGTGTGATAGTACATAGCCAAAAGGCATGGGAATGTGATGAGTTACATGGGAACGACCAAGGACACGAGCCTAGGCCTGACCAAAAAGAACATTCCTTATACTAAGGGTACATTCGATGTGTTTCTACATGGCCAACCAACCATGTATGGGAAAGGATAGGCCCAATGTTTTGGTAGAGGTCACATTCCATGTGACATGGGGTACACATCATGTATTTTCCATTCTTAAATGTTGAGTAATGAAGTGTATATTTCCTAAGGTCGGTGTCAAGAGACACATCGTGCACGATGTGCACATGCTGTGTACTTCCATTAGAGTCTTTTCTCTCATGTGTCTTGTTCTTCATGACTCAGATATAGGCCAATGAGTAGCCTATTATGGGTAGTTATCCACATGATATGTGATGTTTCAAATAATTTTGGCATTAGATATGCGATTCGAGGTTACATAATAGGTCACTTCAGTTAGCGACATGTAGACCAGTTGCAGTTGAGTGAGTTCTATTGGTCTATTATTTGGTGGGGTCAGTGTGGCATCAAATCATCATCATAGAACTGTGACCCCTCTATGGATACCCCAAGCTTATGCAGTGTGGGTGTGTTTCCATATTATCGATTGATTTTTCTCAGTACTCTTCAAATATAGACTCACTAGCATGCATAATGTATCCCTTTGAGAGGTTCGAAGTGATCCTCACCTCCTTCATGTATCCTTAGATAGGGTTTGTTGGAATAGACATGAATATTATTTACATAGGTGTGCATCCCCAATATATAAATATGTTTCTAGTTGGGTTTGGTGTCCCCCAATGAGACCTAGGAATTAACCCACACTAATGAAAAAATAATATACCAATGGTTTAGAACCACCGGTATAGGCCCTCGAACCATTGGTATAGCCTATACTAATGGTTTGGAGGACATTTAGACCATCTTCTATCGGCATAGACCTATACCAATTATTTTCAAGAAAGCATTGGTGTAGGGATATACTAATGGTTTGGATAAACATTGGTATATGTATTTGGAATTTTCGGACATATAACAACGTTTTATACAAAAATGTTGGTATATGGGATTATAATGGAAGATATACCGATGGTTTTGGACAAACCGTTGGTATAAACACGACCTATACCAATGGTTTTTCCAAAACTATTGGTATACAATCTTATTATATAATCTATACCAATAGTTTTTCCAAAACCATTGGTATAGGGTCTCTCTATGATACCTATACCAATAGTTTTGGCCAAAACATTGGTATTGGTCCATTAGAATAGGTCGAATATCTTGAAGTGACTCTATCAGTGTGTCGAGATCTGATATTTCTGATGTGTTAGTAGTCTGATAAAGTGATTATCTTAGATAAATCACTTTATTTTCTTTTGGTGGTCTACCATGATGATGTCCCTATGTGGAGTTTTAGGAATTGGCATGAAAAAATCTACACAGTCATCAATCCTATGCTTAGTGAGTTTTTCCAAATATGGGATAGGGTGTGATACACTTTTCTATTTTTCATGTTTCAACTAGGGTCTGGAGTGTCCCCCAATACTCCTTAGACTGATCCCCTAACTATGTTTAGAGATCTACGAGGTTACTGGGTAACTTTTCCCAACAATATCCAACAAGTTTTCCCTCTTGGATTGTTACCACTAGATATTGTAGGGTTGTTCCATCAGTTTAGTGATACCTAATCTCAGTTGAGTGACATCTTGGATGTTAGGGATGTGACTTCCTTGTGATTCCCAATGAGTGGTATCCCTTAGTTGTATGCCATTAGGGATGTCTGGCATCATCGAGAGAATACTCCAAGATGAGTGTTACCATTTGATCTTTGAGCTGGTTGCTTTGGCTGGTTACATGTTTGAGGACCATCAGAACTAGAGCATGTTATGGGTATATCTTGGATATTTTGGGATACCTAATAGTATGTGTAAAATTCATTGACAAACCAAGGGGTGGTGAGTTGAAAATCATTCTATATGTGAGGAGTGGTTGAGATGAGTTTTCTATTTCACTTGGGGTTTCTCCTCTAGCTTTAGGTCGAGTTAACTGATGACTATTAGTTGCTGACTTTGTTTTGGGTTTTTGGAACCTACTGGGTATTTTTATTTGTAACTATTATGAATTATATTAATAGTTGGTGATATTAACTTTTTGGTGAAAGGTTTATTATGTATTATAAGAAAAAACATGATTTATATATTATCCAAAAATATATGAACATTTATTAGAGTCACATGGTGAAATACCAGAAAAATTTTGATTTTGATATTTCATACACCCTAGTAAGGGGAATTTCATTTCTAATGCTTTTAGTAGGAAATTCTTGACATGGACCATGAAGGAATCCTCATAAGAGTGAAATCTAATGGATCTATTTTCTTAGTTTTGTGTGGGAGTTTAAGGGAATGATTCTGATGTTTTTTTGGTAAGAATACAATTTACCTCCTATATTCTATAGATTATTCTTTGGGATAAGAAACTTGATGATTAATTCTATGGAATTAGGGACACACTTTATAGTGGGGTGAAATTTGGTGAATAATCTTTCTTTTCAAATATTATACAATGTTTTTAGAATTGGTGCGTTGTACCTCTTCCAATGAGAAAGGTTGTGATAGGGGATTTCCATAATTACTAGTGGGTGGTTCACCCTAGAACCACATAGATTATATATGATATGTGGTGAATATTATAGTGTAAAAGTATGATACAATACATCATTGACATTTTATCTTATTGTTACACCTACTAACAAGTCAAAGACGAGCACTGGAGAAATTTGGGATTAATTATGCCTCTTCAAGTTCCAACTTAAAAGTGGGATGTGATTTGAATATATTTCTTAGTGGGATTTCTACATACCCCTTGACGGAGGAATATTATATGGGTTGTGTTCAATAGGATGAACAATTATGTTCACTTCATACCAATTCAAGATACAACCAAAGTTGAGGATTTGGGTTTTATCTACATGAAAGATATTGTTACATTTCATAGAGTTCCATATTCTATAATCTCTAATAAGTATCCTTATTTTACTCCTCACTTTTGAAGAGGTATCTAGGAGTGTATGTGATCCCAATTGCATTTGAGCATGGAAATTCACCCTCATATGGATGTACAGACATAGTGAGTTTTACAGATTCCTGAGGACATTCTAAATACTTGTGTTATTGATTTTGGTGGAGCTTGGGATGCCAATTTAGGACTAGTTGATTTTTACTATAATTTTTTTTCCAATACCTAATCCTAATGGATCTTTTTGGGGCCTTTTAGGGCTGGAATTACATATATACATTATGCTAGTTAGACTTTAGTGAAAGTTCCTTGGTGGGGTTGAGTTTGGTCCAAGGGATGATGATGATAATTCAATTGATTTGTCAGAGAATTTTTATGTAAAAAAGATGACATTGATCCTATGATTATCATATTTAGTGATCATTAGAGATGTCTATTGGTGACTAGGTTTTTTTGAGAGTTTCACCTCAGTTGGGCCACCAACGACTTGGAAAATAGGGAAATATTACACCAGGGTTTGTGGGTAATTTTGAGATTATTGAGTGAGTGGGGAAAGTGGCCTACTATTTGGAACCTCAACCATAGTTGACTTCAATCGAAAACGTGTTTTATGTATCATAGATTCAAAATAATATTTCTAACCCTTCTCATTTTTTAAGTTGGGAAAATATGTATGTTGAACCAAATTAATTCATGATTGAGAATCCAATCAGGATTATTGATGACGAGAAATGGTAATTCATGGGAAGATGATAAATTTCATCCATATGATATGGTATAATGGTTCTTATTGGAATGAGACTTGGTATTGCGAGTCATTATTAAAAGATAAATGGACCCATATATTTGATATAAAAACTTCTTGATAGGATTTCTGGGGACAGAAAGTGTTTATGCTGGGGAGGTTGTAACATCCTATTACTTTATTTCAGGTTCTTCTAAATTCTTTTTTTTGTTTCCCTCCTTTTTGTTTTGGTATGTTTCAGGCCTCTCAATAATGGAGATATATTTTTGTAAAACATGACCTAAAGTTCAGGGATGTATTAATTTTTAAATTAATGACGTCTAAGTATAAATGTGTCAATGGTACCAAGGTGGAATGTTCATTAGTATTTTGGGGTTTTTAGTAGGGAGTTACGTCGTGGTGTAGGGGATTTAGTGAGGAGATTCCCAGTTATGGTGTGGAGGAGGTTTCTATGACATAAGGGTTCAAGGGATGTATTTGGCCAATTATTTAAAAATGTACACCCTTATAACGTAGGGAGTTAACTACACCGTGGAGCCTAAGGGAGGAGTTTGGGATGTCTATTCCATTTGGGGGGTAGCTACAAAATGGAATATAATAAGTTGTAATAGAGAATTACCCTAGGTGAAATAGATTTATGTGATATCTTAATCATTGTTTTATATGTCAAGTTGACTAAAGCTGGATGTGGCATGGTCTAGGGTGGTTGCTCCATAGTCTGGTTGTTTTCATCCTTTTTGTACCATGGCATTGGGGGTTGAGGCGTGGTTTGTGTTGTTATAGAATTAAAAGAACCAAGACATATTTTATATTAAATTTTATCTTTCAAGACTCCCATTTTATCTTTTGGATCATGAAGTATCTCTAGAGGCATTTTAACTTCTCCGAACTCTTTTCTTCTTAGATCAAATCTTTGATGGAAGTGTTTGGTTCCTCTCTGATAAGTGATCTATCCCCATTTTTTATTTCCCTATTATCTACTCTTATCCCCTTTTATAGTTATGAATCATTATGTTAATGATTTATTAGATATATGTTTTGATTTAAAGTGTTTATTTGGATACATCTTGATCTTATGCGCCTTCAACTATCTACTAGCGTTCTTGTCATGGGTGTTTTATCATTTTATTACTGATTAAAAATTGGTGGTTCTATAATGTTTCATCCACAAAATTGAAACCATATTTTTTTTTGATTTATTCAAAGTGTAATTAAAATTATTTTCTATTCTTTTAATTAAAATGAATTTTTTGTATGATTTCAAAGGCATGTGTTATTAAATAAAACCCCATTTTGGGTGGTTTCGAGACATGGAATTATTTGTGAAAAGATGGATTCTGATGGAAATAATTTAGTAAAATTATTTTATTTTATTTGATAAAAAATGGAATGAAAATAAATATGAATTAAAAAGGGATGAATTTAAATAAAACATATTATTTGATTTTTAAATGAAAAGGCATGTTGAAAACTAAAATTGGGAAATTGTAATGTGAAATGATTTGAAATTGTTATTTTTTCTATATTTGATTGATTGATTTACCAAAGAACGTGTATCATAGGTAATTAGTTGTAATTAGGACAAGAAAACTAGGATTTTACCCCTATAACTAGATTGAAAATGATAACACTGACATAAACTTACTGTAACAAGATTTTCCTCAGTGGGTAGTTGTGTCCCGACAACCTAAGTTGTGGGATGTGTGCACACACTGATTCGAGTTCACTAATGAGTAGTGTGAGGATCCTATTACTAGAAACTTATGTAATGAATGGTTTAATACATGGATTTATGATATTCTTGATTTTATTTTTAAGTTCCATTTATTTATGTAAATTTTTTATTCATTGCAATTGATTTATATAAATGTTTCATATAAAACTTTCTTGTAAACCTGTTTTGATATATCTGAAATCAATTTTTATTATGAAATAATGTTTTGTTGAAAATTTTTAAATTCCATGACATGACTTTTTTATGGAAATTGAAACCATATTACGTTAAATTGTTATGTAATTGATTATAGAACACTTGGTGAGACCCTACTAGGGTTTATTTCTCACACCATACCTTTAACTATATGTGCTTGTAGATTATCTTATGATAGGTTTATAAAAAGTAAAAGCACTACTTGGAGATGTTTTAAGTTATTGATCCTTGGGATCCAGAGTGATGGAGGAGACCAGTGGATATGTGATCTACTTTTTACATGGGATATGTATGAGTTTTTCTATCTTTTAGATGTGTGTATTTGAATGAAGTACTATTTGAGTACTGTTTTACCAGTTTCATTATGATAATTTCTTCCTTTAGAGTGTTGGTAATACCAAATTGTATCCTTTATCTTCCACTAAATTTCATAAAATTATTTCCATTATTATTATTTTATGATTCTAGGTGCTAGTAACCAACCCATGTAGACCAAGATCACCCTTTGGTCCATGTTAGGGCCGACATAGTTATCTGGGTACCTGGGTATCTGGGATGGTTCATGACATAGAAGGAGCATGAATATTATTTAATTTTGGTTTTTTAAATCTTGATAAAGAATAAAATATATATGAATTTCAGTAATTGTTACTTCTATTTGAAATATGTGGAATTTTTAGGAAATGTTGTTTCAAGTGAGGGTATTTATGAGAATCCTTTGAAGGCCAATGTAACCAAGGTGTTATAGACTTTTCTTTGACTTAGTTTGGTACTAATGATGTTTGAAATAAAAAAATAACTATTTTTAACTCAATAACCAATTTAGAAAGGTAAAATTTTCAATTCATATGAAACAAGAAGTGCTAGAAAAGTATCTAAGGGACCAAATAAATGGTTGGCCATTTCACCTACGATAACCTAGACTTATAAAGAATAAGGAATTATAATTATAATTTATTATTTTAATATATTTTATTGTTATTTCTTAATAAAAAATTGGGAAATGATAGCATATACACCATTAAAACGGGAAACTCATGAGTAATATTATCCAACTCAAGACTTAGAACAGGAAAGAGTGCTCTGATAGCTCAAATTTAGGAATGATTTTTAATTAATAATGTTATTTATAAATGAGTTAATCATGGATAATTTATTTATTTTTTAATGTGTTATTATAGGATTTTACTTTAGGATGTATTTGGAGATGTTTATAAGAGTTTCAAGAAAGAACAAGGAAATCATATAATAATATGAAGTTTTTTAGTATGATTAATCAATATGAGAAGGAAAGAGAGTCACAATATTTCTTGGGGCAGTTTTTTGTGATATGAGTTGAAAAATTATAGAATTAATATTAAATTTGAACCATGATGAAGATACAAAATATATTATATAATTAACCCAAACTATTATTCCATAATGAGGCTACTGTTACAACATGATCTATTTGGAAATTGTTATGAATTTTTTTATCCTAATTGAATATTTCAGAGGTCATGGAATGATTTTTTAAGATATAGAAATAATAACATTATGTTTACTATTTATCCATAATTATAAGTCCTAGTGGATAAAATATAGGAATGATACATGCATTGCACCATGACACTGATCCTTGGTGCATAATGACAGAATTTAAAGAAAATTTGAAAACCTTAATATTTATATAATTTTGGATACTAGAAGATATATTTTTGGTAAGATACTTGGAATATATCCCTTGGTTTTAAATGACTATTTTTTATAGATTATGATATAAAAATTAATTGAAATAAATATGATAGATATTAAAATTCATTGAGGTTGAATTTCTCCATAAATTGATGTCACTAATTCAAAGAAATTCATCATTCAATTTTGGTGGATCACTTACTGGAATACTTGGTCAGTGGATAGAAGGGTAGAGGCTATTTTTTTTTTATAATTATAGGTGTTTCTCTCAGCAATAAAAAAGATAAAATATTTTGTTTATGTTAAAATACAAGGGATAAACATCATGTGTTGAGTTTTATAATAAAGAGTGATTGAATAGTTGGTTTCATTTGTTTTTAATAGTAATTAGAGTTGAATTAATGAATTCATTAGTACTAGTTTACATATTTAATCCTTATTTATATGTGATAAATATTTAATGATTTAAAATTTATTATCAATGAATAAAATAATTTCTGAAATTATTTCTTGACCATAGATTGTGTTTGAGTAAATAAGTTTAAATATGGTTTTGGATTTCCAAGTTATTATGTGAATTGAAGTACTTGATCTTATGAAAATAGGAGTTTAGTAAATTGAGTTTAAATTCCAAGACTAAGGATTTTATTATATTTAATCCCAATGACAAAATAATTACTCATTAAGAACTTTTAAATTTCAATTATCTCATGATCCAAAATTTATAAAAACTCAACACACCTTCATAATTCAGAGTTTCTTCTAATTATCTTTGTTTTATTTTATGTCTTTAAAATTGAAAAACACACTTTTATATAAGGGTTTATTTCTAGATATACTCATTTATATTGGTTTGATCTTAGAAAATCCACATACAATGCCTTTTTTGTTAGTGATACAAAGAGAAATATTACATATCTATAGTGAGAGATTTGACACACACAAACAAAAATTATAAAAATAAAAAATATATATTCACATAAAAGATGAAAGATATGACGCTAAAAATATAGTTGGTGTTGCTTAAATATTATTATTACACCATCCATTATCATCTCATAATGGTGAATAAGGTATCTTATGCCTTAAACATGCTAGGACATGGGGATATATTTTCAATGAAAATTGAGCATGATACAATGATCAATGATTGAGTAAATTTAGTTCTAGGAATTTTAAGGGAATGGATGTTATTGTATCTTTCTCACATGATTACTCAAAAATTATTACTAAATAATATTGATAATAATGAATGAAATGGTGTAGTGTTTCTATTTTAAATGGTATGTTTTCTATGTCAGGAATTTATAGGGAAGGATTATTCTATCTTGGAAGGTCATTATGTTCTCTATCTATGATTAAATTAAAGAAATAATTGTTTGAAAAATATCATAGATCTACCTTATTGATGGGATAACCAAGATTCATGTGAATATTCAAAGACAATATTTTAGTGATAACATGAAGTAGGAGATAACTAATTATACTTCAAATCATTTGGCATGTCAAAAATTCAAATTTAAGGGTAATATGCTGAAGGGGATCATGCAATTAATGTAAATACCACTATATGAGTAAGATAATATTATAATAGTTTTAATTATAAGTCTTCAAAGATAATTAATGTAGAATAATTCCATATGGGAAATGGATAAATATCTAAAACAAGTATTCCATTTTATAACTATTAGATAATATTTATCCCTTAATAATATTTATAATCTCTATTTAATAGAAATTTTGATTCTTGAGGGAACACCTATCTAAAATCTATTTATTCATTATTCAAGGTTCACGTAATTATATTGGAGTAATTTTTAATGGGAAACAAGTAGGGAGTTACATCATAACACTACTTATCAAACTTAATCTAATAGAAATTTTGAAAGGATTATCCATACATTGGAGGATATGTTAAGGGATTTATCACTTGATTTCGAAAGAAATAAAGAACAACAACACACACTAGTGGCATTCTCATACAATAATAGTCATCATTTGAGAATTTATATGACATCACATGAGTCTATATATATAAATAAATGTTAAACTTTATATTATTGGGGTAAAGATAGTGAGGGGAATTTGTTGGGATGAAATTTTATTTAAGAGGAAATAAAAAAATAAATGCAATTCATCAATACATAAATCTGTCTTAGAGTAGAAATATGGAAAATATAGCCAACATGTGACAATATTTGGATTTAAAAGTTATAGATAGAATATTATTAAAATTTTCTCCATGGAAAGGCACTATTATATTTAGAAAGAGGATAAATTGAATTATGGAATACATTTGTCCCTATAAAATATTAGGGCAAATTTGATATATGATATACTATTTTATATAATACCTAACTTATATCAAGTTAACAATGTGTTGAACATATATATAAAAAAGAATTTCACGTAAATCCCTTTTTATATACTTGGAAACAAATGATAACAATTAGAGTCAAATCTCTCTTATTAAGGGAAACAAATCAAAATTATTGACTTGAGGGACCATGTGTTATAGATTCGAACTAAACTAGTAAAAGTGTTA
The DNA here is from genome assembly GCA_963277665.1 of Viscum album. Lineage (NCBI taxonomy): Eukaryota > Viridiplantae > Streptophyta > Magnoliopsida > Santalales > Viscaceae > Viscum > Viscum album. The sequence goes on from OY728151.1 coordinate 1,223,138,561, forward strand.
TGAAGGAACAAAATATTTGAAAACAAAACTAGAGTGATAGAGAAAATAATGGGGTAAAAGTAAAAAAATTGGGTTTTGGATAAAAAATGATTTGAAAATTTCAAGAGAAAAAATTATACAAGGAGGACGGGGTGAGAGAGAGTAAGAACTGGTGGGGAAAAATATATTTATACCTTAATAAGTTTTTTACTATGTTTTTTTTCACTATAACATATATCATGAATTTTAATCAAAACCATAATAAATTTAATTCTTTTACTTAAAACGTATAGTTTTTCTGCAATATATGTTTTGTAGTCATATATGTGCAATTATTAAAGTAATAAATATTTTTCTTAGTGAATATAATATTTATTTTTAATGGATTTAATCTTACTATTTTTTAAAAAATATATTTTTTATATTTATAAGATGAATTTGATAAAATGGATCATGCATTTGAAAATTGGATGTCTATATTAGATAAGAGGGTATATATTATATTATATTTATAAAATGTAAACTATTATGATAAATAATTAATTACAATAAAATAAGGTAAAATCATATATCACAGTTTTTATTTAAAAAAATTCATATATATATGTTATATAAGACCTTTTTTAGCATTATATGTATATTTTACTTCTCTATTTTTTTCACCCAACCCACTTGACTCCCATGTAACTTTAAACCATCCTTTATTTAGTCAATGTTATATGGAATTACTACTCAAATTTTCCTATAAATAGTCACCACTACACACTATACTTTTTGCATAAATTTTTCTTTCTCTTTGATAGGTTGGTTTTAAATTTGTGATGAAAATCCTTCTCTTTCTCTATATATCTATTCCTTAGAATTAAAATCATTAAATTCAGTTTCCTTAATTATTATTTCTTATCCATTATTTTAATTCCCTTATAATTAAAAATTCATAAGGATTTTCAAATTTGAATTACTAAACTCTTCTCATGAGTCTTTTTTTATTCTCTTATTAATTTGGAATCCTTATATATTATCATTATGTGGTATCTATGTACATAATTTATCTATAGTGTTTTAAGTATGAATTTTTTGATGGGGGGGATATATTCAAAGTGTGAAGAAATATACCGGTTTTGGCCTTTAAGATGACCTTCATGAATAGACTTTTTTGTTGGTATAAGTGTACCTTAAATATTGAAGTTGAATATCCAGAGTGTTTTTTCTTAAAGAATTTTGTTTACCCAATGTTAATTAGATATATAATTATATACTCTTAAATTTAAAGAGTATTTATCCATAAATATCTTGATTTTTTACATTATGTAATTATTTTATCAAGGATTTCCATAAACAGACACCCACTTCTCTTGATTACTATAATGAATGAAAATTTTATCAATAGAAATTCCCTTATTATAATTACATCATATAATGTAAATAAGAAAACCACATAGAGAACATAATACATACATTATAAATGAATAATGAATGAAATAAGTGGCATTTTCAAAAATCAAGGAACCTTTACCGATGGAATAGTAACATGACCTTTGGAATCATAATGTGACCCATAGGAATATTAATCTTACCAATAGAATAGTAAACTCACTAATTAAATTCTATATAAAACTTAACCATATCATAAATTAAAATATGATATACATATATCATAGAATAAGTATATAAATGTTTTAGAAATTATTAAGTTTTTCTATTTTTATAAAACATAAGTGTTTATTTTCAATTTTATAATTCATATAATTTTTAAAAGAAAATTTATTTCTAGAAAATGCATTTATAAATTAATATTTTTTTATTATCATTATACGCTAATTTTATGAGACCTTAATTAATTTTTCAAAGTTTTATAAAATTAGTTAAAAATGGTATGATTACTATATTAACATAAATTTACAATAATTTTATTATAATAATGTAACAATACATCATCATTTATATCCCCTCTCATTTTTTACTATAAAAGAAAACATCATCCAGGATGTATTAATTTATCACATTCAAGGATGAAAAAGTTTTCATCTTTCGTTACCTCATTCAAGGCTACTCATAAAACAATTTTTATGGTTAAAATATATTATAATATATGTATTAAAGCCTATTTGACATTCTTTAACCATTTTATATACATTATATTAATTAATAAAAGAAAACTAGTTGGTAATGATTACAAAATTGCAATAATAATCAGAATGATTATCACTAACGTCTTATCTAATGATTTATTATCACCCCAAATAACTGAATTAATTTTAAAACTAGTTAATATTATGGATTTTAATTAATAAAATATAACTTCATTTCTAGATATCTATTCCCATTTCACGTGATATTTCATACATTTTTTCATGTGAACATATCACAAAAACCAAGGAAATGAACACTCATGAATGATGAAATTTTATCTTATAACTCCTCAAAAAGGCCATAAATGAACATAAAAAAATTACAATAAATAAAATAAATTTATAAAAGGTTATTAATTAATTAATCAATGGATTTAATTTTATTATCTAGGACATCAAGATTAAGTGCAGAACCGTTTTGGACATACTGTAAGGAATTCATTTTGATTCTCCATTTTTCATTCAGGTTATGGTCACTCTCTCTTTACCCCAAGGTAATTTCTATTTATTTTTATATAATTATTATAAATTATATTTTTATGTTACAAAATAATGTATCCATATCATTTGATACTTATTTTATGTGGAAATAAATGTTTTAATAAGGTTTCCTTCTAAATTCTTCTCGATAAGAAAGCCCGATTAAAGGTAACTTCCCAATTTCATACCTATTCTCAAGAACACTCAAAAATAAGTTTTAAACCAATATTATTTTTCTAGAATATATATTTTTAACATGAAAAACTATATTTTTTCATTTATTGTTTTATACCAACAATTATGCCTTTTCTGTTTTAAAGTACCTTTCAAATTTTACCTTAAACCGCACTAAAAGTTTTTATTTCTACGATTTCTTAAACACAATTTTAATTTGTTTTAAATTAAATTTTACACCACTTGTCATGATATATGACTATTTTCCGTTATTAAAGTACATTTATGATTTAAATCAATTCTTTAATGAACACAATTATCATATTCTCTTTTTATATTCCTTTTTACATGATTATGATACCCAATTCACTCCATAGGTAACCCTTATATTTATGTTTGACACATTATATATGATTATTTTTATGGAATACATATTCATGGAAATTTTATGGTGGGTGAATCCATATATCACTCTAATTAATTGGGTAATGTTTAGTCTCATGATATGCCATGTGGAATGGTCTTGGTGGTTATCCTTGGCTCGTGCTCCATGTGCAATGATATTGGTGGTTACTGTTGACCCATGATCCCCCATGTGAAATGAGCCCCGAATCATGCTTATTTCATTTTTTATTTTGCTTCAACATTCCTATTATTTCATGATTACATGATCCCATGTTCTATATTTTATGTTTCCATATGTTTATTCTTATTCCATGCCTTTTTATGTCATCAAGTTATGCCGTATAACCCATGTGCTAAGTTTTATTCTTATGTTTATTCCCATAATAATATTTTTAGCTCATCCATTTTGTTCATATATTCCCTAGGTTATCCTATGAAGATATAAGATCTTAATGGAAGTTTGGATATCATTATGGATATTAAATAAAAGATGTTTTTAGTTTGGTTTTCATGTTTTAAAATTATGTACTTAATCTTCCAAATACATTAGACATTATGATCCTTGGTTGTATTTGATGGTAAATTATGAGTAAAATCATGTAATAATAAGTGTAAAATTATAGGGATGTTAAATTTGGTATCAGATAATGATCTAGTTATTTTTGGAGATTAGGACTAGAGAAATTTAGTAATAACCCTAGGGATAATTCTCTCACCATGGATAACCTAGATTGAAACATAGGGAATCAGAAGTTAGGATATTCTTTCTATTTACAAGTTTATCACACTATGTTCAAAGTTTTATTTAATATGATTATTATCTAAGTATTCAATCCCATTAATTATACTTTATTCTTTTAGTTAATTCCTACAAATCGAAGAACCTTTATCAATAATCAATGTGTAGGAACTGTGATGATTTCCCCAATGATATGACAAATATAATAGGAACGGGTGATAAAAACTTCATGTCTATACTTTCTCAACTAGATAAAGTTATGAATAATAACTTGAATCAAGTAGAACACCCGTTTATCCTAAGAAAGATAAATTTGTGGTTGAATCCTTTATACAGAAAATTCCTCCCATATTTAGTGTATCTTATGATCCCCTCCTCACAGAACAATAGATTAACTCCATTAAAAATATATTATCTTTCCTCCAGTGCTTAGAAGAATAGACATTTGTGTTGGCAGTCTAGTTTCTTGATGGGGAAGCTGATCAGTGGTGGAAACTAATCAAGAACAGAAAGTTCAAGGAGTAAATTAATTATATATAATGAGAAGATTTAGAGAAAATATTTTTCAATAAATATTTTACCCAAACCTTCCATATTAATATGGAAAGTGAGTTCCTAAAATTAAAGAAAAAGGAAGATGAGTCTATAGGGGAATATGAGGAAAAATTTACAAGGCTTTCATGATATGAACCCAACTTTTTCATGAACACTGAAAGCAACATGGGTCACTTTTTTAAATGAATAAAGTTGATTCTATAAAAATAATTAGTGATCCAAGACTTTGATAGGTATGATTAAATTTATCATTGCTCCCTCAAGGTTGAAATGAATACTATAGACACCCAGTGGTCTCATTATCCCGAAGATAAAAAGAAGAAAATAGATTTTAATATTAGTGGATCAATAGAGAAATCACACGATGAAAAGAAAACCCAATATCCCATGTGTTAAAATTTTAGGAAGAAGCATCTTGGGAACTGTCCAAAGGGAACATGGAAATACTTAAAATTTGGAAGAATTGGGCATTAAGATATTAAATATCTAAGGGATACAAATAATCCCAAAAATATGGAATAAGAAAATAATATTCAGATCAACACTCAACCTATAGTGCATTATTTCAACTGCAAGGAATATGTGAATTATGGAAAAAATTTCCCTAAGCTAGGGGTGGTTGGAGGCAATCAAAAAAAAATCCAAGGTAATATTATATTACTAATATTGAGGTGGATCCCAAAAATGATGTGGTGAAAGGTACGCTTGTTATTCATTCAAGAATAGTGAATGTACTATTTGATTCTAATTCTACTCATTCTTTCATATCTTTAAAGTTTAGTAGAACTATTCAAACATCACCTCCAAATATGGATGTTGAATTATCTGTGAGAATAGTAAATGGGGAAATTATTATATCCATTGTATATAACACCACCCTGATTAATTTTTGTGGACTAAAACTTTGAGAAATTATTATTTTACTTTGGAGGATTTTGACATTATGTTGGGCATGGGTTTACTATCATTATACAAATCCAACATCAGCTGTAAGTAAAGGGGGGTCAATCTTCACATCCCGACGCATCGTTTGATTCTATACAAGTGTAAGGAGGAGGATTAATCTACATAAAAATCAACATCCAGATTTTGGATATTATTACCTTATGATAAATCATATATTTTTTAACTGATTGAGAAAAAGAAGAGAATCATACTCGAAGAAATTCCTATTGTGATGAACTACACTAATGTGTTCCCCATAGAGTCTTATGACCTTCCTCATATTGGGAGGTTGGGTTCTCAATTGAACTTATTCTTGGATATCTACATATATCAAAGACAACTTATATAATGGCCACCATCAAGTTAATGGAATTGAAGAATCATATATAGGAGAATCTTGACAAGGGTTTTATACACCCGAGTGCTTCACCATGGGGTGAACAAATCCCCTTTTTCAAGAAGAAGGATGCATCAATGAACCTATTCATCGATTATCATGAGATAATTTAAATAACAATAAATAATAAGTTTCATATTCCATGGATAAATTAATTGTTCAATCAGATATGTGGGGCCCTTTATTTCTCAAAGGTGGACCTTCAGTTGGGATATCACCAATTAAATGTAAACGAGAAAGATATTCCCAAGATCACATTTTCAGAAAGGTATGGATACTATGAGTTCATATTGATTCCCTTAGGACTCACTAATGCTCCAAAAAATTTCATGTACACTATGAGTAGAGTCTTTAGATTCCACCTGGACAAATTTTTGGTAGTCTTTATCGATGAAATTCTGATATACTACAAAGGTAAGGAGAAGCACGAGGAGTATTTGAATACTGTTCTAAAGACTCTAAAAAGGGGTAAAATCTATGAAAAGTATAGTAAATGTGAGTTATGGATGGGGGAAGTATCATTCTTGGGGCATGTAATCACTAGAAAGGGAATATCTCTAGACCCTTCTAAGAAAAAGGAAATCGAAGAGTGGCCCATGCCAATATCTGTAATGGAGATCCATAGTTTACTTGGTCTAGATGGGTATTACAGATGATTTATGAATAAATTCTCATGATTTTAAACCCACTAACCAAGCCAAATCAGAAGTGAGTGATGTTTGAATGGACCAGTGAATGTGAGGACTATTTCAAAGAGCTAAAAAAGGCTTATCATTGCACCAACACTCACACTTTGGAAAAGTATGGAAATATTTGTGGTGAAAAATGACTCTTAAAATAATGCATTAGGATGTGTAATGATGAAAAATTATAAATTTATAGCCTAATCCTTAATTCAATTGAATATTTAGGAGAAAAACTATCCCACACATGATCTGGAGTTAATGGAAGTGATATTTGTCTTGAAAATCTAGTGGAATTACCTATATGGGGTAAAGTGTGAAATATAAAATGATTATAAAAGACTCAAGTATATATTCACACAAAATGAGCTTAATATTCACCATCAAAGTTTGTTAGAGCTCATCCAGGATTATGGCTGCTCAATCAATTACCATTCGAGTAAGGAAAATAAGGTGACAGGTTCTCTAAGTAGAAAAGATCTTGCATCTTTATCAAAGGTGTGAATTGAAAATGGTACAATATTCCTAGACCTATAAAGTATGGACATGAGTATCATTATGTAAGGAACATCATTAATCCTTTCTCAAATGATTTCTCAACCATCCCTTATGGAGAAAATAAAGAACGATCCAAGAAATGATGTGAAAATACAAAAATGTGTGTAAACTATCGAAAATAGTTAATCCCTTGTGTTTAAGATAAATGAGGATATATTTATAAGATATGGGTCAAAAATATGTGTACCATTCAATTTAGAGATAAATAATGAGCTTCTGAATGACGTGTGTAGCTCAACCTTATCTATTAACCTAAGGAGTACCAAGATGTATCGAGATCTTCAAGAAAAATATTGATGAGAAAATATTAATAATGAGATCATTTAATATACATCAAAATAACTAGGATGTCAGTAAGTGAAGGATAAATGAAAAAATTATAAAGGGATGATAAAACCATTACCCATACCAACATGGAAATCAGAAAACATCACCATAAAATTTATCACCAGACATCTGAAGACATCAAGAAGAAACAATGCTATATGGGTTGTTGTGGATCATCTTATAAAGCCATCTCAATTTATCTAAATTCAAGATGACTAATCACTAGAGAAACTTACAAAAATATATATAAGAGAAGTGGTAAGGATTAATGGAGTATCACTATATATTTTATCCAATCAAGATCGAAGTTTCACCTAAAAGTTTTGGAAAATTCTCAAATATGCTCTAAAATCTAAGCTAAATTTTAGTAAGTCTTATCATACTAAAACTAATGGAGAATCTGAGCGGATGATTCATACATTAGATGAAATTTTTAAAGAATGTTATTTGGACTTCAAGGGAATATGGGACTAATATCTACCTATGGTTGACTTCTCTTACAACAACAATTTCCATTCGACCATCCAAATGACTCCATATAAAGCCCTTTAAGGTATTATCTATAGAACTCTAGCATAATGTGATGAAGTCATTGAACGTAATATGTTAGGAGCTGAAATGGTTGAAAAGGTGAAAAAAATTCAACAACATTTCGAGGTAGCCCAAAGTTGAAACAAGATCTATATATAAAATCATTGACTAGACACAGATTTTAAGGTTGGAGACATGATATTCCTCCATATATCTCCTTAGAAGAGGATTATGTTATTTGTGAAGAATAGAAAGCTACGTCCTAGGTACATTAGAACATTTTTGATTCATGATCATGTAGGAGATATGTCCTATCGACAATCACTTCCACCTACCATGTCTCAAGTACATGATGTATTCCATGTCTCCCTCATGAGGGAGTACATACTAGATCAATCACTTGTACTAAATTTAGATGTTGTACAACTGGAAAATGATATCTCATATGAGGAGCAACCAATGAAGATCTTTTATTGTAGAGATAAATTTCTACGCAACAAGACTACTCACGTAGTCAAAGTACAACAAAGGAACTATATGTATGACATGGCAACATGAGAACTGGAGGAAGAAAATAAGGAGAAATACCCTCACTTGCTTTCACTATAGTATGTAAACTTAAATTTTTGAGGGAGAAATTTCATAAGGGGGAAGAATATAACGAACCATAATTTTATCAATGGAAATAACCTTCTTATAATTATTACATATTGTATAAATCACATAAAACCACATAAATAACACAATAAAAATATTATAAATGAATAATAAATGAAATTAGTGGAATTTTTAAAAATTAAGGATCCTATACCAATGAAATAGTAACTTGACATTTGGAATATTAATGTGACCCTTAGGAATAGTAATCCTACTAATAGAATAGTAACCTCACCAAAGAAAGTATATATAAAATTTATCCATTTTATAAATTAAGATATGATATAATTATATCATTGTATAAGTAAATAATTTTTTTAAAAAATTATTAATTATGTGTTGATATTTTTATAAACCATAAGTTTTTATTTTCAATTTTATAATTAATATAAATTTTTAAAAGAAAATATATTTACATAAACTATATTCATAAATTAATATTTTTTTCTTATTATTGTAATGTTATTTGATGATACCTTAATTAATTTTTCAATGTGTTATAAAATCAGTTATAATTTTAAAATTGGTATTTTCCTACTAAATAATAATTTTTATTAAAAATTAAATTTATGTTATTTAGAAAAATATTTTCACAAAATATATTCCATTTTTGAATTATACACACTAAGAAATGGTTAGATGAATTTGTGATATGTTTCAAAAATACTTGAATTTTTAGTGAATAGTAAAATATTTTAATTTATGATATAAATACATGATAAGTTAAATACACTATTAGTTGAGCCATTTCTAATATAAGAACCATAATATAGAACAAAAATTAATTATTTTGAAATATTTAGCGATAATTCTCAAACTATTTATATTCTTGAGAAAATAATAAACTAATGAATAAAACAATGTTAAAACACCCCTCTCCTCTCCTACAAATATCACCCTCACCAGCTCTAATCATCAGACCTTTGAAGATTTGATCCTTATACAAATTATACTAAACTTTCTAACCATGTCCTTCCCACCATATATAATATCCTTTGGTCTCAACAAAATATCAAAACCAATCCCCCTAAGGAGGTACCCAAGAATAAAGATTAAAGTAGTAAAATATTCTTTCTTTTCATTCAATTTCTTTTAAAGTTATTTTCATTTCTTATTCTCTCATAAAATACCATAATAAAATTGGTATAATAACTCCATTACCTTACATATAATTTAATTTTATTATGATAATGGAATAATCCATCATTATTTATTTCCCCTATAATTTATTACTAAAAATGAAAATATCATTTGTGATGTATTAATTTATCACATTCAAGGACGAAAAAGTTTTAAATTTCCATTAATAACTTCAAGAATATTCAAAAAACCATTTTTATGGATAAAAAAATTATAAAATATATATATTAAAACCTATTTAATTTTCTTTAAGCATTTTATGTGCATAATATTAATTAATAAAACAAAACAAGTTTGTGATGATCGAAAAACCACTGAAATAATATAAATTATTATCACTAACGTCTTATCTAATGATTCATCATCAACCCATATAAATTAATGAATTATAAAACCATTCAATATTTTGGATGTTAATTAATAAAATTTAACTTTATTTTTTGATATCTATTCCCATTTCACTTGTTCTTTCATACATTTATTCAAGTGAACTGATCATGAAAACCATGAAAATTAGCACTCTTGAATGATGAAATTGTATCTTATAACTCATCAAAAGGGCCAAAAAATGAACTTAATAAAATTAAAATAAATAAAATAAATGTATAAACGGTTATTAATTATTCAATTAAAAGAATTAATTTGATTATCAAGGACATTAAGATCTAGTGTAGAACCATTTTAGGCATAAGGTACGAGATTCTTTCTAAACCTCCATTTTTTCCTTTGGGTTACATTCACTATCTATTTTCCCCAATGTAAATATTATTTATTTTAATATAATTCTTATAAATTTTATTTTTATGTTCCAAACTCATGTATCCAGATTATTTCATCCTTCATAAATGGGGAAATACATGTTTTAATAAGGTTTACTTCTCAATTTTTCTTAATAAGCAAGCTCAATTAAAGGACACTTCCCAATTTGTTTACCATCATCAAGAGCACTCAAAAATATGTTTTAATACACAATTTTTTTTTATGAAATCAATATTTTTTACAGGAAAAACAATCTTTGTTCATTTCTGGTTTTATACAAACAATTATTCCATTTCAGTTTTAAAGAATCTTGAAAAGTATCCCTTAATCCACCCTAAAATGTTTTATTTATAAAGATTATTAAACACTATTTTTACATTTTTTCACTTTAATTTGACATAAATTATCAGTATATATTCCTATTTTACCTTATTAATTTCTAGGTATAATTTAAATCCATTCTTTCATGGGAACCATTATTATATTCCCTTTTGATATGCCTTTTAACATGATTATGATACCCAATTCATTACATAGGTAACAATTATGCTTATGTTTGATTCATTATGCATGATTATTTATATGGATCACATATTTAGGAAATTTATTTGATGGTTTTCCCCATATATAACTCCAATTCATTGGGTAATGTTTATTATCATGAGATATCATGTGCAACACTCTTGTGGTTATCCTTGACTTGTATTCCATATGCAACGGTCTTGGTGGTTAACTATAAATCATTATCCTTCAAATGAAATGATACTTGAATCATGATTATGTCATGTTTTATGCTTCTTAGACATTACTATGATTCCATGATTACATGATACAATGTTCTAATTTTTATTCTTCCATATGTTTATTCTTCTTCAATGCCTTTTTATGTCATTATGTTATTTCGTCTAACCAATGTGATAAGATTTATTCTTACGTTTATTCCATTACTGGGATTTTTAGATCATCCATTTTTCATGTATTCCATAGGTTATCCTATACATATGAAAGAGGTAAATGTTTGTTATGATCTCATTATGGAGATTAAATAAAAGATGTTTTTAGTTTGGTTTTAATGTTTTCAAATTATGTTCTTAGTCTTCCAAAGATGCTAGTACTTATTATCCTTTGTTTTATTTTATGGAAAATTATTCTTAAAATAATGTAAAAATATGTGTAAAAGGATAGGGTCATTATAAATGTAGTTAAATTTAAATGATTATTCCAATTTTATTAATGTTTAATGTTAAGTTATCATATATGATTTTTTTATTTTTTTATTCACTATTGTTCATGTTATGTGATCAGTGGAGATTGAACTGTATAACTCTTTAATGCATTGGATAATGTTTCATATTCAGATATACCATGTATGGGGTATTATTATGATATATTTACTTATAGGGTAACCTTGTCATAGGATTCAATTATGATATTTTCAACACAGTGGGTAACCTTTCATATGAAGTGTAACACCCCAACCCAGGGGCCCAAATACCAAGACCTAAACTAGAGTGCCACATGGAATCAAGAAATATTGTAATAAAACAAATCGAGTTAACATTCCATGTAACATGGGTCATCCCACATAAGGCCCAAATCACGTTCCTAATCTCCACGGGCAGGAGACAAGCACTGAGTGTGTCAAAACATAACCATTTGTGAATTATTTCACCCTCTAGATTAGAAAACCAAATAATAAATTCCAAATATTATCTAACCAAACAGTGAACAACAAGAAAGATAACATAAACCTTCATCAAACACAATAAAAAAATATAAACTAATTTAAACTATATTTATAATCCACTACATGAAAAAAAGATAAATGAATTTTTAAGTGGAAGATACTCAACATCTCTCTAAACGCATCTAATGATAATAAGAAACCAGCCAAACCATCACCATGTGACTCCTAAGTCACCAACCTAAAACAACACCCACCTACTTCTTACAAGAGAGAGATGAAAACCTAAAATGAGAGTCAAAACCCCAATACCTACATAAAATAAAGAGGCTTTATACCCATCCATGAGAGTATGAAATATCTGTTTAAATTCCTAGTAGGATACCACATAGATTTTATTTAATTTTTTTATATTTTAAACCTAGAATCATAGTTTTAAAATAAAGAGTATCAAATAATTTTCTTTTATATTTATAGGATACAAAATAAATGATATAACAAGTTTCTCTCTCAAAAACGTTTCTTTTAGAAATCCCAAATCATGTTCCCATTTTCCATCCATAAATCCATATTTTAATACAAATCTATTCACATGGGTCAAATATGAGTTTAGTATCCATTCCTACAAAAATATTAGAGTTTGGAAGCAAATAACCTCTTTTAACATGAAAACATTTACACAATTCTCAAATCATGATCAAGTAAAAAAGAAACAGTATAAATAAACATCTAGGGAAAGTGGAAATAAATAACACAAATATTAACTATATAAATCCATTATCAACTATAAATCACTCATCATATCAAGAGAATAAATAAACTAGGAATATGAGAAACTCACATGAAAAATAATTCAGAACAAAACACAATATATTGTACTCATCATGGGGAATAACATTAGGGGATAACATGAAAATACTAAATGTGACTAGGTAGAACCACTACCTATAGGTCTTATTATACTACCCTCACCACCCAAAGCACTATTAATTGTCCTCATTGGGGAACACCCTAATTACTAGACAAACCTAAACTATGGACTAATATCTAGTGAAAACACACAAAATACATGACATCATTATTTTGATTTTAAACATAGTTACCCCAGGTTTCCCAATGAAAAAATTTAAAGTAGATGGGAAATTTTTTTCATCCAATAATCACTTAAACAAAGCATAACACAAGGTATCAAAACAAAATATAAACTTTATATCCGGTCTCTAATACTACTCACTAAAGGCCCCTAATTAATTCATAAGTATTAATTAATAACCTAATAATTTCTCAATATGCACGAGGATGAGAAATAAATAAACTAAAATTCTCAATTAAGGTGTAACTATAAACATTTGACTCATTTAAATAAGGTGTCAAATAGGACTTTAGTTTAAGATACTAATCATACACTTTAAAATACCCCTTAAATCCATTTTTAGAAACCACATAGAATCCAAATAACAAATAAATAACAACAATAACAGTCAAAATCAACAAATAGATTCACCAAGATATTTTTTTAGATTAAACCCACCCCTAAAAATATATAAAACTCACTAAACCATAAAACACACGACTTTTTAACTCATAAATAGCTAAAAAATCATGGTTAAATCATTTCCCTTGAATAAAACCATGATTTTCATTTTATGAAACATGACGAATGAATAAAAACTCTCTTATAATGAAAATACCTTTGAATTTGTTAAATCCACCAATTATTCAAAATGAAAACCAATAAGGTTTATGGAAAACCATTTATAACTCTTACATAAATAAATTATTCAATATTTATCGACATTTCAAATCACTTTAGAAAATCAAAAATTCAAGATTATCCAAAATAAAATGAAAGAGATAGAAACACTCACCTAAATCAATGAAATCATGTTGCCTCGATGAATACCAAAATAATAGATTGTGATAGGACATTCACAACCCCTAGAAACCAAAAAATTTAATTTAAAACAACCCTTGATATGATAATCATTCACCGTGGATTCTAGGATTATAGGAAGGAAGAAGAACATGAAATAAATATAGGAAATGAGAAGGATAAGGATAAAGGGACTCATACATAGAGATTTGGTTGATGAATCATTAACAAATCATCAAAATACCACCATATATGGTGTGAAAGAGAAGATAATCAGTTGGGAGATTCCCCAAGGCTAATTGATTTGAAATGTGTGAGAATATGAGAAAGCCCACAATTAAAAAAAATGTCCAAAATTCTCATCGCAAAGAAGGATGTACAATTTACTCGCATAGTTAGAGAAACCATGCAGTTGATATGTGACTTCCTTTGAATACCCAAGGAGATTATATATAGTTTCTTGGAAGTATTTAATAGTTAGTACTAATGATGCAATAATCATGAAAAACAACACTAGAAACTCTCATTCCCTTTTCATAGTTTGGGTGCATGGGTAACACTAACTGTATGCCTAAGTATATTTTCCAAATTTCAAAAATATTACACCCTAAAACACCAATAAATATAAGAATAAACTTAATGAAAATCAAAAATCAAAATAAGTACATATCATTGACCCAATGGGTGTCACAATTCTCCCCACCTTTCCACTTTCTAACCCCATAAATTCATTGAAATTGGGAAAGGTAAAATGAATAAATACTAATCCCACTAAAAGGTTCCAAATTCATAGGCTAAGGATATATAAAAAATCTCAAAATATTTATCCATACTATGAAATTGAAACATAATTTCCAATATTGAAACTTGAAATCAAAAATCAACCTAGATACATAAAAATAAGATATATTTCTACCGAGATGAAGATTCCATAGAGAGATAGACTATATGTCTCTCCACTATTTGTAATTAATAAAATAAAATAGAAAATAAAAGGGAAAATTTTAATAATATTCATACAAACTTATAACACCAACTTAAACATAAACTATAATTTTTCTTTAGGTGTAATCAAATCCAATCTCATAAATGAATCTCTTTAAAAATATATAGAACATAAATATCATCCAAAAAGAAAACAACACTAAGCCTGAAAAATATTTCATCCATTATAAGAAAAAAAGAGAATAAATATAATAAGTTTTCCCCAAAATAGAAAAATAGTGTACCCCCCAAAAAACTATTCCACTCTAAATTACACAAACATAAAAAATGTTGCAAATTATTTCCTAAATTCAAGTTGGGTATGAATTTTATTCTTTTTACACATATTCAAATTACAAAACCTCTAAAGTTGATTAAGGAATCCACACTTATAGAAGATCCTCATATATTTTAGACTATAGGAATTAGAGTTTCTATATTTCCCACAATGGAAACATATTAAACGATTTATATCTATTGAAGTAGTGAAGATAGACTGAGAAAATAATTTGAAATTTTTATCACCTCCCATGTTTGAATACTTAATCTTTCGAACGTCACTAGTCCCAAAACCCCTACCAATGTCTATTGGAGTGGTAACTTCACTAGTCATAGGACACGTAGATAAAATCACCTAAATTATGGTCAACTAATTAACCACCTCCACATATATAGTCATTCTACATCGAAACATGGGAAAAATGAGATTCGAATGTAGGCCCATTGAAAAAACCATTCCTCATTCAAATCATCAATGGATTGTTCAAGGGATAAGGGAACCTCTCTAGAAAAACATTCACAATACTTATTCAATTATTGATCATCTTAGTGAATACCCAAAAATTCAATCACCTTTTACGTTATTACCCACCAAGAATAATACCTTTGAATATTGAAAAAATTGATATATCGCCAATAAATATTCTATAGTGTTCAATACTGTCTAATGACTTTCATCACTCCAATCCCGATCCTTTAAATAATGACACAATTCACTTTATTCCAGAGGCATCAAGATTCACTTGAAAACAAATATTTCTCTGTCCTTATCCAACCACTCTTTCACTCATTGGGGTCCTTGATCTCAAATAATTATTGGTGGATACAAGTTTAGAAACTTATAGATATGATCTGTAATCCAAGATGCAAGTGGATATGACCATTCAAAGGTAATAAAAATAGATATAAGAATAATTAACTATTTGACTCATCAATTAATTTCTTGGGGTTATATTCTAAAACAACACAACTAAAAAAATTCTATCAAACTATTTCAAATCCCCATAAAAAGGACACAAGATCATAAATAAAACAAGTAAAAAAAAATGAAAAAACGCCCTTCATAGTTTCATTTCAAAATCTTTAAAACATCTCATGATACCTTAACAAATATAAACTATAAAGGAATAATATTATTGAAAATAATTTGCATATTTAAATTCTATGTTTTTTCCAAAACATCTAAAAACATTTTCTTTCCATTTTAAAAAACTATATATAGTCAATAATAACCTCTTTAAAATTAAGAGAAATCCACCCACATGACATGGCCTAACACTATAAGGTTTTCCATCTTACTTTTAAATCACCCTATATTACATGAAAACTAATGGAATTCATTCATTGAAAATCCATCAAGATCAAAACAATTTCTTCTATTAAAATAATTATAAATGATGTTATAAAATTTTCACAAGGTATCCTATAATGATAAAATATGGGTTTTTATTAAACAGGGTCAAATACTAATCTATAAAACATATCTTTAAAACATGAAAATAAAATTTATAATCCATAATTCTAACTCAATTACTCATAAATAACCAATAATAAATTTGAAATATCAAGGGGTAAAAACAACAAATCTTCAAAATCTTTTCCACTGTATATGATGTTTCCAAATAGTAATACATGATATATGCATGGTTTGATTTAAAATTCACCCCAATCATGAACCTAAAGATTTAATCCCTTTTTCATCCCCTAACAAAGAATTTACCTAAATTAATCATGTACCTAAAACTCGTAGTAGTGGTAAACCCTATAATAACTCTTATAAAATAATCAATTATAAAAACCTTATTAAAAAAACTCATAACTACCCCTGGTAACTTGAGGCACATTATAAAGAAGCATTTTCAAGACACACCTCTTCACCTATCTATCAAGATTCAATGTTCTTATATTATATATAGAATTAACCCCCAAATATAAATAGGGATTTGATACCATTTTGTAATGAACAAAATTGGTTTAACCTACCACATCACATAAGTCAGATCTCCATAAGGTCCAAAGAACATTCCTGATCTCCATTGGTTGAAGACAAGAATTTATGGTATAAAAATATAACCATTTGGAAATGATTTCCCCTCTAAATGAATAAAACAAATAATCAATTCCAAATACCATCGAACCAGACATGGAATTACAATAAATATTATATAAATCTCCCACAAAGACATTAACAACAACAACATATAAACAACTTTAAATTAAATTTAGAATCCACTACATGAAACTAAAAAGAAAAATGAATGTTAAAGTGAAAAATACTCAACATTTACTCAAACAAAGAAAAAAATTCCTAGAAACCAACCAAACCATCACCACATGACTCCTAATTCACCGCCCTAAAACATCATCCACCTAATTCCCATAGGAGGTACGTGAAAAAATAACATTGAAGTCAAAACCTGAATACCTACATGAAACATAGAGGCTTCATACCCACCAATGTGTGTATATAGGCTGTGAGACAACTCCTAGTAATATACCAAAAAGTTTTTGTATAATTTATTTTATAAGAGAAACATTTGTAGGATCAAAATATGAATGTAGATGATCAATTACAAGAGGGGGGGGGGTAAACTGTATTTTTAAAAACATTCATTTTCAACCGTAAGGAAAACTATGTTAAACAAAGTTAAACAAGGTAAATTCACAATCCTTAAAAATAGTTTATTGAAACAAACTTTCTTAGGTTCTAGAAATATGGTTCAAAAAAGGAAACATAAGAATGGTTTACAAGGAAAAGATTCTAACTTAAAGTGTATAGAATCTTACTTATCAGAGTATGAAAGAGTACAACAAAGTATAAGAATGCTATAATTTCTTCTTTTATCAAAATATAGTGGAAATAAACTTGAAACAGAAAAAGTAACAAGTGGAAAATCTTTTAACCCAAACAGTCGGGAATCCAACAACCTTGGATAAAGGTCCCTTGATTTATACTTTCATGAAATTATATCTTACCCACACCTGGGTAATCCCCCAATAGGAATATTTGAATCTATCTTGATATCCCCTTAAGCCCTCAATCTTTAAGGTAGTCGGAACCTCTGTCTTCTTATCCCATGAATCCCTCAATTATAATCTAAAAAAATCAGAGTTTCATGAAGAAATCTGAAAATGATGTTCAGTATGCACAAGGAATGAGCGTCTCTCTCTCTATAAATCACTTCTAAAACATGTAATCTCTAGATTGATGGAACAATTTTTTCATCTCTGATCACATTAAAATGAGATCTTATTTATTGGAACAACTCCAACGGTCGACTCCCTTCTTCCAACAGTAATATTTTTCCTTGAATCTTGGAGGGACATGTACACGTTTCACTCAAGAATTGGTTAGTTAGAAATAGATTACATGTCATTCTATCATAATAATAACATGTGTTAGAAAAAATAATTTGATTAATAAAATATATTTTTTGGAGTCTAAGGAAAAAAAATATTTTAGATTTTACCAAATAAACATTCAGAGTTTATCTGACATGGACATTTAGTTTCTGTTTTACAAAGAATTCAGAATCTCAATTCTATAGATTTTGGAGTCTGAATTCAAATGAATTTAGAATTACAATTATGAGGAATTCAGAGTCCAAATTATGAGGAATTCAGATTCATAATTCTGAGTAATTAAAAGTCCAAATTCTGAGGAATTCAGTGTCTAAATTTCAAAGACTTTAGAGTTTAAATTTTAGAGAATTCAGAATCTTAATTTCAGAGAATTCAGAATCTGAATTTTAGAGAATTCGGAATTTGAATTTCAGAGAATTTGAAATATGAATTTTAGAGAATCCAGAGTCTGAAAAAATAATACCCTATATAGAAGGAATTATAAGATTATTTGGTTTTACATAATAATCATAATTTTAGACTTATTAATAAAATGAGTTTTATTTAGAGAGATTATAATATGAAACAACGAAAGTAAAGGTAAGGATACAAATTTCCTTAAATAAGTGAAATTTTCCTAATGAAAATTATCCTTAGGGAAGGACTAGGAATTTTTCTTTATGAACTTAAAAGAAAAACTTATATCCCATTACTTATTAATTATAGTGAAAATGATTAACTCCCCCTTAGGTTTTGAAATCCCTAAATATCGTATTCATGAAATACTTAAATATATTTTTCTTTTTCTTGCATAAGGAAATCATATTTGAGTAAACTCCCCCTTAGATAGACTCCCCCTTACATAGGGAATTCTATTCTTTACTTAGTATTCTTTTTTATCGTTCCTTTATCCCCCTTTGTGATTTTCAAAAAGGAATAAAGAGAATTGAAAAAAATATGGTACCTGAAAGATTAAAAATATATAAAACAAAATAAATTAATCACAATATGATCTTTTCATTAAGATTAGAAATATTGACACATGGAAGGTATAAAAGAAGATAAGATTTGAAAAAAAAAAATCCTTCTTTCTTCTTTGACATGATCTTCTTCAAGATTTTATTCAGCTTCATAAGCTCATTATTATATTCTTCAAATCACTTGAACAACTGTTCCTAATTATTATTTTTCTTCTCTAGAGCCTTGATATTTTCATCCTAAGACTTTAATATTTGTTCCTGAGACTTAAAAAGATCTTCTTACTTACTAAACTTATCTTCGAAATCGATGTTGAGATCACTTTCTGTCTTTAAATTCATAGAAACTGAGTTTAGTTTCCCATTCAGATCTTTTACTTATTATTTCTAGGATTCTTGATCAAGATTAAACTTTTCTGAAAAAAAATTCGTAAGGTCCTTCATCCTCACATCTGCTCTATCAAAGGCATCTTTCGTTGAGTCTTGAAAGTCATCAAGAATTATCAGCTCTTTAATCATCTTCTAGGACCATATAGTGATTTCCTTACAAGACCTTCTGTGATAATCATACTGGATATTAAATGTTTGTAAATAAGCCTCAATCTTAATGAATTTTTCTATAAGCATGCTAACAGAATCTGATTTCTGATCAAATGAA
Organism: Viscum album; assembly: GCA_963277665.1. Classification (NCBI taxonomy): domain Eukaryota; kingdom Viridiplantae; phylum Streptophyta; class Magnoliopsida; order Santalales; family Viscaceae; genus Viscum; species Viscum album. Next base: position 1,223,158,819 of record OY728151.1, read on the forward strand.
TGCTGAAGCATTTGACACCTTGAGTCAATACTCAGAATCAAAGGAATTGTGTCAACTAATTTCTCCAATGATTGAACCAAAAAATCATGACCCATATAGGACAATTCAAAATCATATTCCCTTGTTGGTGATGATTATTTCTATATCTCAGTAGCCATTCTTTTTGAAGAACTACCAACAACTATCTTAGCATCCAAATATTTTTTAGGTGTATCAACTATCATCTGCTTTAATTTATTAGCTTTAAAAATGGTGTACACAACATTTGGGGATTCGTGTTCACTATCCGATAATTGAACGATTTTGTCCTCATCAACCTTTTACTTCTCAGCATCTTCCTAAAAATCATCTGGTTCAATGAAGGCATGATTAATTCTCTCATCATTAGAAGTTATATTAACCTCTTCCTGATCTAGATATTCTTTTCCTTATGAAAGAATTTTGGTTGATTCAGCCTGAGATGTCCAGATACACAATTTTCTGAAGGACATTCCTTCTCATTATATTCTTCAACTTAACATATCATATCATCCGTGTCCTCACTTCTTGCCTCATCTTCTTCTTCCACTTCCTCTTCCTGAACAATTTCTTCTTCTTGAGGTTTTGAAATTACCATTTTCTTTCTCGGAGTCACTACTGGTACTGGTTCTTTATGAAATGATTTTGGTACCTGAATCTTCTTAGATGCTTTCTTAGTATCCTTGAGAAGATATTGAACAATCTCATATTTAGACATTTTATTCATTTTCTTCTTCTCTTTTTCTTATTTTTCATACTCCTCATCATCCTTAATCATAAAATCCTTTCCCTCAGTGGTTTCGAGGACAAAGATAGGATCTCCTTCTTTCTTTTTCTTATTCTCTTCCATCCATATTGCAACGAATTTATTAGGATAGGTTTTTTTCTTCTTAGGCTTAGGGGGTACTAACTGAGTTTCCTAAATTGATTATTTTTCAACGACTACCAGTTTCTTCATCTTTCTCTTATTCTGACCCTTCTATGAAGTACCAGATACTTCCGGATTCTTGGATAAGGAATATATTTCAATTTATGATTAGTCATAAAATTCATTGGATTTTACATTGAAACCAACCTTGATCCTCCTCAAAGTATCATAACTGAGCAACACAAATGTGAAAGATCTAGGCTTTGAACTACAAGGGGTTTTTAATGATTCTAGGCCTAAGACAATGACCATGGATAGGATTTATATATATATAATGATTTGTGATTTGAGGGTTCTATTTTGGATATTTTTGATCTTCAGCTATATATACTCCACTAAATTTATATTCCTCAAGGTCGCCAAGAAATCCAGAACAAATATATCACCCTTCTTTAAGTTGTCCTTATCCCCTTTTCTCGGAATTAGGAAACCTTGAACCCATAATTCTAGCAGCATGATGTTTTTTTAGAGATGATTTATCTTTAGTGTTTTGAATCCTTTGAGTCTGAGACACTCTAAAGCCTTATCCATCTCAAAACATCCTAATTCATCCGGTAGATTGTGGGTGTAGAAAATGGAGTCTCCTTTATACGTTATTCCAATGATATTAGCTTCCTTATTGAAAGAAAGAGAATAGGTTTTCCCATAACTTTTTAATGAGAATTTATCTCTCCCACCTTCATTGAAAGAACTTACAAAATCATAGAACTAAAAAAGTGTCTCTGGATAAACTGTATCCTGTCCTTTAGGTTTGGTTGTACATATACTTTCCTATCCATTCAACTTGACATTTTTCGTAATGAGAGAATCATACTTGAAAAATAAATTTATATCTACTAACCTTTCACTATAGATCTTCCATTCTGAAATTTCCATGATTAAAGACATTTTCTTATGAGGAGATGCATCCAAAGAAATTTTTAGTCAAGAAAAACCATAGATACAGAATGAAACTTATATAGAGAGGCAGATCTTCGACACACAAAGGCTTGAAAACTGATGTGGTACGAAGAATAGGGGGCCTTTATATAAACATTGAAGTGATAGTTCATATTCCTAAATTGATCCAATAGTTGAAACAAGAAAAATATGATCGGATGGTTTAGATGAAAACCGAAGAATGATTTTGGTAGGTTCTGATCTTTGGAGGTTTTTAAGATAAAACTTCGGATTTAAGAAAAGTGAATCTGAAAAAAAAATGATTAAAATAAGATGAAATTAACAATAAGTAAAAAATTTAATTATGAAAACCTAAGTAAGGAAACATACCTTCCATATTTCTAGGAAAGTTATTAGAAATGAAAAATATTATTCTGTAAGAACTTTAGATTCCGGAAAATTTTCTTAAGGAAGGAAAATATTTTATACAGGATTTTTGAAAGAGGAAAAATTCTTTATTAAAAATTTAAATTACAAAAAATTTTCATTACTATAAATTTTGATTATGAAAAATTTTGATTATGAAAAACTTTTGATTACAAAAAAAATTTGACTAAAATAAAATTGAATACGAAAAAAAATTGATTATGAAAAAATTTTGATTACAAAAAATTTGATTACAAAAAATTTGATTAATAAAAAAAATTTGATTAAAGAAAATTTTATTACAAAAAATATGATTACAAAAAAAAAATTGATTATCAAAAAAATTGATTATGAAAAAATTTTGATTACAGAAAATTTAATTAATAAAGAAAATATACCCCCTTATGAAAGGGAATTTCTTAATGTAAGGAGATAGGTTTCAACAAAAAGTTAATATAGAAGATTAACTTATGGTAATCATTCCTAAATTTTCTTTAATCTATTCAAATATAATGGAGGGTAAATATTTTGAAAAAATATCAGCAAGTTGATCTTGCATTCTGATAAATTGAAGAATGAAATCTCCTTTAAGTGTGTGATCCTTAAAAAAGTAATGCCTAAAATTTACGTGTTTTTCATGGGAGTGATGGGAATGGTTTTTACATGGGAAATGGAACTAGTGTTATCACACAATATCTGTGTTTTGGTAAAACTCATACTATAGTATGTGAGTGTGTGTTGCATCCATAATAATTGAGCACAACAACTTCCAGCAGCTATATATTCAGCTTTGGCAGTGGAGAGTGCTACACCATGTTACTTTTTTCATGACCAGGAAACTAATGAATATCCTAAGAAATGAAAAGTTCCAAATGTACTTTTCTTCTCTATTATACATCCACCAAAATCAGTATCCAATTTTTTTTTTAAAACAAAAATCATTTCTAGAAGTATAATAAATTCCTAAATCTATGGTCCTCATTAAATAGAGAAAAATTATTTTCACTGCTTCTAAATGATATTCCTTTGGATTATATTAATATCTTTCACATAATCATACTGAAAAAATTAAGTGTCAACGACTATCTGTCAGTTATAATAAACATCCTATCATACCTCTACATGATGTTTGATCTACTGGTTTCCCAAATTCATCTAGATCAAGAGAAGTTGAGGTACCGATTGGAGTGATTATAATTTTAGTACTTTCATATCCATACTTTCTGAGAAGATATCTAATATACATATGTTAATATATATATGTTCCTTCTAGTTTTTGAGGAATTTTAAAACCTAGGAAAAAAGTTAACTCTCCCATCATACTCATTTCAAACTCATATTTTATTAAATTCTCAAAAGAATCAGTTAAAGATTACTAAGTTTAACCAAATATAATTTCATCAACATAAATTTAGAAATTGAAAATATTTTTATTCTCTATCATTATAAAAATGGTTGGATTATTAGTTCCCTTAACATAATTTTTTTGTAACAAAAATCTTGTAAGTCTATCATACTAGGCTCCAGTGGCTTGTTTAAGTCCATATAAAGCTTTGGTAATATTGAAAACAAGTTCAAGATGTTTTGTGTCTTTAAAACCAGGAGGTTATTCAACATAAAATTCTTCTTGAACATCTCTGTTGAGTAAAACACATTCTATATCCATTTGAAAAAGTTTGAAATTAAAAAATTCTACAAAGGAAAGTGGAATACGAATAGATTAAAGTCTATCTACTAGAGCATAGATTTATTCATAGTCTATTAATTATTGTTGATTAAATCCTTTCACAACTAAAAAAGATTTATTTCTTACTATGATTCCATTTTCATCACATTTATTTCTGAAGACCGATTTTACTCTAATTATAGAAATTTCATTAGGTCTTTCAAACAAGGTTTGGATTTTTTTCATTTTGAATTCATTTAGCTCATCATGCATGGATTTAATCCAATCATCATCACCTAAAGCTTCATCTGTGTTTTTTGTTTCTAATTGGGAAAGGAATTATAGATGTTCTATTTCATTTCTTAAGGAACCTCTAGTCCTTATAGGTTTATTTACATCACCAATGATATTATCACTATGATGATTCTTAAGAAACAACTGATTTGGATTTTGTAAAACCAGTTCATCAACATATGCTAGTAAATCTTATAGGGTAAATGCTTCAGAAATATTTTCTTGAACATTTTACTTATCATAAGGATATTCTATTATGGGTTGAAAATAAGTTTTTGAAAAAAACTCTAAAGATGTAGGTTTGGGTTGTTTAAAAACAAAAGGATCAGTTTCATCAAATTTAACATGCACTATTTATTCAACAGTACAAGTGTTTTTTTAAATACTATAAGCCTTAGAATTTTTGCAGTAGCCTAAGAAAATTCCTCCATTATATTTGGGTGAAAACTTATAGAAGTTATCTTTAGTATTCAGGATGAATACTTTGAAACCAAATACTTTGAAGTAAGAAGGTAAAGTTTTTCTACCATTCCACAATTCATAAATAGTTTTGTTAAGAAAAAACTGACTAAAAATAGATTTATAGTATAAAAAGAAGTACTTAAAGCTTTATCCCAAGAGTGTTTAGCTATAGAAAATAAACTCAACATGGTTCTAGTTATTTCTTGAATAATTCTATTTCTTCATTCAACAACACCATTCTGTTGAGGAGTTCTTAGATATGAGAAGTTATGAGTAATGACTTTCTAAGTACAAAAAGATTGAAAATATGAATTTTAAAATTCTACTCTATGATCACTATTAATAGTTATCAAAGGAAGGTTTTTCTAATTTTTAAATTGGGTTCTAAAAGATTTTAAATAAGAAAAATCTTCTGAATTATGTTTTACATAATAGACCCACATTTATCTACTGTAATCATCAACTAAGACAAATTCATAATATTTTCCTCCAAAACTTCCAATTTGTGTCGGTCCAAAAAGATCCATATGGACTAACTATAATGAATCAATAGTTGAGACTTCACCAATTGATTTACAACTTGATTTATGTTTCCTTCTATATTGACAAGGATCACAAAATTTTGAAGAATTAAATCTATGCTTCAGTAGATCCTTAACAAGTCTTTTCTTTGAGAGTTTCCATAGGATCCTACGGTTCAAATGTCCTAACCTTCTATTCCATAACCAATATTGATCTTCCATTTCACTATGTAAAGGTAGATCTTGGCTCCTAATGTCTTCTGAGTTTAGTGTATATACATTCTCTTGCCAATAAGCAGAAAGAATAAACTCTTCCTTGGAATTGTGTACTAAGCATTTATCAATCCTAAAATTCACAAGTTAAACTTCATCAAATAATTGAATTTTTCTAATGAGTTTGTTCTTAATACCCTTAACAAATAAAACATTTTAAATCAAAGTTTTTCCAAGTAGAACAATGTTACATATAACAAAAATTTCTCTTAGAGAATTATCTCTAAAAAGTACTTTTCCTCCTTTCGTATTGATAATATTTTCAAAGGTGTTTTTGTTACCAGCTACATACCGAGAACATCAAATATCCATGTATTATGTATTGTTATTTTGACTATCGTTATTTCCATACAAATAATAGATGTTAGTATTTCAGAATCCAAATTTTCTTGGATCCAAATATTTCAGAAAGTTATATTTTATGAATCCATATTTTCTTAAAAAAATAAGGTTTATGGAAACCTAAAGATTGGGTTTTTTTAAAGAAATTGTTTTCTCCCAATGTCTACCACATTGAAATTTTTATGAAAAATGTAGCAGTTTGTGAAAAAAATAGTTATTACTTAAAAATGGTTTGGAATAGGTATAACTAAATCCAGATCAGTTCCTCAAAGGAAAAATTTGGGAATACAACTTGTCAAAATTTTCCTTACCAAAGGTAATGTTTGACAGAAATTTCCTTAAGGAAATTATTTTTGACTTTAGTTTAATAACCAAATTTTTAACCTAAAATATAGTAGTTTTAGAACTAGAGTAATCCTCTAAAATATTTTTCTTAGAAATTATATTTTCAAGATCCTTAAAAAGTTTATCCTTCTAAAAATTTACTTCTTCATGGTTTTTTGAAACACTTCCAAAATAAAAAATTTTCTAATCAAGATCCATAGAAATATTTGAAACTTCATTAGTTAAAATAGATATTCTAGAATTTTCTTTTTAAAAATTATTTTTTAATTTTTAATTTTCATTTTCAAAGTGTTTAGAAAATCAAAAAATAAATAAATAAGAGGGTAAAGAGTTACCTTGATAAGAAGAAGATTATTCATCTCAAGACTTATAGTATTTATCATTTATAAAATTTTAATTTAAATATACATTAGTAATATATTCAAAATTTTGTACCTTATCCATACAACAATGATTTTCAATTTGTAGTTTGGCTAGTAGAATTATATTCTTATGACTAGAATATTCATACTCTGATTATTCAACAGATGAGTCACAACCACTGGCACTCTAGGCATTATTTTATTTTAAAAAATTTTAGCATTAGTTTTGTAATAATTGTTCTTGTTTCTCTTAGAATGATTTTCCCTTTTTATCTTTTTTAAAGCATGGGACAATCTGGCCTGATGTGTCCAATCCTTTGAGATTCATAGAAAGTGACTTCCGAGTTATTCTTGTCTTTTCTTTCTCTCTTCTTATATATATACTGAAAGTATTTATTTCCCACTATCTTGTTCATCCTTTGAGAAAGATTAGCTAGATCATTTTCAAAACATTCACATTCACTTGATTTAGATAGAATAATGAATTTCTTTGACTTGAATCTTGTAACCCTTTCTAGAGTCTTAAATTTAGTAGTAGTAAAGGCTATACTTCCATTTCCATTCTCATTTTTATTCATATCAGGATATCATTTCATTATTTTCTTATATTGAAGAAGAGTTCCAAAAATCTCATCCAGAGTAATTAGAAGTACTTTCCTATTCTCATCAATAACTATCCTTTTGATTCCCACTCTTTTGGGATGATGTGTGTTATCTTTTCCAAAATAGTTTCACCATAAAGACCTTTATCTCCCATGGATTGTAGACTGTTGAAAATCTTAATAAATATTTTTTTCACTTTAATAAACTGGTTCTTCATAAGGAAATATAAATCCATAATATTCTGATCTAAGCATAGCTCTTCTAGTCTCTATCACTTTTGAAGTCCCAAAATGACTAACCTGAAGTTTCTTCCAGATGTAGTTAGTAGCTTCAAAAGAATAAATCTGACTATATGTATTCCTAGTCATAAAACACAACATTGTTTTGCGTAACTTGTAATTTATCTGATATTCAGATTTTTCTAGATTGGTGAAAGTTTGGACTTCCTTGTCAAGAATTTTGTAATATATAGTAAACATGAAAAATTTTATACTCCAGTGTTAATAACAAAACTCTTTATTCGATCTCTGTAGTACTCATAATCATTACCATAAAAAATAGGTGGTCTAGTAGGATTTAGATTGTCAATAGAACCATTATTCATTCCTACCATTTTATAAGGAAATATCTTTCCAAAAAACTCATTAATAGAAAATGTTTTTAAACAAATAAAAAAAATATCTAAGTAAAACTTAAGCAACAAAAGTTATGCAAGAAAATTTAGAACAAGAAAAAATTTAGCAAGAAAACTTATACGTGAATATAAGTATTTCAGATACATACTCTGATAAAAATTATAGGATCGAAATATAAATGTATATGATCAATTAAAAGAGGGGGGGGGGGTGAATTATAAGTTTAAAAACTTTAATTTTTAATGTTAAGGAAAACTATGTTTAACAATGTTAAACAACGTAAATTCACAAACCCTGAAAAATAGTTCTATGAAACAAAATTTCTTATGTTACAAAAATATAGTTCCAGAAATGAAACTTAAGGAACCTTTAAAAGGAAAAGATACTACATTAAAGTGTATGAAATATTACTTATTAGGGTTTGAGAAAGTACAAGAAAGTATAATAAAGTTATACATTCTTCATTTATCAAAATACAATGAAAATAAACTTGAAACAAAACAAGTAACAAGTAGAAAATATTTTAACCCAAAGTGTAGGGTATCCAAAAACCTTTGATAAAGATCCCTTGATTTACACATCCAAGAAAGTATGTCTTTCCCACACCAGGGTAATACCTCGATAGGAATACCAGAATCTATCTTGCTATCCCTGAAATACCTCAATCATTAAGGTAGTCGACTCCTCTATCTTTCTATCACCAGAAGCCCTCGATTGTACTTAGCAAAAATTAGAGTCACATGAAGAAAGATGAACAAGATATTTAGTATGCACATGGAATGAGAGTCTATCTCTCTATAAATCACTACAATAGCATGTAATCTCTATATTGATGGATTTTTTTTCATCTCTAAGCTCGTTCAAATGAGATCCTATTTATAGGCACAACTCCAATAGTTGGCTCCTTTATCTAATGGTTATATTTTTCCTTGAATCTCAGAGGGACCTATACACGTTTCACTCAACCAACGGTTAGTTAGAAATAAATTACATGACATCATTTCATAACAATAAAATGTGTTAGAAAAAAGAAGTTATTTAATAAAATCTATTTTTTTTTGGATTCTAAGGAAAAAATAAAATTTGGAGTCTTACCAAATAAAAATTCAGAGTTTATAAGACACAGAAATTTTGGAATCCGAATTATATAGTTTCCAGAGTCCGAATTCCAATGAATTGGGAATCCGAATTCTGAGTAATTCAGAGTCCTAATTATGAGGACTTCAAAGTCATAATTATGAAGAATTTGGAGTCAGAAATATGAGGAATTCAGAGTCTTAATTATGAGGAATTCATAGTTAGAATTTTGAGGAATTCAAAATCCAAATTTTAAGGAGTTTAGAGTCCGAATGTCATAGAATTAATAATCTAAATTTTTGAGAATTTGGAGTCTAAATTTCAGATAATTAAGAGTCTGAATTTCAGAGAATTCAGAATCTAAATTTTAGAGTATTTAGAATCTAAATTTTAGAGAATTAAGAATCTGAATTTCATATATTTTGGAATCTAAATTTTAGAGAATTAGGAGTCTAAAAATAGAACACTCTATATCCAAGGAATTATAAGATTTCAAGGTTATACATAAGAATATTAATTTTAGACTTAGTAATAAAATTAGTTTGATTTAGAGAGATTATAAAATGAAACAACAAAAAAAAGGTCAGGACAAAAATTTCCTTAGAGAATGGAAATTTTATTTATGAAAATTATCCTTAGGGAAAAACAGTTTTCCTTAAGATAATGTGTTTGTGATTTTCAAAACATAGGGGAATAGAAAACTCATAAGAAAGCCTTATTGACCCAATAACCAAGAATATTAGTTTGAAAATAAATAGTTTTAAATAGTTTTATTTCACATTTAAATTATAGAGAAACAATGACATATAAAGTTCTTTTCTCAAATACCCCACCTTACCTTCTCATTATCTATTTTGAAATCCAAATTTTTAAAAAATACATTCAAATAAGTTAAATATGAGTTTATAAGCCAGTTTTCCAAAAAAAATAGTGTTTAGAAAAAGACCACCTCTTTTATTTAGAAATTCGTCACATAATTATCAAAACATGATCACATAAAAGAGAAACACTATATTGAAACATTAAGGGAAAGTGAAAATCAATAACATAAATCATAACTATATAGCATTAATATCAACCATAAAAAACTTTTCATATCAATTTCATAATTAAACTAATAAGACAAGTAACTCAAATGTAAAATAAGTCATAGAAAAACATATTACATAGTAATCATTATGGGAGATAACCTTAAAGAATAACAAGAAAATAATAAATGTTCCTTGATAAAACCACTACCTATAGGTCTTATATTCATTTACTCCCCACCAGGATCTCTTTCAACTATCCTTATTGGGGCACATCACCACATATAAAAAAACTTAAACTATGGGATACAACCCAACTTAAATTCTTAACTAGCACAATATCCATATCTTTTCTTACCACTTAGTTACCCAAATTTTCCCCATGAAACTAGCTAAAGGATATAGGCTAATTTTTTCAAACAATAATCACATAAATAATAACATAGAACAAGTCATTACAACATAATATCAATTTCCCATTCCACCCCCGACACCCTTCCCTGAAGGTTATTTTCCCATGTCTATAATCAATAATTAATAACCCAATAATTTCAAAATATTCACAAGCATAGAAAACAAATAAACAATGGTGCTTGAAAAGGGTGCAGCTATAACCATTTGATTCATTAAAATATGGTTCCAAATGGGACTTTAGTTTAAAATAATAATAATATACTTTTAAATCCCTTTTTAATCTTTTTTTGTAATTTAAAATCCAAATGAAACATAAAAATCATCTATATAAGCCATAATAGATAAATAGAATCACTAAAAAATTTCATAGATAAAACACACCTATTAAAACATATAAAACTCACCAAAACATAAAATACTTGACTTTATAACACATAAATGGCTTAAAAAACATGGATTAATAATTTAATTTTATTAAAAATGTCATTTTAATTTTATAAAACATGATGAATGCATAAAAACTTACCTGGGATGAAAATTGATTTTAATATGCTAATTCCTCCCGTTATTCCCAATGAAAAAAATAGGATTTATGGAAAACCCTTGATGAATATTGCATAAAAAACTTATTAAATATTTATCTAAATTGAAAGACACTTGAGAAACTTATGAATTTAATATTCCCCCAAATAAATGGTAATTTAAAAAAACACCTACCTTAACTAGTGTAATAATGTTACCCTAATGAATACCACAAGAATAGGTCATGAGAGGAGATTTATATCATGACTTGAACCATCGGGGCTTGCCTAGATAGTGATAAGCTGAGTGTGAAAAACCCATGCCCACCTCCAATAGGATATGGTTTGGAAACTATAACTAATAATTTATACCAATGAAATGGGAGGCTATAACCTAAGTACCTATATGCACACACACAAAAAGATCAATAAAACAATGCATAGATAATAAAAAGGACTGTATAACTAGAGTGTAAATCATTCATGAAACAAAATCTAGGAAAAAATCAAAGTACAATTGTGTAGTAAAAAATGTATAAATTGAAAAAATACATTAAAAACCATAAATGAGGTACCAAAATTAAAAAAACTAGGAAAAAGGGGGACTTAAGAGAGACCGACTCACAATATCTAAGGCCAAACATTAAAAAAGTTTAGCTCTGTTAGGTACAACTATTCTCTATTGAATCCCACTCTACCAATTCCACCACCTATCGGTCTATCATCTTCATCAGAAACAAAATGTTTAGGAGAATCCCATGTAAGGGTGAGTATATACATACTCATTGGGATGCCTTGAAAACCAAAAAGGGATAAATAGAAAGCAACAACTGTCAGCTCAACCCATAAGAAAGAGGAAAATAAAACCTAATAGATATATGTATGAAAAAAACCCAAGAGAGAGATAAAGGGTATCTCCATCTCCACATTCTTGATAAGAATGATGAGTTAACCTGTATATTAAAAGGTCTATCTATTATTCAAGGAATCATGCACATTCATACAAGAATCAGTGTGGAGGCCTCACACCTCACTAGTCTTGTCCACATCTGAAGGGGCACAATGTTCAGTGGAGGACATAATCCCTACAAAATCTTGAAGATAGGGGATTATACTCCATATATGTAGGAACCACTCCTTATATAAATAAGGTTTACCAGCCTTACCAATGTAAATAAAATGTGGGACCCAAACCCTAGTTCAACAGTGGGGTTGAAAACCCTAGGTAACACTCTAATGGCCACACCTGATCATTGTCACCAACTAAGCATCAATGGAAGAAGCATCCCACACATAACCTTGAGTCATATATCTGATTTTCTAATGAATTCCACACACACGTTTTATATAAAAAAATAATCTGGATAGGAAACTATCGATCCCAAATCTATGTCCCAAAGATGGAGATACATAAGGTGGGAGTTTCTGAGGTAGGTTCAAATGGCGTGTGACCTCACCTAGACACCTAGCCTTGTCCCTTCCTGCACATGACTTGACTAGTCTCAGGGGACTAAACAATTTTTAAATTGGATACATGACTTGTAATTCTTATCTGAGGTATACTCGTGTCTTCTAGACCGTGTTCGTGTACCTCGTTCCATACCCACGTACACTGGCCCTGTCCGGGTCCCCTGGATGTGTCTAAGTATGTGTCCATGCCCATGTAATCTGGTTTTTCCTATGTGCCTAGTTGTGTTCATGATCATGTACTCTCGAGGTATACACCAGGTATCTAGCATCAGGTCACACAATGTGTATAAGTTATACATAATGAGTGAAATTTAACTCTATCTGAAACCCAAGACACTAAAACAAGGGGGTTTCTTAATGTGTATTCTTCACAATATATGTCATGCATGTTGAGACATTAAAAAAACTGAATAAATATTCATGTGCCTTTCCTGCACTGTCTCTTCCACCATTTACAACAAAAATCACACTAAGGAGCGTGTATATAGGGATGACCATGCCCGATCAATCACTAGTGGCTGGATTTTGGCCACCCAAATCCCTAGTGGGTCTTCCCCATCACATGGTTTCACTATATTTCCACTATTATAGATTAAAAATCCATGATATGGCCCCCTGATTCATGTATCCAACACTCACATCACATATCTCTCCAAAATCCATCCACAAAAAAATAATTCAAATATCATGCATGAATCGTCCATGAATCAAGGGGTTTGAGAGCACTTGAATTTGACTCAACAATGTTGAATAACTACCCCATGGTCCAATGATAATGAATGTGTAGAGAAGTGGGGGAAATACACCTGAACAAAGTGAAATCCCATCATTGGATGGTGTGATTATATCTGACGATTAAATAATTTGGGAACCAGGGTGAAATTAGGGGAAAATAAAAGAATAATCAGATCAAGAATACCAAGTAAGGTAGGTATCATAAAAATAACTTAAATTACATAAAATTAAATAAAATATACAAATCCATGATTATCAACTAATCAAGGGTGTAAAGTCATCAATTAAAATTTTGTACCTTGATCATAGATCAATAATTGGTGAAAAACAAATCTTATAGTGATAAAGAGAATGATTCCATTACATTTTCTATCTCTATGATGATTCACATCGATCCATTCATTATTGATCCTCAATCCGATAATGAAAATGAACAATGGTTCCTCCCCTCTAATTTCCCAAGGTTATATGGATAACCCTGGGTATTTCTCATAACATGGAATTTATATAGGAGGCATTAGATTTAGTTCATAAAATAAATAAATTTAATTAATTAATTAATTTACTTAATGCACCTACCAGTGATTGACTTCCTTAGAATATTCAATACTACCAAAACTTTATACCATGACTTGGGGTAAACCCTACATTCCAGAATCAAATGTGGCCTCAGAATTACAATCCTAGTTCTAAAAAAATAGGAAAAACATTTATCCTAAATATATTAACACATGTGGGTTTAATATATATTAATATTTTTAATATTTTAATTTTGGGGTCCTACGACACCCAAAAACCATGCTAACTCTGAGGAGAAATACAGATACATGTATATAAATATTCAATGGAAAAAATACACATAACAAGATTAATTATATTCTTTCCTCCTTCAAGAAATTTCTCCCTAAAAATTATAAACTATGAAAAAAGGTCAGGGAGCTGATTCTGCCTTTGAATCTCATATTACCATGATATATCATTACTTATCTCATTCTACCAAAGCACTCAAACAAATGAAATAGTACATCCATATAAGATCCTCTCCTTTTGGTCCTCGATTTACAATAGATACTTCATAAAGGCGGCTTAATCCACAATATCCAAATCTCCCAAAGCATTATTATTCATAGGGTTATACACATATCTCCTCATCTGCGACACATGGAAGACATCATATAATTGGCCCAACTGATGGGGTATGGTTAAGTAGTAGGAAACCTAACCAACCCTGAAAATGATCTCAAATGACCCAATAAACATCAGGTATAACCCCATTTCCCAGATAAACCTCTATAATATTCATTGTGGGGAGACTCTTAAGAGGAAATTATCTCCCCTCTAAATATAAAAAGGTCCGTGATCCCAATATGACTAATATTTCTACCAGCTCTGGGCTATCCTCATACACTCATTGACCAGATGAAATTTTTTTGTTGTTTCTTGCACCAACTCTAGAATAATAAGAGATTCTTGAATACTTTTAGTCCATCATAATGGTGAATTGTTGGGTATCTCATATAATGAATGAAAAGCTACCATGTTGATAGTAAAGTGATAGATTTTATTATAAGAAAACTCCACGAATTATAAGTGATCCTCCGAACTTAAAATGATGTCTAATGCACATGTTCTCAGCATAACCTCCAACACCTAGACTGTATGATCCATATTTCTATGTACTTTTGTCATGCTTGTGTACAATTTCCATGTCTAGGCCCATGAATATGAACATTTGGTAGAACATGGTGAGTTCCATGAGACACATAGTGTGCAGGGGATGAACTAACACTTAGTGTGTGATGTCTGACCTAGACCATGTACCTTATGAGGTAAAAGATATGTTCCCTACCTTAAAGAGTGTGTAGGGACACATTGTATCCTGTGTGTGTACACCATGTAGAAGTCAATCCATCTAGGTTACATGACATGTAATCACACCACCCAATACATAGGATCACATGGTCTCTTTGGCGTGTACTCACTATACACGCTAAGTTGGCTGGATAAGGGTTACATAGCATGAGTGGAAACCACATGACCTATGATATGAAGCTCAATGCGTAAACCCTAGCCTCCACTCTAAGGGAACTACATGGTGTGTATCCCTCTAGACTACATGGTGTGTAGTTAATTTTTTTTTTCTGAAATCCCAAAATGCCTCATGCATTTCACCTTCAATGTCTTCACTTATGATTCTTCCACAAAATCCACTGATAATCATATTCATATAATTTACAATGTCTCGCTATATTCTTTTTTCAGATTATGGCATGTCATTCTTCTCGAGAACCATCCAACATTACTCCATGTCGTCCAATGCCAATCCCTCAAACCGGCCTCACCTGATCCATAACTGGATCATCTGTCACCATCGTTGAACTTCAATAGCACCATCAATAAAAAAAATATAAACCAAAGTATCAATCCATTGTTCCAAATAATTATTACACAAGGATTTGTTATCTAGTATTTGTCAAACCACTAGAAAAATTGAATAATAATGATGAATAGATGAAGAACAATACGTGAAACGATACAACATAATAACATAAACAAACCTCATCCACTATTTGGGTTAGACTCAATCCATTTCCATTAAATGAAAAAAAAATAATAGTGGATAAAAAACTATTATCAAATCCAAAACCTAGGATTTTATATACCAATTGAAAATCCCAAAATCAACTTATTAATTAATATGTTAAGTTTTTAATTTACATTTGATCAGGGATCATGAGAAGAACTTAAATCATAGAGAAATCAATGAAAATATAAAAATCTATCATTAAAAATTAAACAAGGGAAGAAATACAACAAATAAAATTCTCTACCTCAAGTATAGATCAATTGTTAGTGAATAATGAATCGTCTAGTGATGCAGACGATGATCCTACTAAATTATTTGTTTGTCTCATGATTCACGCCAAATTGTTCAAAGTCAATCCTTGATCTTCTAAAGACAATAAACAATGGTCTCTTCTCTACAATTTCCGATGTTTATATGGACAACTGTAGAGATTTTCCCAAAAATGGAATTTATAGTGGAGGCCTTATATTTAGGTCATAAATTAAATAAAATAGATTAATTAATTATTTTACCTAACAAACTCACCAACAATTGTTTTCCACAAAATGTACAATTTTTACTAAATTAATGTCATTCCTAGGGTAAACCCCACACTTTGGAATCAATCATGATCTTGGATTTCAAATATGAGGTCGAAATAATGGTAAAACCATTTATCCTTAAAATATGCACACATATGATTTTAATAAAAGGTTATATTTTTAATATATTAATTCTAGGGTCTTAGAACACCCAAACACCATGTCGAATCTGAAGAAAAATCTAATGATATATATATATATAAAAATATTAAAAATATCAAATATGGAAAACTAGAGTCCTTACATTGGGTTCCAATAGTGTTCTTTCCCCTAGGAAATTGTTTGGATTTTGACCTAGTTCCGAGGATCGGTTCGGGAATGTAGGGAAATAGTGTCAGAGTCTAATGAGTTTGAATTTCCAACCAAAGAATCCAGTTTTGGTGCAATTACCAACATATCCATTCACCATGATTCTGACTACTTTTCTATTGACTCATTATAATAATAAAAATTATTTGCAGGGAAAAAATAGTTTGTGCATTATATAAGATTAGGTATTTTGAATTTTATGTCCTTATTGAGTCATCTCCCCATATATTTTCATCCAACCATGGAACATCTTGATAAATTTAAAGATGCATCCATGAAAACATCCATCTAGGATGCTGATATAAGATCATGATGATGATCAGTTGAGTGACGAGGAATGATTTTAGAGACCTACTGATGAGTTGTTTCTTACCAGTGGTTCTGGTGAAGGATCGAATGTCTATGGGACAACCAATAGATCTGGTAGGTTTAGATGATGATGTGCACAAGTTTAATTAATTATTAAATTTATAGAGAATGATACCACTGAGGTTTTTCAGCATGCCAAACAATCTAGTTTTATAGGGTTTGATTGAGTTGGTGGTCTAATTTTTAAAGCTTGTTCAAACCCAAACCAATCAGATGAATATTCTTACACACATCCATCACCATGGAGTAGTGCGGGAAATTGTGGAGCATAATCATGTAGACCCATGATGAGAAAAATCACACATGGTTAGATTTCTAATAGCTATACCACAATGAGTATTACCCTTCTTGATTGTTCTCTATGTGGATTCAATATATTCTTGAGATACAGTTGGTTGATATGTATATTTATAATTATTCCATAGGATTTACCAACCTCACACATTACTACCTAATATAGTGTGATATGGTTTCTTCTAGGAGTAGAAGTTAGATTTGTTCCTTCACAAAGACATCCATTCTTGAATAGTCTCCTTGTTCATTCCTATATCTTTTGGAGTACTAGAGTAGCATGTTATTAAATAGAGATTCCTATTTGAGGAATTTTATGAAGACATAGTTGGGAGTGGTTTTCATGGGGCCCAGTCATCAGCAATTTATAGTATGGTATATATGTTAGGGTCTTAGTGTAGGATACCTCTTCATGTATAGACTCAGTTACATGGATCTGCTATGTAGGGTTTATGTAGATGATCTAGTTATCCCAGAGAGGGGAAATGATATACTTTTGATAGATGTGATAACATGGAATATTATTTCCCAATATGATGTGACGATGAGGGTAGTAAGGCTTCAGATGGACCACCCTGATAGAGTAAACGTCGTGATTTATGATCTATGAGGCATGGTTAGGGTGGCCCCTAGAGAGGTGGTGCTGATAGAGGAGTGGGTGGAGCTAATGAGAGAAGAGATACTGGTGGAGGGTGAAATTATGAAATACTCCCACCACCACCACAGGTGGTCCATGCTAGGCTCAGAGGGAGGGTGGTTGGGGGAATGGGTCACTGCTAGCTATGGAGGGTTATGACCAGGCTACCCAGGAGGTGATTTCTTTTCTAATATTTCTACAGTACTTATAGACACAAGTTCATGACATTATATCATCCTAATATACCTTATGTGAGAGATATATATTCCCACTGATACTTTTTTCCATTATCTATGTATATAGGTTCCTATAGTTAGATATTCTTCTATATCGCACATTTGACAATAGTGCATGTTTGTTCTTGGTAGGGAGAGTTTCTCAAGAGACCTCTTGGTCATCATGATGAGACTATATGACATCATCTTTTGGGATGTACTGGTTTACAATGTTACATGAAAAGATTTATTTTCATCATAGGAAAGATAGATTGTAACACCCTGATATTTTATTATTTTTAAAAAAATAGATTTAATTTCTTCAATAGCTTATATTATTCACAACACCGAGTTTTAACGAATTTCTATATACAATTAATATTATTATTTAAAACTGACTATTATAACCTAGTAGTTAACATTATGGTATGAATAGTATTATTTTTTTAAAATTAAAATTTATGGTTTTAGATAATGAAAATATATTGACAAATAAGTAATGATTTTTTGGTAAAGACTTTATAAACCTCGAAATTAATTTTTTGTATCAAATATTATTTTCATCATTTTTTTGTGAAAAATTAATAGAAATAATTTTTTAAAACTTTTAGAAAATTTATTTTAAAAAATAAATTTCATTTTTGGAATCATCAGGTCAAATATTTTTAGGATGAATTTTTTAGAATATTTTGAAAAGTCTATTTTATCAATGGATAGTTAAAAATACAGTTTTTTATTAAAAACTGCATTTTCATTTAATGAATTTAAAAAGGTTTATTTAGTCTTAAAATTATTTAAAAGTAAAATTAGTTCAATTATATTATAAATAATACAATTTATTTCATTATAATCAATTTATTATTAAATTTTAATATTAAATCTTTTTACACTTATGAGAATATTTTCTTTGGAAAATTGCTTTTACATTGCTTTTATGAGTTTAATTTTAAATTAAAGTCTTCCAATTATAAGAATTAAATTTATAATAATGGATTCCATATTTTTAATCAGAATAATTAGTATTATATAATAATTTCAACCTATTTTTTGGTCATAATAAATAGTAAAAATAGAAACGAAATTAATCACCATTGTTAAGGTTAAAACAAGTTTAATGAGGGGTTAAACTAAAAAGAAAAGATTTAAAAAAACATAAAACTTGTCTAATTACTTTTTATAGCCATATTTAGATGTTATATCATCCATTTTTTATAATTATCTATTTTTTATCCTTTTTTCTTATTTAAAATGTGGGTATAAATTTTCCTTTTAAAAAATTCCAATCGTGTCCTCTCCCCCACTTATAGAAGGGCACCCCCTCTCTGCTCATATTCAAAAATACATAGCCTTTTGGTTCATAAAATACCTAAAAAAATATCTTCCTTACTTTTATAAACATTCCATATAGTCTATATTTTGATTAGGAAACCCTCCTAATAAAGCTTTAGTAATAAACATAAAGAGGTTCTCCAAAGAAGAGGTACATTTCTTTACTATGTGTTTTATTATTTATTCTTATAAATCTTTCAAATATTATTCTTCTATACTTATATTATAACATAAGTATCTATCATATAATTATATGTTATTATGTTAATGGAATAACTTATATCTATCTCCTCTACCATGAAATGAGAAACAAAACTGTCGATCATGTGTACATCGGACTACCATCACACAAATCTATGTAATTCATTTTCCATCACCACCTCTCACATATGGATAAAATGATGGAAATAAAGTATATATATTTATATTATATTTATTATATTATTATACATAACAAATTATAATATCACAACTACCTTCTTACCTTCTAATCCGTCAAAAAATGATAACATCACCCATACGTATGTGTAGACTACCGCCTTCCTGTAGTGATGTGATATATTTTTCATTTTATTTTGAAATAGATAGTAATAAGGATATATTTAATGAATATATATGATATATATGTCATAAAAATGATTCTTTAAAGGTGATATATTATTTACCTTTTTCCATTTTTCAATAAAATGGAAACAATCTTCATGAGTATATATGACCTACTATATCCATAAAAAATGTAATTCCTTTTCCTATTTATAATTTTTAATGATTACACTAAAAATGTATATAATGATTATATATGATATTTATATCATGGTTAACATTCTAGATATTATGGAACCATATTCAAAGTTAACGAATGAAACTACTAAATCAAAACTACATGAAAATGAAGTGGTTATTACCCGAAACACGATTCTAACAAGGAATTATTAATAAATAGGTGATAAATGTTTATAATTAAATCATCCATGTTGTGATAAATATGTGTATGGTTATGTAATATATTTATAATAAAACTATTATACATGAGGTTTGAATGTGTATGATGAATATCAAGATTTGAGGTGAGGGGGTTTTTATCAAATTGTTTTCCTTGGGACGTATGTTATATTATGAACCTATATTCTTTTTGGAGGTTTATTGTCACGAACCTCCTTGGGTTGACCCCAAACTGGTCTCTCGGTTTAGCCCACAACAAGGCCTAGGAGGCATTACCGATCCTCCTAGGATAGTGAAAATTTCTAAGAACATCAAGAAGAACCAAAGAGAATGATTTCACCCAATATAAATAAATAAAGAAGCATAACTAAATAGAGAATCCAAAGAAATAAATAAATAGAACAAAATTTTTTTTTACAAAAATTGAGAATACAATTAAAACTAAACAACAAAATGAAACCATACCAGATGAACACTAAGCCTCCTTGTGACCCTAAGGGTCACTCTCAGATCTAATACCAAATATCACCCACAATGATCAAAACCAAAATAGAAACTACACCATAATCTAAAAATAAGAAGAAAATATAGGAATGAGAATTAAAACTCAGTAGGAG
Organism: Viscum album; assembly: GCA_963277665.1. Lineage (NCBI taxonomy): Eukaryota > Viridiplantae > Streptophyta > Magnoliopsida > Santalales > Viscaceae > Viscum > Viscum album. The sequence continues at coordinate 1,223,179,695 of OY728151.1, forward strand.
TGCCTGAAAAATCTATTCCCAATTAATTTACTCTAAATAAAATAATAATCAAATCTAGGTTAGAAATACAAAATATACAACATATATTTTCACACATTTTATCTTAAAAACAAAACACTATCCATTTCAATTTTCTATTTAAAACAAAATTATTCTTTAATAATTAGGCATTAACATTTTAGAGGGGAAGGATGATATTTTCACTTAAAAAGTGAGTAATACGTTGTAAAAAAAAATTAAATCATTTTCTATAAACATTTTTAATATGAACATGCCACATTTAAAAAATAAGTCCTATATACAAGATAGTAGGAGAAATTATCACATAATAAGGGAAATGGAAATATTGTATATATGCTTAACCAACCAAACAAAGAATCTCAATCATCCACCATAGACAACTAAGTGGTGAATTACATGGGAGAACATAAGATTTTAATGGATATTCTACAACATACTATACATCTGACTCATCTTGTAGGTATACCTCACTTGATGAAATCATTCTCGCTCACTTGCTCAATTATTACCCTACCTGGTCTATCCAAGGGGAATAATACCAAAGAAGAGAAATTTCCATACTAAGGGCACCAATCCATAGAGAAATACTAATCTTGTACAACAACAATTCACAAAAAATATTCTTTCTATGCCAAGTTCCCATGTCAAGACTAAAGTGGGGTGAGCAAATCAAAACCCAAAAATCAACCAACCATATATCCCTGCATCACATGAATAAACCTCACACAAAATCATCACCCTAAATCAACCCAAGAAACAACCCCTTTTCTTTCAACCATTTTATATCTAGGGAGTCCACACCAAGTACCTCCCACAACACTAAACATAAATAAGTCAAGGAGATTATATAAGGAGAGTTTTCACAAGAACCATTTTTATGAAAGTTCAAAACGTGCCTCAATAACTCTTTGAGAAACCACCCATTTCCAAGGAAATCCAATAGATAATTTTCAAATCCAAAACTACTTACAAATCCAATTACGAAACCCAAATGGTCATTTTAGAATTCAAGTACATTTACCAATCCAAAACCATTCCTTAAAAATAAAAAATCACTTGAAAAATGCAAATGAACATTTTATCAAACACTTTGTGTGGACACTAAACCAAATAGTTTCATATACTTTAAAAAAGAATTAAAAACATCATTTAATATCAAAATATTATTATAAAAATATCACATCACTAATTAACATCTAATTAAGTTGATAAATTCCAAAAATCAAGGATTCTCAAATTTTGAGGACAAGCGATAAGATAAACCAACCTCAATCTAGAAGCACTTCAACAACACCAACCTAAAATAACTCCACAAAGGCTCAAAGATGAAAGAAAATCCAAGAGGAAAATTATAAAAACAAAACCCCTAATTTAAAGTCAATGAAAAAAGAACCCTAGATCCAAAAGTCCAAGAAAGAAGAAGAACTCAATAGAAAATTGAAGGAGGAAGAGAAGGAAGAGAGGGGGAGATTACCTTGAATATTTAGCCTCAAGTTAAGAAAAAATCACTTTATAATCACAATAGAAAGAGGTGGGAGGCATGAGGAAGAGGGGAGGATCCTCCTAGGACTGTAAGAACTGATCAAAGGAGGAATAAGTTGCTTTGGGGGTTAAAATATGAAGAGGGTAGAAGAGTAAATTCACATATTTAATGACCATGGAATTGCACACAATTTCCCAAACTGTGGAAAAACATTGTGTCCCTTACTAAACACATAGGTCACCCACATGGTTTAGACAAACAGTTTGGTAAACTATGCACCAACTTTGCAACATGGTTCTATAAAAAATTGAAAACCCATGCATAAACATTCACCATGATTTTTCTAATCGCGCTTAGGTTGGGAAACCTCAACCAAAGACACCCAAGGATCTACATGGTTTCTCCTATGAGCCACATAGTTTACACCAAACCTTGTGAATCCTATGAAACTCAAACCATGCAAGTTAAAAATAATCTAAAAATACAATCTGCTTCAAGAGGTCTTATGATTTACTATTAACCATGAAATAGAAGGAAAAGACCCCAAAAATCAAAATTTAAATTCAGGACACCCAAAAATAGAGAGGGAATCCAAGATAAAGAATAATCTGAAATAAAAGAAGAAAAATAAAAATTGATATGCAATAATTCACCCCACCACCAAAATTTACTCTCCAAGAAATCCTTATAGTTTCCAATTGATAAAAAAGAGGCAACAGTTCAAAAAACACATGATCCCGCATCTCAAACCAAGAACTCTATAATGAACACCAAAAAGAAAATAAAATACTTCCACCTGAAACAAATCAATGAACCTGAAATGATTCCAAATAATAATAGAATCTAAATACTACAACTTCAATAACCATGACCTAAATAAAACTAGTGGGTGTACTCTACCAAAATCCCAACATCTATCCAAATAGAAAAGGCTCAAAATCAGACAACTCTAAAAAGGAACCACCTCATATTGGTCTATCATCAAAAACCCAACTATATTACTAACACATGAGGCCAGAATGGACTCCTAACCATTTTTTTAATTTTAGTTGGGATCCCAACCAATATTATACTCCAAATATTGATACTATAAATCCGAATGACCACACACCAACTCCATAAAGAACCCAAATAAAAAACTCACCATGAGAATATCTTCACCCTAACAGGGAAACCTTTCTAGAAAAAGAATTTAGAAGATACACACACATCATCCCTTTTCACTCTAAATGAGAAGCAACAGAAACATTGCACACAATAGAACACACCTCCAATAAAAACTGAAGAACTCAGAATTTTACAATAGACGTGATTATTTTAAAACTGAGGTATTCAAAAAAGGTTACAACACCCTTCATTTATAATAGAAATAGAAAACACAACAAAACATCAATACTAAAACAAAATGAACACTTAAATGGAAAGTTCCTTCAACTTGAACCCAAGACAACACCTCACTCTTGCAAACATGTTGAGGTGTCTTTTGAAGGGGTGGATATGGTCCCACAATGCTTCTTGGAAACACCCCAATAGAGTTGTCACAAATGACCTAGTATTATATAGGTATGGAAGGTGTTTAGAGAACTTTAACATGATAAATTTATATTACATGGATTTCCACATTGATGATATATCAGGATCCTACACCCATAGGAAGATGACAAAAAATCTGAAGGCCTCTCAATCCCCTTAATAACATCACTAGCTTTTGTCTTCTTTCTAATATAATTAATAATAATACCTTTTCTACTTATAGATACTGGAGGAAGGTTTGATAACTCATTCACTCCAAATAATATAGCCTCAATCCGAACTGCTTTCCTCACCACATTAGTAAAAGAGGTTAATAAAAATTACAACATCTTAAACTGTCAATATGGATAAAGCCCATTCTCATAATTTCAAGCCTTCATAGAATCATCATTATCCCACTCAGAAAGATAAGTAAATAGGTCCTTAAAATGATGAATGAAATCCAACACTGAATTATCACCTTACCAAAGACAATATATTTCCATCAACTTCCTCACCTTGACAAACTCATAGAAATACTACCGAATGATTGAAGCCTTGATGAATTCAAAGGAGAGGAAATTTTGAGGTTTTATTTGAATAAATAACGTCAACCACCTCCAAATCATACCTTCAAGCATGTAGGTAGTGAAATTAACATTTAGAGACTCAAGAAACTCAAGGAAACCAACAATCCTTTATATTTTATATATCCACTCTTGTTCTTCTAAAGAATCCTCTTGACCACAAAAGAGAGTAGGATTTAACTTTTAAAACTCGAGAACAAAGTCTTTAGGTTGATCAACTGGAAGGTCTGATAATGGTAAACAACCCAAAGACACACATCAAACATCCATAGATCCTTTTGTGGGGTGTATAATCTAAACAACATGGAGACCAATAACTCAATCAAAACCAATTCACAAAAAGAAACTCAAAATTGAGACACCCCTTTAATTTTTTTTTTCCAATAATAAGAAAATGAACTACACAACCATCAGTTCAAAAAAATCTCAATTTTACTCTTAAAATAGTTTCGAAAAGAAAAAATTCTTGGTGGGTTCAACACTCACCAATGGTATTCCATTTAGCATGACACACATACATTCCCATGCCAATCTGGGAACTCATCCACCCATATCATCACCCATCTGATCATTTCCTAACATCATGCACTTTATCACACAAATACATTCATGTAATCCTTCATAATAATACTAAATGTAAAAAAATGATTCCAATTTTGAAACAAACATTCAACCCAATATTTAGATTCCCAATATTCTCCCCATTTCAAATTTCACTAAATTTTTAGAAATTTCCCCAAACAATTTCCCAAAATTATTTCATTTCAAAAATAAAATTCCATTTCAAAAAAAAATCAATTTCACTAAACACAAAGCTTTTATTATAAATATCCAATTTCAATAAAACAAATTCACGTTTTATTAAAATTCATCTTATTTAAAATCTATTTTCTAAGACTAAATTGAAACAATTTTAAAAACTCAATTTCCATGTCCAAATAACCAAAAAATTACTTCTTAAAATATTATTTTCATAATCCAAAGATATATTTTCAAGATGAACATAAAATCAAGAAGAATAAAAAAATCTCATGGGGGAACTAGTGTGATGGGCGACATGGCCATATGGTTGGTGATCCTATTCCAATCACTCCATCATCAGAGAGAGTCCCTTAGGACCATTCCTCCAGCATCAAATGGCTTTTCGAGACCGTTGAGATCACTGAGATCATTATCCTGACTCTTAATTCAATTTTTCCAAAAAAAATCCTAAAATAACCAAAAAAATCAAAAAAATCTCAAATTCCCTTGGTAACACAATGTTCGGTCCTGAAAGTGTTGTCTAAACACCCCCAGACCTACACCCAAATATATGAAAATACAACTCAATCAAAATTGAAATTACAAATAAAAAAGGATCTTTGAAGCTATGTCCTATGAAGAACCTCATCTAATACCATTCTTTCATGAACCACCCTGGGTAAACCCCTAACTGATCAAATGGACTGGCCCGTAATAAGGCCCGAGAGCTGTTCCTGATCCTTTTAGGATGGTGACAAGTGTAAAGGGAGTCAACAAAAACCAAAAGGAACAATTTCTCCATATATAAACAAAAAAATAAATATAATAAAATAGAAAAACCTATAAAATAAGTAAATAGAACTACTAAACAACATTTTCACATAAATTGAGAATACAACAAAAATTGAACAACAGAACCAAACAATACTAGATGAACACCTAGAGTCCATTTGATCCCAAGGGACACTCTTTGATCTCAAACCCACTATCAATAATAGTGATAGAAACCAAACTAAAACATAAACCAAAATATAAAAACAAGAAGAACTATTAGTTTGAGTATTAAAAATCAATAAGCATGCCCACAAAAATCAAATCCCAATGAATTTAATTTTTAAAAATAACAATCAGTTATAGGTTTGAAATAAAATATATGAAACATAGGTTTTCACAATTTTTCTATTCAAAACAAAACATGGTTTATTTCCCTTTTCCATTCTAAAAAAATTATTCTTTAAAAAGGATACATTAACATTTTAGAGTGGAAGGATGATATTTTCACTTAAAAAATGGGTAAAGAAGGTGAATTTTTTTAGATCAATTTCTATAATCATTTTTAAAACCAATATGTCTCTTTTAACCGAGAATTTCAACATTCAAGAGATTAGAAGAAATGATCACATAACATGGGAAATGGAAATATAGTATGTTTGTGTAAACAACCAAACAAAGTATCTCAATTAGCCACCACAAAAAATAAGTGATGAAGTACATGGGGAAACGTAGTATCTTTATTAATAATCTAGAAAATTCTATAAAACAAACTCATCCCATAGGCATTCCTCGACTGATGACATCATTCATTCCCACATGCTTAGTTCTTGCCCTACCCAGTCTAACCAAGGGGGACTATACAAAGGTTGAGCAATGTCTATACTAAGGGCCACTAGACAGAGCACAAACCTAATCTAGTGAACTAACCATTCTTCAAAAACCACTAACTATGCGAGGTTCCCATGTTAATATTAGATTGGGGTGATCCAATAAAAACTAAACATGGAACCAACCACATATTCATGAATCACACACACAATCATTACACACAAGCATCACCCTGAATCAACCCAAGAAACAATAACTTTGTTTTCAACCATTTTATCACATGGGATTCCACACCATTGACCTCACTCACCATTCAATATAACAAATTCAATGAGATTACACAAAGAGAGTTTTCATGAGAACCAATTTTATCAAAGTACCAAATGGAACTCAAGCACTCTGATAAATCACACAATTCTAAGGAAATCCAAAACATAATTTTCAAATCCAAAAAACCACATAAAAATATAACTAATAAACCCAAAAGGACAATTTAATAATCAAAATACATTTACCAAGACAAAACCATGCCCTATGAATCTTAAATAACTTGAAAAATCCAACTGGACGTTTTATCAAACACTTAGTGTGTAGCACTTAACAAAAAAATTCATATACATTAAAATAAAAATTAAACAACCTCATTTCATATCAAAAAATTATTCTAAAAATCATATATTACAAATTAACATCTATGTAAGGTTTGAAAAGTAATAAATCAATTACTATTAAATTCAATGTATAAGTGCAAAGGGAAACCAACCTCAAACATCAAGCACTTCAATAATTCCAAACCAAAACAACTTCATAAAGGCTCAAAGAAGCAATCACATCCAAGAGTATCATTAATAAAACAAAAAACATAATTTAAACTCAATTAAATATGAAACCTATTTCCAAAAGACCCAGGAATAATAATAACTCAATAGAAAACAAAAGGAAGAATAAGAGGAAGAGAGGATAAGATTAACTTGAAGATTTATCCACAACTAATGAAGAAATCACCTTACAATTTCCATGGAAAGAGGTGGGAGGAATGAGGAAGAGGAGAAAAGCCTCATAGGGTCATATGGACTAAATTTAGGAAGAATATAGTACTTTGGGGGTTTAAATGTAATGATGGTAAACGAGGAAATTCACATATTTAAGGACCTAGGTACTACGAATGGTTAGGCAACATGGTTTCCTAAATCGTTCACCAATAGTGTACCCCTTACTGGAAACACTAGGCACCCACAAGTTTTGGTTTCATAGTTTGGTAAACCATGTGCCAAATGTGTGATATGGTTATATCGAAAATTGAAGAACCATGAAAATTACTTCTATATGATTTTACTAACCATTCTTAGGTCATGCTCCCTCATCCATAGACAGCCAATGACTCGTATGGTTTCTCTTTGAAGACACATATTTTAGACCAAACCATGTGAAGCCTATATAAATCAAACAGTTCCGGTTTAAAATGAACTAAAAAAAGACTCAACTTCAATGGGCCACAAAGTTCCCCTTAACCATCCACATAAATAATGAAATATAAGTAAAACACCCAAACTCAAATTTTAAAACCATAACACTGAAAAAATGATTGGGAAACCAAGAATAAAATGATAATCTAAAATAAATGAAGAAAAATAAAAACCATGGTGTGACTTGTATATATATAACCATTGGCATGTTATATCATGAATATATCTATTCTCATGATATATAAAGTTTAATTTAAAGTTATTATATCATGGGTCTTATGATTCTAAAGTTACCAAATCATGTTAAGGATTTCTATCTCACTTTTGTTTCTAGACACATGCACTACCCGCCACTTGTTTCATTTTGTGTTCTGTATACACTACCCATGAATGAATTTTATTATTATTATCATGAAAATCATAGAGATATACATATCAATTTAAGGTTTTTTATTTCATGGGTATTATGATTGAAATGTTACCAAAAAGGTAAAGATCTTATGTTACACTCTCATCATTTATCAGGATTATTTATTATTATGTTTTGGATGATGAAATATTACGATCTATATCTTAATAACTTCATGAATTTTAATATCCTATGATTATTTCTGAAGAATGTGTGTTTTCCTTTAATTATCCTATATTTATTCAAGAGACCAAAAATACTTCATTAAGGAAAATAAACTTTTTTCCCCCTTCAGTTGAAAAAACATTTTATTACATATCCATGTATTATAAAAATGTTATCAAGGATGTTTTTAATACTATCATATTATTTTTTTTGAAATTTTTACCCATGTTTTAATTTTTACAAGATGGTTTAACAATAATATTCTTTTAATTTTATGGTTGAGACACTTTTTACTTTTTACCTAAAACATAAAAGTAATATTTTTTTAACATATATGACATAAAAAATACTTTCCACCATCATGACCACTCAAAGGTTTTAAGATTAATTTACAATTTTACATGGTTATTTTGAAATATTTTTTTATTTAATAAATTTTTAGATTTTATGTAAGTTTTTTCAAAGTGAAAATGATATTTTTCCCAAGAAATATTCTAAGTTATCTTTAAAGATAATTTCTAATCTAAGATGAAATCATTTGATGGTATTTAAGATTTAGTGGGGATATGATCCAATGATGCTATCTTTATTATTTATCTAAATGGTTTATGTTTATGATGATAAAATGTTTATGAAAACCCATTTCTTTTTAATGGGTTATGCTATGATGCAAATATGACATGTTTATGAAACCTATTTATTTTACACACGTTATGCCATGATAAAATGTTTATGAAACCCATTTTTTTCATAGATTCGAATATGATAAATGTTTTACAATATTTTGGAACACATATGTATGATTTTAATTATGTGATGGGTGAGAACTATATCTCCCTACAATTCATTGGGTAATGATGGGTATATCATGAGATAAAAAGGGATGTAATGGGGAGGGAACCATGTTTAGTAAGGGACTTTGTCCACTATGATAGTATTGAGAGTGAATGTTGAATAATAAGATAGTTTGGGATTGGAAACCATTCCACTATGATAGTTTTAGCATTTAGACTTTATAACTAAATAAATTATTTGATATTATTATGTTTATTCCACAAATCTATGTCTTATTCCAATATTTCTATCTCATGGATAATGTTATTTGATTCCTCTATGACTCATGTCTTACAAAATTACATTTTTTATTCCATGAATCATTTTTTGGATCTAAGATGAAGGGTATGGTTTTAAAATGTTATGATTTTGTTCTCATAACCTTACGCTCATGTTATATTGATATCCCCCTTGTTAACTATTACTAAGAATTTGAGATCTCCCTTTATTATGTTTCTTTTACCAAAGTTACGAAGAATGGTATTTTGTAGGATATTACTAAGAAGGGATCTTGTTATGAATAACTTAGTGGAAGATTATGTGGTTCACTAATGAACCAATTTTTTGGATCAAAGTTTCCAAATACACTAAATATTTTTTTTCCTTAGGTGTTTTTATTTAAAATGAAATGAATATTTATCTATTAAGATATAATATCTATAAATGAAATGTGTGGGTCACTATAATTGATATCAGAGGAAAAGTTTAGTTAAACTTTTAAATTGGATTGAAAAAACATTAGTGATACCCCTAGGGATATGTATAGGGATAATTCTAAGGAAAAGTAAAAGTATAATAAAAATTATTGGATTTTTTGTTAAGGATAGAGCAAGTGGATTCCCTGAAATTAATACCATCTAGTATACTACATGTGGATGTGGATATAAATAGTTGTACCTAGGGATAATAACTCCAAAAGGGGAACATTTAGATTTAAATCGATCGTCACCTAGTGTATAACACTGGGCCTTACCCCAAACATGGTTTGAAACTCTTGTGGGATATGTTAGAGAAATTCACAAATTATTTACAAACCATAATGAAGGATTTTAATAGATAATGATCATGAATTAATTGGGTAAACCCTAAAGTATCATAGATTGTAAATAAGGTTTCATCATTTAGAAAAACTATAATTGATTCTTTCATGATTATGTGGTTTTAATCTATGATTATTTTTGCTCACACAATGTTTTTGGTTTTATTCAATAGACATAACCCAAAAAAATCATCCTAATGCTGAGTATGATGGATAATACAGTGATTGTCCTCCTGAGAAACCAAATGTTATAAGATCTAAAATGAAAAATCTAATTCCTATGAATAAATAACTTCCTCAAGCTATAAATCATATTGAGTTTCCAAATGATAAAAAGAGGGAACAACACTCTATTGATTTCTTCACGAGGCAACATCCGCCTTCATTTAGTGGGTTTTCTAATCAATTCGTTTTTGAGAAATGGACCAGTACCGGTCTTTTTTTTCTATTCCATAATGTTTGGAATATGAAAAATTCATTTTCCATGTATATAATTTCAAAGCAAATTTAGATCAATGGTGGACTCTTATCAAGAATTCAAGGCAATAAAAAGAAATTGACTCCATTGAGTGGGATAAATTTAATAGATTATTTCATAAAAATAAATTTTCTCATATTATCTATAAAAAATGGTGAAGGAATTACTATAGCTTAAATAGAAGTACGATGGATCCATTAGTATATAAGAAAAAACATTAACAATACTTTCAAGGTACACTTCTTTTATTATCATCCAACTCGAAATTAAAGTTGATCTATTCTTTAGTGGCTGAAAACCATGTATTTGAAGGGAATTGGATATAATATACTTTAATAGCTTTGAATAAATCATTTGATGTGCTCTTAAGGTTGAAATGAATATTGGATTTAATACTAAATCTCATGATTTTTATATGAAAATAAATTTGTAATTCAAGGAAATTCTAAAAAAAATAGAGAGAAGAAGACAAGCCATACATTATGTTCAATTTGTGGATGGAAACATGGTTTAGATTATCATATGGGGACTGGTAAATGTATAATGTGTTATAAGGAAGGTCATTAGGCAATAAAATGATTAAGTGGTGGGAAGCAGATAACTAGTGATGTAAATAGATAGAAATATCAACAGAATGAACCACCCACACTCAAGTGTTTCAAATCCAAGGGGTATGGGAATTATGCTAACCAGTTCCCAAATACGAAGGTTATTGATGATGATTATTGTCAGTAACCTCTTAATTTGAGAGAAAAAGGGAAATATCATGTGATCACTATTTATAATGAGGGTTATGATAAAAATGTGGTGAAAGGTAAACTTACCATCCACTATAGAAATTATAATATCTTATTTGTATTTGAATATACCCATTATTTAATATTTGAAGAATTTTACTAAGGGTATCAAAATTCCAACCTAAGGATTAGATGTTGAATTAGTTGTGAAAAACCCTAATTTAATGATGAATGTATCTCAAGTCTGTGACTCTTTACTAGTTGAAGTACGTGGGAATGTGTTTCTTAAAAATCTTTTTATTCTCCCTCTAATACAATTTAATGTTATATTAGGCATATATTATGTTTCTCTACATAAACACCATATCAATTTTAGAGGAGTGGAAGTCAGGTTTGATATGTTTTACCAACTTATGATTGTCTATTAGTGAGACAATAAATATGAACTTAAAATAGAGATCAAATCAATTGTATAGGTCTTGATTCCTATTCAAAATGGGTTTTTTCATATGGATAGGGAGAAACCAAACATCAATGATATGAATCTTATGCAAGAATTTTATTATTACTTTTCGAAAGAGTTACATATCCTTACATTGAATTAGTAAGTTGAGTTTTTAATAAAACTCATACCTGGTGATACACATATTTCTAAGAATCTATAGAGAATGGGCCAGATTGATTTGAAATAAATAAAGAAGAAACATCAGGAGAATATTAACAAGGGATTCATTTTCCCAAGTGTTTCATCTTGGGGTGCACCATTACTTTTTTTAATAAGAAATATGGATTGATGTGACTCTGTATTGATTATCATGAACTGAACAAGATCAAAATCAAGAATAAGTACCCCTGACCCTATATTGACGGTTTTTTTGATCAACTATGTGGATATCCATACTTTTAAAATATTTAAATTCAATCTATATATCCTCAATTTATGTTCAATAAGAAGGATATACCTAAGGCAGTATTTTGTACAAGTTATGGACAATTTTAGTATTTAATGTTAGCATTTGGTCTTACTAATTCCCCTAAAATCATCACGGATTTAAATAATAAAATATTTAGATATTATGTTGATAATTCTTTGTGGTATTTATAGGTGATATTCATATCTATTCAAATATAAAGGAAGATCTTGGAGTTCACTTCATAATTGTGTTGTAGAACCTATGGAAGGAGAAGCTTTATGAAAAATTTAAAAAGTGTGAATTATATCTACAAAAAGATTCTTTTTGGGTCATATAATCTCAAGAGAGGGTATGTTAGTGGATCCAATAAAGATAGAGGATATTGAGAATTGTCTCATATAAACCACTGTGATTGAGATCAGATATTTTCTTGGTTTGGGTGGATATTATTGATAGCTTGTCTATAATTTATCACCACTATCCAATCCCCTCAAAAAGTTATCTCATAGGGGAGACAAGTTTATTGGGATAGATATATGTAAGGAAAACTACAAGGAACTAAATATAAGGTTAGTTAGTACACATATTCTTACATTACCCTATAGTGGATAAGGGTTTGTATTCTATAGTGATTCATCAAAGAAGAGATTGGGTTTTGTTCTCATATAGAATGATATGGTGATATATTATTCCTCATGATAATTAAAGGTTCATGATAAAAAATAACAAACTCATGATTTGGATTTAGTTATGGTAATTTTTTCATTAAAGATATAAAGGCATTATATTTATAAATAAATGTGTGATATATATACTGATCATAAAATGTTAGGGTATATATTCAAAGAGAAAGAGTTGAACATGAACTAGAGAAGATGGATAGAGTTGATTAAATACTATGATTTCTCAATATATTGTCTCCATAGGAAATCGAACAAGGTGTTCGATGTTTTGAGTCAAAAGTAACATGATATCTTATCTATGACCAGAATAAAAAAGTTCCAATATTTAGGGATTTCAAAATAATTGGTCTATAAATCCTGAAGGAAGGGGGAAAATAGTATCATTATAAAATAATTGTTCAACCATCCATCCAAGTGAATATCAAAGAGGTGTAGAAAGAATACATAGATCTAAAGAAGAAGATCCTAAATGTTACTTAGTTTAACCTTGATTATAATGAAATGATAAGGTTTAGAAACTATTTATGTGTTCTAACCATACCTGATTTGAAAAAAGAACTTTCAAAGGAAGCTCATAGTTCTTAATTGTCTATTCATCATGGAAGTACAAAGATGTATAGATATCTAAAAGAGTTCTTTCTAATTGGATGACATGATGATAGATATTATAGAGTTTTTATTTTAATGTTTGGTATGTTAGAAAGTTAAGTCTAAGATATAAATGTCTAAGGGGATGTTATCACCATTACCTATACTATAATAGAAATGGGAAAAAATCACCAAGGATTTTGACATTGGACTACCTAAAACATATAAATTGAATGATTCTATATGGGATGTTACTGATTTCCCTATGAATTTAGTACAATTCATTACTATCAAATAATATTTAAATTTGGATCATATTTACTTGATATACATTCAAGAAGTGTTAATGTTATACTAAGTAGCATATTTTATTATGATTAACCAAGATCCGAGGATTACATTGAGGTTATGTAGAAGCCTCTAACATGTTGTTGATATGGAATTGAGTTTCATCACTATGTATCATCCCCAGATAGATGATCAATATGAGAGAAAAATTAAAACCCTATAGGATTTGCTTATATAATTTTCTATGGATTTCAAAGGTTGTTGGGAACAACACCTTCCTGTATTCGAGTTTTCATATAATAATAGATTTCAGTCAAGTATTCAAATGGATTCGTATTAATACCTCTATAAAAATAAGTATAAAAATCTAACATGTTGTGATAAAGTTGGAGAAAAATAATATTATAACTTTAAATAAACAAGGAAATACAATAAAATGATAGATCTAGTCAGCATCACTTCAAAGCAGACTGGAGTCTATAGAAAAGTTATGATAAAAATCATTGGCGTGATCTTGAATTTGAAGTTGGTGAGAAGGTTTTCTATTAATTTATACATGGAATAAGGTTATTAGATTTAAGAATAAATGAAATCTAAACACTAGATGTATTTCCACTTTTAGATTATTTATTGAGTAAGGATAATGTCTTATCACTTAGAGCTTCCACTAAACCTCTCTCAAGTCCATGATGTGTTCCATGTATCACTCATGAGAATGTTATACTTGATCCTTCACAAGTAATGATATAAAAAGTTTTATGACTAGATCATGATATTTCCTATTATTATTAATGTATGGATATTATTGATAATTAATAAAATGTTATATGAAACAATACCACTCACCTAGGAATATTTTTATTGTGAAACCCCCACCTTGAAGAAGCTATATGGGAACCTAGGGATACGATGAGGCAGAAGTATCCTTAGTTGTTTGTATCATAGTGATAAAATTTTTAGGGATAAATTAATTTTAGGTGGGGTAGAATATAACACACATAGAATTTATGAAATATATATTTCTCAAATAGAATTAATTTCTTTAATAGATTGCATAAAAAACACAGAGTTTTAACGAACCACGATATACTATTAATATTGTTATATAAACATGATCGTTATAACATGAAAATTAAAACTAGTAGTATTATTAATAATAAAAATATTTTCCAAATTAAATATAATGTCTTTAGATAAATAAAATATATTGATAAATAAGTACATATTTTTTTTAGTCTTTATATACTTCGAAAATACTTTTTTCTCAAGATGATTTTCATTGATTTTTGTGAAAAAAATAATAAAATTAAATTTATTCTAGTTTTATAATTTTTTTTTGATAAAATAAATTTAATTTTTGGGATCAACCTGTCAAAATTATCTTATTGTGAATTTTTTATGATTTTATGAAAAGATTAATTTTTTAATGAATAGTGAAAAATACTGATTTTTATTGAAATTTGCCTTTTTGATTAAAGAATTAAAAAAGTTTTATTTTTTTAAAATGATTTAAAAGTATTATTTTCTAAACTATATTATAAATAATTTAATTTTGGTCATTATAATAAATTTTATTAATAATTTTGATATATAAACTTTTTATAACTGTGGAAATTTTCTCTTTTGGAAACCACTATTTCATTGCGTCTCTAGGTTTAATTTGTAATTAATTTCTATCAATTATGTGAATTTAATTTGGAAGAAATGAATTACATGTTTTTAAACAGAATAATTATTATTATATAATATGTTTAACATAAATTTTGGTTATAATGAATCGTAAAAAAATTAATAATTAATTACCACAGTTAAGGTTAAAACGAATTTACATGGGGTTGAAATAAAAAGATAATGGTTAAAATGACCTAAAAACTTGTCTAATTACTATTTTATGAAAATAATTAGGTCTTGTATCATATAATTTCCTATAATAGTCCATTTTTTATCCTTTTGGAATATTTAAAATATGATTATAACTTTTTCTTTTTAAAACTCCCAAGAGTGTTCTCTCACCCACATGTAAAAGAGAACTCCCTCCGCTCTCTTATTCACACTTCCATAGATTTTATGACCTGAAAAAATTGATAAAATATATTCTTAAATTTTATCACCACTCCCTAGAGTCCTTATTTTTATTTTAAACCCCTCATAAGAAGTATTTAGTTATAAACCTAGATAGGCTCTCCGAAGAAGAGGTATAGTTTTTAACAATGCATTTTTGTTTTCTTTCGTCTGGTACCTCCTTAAAATATTATTAAACTATTATTATATAATTAAATAAATATCTAAAATATACTTATATTTTCTTATTTTAATTTTATAATCTATATCCATACCCTCTTTCATTAAATGTGAAACGAAGCCGTTGATCGTGTGTATGGAGAACTGCCACCTCGCGAACCGATGTATTTTGTTTTCCATCACCGCCACTAAAGGATGGATATAATTATGGATATAAAGTATATATTTATATATATTATATTTATTACATAATTACACTTCTTAAATTATAAAATCACCTCTACATTCTTACTTTACAATCTGTTAAAAAATGATAACATTGCTTATTCATACATGTAGACAACCGCCTCCACAACGTAATGTGATATTTTTTCCATTTTATTTTTACATGAATGGTAATAAAGAGATATTTAATGAATATATATTATATATATTACATAAAAATTATTCTTTAAGGGTGATATATTGTTTAATTTTTTTCATTCCATTCGTCGATAAAATTAAAGTGATGATCTACCATCTCCATGAATGATGTAATTTATTTTAATACCACTAATTATTATGGATGGATATAAATATGTAAATAATTATTATATATGATAATTATTTCATGGATACAATTAGGGATATTATGTAATCGTGATCTAAGAAAAAGGACTAAAACTACCAAACCAAAACCCTAAAAAAAACAAAGCAGTTATTACCCGAAATGCGATTTTAATAAAGAATTGCTAATAAATGGGTGATAAATGGTTATAAGTGAATATGAAATGATATTATTAATATAATTATGGTTATATAATAGATTTATAATTAACCTATATTTATTATATAAGAGGTTTTAATGTGTATAACGAAATTTGGTACTTGAGGTGAGGGATTTTTTTGTCTCAAATTGTCTTCTTTGGGGCATATGTTATCTTATACACCTATCTTATTTTATGAGGTGTATATATAGACAATTTGATAGGTTATATCATGAATTTATTTAATCACCTGATATTTAATGTTTAATTTAAATTTATTCTTCCATGTGTCTTATGATTCTAAAGTTACCAAAGCATGTAAGGGATCTTCATCTCACATTTGTTTTTGTGGGACACATACCTTATACACCACTTGTTTCATTTGGTGTGGGGTATATATTACTCATGAATGTATTTTATTATTTTTATCATGAAAATTATTGGGATATAAATATCCATACATTTCTTTCCTTCATGGGTAATATGATTCAAAATATACCAAAGTGACAATGGTGTTATGTTACAATCTCATTGTTTATCAGGATTGTTTATGATTAATTTTATGATAAAAAAGTATTATGATATACAACTCAATAAATTCATGAATATTAATCTCCTATGGTTATTATTATAGACTACACATTTTCCTTCCATTTTCCTCTCTTTAAGTACAAAATACATTAAAAATAATTTTTTATGGAAATCGACTTTATTTCACTTTTCTGTCTAAAAACAAGTTCTTCCATATCCAAATTTTATAAAAATGTTTTAATGAATTTTTAATATCATCATATGATTGTTTAATTAAAAATTTACCCATTTTACATTTTAAAAAATGGTTTAAAAGGAATATTAGTGTCATTTTTCAAACAATCCACTTTTGAATATTTACCAAAAATGTGAAAGGAATATTTGTTTTAATGTGTATGGAATAAATAGTATTTCTACTATCCTGACCACTAAATGAATTAAATATTCCATTAAAAGTTTAAAATATTTTTTTGAAAGAATTTTTTACTTTATTAATTAATATTTTTATATTTTAAGTAAGTGTTTTGTAGGGGAATGGATATTTTCCTCATGAATTTTTCTAAGTGATCTTCCAAAATAATTTTCAATCTAAGATGTGATCCTTTGATGTTACTTAACATTTAATAGAGATAATATTAAATGATACTATCCTTATTCTTTTTTTTATTATGGTATATATTTATTATGAAAAGATGTTTATGAAACTCATTCCTTTTCCACAGGTTATTCTATAATGAAAATATGAAAGGTTAATGAAACCTATTTCTTTTCCATGGGTTATTCTATAATAAAATGTTTATGAAACCCATTTGTTTTCATGGGTTCTGATATGATGAATGTTTTATAATCTTCTGGCACACATATGTATTATTTTCATTATGTGATATGTGGGACCTATATCTCCCTCCAATGCACTGGGTAATGATTGATATCTCATGTGATAACATGACTATAATAGGGAGTAAACCCAATTAAGTAAGGGATTTTTTACCCCATGATAGTCTTGGAAGTGAAAATTGACATCTAACCTATGCTTTCAGAAATATGAATTTATTATAAGATTCAGGTTCCATGTAAATGGGCAGGATCCACCAAAGTTATGTAAGAATAATGCTCTCCATCACTTAATATTTATGTGGTGGTATTCCCCTTGTGAAATAAGTTCATGGGGGTCCTTCATAAAAGGGGTTATGTGGGCATCTTTATATAGATTTTATGTGACCGGTGCATCACAAAAAATATATTACATGATGATTCCCCCAATCTCCAAATCTTATACTAGAAATCTACATGAGGGGGATTCTTTGAAGCCTCTAAGAAAATAACGAGTTCATAAAATATGTAATTCTTTTCAGAATTTACGTCCCAAAAATATTCCTCTGTTTAAATTCATGTTATGGGTGGTATTTATAGTCTAACTACATAAATTCTCCCAGTATTATTTGTAGAACTTCTAATACATAGATGTTACATGAACACATTGTTAAGTCAATAAGGTTTTCCTTATGAATTTTTCCAATCCTTCTTGTTTTGAAAATCACAAACACCCTATACTTAAGAAAATATACATTTTACTTATATAAGGAAAATCTCCTTCTCAAAGTAATTTACCCCTACCATGTTTTCATTTTTCATATCAATATTTTTCTTAATTATAAAAATTGGATTCATATCAAAATCCTGGGAATCATATAATACTTAGATATGAAGAATTCTGTTTTAGGATCTGAAATCTGGATATGAACTGTAATGAAGTTCCACTCCGAATTCTGGATATGAACTATAATGAAGTTCCACTTCGAATTATGGATATGAACTGTAAGGAAGTTCCACTCTAAATTCTAGATATGAACTATAATGAAGTTACACTCCAAATTCCGGATATGAACTGTAATGAAGTTCCACTCCTAATTCTGGATATGAACTGTAATGAAGTTCCACTCCGAATTCTGGATATGAACTGTAATGAAGTTCCACTCCGAATTCTAGATATGAACTGTAAGGAAGTTCCACTCTGAATTCTGGATATGAACTGTAATGAAGTTCCACTCTGAATTCTCGATACAAACTCTAATGAAGTTCCATTCCGAATTATGGATATGAAATCTCATGTAGTTCGACTCCAAATTCTGATTACGAACTTATCTAAGTTCTGACTCTAGGTTCTCTGAATTCAGACTCTGAACTCTTATGAGTTCTGACTCCAAATTACCATGAACTTTGACTCCAAACTTTCTATGTTCTGGTTCCGAATTCTGGTCAAACCAGACTCTGGATTTCTATAGAATTCTGGTTCTGAATTCATACAAAACAGAATCCGAATATATTTTTATTATAGGCTCTGAATTCCATTTTGGTTAGACTCTGAACTTTTATTTTATTACATTCCGAACTTCAGTTTTTCTTAGGCTTACCCTCGTTTCATTATAAAACGATGTCGTGCCTTCAGTTACACATGTTTTGTTATAAAACGATGTTTTCCATTATGTTTCTAACTAACCATTGGTTCCCTCTGAAATTTAAGGAAAATATGACCGTTGGAGGAGGGAGCTGACCATTCCAACCGAGCATATAAATAGGAGCTCATTTGAAAGATCTCAATACGATTGAAGAAGTTGATCACTCTAGAGACCACACACCGTTAAGGTGATTTCTAGAGAGATAATCTTTTAATTCCTTGTGCGTACTGAACTGCTAGTTTATATTTCTTTGTGTGACTCCTAATGTTGGTGATTACATTTGAGGGCTTCCGGGGATAGGAAGACAGAGGTGCCGACTACCTTGAATTTTGAGGGCTTCCTTGCTGAGGAAGATAGAGGTTCTAACTACCTTGAAGTTGAGGGCTTGCGGGGATAGAAAGACAGAGACTCCAATCTTCGTATCGAGTGCTTACCTGGGTGTGGGTAAGACATACTTTCTTGAAAGTATAAATCAAGGGACCTTTATCCAAGGTAGTTGGATACCCTTCTCTTTGGGTTAAAAGATTTATATCTTGTTACTTGTTTTTGTTACAAGTTTTTCCACTACATTTTGTATTGTAAGGAAAGTATAACCTTCTTATATTTCCTTGAACTTGTACTCTGATTAATTTAGATTCTATACTCTTTAAGGTAGAATCTCATATTGTAAACTTCGGTTAAGTTTCAATTTCCAGATCCATATTTCCGGAACCAGTTTTTCAGAATCACTTTCCAGATTTAAGCAAGTGTATAGAACTAGAAGTTTGTAACTTCATACTTTGTACCAATATTTTAATTGGTGTTTGAGGTGTTGTGAATTTTCTTAGTTTAACATTGTTAAACTTAGATCTTTCCTTGTTTAAGGAAATTTTTAACGTGTATAATTCACCCCCCTCTTGTATATTTAGAATCTACATCATTATTTCGATCCTACAATTGGTATCAGAGGAGGTCTCTGAAATACTTATATTCACATATAAGTTTTTCTTTATCAATTTTTCATTGTTCTATATTTTTTCCTTGCTTAGGAATATTCTCCTTGAATCTGAACTTTTGTTATTAACATGTTTTTGTGTAAAAAGATTTTAAGATGGAAGGAATTAATGTTTGTTCGATCAACAACCTAAATCCTACAAGACCACCAATTTTTTATGGTAATGATTATGAGTATTGAAGAGATATAATGTAGACATTCATTATCAATACTGGAGTAGAAATTTTTTTAATGTTTACTGGAGGTTATCAAATTCCTGTTAAGGAAGTTAGTACTTTCACAAACCAAGAGAAGCATGATTATCAACTCAACTATAAGGTACACAATACTTTACTATGTTCAACGACTAGGAACATATATAACCAAATTTCTTCTTGTGAAGCAGCTAACTATATGTGGAAGAAACTTGAAGTTACTCATTTTGGTACATCTAAGGTGACTGAAACTAGAAGATCTATGCTTAGAGCTGAGTATCATGGGTTTAACTTTCCTTATGGAGAACCCATTTGTAAGCTGCAACAAATGTTTATGACTATCGTGAATAACTTACAATATATGGAAGATAAAGGTCTAGATTATGAAGCTCTTTTTGACAAGATCATTGATATTATTCCCAATGAGTGGGAATCAAAGAGAACTGCAATTGATGAGAACAGGAAGGTTACTCAAATTTCCTTAGATGAGCTGTTTGGAACTCTTCTCCAACATGAAACAAGGATGAAGAGAGTTGCTGACAACATCAAAAAGAATAATGGGAATGGTATTGTTTCTTTTACTACAACATCAAATCACATGAAAGCTAAGACTCCTGAGAGAATTACTAGATCCAAATCTAAGAAGGTTGTCATCCAATCCGAATCTAGTGAGAGTGAAGTCTCAGAGAATGAGTTAGAAAATCTTGCTCGAAGGATGAACAAGATAGCTGGACAAAGAAATTTCCAATCCAAGTATAAGAAGAAGGAGAGAAAAGATAATAAAGATTCAGAAGTCACATGCTATGAATGCAGGAGAGATGGACATATCAGACCTGATTTTCCTTTTCCCAAGAAGAAAGAAAGAAAATAAAGGCATTATGAAAGGAATAAGAAGAAGTATTATAAAGCTAAAGCTAAGAAATTTATGAAAGCTAATGATACTTGGAGTGCTAGTGGTGGTGACTCTTTAGATGAATCTTCAGATTATGAATCTTCTGGATAGAAGAATCTTGGTCTTATATCCAGATTACCTATTAACAATCATTGCTTTATGGCTAAGGTACACAATGCTGAATCATTGACCAATGTTTCTTTAAATTCTAATGGTAGTAAAAATTATAACTCTTCGGATGAAGAATCCTCTTATAATGAAGAAAATACTTTACCTACATATAAAGAACTTTCTAGGTTTGCTGAACTTCTTGATATTGAGAATTCAAAACTCAATAAAAAACTTGATAAGGAAAAATCTAGGAATATTATTCTTACAAAGGAAATATCCGATCTTTCTGAAGATCTTGATAAGAAAAATGCTGATTTTATAAGTATTTTAGAAAGTCTTGAGGAAGTAAATACTGAGAAGAATAAAATTTCTAAATATCTAGAAAAAGTAATTTCAAAGAAAAGTGTTTTCGATCCTAGCTCTAGTTCCAAATCTAATGATTTTTATGATAAAAACTTAGTTATAAAACTCAAGTCCAAAATATTTTCCTTATTGAAGTGTTTGTCGAACTTTTCCATAGGTAAATAAAATTTTGGTAATATGTATTCAAAAATACGACCTTTAAGAAACAAATCCAGATTTGGATATACCCATGCAAAACCAACTTTTAGTAACAATTATTTTGTTCCTCAAAGTACCCCATTTTGTTACAAATGTCAATGTGGTGGTCACTGGGAAAAGAATTGTTCTTTAAAAAAAACCCAATCTTTAGGTTTTCATAAGGCTTATTTTTCTAAGAAGATGTGGGTACCCAAAATTTTGTTATCTGAAAATCTCGGATCCAAACAAGTTTGGATTCCAAAAGTCTAATTCTTTTAGTATTTTCAGGTAGATAAAAGAAGTACCAAAAGCAATACATGGTATATGGATAGTGGATGTTCACGGCATATGACTGGTAATAAAAACTATTTTGAAAATATTATTATGATGAAAGGAGGAAATGTAACTTTCAGAGATAATGCTCAGGGAGAAATTGATGGTATATGTAATATTGTTCTTCTGGGTAAAAACTTGATTTAAATTTTTTTTGTAAATGGTCTTAAGCACAACCTCATTATCATAAGCCAATTATCTGATGGAGGCTACCTTGTGAATTTTAGGAATGATAAGTTCTTAGTACACAATTCCAAGGAAGAATTTATTCTTTCTGCAAATAGTCAAGATAATGTTAACACTTTAAACTTAGAAGACCTTTGGATCCAAGAATTACCTTGCCTAAGTGCAATGGAAGATCATTCTTGGTTATGGAATAGAAGGTTTTGACACTGTAGCCTTAGAAACATATATAAACTCTCTAATAAGAAACTAGTGAAGGATATACCAGAGCTTCGATTTGATACTTCTAAAGTTTGTGATCCTTGTCAATATGGAAAGAAACATAAATCTAGTTTTAAATCAATTGGTGAAGTCTCAAAAACTGATGCAGTACAGTTGGTGCACATGGGTCTTTTTGGTCCAACACAAATTGGAATCATTGGAGGCAAATACTATGTGTTTGTTCTAGTTGACGATTACACTAGATTTACATGGGTTTATTTTCTAGCAAAAAATTCTGAAGATTTTTCTTATTTCAAAAGATCTAGAGACCAAGTTAAAAATGAGAAAAAACTTCCATTGAAAACTATTCATAGTGATCATGGAGGAGAATTTCAAAATTCTGATTTTGAAACTTTTTGTAGTAGAAAAGGTATTACTCACAACTTTTTAGCACCTAGAACTCCTCAATAAAATGGTGTAGTTGAAACAAGAAATATAATTATTCCAGAGATAAATAGAACCATGTTGAGTGAATATTCTATATCTAGAAATTTATGGGCTGAAGCTGTAAGTACTGCTTGTTATACTATAAATCGAGTTTTGATTAGACCTTTTCTTAATAAAACTCCTTATGAGTTTGGACTGGTAGAAAACCTAGATTTTCCTACTTCAAGGTTTTTGGATGAAAAGTATTCATTCTTAATACCAAATATAACTTACCCAAATTCTCACCAAAATCTGATGAAGGAATTTTCTTAGGCTACTCCACAACTTCTAAGGTTTATAGAGTTTTCAACAAAAACACTTGTACTGTTGAAGAAACAGTTCATGTAAAATTCGATGAATCTGATCCTTTTGTTTTTAAATCATCCCATCCTACATCCTCAGATGTTTTTTCAAAAACTGATTATCAACCTTTGTTATAAGATCCTTCTGATAAAGAAAATGTTCAAGAAAATATTTATGAAACATTTACCCCTGATGATTTTCTATCCTATGTTGATGAACAGGTTTTACAAATCCCAAATCAGGTGTTTCTAATGAATCATCCCAGTGCTAGTATCATTGACGATGTCAATCAACCTATAAGGACTAGAAGTTCCTTAATAAATGAAGTATAACATCTAGCATTCCTTTCCCAATTGGAACCAAAAATCATTGATGAATCTTTAGGTGATGATATTTGGATCAAAGCCATGCAAGATGAACTAAATGAATTTGAAAGGAATAAAGTCTGGACCTTGGTTGAAAGACCTAATGAGATTTCTGTTATTGGAGTAAAATAGGTCTTTAGAAATAAGTGTGATGAAAATGGAGTCATTGTTAGAAATAAATCTAGACTAGTTGCTAAAGGCTATAATCAACAAGAGGGAATAAACTATGAAGAAACCTATGCACTAGTATCTAGACTTAAATCTATTCATATTTTACTTGCCTTTGAAGAATTATTTAATTTTAAACTTTTTCAAATGGATGTGAAATGTGCTTTTCTTAACGGTTATGTTCAAGAGGAAATTTTTGTTGAATAACCTCCTGGCTTTGAAGACACAAAATATCCTGATCATGTTTTTAGACTTACCAAAGATTTGTATGGTCTTAAACAAGCCCCACGAGCTTGGTATGATATACTTACATGATTTTTTCTTCAAAATAACTATGTTAAGGGAAATTCAGATCGAACCCTTTTTTTAAATAAAGACAAGATAAATGTTTTTATTGTTAAAATATATGTTGATGACATCATATTTGGTTAAAATCATCAATCTCTAACTGATTCCTTTGCAAGTCTAATGAAATATGAGTTTGAAATGAGTATGATGGGTGAGTTAACATTTTTCCTTGGTTTTCAAATTTCTCAAAAAACTGAAAGAACCTATATATCTCAACATAAGTATATTAAAGATCTTCTTAAAAAGTATAGATTCAGCAACACTAAAAGTATTAGTACTCCCATTGTTACCTCAAACACACTTGATCTTGATGATGATGTGAAACGATTATATCAAACATCTTTTAGAGTTATAATCGGAATCCTACTATACTTGACAGCTAGTCATCCAGACTTAATGTTTTCATTGTGCTTATGTTCCAGATATCAATCCAATCCTATGTAATCTCATTTAAAGGAAGTGAAAATAATTTTTCGCTACTTAAAGGGAACCATGGATCTAGGATTATTTTATACTTTTGGAAATGATTTTATCTTAAAAAGTTTTTCGGATGCTGAATTTTGTGGATGCAGAATGTATAGAAAAATTACATCTAGAACTTTTCATTTCTTAGAAGATTCATTAGTTTCTTGGTCCTACAAGAATAAACACTCAGAAGCACTCTCCACTGCTGAAGCTAAATATGTAGCAACTGGAAGTTGTTGTGCTCAAGTGTTTTGGATGCAACACACACTCACAGACTATGGCTTGAGTTTTACTAAGACTCAAATTTTGTGTGATAACACTAGTTCCATTTCCCTTAGTAAAAATCCCACACATCACCCTCGAGAAAAACACATATATATTAGGCATCACTTTCTTAGGGATCACACACTAAAAGGGGATATTATTCTTCAATTTATCAGAATGCAAGATCAACTTGCTGACATTTTCACAAAATCATTACCCTTCGATAGTTTTGAATACATTAAATAAAAGTTAGGAATGATAACCTTGAGGTAATTATTCTTCATTAACTTCTTGTTGAACAATTCTCCTTACAGTAATAAACTCCTTCTCATAGGGGGAGTACATTTGCTTGTTATCATAATCAAAATCTTCGTAGTCGGTTTTTTTTAAAATCTTTTGTAATAAAAATTTTTGTAGTCAGTTTTTTTAAATATTTTGTAATAAAAACTTTCTTTGTCAGTTTTTCAAACTTTTGTAACTAAAATTTTTGTAATGAAGTCTTCAGAACTGAAAGTTTCGTAATGGAAATTTTCGAAACTGGAACTTTCGTAATGAGAATTTTCGTACTCGGAATTTTCGTAATGAAAATTTCTCATACTTATACATTTCATACTGGATTTTTTCGTACTCATACTTTTCGTATGGAAATTTTTCATACTCAAACATTTCGTACTGGGATTTTCGTACTCATACTTTTCGTACTGGAGTTCTGGTACTCAAAGTTTTTTCAACTTTAAGTTTTTCGTAGTTAGTTTTTCGTAGTCAAATTTTTATTCAAGAAGAATATCACTTATTAAGAATAAAATTCCTGGCCAATCCTAAAGGTATTATTTCCTTACATAAGTGTTCGTAGTCATATTTTTCTTGCTGGTATTTTCCTATGAGTTTTAAAATTTCTCGGATTCTAGTTTTCTTAAATCCGATTGTTTTTCTTAAAACCTTAAAAGATCAGATTCACGTTTTCCTTGCATGTATGTTTTCAACCTTCGGATCATATTAGAGAGTTTTTCAACCGTTAGATTGTTTTTGGAAGCTCAAAGGTCACATCCATAGCCTATATAAAGGGGACCCCGATGGCTGTCCCACATCAATATTCAAGCTCTCGCGTGTTGAAGTTCTGCCTCCCTTCTTAATGCCCGTTCTGAATCCTCCAGAGTTATTCATTCCGAATGTTTGCTGAAGATACTTCTTAGGATATGTAAACTACGAAGCAAATTTCAAAATGGTTAGTTTATAGGGAGAGGTTAGTGCATCTGAGTTTCTGCAAGTATGATTCTCTTATATCTAAGAATATCAGATTGAATGGCTGGGAGGATGTTTGCTTATCAAAGCCAGCGAATCAAGATCCGGTTTATACATATTTGATTGTTGAGTTTTACAAGTCTGTTTCCTTCCTTAAGGAAGATGGTAGAGAGAATTTTTCATTCAAGTCTTATGGGAAGGCTTATATGCTTTATTACACCAAGGCTGCAAGCTTGGTGGGTCTATCTTATGATGGTGAAGCTGAGTTTTGTTCACTAAAGATTCCGGATGAGCACGAAAGTTTCAACAAAGTGAAGGCATTAAAATGACTTGGACTTAAAGATACCAAGACTTCTAAGATTGCTCATCTCTCTTCAAATATTCAGATTCTACAGCTGTGGGTACAAGGATTTTTTCATAACGAGAAGGGGTGGTAAGGATAATCTCAAGAAGAGTGATATATACATCTTAGATTTTTTGGTAAATCTAAGGAAGTTGAATTTGATGAGGCATGTTTTGATTACAATTAAGAATATTAAAGAAGGGAATCTGAAAGCTCAGTTCATAAAGTATTCGGCCTTGCTTTCTATGCTTATTATCAGATATCTTGATTCATTTAAAGTTTCTTTCACTTCCAAGCAAAGAAATTGCAAGGTAATGCTGGTTAGTGATGATACATTAAAGATGATGAAGATGGGTTTTTCTGTTGAATCCAGAGAATTCTAACCTTTACCAGAGGAAGAGGCTGAGGCAGCTCAGAAAGATCAACAAACTCCAGAACCATCTAAAAAGGTAGGGAAGAAGAGAAATTTGAAAGGAGTGGTGGATGAAGACAAGACCCAGAAAGCTAAGGAAACTCAATTTGCACCACCCAATCCAAAGAAACAAAAAGATTATCCAGATGAAGTGGGTGCTAAGTGGAGGGAAGACAAGGAGAAGAGAAAATAAGGGGACCCTCAATTAGGATTGAATCCTACTAAGGCTAAGGCCTTAAAAGAGAAAGAATCTGATGAGTTAGAGAGGCAAACAAAAGAGAAGAAGATGAAGAAAAAGATGTCTAAAGCTGGGCTTGTACAATCTCTGTTGACAGATATAGAAGTAGCCTCTGAGAAGATCCCCATTCCGGAAACTTTTGATATTCAACCATTACTAGAGACCCCTAGAAAGAACTACTTCACTCAGGAAAAGCTTAAAGATAAAGAAGTTGTTGAAAGAGTAGAAGAAGAAGTAGTAGAGGAAGAGGAAGAAGTAGAAGAAGGGATAACTGATCTAAATGACCTAATTAAACAAGTTGAGGATTATCAAGAAAATGCTAAATTCGCAAAACTCGTCACTCTGGGAAAGGGAGTTGAGAAAGAAGGTTGGAAGGATGATGATAAGGAAGAGGAAGAGAAGGAAAATGTTTTATCTAAGGAAGAGACCTATGAGAAGAATTTTCTTGAGGAAGGAGCAGAAAATGAGAAAATAGATGAAGACAAGATTGTTCAACTATCAGAGAGTGAGGAAGAATATCCAGATGATCAACCCATTCCAAAAACTGATAAAGGTAAGCAAGTTATCATGGATACACCAAAAAAAGATATCATCAAGAAGAAAGAATTTGGTGGTTCTTCTAGAAGAAATCTAGTGGAGGTTGAAGAAGAGCATTCACCTAGTAAGGTATCGGATTTAGAGTCATCAGCTTTGGGTCATGATTTTGTTGTTGAGTCTCTGAAGAAATTGGTGGACACCATTTCGATTTTTCCCACCATAGACTCAAGGTGGAAAATGCTTCAACATAGTCAATCTCAGAAATCAGAATCCTTATCCATGGTGATGGATAAGTGTGTGAAAATTGAAGCTGACCATAGAAATTTTGTCATCAATTATGATGTTCATAGAAAATCTTGCAGCAAAATCACCCTTTGGTCAAAGAAGGTGGATGATGACTTCGTTGAGTTTGATAATTTTCAGAATGAGGTAAAAGATGTTTTGATACCGAGGATGCAAAGATAATGAATCTTCAGGAGAAGCTAATCCTTGAGAAAAATTCTCGAAATCAACAAGTGAAGGACTTGAATGATAAGGTTAACTCTCTTGCTCAAAATTTAAAAATGGATAGAGATCTCTGGATTGAGCTCGAAGAAAATCATGTAAAGAAAGATAAGTTAGTGAAGATGCAGGAAGAGGCCATGGAGGCTCAGGCAGAGGTGCTGAAATCTCAACAAGAAAGGATCACAGCTTTGGAAAAGAAAACTGAGGAGGATCATAAATATTTGAAGAAGCTGAAAAACCTCTTGAAAAAGTTTCCAAAGGAGAAGGAAAACAAATGAACTCAATCCGATATTTTGTTGCTTTTTATTTTCCTTGTAAAAAATTCTTTCAACTCTAATGAAATCTTTGGTTGTTTGAATCTGGTGTTATTTTGTACTAATGTTTCAGGTACTTTATTTTTTCCATTCCCACAATTCTCTTTGAAAATCACAAAGGGGGATAAGGAAAAATAACTACTCCTAAGGGGGACAAGGAAAATATCTAAACTAAGAAGAACTATACTTATGAAAGGGGTAGTTCTCATTATGATTCCTTCATTCTAATGAAAATCCCATTATGAAAATTCAGAATACAATCCTTAGAGTTCCAAAGCCTAAGGGGGAGTTAGTTGTATTCACTATCATCTATGAAAAAAGGAAGATATGTTTTAATTTCAAAGTCTAAAGAAAATTTTCCAAATTCTTTTATATTCTTTTTTGTAAGGTTGTTTGTTCTTTTCAAAAAGGGGGAGATTGTTATGTCAATAAGGTTTTCCTTATGACTTTTTCCATTCCTTCTTATTTTGAAAATCACAAACACCCAATACCTGATCAAATCTACATTTTACTTATATAAGGAAAATTTCCATCACAAAGGAATTTACCCCTACCATATTTTCATTGTTCATATCAATATTTTTCTTAAGTATAAAAATCAGATTCATATAAAAACATCAGAATCATATAATACTTAGATATGAAGCATTTTGTTTTAGGATCTGAATTCTGGATATGAACTGTAATAAAGTTCCACTACAAATTTTGGATATGAACTGTAATGAAGTTCCACTCTGAATTCTGGATATGAACTGTAATGAAGTTCCACTCGGAATTCTGGATATAAACAATAATGAAGTTCCACTCCGAATTCTGGATATGAACTGTAATGAAGTTCCAATCCTAATTTTGGATATGAAATGTAATGAAGTTCCACTCCGAATTCTGGATATGAACTGTAATGAAGTTCCACTCCGAATTATGGATATGAACTGTAATGAAGTTCCACTACGAATCATGGATATAAACTGTAATGAAGTTCCACTCAAAATTCTGGATATGAACTCTAATAAAGTTCCATTCCGAATTATGGATAAGAACTCTCACATAGTTTTACTCCGAATTCTGATTACGAAATTATCTAAGTTCTCACTACATGTTCTCTGAATTCAGACTCCGAACTCTTATGAGTTCTAAATCCAAATTCCCATGAACTCTGACTCCGACCTTTGTAAGTTCTGGTTCCAAATTCTGATGAAACCAGACTATGGATTTCTACAGAATTCAGGTTCAGAATTATTACAAAACAGAATCTGAATATCTTTTTATTATAGACTCTGAATTCCATTTTGGTTAGACTCCGAACTTTTATTTTCTTACATTCCGAACTTCAGTTTTACTTATGCTTACACTCGTTTCATTATAAAACAATGTCATGCCTTTAGTTACACATATTTTGTTATAAAATGATGTTGTCCAATCTATTTCTAACTAACCATTGGTTGAGTGACACGTGTACAGGTCCCTCTGAAATTTAAGGAAAATATGACCGTTGGAGGAGGGAGCCAACCATTCAAACCGAGCCTATAAATAGAAGCTCATTTGAAAGATCTCAATACGATTGAATAAGTTGATCACTCTAGAGACCACATACTGTTAAGGTGATTTCTAAAGAGAGAATATTTTCATGCCTTGTTCATAATGAACTGCTCATTCAGATTGCTTCGTGCGACTCCGAATGTTGGTGATTACATTTTAGGGCTTTTGGGGATAGGAAGACAGAGGTGCCATCTACCTTAAAGTTCGAGGGCTTCCTTGTAGAGGAAGACAGAGGTTCCAACTACCTTGAAGTTGAGGGCTTTTGGGGATAGCAAGACAGAGACTCTGATCTTTGTATTGAGGGATTACCCAGGTGTGGGTAAGATAGACTTTCTAGAAAGTATAAATCAAGGGACCTTTATCCAAGGTTGTTGGATACCCTTCTCTTTGGGTTAAAATATTTTTATCTTGTTACTTTTTTTGTTACAAGTTTTTACGCCGAATTTTGTATTGTAAGGAAAGTATAACCTTATTATATTTCCTTACACTTGTACTCTGATTAATTTAGATTCTATATGCTTTAAGGTAGAATCTTATATTGTAAACTTTGGTTAAGTTTCAATTTCCAGATCCATATTTTTGGAACCAGTTTTTCGGAATCACTTTCCAGATTTAAGAAAGTGTATAGAAGTAGAAGTTTGTAACTTCGTACTTTGACCCAATATTTTAATTTGTGTTAGAGGTGTTGTGAATTTTCTTAGTTTAACTTTGTTAAACTTAGATCTTTCCTTGTTTAAGGAAATTTTTAAAGTGTAAAATTCACCCCCCTCTTGTATATTGATCATATACATAATTATTTCGATCCTATACACATAGATTTTTTTTCCAAGTAATCTCAAATTAAACCTTCCCACATTCAAGTCATGCAACCTTAAAGGCGTTCCTCCATTTATTTAAAAACAACTCCTCCACCACAACCATTTTATATGACTACATGGAAACAAAACCACTCAACCCCAAAAAAATGTGAATGAATTATTATTATATGTAGAACCATATTTTATGTAGTTCATGATTTTATTCACTATGTAATTTTTTTTAATTTTGTTTTATTCCATTCCCTTCCTTTAAATATCCTTTAAAATTTACTGATATTCTATTCAAGTGTCAAAAAATGAATCCCCTTAGAATTTTATCTGATCAGAATGAATAAGATAGAATTTCTATGAAATTAGGATATACCAAATAATTGATACATGGTTCATGTAATATTGGAATATGAAGAGTCATACCTTCATCTATTTATGTTCTAAGGGGGACCCTACTTGTTACTGCATTTTCACATTGGAATTTTTGAAAAATTTCCCACCCAAATAGGATTTTATTTTATACCATTACATAAAACCCTCCACCTAGAAAGTATGTGGGATTTAAAACATGAAGGTTGAAGAATAGGGGGTTCCTTGAGTGGGATTGGTTGGTCATCCCCAAAATCAACTCATCTTCTCAAGAGGTATATTTTTCTCAGAGTCTATGATATATGGTTTGTGAGACTATATGATGTCATGGAGTCTACCCCATTATGGATTCAGGTTACTAAGTGACACACCCATCTCCAAACCTTATTTGTATGAAAACCAACCAAGATATTGGATAAACCATCACTATAATATATCTTACTACAATATCTCTATGATAGGATGCTTTATCAAAGAGGCCAACCATATAGATGGTTACATCCTAGGGTAAAATCCATTGACTCCAGAATAGTGAACTAAAAATCTAGAACCAAAGGTACATAGATACAAATTCTCCCTGAAGAGATCCACAAATGAATTTAGATTGAGGTGGGCCTTAAGTTGGTACCTTATCCTTGGAGTTTTCTTTGATATAAATTAGGTATGAACTTTCTAGGTGCACTGAAGCTACATGGATATTTAAGGGGATCTTAGAGTGGTAGGATTATATTAAGTGGTGTCTGTGTCATAATTATTCTCCCATTAAAACAAAAATATCATTATATATCTAATTAACTAATGGATCCTAGTCCCAAACACATTCCATTTAATGCACAGAGAAGATTGGATAAGCCTTTGATATGTGAACATGATCAATGGAGATATGGTTATAGTATATATATATATATAATGAGTTTATACCTCTAAATTTCATATGGGAAGATGTGAAAAAGAATCATCTTCTCCAAATGGGTCTACTCCATCTAGAAAGGTACATCATGGAATAGGAATCCATACTTGGAGTTGATATTCCATTCAGTACATGGGAATAAATATCCATCATGCAAAACAACCATGGTATATAGAAAGTACTTTCTAGACATAACCAAATCACAAGACCCATGATTATCTAGTCTCATATTTTCCTATTCTTGAAAAGGGAGGTTCCTCGAGTGGGATTTGTAGGTCGTTCCCAAAATCAACCCATTATTCCACTAGGTGGTATTCTTATATTATTCTTCAAAAGATAAATTTTTATAATACAATGGAACAATACATGGTTGGATTAATAATTTATGTGATTAAGGTACATTTAGATAGTGTGAGGTGGATCAACCTAGAAATACAAATGATAGCCAAATTATATCATCATCTTAGGAATATTTATAAGGGAAATAACCTATTTTGGTTTTTGGGAAATTCTATGTGTTTTGGGGTATGATTATATCTCACATGTTATAATATGAGTTTATCAATGACTAATAAATTCCTTGCACTTGGTTAAATCAATAAATTCAAAGAATTTCTAGGGTCAAGCCTCTTCCACTCTAAACCTATTATATGGCTAACATATTTAATTTTTACAATCATTTCCTCTTAACACTATATCCAACCTCAACTAAGTTTTTTGGTAATGTGGTAGGTACAAATAAAACATGTAATTTTCATTACATTAATAATGTTCATGCCAGTAGCTATTATTGATAGAGATACCATTTGTGATGTGTATTCATCTTTCAAGATTAGTCAAAAAATTTGATTACATGCAAAAGCAGTGACTGACCCCCTCAAATTTTCTTAGTCTTATGATATCCCATAATTTCATACAAATTATGGTTGATACTCACATAGGAGGAAATAAGTATATATGTAATATTCCTACTAACTAAGTCCATATTTTTTTTATCAATTATATATATTGATACATGGATCAGGTCATTCCCCATGGGAAAATTGAAAGTATTTATTAACTAATTCAAGGGTCCACCGGTGATTGATGTTAGAGAGGAAAATAATCAAATAGAAGAGATACATAGATAAAATTAGAGGATCATTACAAAAAACTATTTGGTTATCTGGATTCTTGATATTTAATTATGATAGCTAGAACCTTCTCCCTTCAATTCTGGGGTGGATTCTCTACCAACTGTCCCTATCAACTCTTAGTTTATAGATGCCTTGAGGGAGTGGGATTATAGGAAGTGAACTGCATCTATAAAGAAGATATGGAATTCACTCAAGGTTTATGAAACTTTTTTATGGAATTTATGTAGATCACCATACACTTTTACATTTCCCATGAGAACCATGTTGATGAAATGTAATCTTATATCAACTATCTTGAAGTTACGATCCACTCTCTTAAGGAATAAAACATTCACTCAAACCTAGTAATCTAGTCGGTGGATATTGAATCTAATAGTGATGAGAAAAATGGTAATTAAAATGGTAGCAAGTAGATAGGTGATGAATAAGTTCCTTTATAAGCAAAGGAGATGGTTGGTCAAAGCTCTTATCGGAAGGAAGTGAAATACAAACCTATTTTCAGTTAATATATAGTTATTAATATAATTATTTATCTTTTATTTAACCTTTGTAGGAGTTTATGGGGGATTATTTACCTATCATATATCTAGATTATTTAGTTTCATGCACACTAATTGTTCAGATTGAGTAGGAAAAAAAAACCATAGAAGAATCTTCTCCTACCTAAATGGGATGACTACGAGAAATGAACGCTAACAATCTAGGAGGGTTCTTAGTTCCATCGTTAGCTAATATTTACATGGAATTATCTTATGGGTGTGTAAATTTGTGGGAAATTGTGAGAATATTAGAAATCCTTCTTTTCATGGGACTAAAAGGTGAATTTAGAATATACATCTGTATTTTCTAATTATTATTTGAATCTTCAGGATAATATCCTAGTTCACTTAGAAATTAGGATAATACATTCTAGTTCAGAGGTAATTTTCACTTTAAGTAAAATATTCCTAATCCACCAAGTAGAAAATACCACCTAGTAAGTAATTATTAAATCTTAAGAGATTCCAAAATCAAGTCTCAAATTTAATTTGTTAACCAATGATTTGGGAAAACTTGGGCCTGTTGAGGACCTCATGGATTTTAAGTCTTATTTGACTATCTTGGATTATAGGTTTCTACATTCAACTAATCTCTATAAGGAGGTGTATTATTTTGACACTAAAAACCTTATTTATTAGCCATGTTAATCAATGATTATTTTTTATATAGTTATTCATAGGGATATTTTGTATGTTTTTGGACTAGAGACCCCCCTTTGAAAACCCCCATGTTAATTTTTCCTATTTATTATCTAATTTTTGATTATCATTAAGTTCATAGGTATTTTATCAATCCTTTGGGAATTTTAGAAGCTCCATAAGAGATACATTTCTAAACTATTGTAGATCACACCATGACCATGGTTTTAAATTATGACCACATATGGTTAGTGGATTCATTTATATTAGAATAACATTCATCCATTTATATAGAGAGATCACACCATGATTATTTGTGGGTAGTGACTCTATTTTTTTGGGGTGTCACTTTAATCCTTGAAATAAGGAATCATGCCACAACCTTCCTTACCAAATTTAATTTTTAGTGAGTTTATAATTTTATCTTTTCTATATTTTTGTGGTTTTTCCCTTTTCTAAATCTCTTTCTTATAAATTAAGACCATAGGAGAGCACATAGATCTTATATAATCCTATATTCATTCTTCTTGGTCCTTGGATAATTATTTATAAATTCCAAAGGGTCTATTGAGGTTAGTTCTTCCTAACCTCTCCCTTATTTATTTCCCCTCATTTTTCCATTCTACTGGTAACCCTAACACCCATGGAGAATGAATTTTGGTATTATATAGTTTCTAATAGTGGGTATTTGGATATTTATGGTATTAGGAGAGTCTTTTCTTACTCGTTAGGAAATTTAACCTCAAAGAAAACAAATTGAAATGATTTTACACTTTAAATAGGTATGTTTTTCTAGAATGACATGGACCCAAGTAGCCTAAATCCTATATCTACTTTATTAAATTGGAATAAATACAATGGGTTGAATCCTTAAGGACCAATCAGTTGGCATACTTATTAAAATCGATATATAAATGACTCCCATATCACATTATAAGACACAAAATAAAATAATTTTTTAAAGATCATCATTATTCCCTATATAATATTCTTAAATATATTTCATAGTACACTTCATTGATTCATGAGAAAGGAAACAAAATAATTGTGAAATAAAATGCCCAGTAAGGGTTAGTTATGGTGGAAGTTATCATGAATAAATAAAGAATAATCAATATGGAAAGGTAAATAACTAAAAAAACATTCCATTTAAATAAAATTACTACATTTATAGATAAGGAATAATCAATATAGGATGGTAAATAATTGAAAATATATGACATTTAATCAATAAACTAATAATGAAATGCATCCAGAGATAATATCATTATGAAAATATTATAGGAAATAATAAATGAATTATTAATGAAGGGGAAGATTAACTATTGGATTCCATAATATCACGCATCATGATACCTCTACCATTAAGGCCTTTCAAATTATGTTTTAAAACTACTGAGTACAAATCGACACAGTTTGTCCAACGATATCTCCGCTGTCAAGACCTTTTATGATATATTTTAATAATACGAGGTACAAAATCATAGTGTTTGGACAAATAAATTTGTCTCACGAGACATACAAATGAATCAAGTGGATTTATATAAACAATACCCAACCATTTCATGTATTTCAAAATCATTCCTCATATAGTGAATAAATTATTTAATTCATGAACAATGTTACTTATAAAAAAATATCAATATTGAGTAAAATATATATATATTTATCAATACATCCCAGATAAAAAAATAAATATAAATTTAGAACATAGTATTTTAAAATGATATAAATTTTAAACAATCAACATATCTAGGGTAAATAATATAGATATTTAGGGGAGATTTAATGTCTAATGATCACAAGGAAGTAAATATTTCAGTAAAAGTTAATAAATGTAAAACATGAATCAAGAAAGTGAATGTAAATACATTATTTGGTGTTAATGATTATAAAACATCCATAGAAAGAATAAGTATTGTATCAAAAAAAACATACCCATTGGAGTAAGAATAAGGAGTTGTTTTCATTAATGTATATAAATAATATAAAAATATTTTTAAAAATATTCTTGAGGAAAATATCTTTTTAATTTTGAAAATAAATTTTATTGAATGAGGTTAACAATTTTTTTTAAAATTATTTATTTGAAAATAATATTTGATACTTATAAAGGAATATTTAAGTCATTGAAGTGGTCATGAAGGCTGTAAATTCCATTCATGTCTTACATGTTAAAATAATGATTCCTTTTATTTTTTTTAAAATAGAAATAAGAATTGGTTTGAAATCTATATGGGGTTTCATTTATTTTTTTAAAAAAATTTAAAATGGGTGAAAATATCTTTAAAAAATATTTTTGAAAAGTTTGAAATTTTTTTTGAAAACATATTTAGAAAACATGTTTTTGAATGAAAATTGATTTCTGGCAGAAGAGATAAATTAAGTCTTATTTTCTTAAAATCATTTTCTCAATTATTTTAAGTACCAAAGTGTGGAAAAATGGTAATATTACATGAAAATAACATGAATAACCAGAAGAGAATAAAAATAAAATGGGTTTATTAGGAAATGTTCAAATAATTTCCTTCAACTGAAATGTGAGAATAAACAATCTTGATTAGAATGAGATTGTGAAATAAACACTTACACTGATCATAACATTTAAGTGAGAATTACTATATAATACGATTATTTAGTTCAACTATAAATCCATATAAAACAATTGGAAATTCAACATAAGTTAATAAAACTCATTATACACATAATCTTATAATGACATAATCAATGAAGTAGATGTTTGACCTAATGAACAAAAATCGAGTTAAGAAATCCCTTACCACACACTTATTTTTGATTGAATATTTTCAACCTCCTATACAGTGGGTTTAAACATGTTATTAAATTTAAAATTACAATATTAATATTAATAAATATCATATATGACCCCTTTATAACATATTATCACCCATTAATTTATAATTTTTCATTATTTTCATTGTTTTTTGTGTTAATTTCCTTCTTTTTCTTATGCGTATTTTTTCATTTAAGATCTGTTTCTTGAAAAAATTAAATAGTTTCATCAACTATAGGATAATAATCATGAAATTATTATCACATTTATAAATTAATTATTCTTATAATACCGATCATGAATGACTGTTTTTAGAAATGAAGTATGCTACGATCATGAAGAAGGTAGGCCTTACATATGCATGAGTAATGGTTCTATTTTCCAATGATCATTGTGGAAAAAGGTAAATAATATACTATTTTTCCAGAATTATCATAATATAATACATACCATATTAATTATTCAAATATACTTATATATATAACCCATGTGGTATGGTGATAAAAAAAATATTCATATCGTTTTCTGAAGGTGGTAGTTTACACGTACGTAAACAATGTTATTTTCTTTCATTGAGTGAAAAATGTATAAAAGAAAATGATATATATTATCTTTTAATATTGTTAAATATTTCATGGATAGAATAATTATTTCATGTTTATCACAAATAATCATTTAAAATATCCTTATGAACTTCCATTTAAAGTGCCAGTAAGATGAATTACATCGCTTCGTGAGGCAATAGTCCTCCGTCCACACAAGTGACGTTTTCATATCTCTAATGTAATTGATGTTAAAAAATATATATGTGATATAATGAATAAAGAGGAATAAATATGTCATAAATATAAGATATATAATATAAATACAACATCATACACAACCATGAAATGTTTAAATGGAAGAACGAATAACATCGGTTCACAATGCAGTGGTCTGCCATACACAAAAATGATGATTTCATAATCCATTTGATAGAAGTATGGACAATTATTGGTCAGAAATTTATTATGACAAAATCCAATTATTTTTTAGATAATGATTTTATTATATATCCATTATTTAGTAATAATTAAATGTGGTGGATAAGGAAATGAAATAAAAATGATTGTTGAAGAACATTGCCACTTCTTCGGGTATCATCTTAAAGTTTGCACTAAATCCATCATAGGATGTACTTATTCCAAAAAAAGGATTATAGGATGAGGGGATGGAATTTGATATTTTATTTTGGTAGTTATTTTACATAACAAATATGCTTGAATATGCGAATAATAGATGATATGGGGTGACATTTTATAAGTAGGGTGAGTGGCACACTTGTAATTTTTTGAAAATATTCAAGAATACCCACATGTTTATCATTCCAAAAGCTTTTAAAGTGAGATATTATAGAATATAGAATATATACGGTCAAAATAAGGTAAGAAAATAGATATTTGAAATGTTTTAAAGTAATTTTAACTCTTATATTCTAAGTTTAACCCCAAGGTAAATCCATTTTTACATTAAATGTGATAATTAATTTTAACAGTTTTCACAATTCATTTTGGTCCAAAATTAAGTGAAATTACTATAAATTATAAATTATTTTGATACCAAATTTTGAATACATTTTTCCAAATACAATTCATATAAGTGAAAAATTTGAATTAAAAATTAATATCATTTATATGATGAGAAATCGGGTTTTTAAGGAGAAAATGTTCACAGGTTTACAATGTTTTCATATAAAATTCCCAAATGAAAATAATTCCAAGGAACTAAATTAAATGAAATTATATATAATTGAACTAATTTTACTTTAAACCCAATTTGAAATATAATTTATCATTATAAATTATTTAAATGAAAAAGTATGTTTTTAATTAAAATTCAATATTTTTTACTATTCATTAAAAAATGAATCATTTCTGAAAAATCAAAAAAATTCATCCAAAGAAAATTTTTATATGATGATTTAAAAATGGGGTTTAAATTGAAAAATTAATTTTCTATAAGTGATAAAAAATAATTTTATGTTATGTGTGAAATCAGTGATTAAATCCTCTTCTAGAAAAATAAGGTTTTCAGAAAACATTTATTTTTCTTTTAAATGATTATGATTTTATTTCTAATACATTCATTACCATAAATTTTATAATTTATTTAGTACTATTCATACTTACCAATTAAAATTCTAGTTTATAATTATTATATTAAATAATAACATTTTTTTTAATATTTTAGATTTCTCTTAAACTCGGTGTTATGTGTAACATAAGATAAAGTGAGTGTTGTGTATAACATAGGCTAAACTCAGTATTTCATATAACATAATCTATTGAATTTATTTATAAATAAATATATTGAAAAGTCTTGGGGTGTTAAATCTTATTTTAATATTTTTGTCGGGTGTTTCACACACTATCAGATACATTGTTATTATTTAAAAATTTATGGGTGTAACATTCTCCCAAAACATAAATAAATTTCATCCTCACAATTTAAACAAGATATTGGAATTCATGTAACACCCTAAGGTTTTGTGAATTTTTTTTTCAAATTAATTTAGTATTTTCTATATTTATAATTTCACATAATACTGAATATAATTTTTTATTATATAAAAACAGAAAGTATGTATTATGTTATACGAAACACTATGTTAATCTTTTAGTACACACAAAACTGAATTGGCTTGCATTACAAACAACACTCAGTTTCTACAAAACACTTTAATATTATAATTATTTAAATGATAGAGTTATAACATAGCTATTAAAGATTGTAATATTAATATTAATAACTAAATTTTAAATGTTTTCACATAAATAAAACAGATTTATAATAAAATATTAATTTTTTGGTAAAGCCTTTATATGCTTATAAATATTTCTTTTTTAAAGGAAATTCTATTTATGTCCTTCCATGAACAATATTAAAATTAATTATAGAAACTCTTAGAAATTAAATTTG
This sequence comes from Viscum album, assembly GCA_963277665.1. NCBI lineage: Eukaryota > Viridiplantae > Streptophyta > Magnoliopsida > Santalales > Viscaceae > Viscum > Viscum album. The sequence continues at coordinate 1,223,220,349 of OY728151.1, forward strand.
ATAAAATAATTTTTTTAAATTTTTTTTTAAAAATTTTCTTAGGTTGAATTTTTAGTATTTTTCTCAGAAGTTTCATTTTTGATGAATAGTGAAAAATACTACATTATAGTTAAAAAATCATTTTTGTTTAAATAATTATTATAAATAAAAATAATTTTTAACGAAACAATAGATATATTATACATATATTAATAAAATTTAGGTCATTAGAATTATTTTTACATTGAAATAACATATATAAACTTATTATACTCTTGAGATTCCGTTTTACCCACTTAATCACCACATTTGTGGGATTAACGTTAAACTTAATTTTTCCACTTATGTGAATTGAATTTAAAAAAATTTATACATTTTTATAATTAGTATTATATTTATCATCTAATGTGGTAAAATTAATATTTTTTATATTATGAATAGAAAAATTAGTAAATTTTTATTTACCACGATTAAGGGTAAATTTGATAATTAAAGGTAAATATAATATTACAATGTTATAAAATTACACAAACACTTGTCCTAATTTCATTGTATAATTTTTTTGCCACTAAAATCAACCTTAGGACGAAATTATATCCTTTTTAAGAAAATTGGGTAAGAATATGACATTTATTATATTTTATTGAACGATAAGTTAAAAATGGGATAATCATATCTCAAATAAATATAACATTTTTAATATAGGGTCATGTAGAAGATAAATTCAACTATAAATAGTAATTTGAAAGACAAAATGATTATCTACATCAAGATAATTTATTTTTAAATTTTATTGATAGAATAATTATGTTAATTGGTGACACAATAACGATGTATTAATTATTTAATTAATAAATGGATCAAATAAATGATATCAAAAATATTAAAATAAATTTAATTTTAATTAATTAGGTTTCTTTGACATTTTAGGAGTGCCTTAAATTTTTTTTATCCAAATTATCTTACATTTTTTATTTTATTTAAAGACAATGCTGCGAATAGTATAGGAATTGACACTAATGATATTTTATAAAAATAATATTTTTTTAAATTAATTAAAAATCATAATAATATTTGAAAAATACAAAGAGATAATTTTCAGTTATAAAATGTCATAAATATTTAATTTATGGAAAATTTACCCCATATAAGTAATAATTTATAACCTCCTAATATTTAAAATTTCACAAACAACATTTTAAATTTCAATAGATTAATTAAGGTTAAATCAAAATGAAAAGTTGTAAAATAAAACCAAACATGTCCAAAAATTATTAAATGAAGTTTATTATACCCATATAACCCTAAGATCTAATTGGAGTTGTTTAATGAACACTATTCAAAGAAAATAACTTATATGTTATTTAAAGTCGAGGATAGTTACACAATATCTCTCTCTTGTATTTAATATATTTTATGTGTCCACATTTGAAAATAAAATCAGGATATGAATGAATATAAATATCTATTTTGATAATAATGAAATTAATTTCATTAAAATCTTTTATTTTTAATTTTTATCAATTATATAATTTCCTTATATGCTTCTTTAATGTTAAAAAAATATTTATTTAATTAACAGGAAAATAAGATAATTGATTTTAATATTATTAATTTTGATATCATTTGGATGAATAAAAATGTGTAACAAATTTTATAGTTATATAAGATATATTATAGATGTTTTAAATCATTATATCTGAATTCCCACTTTTTATTGATGTATTTAGGCCAAATTAAATGAATAATATCAAATTTATAAATAATGATATTTTATTAAATTATTATATTATTAAACTATTTAAAAAAACAGATAAATAATCAAAAATGGGATAGGATATGTTAAAAAAATGTCCCACCACATTCATTTATATCTCATTTTGATGATTGGTTTCTAGGATAGCCTTATTATATTTTCATATTTTTAGGATTTCCAAAAGTTCCCCATAGCTCAATTATAAAAGGGAACATCCTCCCTTAATTCATCACACAAATCTAATTCTTAAAGATTGACCAAACCTTGACCATTTTCCTTATTAACTTTCTAGTAACATTATTTAGGTTTTGGTAATTTAAAAATACCAACTCTAGTGTCTCTAAGAGGAGATCTAGAGGGAGATCGTCAAAGAAGAGGTAATCTCTTTACTGACTCTTTCAAAATTGATTCTTCTTCTACATATCTTCATGTGTTAATTACATTATAAAGTAATAAATACAGTATCTAATATATCATTAGTTTTTATTTTTTTTATGGAATAACCATATTCCACCTTTTATTCATCCTATGAAAAATGAAAGTACCACGCACGCTTACGTACGACTTACCATCTCCATGATGTGGTGTAGTCTATTTTTCATCACTACTTTATTTGGATAGGTATGATAATTGATATAATGGATATAAATTGTAAATATGATATTATATTTATTCTTTATAATTAATATAATATCTAAATTCCACCTCTTTATCATTAATATATTGATATTGTCGCTCATGCATATGTACGACTTACTGTCTCCACAATGCGATAAGATTTATCTTCCACATTAACTATTTCAAGAATGATTATAAAAATGTAAATAATGAATAAATATTAAATATTTTATAGAATAATTATAATTAATAATATATATATATTTATACATATATGTCATCTACCTTCTTCTATTCAGTACGATAAAAAAACGGAAACAATGTTCATGTGTATGTATGACTTACCATATCTCAGAATGGTGTATTCCATTTAATATATCTATCTTAAATATATATATATATTTAATAAATATATATAATATATAAATAATTTTTTATATTCTTGAAGTAAGAAAATCATGATCTCTGTAATATGATCAAGAATAACAAGTCCAAACACATACAATAAACAAAGTCGTTATTACCCAAATCGAAGATTTAACTTGGAATTGTTAATAAATGGGTAACATGAAGTCATAAATGAATCATATATGATATAATAAATATTATTATTATTTTTTAATAAGTTAATAATATGTATAAAACCACTATACAAGAGTTTCAGACATGTATGGATGGAATCAGACCCAAAGTAAAGGTTAATTCCACAATCCCATTATTATCGTGATTGTTTATACGAAAGTATCTACTGGAAAATATTTATCTTTTGATGTCCATGTTTTTAAAAATGTATTCTATTTTTTTACTATTATTCTATAATTTTTTAAATTCATTTTTACCTATTTATGACTCTTTATTAAATGGTTTGTAAGGAATATTTTGTCTTTTTCATAACGATGTAGATTTTGAATTTTTCAGAAAAAGTATGAAAATAATGTCTTTTAACTTATTCGGCATGAACAAAATTTCCCACCATCATGATTCCATAATTATCTAATTATTACTTTACAAGATTAAAATTTTATTTTCAAAGTAAATTTTTTATTTTAAAATTACATGAAATTTTATGAAATGAAAATGTTTTCAAAGAAGAAATGATATTTTCCTAAATAATTATTTTCAAGAGATATATCAAAATTATTATCCATCTAAGATTATTTTATTTTATGTTACTTATTTTTCATTAGGGATATGATTCAATCGTACCATTCTTATTATTTCTATAAATGATTTATGATGGAATGATATTTATGAAACCTACTTATTTTTATGGGTTATGTTATGATTGAATGATGTTTAGGAAAACAAATTATTTTCATGGGATCTAATATGATGAATGAATTATATGGAACACACATTTATGGTTTTAATTATGTGTCTCGTGAGACCTATATCTCCCTCCAATGGATTGGGTAAATATTTATATCTTATGAGATAAACTATGACAGACTTGAGTGTGAACCTTGACTACTAAGATGACCATGATAGTGAACCATGATTACCAAGAAGGTATGTGATGTGAACTCATACTATTAATATTTACATTGGAGTGAACCATGACTACCAAAATGGTATAGGGAGTGAACCTATACTACTAATATTTCCTTGGAAGCGATTCCTTGAATAATATAGAAATAAAATTATATTCTTACATGTCAAACAAAAATTTAATTACTTATTCCTTTATTATGATTTCATGGATTATGTTATTTATTTTATAATGATTCAAGTCTTAGGAAATAAAAATATTAATGCCATGATTTTTGTTTAGGATCACTGATACAGAGGGTTATAGGACCCCGGGACACCCTGAGGGGGAGGGGTGAATCGGGGTGTCAACTTTTTTTTCGAACTAATGGATCTTGTTCCCAAGTTGGTAGGAACTAGTTAAACCTGTATAATGGATATGATCAGAAATCAAACATTCACATGCAAAGAGATGACACAACACATTTTACTTGGTTCACCACTAAGGGCTACATCCAAGGAGCATACGCCAACAGGTTGTCGGTCATACCTAATTCCATTATTCTTCACTAGTTGTAGATTACAATGGTTCGGGAATAGTCACTCTATCCTAGGCTCACTACCTTTACAAATTTTTAGGTATAGACCACTAAATCCCTTGAGTCAATCTCGTTGACTCCCCCATGCTCACTGCCTTTGGTGAAGTCCTAGTCAGTTTATAAACGTGAAGGTTTCTTCAATAGAATCACATTGAAGTCTTTGCCTCTGCTTAGCACGAGACCCTACTTGCATCAAAGTCTGGAATTGATGATCTTGAATGAACTGAACCCCTAAACCATATAAAAAGAATGTGAAAATAGGTTACAATGATGATTTCGTGCAGCACCTACCCTTTTCACGCAAGTTCTCACTTTTTCGTGCAATACAAGATTTTCATGTGGAAAAATATTTCACGCAACACCATCTATTTCATGCAACCTCAAATTTTACACATAACTTCTACCTTATCGCAAACCTTCATCTTTTTTCACAACTTAGACTTTTTCGTGCATCTCAGATTTTTTCACATTGCTTTGATTTTTTCATGCAGCTCAGACTTTTTCACGCAGCTCGAAGTTTTTCGCGCAACTCCCTTTACACGAACCTTTTACGCACATCAGCCCTCAGATCTTCTCTAAGTCTTCAACCATACAGAATGAGGGGGTGAACTCTAATTTATAGTCTTTTCCAACACCCGTGTGCAAAACCGATATTGGTGTGAAAAACCACTCATTTGGCATGCAATAGATTTTGTCCAGGAACTGTTTTCCGTGCTCATCTTCATGTTTTTCGCGTAGCCCATGCCTTTACCATTTTTCAATGTTCTTATTCTGAAACAACTCTTGCGTGAAAAATATCTATCTAATATTTCACACACCACATTTTTTTTCTTGCACCACGTTTTTTTTCAAGCACCACACTAATTTTTCACGCACGCCACTAGTTTTCGCACACACCTCCCTTATTTCGTACACCACTTCCTCTTTGCACGCACCTCCTCTTGCCAAAAACCTATGTCTTCATTTTTTGACTTTCACGTCAATTTTTTTTAAAACACTAGAGAACAGCTCCACCTTCAATACTGTTGTATTCTTGAACTTTATGATCACTTTACTAGCACACATTCTGAACTTCTACTGAGTATTGACAAAAAACAAAAACTATACTCCAATTCATGCATAGAACGACCATGGTTCCAAAAAGGGTATGATCTTATATTTTCATGATCTTGTTCTCATACCCTTATTATCATGAATATGTTAACATGTCTCCCTTGTTTACCCTTACTAATCATCTGAGATCACCCATTTTAGAAGTTTTATTTTTCCCCGAGATATAAAGAAACGTTTTAGGTAGGAAAACTAAAGGGGAAGATCTTTATGGGAGATGTTTAATATATTTCACCAAAATAAAATAACGTGTTAAAGATTCCAAAGACACTAAACTAATACGGTATTTGGGTGTGTTTGTTTGTAATGTGTGAAAAGTTCCACAAAAGTGATGTAATTTCAATGTACGTCATGCTTGGGTCATTATAGTTGGTATCAGAGCAAATGTTTAGTCAGTATTTAGAAACTAAGATTAAAAAACTTTAGGGATATCCCTATGGATTTTTCTAAGGATATGTCTAGGGATATCTTTAAGTATAAGTTGAAGGAAGAGTAAAATTATAGGAAAATTTACTAGAATTTTTGTAATGGATAGATAGAGTGGTTTCTTAGCATTATATACCTATATGAATACTATAAGTGGATGTAGTTCTATCACAGATATACCTAGAGGTAACAACTATAAAGAGGTGCATCGATCTTGAATCAAGTGTAACCGGGTATATGACAACATGACTTACTACACACCTAGTATGACACTCCCTAGGGTTATGGTTTGGAAAATCAAAAAGTATTCATGAGCCATAATTAAGTGTTCAAAAAAAGTTGAATATAAATAACTTAGGAAAATCCTATGGTATCATTTATTAAATAAGGTGTCATAATTTGGACATCCTATAAGTAGTTTTTCATTATTATGTGGTTAATCACTATTATAATTGTTTCTTTACTTATGATTTTGGTTTTAGTCAATGGTGGAACTAGAAGGAAATGGATAAATATTTAATGAAATGGAAAATTTTCTAACGAGAAGTCAAATGAGATGATCACTAGAGTGAAGGACGTTGTGATCATGCCAAATCAATTTTAATGGAATGTGACTAACAATGTGTACCCTAACCAATACTCTAAATCACAATAGAATATAAATAATGAGTTCAATGAGTGTTTGGTTACTGGATACCATGGAGGAAAGAAGATTCAGTTTTCTACATGTCATGAATGTGGAAAGAAGCACCCAAGTGAATGCGTCAAAGGAACATATAGATGTTTTGACTATGGAAAAGAAGAACACAATGAAAGTAATTACAATGGGAAAATGAAAATTTCAGTTGATAAAATGTATGGAAATATTGCACTACCTAAAGTATTACCTATAATTTATTGTTTTATGTGAAGAATGAATGGGCATTATGCCTACTAATGTCATAAGAGGAAAGATCCTTAATGGAATCATCAAGGTGGTAAAATTAATGGTTATATTGTTGATGATGATGATACTATAGATTAAATGTGAATGGAAATAGGTTTTAAGTAATAATATAACATAGTCATGTTAATGGATTATTGATGAAGTAGAATAATCAAAGCATTAATGTATTTGGATTCCAAAATAATGAACGATGAACTATATAAGGATTACACAGTTTATGTTTTGTTAATAATTTACAAGAATATATTAAATAGTTCCGACAAACTAGAAAAGTGATTTCATGAAAGGTTATATTTTTATTAAATGATGGTAACCATTAATTTATTTATAATGTTGAGATAATGATTTTTGGATAGTGATATTTTGGACAGTACTGATTATCATGGAAATGATTAAGGATTGGTTGAAAAAGTTATTTGTGCTATCACTGATGAAGGTTACAACTTTTTGGACTTAAGGAATATATCCAAAAAACATTAGAATAAGTCAACATGCATGTTATAAATAAAGATGTATGTTAATTATGCTTGTTACCATGTTTCAGGAGAGTAAATAATAAAATTAATCACATGTTTGGAATGCAATAAACAAGAGTTACTTTATGATATATATGGGATAAATACTAATCTATTTTTGTGAAATTTAGTGACCCTATTTCTAAAGTTTCATAATTTTATTTTTTTTGAAGGATTGTAATTTTATCCATTTATGTAAATGTTATGTTAAAATTTGGATGACATTTGTGAGATTGATGTATTATCCCACCATAAGTGATTTGTTTCTTATTTTATAACTTGTGCTAACCTTTTTATTGTGATGACCTATCATTATATTTGTGGATATTATGATCTATTATTATATCAAGAACAAAAAAATCACCTTCATTAATTAGGATAAGGGATCATCTGGAAATTAATTAAGGCACAACAGTAGGGTGACATAATGCTGAAATCAAGTAAGTATATCTTTTTATGAAAATTATTTATCTTTATGAAAAATAATCTTAAAATAAAAATTGTTATCCTAGTAATTTTTTTTCAAATGAATCAAATTACCCCTTCGATAATCACATATTTAAGGCATTGTGATTTTTAACTTTCTCCTGATCATATTCCCTATCATTATCTATTATGAAATGATAGTTATATTTCTCTATTAAGTCCAAGTTTTCACTTCCCACCTATGTTCTCCTGTGTGGGAAGCTTATTATGAGTTACTTTGGATAAATGTTATGGTTACATTATTCTTTTTTAAGGAATTTTTAATATTTATGTTTATTATGTGTGTTTCTATGAATGTAAATTTCAAGTATTAAACCTTTGATAACCAAGTTGAATTTCGAGGTTGAAATTCATTTTAAGGGGGTGGAATGTAACACCTCGAGATTTTTGTGATTTTTTTTTCAAATTAATTTAATCTTTATGATATTTTAAAATTGACATAATAAATAATATAGATTTTTGTTATTATATAGAAATACTAATTTTGGATTATGTTATACGCAAGAAAATGTTATTATTTTACTACACACAACACCTACTTGGCTTGCACAACATGCAATACTGAGTTTCTACAAAGAGAAAATTTACTATTCTAATTATTTAAATGATATAGTTATAAAAAGTTCATTAAAAATAGTAATATGAATATTAATACCTAATTTTAAAATGTTTTTATATAAATAAAATATATTTATAATTTAATGTATAACTTCTAGTAATTCCTTTATAGGATTACAAATATTATGTTTTAAGGCACTACTTTTTATGTCCTTTAATGAATAATAATAAAATTAATTTTAGAAACTATTGGAAATTTAATTTGATAAAATAAACATAATTTTTGAATCTGGAATCTCAAAATTAACTTAGGGTAAATTTTAGTATTTTTGGTGAAGTTTCATTTTTTGATGAATAGTGAAAAATACTAGATTGTACTTAAAAACTATTTTTTTTCATTTAAATAATTATTATAAATTAAATTGATTTTTAAATTAAAAATAGACCAGTTATACATATATTAATCCAAATTAGGTCATTTTAATCATTTTTATATTGAAATCAGATATTAAAACATATTAATCTTTTGAAAAATCTTTTTACCCTCCTTCTCACCACAACTGTGGGATTAGCGTTAAAATTAATTTTTCCACCTCTATGAATTGAATTTAAAAAAATTGAAAAACATGGTTCTAATTAGTATGATTTTTATACTCTAATAGGATGAAATTAATATTTTGGATATTATGAATTCTAACTTTAGTAATTTTTTATTTTCCACAGTTAAGGGTAAATTGGATAATTAAAGGTAAAAATAGTATTATAGTATTATAAAATTACCCTAAAAATTGTCCTAATTTCATTAAATAAGTGTATTATACTAAAATAATCCTTAATAAGAAATTATAACTTTTTTAATCCACTTGGGTAAAAATATTACATTTATTATATTTTATTTAAAGATAACTTAGTAATTTCATACTCATATTTTTAATAACATAAAAATTTTAATACTGGGTTATATAAGAAGATAAATTATAAAATAAATTTTAATTTGAAAGATAAAATATTTATCTATATCATGATAATTTATTTATAATTTTTAGTGATAAAATAATTATCTTATGTCGGGACACAATGATGATGCAGTAATTGTTTAATAAATAAAAAGATCAAATAAATGATATTAAAAATATTAAAATAAATATATTTTGAATTAATTAAAGTTATTCACGAATTTAATAGTTTTATATGACCTATCATGAGTGTCTTAAATGGTTTGGTTGGAAAATATATTACTATTTGGATTTTATTTAAGGATACAGTTGTTAATAGTGTTACAATTGGAACTAATAATATTTTATTAAAATAATATTTTATAAAATTATTTGAAAATCGTATTAATTTTTAAAAAATACAAAATAAATTATTATAATGTCAAAAATATCATAAAGTTTCTATTTATGGAAAATTTTCCCCATAAAAGTAATAATTTATAACCTCTTAAAATTTAAAATATTGTTACCACAATTACAATTACTATAGATTAATTAAGTGAAAATCAAAATGATAAGGTTTAAAATATAACCAAATATTTTCCAAAAATTATTTTAAGAATTTGATTATGGACTTATCCCCATAATATCTCACTAGAGTTGTTTAATGGACAACATTCAAAGAAAATAAGTTATATATTATTTAAAGTCAAGGATAGTAACAAAATATCACCGTCCAATATTTGATATCATATATGTGTCCACATAGGGAAACAAGCGAGCTATGAAAGAATATAAATATCAACTTTTATCTTACTGAAATTAATTTCATTATATAATTTTATTTTTATTTTTTATAAATTATATAATTACTATATATGCTTCTTTAATGTAAAAAATGTATTTATTAAATTAATAAAAAAATAAAAAAATTGATTTTAGTAATATTAATTTTGATATATTTTGGATTAATTAATATTTATAAATAATTTAATAGATATATAAGATATATTAGAGATGTTTGAAACCATTGGATTCGAATTTTCACTTTTTCTTGGTGTATTTAAATCCAAATTAATTGAATTGTATCAAATTTTAAATTAATGGTATTTTGTTGAATTAATATATTATTAAATTATTTAAAAATAAAAAAATGATAAATAATCACAAATAGGATATGATATGGTATAAAATGTCACAAAACATTCATTTATATGTCATTTTTAGCTTTTTGTCTCTAGAATAGCCTTATTATATTTTATTATTTTGAGGATTTCCAAATGTGCCCTTCACCTCAATTATAAAAGGGAACCTCCTCTCTAACATCCACAAACCATTTTGAGCCTTTAATATTTACAAAAATCTTAAAATTTCCCTTATAAACTTCCCTATTATCATTATAGAGTTTTTAGGATTCTCAAAAGAGTAACTCTAGTGTCTCCAAGAGGAGATCTAGAGTGAGATCGTCAAAGAAGAGGGGATCTCCTTACTGACTCTTTCAAAATTGTTTCTTCTTCTACTTCCGCTTAAAATTTTGATTCCTTTATAAAGTAATAAATATAATATAACATATATTATTATATTTTATTATGATTAATTAATAACTATATTCCACCTTTTGTTCATCCTAGGGAAATCAAAAGTACCACTCGTGCATATGTACGACTTACCGTCTCCACACCATAGTGTAATCTGTTTTTCATATATACTTTATTTATATGGGTATAATGATGGATATTATGGAGATAAATAAATAATATTACATTATATTTATTCTTTATAATTAATATACCATCTAATTCCTCACCCCTTTACCATTAAGAGAATGATATCGTCGGTCGTGTGTACGTACGACCTACAGTCTCCACGGCGTGATGAGATTAATCTTCCATGTTAAATATTTAAAGAATTATTATAAAAATCTATATAATGAATAAATATGAAATATATGAAATAATAATTCTAATTTACTAATATATATTTATACATATATCCCATTTACCATCTTCCATTCAGTACGATATGAAAACAGAAACAAAATTCATGCGTACTTACGAATTACCGTCTCGAGGAACAGTGTATTCATATACAAATATATTTCTTATATATATATATAATAAATATATATTATATATAAATCATGTTTTAAATTATGTAATCAATAATATCATGATCTAAGTAATAGGATCATGAATAACAAGTCAAAACACGTATAGTAAACAAAGTAGTTACTACCTGAAATGTTGCTTTAACTTGGAATTGCTAATAAGCGGGAATTATAATGTAATAAATGAATTATATTTGATATCATAAAAATTATTATTATTATTATATAAGTTAATAATATGTTCAAAACTACTATATAAAAGTTTCATAAATGTATGTAGGGAATAAGATCTAAGGTAAGGGTTAATTCCATAGTCTCATTATTATTAGGATTGTTTATACATAAGTATATACTGGGAAATATTTATCTTACATATCCATGATTCTTAAAAATGTATTCCAAAATATTTTTACAATATTTTTAAAAAATTTAATGTAATTTTTACCAATGTATAACTTCTTATTAAATGGTTTGAAAGGAATATTTCTTCATTTTCATAATGATGATTTTTTTGACTTTTTCTGAAAAAGTATGAGAGGAATGTTTTTCTAACTTATACGGAATGAATGAAATGTACCACCATCATGAATCCTTAATAAATTTAAGCTTCATTTACAAGAATAAATTTTTATTTTCAAATAAAATGTTTTCTTTCAAAATTTCTTGGAATTTTATGAAATTAAAGTATTTTCAAAGAAGAAAGGATATTTTCCTCAATAATTTATTTCAATAGATATATCAAAATTATTTTCAATCTTACATAATGTTATATCATGTTACATATGCTTTAATAGTGAAATTATTAAATTTTACCATTTTCATTCTTTATATGAATGATTTAGGATGGAAAAATATTTATGAAATCCATTTCTTTCCATGGGTTATGTTATGATTAAATGATGTTTATGAATCCCATTTCATTTCATGGGTTCTAAAATTATGACTGAATTATGTGACAGACATATGTACAGTTTTCATTATGTTACGGGTGGGAACTATATGTCCCTCCAATGCATTGGGTAAATATTTCTATCTCACGATATAGACTAATATGGTCTTGGGAGTAAACCACGACTACTAAGATGGCCATGAGAGTGAACCATTACTAAAAATCAGGTATGGAGAGTTAACTTATACTACTAATATCACCATGGAAGTGAACCATGACTACCAAGATGGTATGGGAAGTAAACCCATACTACTAATATGGACTTTTCAATTATGCATTGAATACTATGGAAATCATATTATATGTTTATGTGTCTGCTACAAATATCAATTCTTATTACTATATTATGATTTCATGGACTATGTTTGTTATTTCCCAATGAATCATGTATTATGAACTGCTAATATTTATGCCAGGATTATTTTTTTATGATCATTGATATATAGGGTATGATCTTTTATTTTAATGATCATGTTCTCATACCATTATTCTCATGAATATGTTTACATGCCTCCCTTGTTTACTCTAACTAAGAATATTATCTCACCCTTTTCATATGTTTATTTTTCCCAGGATATAAAGAAATGTTTTAGTTAGGAAAACTAAACAAGAAGATAAATATCAGAGATGTTAAAGATCATTCACCAAAGTAGAATAAGGTGTTCCAAGTTTCCAAAGGTTGTAAAAAATATGGTATTTAGGAATATTTTTGTTTAATGTATGAAATGTTCTGTAAAGTGATGTAATATCAATGTACGTCAATCCGGGGTCATTATAAATCAGGGTTATGATATTTGAAAGTTATTTTGTTGAAAAACCACATAATAAAAAGTTTTAATAAAATATCCTCTTAATAAGAGTTGAAGGTATGTATAAAGCTCATATTCAATAACATATAACTAGGTATTTAAATAGAATAACATTGGTGGAAATTAATGTTGTGGACATGTAAGAGAATAATAAATAATTATAATGAGTGATTGAGGTCATTGATTACAAGAAATGACTGATCAATGGAAAGTCAAGGACATCAAAACCATAAATTTGTGATGATTTAAAGGACTATTTGATTCATCTGGTATTAAGTTATTTTGATAAAATTTTATTTAAATTTTTTTTTCATAGAGTTGAGGAATTATTTTACTATCTATGAATATAAATAAATATACTTAATTTACATGATTCTATTTCATATGCACAATTTTATCCTTTGTATGTGATTTAATCAATTTCCAATTCATTCCATTCCCTTGAAAACGAAAACAAATGAATATTTTATGATTAGAGAGATAAACTTACTTTTAATTGATCATAAGATCCATAAAAGAGTGCAAATTATTTCTTTCTTGAGAGAGGTATGAATGTATTTAAAATCTCCCTTATATTACATTTCATGAAATGCTTGGATGTTTAAAATTATTTTCTATGGAATTAAATTTATATATGGAATTTATATTGGGATTTATAATGGTTTTAAATTGATTTTACACTTGGAATAAAGGGGGATTATCATGTAATTTAAACTATGATTTGTAAATTGTATATTTATGGATTCCAAGAGTTTAGTAAAATGTTAAAATGAGTTTTTAAAGATAAATTTTCGATTTCAATGGGGTTTCGAAATCATTTTAGTAAATTAAATAGGTTAACACTACCATTTTATTTTAAATTAAAGGATTTATTATTTTAAAGGAGGTTCTCATAATGTTTGTTTTTGTATCCCATGTTAAATGGTTTTATGACCTAATGGTCTTGTGAAGGTGTAACAATGATTTCTTTGGAAAGTTTGATTTAAATATAAATTTCAAAATGTGTTGTATGAATTGATTAGAAGGAAATATTTTAAATTAGTTTTGAAATGTTTTAAATGGATTACTATTTGAATATTTATTTAAATATCCTAGTTGAAACTTTATAAAATGAGTTTTGTTTAATATGGATGATAACTTCATATAAGCCCCTTTCTTATAGTAGTTTATTTATATTGTTCCCCAAGGGGGATGCTTAATATTTATTTTCTATTATGTAATTATTTGGAATGGGTAAAATGAATAGGGTACACTTATTCCAAGGGTATAATAGGTGAAATTAGGTTTTTTAAAAAATGTTTTATTATTGTTGATTCTTTTAGTGAACTCAATCCATTTCATTTTATCACTTATGTTAATTGATATCATGGGTAATAATTAGTTAAGTAATAAGTTTAGATTCATGCTATGATATCATGGTGTGTACACATTTCTAGTTCCCTAGGAATGTTTTTCCCAATTAGGGGATTTTTATATATTCCCCAATGACATAAAAGGGTATTGAATTTAATATTCTCATTTTATATGGAGTCCTTATGAGTGATCTGTTGAGAGAATTCCTATACCATTAAAGTTAGATCCTATGGAGTTTCCCAAGATTCATAGATTCCATTAAGGATTATTTAAAGGATTTCATTTCATGACTTGTATATATACCCCAGGGGGATGAAATAGCCTGGGTTCAAATCACTTAGGATATTTTGACGTCAAAACCTCTTCAAGTGATTTAGTTCCAAATTATGTGCTAGTCCCTATGATAGAATCTGAATCAGACCCATATTGTGTATAACTTCAATAATAGATGAAAAAATGAGTATGGATGAACATAAAGATATTGGTTCATGACACCCCCTTAATAAGCTTAATGGATAACTATATCACCTTCAAGGAATGTTTTATACTTAGGGTTAGGGAGATAATGACTACTATGTAACCCATGATAGTGTGAAGGTAGTTATTATCACCTTATAGAGAGTGAGGTAACAATAGTATATGATTTAGATCATAGAATATATATCCCAATCCCTATATCTTAGTATTGTGTATTTTAATGAATAATCTCAACATAAAACTGTGGTAGAGAAGTTGTAATATCAATTCATTGAAGGAAGGGCCATGGTGGATTAACATCATCAAGATCTGGCCACCATTGAGAAATTGGTAACCGAAAAATAGAAGATATTTGATGAAGTTGAGAAAGTATGTATGGATGTAGTTTCAAGGGTAGTGACACTATATATTTATGAAGCAGAAGAAGTTGCATGTTATGTTGGATTTAATTAGGATATTAGCAGCTTTTATTAATAAATGATCTAACTTTGGGAATTGATCGATTGTTCCCTATAATATTATCCCAATTAATTCCTTATTTTATTTATGATTAGATAAAGAATCTATATTTTGGACTCTTCATTGCTTTTTCCATAATGAATTATGAAATTAATGATCTCAAACTGTTATTAATTTTTTGAACATTTTTTTTATTTCAACTATCAATCCATAACAAACCTTGAAAAATCCTAAAGAGTGATATCATTATAATCAAATTCATAAAAAGATTTTATGAAAATAGATTTATTAAATCATAATCTCAAAATAATACACTCAAATGACGAAGTGGGGGTCACTCAATCATCTTTAAGGCACATGTTTCAGAATGAATGAAGGAAAGCTTGATAAAAATATTCTGCATGCAATTACTATAATATGAGGTTAACCTATTAGATAAAATATTAAAAATTTGGGGTTTCTCTTGAGTTTTAACTCTTTTATGATTATAGGAAATCCATATATATGACACATTTATCATTACTATAAGCTAAGTTAAGTCCATTCAAATATGAAGGTGTGTTTAACTCAGTATAAGTGAAATAAAAAAAGGGTTTTTATGGAATAATCAAGGATCAATAGATCTCAACTACCTTGAAATTACATCTTCATGTGTTTTTCATGGGTAATATAAATTAATATCTATATAATGAGAGGGTTATATAACTTTTTTGATGATTTGTAAACCAAGTGATCAAGACATGAATTTTTATGGGGATAAATGGTGGTCCTAAATTTTTTATGTATTTTTTATTCCAACTCTTAATTTTTTCACAACCATGAGAGGGAAAGGATCAAAAGACATGAACTTGACTTATTCTTAGGTCACCCTTTGTAGGTTTCAACTTGACAAGATTTTTTACCTTTTTTCCTTCAAATTATCCAAAATTTTCCTAAGATGTACAAGATACATTCTTAGAGAGTGGGAACATTCCTTTTTCTTAGACGTCCATTTATGCTATTTCAACCTGACAAGTACTTTGTCTCTTTTATTTATCAGTTTATGTTCGTTTTATTTATACCAATGTGGATAATGTTAATGGTTTTACAAATTTGAGAAAATGTTATTTGGTTTTATGTGAATAAAAATTTGACTCAAATGGGGGGAAAGGTCACATATATAACATAGAGGTAAAATCATCCAAATATTAATTTTTTTATCTCAAGATAATACATGTGACCCCTAAAAGAGAAATGCATTTATTTTAAATCCATAGAAATTGAACTAATATAGGTATTATTTTAAGCCTTTTATCATTAGAAAAAATATAAGGTGGTTTATATAGAAATAAAGATAAGGTGAAAAACTAAAGTGAATGAGTAAGGTCTCATATCAGTATAGGAAAACTTAGGAAAAAAGTTATACATGATTTAGGTTTAGCGTGATTAAACCAATGTGAAAGTGTGATAACCCAAAAGGTGGGTTAATGATTAGAAATGATTCATTACCTTTTAATAAGAATGGGATTAATGTAAATTATAACTCAAGTTATTTGAATTGGGGTATAATTAAATGAAACAATAATTTTGAGTTTTAACAATAACTAAATTTGAATAATGTGTTCCACTGCAATGTTTTTGAGAGTACATGGGGATAGTGTGATTTCTAATTTAATATGAAAACATGTATATGGTTGTTTATATGTGGGTTAGATGCATGGTATATTCACAAATAGTAAATGGAGGGATCCTTCAAGATTTTATACACTAATTATTAGTATACATGGAGGACTTGTGGTGATTCTGATACTAAAGGTGAAAATTATGGTATATGGGAAGTGAATATTTAGAATGTAATTAGGGAACATCAATTCAGTACTTACCAAAATTGGGTCATTATAAGCCGTTAAATGTTAGGGGAAGAGGTTAATGTTTTGTAGATTGGTTTGAGATAGATAGTATGGATGTCACTACATATCATATGACCATAAGAATCAATAAAAATGAATTTCTTAGAATATATATTTTTATATATATCATTTCCTATAATATAATAAAATATTGAAAGGAACAACATAAATAAAGGTAAAATTATGCTGGGTACATAAAATTAATGAGAATGGAATATATGGTTGGTCCCAAGATAAGTGATCTAGACATTACTATGTATCATAAAATAATTGAAATAATGAAACATGAATTTAAAGAAATGATAAATAGAATTATCATATTAGAACCAAATTAAATATGGATGACCCAACATGAATTGATAAGGGACCATATTACAGGATGATAGGGGAGGGGGATGAAACATAAATTAAATTTTCATTTATGTTTAGAATAGATAGTTCGGGAATCAATACATATCATAAAATAATAAGAATCTATGAACTTTTAGTTCATGGAAGAGGTCTCTACACTAAAATAGTCCGTGGGAATCAAAAGGAAATGGGTTATGGAAATATCAAATAATAAGGATACTAGAGAAAACTTGACATGAATGAGTAAGGGACCATAAATTAGGATATATAAGGGATTTAGAGTTGATGTAATTTATAAATGGACCCAGGTCGAGGCCTATAGGAATCAATATGCATCCATTAAAAAAATACAACCACACATAGTTCCCAAAATATCTGTGTGTGGATTAGGTTGGTACATGATGGAAAATAGTGACGAAACAAATGGGTTTCATAGTGAGAGAATTGAGAAAACCTGATGTGAATAAGGACTCATCACCCAAAAAAAGTAAAATGGTCCCATATGAATGTATGGAAAATGGGAGTCCCAAAATGAATGAGTGAGTGACCACACACTATGATTAATGTTGACAGTATATGCACCTGAAACCAAAATAATAATATATGAAAATTATTATATATCCTATGAGTATAAGAATCATAACACATGTAGTTCTTATTAATGGTATTTTATCAAGCATATGACCAGGACCATAAGTAAGTATTTTTTATATTAAGGATAAGAAATCCAGGTTTGATGATATAGTGTCTCAATGTTTGGCTCATATAGACAACCCAATATGAAATTTTGAATACATATACATTGATAATTAAGGTTAATGGTACTCACAACTAGCGCAAAAATAAGACATATTATAATTATTGAAATCCCATTGGGATAAGAATCAAGACACATGTAGTTTTAGGAAATAAGGTGAATTTTTATCCTAACATTAGAATTCATATGGTATAACCTAACATAATGAATCATACATGAATTAAAATCTCATGTAATGATATTAGTTCATATTGATAGACCACTCAGAGTAGTTTCAGGTTCATGTAGGGAATACCTTGTTTTGTTTAGTTTAACTCCATACCACAAGGGTGATATTATATATAGATTAAATTTGTGTGCTAAGGAAATTGGTGAAAAGGCCTCAGTATATACTGGACTAGGAACAAAAATGGGATATTAAATAGCTTCACCCTATCATTGAGTCATTGGAGGATACCCAACATAAATTGATAAATTCTCAAACTAACGGGTGAAGTGGGAGTTTGATATGGATGAAATTTGTGGATAAGGATGAGATGGGTGATCTGTACATCAGTATATATCCCGTGATAAAAATAATAATGAAACACATATTTATCAACTACATGGGTGAATGTTTTTAGTTTTAGTGTAGGATTTTAGATATAGATACCATACACTAGAAACTTTTGCATGGACTGATCTCTCTTGCAATGAATTAGGTTATTTTAATATACCACTCCAAGAAGTCTATAAACAATGTACATTTGACCAGGTATCATGAATGTGATGAGGACTCATTTTCCATGTAGTTTATGGGTTTATGATAAGGACATATTTTGGGTAGTTTAAAGTCATGCCAAATTTTCTTTCATGATGAAACTATGATTTTTTGAGAAACCTATCATTGCTGGTTGGTGTGATGCACTCTCTCTACATTGTAATCACATGGGTTAGAACATTTATCACATAGTTTCACTCCATGTGATTAGAACTCTTGTTCCATGTAGTTTAGGGGAGTATGATAAGGACCTCATACTGGTAGTTTAAAGACATAGAAAATAGACTTTCAGGATGAAATTATGAAAAATATTTATCGAGAAGCCTTGCATTGGTGGTGGGAGTGATACACTATCCATGAAATGTAATAAAGTATTAATATCCATTGAAGTAGAATTTTTGTATGACATATGTTCTATCACATTTCTCTTTGAGTTTCTATGGTTTCATCCCAGGTTCCTCCATTATTCTAAAATCTAAAAATGATTCTCCTTTGATAAATGAGAAATGAAATACCTTGATATTGAATTCTCATAAAACCTGATTCTGATAAACATCAAGGTTGTTCATTATGAATAAACTCTTCCCATTGAGTACTTCCAACTAATAAATCTAAATTTGGAACTAATCTTTTATAAACAATTAACTGTTGATGGAAATGTGAAGTGAGGGAAACTAATCATATATTGGAAAAATGGATTATATCCTCCATATAAGTGAATATGTATTTTCACATATAGTATTATAATTAATGGTGTGATAATCCAAAAAAAAGAAAGTTGGAGTTTATATGGTAATGTATTTTTGTCTTTATTTAACATATTTTTAAGGATAATAGATAATGTTTTATAAAAGGCCTCTATCTAACCAATTTCCACTTCATGATAGCAAGATGAGTGGTTGGACTAAATATTTTTCTCCTAATGAATCTTATCTATCTTTAAATCATATAAATTAGTGTCCTTGTGCATTATTATTATATATAGGATGTTTAATATAATTATGGTTTTATACTTCTTAAAATCATGGAGAGCCTTTGTCCTAAATTCATTTTGGTGTACGAATTCCAGCTATTTTGAGAAGAAGTTAGTACAATTAAGAATAAACATGAAATACCTAAATATAGTCAGAGGTTATAGATCCATGAATTCTATTCCAAAAATATAGAATGTATATAAATATTTATTAGTGGGCCCCAAATATGGTGTTTTATGTATAAATATGGAATGAAAGTCTCCAGATTTGGTGAAGGGGTTTGGTTCTTAACTTGTTAGCACAACTTCTTTTGCTTGTAATTCCTACATAATTGAAATGGAAACTTATCCTTTATGTAAATTGAGTATACCTCCATAAAAGCCTCATTTTTTGAGTACACTATATGAATTTAGGTTTTCATAAAGGATGCAATTTTCTTCCTTCCAATAGATCTTTTCCTTCTTGGCTTGATCCTATAGAAGAACTCCATTTTTAAGAGAGTATATTTTAGAATATATAAAATTAACTATGGTTTCAATTGATAGTGGGGAAAGATCTAATTTGCCTTAGGTAACATTAACTTTATTTATTTCTACCACATCATTGCTAAAAATACAGAGAAAATCCTATGATACCTGATATGAATGACTGTTTTATCTATATTTAAGACTTACAAGGAAATAATCCTGTTGGAAAAAACATCCACATAAAATTTTTAGAAGAATATAATATAGAATAATGTCATATCTAAGTGTAATTAAAAAATTAACCTTGAAACATAATCAAATAATGGAATTAACTATTCTATATTGATAGAATATTCACCACTGATCTTCTTGGTAAAAATCTTCAAGTCACCATTTATTTCTAATCAAGAAAATGGTATCTATAGGGTTAGATCTAAACCTATGATGAGGGACTAATATTTTTCCTCATTTTTATCGCACCCTTATAACAACAAGGATGTGTAGGGTATAATTTCATATGGCAGGGGGATAAACAAGATCCCATGATTGACTTTGTTGATCTTTGGGACTTCTATTATTCTTTATATTGTGTTCCTATAAGTTCCATGAAAGTAAATATCCCATTCTTGAGAGTTTTCAATGATAGAGAATACTTATTCATCTATGAGATTCATATACAATGATTTTTTCCCTCGAGTATGGTAATTTTTTTGAGGAATTTTATACTTATTTCTCTTTTATTTCCATATAAGATATAAAATATATGTCAATTTATTGTATAAGGACTACCCATCACACCAAGAACCTAGTTAGTATTGGAAAAATGAGGAAATATTTGTGAAGGTCAATGCTCAAGACTATGTGGACCTCATGATACTATAGATTATGTCTATTTTTCTTCACTAGGAATTCCAATATAAGATAGTTTTTCCAGATATCAGAATATTGGGTCTTGATTAATAACATCATCTTACTAAGATAATAGAGATTATTTTCCTTTCTTGTATCATTTCTTTGAGTGAGGAGGTAACTATGTAACCACTATAGGGTTTCCATATGTTAAACTATATGATTTTAGATAATATTTCCCTTGAAATAAATTTATTTTATTGATAGATTGCATTACATGTAACACTTGATTTTAGTAAAATAGAATATACTACTAAAATATTATTATTTAAAATAAACAATTGTAAAATAATCATTAAATTTGGAAGTATGAATAGCAACAACCACATTATTAAATATATATAAATATACCACTTAATTAAAAATTTGGTCATTAATTCGTAGTAAAATTTTTATAAATCTTTAATGAAGTAATTTTATTCTTAAAAAATGCATTTTCTTAAAAATGATATTTTTTCATTTTGGGTGTAAAACATATAATTAATTCTACAATTTTTTGATTTTTTTTAATTTTTTTTATCTTTTAAATCATCATGTCAAAATTTGATTAAGGTAATATTTTTTATATTTTTATATAAATTTTAATTTTTCAATAAGTATTGAAAAATACCAATTTTTGTAAAACTAGAATTTACTTTAAATAAAAAATCCCAATTATATTTTGAATTTGATCCTAAATTAATTTAAGTCTCAATTATTTATAAATAATATAATTATTTACAAATTAATCAAAATGATATGTGATAATGGTTTAAAAATACTTTTAGACTTAAAAGAATTTTTTCTCAGAAAACCGTTTTTCATCATGCTTTGTCTGATGATTATGAAATAAATTTATTTTAATTATAGATATTAAATTTGGTAAAATTGATTATATATTTTTAATCAAAACAATTAATATTATTTTATAAGCTCAACTTAATTTTTGGCCAAAATGAATAGTAAAATAGTAAAAATTCTCCACCATGGTAAAAGGGTAAATCATGTTATCCTAGGTTAAATATATGTAATAAGGCCAACATTTTTCTTATAAAATCACATTGGATGAAGGTATTTCGACACATATAACCTTATTATTGATATTTTTTGGGACACTAATTCATGAATGTGACCTATATAATATGTTAAGTAAAGAAAAAGACAAAATGTCACTCCCTTTCTTTTAAATACATCTTATGTGTTCACATAGAGGAAACCTAAAGGTGTGAATGAATATTAATGGTTATTTTGGGAATAATTAAATTATTTTCATGTTGGAAATTTTTTTATAATTTTGAGTAACTATATAATTAGATACAATTCATATGAAATGCCGACACTGTATTTCTTTAATTAATTGAAAATAAAATAAATGTTTTTAAAAATATTAAAAATAATATTATTTTACAAAATTTCTATGTTCCATGAATTTATTATATAAATATAAAATGTAAAAATGGTTTCAATTTAATATATCTAAATTTATTTTATTTCATCTTGTTTTCAGAGTCAAATTAGATGAAAAATTCCAAAAAATGACATTAATGATATTTTATAATAAATTGTATTTTCTTAAATGATTTAAAATAAATAACAATATTATATTAGGACATGTTAATGAAATTTTTCTTAAAATAAAAACTGTGGTCTATTTATGATTCATTTATCCATTTATGGTAACATTTTTAACACTTTAATATTGGAATGGTTCTTATCACACTTAAAGTTAAAACAAGTTAATCGAGTGTTAAACTAAAGAGATAACAGTAAAAATAAACTAATAACTTGTCTAATTTCTATTTAATGGACGTATATTGAACTTATCACATATAAGGTTTATGAATAATCCATTTTGGATCTATTTTTATTATAAAGTGACATAAAATTATCTTAAAATGTTGAAAAATTACACGTGTTCCACTTAACTCAATTATAAAAGGGAACCTCATCCTGTTACCTCTCCAAAAATATACATCCATTTATCTCAAAAAAACCCAACAAAAATATCTTAAAAATATATTTATATGTGTTATATATCCAAATTTATTCCAAAAATACCAACCCAAGGATCCTTAAAAAGAGATCAAAATAAGGGTATTCTAAGAGAAGATAATTGTCTTCACTTAGATATTTATTCTTATAATTATTATTTTACCAACTTTAGTAATGTATTAATAATTAAAAAATAATAAAATATTATATAAAATATTATAATATGTTTTTATGTGAATGTAATAACCTATATCCATCTTTTCTTCCATCAACTATGAAACAAAACCGTTGTTCGTGTGTACGGAGGACTACCGCCTCACAAACCAATGTAATTCATTTTCCATCACCACATCTCAATACTAGATATAATGATGTATTTAAATAATATATATTATATTTATGAAATAATTATATGTATATAATTATAATATAAAATCTACATTATTACCTTTAAATCTGTTGTAAAATGATAATATCACTCATGCGTACTTGTTGATTACCACCTCCATGAAGAAATGTGATATGTTTTTTAGTTTATTTTGAAATGGGTTTTAATAAGACCATATTTAATGAATATATATAATAAAAACTATATAAAAATTATTTTATATTTTTAATTATTATTTTACTTTCTTTCATTCCATCCCCCCAAAAAATGGAAACAACGTTCATGCGTACGTATGACCAACCGTCTCCATGAATGGTATAATTCCATTTTTTTCCATATTTTATTAATGAATCTAAATATATGTATAATTTATATATATGATATTTATATCATGATTAAAATTTTATATTTTATTTAACTATGATAATATTATAAGGACCCAAACTACCTAACCAAAACATATATAGAAATGAAGTACTTATCACCTAGAATAGATATTTTAATAAAGAATTATTATTAAAGAGATGATATAAGTTATAAGTAAATCATATATGGTATGATATATAAGATTATGGTTTTATAATTGATATTTAATAAATCTATATTACTTATACAATAGGTTTGATCATGTATAATGGAATTATAACCTAAGGTAAGTGATTTTCATATCACTTTAACTTCTGTGAGGCACATTCCATTTTCACCATTTGTTTCATTTATATAGTGTAAATAACACCCTTGAATTTATTTTATGATTATACTCATGAAAATTTTGGGGATATATATATATATATCTCTATATAAGGTTATATCTTTCTAGAGGTTTTTATTTAATGTTACCAAATAGGTAAGAATTTTATGTTACAATCTCACTGTTTATCAAGAATGCTTATGATTATGTTTTCTATGGTGAAATTTTAAGATCTACCTATTAAAAAATCATGAATTTTCTTATCAACTATGTAACTCCCCAGTTTCGGAAGCCACCTAGAGACGTTCCCTGAACCTGATTGGTCACATGACCTCAAGCGCATTTCCCCAAATGCCAGAGGCTGCGGACTAGCAGCGAGGGCCCATGTCTGATAGTGGGGTTACTATGCCCTCATTTGTCAAAGTTTAGCACAGAGGAGAAGATAAATAACACAGAACAGTAGAAGTAGTAAAAAATATACAAATGAAATGGAAAACTGAAGTAAAAGAGAACCAGCAATCATATATATAAAGATGCAGCATGTCACTAATTCTATGGAAGCATTCAGAACAAGATAAACTGCAATACAATACAATACAACTCAAAGTACAAGGTACAACCAAACAAAACAAAGAAGAGTAAACAAAATGTAGCAGCATCACAAGACAAAGCTTGGTCCCATGATCTCCTACTCCTCTGCTACAATCATGTACCTGTATAAGGACCCTTTCCCCTGTGGAAACCTGCAACAATATAGTCTGTTTGGGCCGAAGAGATGACCCATACAGGATGTGAGAAATAAATCTCAGTAGGCACTCACCAAAGGCCCATGCCCAACTTTTGGTGAATATGTGCAACAACAGCGTGAAAAACTAAATGCAGTAAACTAGTAAGTACTAAAAAGTAATTATCACTACCAGTTTCATTGCAATTTTAATTATTACTTATTACCTCCAAGCTTGTGCTTCGGCTTGTTAGGTATACATAGAAAATCACCTCAGTGAATATTCTAAATAGTCGTGTCCTCAGACTTACAATCCTTAACCTCAGTTAACAAACCAATACCTGCAGGGGATTTCCCTTAGGCATAACGATCATTGCCCTCAAGCATACGTGAAATTTCCCTCAAGTGCAGATACTATTTCCCTTAGGCATAAACAAAGGTTACCCTCAGGCCAACCAAACACTGCCCTGAGGCTAAGCAACCACTGCCCTCAGGCTAACAAAACACAACCCTCAGACTAAAGAAACCAGGCTAAGCCCGAAGCATAAACAAAAATTTATATAAACTTTCTCTCAAGAAAATTCAGTGCACAATATAAACATGGCATACCCTCGAGTATCCTGACCAAACATCTAAACAGAGGAATGCACCCCCAGGGTGGTCCTGGACCCAAGCAGTGATCCCAAACAGTAGTTTAAACTTATCATTAGATCATATATGAAATTATAGATATCTTTTCATCAAAGGCCTCATCCATATGACACCCCAAACATTGGCGCGTAGCACAACAATACACAATTTCAACACAAAAGTTGAAAGGAACATCAGACCACCTACCTCGATCATCTCTGATCGATACACGTGAACAATGCCTCCCAAAACAAATGCGAATGACGCAGATCTGATATGAACATAATCTTGTTCAAACTCAAATAACATCAATTAGAGTAATAATTGGTAAGAAATACCCAAGGAGAAGGAAGAATTCACCCGTGTGGTTCAATAGAGACATTTAGAGAAGGATTCAGATTCCCAGTGTGCGGTCAGGCGATCTATGAAGTTCTGGCCTCCTTTCGAGATCCAAAACAATAGTTCTAAGCTCCCTCTGTAAACAGAGGAGTCTATTTCCCCTTTTAAGTGAAAAAAATACATGATGTTTACTCCCAAGTACACGGTGTTTACTTTTCATTTTTTAAAATGTTCCTCTGGCGGCTTCTTTCCAGCAAGGCACTGTTCATCCGTCGACATGAGTACACGGTGTGTATTTCTGATTACACGGTGTGTACTATTTCTCTGCTAGTGGCTGCCTCCACTGACTTACTATTCACCTGCTGACTGAATACATGACGTGTAAATAAAAAATACATGGCATGTATTCAATGTTTACACCCTTCATTGCTGACAGAACTACATGCCCTGTGTACTCATCCCACATGGCCAAAGTACCTGTAATGTGGAAAAGGACACGACATGTACCCAAAAAATTTTGGATTTTTCCCCATTTTCCTTATTTTCTCAAAAACACTTAAGGAAAATGGAAATGAAGAAACCCATACCTCAAAAATAAGAACCGAGTTCTTACAAACATCCCCCTTAAAGCAATAAATTCTCGAATTGCCCTTGCACGGGTGGCGAAGATGAAGCTATGAAAAACTCTGGCCACTAAGCACATACATTGGTCACCCGCTCCTAGGTTTCATCATGCACTCAGCCATGCTGCCATAGCACCCGTATGAGAGGAACTGACCGGCCCTAGATAACCTTTGTGCTCCTATCAACAATACGAATCAGATTCTCCTCAAAGGATGCATCGATCTAAAGCTCAAACTCCTTGGGCTGAAAGACGTGAGATGAGTATGAGTGATAACGGCGTAGCTGAGATACATGGAAGACATCTTTCATGACCTGGTACCTTTGTGGTAACTTCAACTGATAGGAAACCGACCCGAATCTATCCAGAATCTCAAACAACCCACATAACTTGGTGAAAGATTACCCTGTCTCATGATCTGCCAGTGTCCTAACTACGGTGAAACACGCAAGAAAATCCAATCCCAAACCACGAAATCCAAGGGTCATCTACGGTGATCAAAATAAGATTTCTGATGAGACTGTGCGGTAGCCATCTGCTTCTGAATCAACTGGACCTGCTGTAAAGTCTCATACATGAGACGTGGCCCCAACAAAGTTGCCTCACCTACCTCTGACCAACACAAGGGTGATCGACATGACCTAACATATAAAGTCTCATAAGGTCTCATCTCAATAGTTTCCTGAAAACTATTATTGTAGGAAAACTCAACTAGGGGCATATGCTTCTCCCCAGAGCCCCCAAAGTCTAGGACACATGCACGCAATGTGTCCTCAAGCACCTGTATCGTACGCTCTGACTGGCCATCGGCCTGAGGGTGGTATGTTGTGCTCAAAAGCACCTATGTAACCAGTTCCCTTTGAAAACTATTCCAGAAACGAGACGTAAAGTGGGCGTCCCTATATGAAACGATAGAACGAGGGACCCCATGAAGACGTATGACCTATCAGATATACATCTTTTCAATATCATCAAAACTGAAGGTTTCCTTGATTGGAAAAAAGTGAGCTACCTCTGGTAGTCTGTCCACCACAACCCACACGATATCATTGCCTCGGGGTGACCTCAGAAATCTGGTCATGAAGTCCATCGTGACATCGTCCCATTTCCACTCCGGAATGGGTAACTACTGAAACAGTATGTCTGGCCTCTGACTCTCCGCCTTCACCTGCTGACAGGTGGAACATCTCGTAGAAAAACTAGATACCTCTCCTTTCATACCCAGCCACCAATACTGACGTCTAAAGTCACGGTACATCTTGGTAACCCCGGGATGAACTGCCCAAGATGAAGCATGAAACTCCCACATCAGCTCCTCACATATATCCCTTGGAACCCACACTCATCCATGGAAATGCAGTACCTCATCATCACCTATCATCCAACCAGGAGGAGGTTCCTCACTGGACACCAACTCTCGTAGAACTAGGCCTTCCGAATCAGATAGCTATTTAATCCTCACTCTATCCAAGAGGGTAGAAGTCACAACTAAGGATTAAAGATAGGTTTTCCCCTGACTACCATGCACCTCCAAATGCATCTCAGAGAACAAAGCCATAAGATGCCACTCACCAATGGCCTCATGAACTGCCTGTATCTGAGTCTTCCTGCTTAGTACATTATCTACTGCATTACCATTACCAGGTGTATAAGAAAGCTCAATGTTGAAGGATTGAAGGTATTCAACCCACCTTCACTGTATCAGGTTCAAGTCACGCTGAGTAAAGATGTACTTGATACTTTTGTGGTATGTGAACACCACATAATGTTCTCCCAAGAGATAATGTATCCAAAAACATAATGCATGAACAACAGATGCCAACTTGAGATCATGCATCGGGTAATTCCTCTCATGTGGCCTCAACGGCTGAGACTCGTATGCAACTACTAGATCACCCTGCATCAACACTGCTCCCATCCCAATACCTGATGCATCATAGTAAACTGTATAGCTCTTCCTTTTCTCTGGAAGTATCAGGATTGGTGCTGATGTCAACCTTTCATTCAGCTCCTAAAAGGATGTCTCGCAAGCTTCTGACCAAAGGAACTTCACACCCTTCTTAGTCAAACCCGTCAACTGCACTGCTAAGAAGGAGAAGTCCTGTATAAAAACGTCTGTAGTAACCAACCAGCCCCAAGAAACTCCGTATCTCAAACAGGTTCTTAGCATGATCCTAAGAAAATACTACTCTAACTTTTTTTTGGGTCTACCGAAACTCCTGCCTCTGAGATAATATGACCCAGGAAGTGTATCTGGTCCATCGAAAAGTGGCACTTTGAGAGCTTAGCATATAACTAATGCTCTCTCAGTGTACTAAAAATGGTCTCAAGATGGGTAGCATGGTCAGGTAGCGTGTGAGATTACACCAATATATCTTCCACGAAGACTACCATAAATGAATCCAGATATGGATGGAACACACGATTCATCAATGCCATAAAAAATGTTGGCGTGTTCGTGAGTCCAAACGGCATAAGCAAGTACTCTTACAGAACATATCTTCTCCGAAAAGATGTAAGCGGTATGTCCGATGGTATCATGAGTAACTGGTTATATCAATATCTCAAGTCAATATTCAAGAACACTCGTGTTCCCTGAAGTTGATCAAAAATATCATCAATCCTTGGTAAGGGGTATCAGTTCTTAACCGTCAACTGGTTCAACTTCCGATAATCCACACAGATCCTGAGGGTACCATCTGCCTTCTTCGCAAAAAGGACCGGTGCACCCCAAGGAGAAGTACTGGGTCAGATAAAAACCTTTTCCTGCAGCTCCTCTAACTCCTTCTTGAGCTCTTGCAACTCAGGTGTAGCCATCATATAAGGATATATGGACACTGTTGCTGCTCCTGGCACAAGATCAATAGATAAATCCACCATTCTCTCTAGATGAAGACCTGAAATGTTGTCCAGGAAGAAATCCCAGAAATGATCAACAACAGGAGAGAAATACTTATAACAAGTCCCTTGATAAACCATTTATAAAATCATAATTTGGGCTATCACTCCACATCGCCCATGATTCTCGGGTCCAGCTCGGCTCGCCTGGACACCACAATCACCCTTGTAGAGAAAATCTCCGCCCTCTGGTGATGTGAAACTCACCCTACGACGATAGAAATCTACAAAGTATCAAAAGGGTACCAACCGTTCCATCCCGAGAATGACATCATAAGCTATCATATCTAAGACATTGAGGTCCCATAGAAGGTGACACCCACCAACCTCAAGGGGGCACTTCCTGCACTGACACACACCTGCCATCCTTGCTCCCAAAGGAGTGTCTAGTGTCAAGATATGAAAAAAAAGAAACACCGAGCCCAAGGATCTCCACAATAGTTATAGATATGAAGCTATGTGTAGCACCTAAATCAAAAAGTACAGAAGATAAAACAAAATCTACTAAAATAGTAACTCTGACGGTAGAAGGTCCGAGATCCTGCTCCTGCTGGGTCTGTTGCACTGTATATGCCTGCCCAGTGTCGCGGCCCTATAACACAGCTAGTCTACCCTGAGCTGACCCGCCCTACTGTCTCTGAGATCCTGGTGTCTGGATACCATGACCACGAACACTATCTATGCCTACATTCCCTGACACACCCCAATTCCCCGACTGATAATAATCTGCTGGTCCTGCTACTGCATGCAGAGTCTGCACAAAACCACTCTCACTAGACACTGGTAGGAATGCCCTGAAAAAAGCGCTGTAGATGACCCATATTTCTGCAAGATCAGTACTCCACTGGGTCACGCGGACACTGAGGTCTCTTGTTCCCCTCTCTACCACACTGGTATAAAATTACCTGGCCACCTGAATAATTCCTCTGGATAGTACTGCCACCATGAGTGTAATCCATATTCCTCTTCCTCTTAATGGTAGAAATAGTACCAGAAACTGGTGTCGAACCGCCCTGGCCACACCACTAGCTTCTTTCAGGTTGTGCTCAGTAATCAGTGCCTGGTTTACAATAGCATGCATAGTAGGAAACCTGAAAACGTTCACCAGTACTCAGATTTCACTCCGAAGACCATCCTCAAAGCGTCTATCCCTCAAAACCTCATCACCCACCAGAACGGGTGTGAAA
Organism: Viscum album; assembly: GCA_963277665.1. Taxonomy (NCBI): domain Eukaryota; kingdom Viridiplantae; phylum Streptophyta; class Magnoliopsida; order Santalales; family Viscaceae; genus Viscum; species Viscum album. Next base: position 1,223,251,455 of record OY728151.1, read on the forward strand.
CCCTGAAGCTCGGTGAAGCGAGAAGAATATTCCACCATTGACATGGCACTCTACTATAGATTCATGAAATCTCGAGATCGATCTGCCCTCAGTGTCTCCTAAAAGAAGAAATCATAGAAGGCTGCCAAAAAATATTCCCATGCCATGTCATGGTGATGCTTAGACTGTGTGGTAACATCCCACCACCTCTTAGTGGAATCATGTAGCATGTATGTAACGAGCTTGGCCCTCCTCCCTGGGGACCTCTCACGATTCTTGAATATCATCTGAATTGAATCCAACCATGACTCCATAGCATGCGGTCCACCATCCCCAAAAAACGTAGGAAGATGTTGCTGCTGGAAGATACGAGTCAGCTCTGCCATAGATGTGGCGGCCTGCAGTGCTCCCTGAAAGGTCTGCATAAACTGCATGAAGCCTTCAAGGAACTATGCCTCCATTCCCACGTCCAGTATAACGACTGGCGCCACATCTGGCTCTGCTGGAATATCCACTGGTAGCCCATGGCCCACTATCTCTGGAGTATAATCTTTTTCGCCCTCCTGGCGAACAACCGGTGGTTGTCTTGGTGGAATGAATCAACAAATTCAAAGCACACCTTAGATCAAAATTATCAAATAAAGAAAACTAGGATACCAAGAAGGGAACTAGAGAAAGAAAGAATTCAAGATTTACAAAACTTTACTACACGGTGTGTATAAATACTACACATCGTGTTCTCGCATGCCATCCCCATGGGCATGTACTCCAGACTAAACTGACTGTGTAACACCCCAAACACACATCTTTTTTCTTAACTACACGACATGAATGTGAATCCTTCTTCCCTGCCCGAGTCCTTCTACATGGCTAAGCCACAAAACTCTCCTAAAACAAGACTACACGGCATGTCCCATAGGTACACGGCGTGTAATCTACAATCTTTTACCAGCCCGTGTTGTTCGTGACACGACCTATGTACCCAAGTCACACTACATGGCATGTTCAAGGTAGACACGATGTGTATGTATTAAGGTTTCCTCCGTACGGCTTGTTAGTTACACGGGCGGACATCAGGTCAGCACTACACGACATGTACAATCGGTACACGGCGTGTTTCCCCAAGCCATTTCCTACCCCGTGTCCCCACCCAAATGATCTATGTCATAGGAAGAGACTATACGGTGTGTACTTACGGTACACGAAATGTACTTAAAAAGTTTTCCTTTCTTCCTGAACAGAAGAACACACGACGTGTATCCAAGGAACTACACAACATGTATGCTGGGTTTTCTGGATAGTAAGCCTCAGAAACTACTCCGAGACCCAGAAAAACGTTGAAACAAACTCCTAAGTTCCAAATTCCAGTCCGTGAGGGCCCATAATCCACCCGAATCAAAGCTTGATAGCTTAAACATGTTATAACAAAGTAAACTCGTCAATGATCCACCAAATTACGGTTATTGAGGGCCCATAGTTCCCAAAAACCAATGTTTGGAGTTCATTCTATCAACAACCTCTTACAACAATACCCTATCAAAAAGTAGGTATTTATCAAAGTAGCTCTCACAATAGCATGATTTTCAAGCACAACAACTATCACAACAACATGCAATTTCTAATGCACCTACATGGCATGGAAATAATGCATGAAATTTGATTTCTAGCATGTGCCTAAATGATGCATGAGATGGAATAACCCTCATCTCACCAGGTTGAAACTAAATATAACCTAGTATAAAAATATAAACCGCACACTAAAAGTGCGTCATCAAATGGTGAAAATCAAATCAACTGTAAAATTTGCAAAATCAAAATAACTGCAAGAAACGATGTAGACTGGCTTTTCCCTAAACACGAGTTAGCTACTCCCGGGCACAACTTATTACCAACTACCATTTCCTTCCTATCCCCGACTACAGCTCCAAATAGTAAGTCATAGAAAAGAACCCACTTTTCCCCCTAATACCACTTTGTAACGCCCCGGTTCCGGAAGCCACCCAGAGGCGTGCCCTGAACTCGGTTTGTCACATGACCTCAAGCGCATTTCCCCAAACTCCAGAGGCTACCGACTAGCAGTGAGGGCCTAGGTCTGATAGTGGGGAAACTATGCCCTCATTTGTAAAAGTGTAGCACAACAGAGAAGATAAATAACACACAGTAGCAGAATTAGTAAACAATATACAACTAAAATGGACAACTGAAGTAAAAGAGACCCAACAGTCATATATATAATGATGCAACATGTCACTAATTCTATGGAAGCATTCCGAACAAGATACACTGCAATACAATAAAATACAACTCAAAGTAAAAGGTACATAAAAAAACAATGATGAGCAAAAAAATGCAAAAGCATCGTAAGCCAAAGCTTGGTCCCATGCTCTCCTACTCCTCTGATACAATAATGTACCTGTATAGGGACCCTTTCCCCTATCGAAACCTGCAGAAATATAGTCTGTTTGGGCCGAATACATGACCCAAACAGTGTGTGAGAAATAAATCCCAGTAGGCACCCACCAAAGGCCCGTGCCCAACTGTCAATGAATATGTGCAACAATAGTGTGCAAAAGTAAATGCAGTAACCTAGTAAGTACTCAAAAGTAAAAATCACTACCAGTTTCATTACCATTTTAATTATAACTTATTACCTCCAAGCGTGTGCTTCGGCTTGGCAGGTATACATACAAAATCACCTCAGTGAATATTCTAAATAGTCATTTCCTCAGACATACTATCCTTACCCTCAGGTAAAAAACCAATAAGCGTAGGTGATTTCCCTTAGGCATAATAATCATTACCCTCATCAATATGTGAAATTTCCCTCAGGCATAGAGACTACTTCCCTTAGGAATAAAGAAAGGTTACCCTTAGGCCAACCAAACACTGCCCCCAGGCTAAACAACCACTACCCTCAAGCTAACAGAACACTGCCCTCAGGCTAAAGGAACCGTGCTGAGCCCAAAGAATAAATAACAATTTATATAATCTTTGTCTAAAGAAAATGTAGTACAAAATATAAACATGGCATACCCTCTGGTATCCTGGACAAATGGATAAACAGAGGAACGCACCCGCGGGGTGGTCCTAGATCCAAGCAGTGATCCCAAACAAAAATTTAAACCTATCATTAGATCATCTATGCAATTCTAGATATATTTTCAGAAAAGGCCTCAGCCATACGACACCCCAACCATGGGCGTGTAGAACAACGGTACACAATTTCAATACAACAATTGAAAGGATCATCAGACCACCTACCTCAATCGTCTCTGATCGGTATACGTGAATGACGCCTCACAAAAAAAATGATAATGGTGTAGATATAAGGTGAACATAATCTAGTTCAAACTCAAATAACCTCCATTAGAGTAAGAATTGGTATTAAACACCCAAGGAGAATTAATAAATCACCTGTGCGGTATAATCGAGATTATCATTGATGGATTCGAATTCCCGGTGTGCGGTCGAGAGATATCCAAAGCTCTGGCCTCCTTTAGAGCTCTAAAATGACGGTTTAAAGCTTACTCCGTGAATATAGGAGTATAATTCCCGTTTTAAGAAAAAAAACAAACTACACGGCGTGTACTCCCAAGTACACAAGTTATACTTTTCATTTTTTAAACTATTCCTCTAGCGGCTTCTTTCCACCATGACACTGTTCATCCGTCGACATGATTACACATCATGTATTCTTGATTACACGGCGTGTACTGTCACTCCATTGGCGGCTGCCTCCATCGCCTTAATGTTCACCTGCCTACTGAATACACAACGTGTAAATACAAAATACACGGCGTGTAGTCAGTTTTTACACCCTTCATTGACGACAGGCCTACACGCCCTGTGTACCGATCCCACATGGCCAAAGTATACAATGTGTGGAAAAGTACATGGCGTGTACCCAAAAAATTTGCGATTTTCCCTCATTTTCCTTTTTTTCTCAAAAACACTTAAGGAAAAGGGAAAAGAAGAAACTCGTTCCTCAAAAATAAGAACCCGGTTCTTAAAAACTAGTTACCTGTAGATATTATTTGTTTTCATTTTTATCTTCTCTTTAAAAACCCAATATATTGTAATAATATTTTTAAGGAAACCCCACTTTATTTTTTTATTCGATCAAAAATCATTTTTCTTCTATATCCATGTTTTATAAAAATGTTTGTTATATATTTTTAATAATCAACTATAATTTTTAATATAATTTTTAAACATGAATTAATTTTTTACAAAATGTGTTAAAAGGATTCTTATTTTCATTTTCTAAATGAGGTACTTTTTTACTTTATACAAAATTGTGAAAGGAATGTTTTATTTTAAATTATATGGAATGAAAATAATTTCTTACTATTATAAACACTCAATGATTTGATGCTTGATTTACAGTTTTCCAATGTTATTTAAAAAAAACATTTTATTTAATATTTTGGAATTTTTAATTATAAATAAGTGATTTCAAAGTGAAAAGTGTGTTTTCCTCAGGAAATATTCTAGGGACTCTTAAAGTAATTTTCATCTATGATAACATCCTTTGATTTTAATTATGTTTTACTTATGATATGCCCCAATGATACTATCCTTATTATTTTTTCATATGATTTGTGATGTTTAATTTTTTATGAAACCCATTTATTCTTCTTGGGTTATTCTATGATGAATTGATGAAATATTTAAGAAACCTATTTTCATTGGACAGATTATGATTTGATGATATGATAAAATATTTATGATATTATGGTGCACATATATATAGTTTTAATTATGTTATAATTCATACTAGAATTATATATCCCTCCAATGAATTGGTTTAAGTATTATATCTCATGTTTAATTTATGGAAAAAGTTGAGGTTCTTGATCCATTATGGGAAACAAGTTGATATGCTGATCCGTTATGGGAAATAAGTTGATATGCTTGAACTTCTATGGGATTTAAGTCAATGTGCTTGATCTACAATGAGAAACATGTGTTGATTCTTGATACATTATGTTTTTATAGTCTCGGAAGTTAACATTAACATATTAAATGGTTTCAATACATATTATTGTTCCACTCATTTATGACATCAACTTGTGGTTCATGATTTATTTATGAATATTTCGCACTCTTATGATTCATGTATTTTGAAATTATAATGCTTTATTCAATGACCAATGTGTATGATCTTTGATATATCTTGTATTAACTTTGTAATTTATATTCATGATATCATACCATTATGATTACCTTGTGCTTTCTTTTGAACATCGATTGGCGTCTCCTCTAATCACCCTTATTGGGAATCTGAGATCACCATCTGTTATGTTTCCTTTACCTAGGTTATCAAGAAAGGTTTAAGTAGGGGATTTCGATAAAGGATACAAAATGGGAAGATATTTATGATAGATTTTGAAAATATTTCCTTAAATAATAACATTATATATCTTATCTCCATAGACAATAAATATTTACAATCCTTATTCATGTATAGGTGAAATGTATTAAATATTCATCTAAAAAGATTTAATATTTATGTATGGAAACCTTGTGTTGATATACGAAAGAGAGAATTAGGGGCCTTTATTCCATGGGGAACATTGTCATTGGAGGGTTTAAGTGGTGCTTCTTAAAATAATAAAAGTATATCTAAAAATAACTATATCATTTATAGGAATCCCCATTATTCATCATATTCATACTGGAAAAAAATTCAATGAGGTCGGTTATAAAGAACATTACGAAATAAAGGTTCTGTTACATTCATCTCAATTACATGAGGTTCATTAAGATATAATATATCAATTATAAACAAGGTTTTCTTTATTTTCACCTTGATACTATGATGGTGTATATATAAGCCAAAAAATGATTCTAATATCACCCTAAAAACACTTGTCAATGGGTTTATTTTCATCTTTTCTTGAAGTAAATTGTTAAAGACCACCTCAAAATCAGAGAGCCAGCCAAGGTGTTGTTGATATTTAACAAACTAATAATCTATATATAGTTCTATGATTTTATCTATAAAACCAGAAAATGAGATGCATGGAATTTTGGTAGGTAACAAAAATATTCTTCAATACAAGGGAAATTACTTGGTAGAAGTATACCGCTTGGGGTTCTCTAAAGGTTGTATCTTCATCACCTTACATAGAAATCCAAATATAATTATAATGGGAATACCCATCCATGGTCACATCAAACAATAGTTTTGTATTTTGTACTATGAATTCATCCTTTGGAAAATGGATATTAAAATCCCTGAATTAAATATAGATTCTTATTTCTCCATTCTTATTATTGAAGTAGATAAAATTGGAAAGATAATTCATGTATTGGAATCTTGGATAATGTTTTATTTAATCAATTTATTGAACTTAGCTTTCTCCATGATGGCATGGATTTGATGAATACTCTTTAATACTTTTTATTGGTATTTTAGTTTTCTGGTAGACCCCATTTGATGAGTAGTTACCAAGGGATCCGACTGGAACATTTTCATGTAATTATATGAAAGCTTTTCTTAGTGTTATTGAAGGAAGGAGATATATTTCTAATGATATTAAAAGATTATGTTGAAAATGATTAAAATGTTACAAAGATCTTCATTAATACCTAAATTCACCTATCAAAGGTCATCAATGGTTGTTGATACACTCAAATGTTGGTGGATCATCCCTAGGATCTTCCTCTTCATCATCTTAATCATCATCATTAGATGTCGATGATCAAATCACCTATTGAGATTCGAGAGATGATGTGGGAAATTTATCAGTCCCATTGATATGAAATCTATATGGGGAATGATATGGTTCTTATTGTTCATCTAATACCATGTGGATAGAAATAAATATTTCTAATCCCTGTATTATTCTGATAGGGTTCATGTCCAACCAATCAAAGATTCTGATCTATGTTAACCAAATATTAGTCAAACCAGCATTCAAGTTAATATGTTCATAAGTGATATTAATATATATATATAGACTACCAAATATCCATTTCCTAAAATTATGGTGTTTTCTCAATAGAAATATCTTCTTCACCACAATATGGTGGTTTCTCATATATGTAGTTGCCACATTAATGAGGTTTATGGGAAATAAGAAATCATTGGTGATCCCATTCCATGGACTGGAATAAGTTGTTTTTAGGCCATCAAACGTAATTATTTTCATGGATTTTTTTTCTAATGGATGTTTCCCATATATTTTTTAGTATATTACATCAATTTATAGATATTCTCATGAATAAAAATGGGAACTATAACCATAGAGTACCCAGAATTTTCCATCAACAGAATAGTTCAGAAATTAGTGATAAGAAGAGGGAACTAATGCATGTATGTGAAGATGAGGCCTTACCAAAAATATGTTGAAATTAGTTTCTTAGTGAACCATTATAATTTTAGAGATATAAAAATGTACTTGAGTCGAGCCCTCAATTTGACCTTTCTAATGGGACTCTATTTCTTTTTTCATATCATTGTATTATCATTTTTTAAGGAGAAAAATTTTATTAAATGTAGACCAAATAATGAAGAGTTCAAACTGAGATGAGATTGATTCATAAATTAATTTCAATTATGTCTTTAATAATATCGATATCATCATGGTTTCCATAAAAATACAAGGGTATTATGTGACATTGTATTGTAGTTTCTCATTCTTGTTCAGTGAATGAAATTACAATGTGGAACTATGTGGAACCTGTCACTACATGTTATTATTTAGAAATGACATGTTCTCTCTTGAACTCTTAAGGGATTAAAATAGACTAAATATGTTCTTCTAAAAGTAGTTTTTAGAGATGCATCATGTCCAAAATTAAAATCCTTATAGAGATAAAGAAGAGATAATTTGAATGTTTTATTTTTGATTTAAATGTTTACATTTACTATCTTATCAATTCTCCCTATCTAGTTGATTAGGAGATAATGTTGAAGATATCTATGATTATTTTCCCCCATAAGAATTTTGAAGTTATTTTTCTATCCATGGATTGGGTTAAACTAAATTCCATAGATCATGGTGTTAACCACTAACTGGTTGTTTTCAAATAGGCATAATTCTATGATCATATCAGAGAGAACATAGGTGTAATTAATGATAGATTAATAATCAAATTATGGTTGTTGGATTGGATATATTTAGGTCTTGTATTTACATATAGTGTTAATAGTAATGATACTTGAACAGAAAGGACTATTCTATCCTCACAATCCTTGAACATAAAATCCCTCTGTGATTATTAGTGGGTAAATTATTTTTATATGGTTCCTTATTAGTGGTGAATAGGTATTTTAGATTAATGATTATAACTTAACTATATCGTGGTTCCCCATCCAAAGATATTTTTATACTGGTGGTTTCTTCCTTTAAAATACTAGGGAAGAAATTATAGTAGGTTTTAGAATAGATTGGGTTCCCATGGGGGTTTCTCTTATTATGACTTTCTCTGTTGAGGATAAATTCATCAAATTTTATAATATTGAATATATTAAGATGTATCCTCAATTTTTTTGAGGGAAATTTAGTAAAAAATACCTGATTAAATCACACATTTGTGATGGAATGTGCTTTATTGGCATATTGTTTGTTCATCCAATAATTGTATTTTTGTGCCCCTCTATTTTTGGCTTCTTTATAATCTTTTATTCTTATTATTATTCTTCTTCTTATTCATTTGAGGCTATAAATATATAAGACACATGAGATATATGATTTCCCAACCTCACATTCCCAATTTCTATCATCTTCTAGAGTAAATCCTTAAAATTTAACATTGTTAGATACTATGTGAAAACATAAAATAGTAAGGAAAATAATCAAGGAAATCATTTAACCCCACCCCATTAGAAATTGTTCATTTTTTTTTGTGTGGAAATGTTTTTCTATAGGAAAAAAAATCCTAAGATGTACTCCTTTAACAAAAAATAAACCTAGTTATTTTGGTTTCATAATTTTGGGAACTATGTTAATTATTAATATCCTTTTTGTTTGCATTGGGGTGTTATTGATATAGTTTATATTAATGATGAGGAACCATTTGATAGTTAATGGAATCAAGAATATGGGACAACACAGGTGTTGGATTGAGCATGACAGTCACGATTTTCACTTTTCTATATCTCTTCCCCTATGTTGATAACACTATCTAAGGTTTGTATTTAAAGTGTGAAATGAAATCTTCCAACTATTATTCTACCATTACAAAATATCATAAACCATTGGGTAATTTAGAGGATTTAGAATCATTTGAATCTCATCTCAAAGATTCCCTATACATATTTCCAATAACTTCTCTTACACAAGTTTCTTGTTTAAAGAATAGGTAAAGCCTTTCCACTTTGTGATAAAGTATAAAACCCTATAATTTTTTCATTGTTTGGGGTTTATGAGTTAAAGTATAATAGTATTATTAAATTTTGATATTAACTATTAAAGTAACTTCTATAAGAGATCTTCCAAATTAGTAGTGAACACTTTTGGCATGTTTCTATTCTAGACCAACACAAGACCCTCTAATATTTTCATGAAAAAGCTAAATATTTCTCTATACTTCTACTTTTATGTTAAAATTATGGGTAAACATAAAGATAAGAGGTTCATAAGATAAAATTCTATAACCCCATGTTGTTGAATGTTAGGAACATGGTATTTGTAAAATTAAGAAAAGGAATATTTAATTATACCCACTTAGGATATGCTTTTATCACTCGATACACTAACAAACATCATCCCTCCATGTATTCCATCAAATAAATAATGGACATAATGGATTAAAGAAGAGAAAATGACATTATCTTTTGGGATGAAACTTGGGTGGATGTAATTGGTGGAGCCTAATTAGGTCAGCTAATCCTTGCATGTCGTTGGTTACCGACTTGAGTCAGCCTAGGGAAACTCAATTGAAATGGATAAAATTATTATCTCAGTGATAATAATTCTTGATAATACATAAAATTTGTGGTAATGTAGAATAAATTACATATCCCTATTCAGAATTCATGACATGAATCTAATCTTCATAGTTGGATAGTCCATTTTCCTTGAAGTGGATTTATCAAATGAGGGATAATAACCTCGAACTGAGAGCTTTATTCAGAAAGTATATTCCTTTTGAGTAATTTGGAATTGAGTTTCCATAAATTATTCAAAAAATATTAATATAAAAAATATTGTCCTCAGTGTTAAGTGGATTAAATTATTTGGCTGGTGATTATTATGTGGTTATAGTCATACCCTTCCCTTTTTTTATTAATAAATGTAGGATCTTGGATTTTCCATCTTATGGTATATATTTTTTTATGTTTCATTTGAGTCCATTATTTTGGTCAAATAAGAGTTCCCCAAGTTCATGAGAGGTCTAGAGGGTGTTTTGGTGGCTCAGGACATGAAATAGGAGAAAAAATGAGCTTTCTCGACATGTTGTGCGGTTTGTGCACGATTAGTGAAAACCAAGCAGAGAATCCAAGGAAACTATATGAGGTGAGTTATTTTGGGATAGTTTCCCTCACATAGTTTCTACTAGTTTTTTAAAACTATGTATGTAAACTATGTGAGGGAGTGATTTTGGGGTAGTGGATCATGCACGGTTTGCACACGGTTTGGAAAACCGTGCAGGTAACCCATGCAACCCAGTAATGATGGCCAAATTACAAAAATGACATTATGAGATTTTTACAGACCACCCAACATTCACTAATATTTATCTCCTTTCATCCCTAGGGACGAACCAAGGCTCCAAAATCTTCCAAGAGATCTATCTCCCTCATTTATAGGCTTTTTGGAGCATCGTTGGTTGCAGATCAAAGCATCGGGTATGTCTAATCCTCTCATTGCGTCTCTTTTTTAGATTAGGGTTTATAGTTCCCCTATCTTCTTACAAATCTCAAAACCATCTTTTTATGATAGAAAATAGGTTTTTTATTCAATGGTTGTTTGAATATAGATCTAAGGCTGTAATTGATAATGAACTCAACATCAGATTTAAGGTATGTGGTCTACAACTTATATACCATATTTTTATTGTAGATTTGTACATGTGTGTTGAGGTATTGATTCCCTATTATTGAAAATTTGTCACGTTGAGTAAGAATTATTATAATGGTTGTATCGATAATTATTTAGACCCCTCACATTCCTCTTGGGATGCATTGAGGATGATTAGAACAATTCAAGGCCACCCATGGGGTGCACCAACATTCTCGAACCTAGAAATTGTTAATGTTAGGTGTAAAGTTGATGAGTGATATCATAGAGAAAATGAAGAACTTGTGAATATGGTTGGTTGAGTTGAAATAGAATATTGATAGTTGTGCCTAGGTTTTGATAATGGCATAAGGGAAATTGTTAAGACCTAATAATTGGTTATTTGGGTTAATGGAGATTATGTGAAAAGGTTTATATATTTTCTTGAAATACTAAAAGAGTTTGTATATATGAAATTAGAGACATGTTAGATTGAAAATGGATTATGAATTGAAGAACATGTAAATGGGATAACATAATGGAGTTAATGAATATGATGAATGGGTAAATACATGGAAATTATGGGGTATACTGAATGGGTTGAATGTAATAAATTGGTTAGGATATGTGATATAAGAATTGTACTTGAAATGCATAAGTGGGAAAATTTCTTGGGGAATGATAAATGGGATAAATGGGACAATGTATTTTAATTGATGAATATTGGATAATAAATGGGAGTTGTGAATATAATTGATGGTTTGGGTCATGAGAATGGGGATTGGGCAAGAGGGCTATGGAATGAAAATGGAGAATGTGAAGAAGGGTTATTGTATAGTGGTAATTACCTTATTGATGATTATTGAATGTGATTACTATTCACATTGTTTGTATTTAGTTGTGATATGGTAGTGTGTGATGAATGTATTTTTGAGGTTGTACTAATACTTGAATCCCCAATGCACCATTTTTTGGGGGGAAGGACTGATTATCTTTAAGAAAAGGGTATGTACATGGTGTTCCATATTGAGGTTGGGATGGTTGAACATGGTGTTCCAAGTCTTGGTTGGATTCATGGATTGTTTATCCATTTTTTTTTGAATTATGAACTAGTTTTTGGGATGATCGGACAATGGAAACAAGATCCCAGTTGGACACTTGGACTGAGGTTCCATGTGTGTCTACTAGTGACCTTTTTTAATTATATTTAAGATGTCGAACCGATGCTTTATTCCTAATGGATTCATCTGATGAACTACTTGGACTGACACTCTAGGGTAGATGTTATGTATTTTTAGGAAATTTTATACCCTAGGGAGATAGGGAACTTGACATACACCCTTATGAATAGTGATAGATTTCTTTATAACCATGTTTAAATGTGTGTACACCTAACCCATGAAACACATGATGAAAATGTCAATAAATATAGGAACATATTATGTGTACTTGGTTAAATAATGGCACCCAGGTTGGTCTTTTTTATCTTATCATTTACTTTGTACTTGCGTGCACAAAATGTCAGACATGATATTTTGTAGACATCATTGGTGTTGGCCTACTGAGTTGTATTACACCCTACTCAGGCCACTGTTGGGTACCCGAGCAGACTTCATTATTGCATGTTTGGATAAGGGTAATGGCCCCAGTCAAGGGAGTTGAGTTGGGATTGGAAAATGCATGGATGGGGTGCTAGAATTGGAGTCAGGACCATTTTGGGATTCTGTTTTTGTCATTATTTTGGGTTTTTTCACTTTATACTATATCAAGACATGGAATGTTTACTGATTGTCCATGGATTGTACCAATTTTGTGAGATGGTTATTTATGCTTGTCCATTGATTAACTATTCTCTTTTTCACTATTTTATTTGTCTACTATTGTGGATTACTATGACCAGTATGATATAGTATCCCCATGTGACTTTTAGACCCACACTGCTAGACATCAATCTCTGGCATACGGGTAGGCACACATGAGGTCATGTGATAACTTGGTTAAGGGAACCAGTTTAGTGGAACTTTGGTTGGGGATTTTACAAAGTGGTATCAGAGGTGTTTATTTTATCTCTATTTTGTACTGTTATTTTTTATGGTAGATATGATGTTAGAATGTTTCGAGCCTTTGTAATGAGCTCATTCCTGGGAGTAGCCAACCTAATTACGGGAAAAAACCCAAGTTACCCTTGGTGGGAATTGTTGTTCTTGTTGTCTATTGATACATTTGATGATGTTTCACCATTTTAGGATTCACATGTTGTGTGATGTGATAGTTTTATGATATTTTTCCCATGGTCGAGATGACATGATATTGTGCATTCATGTATCATTTTATGAACCTAAAAATATAGGTGACATGCATTACAAAAGGCACACACATGATTAGTGTATGAGGCATAGAGAGTGGAATGAATTTTATTTTGTTATGAATTTGAAGAAAATAGTGTGTAATAATGGTAATGCAAGTGGGTTAATAAAAACAATGAAAATGAATAATTAAGGAATACTATTTATAATTAAACAATATGGCTGGGTTAAAATGTTGGGTTACGATAAATTATAAAGGGAGAATGGCATCTAAAAGAAAAAAAAGAGATTCCATAATGATGGTAAAATGGTTAATTAATTTTTCATAGTGAAAGTTGTAAATGATTTAGAATGAGGATTGTAACAAGTTGTGAAATGGGGAGTTTAAAATGTGAATTTTGGAGTCTAAAAATAGTGAAGGAGTTTACGATGGATGTGTAATGATGAAACATTCACCGAATCAGGTATTAGGTATTCCTTGTGTTTTCGATTTGTCCCTTTTGTACGGGTGGTTTGGGGTCATTAGAGTTCCATAGTTTGAGACCTTTTGTTTGGGTTTTAATACCTTTCTGATTATGATATGGAATAGGAGATGTTCTTAGGGAACCCATGGTAGGGTAGTGACCCTGGGGATATGAGGTTCTATTCGGTAATTTGAGTGTGTGAAACCTCATGGGCCTTGATTGTATAGAGTGTATGGTTGACATTAGGGATGGTGATTATGTTTCGGTGACCCTATGACTAGGGACCCTGTCAAGTTGTGTTGGATCCCAGAGAGGGTTTTGGCCTTGTATTGCCAATTTATGTGTACAATTACCTTTGGTGCGGAACCTAGAGTAAATGGTATGTTGGTTCATTAGGCATAGTGTGTACCAGAGAGGGGGTGAGAGTGCCCATCATGAACATTTTTTTTCTTTATACCTTAATGTCACTGGTTGAGAAGTGGACCAATGTATTTATCTTATTGTGACTCTCGTTTGGGGAGTTGGTATCATTCAAACTTCAAGGATACCTATTAGAGAGGTAGGGCAGGGTTCCTAGTGATTTTGGGCATGTGTCATATAGGTGGATATTTTGACCCTCACAGTGGGATGTGAAAAAAAATATTGCTCAGTGAGTGTTTAGCTTTGAGGGATAAATGGGAATATTAATAAATGGTGAAGAAACATGAGTTGTGGTTACATAGTGAATGTTTCAGGTAAATCAGGGGTCACCTCATAGGAGGATAGCCCATTAATATAGCTTCAATTCAATAAGATGCATGTGAGATCCTTTACAAGTGGAATCAGTGTGTAATGAGTATCATCAGGTTTTTGTAAGTGGTATGGTTATGCCTTGGTTTTCTCAGAAGGTCACCCGAGTTCTTGTAAAGGGTTATAAGGTTATTTTTGAAGGGTTTAATTATATGTATGTCTATCCCATTTTTTTGGATGATAATAAATGGAGGCCACAATTTTTTTCTTGATGGGAGAGACATGATTGACTGAAGTGTGGATAAATGCTTTTGTTCCGAAGCAGACACCAATGTGAGGGTGGTCGTGAAGCTGATCTTTTTTGTGTGAATGGTTTTGTTGTTGGGTAAAATTTTGAGAATGATTGGGGTGGAAGAGGTTGACTGACTAAGAGGCATGGTTTGGGTGGTGTGAAGTTAATGTCCCTAATGATGTCCAGATGTAGGTATGTGCTGGTAAGGCATGATTTCGATCAGATGAGATCCTATTGTTTTCTATAGAACCAAAGTGGGAGTCATGGATGTGTGAGAGACTATTGGTTTGATTTGTGTGGTAGGTCATTATGTTTTTTTATTCCTATTAGGGTCATTTCCAAAAATATCAGGTGGTGTGGTGGTAGTAGTGTCAAAGGAATGTTGGTTCATAAATTATTAAAGGATGGTCATGGGGTGATGCTGAGTCATGGTTGGAAATAATTCATGAGAAGCGGTTGTTAAGTGTGATAAATATTTTGTAGTAGGGATGCCTAAGATCCTTGGTAGGTTGTGTTATCCCATAGTGGGTGGTGAAATCTGTAATGGATAAGTTCATGGTGGTGTTCTTCGACAACTTCTTAGTGTACCGCAACTAGTGATGATCATTCCCATCATATTGACATCACCCCGGGTAAGTTTATAAGATCTATATTTACACCAATAGACTTGAACGTGTTTTATTTTTATGAGGTACATCATAATGTTTACACTCATGTGGGTGGTATATGTGGAGCTAGAATATGGGATGTACATCATCAATGATTTTCAGATTATGTCCTTGGGATGGACCAGGTGTTGATGAGTGTTGTGAGTGTCATTCACAGAATATGAGAATGGGCACTGGGTGACATTGATTTTCTTGTTTTGTGGATGTTCTATATAGCCATGTCTATGTCTTGGGGTTAGGCTTATGTTCAATTTTAAGCTGTTTAGTGGGAATCCCTCGAGGAGTGCAATAATAACAACACTACTAAGGTGGGGAGTGATGAATCTGAGCTTGATGTGGAGAATAGAACATTAAGATGATGTAGTGGAACTAAGATGCTAATGAGAAACCTATGGTGTACACACTGGGTCTCTCAGAGAGGCTTAGTGGGCCTTGATTATGGGGGTTGGTTGAGCCAAGTGGCATCCTTGGGATTAGGGTAGTTCCAAATGAATCCGAGATGCGTGTATTAAATTCGTCGAATGGGTAGGGTGAGAGTGACCCTCCTTAAGTTTGATATTGTATTATAAACTTTAATTCGAAAATGAATTCATTATTAAATGAAGTCAAGGTGACCTTAGTCCTTGAATGGATAGTGTAAGAATGAACTCTCAACGGTTTTAGTGGAAAGGATAGAGGCCAGTGCATGGAGAAGTCTATATAGATGTTCGGGTATGGTGACTTGGGATCATGTTAGGTATGAGGTGAAATATGAATTTAGATCCTAGTTGCATTTTTTTGATTGTGGGGTACCAAATAATAGAAGATTGTGAAAAGAACAATAATGGGAAGCTGGTTGGTTGATGACATGATTAGAGTTTGGGTTGGAGGGTCTTGAGTGATCACTGTTCGGGTGAGTTTCCCCTGATAGTGATATTCGGAGTGAGTTTAATTGGATGAGTGCCCCAATAGAGTTGGTGGTGTCTTGGATGTACAGTTATGGGATTGAATCATCGAGACATGAGTGGTGGATCAATATAAGTTGGTAATGTGATTGAAAATACCATGTGTTTTCTCTTGGTGATACCGTATTTTAGTCACCATTGTAGTTTTGAAAATAGAGTAAAACGATGGCATGTGATTCATGTTATGAGTTGCGGGGAGGATCAGACTGGTGGGGTGCCGATTGGTTCTTCCTTGATGGTAAGATGTTGTATTAAATTTTTCCATGTGATATGAAGTAGGCCCTACTTCCAATGTTTTATATATGATGTTCTAGTGTTTGAGGTATGGTTAAATTTGATACATCCTTCAAGAAGTATCTAGCTCATGTGGTGGATTGTAGTGAGAAGCTCTTGCGGGGCAGGAATGTTCCCTTGGTTCCGGATTTATGGAAGAACTGTAATGTTCAGGAGGAAACCTAGGTAAGGGGAGTGTATAATCAGGCCTAGTGGATTGGTCTCCCTATCTTGGAGACCTATTAATTCTTGTGAATGCGGTTTATGGACGAACCATTATAAGATAGGGAGGTTCTAAGATCCCAGATTTCCCTTTTAAGGTATGTATTTATTTTTGTTCCATTTGAGTCCCTTATTTTAGTCAAATAAGTGTTCCCCAAATTCATGAGAGGTCTTAGGGGTGTTATGGGGGCTTGGGGAATTAAAGAGGTGAAAAAATCTTTCTGGGCATGTTACATGGTTTGTGCATGATTAGTGAAAATTGTACAGAGCATCCTCGGAAACCGTGCTAGGTGGGTGATTTTGGAATAATGTCTCACACACAGTTTCCATATGGTTTGAAAAACCATGTAGGTAAACCCTACAAGGGGTGATTTTGGGGTAGTGGATTACACACAGTTTGGAAAACCATGCGGGTAAACTATGTGGCCCAGTAAAGTTGAAAAATTTACAAAAATGCCATTATGGGGTTTGTATACTCCACCCAAGATTTAATCCAATTTCTCACCTTGAATCCCTAGGGATGAAACAAGTCTCTCAAATATTACAATAGATTTAATTACCTCATTTCTAGGCCGTTTGGAGAGTTTTCAATTATGGATCCATGGTCCAACTATTTATAATCCTCTAGTTACTTCTCTTTTCCAGATTAGGGTTTATAGTTCCCCCATATTATTCTAAATATCAAAAGACCTATTTTTTAAATGGATCCAAGGTTGGGGATTCAAATGTTGATTGAATCTAGATATAAGGCTACAATTGAGAGCGCACTTGCTGTCAGATTTTATGTAGGTGTTCTAGAAGTTATATCCCAGAGTGTTTTTGTAGATTTTTCCATCTGTGTTGAGATATTGATTCCACTTTTTATGATTTTTTCACCTCGAGTAAGACTCATTATAATGGTTGGTAAATAAAGATTTAGACCCCTCTCAACCCCATGGTATTCATTGAGGATGATTAGAATAATTCAAGGCCACCCATGGGGTGCACCTATAGTCTTGAAACAAGAAATTGTTATGGTTAGATGTAGAGTTGATGTGTGACAAAGTAGAGCCCATGATGAACATGTGAATATGGTTAGTTTAGTTGAAATCGAATACTGATAGTTGTGACAAAAGTTTGATAATTTCATAAGGGTACTTGGTAAGACCTAATAATGAGTTATTAGGGTTAATTGAGATGGTGTCAAAAGGTTAATGGATTACGTTGAAATTCTAAAAGGGTTAGTATATATGAAATGGTGAGCATGTTAGATTGGAAATGGCTTGTGAATTTAAGAACATGAAAATGAGTTCACATAAGGGAATTGATTAATATGATGAATTGGTAAATATAGGGGAATTATGGGGTATACCTAATGGGTTGAATGTAATAAAGTGGTTGTGCTATGTGATATAAGAATTGTACTTGAAAGGAATAAGTAGAAAAAATTCTTGTGAAATGAAAAATGGGATAAATGGTCTAATGTATGGTAATTTATGTATATTGGATAATAAATGAGACTTGTGAATATAGTTGATGGGGTTGGTCATGAGAATGGGGATTGGGATAGATGGATATGTAATGTAAATGGAGATTGTGTTGATGAGTTATGGTGTAACGGTAATTTCATTATTGACATTTATGGAATGTGATTCCTATTCATATTGGTTGTGTTTAGTTATGATATGGTAGTGTGTGATAAATGGATTTGGGAGGTTGGACTGATGCTCCAATACTCAATGCATCATGGATTTTGGGGGAAGGAATGACACTTATAAACCCAAGGGTACGGACATGGTGTTCCATATCAAGATTGGGATGGGCATACATGGTGTTCCAAGTCTAAGTTGGATTTGTGGATTGATGCTCCATTTTTACCGACAAATGATATAGTGGGTGGGATGGTCGGACGTGGCGTACCAAAAAGCATGATTGGACACTTGGACTGAGGCTCCCTATGTGTCGACTAGTGACCTTTCTAAATGATAGATAAGATATTAGAGTTATACTTTATGCCCCAATGTATTCATCTGATGAACTACCTATACTGAGGATATAGGGTAGGTGTGATGTATTTTTAGGTAATGTTATACCCTAGGTACATAGGGATCTTGAATTATCCCCTTATCCATACTGATTGATTGACTTAGAACAATTTTTAAAAGAAGTGTATCTCTAACCATTGAAACACATGGTGAAAATGGAAGAAAATATATGAACATATTAAGTGTACTTGGTTAACTAATGGAATCTAGGATGTTCATTGGTTTGTCTTATCATTTACTTTGTGCTGGAATTAAGTATATTTTAGACTCGATATTTTGTAGACATAGTTGGTGGTACCTACTTAGTTGTTCTAACACATTGATCCATCCCTTTTTGGTTACCCGGGCGGGCTTCATTGTTCTAGGTTTGAATAAGGGTAATGGACTTGGGATAGAGAGTAGAGCCAGGCTTGGAACATGCATGGATGGGGTTCCAGACATGGAGTCAGGGCTGTTTGGGGATTCTGTTGTCTATCATTTTTTTTGGGTTTTTTTCACTTAACATTTTAGTAGGGCATGGAATGTTTATTGATTGACCAAGGTTTGTACCCATTTTGAGGGACGGTTATTTATTCTTGTGAATTGATTAGCTTATGTAATTTTAACTATTTTATTTTTTTACTACTATGGATTACTCTAACAAAGAGGGTATAGTCTCCCCATATGACTTTTATACCCTCGTTTCTAGTTGGTAACCACTTTCATATGAGGAGGTGCTCTTGAGGTCATGTGGAGACCCATATCATGGTATTGGATTAGTGGCACTCATACCAAGGATGTTACAATGGAAGCTAGCTAAGTAGGTGGAAATTGGGTGATTGAAACAACTCCTAGTTCATGAGTCTACCATTTATTTTAGGTTTGAAAACCCTCTTCACAAACTTTGTTTACAACATTGTTTGGAACAAAAATCTCTTCATCATGTTCTTCCATACTAGTGTCATGCTCTGTTTGACCTATGTGGGTTTCATTGATACCATTAACCAATGTATAATGAGAAGAATGAATCATTTTATGTCTTCATTAGAGTATTAGGGAGGATTGTTAGTGTCAAGATATCCTTTGTGGGATATATCATAATCTTCCTTTAATATTTCCATTCAATAGAGTTTTATGATCTTATAGTCCCACCAATGTTTTAATTCCCTCCCTTTGTGTTTATGCTGATATGGAGTAGTGAATCATTCATAAATAAGTATCCTAAGAGAATCATCCATAATTTTCACTAACATAATATTAATAGAGGATATGAACCATGAGAATTTAATGGAGAAAAATCTAGTGATTATTCTTTTGGATTCACTCATAGTCTAGAAAAACTAACTTTCTTCAAAGGAGGGGTAAGTAAAAAACTCCCAATCATTATAGGTGGGGTGGATCCATCTCTATTGTGGTTGTGACCGAACCCCATTGTGAGTTTAATGTATGTGAAAGTGATGGAAGAGGTAAATATTCCTCTAATAATTTGATATGGGGTGGTCCTTACTCATCCACAGTCACAATCACACCCCGTTGTGAGTTTAATGGATTTGGAAGTGGTAGTGGAGGTAAAAATGTCACAAGCCCTATGTGTTGGGGATACTCCTATGCTTTCGACTGAGCCTTATTCACATATCTATTTTATATTAAGGATAACAATATATAATTATATGTGTTTAAAGTTCATTATATTAACTATTAATGAGGGTTATTATATATTGAATTTGAATTTACTTTTAGGGGTTTGAATCACTTTAAATTGGAAAACCACATTACTTTTATATTATCCTAATGTAAGATTCTATAAATAGATTATTCCCACTGATTCAGTCTCTTCTAAGTTTTATGGATGGTGTGATTTCATTGGATTGAGAAACTCACATATATAGACCCATTTCTAGAGAATTGGCATTAAGTAATGATGTTACAAGAAACTTTTCTTAAATAAAACTATTTTACTACAAGTGAAATGAAGTGAAGAGGTCATTATTTAACCCAAACTATGATGCATACTTTGTTAAGGATATCACTAATTATTTGTTAGGGTGTCTTAAAACTATTGATACGTGATTTCTAGATACTCTCACAAATTTTTTGTCTTTGGGGTTTTGAGACCCTATAATAGCGGAAAAGTTAACGGGGCAGCTTCATTCATCCAATTCCTTGAGGTGATCAATGTATTACTCATAGAGAAAGAAGTTAGATTTGAGATGATAGAGAGTATCCCACAAGTTTTGAAAAATAAAAGGTATTATTTCCCCCCAAAATAACATGGAAATTTTATACTGAGAAAATTAAATAGTTCATACCATGAAGAATATTATATCTTTATCTTGTTTTATCCACTTGGTTGTGGAATTATATTTATCATCAGTGAGTGGTTCCTCAACCTATTTTAGCCAAAAAGTTCATTTCTATTCTATTTTATCAAGTGGATCCATATTTCATTACATATTATTAAACAAAATCTTGATATTCACAATACAGGGGAGGCATATATAATAATAGTTTAATTAGGTTTTTTATTGGTTGGGACAAAACACCATTAGATAATAGAGGAGTTTTTAGTATAGTTGAGTTCATCTTTCCAAGTACCTCTCGTATAAGGGAAACCTATGAATGATGGTGGCATTAGGAGGAACCTTATACTGAAGGGATACATCATAGCCTGAGAGTACCTTCGTAATGAGTTGCATAAGGAGGGCATATATATTTATTTATCCTCGATTAACCATTGTGAGGAGAATATCCTCCTTGTTCAAATGATTTTTCATAAGTTGTGACTCTATTATATATTCCATAGAGATTACCTTTGAATTTTTTTAATAATTGATTTAGATCATGGATAATACCATTATTATTAGCATTACTACTTTCATGAGGAGTACCTTTAAGATGGGTTATCTTGGGAAGACCTGTCGAGGAATTATTGGTTTCCATCACTAGGGAGGGACTCAATAAACCTACCATCAGTGTTTTCCTAGGATTGATCTCAGGTTGGTTACCAATTGAGGTTTGGAATCATACCTGAGTCACCATTATGATATTCGGGTGTGTTATAGAAACATGGATGGACTTAGGAATAGAATCTTGCTTTTAGGATTGAACAAAAAATTACCCTTGGTGTGCCCTCCTCCTAGGTTCACTGGTATAGATGACTAAGATGATGACAACGGTAACAGATTCCTCTATGAACTCTTGATGAATTGAGGTAAATTGTTAATTTCAATGATTAAATTTGATAGGATCCCTCTTATATGGATCTTGGTTTTCTATAAGTCCATGATGAACATGATTATATACTTCCCTATGATGAGGGAGATAAGCATTACTTCAAATTAGGGAGAGACTCAGAATGAAATTTGATGTGGGGACAGGGGCTAATTATCATTCGCTAGCTTGTTGTCAATGTGATGGACTATGAGTAATCATGTCTTGAAGTATATCATGAGTATCCTATAGGTATGGTATGAAACAATTGAGGTTTTATTCCTGAATGAGAGCATTAACCACTTTTCATTGTAGATTTTGGATTGGTGAAAATGTGCATCGAGAGTGTGGGACTACAAACATTTTTTAGTAGTGGTGTATTTCTAGGAAAACACATTTTGGATGTGTCTGGGAATATGGGTTTATCCTATATTATTACAAGAATGGGTATGGAATTTAATATTTGATAGTTCATTGAGTGATGAGTCCATTTAGATTAAAGGGATATATTGAGGGGGAAACCAAAAAAAAACAAATATATAAGTGTAACATCATAAGAAAAATGCATAGTTAATAAATATATTTAATAGTTAAAGTATTTCACATTGGGTTTACCATTCCCCCCCCCCCTTCATTAACATACATGGTTTATTTGGATGTGGACTTTTCTTAAAATGGTAGGTGGTCAGTTGAGATAAGTAATGATTCTTTGAATTGTGTATCAAGGATGATTGGATGGGAGGTTTTCTCATCCCATGAGGGTTATTATAACATAATCCATATTTTTTAATATATTTAAGAAATATTCATTTGGGATTTCTAAGTAAGAATAATAGTTACCCTTGTCATGAAAATGATCGATTGATTCCAAACATCAACGTGAACATCTACTTGTAACAAAGGTTCTCCATCTGTATGTATGAGAGGATTTATATATTACCATCATAATTTAATTATACTTTGGTTTAAATACACACATATAGGTGCTATGGAATTTATTATCATGTAGGGTGGTGATAGGTGTCATGGAGTTGGTATTATACCTCTAAGAAAGGATTCATGTGTATCCCTATAAGGGTAATCAAAACCCACATAGTTCACTTCCACTAAAGAGGAAACATCATAACTTTTAAGGTTTTGTGACAAGGGTAAATATGGAGCCTATTATTGTCATAGTACCTTGTCTAAATGATTTTTCTTTTTAGGGACAATCTTCCAAGACCAATGATGTACCTTTTATGGTCATGTAACTGGGATCATGGTGTCTCGTAGTTTAAGGTCATTTGATTAATATCCATTCCAAGATATTTAAAGTATTATGAAATGGAATAATAGTTGAAAGGTACCTAACAATGGGGGGTGTGGGAAATACACTTGAGTTTCCCTTTCAGTATCATATTTTCAATGTGTAACTAAATAAGAGAGGGTATGGTTATGGATTACATAATGCAAGAAGTCCCATGGTATTTATGGATCATTTATTGGGAACAAAGATGATATTATTAATAAGCACATGGTTGGGGATTAAACCTAGTTTGAGGCCCTTTCAGATTTTCTCTTACCTATTGGTAACTAGATAGTGTAAGATGACTAGACTTATAGGTTGTGTGGTCTTGTAATAAAGGTTTATGACTTAGACTGAATTAGATGCACATTCATCAATTTGGCTCATTTATTGGACATAAGGGAGTAAAATGGATTGTTTCAAGTTATGAGGTTTGATAAATATCAATTAAGATGAGTTTATTAGTCTAGGAGATATATCTATGGTTGCCTAAAAATAAAGATACTGATTATCAAGATAATATAGAATTCATTGAATTTTGAAGAACCTACCAGTTTGGGAGGTGTTGGATCGAGTGTAATACTTAATAGGGGGTGTAACATCCATACCAAATCAATTGTATTGGATCCAGTTATAGGTGATACTAACCTTATGTGACATTCCCCAAAAACCAAAGGTTGTTAGTAAATGTTGAGGATTTAACACAAAAATGGGGGGAACATTTTATCCTTTAACACACACAACCATATAAAATCTCCATATAAAGACGAACAAATAAACACATTAAGATAAATCTATATAACAAAGAATGAGTTAAAATAAAAAAACCAAAAGAATCAACAATAAAAAAGTAGAGTAATAATGTCAATAAAAGAACACAAACTATTAAGACACCAAAGTAGTTATAGACTTGAGAACCACGGTGGAACCACTCTGACACTATGACATGACCATGAACCCAAGATTCATCTCAAAGCATCCATGATATCCACTAATAATGTGATCCAATAAAGAATTATGAAACCTATACCATTATTTCATCATGAAGGGCAATGTCTATATATACATCAAGTGGAATATGCAGGGATGAGTACAAAAACCTAGTAGGAAACCCCACAAGACTTTTCCCCTAATCAAATGTTAAGACACAAAAGTAGTTATAGACTTTAGAACCACGGTGGAACCACTCTGACACTATGAAATGACCATGAACCCAAGATTCATCTCAAAGCATCCATGATATCCACTACTAATGTGATCCAACAATGAATTATGAAACCTATACCATTATTTCATCAGGAAGGGCAATGTTTATATATACATCAAGTGGAATATGCAGGGATGAGTACAAAAACCTAGTAGAAAACCCTACAAGACTTTTCCCCTAATCAAATGTGACAACTGGGCCCCACCCACCAATTGCCCTGCAGACACGTGGGCCCCACCCTAGGTCCCAACCACATGCCCGAACGGGTTATCTGACTAATGACAGTCCCCACAGGCCAACACATATCCTTTCCAGTGTGTTTTGTCCTCACTCACACACACCCTGTGAAACTTCCCAGGAGGTCATCCATCCTGATCACTACTCTAGGCCAAGCACGCTTAATTGTGGAGTTCTAATCAGGTAGGCTCCCAAAAAGGAAGGTGCACCTTGTTGACATGAGTCATATCATTTAGTCATTTAACCCTTTATCATTTGGGGGTGTTACAATCACCCCCCTTTAGAGAACAACGTCCTCGTTGTGGGCCCGACATCTCAACACAGGCAATGCACCACACATAAGGCTGGGTACCACCTCTGATACCAAATATGAAAACTGGGAGTTTCCCCACAGACACATGGGCCCCACCCTAGGTCTCACCCACATGCCCGAATGGGTTATCTGACTAATGTCAGTCCCCACAGGCCAACACATGTCTTTTCCAGTATGTTTTGTCCTCACTGACACACACCCTGTGAAACTTCCCAAGAGGTCACCCATCCTGATCACTACTCCAGGCCAAGCACACTTAACTGTGGAGTTCTAATGAGGTAGGCTCTCGAAAAGGAAGGTGCACCTTGTTGACATGAGTCATATCATTTAGTCATTTAACCCTTTATCATTTTAGGGTGTTACCCAAATATGACCAAACTCATGTTATAAAATATTTTTATAAACAAAATAAGGTTTGTTAGAGATAGATTAACAAATTTTATACGCATATAAATAGATAAAAATATTTTTTACCTAAGAAGTTCTAAGAATTTAAGATGATCAAAATTGTTATTTTTTTTCAAAATAAAAATTTGTTTTAAATGTAGTATAAATAGCTTATAAAAATATCTTCACATAAAAATTCAATGATTTTATTCACACACCTATGAAAACTCAAACCTCGTAAAAATTATTTTATAATCATAGTGACATCCATCCATGATTTATTTATAAATAATTTCTTTAATGTTTCTTGGAATATTAGTTTCACATATCCACACACACACACACACACCTGATCATAACCCAAACCTCTCATTATGGTATACTAATCATGAAAACTTCCATCCATGATCCCATTTCCTAATGCAGAAGATCACACATGACCCAAACCACACCAAGAGTACCCATTAGAACCCCTTTGATTTTTGAAAATTATCTTTTTCAAAACAAAAATTGTAAAATCCCATGTAGCATCACCCGAATCCCCAAAACTATGAAAAAAATACTAGAAGAAATTATATTATAGTTTTATCATATTTTCAGAAATAGAATTTTATACAAATAGATAATAATCAATCAGAACCAGGGAATCTTTCACTTTCAAATAAAGATTGGAAGGAGTAAAAAACAACCTAACTTAGATCTGTCTCGCATAAATATATTTATAGGATACTGTAATTCAAACATATTCCTTTTTTTTTTGTATATAAAATTCGAAAAAAAACCGATCAAAACTCATCTGATACCACATATTTCTATATTAGAACTCGATTTAGGGTTCCATATGAGGTGAAACGAGATAATCCAAGATTGGAAGGAAGAACATTTTCCTAATTTTTTTCCCACGACTAAATGGTTGAAGAATCACCTTAATTGGATTTCAAATATCTAAGATAATCTAAATTCACCTAGGGGAACCCTAGAAATCAAGATCCAAGGCTGGTATAGGAAGAATAAGGTTTTTTTGGGAAATTTTAATTTTTTAAAATCATTTTTCATATATATAATTTTCCATCACATGGTTAGAACACATGGTTTGAAAAATAACGTGTTAACCAAATTAATCAGATCTACCCCCAAAAAATTTAAAGTCACATAGATAGCCATATTTTTTTGTATAAAATGTGTGTCAGTCTTGTTCTTTCCAAATGATAACCAAACACCTCCTATAATTTCCTAGAGACGTGATCATAAATTATAATAAATGTAATCTAATATATCTCCTTTAAAAGTACTTGAAAAATATTTTGAAACATTCTTGAAACTTTTTGATTCATAAAATAAACGCTCTGTAACTTTAAATAATCCATAGAATAGGAAAATACATCTAAATAAAAGTGTCATATTGGTAAATAGATCTTCTAATATAAAAATTTCTATTTTTAAATTCATAAATTTTAAATACCATCAATTTCTAAATACGTCATAGTTAAGATATATAGGAGTTATATATAATTTGGTACTTTAATATACTTTCTCAAAGGCATGATCAATACTTAGTTAAAATAATTAAAATTCCTTTAAATTTGAAAATATTCAACTCACATCAAACAAAACTCTGGATGAAATACATATAAATACATAGATATATATATATATATCACTTATAAATTTTAACTATCAAAATTTGTTTTTCAAACACATTTTAAAAAACAATCAGTAAAAAAAGGTTATAAAATAATATATTGGTGAATTTTATTTACAATGTGAAAGGAAAGAATAATAGACACAAAAAATAAAATAAAAAGAAGAGGTTGGAATAAGTATAAAATTTTGTCTTATCTAATTTATATTAATCCAATACCAATCATGTTTAATAATACTAATAAATAGATCGACAACCCAGATCATGTCTATTGATCCACAACTTATATCGGGTTATAGATAGAAAACAACACATAGTGTGGTCCAAACCAGGAAAAAACTCTTACATAGTTATATATGAGATAAAAATGTAAACAAATAAAGAAATATTATACGAGTAATCATATTTTTAAATTATTAGACTATTATAACAAATTTTTAGGAATGAACAATCATAACTCAAAATTTAAGAGTTAGAGAGAGTATAGATATTATGAGAGGTTCAATGCAGCTTAATATATGATCATTTATAGTTGTTCGGTGAGGTTATTTTCTCCTTATATGAAGATTAATATAGTTTTTGAGTAAGATAATCAATTAGTATGACTTTATTTCTATTTTATCATAGATTAACATAAAAAAATTTATGTGGAGTGATTTTATTATGAAGGCACACAAACAACCATGCATGTGTAAGGTTTCCCAAAGTTTGTATAAGTTTATTATCTAAGTAGTTACTGCAAGTAATCATCCTCAAACTAACAGATCTCAATTTCTTTGAATGATGTCATTAAATTCAAGAAAATATAGTCGTTAGAGTTCTGTATTTAGACATGGTTGATCATGTTGGTGTTTCTGAATTGTGGCCTATATAGAATCCCATTATGTGGTATATTTAAACTTATGTATACTAGATTTAATATTATGCTTATCATATTTAGCTATATATTTTTTATATTTACTTATATATAGATATTTAAATTTGTTCAAAATGATCATTTGGTTGATTGGATAAACATGGTTGAATAAATATTTTTATGTGTTCAATCATACAGTTAGAATATTTCTGACTCTTTCAATCATGGTTTTTTGAAATACAAATGTGGCCAATAATTTTGGGTCACTAGTATTCCCATTTAGTATAAATAATTCTTTTTTTACTTTAATATTACAAGTGATTAACTTAAAAATTAGAAAAATTTCTTCCCCAGATTCATGCGGTCAATTTTCCTTGGTCACTCCACATCCATGAGGCACCCTTACACAAGTCTTGGAACTTCAGTTTACTATTACGAAGCTTCCATTACTCATAAATAAACCTTATGTTGGTATAACAAATAAAAGATCACTTAGTCATATAGTCGATACCATACTAGGCATATTTTTACAAAAAAAAAATAGAATTTTATCATTAAGTAATGAATCCAATAGACTCATAAGTAACATGATTTTTGACCCTTAATATAAGTTATTTTTAGTCTAAGACAACAATATCACACTTTTTTTGATAAAAAATCATGGTTGGTAAATTTTCAAATAAAAAAGTATTAAAAAAACATAAATTAGTTTTCCTTTATGTTTATGATAATATTTTAATTATAAACAAAAAATCATCAACATTTACTACCATATCATTCTCCTCCTTTTGGGATTATTAAAAAATATTTAAATTGATTGGAATAAGTAAGGATGTAGTGAATATAATTTATAAAATAAAAATAAATTAATGATAAATAAATAATAGAATATATGTAAGACAAAGAATGAAATTCAATTCATTAAAAAGTGCATATTCAAAACACAAAGTAACCTATCAGACATCAAGTTCAAAATCCAAATTATTCTCTTTAGGGGGATTTTCCTTCCCTATATAAGGCTAAGGGGTAGTCTTTATACTAGGAGTCAAAGGTTCACCAATGAAAACACTCTTAGCTATAGGTTTGAGTTGTTGTACTTCCTAATTATGAGAAAAACCAAAGGGCCCAGAGGTAGGTATTATATGGGTAGACACTAGAGCAGATGAAGGAGATGGTTGAGTAAGAGGTCAAAAAAGAATTATAGAATACATCACCATAATTTTATTATCAATATAAATTTATGTCTCTATCATCTAGGTGAAATAACTGATAACATGAGATCCTTACTTTATAGTAATAAAGAATTATCTCTTTTCCTCCATAAAAATATTATAAAATAGTTTAAGAAGTCTGGGTTGATCCACTTGAGTCTTAAAGGCTTAGGTCATTGAAGGAATTTTCAGATTACTATCCAAATGTTGAAACAAGGATGTTGGGTCATCCATTGTGAATATCCTTTATAACTAATACTTGATATCCTTAGTGACTATCTATCAATCTTTACCAATAAACATAGAGTCAACCCTTTCTAAATTGAGAATATTATCAAAATAGTTTAGAAAGGTAAAAACATATTCTCTTGGGTATCTCTAAAGGAAATTAGGATAGTCTTTAACTCATCCCTTATAATATTTTAAATAAAAGCTTCTTCAATTAATGCAATAGCCGGAATAAGTTCCTTAGAAGAAGAAGACCACATAAAAAACTGAGATCTCTATGATGTAGATGAATCTTCATATCCATAAGATATACATGGGGAACACCAATATTCTCATTAAATACCTAAATTTCATTGTATATATGATCAATTTTTATGAATAGTAAAATTTTAATGTGTTTTTAAATGGTAGACATGTTCATGGATAAACCTTCTTCTTTAGTAGAATCAAAGATGGTTGTAAATCAAGAAATAAACATTTTAACCTATTCAAAAACTCTAACTTTAATTCATTCAAGTTGCCACCAGTAATATAAGATGTTATAGATAAAATAAGGGAAGGATACACTGTGTGGTTTGGAGGTGAGGTAGCTTATATTTCATGGGATTACTGATCAACAACCAAGGAAAATACTTTTAAAAGAAGTGTTTTATATATTATAACAAATGAATCAAACACTGGCCCACTATCAAAATTCACAATATCAACATTATCAATAGATTTAACTTTTTTTGGTTCTCTGTATTCATATTTCATTATAGGAGTTATCCAAAACATCTCATTTAACACTTTTCCAATATTTTTGTCCAAAAAATATTCTTTATTATGTCTGATATCTCTAGGTTAAGGTACCTCAAGCATTTTTTCAATAAAAATATTATCTACTCAGTATAATTCATCAATAGTTGGTGCAACAAGAAAATTACATCCAATAGGCTTACATAGAATGCCTACACTATCATCATCATCATCATCACTATCATCCCCACCACCATCACTATCATAACTTTTATCCTTTATGTTAGTGTAGTCTATATTATAATATATCCTATGGAATTCTCCCCCTTATACAATGGATTTTTAAAGACAAGTTATTGTACCCATTTCTCATACATTAGGGTGGTAATTAACCTATATTCAATTTATTCTATTTCTTCTACCTTGGGGTTGAAATATTCATTAGAATCATCCTCAAAATGTTAAAAAAATATTTTTTATAGGATCAATCATCGATTGATCAGTCACTAGATCATTAGAATCAAAATATTATTCTCTTGATGGTAAAGATTTAAGAGACTCAAGAGGTCCATAAGAAACAATTTTTTGGGTTTAGGACAAAGTCTAAATAAATTCCCAAGAGATGGACTCATCTCTTCCTCATAAAATCTCATATTTTCTTTATTCAAATCAACTATTTCTTCTTATTCATTTGGAGGAATGGATAGAGGGATTTTAAGAGATCTAATCATATCAACAACCAAATATTCATCAAATTATTTTTATGATTCTGCACTAGAAGTACCTATTTCTTCCATAGAATAATATTTTACTACATCATATTGTTCTAAACCTATATTGGATTTATCTATAATCCTTGAAGGGTTTTTATTGGGTTAAAATTATCATATATCTTCACATTTTTAGCTACCCAGGATTTCCTCCATGTATTCCAGTTGTCATGCATTATCTCGCTGATAGTTTTATTTAAGAACATCCCACCAGAAGATATAGACTCCCCCCCTATGAAACAATTACCTTTGACAAAAAACAACTAGATATTAATTTAGGGCATGATAATGAATTAAATATGAAATATTGAATTAAAATATCTTCTGTGAACCTCATCAAGAATCTTGGTAAATTTTTCTTCACTACATTCTTCATAAGATATAGGAAAAATAAATTAGGATGCCTCAAGAAATTTAAAAATAATTTTCTAGGACATATAAAGTGTTGTATAAACTAATCAATAGCCTATGTTCCCCATTGAACACCATAATAATTAGTCTCCTTTAATTCTTATTTCTTGTAAGATCTTATAGTACATTTACTATCTCAATTTTCTCATTAGAAAAAAGTTAGTAACTTTGGTAATCCTAGAATTAACCTTAACGAGGGACAAATATATATCTTTATCACTTCTTTAATGAAAACACCAACTCTTCTTCATTCACATATTTTTGGATATAATTCTTATTCTCACAAGATTCAAAGTGATAATTCATATAATTTTTTTACCAATCCTGGAAAAACTAAACAACCATTTTCTCTAAACATTTAGTCCAACCATTATTATGTACATAATAATAAAATAATGAATTTATCTATTACAACCACTCCTCATCAACTTCATTTTCTGGCATACCAAACAATTTGAGAGATGTGGGTTACAAAACATGGTAAACATACAAGAACATTCCTTAGTTTTCTTTGTATAAGGTTGTGTACTAGAAGGATCAAAATTAAACAATAACTTCAAGCACACAATCTCTATAGAGGTTCAATATGATCAAGGGATGAAATGTTTGGGAGGATAATAGGGTTTGAAAAGGGTGAGGTAGAGAAGTGTTTCTATGGTTCTAGTTTAAAGATAATCAAATTGGAATTCTAATTCATGATATTTTAGGTCATTTCGGGAATGAAGAAGTAAAACTTAGGAAAATAAATATGTATATATAAAATAAAATATTGAACTACACATCTAGAAATGAAAAAATAACTAATTATGTGATTTTACATATAGTAGATCAAGGCATCCAGAATAATTAACCTACCACATGTCTTACCTCACAATTACTCATGAGAGTTAGGCTAGGTTGATCTTCCACACAATCAACCTTAAAGTCAGTTGTGACTTTTATGATATAATAAATACTATATTAAGCTTAAAATGATAAAAATAATCATTAATAATTAATCATACCTAACTAATGTATTTTATAAATTAGTATCCCTATAAGAAAATGTAAAGACCCGTAAATTTCAAGGAAATTTTTTTCTTAATTTTCTTTGGAATTTTACAAGAGCGCAGTTTCTGACGGCACCTGATTCCGAGGCCCGGTGTGCCCGGAATCATTTTCCGAAGATTGGCTCGGGTACGTTCAGTGAACGGGCGAGCGAGTTTTTCTAACTTTTGAACCAGTGCCCGGAATCGAATTCTGAGGGCACCAATGAAATCACAGCACCGGTTTTCGCTTAGAAACGCCTCTTCCGGAGTTGCGTTTGCTCGGGTGTGGTTTTTAATTTTCGGGCTTAAAGTTAAGAAATAAAATAATTTTGCGACAACTTTATTTTATTTCATTTAAGCCACTTGGAAGCCACTTGAAGCCACTTAAAGGCGGCTTAAACTGATTTGAACTGGATAGGATGCTATCCAAAAATATCCTACCCCCTTGGTAGGATATTTGTGAGGTGGGGCCCGCACGAGCCCCGCCGTTTCTTTCCGCTAAGAAACACACCCGTGAAAACCCGTCTTAATGAAAGTCAACCGATGCGTTTTCTAAATTCTTAACAGACCATTTAATTGGGCGGTTTATTTCATGAATTAAATGGCCTGTTTCTTTCATTGAATTAATTCAACGAATTAATTCAATCGTTTCTTAACCTGTTTTCGTGTGTTGGCATATTAATAAAATTGTTCATTTGAAACCAGCTCCTTGATTTTTAAATAACTTTCACGGGAATATAAGAGGGGTATTCCAAAATTATAAAATCCCTACCTCGTCGATCGTCGCGCGCGGGCGTTCTTCGCGGAAAAGATCATCGCGGAAGAGAGGGATCGTCGCGTCATCGCGGGGAGGCGTTGTGTCATCGCGGAATCCGGTGTTGAGTCGGCGAGCTCAACGAACCAAGAACAACAGATTTAAATTATTAATATTTGAATCTGTGTTTTGTTTTAAACCAAAAAGGAAAGAACTTGATAGGAAAATCCGACGTCACTCACCTCAAACGGTCGGTGATCGGAGATCAGAGCGTGGAAGAACGTCTCAGACGGAAGCGTCGTCGATTTCCGGGTTCGACGTTCTTCGCGTTCTTCGCGTTCTTCGCGAGGGAGAAGAAGAAACAAGAATCCTCTCAAATCTTCTCCAAAGATTTTGGGTTGGTCTTATTTTATTAATATGCCAACACATGAAAACAGGTTAAGAAACGATTGAATTAATTTGTTGAATTAATTCAACGAAAGAAACAGGCCATTTAATTCACAAAATAAACCGCCCAATTAAATGGTCTGTTAAGAATTTAGAAAACGCGTCGGTTGACTTTCATTAAGACGGGATTTCACGGGTTCGTTTCTTAGCGGAAAGAAACGGCGGGGCTCGTGCGGGCCCATGCTCCAAGTACACGATGAGGCCACCCTCATCTGGACGGACTTCGAGAGCCTCTTCCGCTCAGAGTTCGTCCCGGCCACCCTCCGTGCGGTGCACATCCAGGAGCTTCTTCAGCTGCGGCAGGGCAGCTTGACAGTCGCTCAGTACGCGGTGAGGTTCACCGACCTATCTCGCTACTCAACAGACATGGTACAGGACCCCTTCTTCCGGGCCCAGACCTTCGAGCAGGGATTGAGACACGAGATCAGGGAATCACTGATCTCCCTCAGCATCCTGACCCAGGCAGGAGTACTGGAGCGAGCCCTCCTGATTGAGAGCTTCCTGGCTGAGTCCACAGCGAGACCTACCGCAAGGCGGCAGATAGCGGAGTCTTCGGCAGCTGGTAGCCGGCGGATGACTCAGGGTTCCAGGCGGACCATTCCTTCTAGCAGGCGACCTCGGGACACTGGCTCAGCAGTGCAGGGCACCCAGCCCGGAGCCAGTCTTCCGAGAGGCAGGCAGTGCTACGAGTGCGGCGGGCGGGGCCACATGGCTCGTGACTGCCCCACCCATCGTACCGAGGGTCAGCAGACGGTGGAGGGACCACCCAGGCAGAGGCAGAGGGTCGACCGTGGCGGTCCGTAGGGAGGAGACGGACGAGGCAGAGGAGCTGGCCGAGCAGCAGGTGGTGGGCGACCCTTTGAGGCTCTGCCACCACCACCACCAGGAGGCCCGCCCCGACCAGAGGGAGCTGGCGGGCAGAGACAGGCTCAGCTTCAGGCAGCGGAGGCCTACGACCACAGTGCGCCAGAGATGATTCGAGGTACGATCTGTGTCTATTCCACCCTTGCTGCAGTTCTGATAGACACAGGAGCCAGTCACTCTTTCATAGCCACTGCCCTTGTTCGGAGCTCGGAGATTCCGACAGAGCCGTTGGCTCGATCCTTATGGCTAGAGACTCCTACGGGAGAAGACTCGACGATTACGCACTGGTGCCGGCAGTGTGAGCTTACTCTAGGAGGCGAGAGCTTCAGCTGGGATCATATTGTAGCGGCGTCGAGGCCTTACGAAGTCATCTTGGGCATGGATTGGTTATCTACAGTCCATGCTCAGATTGACTGCATTAGGCGCAAGGTGCGATGTGTTCGCACCGACGGGAGCAGGTTCACCTTCACCGGCGAGAAGGGAGCCTTAGCAGCACAGGATGGAATCTCGTAGAGGAGAGGTCAGCCCAACACTCATCAGTTGGCTAGCCTCATCATGGGAGCAGTTGATGTGCGGAGTCCCAGTTTTCCTGCAGTGGTGGATCAATATGTGGACGTCTTTCCCGACGACGTTCCAGGACAACCTCCTCGCAGAGAGGTAGAATTTTATATTGACCTGTACCCCGGGACAGCCCCGATATCCACTCCAGCATATCGGATGGCCCCCGCTGAGCTTCGAGAGCTGCGGGTACAGTTGGAGGACTTGCAGGGCAAGGGGTTCATCCGACCCAGTGTTTCGCCCTGGGCTTCCCCGATTTTGTTCCCCAAGAAGGCGGACGGGAGCTTACGACTGTGTGTCGATTATCGTTGCCTGAATCAGGTGACAGTGAGGAACAAGTATCCACTACCCAGGATTGATGACCTCTTCGACCAGCTCAAGGGAGCACGGTGGTTCTCGAAGATAGACCTCAGGTCAGGCTATCATCAGCTTAGAGTTCAAGACGAGGATGTGCAAAAGACGGCCTTCAGGTGTCGGTATGGCCACTATGAGTTCTTGGTTATGCCTTTCGGCGTGACCAACGCTCCAGCAGCATTCATGAGCCTCATGAACAGGATCTTCCAGCCATACCTCGATCGATTTGTCGTGGTCTTCATCGACGACATTTTGGTGTACTCGACGACGGAGGAGGAGCACGCCTACCACCTGCGTGTTGTACTAGACACACTCCGAGAGCACCAGCTTTATGGAAAGCTCTCGAAGTGTCAGTTCTGGTTACGTGAGGTCCACTTCTTGGGGCACGTCATTTCTGAGGCGGGAGTTGCAGGGGATCCCGCGAAGATCGATGCAGTGCTAGCTTGGGAGCCACCCAAGAGCGTGACAGAGGTGCAGAGTTTCTTGGGCCTAGCCGGATACTATCGGAGAGTTGTGCCGGACTTCTCCAGAGTTGCGGCCCCACTCTCAGCGTTGACGAAGAAGGGGAAACCCTTCGTGTGGTCAGACAGATGTCAGCAGAGCTTCCAGGAGCTGAGGCAGAGGTTGACTAGCGCACCTATCTTGAGGTTGCCTGAGGAGGGAGTTGGATACGTAGTCTACTGTGATGCATCAGGGACCGGACTCGGGTGTGTCCTGATGCAGGAGCGGGCCGTGATTGCCTACGGATCACGTCAGTTGAGGCCTCATGAGCAGAACTACGCTACCCATGACTAGGAGTTGGCAGCAGTAGTCTTTGCCCTGAAGACATGGCGACACTATCTGATGGGCGAGTGCTTCACAGTCTTTTCTGACCACCAGAGTCTCAGGTACATCTTCTCTGAGAAGGACCTGAACCTGAGACTGCGGCGATGGCTTGAGTTCCTCCAGGACTATGAATTTGAGATAGTCTATACTCCTGGGATGGGGGACGTGGTGGCTGATGCCCTCAGCAGGAGGACGGGCATCCAGCTACTTGAGGAGGCGACATAGCAGCTAGCCGCTTTGCAGATATCCTTCGTGGATAGTGACGGAGCAACCTTCCTTCAGTCTCTCATAGTCTCTCCTCCACTTCTTCAGCGGGTCAGATAGGCACAACATGGGGACGTTGACTGTGAGACACGGCGTGCACAGATATCCTCGGGACAGGCACCTGATGGTTTCTCCCTTAGAGCAGAGCACGATGTCCTTTTCAGAGGACGTACCTTGGTACCAGTCGCTTTATGAGAGGAGGTTCTGAGAGCGTATCACACTTATCCTTTGGCGGTACATCCTAGAGTGGCGAAGATGTACCAGGATCTCAGACGACAGCACTGGTGGCCGGGCATGAAGAAGGCTGTGGCAGAGTTTGTTTCATGGTGCCTCACCTGCCAGCAGGTGAAGGCAGAGCATCAGGTACCAGCAGGTTTGGTACAGCCCTTGGTGGTCCCGGAGTAGAAGTGGGACGGGATATCTATGGACTTCATGACTGGACTTCCACGCACTTCCAGAGGTCATGATTCCATTTGGGTGATTGTTGACCGACTCACCAAGTCGGCACACTTCTTGCCCATCCGAGAGCAGGGCTCAGTGGAGAGCTTGGGGCGTCTCTACGTTCAGGAGATTGTACGACTTCACGGTGTGCCATCGACTATCGTCTCCGATCGGGACGCTCGTTTTACTTCCCGGCTTTGGAAGGGGTTGCAGGAGGCGTTCGGGACGCGACTACGTCTGAGCACCGTCTTTCACCCTCAAACGGATGGTCAGACGGAGAGGACCATTCAAACTCTCGAGGACATGCTCCGCGCATGTGTCCTCGACTTTGGTCGCAGCTGGGAGGACCACCTACCCTTGGTAGAGTTTGTGTACAACAACAGCTACCACTCCACCATTGGGATGTCACCCTACGAGGCGTTGTACGGCAGGCCTTGCAGATCTCCTTTGTGCTGGACAGACCCTGGAGAGTCAGCACTTGTGGGACCAGAGATGGCCCGGGCCACGACAGAGAATGTCCAGGTCATCCAGGAGCGGATGAGGACAGCACAGAGCCGGCAGAAGTCATATGCTGACAGGAGGCGGATGCCACTAGAGTTCGAGGATGGCGACCACGTCTTCTTGCGGGTCTCACCTCGACGTGGTTTGAGGAGATTTGGCCGAGGCGACAAGTTGTCTCCATGCTTCATCGGACCCTTCCAGGTCCTTAGCAGGGTTGGTGAGGTGGCTTATCGTCTGGCTCTGCCACCTCAGTTGCACCGAGTACACGGCGTCTTCCACGTATCCCAGCTGAGGAGATACGTGCACGACCCGACACACATCATTGACTATGGGGAGCTAGACGTGGATGATGGAGCGACTTTTGCGGAGGTCCCAGTGGAGATAGAGGATCGACAGGAGTGGGTCCTACGTGGGCGATCGATTCCTCTTGTGCGCATCAGATGGCAGCACGGGAACCTCCAGGAGAGCACTTGGGAGCGGGAGGCTCAGATGCGTGCTCAGTACCCACATTTGTTTCCCTAGTTTTTTGATGTATCTTTACAGGGACGTAAAGTCCTGAGGTGGGAGTAATGTAAAGACCCGTAAATTTCAAGGGAATTTTTTTCTTAATTTTCTTTGGAATTTTACAAGAGCGAATTTTCTGACGGCACTTGATTCTGAGGCCCGGTGTGCCCGGAATCATTTTCCGAAGATTGGCTCGGGTACGTTCAGTGAACGGGCGAGCGAGTTTTTCTAACTTTTGAACCGGTGCCCGGAATCAAATTCTGAGGGCACCAATGAAATCGCAGTGCCGGTTTTCACTTAGAAACGCCTCTTCCGGATTTGCGTTTTCTCGGGTATGGTTTTTAATTTTCTGGCTTAAAGTTAAGAAATAAAATAATTTTGCGACAAATTTATTTTATTTCACTTAAGCCACTTGGAATCCACTTGAAGCCACTTAAAGGCGGCTTAAAATGAGTTGAACTGGATAGGATGCTATCCAAAAATATCCTACCCCCTAGGTAGGATATTTGTGAGGTGGGGCCCGCACGAGCCCCACCGTTTCTTTCCACTAAGAAACGCACCCATGAAAACTCGTCTTAATGAAAGTCAACCGACGCGTTTTCTAAATTCTTAACAGACCATTTAATTGGGCGGTTTATTTCATGAATTAAATGGCCTGTTTCTTTCGTTGAATTAATTCAACGAATTAATTCAATCGTTTCTTAACCTGTTTTCGTGTGTTGGCATATTAAAAAAATAAGACCAACCCAAAATCTTTGGAGAAGATTTGAGAGGATTCTTGTTTCTTCTTCTCCCTCGCGAAGAATGCGAAGAACGCGAAGAACGCGAAGAACGCCGAACCCGGAAATCGACGACGCTTCCGTCCAAGACGTTCTTCCACGCTCTGATCTCCGATCACCGACCATTTGAGGTGAGTGACGTCGGATTTTCCTCTCAAGTTCTTTCCTTTTTGGTTTAAAACGAAACACAGATTCAAATATTAATAATTTAAATCTGTTGTTCTTGGTTCGTTGAGCTCGCCGACTCAACACTGGATTCCGCGACGACGCGATGCCTCCCCGCGACGACGCGACGATCCCTCTCTTCCGCGACGATCTTTTCCGCGAAGAACGCCCGCGCGTGACGATCGACGAGGTAGGGATTTTATAATTTTGGAATACCCCTCTTATATTCCCGTGAACTTTCATTAAAAATCAAGGAGCCGGTTTCAAATGAACAATTTTATTTTATTAAAATTGTCAGTTCATGTGTTAAACAATTTCTCCCGGTTGTTTATCTCTAACGCGGAGGGTGCGGGCCAAACGAACACGGCCCGACGACCCTCCACCGTTCTTCGTTTTGTGCGGATTTGACGGACGATGACGGAACGTGCCGCAGCGGATGTTTGACGATCCCGCAGTAAAGAACGGATCCCGGGAGAAGCAACGGTGCAGACGGGAAGGAAAACGGGCCAACGGAGCGACGCTGGCGGCCGGAGGCGGCCGCGGAGGCCAACGGACCCGCGGCCGCGCGGGTCCGGTTTGCCCAGGCGGGACGCGGCAGAGCCGCGTCCGCGGTTCACCAGCGCGGCCCGCACGCGGGCCGCGGCTTCTCTCTCGACCGCGGGGGCTGCGCCCGCGGCTTCCACCCGCGCCGCTCGGCCGAGCCGGACCGGCCCTGGCCGGGCCGGGCCGGGCCAACCGGGTCGGACCCGGGTCGGGTCCACCCGGTTCGGGCCGACCCAGGGGGGATCGGGCC
This sequence comes from Viscum album, assembly GCA_963277665.1. NCBI lineage: Eukaryota > Viridiplantae > Streptophyta > Magnoliopsida > Santalales > Viscaceae > Viscum > Viscum album. The sequence goes on from OY728151.1 coordinate 1,223,291,059, forward strand.
GGGTCGGCCCGGGCCCGTACCCCCCTTCTTCGGACGTCTTCGTTCAAATGGCCGTATCTTGAGCTAAGGGCCTCCAAACGACTCACCGTCAGCGGCAACACGATCCTTGGATCGATACGGTCGTTTCGGTATATTGTACTCAAGGTTTCGGAATACTTTGAGTTCAGCCGGGTTGGTTCGTACACGAGACCAACCGGGCCCTCGGAGCGGAAACGCTCATATCTTGAGCTACGGACGTCCGATTGACGTTCCGTCAGCTTTGTTGAATTCATCTAAGTGAGACGGATCTTTTGGCATACTCCGCCCGAGGTTTGGACGTAGGTGGAGTGCGGTCGGGTTGGTTTTGCCTTAAAAACCAACCGGGCCCCTGGGACGAAAATGCCAATAACTCTCAGACCGGGCGTCCGATTGACGCGCCGTCTGCGACGTTGAGTTCCTGTTGACGATACAGAACTTTTGGATACATCAACTTCGGACTTCGTGACAGTTGATGTATCAGCCTCTCGGCTCGTGGAGCGGACCCTCCTGAACGAGCTTGCTGTGTGCGGGAACCCTAGTGCTGGCTGCGACTGCTCCCTCGACGGCGACGACCGTGCAGAGATCCTCCGTGGACTCCGATGACGACCGTGCAGAGATCCTCAGTGGACTGCGGCGACGACTGTGTAGAGATCCTCAGCGGACTGCGACGAATACTGCACTCAGCGATCCTACGTGGATCAGTGCTACAAGTCCTGTGTGGGCCCGGTCCTGTGTGGGCCCGATCCTGTACGGATCCGATCCTGTGTGGGTCTACACTCAGCGGTTCTGTGTGAGCCAAATCTTACAGGTCCTGCGTGGGCCCGATCCTGTGTGGGTCTGATCCTGTGTGGGTCACTGCGAGGTTAGTACCTATCGATCCTTCGTGGGTCCGACGACTTAGATGGTTCAGTGATCATCTTTATCATCATCCGAAGAAGTATACCTGTGTTAGCTGAATCTTGTGTTTCTCTCCTTTGTGTATTGTGTTGAGCTATCCTGTGTGGATTTACTGTTTACTCCCCTTTGTGGATTGTGTTGTTCTATCCTGCATGGGTATGCGTTTTTCTTTCCTGTGTGGACTGGGTTGTTCTAGGGCTCGGACGTTGGTGCCGATCGGGGAATTGATGACTTAGGTATATGTATGGGCATATACCTAAGCCGTGTCAGATGTTACTTCGTGATTGTATCTCTCCTTCGTGACTTATCCTTTGTGGATTTCGGGAGACCTTCGGGGGTCTTGGGGTCCCTACTGAGTAGCTTATACTCACCCCTGCACGGGCTATGCTCGTACTTCGTGGTGTTGGTTGCAGACGATGGACAACACTGATCGTGGAGGAGGCGTGCGGAGCAGGACAGTACCTGGAGGTGGACCACTAGGCGGGACGTACTCGGATCGGTTAGGTGGACCCGAGGAGCAGTGGAGGCTATTTGTACCCACACTTCAGGTGGGACTTCCAGAGGACGGCTCGACGCTGCAGTTTTTCCTTTCAGTCGTTGTTTTTCCTTTCAGTTGTACTTTACAGTTGGGCTTGTATTTCCGGCCCCTTTTACTTTCAGCACAACTTGTGCAGTTTTTACTTAGTGTTTACTTTTCCGCTTGCTTACTCTGTGGTGCTTGTTTATTTTTCAAAGGCAATGCCTTCCCTTTTTGTTGGGATTTACACCTTGGTGCTAGTCGCCAGCCCCTGGCCTATGGAAGGCGGGCTTGGGGTAGTCACGGCACGGGCCCCGAGGACGGGTCGTGACAGAAAATGCCTTTTGAAAATATTAGCAAGTTATTGTTCGGTACCAATGAACTCAAGTGTGCTATCCCCTTTTGGAAAATGGTAACTCAAAAGTGATATCTTTTATAAATATGTTTTTTCAAAGAGTGAGAAGAATTATTATTTATTTTGTTAATAACACTCAAATTATCATCTTTTATATGGATATGTTAGTATTGATAATCATAGTCAAGTAATGTGTGTTTTAACCATAGAATTTGTGCACAAAAACAAATTGTAGCTATGTACTCTGCTTCAGTTGTAGAGAATGAAAATGGATTATGTTTTTTACTACACCAATATTCTAGAGACATTATTATTAAATGAAATGTTCTAGAGGCTCTGTTTATATCTAACTTACAAACACCAAAATTGGTATCAGAATAACTAACTAATTAAAATGCAAGGCCAATAGAGTAAACAATCAAAAATTAAGTGTGTTTGGAGGTGTTTTAAAATTATTTTAACAAAATTTAAATGTAATTCCATAGGATTTTCTTGAAAATTTCCACACATATACACACTAAGAATAATATACGTGTTGAGTATAATAAAATCCCAAACATAACACTATAAATAGTTTTCTCAATGGGTTTTCCAATTTAAAACAAATCTAATTTACATGTAGTACTATTGGTAGTATCACTAACCTCAGTTACATCCAAGAAAAAATGTTTTAAAATATCCATTTTTAACTTAATTTTACTTATAAAACTTTATTTTTTGAAAAATATAAAAAAACAAGAAATAATTTTAACTCAATTATTAATATTATTTCAAATTAATTGTATATATGTTTAGAAAATTCAATAACAAATGAATTTTTTGATGAAAAAAAAAATAATATCATCAACATAGATTTGTACAACAAAAAAATCTTTTAGAATTATTTTTCTAAACAGTGTAGTTTTAACTATTACTTTTTAAAATTCATTTGAAATCAAGAAAGAGCTGATCCTATCATACTAAGCATCAAGATCCTATTTTAAACCCTAATGTTCTTTAAAAAGATTAAAAACACGATTTAGTAAATTAGGGTTTGAAAATATAAAGTGTTTTTCAATAAGAACATCATATTAAAATATAATCATTTAAGAATGTACTCTTGAAATCCATTTGATATAGTTTGAAATTTAGATGAGCAACACATACTAGTAGCATTCTAATGGATTCAATTATGGTAACCATCGCAAAGGACTATTCATAATCAATCCATACATCTTGATTATAACATTGTCAAACCAACATAGATTTATTTCTAAATATTATGAAATAATTTACCACATTGTTTATATACACCCATTTAGTGCCTTTAATAAAAAGATCTATGTTTTCCATTCGAAGATCACCTAAATTGGCTTCCCTCTAGACCAAAGAGTGTTTTTGTCCCCCATGGGATAAACAGTAGTGCCTAATAATCACATTAGTACAACTGGGAAAGATTTGACCTAATAATCATAGGTAAATAAATAACAGAAAATAAATAAAAACCAGAATGAACCATCTTTATATGGGAAATCCATAATGAATCAAATATTCTTAAATAAATAATGTAGTAAAGAAATAAAAACAAACAATCCCTCCAATCACTCATAGTCTCCCTCTTATAAAAAAACTGAAGTTTCCTCTAGTTCCTTCATGGTCTCCCACAAATATTTCTAATATTTGTCCATAGAAAGAAGTAAAATCTTAATTGGTTAGTTTAATCATTTAATGTTCCGTATGTTAGAATTTATAAAAATTAAAAGTAGGCTATATGAAAATAATAAATTAGAACCACATGCCTAATGTGGCAAAACAAACTACTCACCTTAAATTCTTTGATAAATAAAATCTTAAATAGGGCCTGAAAAAGAACCAAGAACCTATAACTATGATATAATAGGTAAGAGCACAAAACCTCACAATAGGAAACCATAAACCATTGAATATTTGGAAAAACCTTGGTAATTTTTTTAAAAAATTATTATTTGAAACATAAGGTATAATTTAGGTTTTCACATGATTTATAAAACCAAGCCTCATGCACTTTTTAAATAAATACCCTTTTTAGAAAATAAAAACAAAGATATTTAAACATTTTAAATTAAACATTTAAACCAAGAAAGGTGGATTTAAACCATACCCCCCAACATCGAAAAATCTCATGAAAATTCTATTTTCATAAAAGAAATTTGTGGAAAAACCCATTCCTTTAAACTCAAATAAATCTAATTCATTTCCATTTTTCAAGTCATGCATTTAAATAATTATTAAAAAACACATTTGAAAGTAAAATATCACACAAAAGGAAATTCAAAAAAACTATAATGAAACCAAGTTATCAAGGAATATACAATCCAAATAAACAACAAAATAATGTTTTCAATAGTCAATGATCTAGGGAAATAGAATCAAATCCCAAATGAGATCCCCTGAAGTTTCATAGAAAGGACTTAGCGTCATAGGCATCATACCTAGGGTACAGTAATACAAGAACAGAACTGGAAACACATACCCTAGGATAAAAATACTAAACCTATCAATTTCCCGGTAGCATACTCAGATTAATAGGGAATAAACATCCTGAGTGCTCACATGCTTCCATGAGCTATAAAAATGATGCATGCTCATGACTTTCTACCCTCTGGTATATTTTATTGGGTATAACCGGGAAATATTATCTGTGTAGAATAATGCTAATCACAAGTGCTCACTCTTATATAGGACACATACTATATTCCTAGTAATCTGATGAAAATTCCAATAGAGTTAAGCATAATCAATCAACAGTCTCAAGAATCAAATATAAAACATTTGAAAAGGAAAATCACCTCACGTCCCACACCCTCATAAAAAAATCCCCAAACACATATCCAAGCATAGAACTCACCATATTCATGCCAATATAAAGCATTACCCAATGGGTTCAAAATCCATAATTACATCATAAATATATGGGATATCAAAATGGGTCTCATAAATTCTTAAAACTATTTTAAATAATGTGTAAATCGTCCTTTCACAAAGAACTCAAACAACCAATCCCTTTTCACATAATTTGAAATCCACATCTCAATCATCCATTTAATACAATACCATAATTTGAAATATAGCTTGAAAATATCACTCTTTATATTAAATATTCATTCTAAAACAAAAAAAACCCTTTTCAATAAATCAACCATTTCAAATGAAGATGAATGGTGCTAAGAATCCATTTCACAAAACCTCAAATTCCATTTTTAAATGATATTTGGAGCCAACTCAAGGCCCATATTCTAAAAGGAAATTTTAAAAGAGGGCTAAATCGCTTATTTTCATAAAACAAGACATTAAAAAATGACACACCCATTTAAAAAATGAAACTAGAATTTAACATGGTTTGAAAATATTTTAATCCCCTTTTGAAAAGAGAAATGAGAATTTAAATAACACTTGGCATGTGACCTAAGTCCTTGAAAAGTAATTAATCCATTTGATAGCTAATAACAAAGGGATTTTCTATCAATGTATTTTACTATTTTTTTTAAAATACTTCACTAATTTTAAAAGTGACCTTGGGAAAATTTTATGAAAACATTACATGCAACTTAAGCCCATGAAAAGTGGGAAAACCATTTATAAAATGACTAGATCCTACTATGAAAATATAGAGCGCTTATAAATTTGTAATAAATCATTTAATACACCAAATATAAATTTATAAATTATATTACAAGGTAATTCTAAAGAATCTCATACGTAATATCAATAATGAGTGAGCCAAAACAGTCAGTAAAATATCACCACAGATAGAGGATTCCCCAACATTCAATAAGGTGACTAGAGAGACCCATCACACACAATAATAGGGATAGAACTAAAACAATTAGGGAAAATCCCTTAAACTAGTGTTTGTTCGAGTTAAGAGGGGTGACATGTAGATGGAAAAGAAAGAAAAAGAGGGTAATAGAGGATGATAAACTCTTACATAGAGAGATCATATGAGAAGTCTAGTGAAATGATGGTTGAACTAGAGGTTAGAAGAAGGAGGTGGTATACATGTAGGTGGATCTCCCATGGGGTGTACTGTTTCAATGTGATGAGTGGAAGAAGTGAGGGGAAAAGTTATTTATTGTATTTTTCTTATGAGGTTTATTTTTGGAAACTTCATAAATTGGGACTTGTGAATGTTTCATGGTTTAGGTATAAAATTTACCTAACCCTATGATAACTATACTTCTCCTACTAGACCCCCAAAAAACACAACACATGGTTTCCCCTAGGACCTTGTACAATCCAAATATCCATGTGAAAACCAGGCAAAATGACATTATCCCATTGATAGAGCCCAACAAATGATGTCTTCATTACTACTCATAACCATGCACAATACCAAAATATTTAAGATTTAAAAATTACAGCCTAAGACCTCAAAAAATTAAATAAACCAAAATTTATTAAATTAATTAATTATTTAATTCCATAATGGAAGAACGAGTGTCACAAATCTCACCACCATTCCAATTTCCCCCAGAAAGTTCATAATCATGGAAAAGGTAACAAAAATAAGTAGAAAAATCAACACTACTAGAAATGAGGTATATAGGTTAGAATAAAACATAATATACCCTAGAATCATAAAAAGAAAAACACTGGTTATACTCAAAATATCCACTAGAAAGTCCTAAAAAATGATAAAAATCTAAAACATGATTTATCTACACCCACCCAATAAGTATCTTTAAAATAAGGGAGGCCGAACGAAGGTCTTCCCAAAATTTAGAATTCATCTAAATGGTGAAGCATCAAATAATACTACTATAATGGTATAGTCACCAAAATAATAATAAATTCCTCAAAAGAAAAAAAGGAAACCATGAGATTCCACTAAACATGAATATCCATAATGAGCCTATATCCAAAAAGGAAACATGGTCCAAAAACACCTGAAGGACCCCCAATTACAAGGTATATCCAAGATCCTAAGATCATTTCTCTAAAACTAACCACAACCATAACATCCTTAAATACTAAAGTTTACTAGGCATGGTTACCAAAACCATCACATCTCCAGGATACTTAAATAAAGTGTCATTTAAACACATACCTCAATAATAGAAATGATATGGGACCTAATGTTGGATAAAAAATGAGATAAAATGGTATTAACTAAGACCTCACACTAGGGATACCCTCTTGTGGTGAACCCAACCAGATCTAATCTTACACAAGACAGTTCATAATCTCAATTGGTTCCATACTTGTCCTAACACAACAAATCACCCCCCAAGGACACACCATGTCCAAAAAATGAATCAAAACCCACATGAGGCCCTCATAATAAGTCCAAAATTACCAAAATATTCCATAAAAGGCACAAAGAGAAGTATTAATGAACACATCAAAACAATCATTGATCAAAAAAATCCTATAGAAAAAATCACCGATCCACAATCTAAAACTACCCACAAAGAGAACAAAAATAAAATCCTCCTGAAGGATATTAAGATCTAAACCCGTCAAACATGAATCATTAAGAAACAAGATCCACTAAAGTGATCAAATAGAAATATCCTCAACACTTAAACTCAACTAACTATCCATGTCCCACATATCCCAACTCTCTAAAGAAAACTGGTGGGTAAAACACTACCATATAACAAAAAATGTAAAACAACATGTGACACTCCACTTTGAGTCTTAGTAAGAACAAAAATAAGGGAATGGAAACCCCTAAGTATGGAAACTCAATATTTATAGATACATTTTTAAGAGTAATAATTATTAATAAATTAATCATAAACACAAATTCTCCTCATTTCCCAAATCACATCAAATATTCACATCACACAAGAAGGGAAAAATTAAACATCACAAGAAAAAAATGAATATCATATTCAAAAACCTAATATTTATAAAACCCACCAATTTATAAAGGAATAAAAACCATTTTCTAAAATTTCAAGAACATTTAAAAGCACCCAATCCCTTAAGAAACTTAAAAAATATTTGCACACATTTTTTTATGTTCATCCAATATTCTTAAATACCAATTTAAAAATATTAAAAAATATTTCCCAGTTAATTTTCATTTAATAAAAACATTGGCATTTTCAAAATCTCCCCACATGTGTATATTTCTTTACACTTAAACACACATATTTTTTTAAAAGTTAATTTTTTTACAAAAAACAAATCAGTCGATTTAAAATAAAAATATCCACGATTTTCTAGAAAACAAATTTTATTTTATAAAAAATCTCAAAATATTCATCTCTTTGAAAACCCAAAACCCACAATTTTGGATCCAATTATAAAAACATAAACATTACATTACTATATTGGTATCTATAGTATTGACCCAATTTAAACAATCCAAAATTTACCAAATCAAAGGAAAATTATGGATAATTTATATACCCAAGGATCTATTAGTTTTTGAGCTTCATAGGATTAATAAAACTTGGTATATATTACTGTTTATAAAAAAATTATATTTACTCTTACCTGAATTCACTCGATCTAGAATCTTAATTTATTCCATTATGTTAGAGATGGATCCATAGAACTTACTTGTTTGGTACTTGATTAAATATTTTATTAATTAAAACTGTTTTATTATCACATATTTATTATTCTTATGTATGATATTTGTATGTGATAATGTGTTTAGTACATATATAATGCTAATAGGTCATTTTAGTTTTTCGTTATGGTGATAAACTAGTGGTTCTACAACACTATTCTTGAACCCCATTCTATGGTAAGAATATATTGTCAGATGGGACACAAAATATATAGGATATCAAAGGTATGAGGTTCAAAATACATTGAGACACCTTATCATGATGTTATCCTTTAGTAACTACTAAATAAGAATCTATGTGAACAAACTCGTCAAATCGGAAATCCATATTTCAAAGTTTCCTTGGATATTTATATTTGTGGATGTGTATGCTAAATCATAGAATTTATGATTATCATCAATGGATAAAATGACTCACACACTTTTATATATTGATGAAAACTTTGAAGACATTTTTTTTGTCCAAGTAGAGTATGTTGGGTATATCATGAGTGATATTGTGTTAATTGATAATACCTGAAAGGATTTATCCCTTCACCCCCTTAATAGAAGTAGATATATATGGGACTTTGATATAATTGAATTTCCGACATGAATCTATAGATATGATGTTCGGTGGGAGAGTTTAATTATATACTGTCAAATAAAGAGACATCATGTATATAGGCCGACGACATTGGCATACAACAAACTTGATTAGAGATTTAATGATAGAATGATTATATTACATGGAAAAAGTTTGCAAGAGGTTGGATTCAATTGTATCATTAACTTCTTTATTTATGGATTCCTTGGAATGTTTCTAGATGATAACCTTGTAATTTAGGAAGTTATTTTTGAAATAGTGAGTTCCCTAGACCCAACTATGCGTTACTTTTGATTACCATATCATGTATAAAGTTTGATATTCATGATGCCATATTACTATTATAGTGTGGAATTTAATGCAGCCACTATTGAAATGATAATGTTTAAATAATAATTATTTCATCAAAAGGGTAATGAAGATCCCAGGATAAAATGAGAACCACAAGATACTATGATATTAATCATAAATATATGTTCTATGGTCAAGATACATATTACTAATCAGAAAAAGTAGGTGTTTGACTATTAGGTGTTGGGGGATCATAATCATTGAAACTTCTTCTCATTAAGTTCACACTTGGTGATCGCTAGTAGTGATATCATGAGGAAAGACCCCCCAATAAGAACACCACATGTTTTGGGTGTCATTGGATGCTATTATCTACAATAATGTGTAATAGTATCCTAACTTGAGCTCATTGCCAGCGTATGTCAATTGATTGCGTACTTTGATGTAAGATGAAAACCATGATGTTGAAATTAGTGAGAGGTATTTTCTGTTGGGTATGTCATTTATGGCATGAAATTGGTTGAATGGTAAAGAAAATATTTGTCGCTTCCAGGTTATGGAAGTAATATATCTCATGATATGTTAATAAGGATGGTAGTACCTTAATAAGACAATGGTCGTGATAGTTAAGGGTAAATCTATCCAGTTGGGTCAACTAATAATAAAGAAAGAAAAGTGTGAAGACATACGTGTATGTCCTGCTCTATGAGATATTAATGACAAAAAGATTATATTACAAATTATGTTTTTGTAGGTTGGTTTTCGCTATTGTGACAATACTTATCTCTTCAGGGGCCATGATGGGTTGCTAGATCTCGCTCATGGTGAGTCAATACTATTCTCTATTGTTGAGATAAGGGCCTAGCGGGTCACACACAATATAATATTCATGAATCTTCCCTATTCAGATGAATATGAGTTTTGGACATGGTGGGCCCCACTACTGGGGTCGGGGATTTTTCCAAGGAGATATGATCACCAATACAATGAATAAAATCATATTATTCAAGTTAAGAATAATGAGAATCAAATTTATTTATTAAATGTATTTAAATGTTTTATGTAAAAAAATTAAAAATATTATTCGAATGAATAATAAACTATTCGAGGTTCAATTAATTTTTATGGGAATGAAGAGTCATGTTATGGACTCATTTATTATCACATAATATTTAAATATATTACAAGAGAGTGATAATAATATTAATGACTCAGATTTGTAGTCATAACATTTTGTTAATAGTGTGTGAAGTATTCAGGGGTTAAAGAGGAAATACATGGTATTTTAATTACACAATATAAATAGAGGATAGGAATTCACCGATGAAGATTCATGGGATTTATCTCTCCTCTCTTCTCTCAAATGTTCTAGGGAGAGAATATCTGGATCCAAGGAGACCTGATTGAGATCTCTTTCAGGCATCATAAGCGATGGTGACCATCAAACCATCAAAAGCATCGTCAGGTCTCCACGCTTTCAACATGGATCCAATGATTAGTGCTACCACATGTTTCTTGAGGCATGTGTGGATGTTGTAGAGGAATTAAGATTTATATTATTTGAGAAGTTATCTACAATGAAGAAAATATGTCGTGTGTGGCTTCAGATCTAAACAAATTAATTTTTAGTGTCATTTTTGTCCTTAAAAATTTTCACGCATGATCCTTGGTTTAAAATGGGCTTCTATTTTCTAACATCATCAATAATACATCTACCATTGGTGTTTTTTTTTAAATCCAACCTTTTGGGGATTCCGCTGCAGGCTCGTTTTATTTAAGTGGTATTAGAGGGAGTGTGTTGATTTTAATCCAAAACAAATCAATTTTTCATTAATCCATATAGAGGGTGTCATTACAATTCCTATGCTATAGACGAATATTGAATCCAACATCGGATAGCCAGTATGCGACCATATGAAGTTTTTTAATTCAGATTCAAGATTGAATTCTGGTGATGTTTTTTATTTCGACTGAAAATCTCATGGCCTAAATAATAATCGAAAATAGATTTGAAATAATATTAATTTCTTAAAATATATTGTATTATTATTATAATAATAAAATTATTTGATTTTTATTATAAAATTAATTTTAATTTTATAATAATAATAATAATAATATTTTAATATTATTATTTTTCCAAAGCCTAAAAGATAGGTTTTTGGAAAATTTTAATAATAGGGTGGATTTTTGGTGGGATGGTGGTGTGTTTTGTCTAAAGACAAAACAAAATTTTTTAAAAAATTTAAAAGGGGTTAATAAAATAAAGGTTGGGGCAAAACTTCTTTTGGGGTGGTGGGTCATGAAAAAAACAATAAAATAAAAAAGGAAGACCACCAGGTCTTGCCCGCCACCATGGGTCGTACTCTCTGCCCTCGATGTGACACCCCAACAGGCCCCTACCATGTCACCTTGAGTGCCTCAATTGGCCATATTCCACACCTCCCAACATAACCCCTCCTTTAGTGTGGGTTCCCCCTCCATTTAGTAGCAGCAAGCTACTTGCCTCCTCGTCTTCCACCCTTGATGCCTCCCCTCGCCACATTCCTTCTAAACCACTATGCCACACCCCTATAGGGGGGAAACCTCCTCCGTTCACCAACCAGGTGCATCAACCCCTCCAAGCTCCACTTCTCAGACCACACACGGACCGACACCCCAACCAGAATGGCTACTGGCTCTTCTCGAACGCATCCCTACTCAGGACAATGCCCTGCACTAAAGCCTCATCCAGACTTTTCTGAAAACCAACTCCCATGATGATACCCCCTTTTTGGACCTTCAAACATTGTGGCCTTCATTTTGGCATCCTATGCATCCCGAATGACCATGCTGGCACCCCACAGCAAGCGGCTACCTCTTATTTGGTAGTCCGACCACCTTGACCTAGTCACATGTGGGTTCAGTTTGGTCTGTATAGACTGGGTTTGTACTGAAAGGGGTTCGTGTGGGTTTGTCTGGTCCCAAACATGCATGAGAAGACCTTCCTGGCCTAAATCACCCTGCAAGGGGTCAGCTAAGCCCAGGATAGACCTTCGTGGGTCCGACCCGACCCGCATAGGACATACTTGGTGTTTTTAGGGCCCAGGGAAAATAATTTAATCAAAAGTTAATTAAAATAATTAATTTAATTATATTTGATAATTAAATTAATTAAATATTAATTTTTGGTTTAATAATGACTATGAAATAAATTAATTTAATTTTAGTTTTAAAATTAAATTAATTAATTGGGACTGAATGATGTTAAGACATTGAATTAAAAATTAGAGTGATGTTTTTAATTCAATTAAATTTCCTAAAATTTATTTAATGCAATATTAATTTTTATTCTGCATTTAGTTTATAAATGCAAGTTAATGCATATGCTGATCATGAGCTGGAGACCAACCAATGCATGTTTGGTTCTTGATTATTTATTTATTTATTTATTGCAATGCTTTTGTAACAAATATTTCAATTAAAAGGCTATTTGAGTTTATTATCAGAGTTGTTGTATCTATAAGGGCCTATGCACCTATTCCCAAAGTTTTTTTTTCCTACCCTGAGACCCCACACCTGTGTGTGAGTAACGTTGTTTAATGAAGAGACGAAAAGTGATGAAGTTTGTGTCGAGTGAAGGAAACACACCCGATAGAAGTTAAATGCATTTGATGACCAGAAATTTCTATTTTATTTTCAAGCCACGTGACTTATGGTATTACCCTTAGGGTCTCATTTGATCCATTATTCACTCAAGGAATCAAACATTAGTACCATCTCATGATTGGGTCGTTATTGTTTTTCATGGATTATAATTTTTTGAATGTGTAGTTAATGAATGAGTAAATAGTATAATAACAAAAAATCATGAAAGATAAAATAAAACCCTCAAAGATATATTAAGTTATAACCACCTTCTGTCATTCAAATTTGGAAAAAACTGTGTGTTAGGGGTGCTGGTCTTGCCATAGCTGAGGGAGCCTCTTGCTACTAGGGAGTCCTTATAAGAGTGAAGGGTCTACTTAACTAAATTTATAGTAACTATTATCCATATCTAAATTGAAATCATTATATTGGAAAGCGTTGGGTAAATCATTTTTTAATTTTAGAAGCTGGGATTTCACTCAACAGATCAAAGAACCATGAGTTCATGCGGTTGGTAGCCAAAATCCTACCTTGAACCCTTCCTGTAGTGGCCTATCCATATTTTGTAGACTATGAGGGGTGGTTCTGAGATCCTTTTCACTAGAATAATCTCACAATAGAGTATTATGATTCTAGCACAGATGGTTACTATAATTTGATAAAAATAGTTGGACACATTTAATGATTTAATTATTTAATAAAAAATTTATAACCCGGTAATCTAGAGAAAAAGTACTAATCTACTAGAATTTATTTTTGTAGTAAAATGGAAAATTATACCACATTTTTTAACTATGATAAATATTGGACAAAGTAAATGAACTCTCTGACATGAGTATCCATGAATAGTACAGGCCTGTGAGCATTGTATTATGATATAGGATACTCAAGGAGCTAGTGTCCCCACCACATGTAATACTACCATAAGAATTGAGTGTGAAATTTTATAGAGGAGACTAATGTATGATGAATATGATGGTTATGTAATAATTATTTCATCAATGTTTGATGTTAGTTGTGATCACTTCATCATGTCATGGACGATAAAACATGAAGTCTCATATCTAATATGTTTTCAAGGAGAAATCATTGCAATGATGTGAATAAGGTGATGGTTACACTGGAATGTGCAAATTGAAAGATGGATCATGATCTTTAAATGGATCCCTTTATTATATCATTTTCACCCCTTTAATCAACTTTCCTTTAATGTTATAATACAAACACGTACTGAGTAAATACTACATTACCTAATTAGGTAAGGTTCTCTAAGTGAATAAGAATATCAAAGAAATGTTTTTCTTTAATTCTTATGCAGAATAAATTGTATGACCAGGAGAAAAGGCCAAAAAAAGTAATGATAATGGAACATTCACAATGTCCATCAATGAATGAGGTATTAAAAAAGGTTATTTAAATTTTATATTATAAAATAAAACAATGGAATGTTAAAAGAAATAAATTTAATTAAAGAAGCAAGTTACCCACTTATTCTTCAAAAATACTCATCAATTGTAATGTTTCAGTTTCACTACATAGGTATTAAAAACGATATAGTAGTAACATATGTGTATTCTAATACAATAAACATGTATGTATAGAAATATTACTATAAGTCAGGTATATTATCTATATGGATGAGAAAGGGTGATACCTAGGACAATGGTGAGAATTACACAAATTTTTAATTGCAAAGTGAAATATTCATGTAAAAATACTATTGAGTATGAATTAAACATTACGCTTAAGTGTACTTGGACACAGGGAGACAATATTCTTGGTTTAGGAATTAATTATGTTTAATACTCAACTTATAGTTTAGTCACACTTGACTTATAGGAAATACTTGATTAATATAAAATATTAGGCTTATGCCAAGTTGTGGAAAACTAATATTTTTTTTCAATCCAAACCAAAAGTGGATATCAAGAAGATACATAGTACAATATTTTGGCTCGATATAGATAAAAACGTTTTGTATAATCGATGTCTTTAGTTTGTACAAAGAATCTTTAAGTAATAAAGGTATGTCACAAAGCTTTCAAAATTAGTTCAGAAAGTGAGCATGAACTAGTCCAAGGATAAGATAGAGGTGTATATACATCATAAGATTCATTTAATAAATTAAAGAATTGTAAAGCTAAGTGAGTTCATGGAAAGAAGATATGAGTTTCTTCAAGCCGACATGCTGAATAATATCTTGAAAATTAAATTATCGATCATGCTAATGTAGTGTGGAGTAATTCCTAAACACACATTACCTTATATACATCACGACATTGATGTTAAAAAGGAAAATTGATTATGATGTTTTACATGTTAGCATTGATCAACAAAATATATCATGGAGTAATTCCTAAATGCACATTTTGTATATCAGAGTTATGATTTATAGATAATAAATGTTTTAACTTGCAAAAACATCAATTATATTTCATGACATGGTTTGCAAATAATGATGTTATCCCATAACTATATGTCAACTATAATGAAAAATGGATATCATATGAGTCACAGTATAATGTAAATCTAGTATCTCACAAGGACATGTGTTTTGATGAAAATAGTTTGGTAGGACTTAAACAAACTTGAATCTGGAACAAACACAATGTGCATCTATTGTAATTATCCTAATGGTTCCTTATTATGTTACAAAAATTCCAATGATTGAAATGATGCAGTCAAGTGATAGACTATGGTTATATAAATGTGTGCATATCTTTGTTAGAGATAATGGGAGAAATATTGAGTTGATCTTAGTCAATGCTCTATATGCACAAGTATTTGGAATGGGAAAAAATTCCACAAGTAGATAGGGAAGAAGAATGTTCCAGAGACACATACTTCGTTTAATGGTTTAAAACCATGGTGATGGTTTTCATATTCACCACAATCAATGATATATTATTTAATGTGAATAATATTTCCTACAAGGAGTGTATGGAAATTAGATAAAATTTAAAATTTCAACTAAAATTCAATAATGTATTCCATGTATCACATTTCAAAGGGGCTTATATAATGAATACTGTGGTGGGTATTCAAGTGAGTTGATACATGGATGGTACAAGCGTAGTACCAATAAGGATAGATTGGCTTCCCGAAGTCGTTATACCTAAATCCATTAGAATTTTACTTTTAATAGATAATTTATATGATCATTTTATTTATCATTGGATGTCATGACCATTATTTTTTGAAGGTGTTTGTACGATACAACCAGAAATGGATGTTCAAGTCACAGAATTCAAATAAAGGCTACATGTTACTGAAATCCAGTTAAGGATTTATATAAGCAATAGGATCATAGAAAATTCATTTTCAATGAATATATTTCATGAGTCTACTAATGGTTAGTGGAAGCACTAATTTTTTCTAAGAAAAATATGTTTTTCCATCATATGGAAAACAAATTGGTCTTCAACATTATCTAAGAGCCGGAAGAAATCTATTATCTAGTTGTGGAATTAGAGTAACAACCTAAGTTCTTGAGAACATGATCTACTAAGGTAGATCTAAATGTTTCTTGGACCTAGTCAATTGTACAAATTGTGACATAGTATTGAAAATATATTTTGGAAAAATTCAAGAGTTGAATTGTCACCAATGTCACACGGAGTTATCTCTCTAGGTTGACATGTTTGAAACATGGGAGGAGATAAACGTGGTGAGTTAAAGACCATACACTTATGCAATGCATCAATCACATATTCCAGGATATGTATATGAGATTATATGTCCATCATATACTTTATTGTGGAAAATATCAATTATATTCCAGAGCACTAAAAGTGAAGCAGTCAGAACTATCTAATTGTATTTAGACAAGTACAAAATATATGTACCAGGTATGTGGGGTAGAAAGGATACTAGTTTTCACAGGACACAAAAAATTCATCCGAATATCCATGTGATATAGTATCTCAGTTAGGATAAGGTGATTAATGAGACAAGCTCACAAAAGTTGGAGGTAGCCATACCTAAATAAGACCATGTACATTGTAGGTTATATGGCAGTTAACAAGTAGATAAACACAAAAATTTGTTACAGTTCTTGAAATCGCACCTAGTAAAAATTTATTATCATGATTTCAAATATGATATTCATTCTAGCCATGATGTCAAGTAAGGATAGTATTAAAAAGGGAAATACTCAGGGATACTATCGCTTTCAAAGTTTTACTCAAGGAGATGACGTTTCTATAACAGAATTCCCATGTGGTGGAATTGTGGCAGGCCAAACAGCTAAATCCATTACACAGCAGGAACATGTTCTTTATTATGTGAGTAGAAAAAAAGTTTGACTAGAAAGTTTGATATAGTTAAAGAGGGAGTGTTTAAATAGTGGGCACCGTAGACCCAACTATGCGATTCTTTTGATTACCGTATCATGTATACAGTTAGCTATACATGATGTCATCTTACCATTATAGTGTGGAATTTTTTTCATCCACTATTGAAATGATAATTTCAAAAGATTAATTTTCATATCTAATAGGTATAAAAGATCCCATGATATAATGAGAACCTCAAGATATTATGAAACTAATCTTAAATATATGTTCTAGCGTATAGATACATCTTAATGAGCGGATAGAGTAGATGTTTAAATATAAGGTACAAGGGGATTATAAGAATTGTTACATCTTCTCATGAAGTTTCACTTGATGATATCTGGTAGTGAGATCATGAGGATATACCCACCAATAGAAACACCACATGTTTCAAGCATCATTGGATGTTCTTATGTACAATAACGTGTCATGATCTCCTGACTTGAGATCATTTCTAGTGTATATCAATTGATCAAGTACTTTGGCGCAAGATGAAAACCATGATGTTGAAATCGTGGTGAGGTAGTTTGTGTTAGGTGAGTCTTTGATCAAATGGCATTGGTTGGATGGTCTATAAAGGATTTGTCACTTCTAGGTTATGGAAGTAATATATCTCAGGCTATGTTGATAAGTATGGGTGTACCTTCATAAGACCATGGCCATGATAGTTGAGGGTAAATCCATCTCGTTGGATCAACTAATAACAAAGCAAGAAAATGGTGATGACACATGAATTTGTCCTTATTTATGAGATATTAATGACAAAGAGATTATATCACACAGTACATATTCATAGGTTGGTTGTCGTTGCTGTGACAATCCTTATCTCTTCAGTGGCCGTGATGTGTTACTAGATCCCGCTCTTGGTCTCTGAATACTATTCACTACTATTACGATAAGGTCCTAGAGGGTTACACATAATAGCATATTCAAGAAACTTCCCTATTCAGTTGAATAGAAGTTTTTGGAAATGGTGGGCCCCAACACTGGGGTCCGAGATTTGTACAAGGAGATACAATCTCCAATGCAATAAATAAATTCATATTATTCAAGTTAAGAATAATGATCATCAAATTTATATATTAAATGTATTTACAAGTTTTATGAAAATACATGAAAAATATTATTTGACGGAATATTGAACTATTCAAGGTTTAATTAATATTTATTGGAATGATGAGTCAAGTTATGGACTCATTTATTATAACTTAATATTTTTCTAAATTACAACAGAGTGATAATAATATTTATGACTCAGATTAGTAGCCATAACATATCGTTAATAGTGTGTTATGTATTTGGGGGCCAGAGGGGAAATACATGGTATTTTAATTATACACTATAAATATAGGATAAGGGGAATTAACCAATGTTTATTTTTGGTATTTCTCTATCATATATTCTCTCTCCTGTTCTAGATAGAGAATCCAAATATCCAAGGAGCTCAGATTGAGCTCTATTTTAGGCATCACAAGTGAAGCGATGCAGTGATCATTGGTGCATAAAAATCATCATCAGATCTCTATGCTAGCACCATAAATTCGATAATTTGTGCTCCCATAGGTTTCATCAAACATGTGTGGATGATCTAGAGGAATTAGGCTTCAGATTCCTCAAGCAGTGATCACCAACGATGAGAAGACATCGTGCGTGGATTCAGATTTAATCCATGTACTTTTTGGTTTTATTTTTTGGATTAAAAATCATCACGTGTGATCATTGGTTTAAACTGGGAAGCTATTGGACAACATCCACAAGAATAAGTTGATAATCAATGATTTTTTTTCAAAATCCCACCATCTGGGAATTCTTCGGCATGCCCGGTACCTTCAGTTATGCCTAATGAAACTAAAAAATACGCCAATGGGGGTTACAGACTAATTTTACCTGCAAACTCACTTAAATTCGTGTAATGAATTTAACAGTTTAGAAAACATATATATTTATTTTGGTATCATTGATCACCATTATTTAATCACAAGTTATTTGAAATAATAAAGTGATTTAAATTAAATCAATTAATATTAATTTTCTTTTTTGGAAAATATAATATTTTTTATATTTATAATAGAATAAAACAATGGAATTTATTTAATTAGAAATCCATTATTCATGGATTAATAAATGCCAACAAGGTAAATAAAACTGATTTTAACGATCTGAATAATATAAATGATATTTATTTATATTTTTAAATAACTTCACATGTCATGGGATTAATAATATTAATATTATTATTAATGGACATGTGGTAATTTACGAATATTAAATATGGTTAGGGGATTGTGTTCCATTTTCCAAACCTAAACAAAAAATAATATATATAGTTATATCAATTTTCATATTCAGTAGGTGTGAACAACATATAATGTTATATTTTATTAAGACCTAAAGAGCTCTCACATCTCATTCTATTTCATGATTTCAATATAACACCAAGGGTACATTATCCCATATGAATATAATTTTTGTGATCATCCTTGAACAACACAAGAGATCACAATCAGCTATGGTAGCACTAGGCAACTATAAGATGTTGATATTAGATTTTTTTTGTACATGTGGATCAGTGATAGAGATATTCCACACATGAATCTAGAAATTAAAGGATGAAATGGTGATTTTCATCCCATCCGATCATCCATGAAAGATGAATTAGAAAATGAGGTAATTATATATTTGATATAAATTAATTATGAATTTCATGTGAATATCCACTCCCTACAGTTCCAACATATTAATATAGTACATTTAATCTACTATATTAATTGGACAAGGTCTCATGATCAGGTAAATAAACAATTACCTAAGATTTTAGAAGAAATTTAGTGTTTTCCATACCTTCAAAGGATGCTTCCTCTATGATTAGAACATATAAGTGGTATTAAAGGGATCACATGTTTAATTAGAAATTATTTATTATTTGATCAATAATTTCATTAGTTTTCATTTTCTTCTACTTAAATCGATTCATTTTAATAATATTTCAACGTTATATATTCTTTTATTCATTATTAATCACATAATTAGTAATCAGAAAAGATAGATGTAAAGAGATATATATAGAAAGATATATATAGATATATATCTAGAGATATATCCTGAAGGATATCTAGAGGTTTATATAGAGAGATATATCTACTGATACATCTAGATTTATATATTGATAGATATATTTGGAATGATATCAAGATTTATATATATATATATAGATATATATATATATTTAAAGATAACTAGAAAGATATATTAAGAGATATGCCAATATATATATATAAGAAGATATATATAGACATATATCTTGATAAAAATATCTGGAGATATTTCTATAGATATATAAATATGTTTGATGAAATTAATATAAATTGAATTAATTCATTGTGCAATATATTAATTAAATTAATTAATCAAAGTAATTGATAACAAGATTGAGAATGCATGTCAATTTAATTTTCATATGTAGATGATCAAGAGATTACAACATATATTTTGTATGATTGGTTTCTTTTAATTTGTCATTTTATTGTGGTTAAATATATATTAATGTCGTGTGAGTGATCCCCTTCTCATTATTTAAGGGCTTGTGTGCCTATAGTTTCTTTTATGTAAACCCCCTTTTATCCAATCCATTGGATCACCTCAAATACATGTGAGTAAAATATTATACAATGTGGGAGATCCTATCAGAGTGGAGACAGTATGATTCAAGAAGCCAAGGTGAAACCAATTAAGGGGATATAAAGGAGATAAAGGTGGAATGATGCAACATGAACGGGTTATGGTTCAAGGTTGTTTTCACCTAGGGTCAAGGGTTATTTTATCATCCTTTAGATAAAAAAATTAATCATAGAATCCTATGATCATGCCCCTAATATTTTATTTCTATCTATTATATGATTATTTATTTATTTATCTGAGTTTTATGTGATAACATAATAAATTAATTAATAAGAATACAAGAAGGAATAAAAAAGGACCATATAATGAGAAAATATCTTATCACACATAGTTAATCACGTAAGTAAAATCAAATAAATATTAACAAAGAATGTACAAGGAAAAATTTGATTTATGAAAATGGAAAAAATCCCACCCAAAAATATTCATTAGGCTTAGCTCACCACTAATTGATTTTGAATCATCCTCATAGTTAAATGTACTTGACCAACCCAAGTTTGGGTGCATTCAATTATCATTAAAATCTTATCTTGATGTTTTCATTTGACTTAAATTAGTTTACATCATGGTTTGACTTCCCCAAAATGATTTTTTGTAACAAAATGAAAGAGGTCGATGAAATATTTTAAAAATAAGATATTAGGATTTGGGAGTCTAGTAAACATGCCAATAAACTACAAGTTAATGTATTTAGAAAGTTACGCCTACCAAAAACCGTTTTAAATATTTTGACAGACCCAAGTATGGGTTTTGAGAAGGGTTATATTGATCCTTAGCACTAGAATTTATAAGTGACAAGATATTTCATAACTGATGGTGAGGCCAATTAGGTATTTAAATATAGTTTGATATTAATGGAATTGAATTAAATTTAATTTTTTAATCTAGTTTTTTAATCAAGACAAGGACTAATTTTATACTTTTAAGGTGTATAAATTGAAAATAAAATGTCATGGACAATATCACCATAACCCATACTATATCTAGATAAACTTCTCACCGGGTTGAATTTATAGTTATTGTATAGGTTCTTGCGTGTCATTCTATTCCATAAAATGAAATTATACAAACAATAAACCCCACTTCCTGAGTAAAATTCCAAAGAGGCCAGTGAAGAAGAAGTATCTATCTATTTGTGTCATATCAATGATGCTATGTATGTACAATGTTTTATGCTATACTCCATGTCCAATGATCTTTTAATGTAATATGATGAAATGAATTCATATTGTATTTTTTTCTCACCTTAAGTATCTATATCAAGAGAAGGATAGATTAGAGAGATATGAGACCACCAACACATTATCCACGTGCACCATGGGAGAGTTGGAACTAGATGGGGGTCATTTAGTCAAGAGGATTGTCTATATTGAGAACATGTACATCTTGGGTTTTACGATCCCTAATGGTCTTCACATAGATCCAATTATACCCTCACCGCCTAAAATATTATCTAGTTTCATATTGTATTATAATATTAGAAATAGTGAGAAGACACATTTGTAAGTTATTAAACTTATTTTACAATTGGATAAAGTCATGGAGAGTGAAAATCCCACAATCCTTATGTTAAATTAGAAGTAGAGTAATAAGAAAAAGATGTCGAAGACTCATCCCAAGTAGAGGCTTTTGAGAACCACCCTTCCAAGAAGAAGAAGATCCATAAGCAATTAAAGGGATAAGAGGTTGTATGGTTTTCATGTGGAAAGAAAGCACACTTTATGAACTACACTTAACAAAATAATTAAGGTAAAGCATCAGGTGAGTTCATTATTAAGGTTAATATTTCCTTTTCTATAATTTGGGTATTACATACTACCTATGGTGCTCACATTTGTATCAAAATATAGGAAATGAGTAAATTTTAGAATATTACCAGAGATGAGGTGAATTTATAGGGTACCAATAGAATGATGCTTGATGCTATATCCATTAGAGAACACAATCTCACATTTATAATATGAATAATTTGGATTTTTAAGAACACGTATTACGTTCCAAGAATTACTGAGAACATAATTTCCATTTTTGTTTATAATTGGAGGTATTTATTTTCATCTTTGAAAATAAAGGTCTCTAAATTTATAAAGATAAAATATTTTTTGGTATGAAATAATTGAATCACATCAATTATGTATTAAATTAAGAAAACCTAATTTTGGTTATTGTTAAATAAACTAATTCATGCAACTCATATGACACCTTGATATGGAATCATTGTCCTTGTCATGTAAATGAGAAGCATTTGAATTAATCTATCAAGATATTTACTTATACTTTGTTTATCTTAAGGCACTTGAAAGATTTCACACTTGTTTAAAATGTTAGATGTCCAAACCACTATTCAGTGGTCATGGAGAAAGAGCCACAAAGAATCTAGGTTTGGTAAGAACTAACATGTGAAGACATTTTCAAATAGAGGCTAGAGGTGGGTTCTCATATTTTATTAATTTACTATTGACATGAAATGGTATGGTTATTTCTACTTAATGATGTATAAATCTAAATCCTTTGAGAAATTAAAAGCGTTCAAGAATAAGGTTAAGAACCATATTTGTAAGAAGATTTAGGAACATTGATCAGATCGATGCGGTGAATATTATTAAAAATACATTATGAAATTTCAATAAAAGAATGAGATTTTATCTCACATTACTCCACCATTTACACCATAGTGGAATGGTGTTATTTAAAGGAGGAACCATACCTTCTTGGACATGGTAAGGTCAACAATTATTCATTAAAACATTCTATTATCCTTTTGACTATATACATTACAAAAAACTATATACTTACGGGAATGAGTACCAACTAAGAATAAAAATGGTATTCCCTTTGAGTTATGGATTTTAAAGAAACCTGTTTTATCACATATTTATGTACAGGGATCCGATGCATTTTTTAATCCTAGATAAATCAGTAAATTGGAAACCTTAGGCCCAAAGTGTATCTTTATTGGGTATCCCAAGGAAATTGGTGTATAAAACCTATAAAAACCTTTAGACAAGAAGGTGATTGTTATAAGAAAAACTCTCCTTCTTGAGAAGGAGAACATCTTAAATGAGGATAGTTGGAGAAATATATAACTATATGAAATTAATACTCATTAAAGACAAGAGTTGGTATAGGAATGGATTCTATAGCACCCCATGGAAAATATTGTTCCAGAAACAGAAGTATTGTGTAGGAGTGATAGAAAGGTAAGAGAACTAGAGATATATGGTTTTCTAGTCACTGATGAAGGTGAATCAATATCAGTTAATGATAATGACCCTCTTTTCTATAATTTGGTGGTAGATATATTTTATTACTCAATATGGAAAAATCCAAGAATTATTATATAGATTCCATATATCAAAATCATGTTTTGTTTGTTATTGATCTTCCAGTTGATATAAAAACTATTGGATGTAAATGAGTATTCAAGAGAAATATGGATATGGTTGGAGAATAAAATACCTAAAAATAATGGATAGTGGATAAATGGTTTAGATAATTTTAAATAATTGAATATTGTTAAACCTTTTCTCCTATTTCTATGTTCAAATACATCAATTTTTCCCTAACAGCTTACCATGATAATGAGATTTGGAAAATGGATGTGATAAATGAACTCCATAATGTAGAATATCAAGAGTATGTTTATATGAAACATCCAAAAGGCTTTGTGACTCCAAGAAAATAATAAATTTATTTAAGTAGCATAGATCCATCTATGGATTAATGTAAGCTTCCATTTCATTAAATATATGATCTGATGTAGCCATAAAATAATGTTATTTACTTAAGAATGATTGTGATCCTTATGTTTAGAAATGGTTTAGTGGGAGTAAATTTTTTTCATAGTAGTATATGTTTATGAAATATTACTAATTGGAAACAATATAACAACCTTAAAAGAGTTTATGTCAATGTTGGGAAAGGCCTCTTATGTGAATGACTTAGGTGAAGTAACCTACATTCTATAAATCAAGATCATGAATGATAGTTCTATATTTTTTGTTGGACTAAGTCATAGTATATACATTGGCTAGATACTGAAGAGTTTCAGTATGGAACAATCAAATATGGGATTGGTTATATCTTTACATGGCATACATATTTTGAAGAAAACATCTCTTCTATAACTACATTAAAGAGATTGAATGAGTAAGATACCATATGCATTTCTAATAGGACCTATCATGTATTCCATGTTATGTACAAGGCTTTATTTTTTCTATGATTTCATTATGATAGGTATATATCAAGTAGATATTGGTGAAAAACATTGTACATCTATTAAGTCTACACTTATGTGTTTTAGGTGAACAAGTGATATGTTCTGGGTGTAAGGAGGAGATGAAGATCTAGTCCTTATAGATTATAAAGATAAAAGTTTTAAGATATATTATAGTGATCTAAAGTCACAATTGGAGTATATATTTTGTCTTAATAGAGTATTTGTGAGTTGGAGGATTTCTATGTAGCCGATTATCACCGATTTTACAGTGGATTCTGAGTATTTGGATTCTGATTTAACCAAGGAAGAAATTTGGAATAAAAAATTTGTGAAATATATTGAGGTGATTATTAACAGTAATGAACCTATCATAGTTTAATATGATAACAATAAAGTAGTGGATCTATCCAGGGATCTAAGGCCACTCCAAAGGATGAAGCATATACTTTGGAAGTTTCATATACTGAGGTATTTTTATCAATGAGGTAAAGAAAGAGTGAGAATTTTTTCCATAGAGTAAAACGTGGAGGAACCATTAACAAAGGCTTTATATTAGAAGAAGAATGAGCACCATGTGAGAGCTAGTGGACATAATTTTGTTATCTGTAGGATCTAGTGCATGTGGGAGATTGTTGGAGCTAGTTCCCTAGAACCAACTAATTTATTACTTGATTACATGTTATATTAATTAATGATGTTTTATTATCATATATTGATTATTCTTATGCATGATATTTTTAGGTGATAATGTCCTTAGAATATATGTATCATTGATAGTTCAAAGAAGTTAGCTGTTATGATGAAGATCTAGAGGTGCCACGACACTGTTCTTAGACCTTGTTCTATGATTGTAGGATACTGTCTGATAGGCACATACTATACAATCTATTAGAGTTATGATTATCATATGGAAATAAGAAAATTTCTCCTGGTTTTTGGCATTGGTAATCTCTAAATAAGAGGTTATGAGAATAGACTTATCAAATAGTAAATCCACACTTCCACGTGTCATTGGATAATCCTGCATGTAGATGTTTTTATTGATCATTATACAAAAAGAATACTATCAATGGATATCATACATAAGAAATTCTATCTATTCATGAAAACTATGATAAAATACATTCAAAACCAAGTAGGGTATGTTGGGTGTTCCAGAAGTGATATTCCATCAATGGATAATGAGAGAAAGGATTTATCCCCCCCTAAAAAAGATAGATATATTAGGCCCTATGATAGAATATGACGGCCTTCAAAAATCCATGTCCATTATGTTCAGTGGGATAGTTTAATATCATAAAGTCCAAGAAAGATACATCGAGCATATAGGTTGATGGAACCATCATGAAACCAGTTGATTAGAGAAATCATGATTAAATGATTATATTACATGGAAAACAATCATAGGAGGTTGGACTTCATTGAGATGTTAAATTATTTCTCTATGGATGCATTGGTATGTTACTATATGTTAACCTTATAATTTAGGTATTGTGCCCAATTATATTTATAAATAGTCATAGAGGGTCACACACTATATGCATCCACAATATTAGTTAAATTTGAGTGATTAATTTAATAGGTTAGTATAAATAATATTTATTCGGGTTTGGTCCATCACGATAATTTAATCATAAGGTATTCAAAAGATTAAATTGAGTTAAATTATAATAATAAATATTAGTTTGTTATTTTGGTGAATATAATATTTATTTTATATATCACAGTATAATGAAGTGAAATTTATTTACTTATATAGCCATTATTCTAGGATTGGTAAAGGCCGATGAGGGAATGTGGACTAAGTTTAATAGTCAGAATATTATAAATGATATTTATTTATATTGTTAATTATTTTCACAATTCATGATATTAGTAATAATAATATTATTATTAATAGACGTGGGGTTAATTAATAAGATTAATGACGGTCAGGGTCTTGTGTGGGATTTTCTAAACCTAAAACATATATAATAAATATTTTGTTATATCAATTACCTTATTCCCTTGGTGTGTAAAATAGATAAGGTGTTATTAGATCAATACCTGGATATATCTTTCTTATCCTTCTCTCTCAATATTTCATGATAAAACTAAATTTTCTTCATCCTTCTTGAATTTAACTGTGGTAATCAACCATGAAAAATGAAACCGATCAATATCGGCTGTGCTAAAACCCAACAGTTTTATGAAACTGATCAAAGATTGTGGTTCATATTTAGATCACCTCTAGAGTTATTATACACTTTAATCCAATAAAATTGTTATGGTGTAGTGAATTTCATTCCTCTATATCATCAAATAAAGAAAAATTACAAGTTTAGGTAAATCTATATATGATTACAAATTAATAATTAATTACATGTAAAGATCATCTCCCTATGCTTTGGATGTATTAATTTATCCAATTTAATATACTATTTTCATTGGACAAGGTCTCATGATCATGTAAATAAATGATTAAAAATGGTTTAATACTATAAAATAATTTGGTCATAGCTTCAATGGTTTCTTATTCTCTACATGAAACTAGAAAATTTAACATTTATCTTCTACTCATAACTAAACCTTTGAAAATAATTTTTTAAAGTGGGATGAGTAGAAAATTTCATATTAAGGTGTTTTAAAATGCGAATAATATAGTTTATATATTTTTAATAAAATATCAAAATTAAAACATTATATATAATTCAAAATCATAAACCATATTTAAAATTCATGAGGTCTTCTATAAGTAAATAGTTTTTATAAAGATATTTCTATACACTGATTTCATAGAAATTTACATTTTATTATTTCATAAAATCATAAGTATTTTTATTTTAAATTTCACACGAAAGAATAAATAATTCACTAAGGCACTCTAGATCCTAGTTTAATGCCATAGATTACCACCATGACATCATAACACAATAGACATAGTTCTATAATGTATTAGTTTCACTCCATGATCCCTTCATTAATGTGATTAGGATAACCTCTTGTGCACCATACATGGAACATAATGAGATATAAAAGATACCCATAGTGGGATGTATAATCCTAGAATCACCTATATTATAGTGTAAAATGTCTCTTAAGTGTGTTTGAGTTAACTCCCCATCCCATCACTTCATTTGTATAATGATTGAGTGGAAATATTTGTAATTAAAAACATAGTGACATGTGTTTTACATAATAAAGATCATGAAATACTACATAAATCCATGAGAAAATATTACCAATTAATAAATGGGTAATTAATATAATAATTTTTTTGTTTTTTAATATAATCCAAGCAGAAGAATATTTTAAGGGATAACAATTTTAAAACTGGAAAACTAGGTTAAAAAATAAGAACAACTGAGAGACCAAAAATAAACATTAATGATTTATTTTTCAAAAACATATTGCTATGTTGAAGTAATATAGAGTTGTATAATTCATTATAATAGCATAATTTTATCACTATTTTATAATTTTAGAAATGAAAATAAATATTTAGTAATTTATAATATAAAATGACTATTTCTTAAATGAAAAATAAATCTTTGAAATAACCACAAATACTATCAAACTTTAAAAATGAAATATGTATTTTTTTACCCAAATAAAAGAACATTTACATGAAATGATATTTATATATATAATTTTTTTTGAAAATAAAATAATCTTTCTAAAAATAACTATTTTGGAAATGTAATAACTCCATTATCTTTAAACCACCACTATAGGATGATCCCTATAGAGGTTGGTCTTAAGGCTAACTCATTCACAACTAAAAATAATTTACACAAAAATAGAAGGATTATCTTCAATGTTTAGGAAACTAAATAACTAATGGGAGAGTTAAAATTCATTGATAGAAAACCCTATGCTATAGATATTCTCAAGAACCAATTGAATCATGGGGATCCCCTTTCCATATGTGAATAGTGCTATTGAATAATATATAAACCAATTCCATTTGTTAACTTGTTAAGACTTCCTTAGTTTGTTATTTTATAACCCCATGAAAAAAAGTTGAAATAGTTACATATTTGGGACCTTATATATATATATATATAGGCCATGTTTGAATTAAATGATATCCCCCAACAAAATATTCTTACAATCCCTTAATTAATAACATATACCCCTTAAATCCAACTTTTATATACAAGTAATTAGTCATAAAACATATCATGTGTTGAGATGATATGACTATCTTATTTATATATATATATATAAATAAATTCCCATAAAAGTTAAACTTTTATTATTTGATCCTAATAAACCTCACACCATGATATTCCCAAATAAGATCATTACATATGTAAAATGACACTCGTTGTTCTTTAGAAGGATGATGTCATTTCATGTTTAATAATCTAATCAAAAGTTATAGGTCTGGGTATAGTGTTGAGTGTGAGGAAGATAAAGGCAATGATATGGAAATATTAAACCTGGGAGTTCACATTCACATTTATATAAGATATATATTATCCATACGTGGATGTTTAAAATTCAACTTTACTCTTATGCTAACACTACTTACCCTTACATAACCATCATACCTTGAAAATTACCATTACAAGGATTTAATAATAAATTTATATAAATTTTAGAACTTAATATATACCCGTTATGTAGGTTCCTTTAAGATTATTTTACCCTTATATGAGTTCAGGTTACCCATACATAGCTTTTTTATTGAGCGTCTTACCTTTGTGGATGTCAAGGAGTACAATTAAGCAAGCGAATATTACCCTTATATCATGTCATTGACCATTACATATCAATACCAAGACCTTTAAAAGAAAAATAATTTTGTTATTTACTTTTACAAATGACACGATTTAAACTTTTGTGAGCCATGGTTACCCTTATGTAGTGGGAGAATATTATTACCAAGTAGCTTATGATCCACACACAACATACCCTTACGTGGGTGCTTATGCTAACCCTTACGTGAGTATCATCCTTTCCTTACATGAACTGAGTAGGAACTTTTTGTAGTTTATAATATCATTCACTTACCCTTATGTAATATGTTTCTTACTCTTACTTAGATACTAATTCCCTTTATTACCATTACATAGAATTATTTTTTTACAGAATAAAATTTTAACTACTAAATTTAATAAATTTAATCTTATATATGATATTTCAATTTATGTAAAATATTGCACTCCATATATTCCATTAATTTATTATTTACCAATTAATTCCATTTATATATTTAATATATTCAATTTACTGATTTCTAATATATTTTCTATTTTCAACATTACATTAAAATTTATATTCTCAGTATCATTAACTGTGTCATAATTAGTTACATATTACCCATCATTTTGATTTAAAACAAAAACCATCATGGTTAAGTATAAATTCTAAAATTCTAACATATTAAATGTGAATTTATGTTTAATAAAAATCTATCCATATTATTTCTTTGAAAATAAAAAAATAGCTAAAGATGGATTTTTTATAAATTATTTTACTTTCGAATAACTTATTCGAAAATTTATGTTGATTTTAGAAAATCATTTAATTTTGTAAAATAATCCTTATTTTAAAATAAATCTTAATTTTGTTTAATTTTAAAACAATATTTTTAATAAAAATTTATTTATAAGATAATTATACTATAATTCCCAGGATGTTACATTCGACCCCCTTAATTAAATTGCATACTCACAATTTTTTCTATCTGAATAAATTTAAAATTTCCCAATCAACCTCAGTAACTTCAACATCAAAGATATAATAAACCCCAAAGGGTATTAATACAATTAAATTTATAAAAATCATTATTCCTCAAATAAAACTTACATTAAAACACATATTAAGGGATGTATTATTGTGAGTGTCTCCCAAAATTATGAAAACTAGGATCACTAGATCTCTCATCGAACAAAAATACCATCATTAATTTAATGAAATACCACTAAAATTCAAAGAAAAAACTCTCCTTAAATTGAATCATCATAATCTCAAAAAAAAATCTAAACATTTCTTTGACACCAAATGTGATATCCCTAAACCTGAACTCCCAGATCCGATACAAAAATTATGAACCTCATATTTTAGGCATGATAATGATAAACATAACCCAATTTCAACTATAAAAAATTTACTATATCAAAAGGAAATACTGGATAAATTATTTTCTCAATTATCTTTTTGGTTTAGATCTTTGAAGGAATAAGAAACTGTAATATATAATAGAGTTATATACAAAATTCTATAAACTCTTATTCAGGTTCACTCAAACTAGACTTCTAACTGAGAACATTCATCATTGATCTTTAACTCATCATTATACAAGTGAAAATAAATTTAAAATGTGGGGTGAGAACAAAATTACTCGGCAAGGAGTTTTAAAATATAAGAATCAAATAATGATTTTTGTTGATATATTAAAATTAAAACATGTTATTCTATTTCAAATCTGAGACCTTATATAGAATTCATCAGTTTATATGTATATAACTAAATTTTCTAAAGAGATTGTTGTACTCTGATTCCTTATAAAACCCCATTTCATTATTTCATAAAATAAAAAATATATTTCATTTAAATATCACATGAAATCATAATTAATTCACAAAGGCACTTTTGATCATAAAATAATGTCATGGATTACTACTATGACATCCTAACAAGGTATACATAGTCCCATAATGTATTAGGTTCACTCCATAATCCCTTATGTAGTGTAATTAGGATAACCCCCCCTACACCATACATGGTATATAATGAGATATAAATGTTACCCAATGCATTGTAGGGATGTATAATTCTAGAGCCAGCCACCTCATAGTGGAAAAAGTCCCATAATGGGGTTTGTATTCACTCCCCATTCACTATATTCATATTTTTATTAATTGAAATTTTTTGGATTTAAAAACGTAGTAACTTGGGTTTTACATCATAAATACCATGAAAAATTCTTTAAAACCATTAACATTGATTTTCCATTCATAAAAGAGGAATTACTTTAATATCTTTTTATTTTTTCAAGAAAACAAAAGCATATTTTTATGCTAAGGGATAATCATTTTAAAAAATAAAACCAAGTTTATGAAATAAGAAAAACTAAGAGTCCAAAAATAATTGTTAATGATTTCCTTTTGAATTTTTTTTTGTGTTGGATTAGTATTGTGATGTGTAATTCACTATAATAGAATACATTAATCATAGAGTGATAATTTTATAAAGGAAAATAATTATTATGTAATATAGAACATAAAATGATATTTTTCTTAATGAAGAATAATTACTTGAAATATACACATATAATAACAATTTTTCAAAATAAAAAATCTATTTTATTACATTTTACCAAAATAAAAGTGGTTTTTCATGAAATGATATATATGTATATGTAATTTAATTTTAAAATAACACACTCTTAGTAAAAAAAGTAATTTTGAAATATAAATAACTCTTTTACCTTTAAAACACATCCATAGACCAATACCTATAGAGGTGGGTCCCAAGAAAAAGTCTACCACAAATGAAAATAATTTTCATAACAACAGATGGACTGTCTCTTGGTTTTAAGAAACCCAAAAATTGAAAGGAGAGTGAAAATACCCTAAGATAAAACCCTAAGATATTGATATTCCCCAAAAAATTGAAGCATGGTTATCCCTTTCTACATGTGAATGGTTCTAATGAATAATATATAAACCATGTCAATTTGTGAACTCATGTAAACTTCTTTAGTCATTTATTTATATCCCCATAAAAGAAATCATAAATAGTTTCATCATTGGAACAATATACACTCACACATATAATGTGTTAATGAAAAGATATCCTCCATAATAGTAATCCATCTATTTATAAAATAATAATCTACAACCCTCAATGCTAGATTTTCTCTACCTCTTGTTGATCAGAAACTGCGTAATGTTTGAAGCTGATTTGGATATTGTGATTTTATATAAGTAAATACACATATTTGTTGAGTTGTTCTTGTGAGATACTATTAATCCAATAATAACATGATTCCCCAAGAAGAACATTCCATATGAAAAATGAAACTCGCCCATATTTTGTAGGATAAAGGAATTATGAGTTGCATGATGTGATCATGGGATTCAAGTCAGGGTATAGTGTTAAATTAAATTAATATTATGATTGTGATATGACATGTTTACACTTGGGAGTGCATGTTCACCTATAGACAAGATACATATTACCCTTCCATGAATTTTTACAGCATAGTTTTAACCTTATGTCAACACTACATTCCTTTCTCTAAACTTCATATCCACAGAATTAACTTTAAATGGATTTGGGTGTACCTTTATGTATGTTTTTGAACTCAATATATGACCCTTATGTGATCTCATTTATGATTCATTACCATTATATGAGTTTGGGTTTCCATTAATTAGCCTATATATTAAGTGTCTTAACCTTACAATAGTTAGGGTCTACCTTCAGGTCAGGGAATATGACCCTTATGTATTGTAATTGACCTTTATGTAGTGATACTGTGACCCTAAAAAGTCAAAAAAATCCATATAGAAACCCTTATATAGGATAGGGTTTACCCATATGGATCCAGGGTTACCCTTTCATAATGTGAGACTACACTTATGAAGTGGATAATGACCCTTAAATATGTTACCCTTATGTGGGTGATTATGTTGACCCTTACACGAGTTATATATATATATAAACACACACATACATATAACTTACCTTTACATGATCATGAAACATACCATACATGAACTGGGTATTACATTTACATAGTGCATAGTATCATCCACCTACCCTTACCTAAGATGCTTCTTACCCTTATATAGATACCAATTCCCCTTATTACCATTGCACAAAATTCCTTTATATGAAAAATAATATTTTAACTGTTAAATATTATAAATTTATTCTTATAAATGATAATTTGAATTGTATAAAATATGATATTTATTATATTCAATTAATTTATTATTTACTAATCACTAATATTAAAAAATTATTATATTCCATTTGATCATTAAAAATATTTTTTAGATATTCAATAATACATTGAAATTTATAATTATTATTTCACTATCATTATCTAACAATTGATTAATTACACATTACCTATCCTTTTTATTTAAAACCAAAATAATTATGGTTATGGGTAAATTTTGAAATACTAACATATTAAATTGAATTTATGTTTAATAAAAATATATCTATTTTATTTCACATAGAATTATAAAAATATAGTTAAATTGGTTTTCTTAAATCAAAATATTTTAATTTAAGATATTCTAAAATTTATTTTTTTATAAAATAATTTAATTTTGAAAAATAATACATATGTTAAAATATATATTATTTTGTATTAATTGAAAAATAATCCATTTAATAATCATTTATTTAAAATATAACTATGCTATAATTCTTGGGATGTTACATTTTCAAAACCAAATCATTTTTAATAAAATCCTTCTTTTTCAAAAAAAAAACAAAATAGGATAATAACACCATATATAAAGGATGAATATAAAAATTCTTAATCCAAATCATGAAAATATCATGAGACTCACCTTGAATCATTCCTCAATTTTACGGATATCTCAAGGGTGGTCTAAAAAACATGTTAAATGTGATTTGGTATTATGTCCATGTCGACCACATGTTTTGATAGAACTTGTTCCGATCTTACAATAATCCCTATAATGGTTCAAGATCAACAATTTGATTGATGCCCCAGTTTATTAGTCCATGCAAACCAACCTCATACTATTGAACCATATTTCATCCCCATCCCAAAATTCAATGTGAATGATAATAAAACTGACACTATACTAGTGAGGATCAATATACCATCAGTGGTACATCTAATACAATATCGAACCCAATGTTCAAACCCAACTTCCTATGGAAAATTAAGTCTCATAGTAGGAAAGGGACAAATAGAATCTCCCAACACCTACCTCTTGATTTCCAATTAAAAATTATAACTCAATCTTAAAAATACACCGTAAGTAATAAAAGTGATACTTGAAAAGAGTTTAGGTTCCCACCATAGAACCACTCTGATACCATTTTTAATGAACAAACCCGGTTCGTCCATAAAACTAACTCCAAAACCAACCCTCCACTGAACCAAATGGAATTATCTAACCCAAATACTAGAAACTATTTCCTGGGTAAAAAAATAAATAACATTATAATTATCTCACCTAATAACCATATTCAAAAAAATCATAAAACTAATAAAAAATATGTATTCCTCAAATGTTTTCTTATATCTGTTCCAAATAAAATATGATGAAATAAATAAATTTGTAAAGGAATATAAAAAATAATCCTAGCACCAACCCTCGATCTACAAACCCTAAAATTAAAACTGATGTTTCCTATAATATCTTCTAAAAATTATTCTGGTATTGCGACCCTCCATTAATAGAAAGTAGTAAAATCCTCAAATAAAGGGCAAGATTCCCAATATTTTGTAAAGGAAAAATAATTCCATATAAAAATAGGTAAAAGGAACCCCATTAGGAATACTATAAAATAAATAAATCACCTAAAATTCTCAAATAAATCAATTCTCAAAGGGAAGTCAAAAAAAGAACTAGTAACATGTAACTGAAATATAATTGGCATGATAATAATGCACTTAGTAGGCCACCAGAACTCACCGAATATATGGAAAATCCATTGTAAATAAAATTATAAAATTATTTTTTGAATCATAAGCATACAATTTGGTTTTCACATGATTTATAAAACCTATCCACATACACACATTAAGAAAACTACCCTTTTTATAAAATAAAAGCAAGAATAGTTAAGAATTTTAAACTAACCTTTTAAGCCATGGAAGGGGACCTTTAAAACATGTATGAAAATCCAAGACACCATTCTCCCCTTTCAAATAATATTATTAAAATACTATTTTCAAAAAATATTTCATGAACAAACCATTCCTATAAACTCTTATGGAAATAAAAACCATTTCCTTTTTTAATCGTACTTCTAAACCATTTTTGAAATAAATCATTTGAAAGTAAAATATTAAAAACAAGGAAATTCATAAAAACACATAATGGAAACCAGGTATCAAGGAATTTAAAATGAAAATAAACAAAAAATAATAATGGTTCCAATAGTCAATGAGCTAGGGGAGTACAATTAAATCACAAATGATATCCCTTAAAGTGTCTTAAAAAGGACCTACAATTACATGCATCATCCCTAGGATCTAGTAATACAAGACATGAACCAATGAAAAGGAACCAGGAATGAACTTATAATACATTAAACATACCTAATATCCTCTATAGACTAATTTTGAATTATAATATTATGATCTCTCATGCTACCATGGGATATAAAAAGGAATCTTTCTCATGAAACACTACCCTCTTAGTATAAATGATAGGGTGTCACCAGACAAAAATTACTATAAATAATATTTCTAAAATATAAGGAATTATACCATATCGGTTACATAATATATTCCTAGTACTCCCATTATAAGGCAAAAATAGGTGATCTAAATCAAACCACAATCTCAGGAATAAAAAATAAAACATTTTAAATAAAACACACCTCACATCCCTCACAGTCACATGAAAAATTCACAAAAAATATCCAAGCATATAAATCAAAATATGTATGTCAATATAATTAATTCTACTATAGGATGAGAAGAAACAATGAATATATATTTACATGAGGCTCAAAGTTGTTCATGCACATTCAAAAAACCATTTTACAAAATGTACCAAATGGGATTTCACAAATAGATTGGGATGCCAAGACATTTTCACACTATTTCAAAATAACATTTCAATAATCCATTGGAAACTACAAGACACCTTGTATGTAGAATCAAAAATATATATATTTCCATTAAAATTAATTTCTAAAATAATAAAACAATTTTAAATATAGTATCAATTTTAAATGAATCCAAACAGCTACGTACACCAATTTCACAAAAACCTTTTATTCCATTTGTAAAGGCTATTTTAAAACACCATGAGGACCATTTTCTAAAAATACATTTTAAAAATGGTTCAACTAACTTATTTGAAAAAGGAATTTAAAACATTAAACATCTATTTCAAAAATGAAATTTATTTTAAAAATGATTTCAAAATATTTAAATCCATTTTTTCAAAGTCAAATGATCATTTAAGAACACTTGGTATGAAACATAATTTCATGCTAAGTCAATAAAAAATTTGTAGGATAATAAGAAACTAACATGGCATTATGAATCCATTATTCCCCTATAATTTTTTTTAAAACACTTGAATCATTTTAAATGTTCTACTTGGGAAATATTTCAGGCACTTGAAATACAACCTAATCCCATTCCAATCACTTAAACCATTTAAACAAGGACCCAATTATACTATAAGAAAATATAATTATTACCAATTTGAATGAAAGAATTTAAAACAAACCAATAGATTTATATAATGGATTAGTGGTTAATTGAAAATAAATAACTACTTGATATCAATTATGGGTGAGTTTTAACAGTCCAAAATGCATCTATTTCAGTGATGGATGCCGAATCCTAATAGAAGGTGACAAGAGAGTCTGTCAAACACCATAAAAGGGAAGGAATCCCGAAAATCAGGTAAAACTATTGAAATAG
The DNA here is from genome assembly GCA_963277665.1 of Viscum album. Taxonomy (NCBI): domain Eukaryota; kingdom Viridiplantae; phylum Streptophyta; class Magnoliopsida; order Santalales; family Viscaceae; genus Viscum; species Viscum album. The sequence continues at coordinate 1,223,328,726 of OY728151.1, forward strand.
TTTAGAATTTAATTAAGAGGGGTGACAAGGAGAGGTAAAAATGGAAAAAAGGAAAATGAATAAGGATAAAATATTACCTAGGGATATTTCATGTGAAATTCAGTGAAACGATGTCTAGATGAGAGGTAGGGGTTGTGTAATGGTGAGGGGATCTCCCATATATTGGCTTGATTAAATGTGATAAGGGGGAGAAGTGAGGGTGTGAGTTATTGATTTTATTTTTATCATTAGGGATATTTTTTGAAATTTAGATATTTTAACCAAGAAAAATTTCACAATTTCCCTAATAGTTTTCCAACTGTGATGTCCCTACTAGACCCCCAAAAACATAGTGCTCAGTTTCAACTAAGACCAATCATGACCCATAGAACTATGGGAAAACCATTCCAAATAAATCTTTTCTATTAATAGAACCCCATATACTATTAATGTATGGATACTCTTAAACATACACAACTAATGTGCATTAAAAATAATAAAATTTTCAAACACCATCCTAAGACTACTGATAAATTAAATAATTCAAAAATTGATTAAATTTGTTAATTAATTAATTAATGTCACAATGACATGATGGGTGTCACATGTCAAATATTAAGGTAGTCTTTACATCTATCATCAAATTCCTATAATTTAATTATTTCTAATTGATTCAATTATTATTAAATATAATTCAACTAATGATCATTATGAATTTATTTATTCATGTTCTTAGGTTCTATTAGAGATAATTATGTTTTATGTTTAATTTTTTTTCTAAGAGAGAGTCTATTTTGAGTTTCTTTATATAGAACACTGATGAGAGGCCTATTATGGGGATACGAAAAAATATTGTACCTGAATTAAAATTAGTAGTGGTGGGATTTGGGATATCTTATGTGAGGATAGTGTTTTAGTGTGTTTTTATCATTTTTAATAAGTTTGGTGCGTGGAAAATATGAGTGTTTTTTTTTAATTTTAAATCATATTTATAAATAGTGGACTAACCTCATATACCCCCATACCACTTTTTAAAAAATTATTGCATTATCTTAATATCTTATAGTCTCTCTAACCAAGTGAAACCTTACTTTATTTTCCTATCATTGATGTTTTTGATTGTATAATGGAGTATTATGATCTTGTGTCCCTTAATATATCCAATCATAGTAATTGGATACCTCCAATCACCCTTAGATCATCCGAATAATCACAATCGCATGTGGTGGATAAAAATTAAGTGGCTTGTGTGTGAAATCTAGTGAAGCGGGAAAAAATTAAAAGTCCCTTGAAATATTGAAATATCCTAATGTTTAAAGAGTTTGAATAACTAGATAGATATGAAGAAAATATATATTTATTTAAAACGTGGAATTCATCAGTAGGGTAAAGGGGGGTCTCTTTTGACTGGTCACTATTATCCTAGTATTCCATAAGTAGATTTATTATAGTATAATTAAAATAAAATAAGAAAAAAACCAGCACCATAACTCTGGATTGAATGATATTATGATAGAATCTACATATTAAGTGAATATTTACTCTCCTATTGACATAATGGTTAGAGTTTATTCATTATTTTTTTAACTTCTCACTTGTTCATGACACATATCGCCTTCTATTTTCTGATGATTTTTAACCTTTGAGAAACTTCATCTGAGAATCAGTGAATTATCCTTCCTTAGATTCAAGAAACTTGTAAAATCAGAGGGTCATTATGGATTTAGAAGATAGAATCTCAAATATTTCATATTCATCACATGTATCCCAAAATTTATATTGATACATGTTCAAGAAGAATTATTGGAGAAATGTTTTAGCATGTCGCTTCAAAAATGTAAATCACAACATCATGTTGAGGTAGGGAGATGATACACATAATATGTGGAGTGTAATTTTGAAATATTGGGACTCAATAAAATAGAAATCTTCATGAGATGATTTAATCCACAATCGGGCCTGATTATTATCATGTGGAATGTTATAGATGGGTAATTTCTCTAAAACTAAGAAATTCGTAATGTCTTACGTTTATTTGTCTTAAAATTATAAAAGTTTTAGTCACTTACACTTATGAAAATAATTAAAAATAGTTTCAAGTGTTATGATTTGGTATACAAATGTTTATACTCACTACTGAATCCTTACACTCAAGGGTGAATTCATCATGCTACATGTTCAAAATGGTAGGCTGGAATTGGTTGGGTGGTCACTTGAATTTCAACACGTGGTCACTTCATGCCTTTACCAAATTTTGAGAATGGTAAGTTTATTTTTTTCTTATGGTAGGAAAGTCACTGTTGGTCATGTGATCATTCCTCCTTCATGAAAATCATAAACCGTTTTTTAAATTTGTGGGCATGTTCTGTGCACTAACCACACAAACAATGTTTATAGGGTAGGTCCTTCTTCATGCATCCTCTTCTTGTCTTTACAATTTTCTCCACTTCAACCTACAATATTGAAAATAAAAACATAGTATAGGCTATATTAAGTTTTTTTTCATGTACGAATATTATAATGCTAACTCTTTAAAAATATTCTTCAAATCAATGTAATGATATTTCTTAATTCAAAATTAAATAAACTAATTGAAATTGATGATTAAATATGTTTAAAAAATTAATAGAAAAATAGAAAAAAAATTAATAATTGAAATCCCACGAAAAATTTATGTTCAGAATTTAAATCAAAATATGGAATTTATCATTAAATATAAATAATTACTAATTTAATTAGAATCATGTTTTAATCCAATTATCACTGAAGTTATAGATATCATGAAATTAAAAAAAATGATGATGTAGTATGGATTTATATGAATTAAGGGGTTGTTTATTAATGATTTTTTTTTAAAAAAATTAGAATTTTTTTGGCCCTCATCACCCAAAACATAAACAATTACACTCTTAAACAATATATTGAATTCAATTATTTGAATAGATAAATCTTACTGAGAATTAAGTACATGAAGAAGATGAAAATAAAAAATTCCTTTATTTTTTAAATCATCTTGACTTATTTTGACATTAATTCACTTCATAAATTTAATTCAAGAAATATTTTCAAGTCCCATAGAGAAATAGATAGATTTAATTGGAATTATAATTTTGACAAATGGAACTTCTATTTATCCCTTTCTCTTAAGTTCCTTAAACTAATGATTCAAATTCCACTTTATTGATACAAATCAAATAAATTTATTATATGTAAATTTACCTTTCTCTATCTAGGTTCAATACTCCTAACACTTTAATTAATTCATTATTTACTATTAGGATCTTACAATTTTTTTTCTTGTAATTATTATCAAATGTATAATGTAGAGAAAATATTGGATTAAATAAATGAAATTAATCATAAATATATTGCATAATATCTCAATGATTTATCATGAGATACTAATTACCCATTTTACACAAATTTAAAATAACTCATATCAATTTGTTTATTTTTATTCATGTGGTATTATTTTTTTCAAATACCATGTTACCTTAAATAATGTTTATACACTATAGAAAATTTCTACCTCAGACAGCCCCTTGGCCCGTAGGTCCTATCCCATGGTTAGAATTCTAGTTCTTTTAATTTGGTATCTCACTGATGGATTTACCCCAAAATGAGGACCTTTTCTCCCTCCACATGTGTATGATAGGAAAGTATCAATACCAATCCAAGGGAATAATGTAGCTTTATAGGGTTAATCTTTCAAGGTGTAGGGAGTCCACATCTTCATAAAAACATCTATTTAATTGAGACTCCCTCAAAGGAAATGCCTAAAAATACTAATTTTTTTTTATAATATGATCTCAAAAAATATATTTTAACTCAAATTCATTTTCCTAGTTATAATGAAAAATTTATATGGAAACAATAAAAAAATTCAGTTAGTAACCAATTAACTGTCACAATTTTAGTACCATTGAACTCCTTGCATTATATCATAATATTTTTCATAGAAATTACAACATTCAGATCATGTTTTATTATCTAAGGATACATTAAAATTTCATAAAGCAAAGAATTTTTTTATATAATCTGAAAATAGGTTTTGAACATAGTGATTTATTTATTTTATTCCCAAAACACCTAAAAATATTCAATGAAAAGAAATAAAGTATTTACATCCAAAGATACTTTTCCTCTCCACCAAAATTATTGTAGATAACATTCCAATTAATTCCAACATGATTTTATCAAGGAAATTTGGATTTATATAATGATTATATATATTAAAATTATGGTTAGAGACAACCATATAGTGATTTATCCAAGGTAAGTACAGAGTAGTTTGGATTCCACCATGGGAACTTCCTAGAATTCTTCTTGGTAATGATACACATGTTGTCCATTCACCATGAATGAATTACTCGAGTCTTCTCCTTTGATATCTACTATAAGAAATGGAAAAGTGTTAGCCACTATATATCAGCTTTCCAACTAAGAATTAATTTTACCAAACATGAGAAACATCCTTAAGGATAATAGTATCACATTGTACCCAATTTTAACGCTTCTTTTTTAGATAATATTAACCTCAAAATATTTTTATTTATCCTTATATAATAGTGGATTCTCTTAATATCCAATTCTCATTTCCATAATATCCCTCATCTATATCTTCCTCTATTCTATAGATTTTCTAAATTTTATGTTTACCTTTTCTCCTAATAGTCTTTGTGCAGTAGATTAATATATAAATGAAAACACATTGAATAAAAAACTCTATAATGGGTGAATTCCCGGGGTTCTAACATTTTTATAGAATTTATAATAATTTTTTATATTGGTTAGGCTTTAATTGATGTGAAATTCTGATACAAAATTTTACATTTTTCACTAGAAAAGAACATTTCTAGTTAAATGGTAGAATTTTCAAATCTGTATTAGGGGTATTCAAGTGATATTTTTAACATGATATTCCTCATGATTTCTACCTACACATTTAAAGAAGAAGGTTCACTGATAATCATGAGTAAATTATTAAAATAACTCTCATCAAAATAGCTGTCATTAGTAAACATTATATTTTTTAGATTTAACTCATTTTACTTAATAGATTAATTAAAGTAATTATCTGTTCCTAGAGCTTCTCCTAATCATATTATACCATCAAACATTTTAATATACTCTTTAGAATAATAATTAATCTCAAAATGGTTCAATGCAAACTTATAATACTCATTATAGGGATATTTTATTGAATTAAAAATACTAAAATTCACATTTTTTTCTCCAAAAGTAATTTAAATAGTTTCCATATTAACATTTATTATTGTTTTGGTAGTATAGATATATATTTTTTGATAATTATATGGGAATAAACATTAACTTTTTCCACTTCCATGTTCAACATGTATAAGTAAGTAGGGAATAAATATCCACGAACACTTACCAGAACATCCTCTAAAACTCAAATCAAATAAGTGGTGGTTTGTTAAGAAAGTTTTAAAAACACTCTTGTGGGTTTTAACTCTCTTATATTGAGGGAATAATTAATAAAGTATAAAATTTCCTTAATATACCCTCTGAAATCTCATTATGGATTTGAAAAAGTGAGTTATCCTATGGTTAAAGGGATAGTTAATGTCTTTGGGTATTGAAATTTCATAGGTATTATTGGGGAAACAATGTAAAATGATTTTTTACCTAAATTTACCCATTCATTCTGTTTAAATAACCTCTTCTTAGAACACATGTCATTGATAAATTTTCTATAAATTGAGTTTTTTAGAATGAATTCCATTAGAGGGATATTGATTTCTTCTTTTTTGAATATCCCTAGGATATATTACTATAGTGTGTCTTCATTGGTTCTCCTAGGTGGTTTTAATCTATATGGGAAGGGAGTTTGGGGTTGATTTGAGTAATACACTATTTCTTTTCCCTTATCCATCATCAGTGGGGGTGTCTCATCAAGTACCTTTTGGGGCTATTACACTATGCCTGATTCATCATAATCCTTAGGTTGTTTAATTATAGATTCAACTTCACGTGATGAATCTTCATTGATTCTCACATCTCTACATCTTATTATATTAAAATAAATAAAATTTCAAGTAGCGTTTGGAATAAGTTGAATATGAATATAACTTGATCTAGAATTTAAGAGGATATTGAGAGTAGACACAAGATGACCAAAACGTCCTCTTAAATATATAATTTTCGAACCATGAGTTGTGATCATAGATTTTTTACTAGTTTTGGAATCAAAAAATTTTCTTAACATCTATTTAATGGAATGTTCTTGAGTATATGATTTTTTATAACTTATAGAGGGTTGAGAGTTTCCTCTTTTGAAGGGTTGTGTTTAGAAAATATTTTGGAAGGGTGGTCTTTATTATTGTGGGTTTCTATATAAATATTTACTATTTTATTAATCTCAAAATCATTGATTACTTACTAGTTTTTTGGTAGGGTCTTTGATATATGAAATATCAAATATGAGTTCCTTTTAAATAAGGGTAGCCATTAGTGTAGTGTTCTGAGAGTAGAAAAGTTGGACAATATTGAAGGTGTTGTAGGTCTTGTTTCCTATAACTTTTTAAAAGATAAATCTCTAACAATAGACATTAACAATTCAATTTTATTTTTCAAGTAAAGGGGAGTTACATTTTTTCACCTCATACCATCCTTTTGTTGTAGTCCTTGTACTGAATTACTTAGTGTTTTAGGAACTTATCTATATTATGTCTTGGACTTCGGTAGGGTACTTGTCTATTAGTGAGCCTCTAGAGGAATCATATTGAAGGTTCCAATCACTAACCATTAATCCTTGGATATATAATACCTTAAAATAATTCTCTTCATATGTCTAGTATGGGTAGACAAAATCAGTCACTTGAATCTCTCCCATAACTCATATATAGTTTCTCTATATGTTTTCTGGATCCCAAAAATTTATTTCTTTAGTTGGGTATTCCTTGTGGAAAATGAATAATTTAGTAGGAAATATTTTTATAGTTTTGTGATGTTATGAACATTCCCCACCTTTCCCATGTGTTTTCATAGGGAATAAATTCGTTTTGGGGATGTTTATAGGTGATAGGATGGTTTGAGGTGGTGTCTTGGTCTTTTATGGGGAACCATGGCTTATGAAAATTCTTGGGAATCCATTATAGTGGAAATGTTACCTAGGTGGGATAACTAGGTTCCATGGGAAACATGTAAACATTTTAAGGAGGATGTGGAACTAATCAAGGTGTTTTAATTTTATCCCACATTGTAGACTTTGGAGTGGTGAGAGTAAAACAACCTTATGTTTGACCATAGGGAGCAACATTCAGTCATAGCAGGAGATGGAAGAACCACAATAGTTTAGAATACATCATGGCCAATTCAATTATTTGGGTAAAAAATAATTTTCTAAAAAAGAATAAAAATAAGATCTCATATGTTAGCAATAGATCTCACATTTAATGGACCCATAATTTGTGTTTTATTTGATCAATATGACATAGTGGATCCTAGAAATCTTAGATTATAAATCAAAGTGTAGATACCAATTTTTTTGATTTACAAACCTTCCCTTAACTCTTGGACGCCCCTTTTTCATCTTTACCCTCTCTATTCACCACTCTTGGAGTTTCGAACCCCTTGGTTCATTTGTATCATTAAACTTGGTATCCTTTAGAACGAGGTAAATCTCTATTTCCCATTTATTCTTCTACCCTTTTCTTTTCTACCCAGAATTCCACTATGTTGGATTCCTCCTCTGTTTTGGGTTCCATTTGATTTAGGTTTTCTTTGAATATGTATATGATAGTTATTCCTTTAAGAAAAACAGTGGCATTGGTTTCATATATTTTCCTTTGAATCTTAAATTGAGATAGGATATCATTAATCTTTCTACCTTTAGTTATAAATGCATGAGGGTTCATGCTTTTATGTTTCTTTTCAGGCATTGTATGAACTAACTTAATGAATATAATTAAATGGTTTAATTGACATTAATGTGGAAGGTTATATGTTTCCGGATGTTTACTTGCTGTTGTGTTTTGCATATATTTTGGACCATGCCTATTATTCTTCTATCCTTAGATCTTATTGAGTTTTTAGGTTGTTATGGACATTTAAATGGAAAATATTATTGTTGTTATTTATTAAACTCACCACAAAAGAAAATGGTTTTGAATATATAATGAACTAATGAATTGGTTAAACATGGAATCATGTATTGTGTGATAATCCACTTGAGAATATTGATTTTAAAATAATAAAATACCCTTGATTAATCTAAAATATGATATGTTAAAAGTGTTCTGTGTAGAATATGATTTATAGGGGTTAAGATGGAAAGTAGTTGGTATTGGCTGTTACAATTTCATGTGGCCAAGATAATATGTTGTCAAAATGTGGAGTTACTGATATATGTGGTAGTGAAGTGTGATCCTTTTTGACATGTGGGGTAAGGGATATTGTGTTGGGTGGTGTTGTGTTAGTTTTTCGATAGTGATGTAATGTTAATGAATAAACTAAAAATGTATGGGCTGGAATGGCTAATGGATTCTTGAATCAGAATGGGAAGGATTAAAAAGTGGATGTTATTAAATATGAAATGTATGGGCCTGATAAATGAAAATGGTTAGTAAAAAATGAAATAGATTAACTTTAAAAGGATGATGTGTGACATATGGACCCATGTTCCACTTTAAGGATCCCCGAACCAAGATGGCCACATGGCCTTAAGCGCACCTCTCCATATGCTAGAGGCTGCTGTCTAGCAGCGAGGGCCAACGTTGTGTTCATGGGGATACTATTCCCTTATGTTAGAGTGGATCACATTGATATAAACATGAATAATTAAGTGGATGAATTATAATGAATAAATAAACTTGTAGTGGGAGATAATCATAAACAACGATTAATAAAAATAAATTGATGGAAACTGAATCATATACAAAAGTTGATGAAGTCATGTAATGTTTCTACAAAATTGGAAAATAGGTCTACATGGAATAATTAACAACATTGAATAAAAAATAAGTAGAAATAATAAAAAAAACTCTATATAATCCTAAGTGCTAGCTTGTTCATCACCTTCAAAGATCCATTTTACGAAGGAAATATGGTTAGGTGTCCGAATTTTGATTCTTCCACTTATCAACACCTATATACATATAATCTTCCTGGGTACCAATAGGGGCCTGAATAGTGTGTGAGATAAATCTCAGCTTTCCACCACCAGTGGTGTTTAAAAAATCTATCATGTGATTATAAACTGAGTAGTGTGCAATTATATATAAATTTGAAAAAATTCCAAAGTAATAACTCATACTTTCTTCAACCTCAATTGGTAATGTATATGAACATGTAATCATGTAATTATTTCTTTTATGTTCAGTTTATATAAATAATTCATGTGAGTTTTAACAACACTGATAATATATCCTAATAACAATGCAATATGATATGAGGTATGGATAAGACTTCATTGAACTCAGGGGTGAGTCAAATCACTAAAGTATCTTATACAGTCTGGTAGTAATAAGGGGTTTGAGTATAATCCAAGGGAAATCACCCAAGGAATACCCCTATAAATAATTCTTATCGAGTCCGAGGATCTTGTCCAATGGAAGCACTTTATAAAAATGACTGGGCCCAATGGGGTGAATCCATGGAACTATGTGTCCAAATATATGAAGATGGATCCATGGAGAGTATCTAAGTCATCTTAATAATCTAGAAAAGTTATTAGGTTAATCCTTGGTACTATGATGATGCATTCACATACTAATAAAAAAATAAGTTTCAAGGTGGATATCTTCCTTGTAAATTTCATCAAGGAATCTGAATGACATCCTACGAGTTTCCAATTCATTCCCCATATAATTCAAGGCTAAATAATGTTTTCCCATTCCTATAAATATAAAAATATCCATATGCAATAGGAACCTTGTACATTATTCATAATTCATTTAAGGCCTTGTAATACTCATTCATTTGATTAAGATAATTGGTTAATTCTATTACCTTTCATTAGTGTGAAAAGGAATTACATGGACATGAAACCATTTAATACGTTTATTCTATATTCAAGTATTATGTTCATTCCCTTACCTTTCACTAGCATGAGAAGGTGGGATAAGTACATGAGGCGATAATAAATATGATTATAATTAACTAGTCCAAGTGATGTGTATAAATTTTCATTCCATTTAACATATATATGGTTCATTCATTAATATCAACACTTACCTTATAAGGGTTAAGTGATAACAATCCATGTTCCATCCATTTAACAATTATGGATCTATTAATTATGTAAGAACAATTACTTTATCAAGGTCATCTCAGTATATCTAAACAGTGTTTTATATAGTTATAATAAATCCACTAATGGAATAAATATGGAAGATACCTACTTTTGGTGGTTGGCATTGAGTTTATAAACTCTAATGGAATGAAGAAAATGTGTAGGAAGGGCTCTGGAATCTGATGTCAATGATTATAGAATGTAATATGAATTTAATAAGTAATTCCTAGTGATTCTAGCATGTTCACAGTGAATATAGTTTATATAATTGAAATAATTGAGGGATGAGTCATAGGAAACATAACCTAGGCGTACATAACTCTCTTTATCCAGTATCAGACCATAGTTTGGCCTTGATCAGGAAAAATGGAAGAAAAAATCCAATCATTGAAAATAGGGTATATGAGACTGTATCAAAATAACATCATCCAGAAGAAGACATACGACAAACTAAGACTAACTGTTGAATTACATACTGAGAGGAATCCAACAAGATTATTATGTCTCAAATTATATATTGGATAATGAAATGAGATCAAATCCTAGTAATAAAGGCATGATAGCTCTATCAAGTGAAGATGGGAGTTATTCTCCACTGGAATGAGGAAAGAAGGAATATGGGTAAGGTTATAACTCATTAATTAAAAAATAGTTATTTTTCTAAATTTTCCTTAGGTCACATGGTTTGGATACACAATTGGACAAACCATGCATCAACTGTGTTCCTCCGATATATTAGGGAGGTGACTTGCATGGTTTGGCCATACAGTTTGAGAAACCCTATGCGAACCACACTGTATGGCTATGATAAATACTACAGACCATCTATATGGGAATGTGGACCTGGGAATTTGTTTGTGAAATATCTATTATTTTATTATCCATATAAAACACCGCACACATTTAGGAGAAAACATGTGGGATGGGTCACAATGTTTTTACTAACCATGTCGCATAGTGGGTTCTTCCACTAACTAGGGTGTAAAGCTTTGAACAAGACCCAAACACCCCAAAAACATCCATGAACTCATTAGTCATCCATAATGTGTAAAAAGTGAATTAAAAGAATATTTAGCAGAACCATAACTCATATATAAAGAAGGTTTTTACCTTATAGAATGTGGGTTGTGATTTGTGGCTTTCTTGGGTGGTGTTATGAATTTAGAGATGGAAGAAGAAGTTTCACAGGTTGTGAGGCATTGTGGTGATGTTATGAGTTGGGACAAAGCTCTTGTTAAGAAACCATTGGATGTTATTATTCTTGTGACTAATATATATATATATATACATATATATATATATATATATATATTATTTTCATCTCAATTTCAACACACACTATTCCCGTGTCGAGCACTATGTGCTAACACACAAATGTTTTTGGGTCTTTTTAACCCAAATCCAAGATGGAGAAGAAGGATAGCTGGATACCCCCTCTTCCCCACTCTCTTTTCCAGGTGAATATTTTACACATGGGTTGTGATGGATTGCTGATATAATGATCTTATGGTTTTCATGGTAAGGTTTATTAGGTGGTTCGTGTTGGGGGTTGTGCATGGTATGACAAGGGAACGAGGTTTATTTTATTCATGTTTAGAATAACATTATAACTTGGATATGGTAGTGGTTATGAGTGAATGTGGATGTGAAGACCAGATTCACATAGGGTTATTTTTGTTATGTGTTTTCCAAGGTCTCTTTGAGTGAGATGTGATGATCAGTTTCTTGTGGGGTGCTTGGTATGATGTAGTTTACTAGGTGAATTTGAGAAGTTTTCTACTAAGGGTATTAGAGTTACTAGACATTCTATATTGGGATGTGAGATATTAAAATCTGTTGGAAAGTGGTGTGGGGTAACCATACATTTATATATTTATTATTATGATACTACACATTGACAAATTATTTGTTGTGAATGTCTTGATAACAATGGGATAGCTTAGTTGACCATTTTAGGTGTTTTTTGTTCATTTATTTTCACATGGGTGGATTAGTATGGAATTTTTACATTTTCAAAAGAGATCATGGGTATGATCCTATCATGTATACATTTCATGCTCACCCCATGTATATAGAAACATTCCTTAGGTTTCTAGGAGGACTATAATCACGATGATGGACATTAATAGACCAAAATTTAGAGTTGTTACTGAGTCTCTACCTTGGGTTTTGTTTTTTGTGTTTAATTTTTAGTTTTTTTTATTTTATTTTGTACATTAAATATTTATATTTGGATTATTTTTCCCTTCAGTCAATTATATTATTTCATGGAGTTTATTATTGGTTAATATCCAATCTACAGATCCTAATTTATCTATTGAGTGTAATTCCTTCTATATCTAATATTTTTATACCATATGTGCTAGTATCCCACCTTATAATACTAAAGAAAAGGTTTTGGGGTCATTATCTATATTCTTTCATTCTGAGCACAAGAGGGGTACCTTTGGATAGAGGGTGTCATGACAGAGTGGTATCAAAGGGTTACTTTGATAGAAAATATGAAGTTTGTAGTTAGGAACTATAAGGATTCCACGGGTTGGCAGGGAACTGATTCCAGTCAGTCATGGAAAATTACATAGGACAAAGAGACCATCTAGGACATGAAATTTTAGGTCCCCCCTTATCTAACGCAAGGAATCTAGGGTTACCAAATTACTAAGTGAGGCCGTTCCTCTTGCAGGTTAGAGACCTAGTATAGGTACATGAATTATGACTATTTAGGTGCTTATTTAAATTAGGTGGTCTTAATATGTTAAAATTTAATTAATTTAAAAGAATATTAATAAAATTACAAGCTATCAGGATATGGGAATATTGGTTTTCCCTTTCATTTTTTGGATCATAGACATCATCTGCGTGTGGTTTAGGCTGGTGAGGTTTATTAGGATGACCCAGTTGACTATTGGAGGGTCGACATAGAAAAAAACGATGACCATTATAATAGTAAAATATGTGGATTCAATTAAAAATCTATATATAATTATTAAGGTAGAATATATAATATAGATAAAGAGTATTAGTTGATGGATGTTGATATTTCCTTTACTCTGATTCAGGCTCGGGCAGAGTATGAGGCCTCTCTATCATTCAGTCAAATGAGTGGTAAAACTCATCAGTGGTAGAAATTATACCTTAGGAGTGAAAGGAGGCATATGTTTAATGTGAATAATTATTGAATTACATCCATGTGGAGTTCGTATCATTAAACCTGAAGGCAATAAAGAGGTAAGAGATTCTCTCACTCTAGTAGGAGAATATGTCTATGTAAGATATTGCGATCAAGTTAAAGGCTATTTTTCATTTACCCCAATCATTTCACTAATGTGGAGTATCATTAAAGGAATATTAAGGATTCACTCTACCCTTATATACAGTTTTCAGGTACTCATTTTTTGTTGCCAACATACTTGGAGGTTCAGAATAAGGAAGAGATGATCAAGCATATATACTCATGAGAAGGGTTACCATGGGAGGAGAAATTGAATTTTCCCTTAAGGATCAAAGTTTTTATTTTCAGATAATACGTTCTATGGACTTTGAGGTTTCAAGAATTATGGATTCAACCTCAGTAGGTTCCTTTTTGGAAATTTTGGGATAGAGATCCTGAATGGTGTAATAAACTTATCATCTACCCTTGTTTGTGACATGATTGATTTAGGATATCCAAACCCCTTTATTTCAAACACTTTATTCAATTCTCTAGGATAGGATAGAGAGTGGATTCTCATTCCCCTAGTGTTTACTACAACTGTTAAAGGCCAAATAAACTTGTCTGATGTTTCCTAGGGTTTAGAAAGATGAGGGGGAAAAAATAAGTCATATGGGGAACTTTTCACAACTGGAAAAAGACCTATTTTCACAGTTCAAAACTGTGGAAATAAGCCCCAAAACCGTGGCCTTAGGCTATGGCCATAGAATTGGACAACCGTGGCAGTTGTCACCATGGTAGTAGGTCCCAACCTATTGCCACAGTTTTAACCATAGAAATAGCTACCTATGGATATAATTTTAAAAACCATGTCAATAGGTCTTAAAAATTGCCACTGTGGCAGTTTACCTATGGCCATGGTTTAAACCGTGGCTATAGTAAGCTATTTACATGGTTTTAAATGTGGCTATAGACATGGTAAACCTTGGTAATAGCTTAAATACAAAATTTCACCCACAGGTTTCAATCCCTGCACCTTTGATCTACGAAACAACATACTTACCAGTACACCGAAAAACATTACGGGTATATATATATATATATATATATATATATATTAATATAAACCATGGTAATATTCTCAAAACTATGGTGGTAGGTCTTCCCGCCAATTTTTTGGCAGGAAATGTTTTTCCAACCAGAGTGTGGGAACCCTATTGCCACAGTTTTGAAAAAATGTGGCAATAGGCCAATGAAAAAAGTGGCCTATAGCAATGGTTTTAGAACCATGGATATAGGCCACATAACTGTGGACATAGAACACAATAACTAGCCTATAGGAATGGTTTTAAAACAATGGTTATAGGCCACATAAACTGTGGCTATAGCCACCTATGGGACACTACATATTCCATTTTTTTAGATACAATGGAAAAATTTCATCAACTTTTATTGGATTTATTTTATACATGTGGTTTTCAACTACTTCTAAAAAATGGTCATTCTTCCAAATAAAGATGGTCTTTTTGATTTGTTTGGTAAATGGGGTTATTTTAGGGGAATTAGATGTGTGGAACCCCTTATTTCATTAATGGAATAATTTTTAGTGCGATTAACGAGTGTTGTGTTGGTGGAGGCTCTCAGAGTCTTATTGAAATTTATAGATGATTTTCACAAGGAGTATGTGATTCTACCTCTATGAAATAATATTGATGTTTGGATAGAATTTCATCTAGGTTACTCACTGATTTCTATGGATTTTTATCGGATGACACCCTTTGAGTTGTGGGAGTTGAAGAATCAGACATATGATCTGATGTATAAGGGTTTCACCTAGACTAGTGTGTCACTTTGGGGTGGCCCATTATTATTCTACAAGAAGTAAGACTGCAGTATAAGGCTGTGTACAGACTACCATAGGTTAAATTAGGTGATGATCAAGAATCATTACACTATTTTGAGAACCAATGACTTTTCTGACCAGTAGAGAGGGGATAATATTTTATCTAAGATAAATCTAAAGTATGC
This sequence comes from Viscum album, assembly GCA_963277665.1. Taxonomy (NCBI): domain Eukaryota; kingdom Viridiplantae; phylum Streptophyta; class Magnoliopsida; order Santalales; family Viscaceae; genus Viscum; species Viscum album. The sequence continues at coordinate 1,223,344,139 of OY728151.1, forward strand.
ATTTCACCACTTGAGGGTGAATGATAAAGATATCCCAATGACCACATTTTAATGTAGGTAAGGGAACTTTGAATTCATGATAATGATTTTTTATGTCACAAAAATGGTAGCTAAGTTCATGGGTCTCAAAAAATCTATGTTCTGAGAGTTCATGGGCCAGTTTTTAGTCATATTCATCAATGAATTCCCGATATACTCAAATTCAAAGAAGTAACATGCTAGCCATCTCAAATATATAATAAAAGTCCTTAAACATCACCATATTTATAGAAATTTTTTCAAGTCCATGTTTTGGATTTAGTGGTTTCATTTCATTGGGCATGTGGTGTCCTATAAGGGTGTGGATGTGGACCCATTGAAGATCAAGATATTTTTGTCTTGGGAAATGCCTAAATATTTAATTGAGGTTCATAGTTTTTTAATTCTCATGATATATTCTTAGAAGTTTATATCTAATTTCTCCTAGATCATGACCCCATTCATACCTCTAATAAAGAAATATCATGTTTTTAACTATAAAAATCAGTGACATGTATCGTTTGACAACCTGATAGGGTTATGGGTTAGTTCACCAGTGCTTCAATTTCCAGAAAAAGTAGTGATGTTTGATATTAATTATTTTTATACCCATGTAGGGTTGAGATTAATATTGATATTGAAAAATAAAATGGTATCTTATGGGTATAGGAAGTTACACCCCCATGCTTGTAATTATACCACCCAAGATATGGTTCTAGCTACAGTTTTGATTGTGATAAATATGTGGTGAAATTACTTCATCATAGAACTATTTATGGCCTTTTAAATTACATGATCTTGGGATATTTCTTTTCATATCATGATATGAATCTATGATAATGTAGGTGGATGTATTTTTTCTTGGATTATGACATTGAGTTATCTGATACCTCTAGAAAGGGGAATGTCATGGATAAAAAAATGAGTAGGAAGTCAGGAAGGAATTTTGTTCAAGAGTCCAAGGATTATAGGAATTTGATAAAGGATTTGGAATCCATAATCTTATATATAGGGGTGATATATGATATTTTTTATTTTATATAAAAATGAAATATTCTATTATGCAGTAGGTGGAAGAATCTCAGTAGGGATATTTAGAGGTGGTGATGTAAGGCCATGTTGGTGATGATGATTCCCCAAAGGGATGGTCAATATATGGTTAAAATTTGAATTTGTTTCAAGGGAGGTTATTCTATTCGGTGTTGACATGTGAGGGAATTTTTTGATGAGTTTAAAGACACACCATTTGTATTGTACACAAACGTATCTAATATGTAATTTGGATTTAGAACAAAGTTTTGATAGCCCATAATAAAATGGGTAGTGGCAGAGTTTTTGGATCATTGTATGGTCTTCAAGCAGGTGATGGTATAACATCATGTTCCTGGTGGTTTGTTGCAATTGTTTGACGTCCCCAAGTAAATGTGGGACAACATCTCGATAGACATCATCAATGGGTTATCACATGATTAGGGAGGATATGATACTATATGGGTAGTTGTGGATTGGATTAATAAGTTAGATAAATTCATATATATCAAGAAGTCAAGAGCTATGTGAGTATTGGAAAGCTTGTACATAGATACAGTGTTTCTGATAAAAAGGGTTTTGTGGTCCATTGTCTTGGATAAGGATACTCATTTTACGTTGAAATTCTAGAGATGATTGAAAAATTATTTTTCCACATAGTTATGCCTCAGTATTTCTTTCCACACTGATATGGATCGATAGATAGAGTGACACATATAGATGATATATGATATGATATGGGCGTGCATTATAGAATTTATTGGACATCAGGTGAAGAACTTAACATTTTTTTAGTTTTAATATAACAACATCTACCACATTTCCATCGACATGGCCCTATGTAAGGCTAGGTTTGGGTGGTCCTATCATTCTGTATTGTGATAGGTAGAGGTTGGAGAGTCATCCATTATCTATCCTAATGTGGTTAAAAGTATGACAGAAAGGTTTCAAGTAGTTCATGAGAGGATGAAGGTAGTTCAAGAATAGAAGAAGTATTATTCCATTCTAAGGAGATACCCTTGGAGTTTTTTCTGGGATACCATGTGTTCTTGAAGGTTTATCCTCATCATGGGTAGTAGAGGATTGGTCGTTGGAGAAATCTCACACCCCTGTTTGTTGGCCCCTTCAAGGCGTTAGAGTATGTTGGAATGGTAACTTATTAGTGGGTTCTTATTCCATAGTTGTGCATGATCCATGAAATCATCCATTCATCTAAGATCTATTGATATCTTCATAAAGACACTATTTTCAATGATTTTGGTGAGATAGATATCAAGGATGATGTGACATTGACAGAGTGGATAGTAAAGATCCCAGATCATTGAGAAAAGTCAATTTATGGATGACCAATTCCCCTTGTTGTGTGATTTGAAGTCATTTTATATTGGATGAGGGTACATGGGATTATATGATGTGGATGTGATCCTATTACCCTGATCCATTTTAAATTATATCTTCCTTTTTTTTTCTTGGATGATGTGATTATTAAACCTTATTGGTTTATGAAATGTGTGTTTTTACTTGATAATGTGATGCATGTTAAAGAATATAACATAAAAAGAAGGTAAACCCCATTCCAATTAAATATGTGTAACATTTAAATACTTTTTAAAATCATGTGGGAGATTCATTGCTTCCCAAAAGTGGATAATATATTGATATTTAAGGTTTACTTCATTTATTTACGTGTTAGAGACCATTTTGAGCAGTGGCTATTATACTTTTTGTCTTGGGTAATGTGGAGGTTGGAAAAGTGGTATAAATAATTTGTTGGATAAGATATTTCTTGAGGTTTGTGTGAGACTATGGTGGTTTTTATGTTTAAATGAGAAAGGTGATATGCATCCCATGAGATGATTGTACAGAACCTTCCAATCCTTTTGTGCTCCGGGTCAATTTCTGATTCTCAAGGATGATAATCGTTTTAGAGGTACCTAATGTAATTGTTTAGAAATTCTTTGACCTTCCTTTATGTTTTTCATGTCTTCTGGATGTTTTGGGGGACGTTTGGAGGTGATTTTGATGTTTTAGGTGGTCTCCTGTACTTTTAATGGGAACCCTGACTTTTGAATTGGATTAAGAAGATATTTTGGAGGGAGTGTTGGCCAGTTGGTCTGCCTATGCACCATGGTCAGCATAAATGTACCATGGGAAAGGATTGAAACCTAGTATGTAATTTTTACAGAGCATCTATACATAATGGATAAAAACAAACCATGCCAAAGTCTTGGGAATGGTGAGAGTAAAATATGAAGCTATCAAGCACTAGTGTGAAACATCTAGCCATGGATGGAAAGGGAAGAACCATAAAGGATTGGACTATAATTTGGTCAAAACCATGATGGATGTTAAATATCATTTTTAAAATGATCAGGAATACTGGATATACCATGGGGGAATCATCTCTCACATTAATCAGACCCACCACATGTTTTTAGGTGATCATGAAGCTATGGTGGAGTATGGAGGGATTTTATTATAAATAAGAGGTTATTTAACCCCTTGTTATGGCTTCTAATCCTTTCCTTAACTTTTGGCTAAAATCTACTCATATTTCCATTCACTATCACTTATCTTGACGATTATAATCCCTTTGTTCATTTGGAACATTTATCTTGGTTTCCATTAGATCACAAAAACTCTCCCTTTCATGTTTCTTCTACCATATATTTATTTTATACTTGTAAGTCCACTTTAGTGGTTTCTTCCTATATTTTTGGTTCTTTATATAAGGGTTTTATGTACATGGGAATCCAATGGTGATTCCTTTGAGAACGGTAGTGTTTTGCCATTGGTTCCATAAATTTTTTATTGAATGTTCAATTGAGGTATGGACCCTTCATCTTTTTCCATAAATTGTACATGCGGTAGGCATCATGATTTTTTTACTTTGGGAAGATACTGTGAGCTGTCTTAATAAATAAAATTAAATGGTTTAATTGAAATTGAAGGGGAAGGTGATAAATTCCATGATGTTTACTTATTCATGTATTCTTACAATATGGTTGAGAATTATTATTATATTTCCATCATTGGATTATATTGAATTTTGTTATGTAATTATAGATGTTGAATGGGAAAACCATATTTTTCTTGTTTCTTGAACACAACACTCATGAAAATTTTAATGTATGTATGTCCCTATAATTTTTTTTTCACATGGAATCCTTGATTTTGTGATAAATACCTTGAGAATATGGAATTAAATGTGATGAGATACACTTTAATAATACAAAATAGTATATATAAAATGTGTGGGGGGTGAATGTGAGGTCTAGTGGTTTTTTTGGGTAGAAATTGTGATGTGCAGTTGTGATGACATGTTGTTGAGATAAGATTTGGTTAAATTTTTTAGTTGTTGAGTTATGTAGTGGTTTAAGAAAAAGACTTGGTGAAATATGGGATATGGGTTGTTTTGTTGTGTGGTGTTGTGCTAGTTTCCATATTGTCATGAATTTTTAATAAAGAAACTCAAATTGTTTGAGATAGAATGGATAATAAACTATTGAATCAGAATGGGAAGTATGAGTAAAGTGATTGTTGTTAAATATGAACTGTATGAGATTGATAAATGAATATGGTTGGTAAATATGGAAATTTATTAACTTAATAAGGAATATGGAATGTGTGTTGTGTTTTGTGGTTTTCTTGTGTGGTGGTATGAATTTAGAGGTGGCATTGAATGTGGAGAAGTCTATAAAGAATTGTGGTGATATTGTGAGTTGTGATGAAGCTCTCATAGTGAACCCATAGGTTGGGATTGTGTCTAAGACTATTATATATATATATATATATATATATATATTATTTTCATATAGATTTATATACTCACTCCACGTGTGTTGAGCACTATGTGTTGATACTCAAATATTTAAGGGGTGTTTTCCCAATATCCAATATTTTCAGGAAATCTTGTAAGATACCTCATATTTTTCACTCCATATTATATGAAAGGCTCTTAAAGATAAATTATATGAGATTGTGGATATAATTTACTTATGGTTTGGATGTTTAGTTTTATTAGGTGTTTCTTGGTGGGCTTTTGGCATAGAAGGAGGAGGCCATAAGGTTGATGTCCCTTAAGTTCATGATAACCCACTAACTTGGTTATGGGAGTGGTTATGTGAATGTGTGGATGTGATTAATAGTTTTGAGTGGTTTTCATGGTATTATGAGGTTTTCCAAGTGTCTTTAGGTGGGATGTGATGACTAGTTGTATGTGGGGTTCTTGGTACGATTTTGTTTCCCATGATCCTTTCGGAAAGTATATACGGATGAGATGGGAGTGTCAGGGCGTTCAATGTTGGGGTGTGGAAGAAGAAGATCAGTAGGAAAGTAGTGTTGGATTCCCTTCCATATATATTCTTCTTATTATGTTACTATAATTGGATGTGTTATTTGGTGAGTGTTCTTGGTAATGATGATCTTAGATTTCTTTTCTATTTATGTTATATTGGTTTAGTTGTTTTCTCATGGGTGCATTTGTATTCTCTTTTGAAATGTTCATGAGAGACAGTGGGTATGATACTATAAACTATACAAGATATTCTCAAAACATGTTTATAAAATCTATTTTAAGGTTTCCAAGTGCACTATATGGACCCTATCTGATATTATTACCCAAGGATTTGGAGTTTTTTATATTTTCATTACCTTAGGCTTTATTTTGGTATTTATTTTGGGGAAGATTTTATTTTTTTACATTAAAAATTCCATTGAGATAATTTGGGAATTATTTTATATTAGTTTCTATAGTTTCTTTATGGTTGATATCCAATCTACTAATCCTACTTTATAAATTTTGGGGAATTCCTTATATATGTGATGTTTTTATACCTTTAGAGTTACTCTCTAACATAGTGCCTAATGACAATGGGAATCATGAGTAACTATATCACTTCCTCTATTATAGGCCTAGAAGGGGTAACTTAATAGAGAGAGGTTAGTTAAAATTTCATTCATGGTGGTTACCCTTCTTGGATAAAGATTTTACAACCATCCATTTGACACTATTTAAATAAAAAGGGATAAAACTCTAGGATTATATTATATTTTTTAGACTCCACTCAATTTGAAATTTCTTTAGATATTAGAAAACTCTATTCAATATAAGTTAAGATTATTTCATTCCAATCCTTAAAACTTTGGTAGTATTTGGAAAATTCCTATTCTAATTTCAAACTTTTATCAGTTATTCATGTGTAAATGCAGTTTATTTTTTTTGAATTTCAGTGCAAAAGATTCTCTCAAGTTCCCATTTAATTGAGATAAATTTTTAATTTTTTTTTCATCCTATAATTAATATTATGGGATAATTGTATGATGAGGTAGAATTTTTAAATCATAAAGATAAAATTTATCTTTCCTCTTGTTGAGTAATTTTTTGGGTCTTCAGTTTTACTAGCATAGTTTATTCAACCTATGGATCAAAACTAGTTAGGTCAGATAAACAATATCTGGTAATGTATTAATTTAATTTTTATCAAAATGAAAGACACAAGACTGCACTCCTTAACAATGAGTCCATGTTTATTAGTGGCCTCTTGAGGAGCCTCCAAAAAATGAAATTTGAATTCGTATGAAAAGTATAAATTGTGGGACTCAGCTTGTCACCAGATTGGGGAGTGTTTTTGTGAGTTCCTAACATTTTTAATGGGTTTAATGTTCAAACACTATGGTTGAATTATATTGGTTTTTAATTCATATTTTGGAAATAGTGGCATAATTGTGCATATCCTCCCACCTACTGTTAAATCACTATTCAATTATTTTACTCCCATATATTTTCTCTAAACAAGTGAAACCTCACTTGATTTTCCTCTCTTATAATTTTCATCTTGAATAAGGGAGTACAATGATCCTATATCCTCTAATATCACATAGTATAGTAATTATACACCTCTAATAACTCTCAGATCTTCCCACTACTCAATATCACAATCAGTGGATATAAACTAAGTGGTCATTGCATGAAATCAATAAAATAGGGGAAAAGAATTCAAAATTTATAAAAATAAGGAAATTTGATAATGTTTAAATAGTATGAAAAATTATAGATATTTCTAAATAATAGATATTTAATTAAAATGAAAAATTAATCTATAGGGTAGGGGGTCTCCTCATCCTAGACATTAAGGGCTTAGTGTTCCATCACCGAAGTTAGTATAAAAAAATTTAAATAAAACATGGAAATTATAAACATAAAATCCATTGATCAATGGAAATCATGGAATCATCCCCATATTTAGTGAAAATATCTTTATCATATAATAAATTGATCATAGGTTATTTCCTGCTTCATTATATTCTCTCATATGTGTGAAACAAATCACTTTATTTTATCTCAGGATTTTTGTTCATTTATTAAATTTCTATACTTTTCAATGAATTATCCTTCTTTGGATTCCTGGTATGTGTCCAACTCAAGGTTTATGATGATATTGAGTAAAAAGTTTCTTTATGAATTTTAAATTCATTCTATTTTTGAAATAAAAAACTCTTTCTTAAATATAAAATATTTTATTACAAACACTTTTATGTCCAAAGTGTTTTTTGAATTTTCTTATATAAAAAATACACTTTTACCATACATATAAAAGCTCTAAATTATTAGTGAATAAAAACAATATATTTATCATTATTAATAATATATTGAGTATAAAACTGATAATAATTGGACCCACCTTTATCAAACCAGATTTAAAAATTTATATTCTAACTTAATACTGATAATAGTCTTCATAATCAGACTTTACATAGCAATAGATAAAAAATGGATTCATACACATATAATTTATTATAATGAAAATTTTAAGAACATCCATCAGATTGACTAATGTTTAAATTCAGAATACAGAAAAATATATTCCATTTAATTGGAATATATTTTACATAGAGAATGTATAAATAAAAACAACATATGAATTTATGTTAAGATATAGTGGTTGGAGTGCCAACTATTTATGTCATTTCAATAATATCGGAAAAATATGACCATTGGGAAGAAAATATGACCATTCGGATTTACCTAAAAATACCCTACCATTTGAAGAGTTTGGTGGATGTGTTGTAGACCAATTTCACTTGAAAATTTCTCTATTTTGAGATATTTGCAGATTGAAAGCCTAAACGTCTTGTTCTTAGTTGTTGTAATCATTTAGATTCTTTTTTTTGTAATAGTTGTGTCTAATTGTGTGAATATGATCAAGGGATTCAGAGGCTAGAAAGATAGAGATCTGATCTTCTTGATTAAGGTATTATAGGGCTATCCAGAAAAAATATTATGCATCCGATTGAGGGCTATTGAGTATAGGTAGAGAGAGAAGCTGATCATCCTATTGAGGGATTTCAGATATAGCGATAAAAACTAATCTTTATATCAAGGCATTACCCTATTAAGGAAAATAAAAACATTCTTATAATTATAAAACAAGGGACCTTTATCCTAGGGTATTTGATACCCTAAAATTTGGGTTAAAAGAAGCATATTCATTTGTATTACTTATTTTATAACATTTATTTTATTTCTGCATCATGTAATAGAAAGTGATAATTTTATATCCATCTTTCTATTTGTATTTGGATTATCATAATAGCTTTGATTATGATACAATTTTTTTACTCTGCCTTACTTTTTGAATCTGATGCTAATCTAAGTACAATTCTTTATACCTATGATAGAATCAGTACATCTTTTATTACTCTTATATATCATAACTATCATGGTTACGATACTTTTGTTAAATCATTTTCTTTTTTGAATAAGATTAAACTTTGATTGAGTTTCAAATTTCTACTAATTACGATTCTATACACAATTAAGGTAGGATAAATTTCTCATTACGGCATGTGGACTTATATAAATAAATCTACATTATTATGATATTTATATTATCGGACCCAAGGTCCAAGTATGATTATCATTAAAATACTTCAGAGTTTTTTTGAATATGATTTGTTTTAATTTGTTAAAAAAATTTATTTTAAGATAAAAAACCAAAGTTTTTAATCTTACAATTCACCCCATCTTGTATTTATTCATCTTCATATACATTATGATCAAACATATGGATTCAGTTGATACTATCTAAAATCTTATATTTAATGCATACTTCTTACATAATCAATATCTGTACTCATTTGAGAAGAACTAGAGAATAAATGTTTTAGTGCATCACATCAATAATAAAAAACAAAAAATTAGTTTGAGTGAGGGAGATAATGAATGTGTTGTGTGGGGTGGTTTTTAAATCATAAGCTTCAAGGAAATAGACTTGGTCCTAAGAGAGTGATATTTAATATTGGTCTTATTATTTATGGTGTGACTAGTCTTGGATTAGAAACATCATAAAAAAATGGAAATATCTTGAAGTCTTACCTTCATTAGTTTATTAATTTGGAAATGTTCAAAATGATTAAACTTGTTTAAATACATATGATGAGTTTCATGTTTTAAAATAAACTCAATAAAGTCTTATGCTCCCTGATAAAGCCTTATGCTCAAGGGTGAGGTGGTCACTCCATTCCTTTTATAAATTTATAGGAAGGTGAGTTTATTTTGTTCTTATGGTATGTTGGTTATGTTCAATAAAGTGACTATACCTCTTTCATTCTATAAGTTTTTCCTTTTTAAAATTTGTATGCATGTTCAATGCACTAACCGCACGACCAATGTTTACACGATAGGTCCTACATCATGTGAAAAATTCTTACATTTTTTTTACTTTAACATAGAATATTTGATATTAGAACGTATTGTAGGATATTTTTAAATAAATCATTTGAAGGAATAAATGTTATCCCGTTAACACCTTAAACTCTTTCAAATTAATGAATGAACATCACTTAATTAAGTAATGAATAATTCAACTAAAATTGATGATAAAATATATTTAATTAATTAATTATATATTAATTCCAAAATTTAGTAAAATAAAATAATTTAAGAATTTTAAGCCTACAAAAAATTTAAATAAAAAATTTGAACCTAAATAAGGAATTTATCATTAAATATAAAAATCAAATAATTCAGTTAAAACCCATTTCTTAATTTAGTTATAATTGATGTCATATATTTCAAAAAAATAATAAAAAATAATTATTTTACTATGTTTTTTATAAATTAGGTGTTTATTTTTCCATGATAAAATATTTAAATTATGAAAAAACTGGCTCTCATCAATCACCTATAATAAAATCTAAGGTATGATAATTATTGGTCGTAGTAGTTCTAGGAATTTATGGTATTAGTTCTTCCAATCCTTCTTCATGTTGTTAGAAGATTTATTTGGTAAATCTATTGCAAGGATATATGCCTTAAATGTATTATTTATATTCATATTAGTCATATCATCTTCAAGGAATTATAAGGAATGTTTTGGTTCCTAAGTATATATCTCATTAAAAGTTTCATGAATAAATTGTTTAAAAATATTGGTTCTCTTATTATAGACTCTATATGGTTTTCTAGAGGTTGAATAACCTAGAAAAATTATTCATTACTATTTGGTTCAAAATTTTTAAGATTCTATTTTGTTTATATAAAATAAAATTAATAGAAAAAAAATTTAAAGTACTTAACCTTAGGTTTTATACCCTTCCAACATTCATAGGGATAATTATTTAAAATAATTCTTATCAAAACCTTATTTATTACCTAAGAAACTTAATTCATAAATTATACTGATAAATAAATGGGTAATTTATATTCCCTAAAAATAGTTCAGGCAATTTATTGTCCTGTTTTTCCTCCTTTCAATAAACCCATTTCATGGAGGTATTTTATGTTTAAAGAAGTTGTGATTGTAGCCATATTGTGAATGTAATGTATTGAAGTCACGATTCTCAAATTCATGGCCATGATCACTTCTCAAGTTATTAATAGAAAGTAAAATAAAAATCTCTACATAATTTTAATACATAGAAAAATAGGAAGAAGATACACTCTTGTAACCTATGAAAAATACTCATTTCAATATCATATAATTATCCTTCATGAAACAATAATAGTTCTTACAACCTAGATTAGATACTTTAAAAGTTCTAAACAAATCTATATGAAATAATTCTAGGGGATGAGCTGTATAACCTCTTTATTTATTTTGAATCAACATTTTTATTTACTTCATTTTTCATAGGGACTGAACACTTTTTATTTTAATTAATTATGTTTGGGAAGATCCATGAATATTAATTTTAAACAATATTTTAATTTTTTATATATTACAGTGACCCAGTCTTCCATGAAACAACTATAACACCATTATAAAAAAAGACAATTGATTGACTAAATGTTACCACCCATGCCAATAAGGTGCACATTTACTTTCAAGTGCCTACTTAATTAGAACTCCATAGTTAATTATATAAGTCATAGAGTAGTGTAGGTATGGTTAACCCCATTATAATTTTAATTGGGTGTCTCTGAGTGATGAAAAAGCATATTAAATAAACATTTACTGGTCTTTAGGGACAGTCATTAGTTTTGAGAAGTGACCTTAGTGGGTAAAAACCTACAACGTCCTTGGAAATAAAAACAAAGATATTATAGGATAAACATGTGTTCAGATGATAGTTTTCATGGACCTCAAAGGTAGATTTGTGAAAAAAGGTATTATATCTAATATATTTCAATAAGTGTAGTGCCACTGCATGGGTTTAGGTTTAGTGTTCATAATGAGAATGTTGTACTTAAAATGTGGGTAGAGTGTAAAACCACTAGAAAAGTGAGTCTTAGTGTGCTAAATATTACTAACCTTGTTAAGAAAGGTTTCCTTTCTTTTTAAGAGCCTACTTGGTTATAAATCCATAGTTATGTATGCTTATACTAGAGTAGTGTCAGGATTAGTGACCTCTTGGAATGTATCTTGGGGTTTGTGTGAGTGAGGACAAAGAGAATTGAAATAACATGTGTTGTCTTGTTGGAACATTCATTAATATGATAAGTGACCTTAGTGGTTAATAGTAAATGGTGTTTTGGTAAGGAAAAAGGTATTATAGGAGACCCATGGGGTCAGATGACCAGTTTCATGGATATAGGAGGCTATATTGTGAAAAAATACAATATTTTTTAGGAAAGTAAATTGAGCTAGAAACATTTTATGAAAATAAAGAATCTAAATTTACAATATAAAAATAATCATTTTTTAAAGAAGTGAAAACTAGAAAAATAATGGAATCATAAATTTTTCAAGCATTATTTTGAAAATTAATACAGAAAACATTATCACAAAACTAAGACATACTAAGAAGATTATATTTTAAAACATCAATAAATTAATCTTTTGAAATGAGAATGGTTTTAGAGTTAATGATTTGAACAATTATAATTATTTTCCAATAAAAATTTTCATTTCAACTGACTTTTCCACCATCAAATTTTACTAGATTCTTGCAACATGAGTATTATGTAGTCATATATCTATAACATCTACTATCTAGATACCATAATCTTTTACTGGAACTTTTTTTATGAATTTTTCCTATAAAAAATTTTCCAATAAAATTATTTGTTACCCATATTTTCATGGGTATATAGAAGTTAGAAAACAATGTTTTAGATATCCATATTTTTCTTATTGGTTTGTTTACATTAGAATTAATAGAATTTAATAAAAATTCTACTTAGGTCGAAAATAATGATAATTATTTCCATAACCAGAAGTCCCTTTTATTATAAAAATTTGGTTTCCATTCTTAGAACTAGGATCAAAATAAATTTTTTTACATCTACATTAACTGTAAAAAACAATATCTTATGCATGTTTCAGATTTAGGTGGGTTTTGAATTCACAATATCATATTCACATTATCTATTCTATTAAATAAAATTTCTATTCCCTTTTTGATTTGTTCATTTATAAATTTCAAATAATATTTCTCTTTTAATATGTTTGAAATCTTCTATTTTCAACTTAAGGATAATTTTTATTATTAATAGATAAAAAATTTAATTTATTTATATTATTATATTTATCTTTTGGTTTATTAATCATATCATCAATCAGAGAACATTATGAAAATAATTTGTTTCTAAAAATTTCACAATCATCTTGAAATTAATTTTTTGGTAATGTAGAAGTAATAGTTGATACCTCAAAAACAATATCAATAAAGCATATATTTACTTTTTCAAATGTATCATCCCTCGAATAATCCGAATCATTGGTGATATCCTTGGAAGCACTTCAGGTTTTTTATCTATTTCTTATGTTTCTTTTATTTATTATCAAATTTATTTTTGTACATCAACTTCGGTAATTCAAACTTGATGTGGAATTTTATCTCACACTCATAGAAATTAATTTCACTAGATGTGTGTTCATTTCATAAATTTCACTTTTTATTATATTTGTATTTTTAGCTTAAATAAAAAAACATTTTATTCTTATATAATTTATTAAATCACTTTTCTAAATAAAATATATCTTTATCACCCTCATATTTTGATTCACTATTATTAGAATAATCAATGATTACATCATATGATTTGGACTCAAAATTATTGAATACAACAACTTTATTAATTATTTAAATATCTTTATTATTTTACTTTACTTTTTATTCATACATCACTAGTTTTCCCATTAGTGGATTGAATTTAATATTAATAATTTCACATGATTCCACGATAGAAGAAATGGTTCTTATCTATCTATATGTTAGACATATCAAAATACTTATAACATTCTTCATTTCATCTGTAGGTTTTCCAAGTGAAATCATAGTATTAATGATCTCATTGAACTTATGATACATTTCAGAAAGTGAATCATCATATTTTATCTAACATGAATCATATTTCATAGTATAAGTTTTAATTAACATTTCTTAAACATAAGATTCTCCTTCATGAGAAACAACAAGATTATCCCATATTTCCAAAGAAGAAACACATGAAAATATACATTTGAATTCATCTTCACTAAATGAAAAAAATAAATCATTCATTTGTTTGAAATTATCATCATATATTTCTTCATTTTCATCAGTCTATTCATTTTTGGGTGCTTTGGATTTTTCATATATATCTTTAGTTGTACCAGAAATACTAAATTCCATGATTTCGAGTTATATTTCCATTTTTATTTTCCATTGATCAATGTTTGTTATATTATGTAATGAAGTTTAACTAGTTGGATGGCCTTTAGGTCCAATAGCCATAATAAAAAAGTAATAAATAAATATATGTTAAGATATCTCCTTAAAAACATGATCAAGTTCCAATGAAAATTAATATAGTGAAAATCAATATCCTGAATGAATAAGATCTGATATCTAATTTTGGTTTGAGTGGAATACAAGGGGGGGATTGAGCTTCCAATATAAAAAAACCAAAATTTTAAAATTATAAATTTTAAACACCTTAATTATATAAATGCAACATAGTTAAAAAAATACATTAGGTATATCTAATTAGATACTTTTAAATGATTTTTCAATTTCCTGATCAATACCTAGTTAAAATAATTGAAATTAAAATTTAAAATATTTTACAAACATCAAAATATATATATAACACTTATAAACTATAAATATCAATTTTTTTTTCAAATATAGTTAAAAAACACTCAATGAAAATAAAAATGTTATAAAACACATTTGGATTGATTTCGATTTACACAATGAATGAAAACAATGAAAACATAGTGGAATAAACCTTGTGGTAATATCAAGGACTAAGAATAGTCTTCCCCATTTGATAGTAATACATTTCCATTAATTTTTATCTATACAAGTAAAGATATCATATCCTATAACAAGTTTGTTGATCCACAACCTGAATCATTTTATAGATAGAAAACAATATATACAGAAGTCCAGATTAGACTAACCCTCTTCTAAATTTATATATAAGATAAAAAATGTAAAAAAAATATAAAGATTATTTGAGTAATATTTTTTTTAGAATGTAGGGTATTGTTCTATAAGATTTATAAGAATTAAAAATAACAACTTGAAATGTAAATGAAATATAGACTACAGAGAGATTGGGTGAGTTTTGATGAAACATAATCTTTGAATATATTTAATTGACAGGTGAGGTTATTTTCCCATTTTATGTTTTTATAGAGTGTCCATGGTCAATAAAAACTTTTATTCAAAAATTATTTGAGTTTTTAAATTGACTTCTATAAATACATAGTTTCATGATGTTTATGATAGTATATGTATAGAGGTTACAAATCATCACAAACAACCATGCCTCTACATGGATTACTCTATTTTTTAGAAGTTTCTTCTCAAAGTATCCCTTGAAATTAATCCTCCATAGATAAAAACATCAATCCACCTCTAAAAAATCTCATTAGGTTCCAAAAATATAGTCATTGGAGTTATATATTTAGATATAGATGATCAAGATTGTGTCTTTGAGTTGTAGCCACGACAGTATCCCTTCATGCAATATCTTTACCCTATAAAAACTTGAATGTACCCTTATATAGATCGAATTTAATATTATGAAAATTTAAATTACCCTTAAATAGGTTATATTTATTATTATATAGATTATAATAGTGAATCAAAATGGTGATTTAGTCAATTAGATAGGTATAAGTGATTTAAGGTCTTCATGAGACCAATTAAATAGTAATAAAATCAAAATATCCTATAATAATCATTTTAAATACACATTTAGTCGATCCTCCTTAGTCAATTGTCCACATAATTATTAGTTTTTCTTCTTGTGGTCACTTTACTATAATGTATAATTGATATGATACTTATACAAATTTTTTCATGGCAATCATTTGGTCGACCATCCACATTTACTAGTTATCTATGGGGTAACCTATCATGAATCCTAGAACACCTAGTGATATATATATAACTTCCTTTATTTAGGAATGAAGCTCATCCAGGTGTAAATTACAGTTGATCACTGAGTCATATATTCATTCCATTATATAGTATATTTTTACTAAACATTATTCTATTATAAAACATATAATTCAAAAGTACCATAAGAAACATTATTTGGGATAATTAAAACATATAATTACAGGACATTGAAAATAGATATAAAAATGGGGAAATTTTTTTACAATGTTCCCATTCCACATCATAAAATTAATACATGATCGTAATGTGGAATAGAAATACACATAACATCCTAGTGGTCTAAATTATCTAGTTTTGTAGGAGGCCTTGATAGAGCATGATTTTGAGGGCTATAAACATAGTGATAAAATTTCGATGAGGCTATTAGGGTTGTCAATTCATCACAATTTGGTGGCATGGGTTAAGGATGGACCATTAAGGTTTCCAATATATAAATAAAATAGGGATTTCATTAAATGTATATTAATAGGTCAAAAGTTTCACAATGATGGACCATAAGACAAAGTCCAACTTGTGATTTAAGAAATAAGAATTTCACAAAAGAGCTGGGTTCTATGAAATTGGGTGGGGACCATAAAAATTATATAAGTATAAAGGTATCTGAAATATATGATTCATATAGTGGGAATCCATATTTGAATAAATTTTTTGGTGGCCCTTTTTAATGGGGCTTATATGATAAGTGTTAGGATGATATTTCACAAGGGAGGCATCATGAAAATATATTACATGGTGATTCTTTACACTCACACAATATTAGACTAAAAATCCACCTGAGGTGTATTATTCAAATCTCATTCACAAAGGATGAGTTCATAAACAATTCTATTTTCCTCATACATTGTGTTGGAAAATTATTCCTATTTAGAAATTCATGCTAGGGTGGTATTTATAGACCAACCATGTAATAGATAACCCAAGGATTTGTAGAACCACTATCTCAAAGAAGCTATATAGTTTGACATAATTATCTATTGGAATTTATAAATGGTTCCCAACTTCTTTCATTTCACATTACTAAAAATAGTTTTATCCATTTATTCACAAATGTATCCTTCAACAAAAGTTGTTTATGAGGTCTCAAATAAATTCTACCACTCAACCACAAATGAAACATCTCTATCTAATTCTTATATAGGAAACCTAATATATATGTGGTTCATGATTTTCTTCACCTTAGGCCATTTTCTACTTTTTTATGTTTTATTATTCCAACCATTCTATAAAAGTTTATCATCAAAGTGTCGATCATCTATTTTGGGAGTCAACAATGTCACAAACGAAGATGATAATTCAAGAGTTTGAATAATTTATTGATTCTATGAAAAAATATCTAAAAAATATTCAATGTTATGATAGATTGATCCTAAATGTTTTATAAGGTCAATATAAAGATTTATAATAATAATTTTCTGAATGGGGAATTAATTTTTATGATTTTTATATATTACTCATGAATAAAATTTCATAATGACTAAGATATGATTCAAGTAATATTTTATAGAAGTGATATGGAATATGGAATGAGAATTGAAGGAATATACTTTTTAATCAATCCATCTTTTTGAAAAGATTTATAATTTCAAGAATTATAATTTAATAATAATATTTTCCTAATTTTTGGAAGTATTATATTTAAAGATAAAAATTCTTAGAGCCCACATTTCGTATTTTCACCGGAGTTCCCTTCCTCAATTCTAGATATGATAGGAGTAGAGTTGAGGTAAAGAAGATAAAAATGTTACTAAGAGATACCTACCTTCACGTTTAGAAAATTTATATATTTTAGGATGAATAATTGATATGAAAAACATCCTGGAATCTAAAATTTAATGAGAAAAACCAATAATTTGTCAAAACCTATATATATTTCAGATATTTATGTCCTTAAAGAAAAGTTCAAGATAAACTTATAGAAATTGTGATTTTTATAATGAAACTGTAACCAAGTGGTAAAGGCCCTTATTGGCATCAAGGAGGTCTTGAAATCAAGACCTATTTGGTATAGGTATTATTAAGTACTATGAAAGCAGTGATATATACGCTGACCTCGGCAGGCATGAAGTATGAATAATGTAGTCTGGATGATGCATTCTATATGATGTTGGAAAGATATCACACATGTATTTCAGGCCATGTAATGGGGTTAATTCCAACTGGTACTACGTTCCATGTACTAAATAAATAAGTCTTGATGAGTGGGATATCCCCTGGGGGTATGACCTACCTCTCTGGCATGTGAGTGTAATGTGCACGTGTGTTTTTGAATGTAATTTTACCCCTAAGAACCTTATATATATATGTAGATGTTGTGATTTAAGATACTGAGATTCCTTATATTATGATTACATACATTTATGTTCGTTAATTGGGGAGAATATATTCATTCTAAAAGTTCTATAGGATTAGTGGAAGATAAATCATTTGGTGTGCATGATTCCTGGGGATAATATATGTTTCTCATTCTATTTTTGTTACTTTTTAAATTAGTGGGGATCCAGAATAATCATTGTCTTAATACTTATATTAGAATATTGTATTGGGAAAAGGATGATACTTTCTTTTCTTTTTAGTCTTTTTATTATATTTGTTACAAAATAGGTTTGTACGAATCAAATTGAACCCCACAAGGATGTGGTCACCAACATTAGAGGATAACCTTGTAAAAATATAATGTTTCTAGTTTTATGTTATATTTATATTTCATAATGTTATGGTTAATAATTAAAAATTTCTAGGATCCATAATCTAAAAATTCACAAAATATAATTTCATAATTGAAATTGTAAAATGAGTAACAATAATTCAACGCCCCTTCTTAGTGATACATCAAATTCATGGGCACTTCAAGGAGAGTTTTCTCAATCTATGTTCACAATGAAAGATTATATTTTGTCTAAAGAAAGGATGGAGAATATCAATTCATTTCAACAATAGAGTAATTCATACATTTTATTATAAGAATTATCTTGTATGGAATAATATCATGATTCCTTTTCTTATTTATCTTATCATAAAATTTATTTATAACACCCTGAAATACTAATATAAGAACCTTATATTTGATAGCATGCATGGAATGAAACACCAAGCACATAAGGGAATATAATACCATGATACTTTAAAATATAATAACTATTATAAATATATTTGATATATTATTCATTTGGTAATTCACGGAACACCAAGTTAGCTTACATTACATGCATGAGCGTCATTCTTCGAAGTCTTACATTACACACAAGACTATGTTTTAGTGAATAACGATATATTATTAAAATATTATTTAATATAATGAGGTATAACATAGATCTAAAATTAGTCTGTTAAGAAAAGGGTTAACTAATTTATAAAAATCTATGGTTTATATAAATATAAAATAAATTAAATGGTTACAAATTAATTAGAAATGAATTTGAAAACTGATTGAATATAAAAAAAAATATTATTATTTTTATGTTCCCAAATCTATTTTACCCTAATAAATTAAATTGATTAGAATTAGTGAATGGGATTAATGTTATATATATTATATATTCAATAACATATTTTTTATAAAACATTTTTTATATTTATCCAACAAGTTTTATAGTCTTAAGATAAGAACAAACAAAATATTACACATAAAATACTATATTTTTATAATGGAAGTTTTGCCGAATTTTAATAGTGAACTCATTTTAAATATAGTTATTAAAAATTTATAAATTTAATATGTAAAAATGAAAATTATATTTAAAATAGAAAAATAAAAATTACATTAGGGTGATTTTCTTTTGTATTTTTATATGAGTGTTCATTTTTTAAAGAATAATATAAAATACTAAAATTTAGTTCAAAAATAGTTTTTCATATAATTTATTTATATGGATAAATTTTCTTTTATATGGGTTACGAAGTTTAATTAGACCATATTTTTATCAATTAATCTAATTTATTCTATTGGGATTCATTTCTCTTTGAATTTGACTATAAAAACATAGCAAATGTTTGGAACTTTTCACCTTAAAAATCTGCATTGTCGCCCCATCTACAGGATTGGATTTAAATTAATTTAGGCCAATTAAGTGATTGGAAGTAAAAAAATGGATTACATATTTATAATCATAATTTTAAATAATTTATAATAAGTTAAACCTTGTTTTTTTTCAAAAATGATTAGTGAATGTAATTAAAAATAATTAAAACTATTAATGTAAAAACAAAGTTAATTAGGGAATAATTCTGAATCTTAAGGGCACAAATGACATATAAAAATATAAAAAAATGTTTTATGGACATATTTAAACCCTATCTTATATTTTATATAATGGGATCCATTATTGCAGCCACATTCAATTTGAAAAATGACTATGGAATTCCTTTTTCAAAATATTACTAGAGTGCCACTCCTCCTCCACTATAAAAAGGAATAATTGCCTCCCAGTTCCCCAAACCTCTCAAGACACTTATTCTCAACCTATATCATCCAAAATATCTCCCAAAACCCTCCTTTAATCCTATAATCCTCTCCTTGGTCATATATCAATCCATGTAATTCCTAGGGTAAAAACTAAAATGAATAACCCGATTAAGAGGTAATAGACTTCCTTAAGTTTTTTAGTTTTATTTCCATTATCCAATCCCAAAAATCTTATAATTTCATGGTTGTATAACTAAAATAGTATAATAAATATACTAGTATGTTTTTAGTCATTTTTTTACATGTAAACATAAAAATAAATATATCTAATGGGTAATGAACATACTGTTTCTGTGTACGATGAATTGCTGCCTCACAAAATGACGATTGTACATTTTTTCCTTCAAAACCTATCATGGTAGAAAATATGATGAAAGATATGTTTATATATTTTATATTTGATATTTATTATGTATTTGTTCTTCTGTAACTCTTTTAAAACATATACCCTTATAAATACAAAAACATTTTATTAGGGAGTGTGGACTACTGCCTCCTCAAAATGATGTGACTCATTCACATTATACATAGAACATAGTACGGATGATTTTAATAAACCTATGTAACATAAATAACATATATATCATACCATAATTTTAATATACATATTTATCATTTACATTCCATTCTTTTAATATGAAAATGAAATGAAAGTTGCATTCATGCATACGCATGACCTACCCTCTTCATGAACGGTGCATTTTATTTCTTATCACCAAAAATTATAGATTATTATAAATACATATGTATGGAAGATATATGACACCTAAGTAATGTTTTAAATTATGGATATGATGAAATAGTTATCTAATTAATGGGAACAATAAATTACAAATAAAAATATACTTTAGAAAACTAGGAAATTAACAGCCAATGTGGTGACAATAATAAAAGAGTGTTAACAAATATGAAATAAAATATTATAAAAAGTTAATATATGATATTATAAACATGATTTTGGTTACATTATAATTTAATAACATAATTTAAACCACTATAAAAGAGTATAAACACCACTCAATCGAAGGAAAGGTTAAGGTAAGGGAATCTTGTCTTACTTTTCTTTCTGTGAGGCATACACCATATACACCACTTAATTATTTTGTGTAGTGTATCTACATCTCCTTTTGATACATTATATCATGAATTATTTTTAATCATGGTAATAAAAACATTACTTAGTGGGAATAATAATTTAAATATTTCATGTTGTGTGAGACACTTTGGTATGTTTAAATATTATTTTCATCCGAAACATTATTAATGACTATCTTTGAAATATCACTTCTATTAGTGATTGTTAAATTTATATTGAAAAAATAAATTTATTTTAATCCTTTGTCATTGGAAATTAAATTTAATTTCCTTATTCTCACAAAATCTATACTATTATTTCCTAAATTGTATATCATTTTTCATATGATGTTTACTTTGATCGTTATTTGTTTAATTAGAGAATTGTTGATAAATCAGTATATTTTATTTAATACAGATACATTTTGATAAGGAATATTGTTTATTCAATATATGATGAATTATTTGGACATGTGATTAATGTGTTTTGGACTGTTTAAGGAAATCCTTACAAGTGGGGGCTGGTTAAAACAAGCCCTTCGATGCATCCATAGTCTCATGAGATGAATTATTTGGCCAAATCAGAATTGTTAAACTATCTCTTTATGGTAAAGGTATCATGTACATGGGAAACATGATGTCTTATAATTATGAATTTATTTTATTTATAATTTAGTTATTATTTATCCTTGATATTATTCATTTACATATCTATGGAAGCATTTCATTTTCAGGGTGTTGATTTAATTGCATGTGTTTTCTGTTTCTTACCTTTACATATTGATATTACCTTATCTAGTTATTTGAATGGAATGTTTTATAATTTTTTTTACCTTTCCAAATTAATTTATTAATGTGGATTCATTATTGATTCTTCTATACTACCCTTATTAAGCATTTTATCTCACCCAATGTTTCCATTCCCCAGGTCATGAAGATGAATCCATTAATTGAGATTCAAGGGTGTTATTTATTTAATTTTATTATAAATAATTTTTTTTATTTTATATGCCCAATTTATTATGGATATAAAGTGTGAAATATCTCTTTCCACAACATCTAAAAGAAAATTTACTTTAGGATCTGATTCCTTATAATCATGCCAATATAATAAAATAATACGTCAGCTCCGGGCTTCTAGTATCACGGTGTTAGAGTTGGTATGAAAGGATGTTTTGATGCAACCTTGGAAACTAGATTTATAAAAGTTATATTTGGGGTGAAAAACCTATGATACACTATGAGGATAAATGTATAATAATATACATGAAATTTGGTAAGGTATAGGTAATGTGGGAATCCCTAGAAATATATCCCTATATGGAAACTATAAATTGTCGTTGTTCTATAAGAGATGTAACTAGGATTTAAAAACCTAAAAAGGTGTGTTGGGCCTGAATTGGTGTAACTTGGAATACAAAAATAGGCCTTATTTCAGACCTAGTTTGACACTACCAAGGGATACCTCTAGGATAGTTCACATTTTACTTACCTACCATTATGAATGATTTAGAAGTAAAGATATCCCCAATGAATCCATATTTATGATACTGAGATTATATATGTTTAAATTTCATAATTCATGATAATTTATATAAATATTTAAACAAATTTCATAATTTTATGACCTAATCTAGTATATTGCATTGTCATAAATTTATCTTTGATGGAATAATGGTATCATTACTCATAAAAATGTAGATATTTCCCTACAGAGTAAACCAATACAACTAGTATTAGAATTGAGAATATTTTTGAATTATTAGGTCAGCTTAATCATTTTATGACACAAAACCTTACCTGAATAGAGAATCCTTTTCCACAACGAGATTCTCCAATGTTGGATATCATTATGTATATAGGCCCCCCATTATTTAGTGGGATAACATACTCAATGGATGTAAAACAATATATTAAGTATTTAGATCGGATAATAATGGAATTAGGATGTGGTTAAAAGTAAAAGGTTAAAATTGAAGTTTATTGTCTTAATGGAGATGCAGATCAATAGTGTACTTTGATCTAGAAATCAAGAGAGGAAGAAGAAATAGAACTCATGGTATAAAGAGATTTTATGGAGGAATTATTCAATAAATACATCCCTTTTGATCTAAAAATTGAGATTCCAAGAATGTTCCTTAGCTTAAATAAAAAGTTATAAGGGAGTTTTGTGGATTATAAAGATTCCTTTACAAGTTTAGTTGTGAATGATATTGATTATATGAACCACATGGAGTAAAAGATCAACAAATACTTTCATAGTCTTAATCCAAATATCTGAAGGGCACTAGTTTCTCATAAATTTTCAGCATGTGAAGAAATAGTTTTATATTGCATCAAAATGGAGAATAAATTTTCTAGAATAAATATATTCAAGGGAAAAAATGATAAGAATATTCAATTTGAGAACCATGAAAAAGTGAATGAGTAAAAAAATAAGGGAATGAAGGACTTCCCATATGTGATAACTATGGAAATAATCACCTTGTTAATTTATTAATGGTAAAAAAGTCTTATATTATTGTTTAGATAAGGGTCACCAGGAAAAAGAATAAAAATGGAAGAAGGAAAATGTTAATATTTAATATTATAACTGTATAGATGTAGGGAAATATGAAAAAAAATTCCTGAAGCATCAATTGAATATACAATGGAAGAATATAAGGGATCAAGGTCAAGTATATTTTATTGAAACAAATGAAGTGTAATGACTAATTTGATTCAATATTTGGATTTAGGAAATGTATTGTAAAAGTATTTTTTATGTTATTCTCATCTTATGATTTATGAAATATGTAACGATTCTAATGCATAACTTTTTTGTTAACGATTTGAGAGCATATTATGAATGGTAAAAATAATGTTTATTCAATTTAAAGTTAAAATTTTTATAAAACACATTACTGAGGGAAGGACATGCCTTAATACATTCATGTTGTTGAGAAAACAATGAAGAAATGATTGATTTGGAAAAGTGATAACTACCATGGAATTGATTAATTACTTGTCGAAAAGTTGTCCATTGTGTCATTGATGGAGTTTAAAATAGTTTCATATTTATGGAATATATCATATAACATGTGTTTTAATTAAGGAATAATGAAAAATTCATGTTTCTAGTAAGGTTTTATGGTAATCCACATTATTACCATATTTTGAGAGGATACAGGATGATGTTATTCAAATTTATAGAAAGTGAAAATTTATACCTATTTCATGTTGATTAAATGATAATAAAAAGTTCATTTTATAAATTCAGTGACCATCCTTCCCAATTATTAGAACAAAATCTTTTGTAAAAGTTATCCTTAATAAAATAATTTAATTTTACTATTAAATAACATTTTAGAGGATAATGTATTACTTCCCCATATAATACATATTATTCTAAGAGATTAAGTAGAAATAGGTCAAGTCATTATCAAAAGAAAATATTGTATTTATAGAAATTTATATTTAATTATATAATTACATATTGAATTAATTCTTCAACTATAGGAAATGTATCTTAAAAAACAGATTGTCTTATTATCATAATTTTTGTTGATATCAATAACCATTATTCAAACCTATGGATTATAGTTTTTTGGTCAAAAAATTTCCTATGAACATATTCTATAACACTTTATAAAATAAAATTATTGTTGATTTTTTTCTTCCATATCCATGTTTCGATTTCCCGCCCATCTTATCCTACTAGAGAACCTAGTCATGTGACCATTGTAATTTATTTTCTCTCTTATTTAGAAGATGTGATATTAACTATTATTATAATTTGGGTCTCTAAACAATACTTTATTTTCAATTGATATATTAAAGAGATAAATTTTAAATTTCATGGACACAATTTATTTAAATTGGAGATAATTTAACACACAGAAATTCTAAAGTAAGAGAATTATATTCGACTATGTGCATGACACACTCACCTAGAAAGTATAAGAATTTAATATCACGATACATTAAAATATATATAATATTTAAAATAAATTTGATATTTTATATATTTGGTAATTAACACAACACCAAGTTATTTTGTGTTACACGAAATAGTGACTTTCTTTGAAATCATATATTACACACAAGACTGAGTTTTACGGAATAATGATATATGATTAAAATATTATTTAATATAATAAGATAAAAAATTGATATTAAATTAGTATTCCTAAAAAGGGGTAACTAATTTACAAAAATAAATGGTTTACAATAATATAAAATGAATTCAATGGTTAAAAATTAATTAAAAATTAATTTTAAAACTGATGGTATATAATGAGAAATATTATTATTTTTATGTTCATAATGTATTTTTACCCTAATAAATTAAATTAATTAAAATTACTGAGTGGTATTAATGTGATATATATATTATTTATTTAATCAAATATTTTTAATAATCATACATCATATTTTATAGGCTTAAGATAATAACTAACCAAATATTACACATAACACACTATAGTTTTATAGAGGTAGTTTTTTCACCTTTTAATGTAGAAAAAATTTTAAATAATTTTTTGATAATATAATAAATTAAATATTTCAAAATAAAATTTATATTTGGAATAGAAACATTGAAATTAGCCTATTTCAAATTATTGGTATTTCTCTATGAAGGATAATTTTTTAATGAATAATAGAAAATACTGAATTTTAGTTCAAAAGTACTTTTACATATAATTTATTTATAAGGATAAATTATGATTTGGATTGGTTATAAAGTTTAATTAGATAATATTATAATAAATTAATCTAATTTAGGTCATTGGGATTAATTTAACTTTGAAATTGATTATAAAAATAATACACTTTTAGATGTTTTTACCTTAAAAACCCGCATTATCGTTGTTTCTGAGATGTTAAATTATAATTAATTTCTACCAACTTTTTGATAGGAATAAGACAAAATAGACTCCATATTTGGGAAAATAATAATTAATTATTATTAAGAAACTCAAAATAGTTTTTGATTAAAAAGATTAATGAAATTAATTAAAATGTATTACCATTATTAAGATAAAATTATGCATAATAAGGGATAAATCCCAAATCATAAGGACCAAAATGACTTATAAACTTGTTAAAAAACAATTTTCAGTACATTTGTAGACCCTATAATACATTGGATCTAATTGGGTTCAATATTTGATCCACATTCAATTTGAAAAATGCTTAAAGAATTCCTTTTTCATAATATTACAAGAGTGCCACTCCTCCACTATGAAAAGGCCTCCAATTATCCCATATCCTCACACCTGTCAAGAAACATTGGATTGAAAATGATATACCAAAATAGATCCCAAAAATGCATACCCTAATCCTATATGCCTCCCCTTGGTCATAAATAAATCCATGGAAGCCCTTTAGCACAAACCAAAAGGAGTTACTCGATTAAGAGGTAACAAAATTCCCTAATTTTTTAGTTTTATTTACATTAACCAATTTTTTTATTATAAAAAAAGAATAATAAATTTACTAGGATGTTTTTAGGATATTTTATTTTCCTAAAATTATGCACAATTATATATAATGGGTAACAAACATATTTTTTGTGTGTACGACAAACTACTGCCTCATGAAACGATGATTGTTCATTTTTCATTTACCACCTATCATGGAATACATTATGATGTAAACTATATTTAAATATATTATATATGATATTTATTATGTATTTATGATTCTTTATTTATTTTATGACCCATTCCCTTATACTTTTCATTTTTTATATATACAATAACATCATTTCTGGAAGTGTGGACTACTGCCTCCTCAAAGCAATGAGAATCGTTCACAGTATATATGGAAAATATTAAGAATGATTTTAATAAAAATATTTAAAATATATAACATGTATATAATACTATAATAATAATAAACATATGTATCATTTACTTTTTGTTCTCATAATATTACAAAGAAATGAGAGCATCGTTCATGCGTATGTATGACCTTCCATATCCATGAAAGATGCATTTAATTTGTTATATATAAACACTATATACTATTATAACTAAATATGTACTAAATATATATGATAATTAAGTCATGATTTATATTCTAGATTTTAAAAAAATCACAATCTAATTAATAGGAACAACAAATTAAAAGTAAAAACATACTTGAGAAAAATCGGTAATTAACACCAAAAGTAGTGAAAATCAAGAAATTGTGTTAAAGAATTTTTTTTACAAAACGTTAATATATGATATTATAAACATGATTATGATTCTAGTAGAAGTTATTAACATATTTTAAACAATTATACGGGATTCTAAATATCACACAACTGAAAGGAAGGATAAGGTAAAGGAATCTTATCTTAATTTTCTTTCTACGAGTCATACACCATATACACCACTTAGTTCTTTTGTGAAGTTTATCTACTTCACTGTTTGATACATTATATATTGAATCCTTTTTCTTCATGGTATGAAAAAATTTATTTAATTGGAATTATGATTTAAATGTTTCATGTGGTATGGGACACTTCGGGATGTTTAAAGATTATTTTCCTCAAAAATATTCTTAATGATTATCTTTGAAATCTCACATCTTTTTGTGATTGTTAACTTTATCTTGAAACAATGACTTTATTCAATAATTTTTTATAGGACATTACCTAGAATACCATATTCACACACAATGGATGTAATTATTTCCTAATCCTTATATCATTTTACTTATGGTGTACACCTTGGTAGTTATTTGTTTAACTGGAGAATTATTGATAAATATATATCTTCTATTTAATATAGATACATTTTGATAGGGGATATTGTTTTTCTAAATATATTATTAATGATTTGTACATGAAATACATAGGTTGGGGAATATTAAATGCACTCTATATGGGCTGGGTACCAGTTAATGAAATCCACATAATGCATTACCAGTCTCACGAGACGAATTAGTAGGAAAAATTAGTAGAGTTAAACTCTCTCTTGATGGTAATGTTATCATGTTACTAGGAAACATGATTTTGGATAATTAAGAATTTACTTTATTGATAATTTACTTATTAGATATCCTTGAAATTTTTCATCAACATATCTATGGATGTATTTCAATTTCAGTTCATTTATTTAATGACATGTGTTTTCGGTTTCTTAAAATTCCATATTGATATTACCATATCTATTTATTTTAATTGAATTTTTTATCATATTTTTACATTGACATGTTAATTTTTTCCTTAATTTATTATTTACTCCTCTTTACTTACCATAATTGAGCATTATATCTCACCGTTATTATGTTTCCTTTCCCCATGTTATGAAGAGGAATCCTTTGATTGTGATTCAATGATGTTGTTTATTTCATTTTACTATGATTCATGTTATTATTTTATATTCCCAATGTATTATGGGTATAATGTATGTAATAAATATTTCTAAGACTTCTAAACTGAATGGACCTTCAATATTTTATTCCTTGTAATAATTCTAATATAATAAAATAATGCATCAAATTCAAGCATATGGGGTTGGGGAATTATACTTGGTATCAATGGAAGTTTACCAGACTCCTTGGAAAAAGGATTTAGAAAAATTATATTAGGGATTACATCCTTATGATAAACTTTTAGGATATGTATATAAGATCATCCTAGAATATTCTTAAGGTAGAAATTATATGGGTATTTATATAAATACATCACTATTTGGACACTAGAAATGGACATGGTTATGCAATAGATATACCTAGGAGGATCAAATCAGACATGGGGTGCTAAGCCGGACTCGGTGTAACTAGGTATATGACGACGAGACTTAATGAACAACTTTTATGACATTCCTCAGGGTTACAGTTAGGATACTTTACATTTTATTTACCTATGACTAGGAAATATTTATAAGTAAATATATCCCCAATTAATCTATATTTATGATTATGAGATTATCTATTCATAAATTTCTTAATTCATGTTACTCCATATTTAGAGTTATACAAAGTTCATAATTTTATGAGCTAATTTAGTCTATGCCATTGTTTAAAAATGGTGATTTGAAGGAATAACGATATTAGGACTCATGGAAAATTTATAGGTTTACTTTTTGAGGAATGAAATATTACTGGTATCAGAATTGAGAATATTATTGAAGAATTAGGTTAGCTGAATCATGTTATAACCCATAACCTTTCCCAGATGGAGCAACCTATTTCACAAGTAGATTCTCTGATGTGGGATCACTTTAAAAGGATAGATTGGTATGCTAAAGATTATATACACAACAGGTTGTGCATGATCTACCAATTATTTGTAAATAATAATCCAAATATCCAAAGGGAACTCTTCTATCATAAATTTTCATCATATAAAGAAATAGTTCTACGTTCCTTTAAAATGGATAATGAATTTAAATGAGTCAATATATTCAAGGAAAAGCCATAGATGAAGATTCTATCCAAGAAACATGAAAAAGTGAATGAGTCAAAGAAGTCAGAAAAAAATATTTTCCCACATGTGATAAAAATGGTAATAATCACCCTAGTAAATTATTTATAGTAATAATAGTTTTTATATGTGTGGAGTTATGGGTCCCCCTGAAAAATAAAGAAAAGTGTAGAAGGAAAATGCGAATATTCAGGTTATAATTGTAAATAGATGGGTACTATAGAAACTAATTCCCCAAGAATCAAGGGAATATAACTATGAATAAGATAAGGGATCAAGTACAATAATATTTTATTGAAACAATCAATGTGGAATGATTAATTTGATTCTGTATTTGTCTCTAATAAATTTATTGTAAAAGTATCTTTTTTATGATATTATCATCATATGATTTATGAAATATGTAAGGAACATACTATAACACTTTTTCATTTAGTATTTGAGAATATATGATGAATGGTACCAATAAATTTTATTCATTAGAAATTTATTTCTTTTGGAAGACATGTGATTAAGAAAAATAAAACCCTTAATATATTCCTGATGTTAAGATAATGATAAAGAAATGACTAATTTGTATAAGTGCTAACTACCGTGAAACTGATTAATGACTTGTCAAAATGTGGTCTATGATACCATTGATGGAGTTTACAAAAAATTTGGATTTAATGAATATGTCCAATAACATGTGTTTCAATTAAATAATAATGAAAAATGTATGTTTCCAAAAAGGTTTTATGGTAATTTGAGTTATTACTATATTTCAAGAGGATACATGATAATGTTATTCAAATGTTTGGAATGTAAAAATTTAGAGCTACTTTTTGATGATTAAAGGATAATGATATTTTTCGTTTTTTAAATTTAGTGACCATCCATCCAATATATTGGATCATAATCTTTTGAAAATATTATCTATTCATAAAATGGTTTAAGTTGAACATTTAATGAGATTTAAGAGGATAATGTATTACATCACTATATGATGCGTCTTTTGAAAAAATATTAATTAGAAATAGTTTAAGTAATAATACATTGAAAATATTATGGTTATATAAACATACATTTACTTATATACATAGAGAGTGAATGAATTCCTCACCTCTATGAAAAGTATCCTAATTTCTTTATCATCTTATCATCATTTTTATGATATCAAGGACCTTTATTCACACCTATTGTTTATAGTTTTGTGGTTAAAAACCTTCATCTGAATATTTTCTCTAGAACTGTCAATCATAACTTGATTATTGGATTTTTTTCTTCCATATACATGTTACCAATTCCCACTGATGTTTTCCTATTAGAGAACCTAATTAACTGACCATAGTACATTCCATTCTCTCTTATTAAGAAGATGTGATATTAACCCTTTTTATGATATGAGTATTTCAAAAATAGTTTATTTTAAATACATATATTATTGAGATAATGTTTATATTTCAAGGACACAATTTATTTAAGGTGGATAGAATTTAACACCCCAAAATTGCAATGTAAGAACCTTATATTCGATAGTGTGTATTACACGTGACACCAAGCACATACGAAAATATAATACCTAGATAAATTAAAATATATTTTTTAGTATAAATAGATTTGATATATTCTATATTTTGTTAATGAACATAACATTGAAATATCTTGAGTTACACGGAAGAATGACTTTCTTCAGAATCATACATTACACGTAAGACCGTGTTTTACTGAATTACAAAATATTATTAAAATGTTATTTTATATAATAAGATACAACATAATCCATAAATTAGTAGTTATTAATTGGGTTAAATATTTTATGAAAATCTTTTTTGACATAAATATAAAATTAATTCAATGGTTTCAAATTAATTAGAAATGAATATGAAAACTGATTGAATTTGAAGGAAAATATTATAATTTTTTGTTTACAAAGCTGTTTTACCCTAATAAATTAAATTAATTACTATTAGTGAGTGATATTAATTTCATATATATATATATATATATATTATTTTAAATCAAATATTTTTTATATTCATCCAATATATTTTATAGGCTTAAGATAAGAACAAACCAAATATTACACATAAAATTATATATTTTTATATAGGTAGTTTCACCGCCTTTTAATGGAGAACTAATTTTAATTAAAATTTTTGACCATTTAAGAAATTTAATATGTCAAAATTAACTTAATTTTGTAATAGAAACATAAAAATTATCCTATGGTGATTTTTGGGAAATTTTCTACGAAGGTTCATTTTAAATGAATTGTGGATAATACTGAAATTTTGTTCAAAACTATTTTTCATATAATTTTTTATAAGGAAAAATTATGTTTTGGATTATTATAATATTTAATTATATAATATTTTTATCAATTAATCCAATTTCGGTCATTGAGATCAATATCACTTCAAAATTGACAATAAAAACAATCCAAAAATTTGGATGTTTTTACCTCAAAAACCTCAATTGGCATCCCGTATGTGGGATTAAATTTAAATTAATTTCTGCCACTTCTGGGACTGGAATTCAAAAAAATGGAATCCAAATTTTTAGTCATAATTATTTATAATTTTAAATATGTTGAACCTAATTTTTGACCAAAAATATTAATGAAAGTAATTAAAATTAATTAAAATTAATAAGGTAAAATTAAGCATAATAAGGGACTAATCCTCAATATTATGGAGAAAATGTATTATATTCTTGTAAAAATACATTTTATGGCCATATTTAGACCCTATAATCCATTTTCTTTAATTGGTTCTATTATTGGAGCCACTTGAAATTTGAGAAATGTTTATGGAATTACTTCATCAAAATATTACAAGAGTACCACTCCTCCACCACTATAAAAAGGCCTCATATCCTTCCACTTCCTCAGAACTCTAAATACAAATTGGCTCGAAACATATATCTAAAATAGATATCCAAAATCCATAGAACTATCCTAGTATCCCCACATTTATAATCAATCAATCCAAGGAAGCCCTTTGGCATAAACCAAAAGGAGTTACCTGATTATGAGGCAATCAATTTTCTTAAGATTTTTAGTTTTATTTCCATTATCCAGTCCCTAAAATCATCTTATTTCATGATTTTATATAACAATAGTTTCTTAAATGTAATAGTATTTTTAGGCTATGTTTTTTGACCTAAAATTACACACAGTTCCATCTAATGGGTAACAAACATACTGTTTGAATGTACGATGAACAACATCGTCACAAATCACTAATTGTTCATTTTCCCTTTACCACCTTCCATGGTGGAAATTATGATATAAACTCTATATATATATGGTATATATTTTATTTATTATGTATTTATGTTTTTCTACATCTTTTATGACTTATAACCTTATCATTTCCATGTTTTATAAATAAAATAACATTGTTTGTGGAAGTGTGGACTACCACCTCCTCAAAGTGACGAGACTCATTAACGCTATACATGAAACATATTACGAATGATTTAAATAAACCTATTTTAAAAATATATCACAGATATAATAATCTAATAATAATATACATATTTTTCATTTACTTTTCATTCTTTTTATATGACAACGAAATCAAAGTAGTGTTCTTGAGTATGTATAACATACCCTCTCCATTAACGGTGCATTTCATTTATAATCTCCAAACATTATAGATTATAATAAATAAATATTTACTAAATATATATGATAAATATGTCATGATTTAAATTATATATATTATGAAATAATGATCTAATTAAGTTTAATAAAAAATTACAAGTCAAAACATTTTTGAGAAAAGATGGAAATTAACACCCAAAGTAGTGAATATAACGAATAAGTGTTAAAAAATGGGAAATAAAATATTATAAGAAGTTAATATATAATATTATAAACATTATTATGGTTCTGGTATTAGTTATTAACATGTTTGAAACCACAATAAATGATTATAAATACCACACAATAGAAACAAAGGTTAAGGTGTGTGAATCTTGTCTCACTTTTCTTTCTATGAGGCATACACCATGTACACCACTTACATATTTTGTGTAGTGCATATACTTCCCCTTTCGATAAATTATATCATGAAGAATTTTTATTAATAGTATACAAATCCTTATTTAATATTAATTATTACTTAAATGTTTCAAGTGTTATGAGACTATTTGATATGTTTAATTCCTCAAAAACAGTCTTAATGATTATCTTTAAAATCTCACTTCTTTTGTGAATTTTAACATTATCTTAAAAAATTCACATTTTTATAATAATTTTTCATTGGAAATTTCCATGAATATCTATATTCCCAAACAATGGATATTATTATTTCCTAAATCGTATATCATTTTACATATTGTGTTCACTTTGATGGTTATTTTTTTAAATGATGTATTATTAAAAAAATCTATCTTTTACTTAATAAATATACATTTTGATAAGGTATATTGTTTATTAAATATAATATGAATTTTTTGGTCAAGTAATACATTATTTGTTTACTATTTAAGGAAAGCCTTATGGGTTGGGGTGTAGTTAATATAAGCCCCTCGATGCATCGATAGTCTCATGAGATGAATTAGTCGGCCAAATAAAAATAGTTAAACTATAACCTGATGGTAAAGGTATCATGATATTGGGAAACATGAAATCCAATAATTAAGCATTGACTATATTGAGAATTCATTTATTTTTATCCATGATTTTTTGTCAGAATATCTATGGATGCATTTCATTTTAGTTTATTGATTTAATGGAATGTGTTTTATGTTTCTTACCTTGCCATATTAATATTGCCTTCTATAGTTTGTTGAATGTCATGATTTATCATATTTTTACCTTTACTTGTTAATTTATTTCCATTGGTTCATTATTTATTCCACTTTAGTTACCCTTATTGATCATTAGATCTCACCCTTATTATGTTTCCTTTCCCCTAGTTTTGAAGAGGAATACTTTGATTGAGATTAAATGATTCTTATTATTTCATTTGGCTTTGAATCATGTTTTTATTTTATATTCCTAATGTATTATGGGTATCATGTATGTAATATTTCATTCCAAGACTATTAAACTGAATGGTCCCTCAATATTTTATTCTGTGTAATCATTCAAATGTAATAAAATAATGGATTAGCTTCGGGCTTCTAAGGTTAGAAGATTATAGTTGGTATCAAAGGAAGTTTAGAGGAAAAGTTGGAAACTATATTTTGAAAACATATATTTGCGAGAAAACACATAAGATATACTTTGAAGATAAGTATAAAAGAATATCATAGAATTTTGGTAAGGAAGAAATTATGTAGGTATTTCTAGAAATACATCCTATATGTATTCTACAAGTGAGCGTGGTTCTAGAAGTGATGTACCTAGGAGTAACAACTATGAAAAGGTTTGTTGGGCCTGACTCAGTGTAACCTAGTACACAAAAATAGGCCTTAATGTGTACCTCATTATAAACTCTTTAGGGGTTTTCCTAATATAGTTTACCTTTTATTTACCTACCATTATTAAGGGTTTAGGAGTAATGATATAACTAATGAATCCATATTTTTGATTATGAGATAAGCTATGCTTAAATTTCTTAATTCATGTTACTCCAAATTTTGAGTTATTCAATGTTTATAATTTTATGATATAATGCAATATATTCCATTATTTTAAAATAGTTCTTGTAAGGAAGAATGGTATCGATACTGAAGGAAGATGTAGAGATTGAACTACTAAGTAAAACATTATATCTAGTATCGGAATTGATACTATTATCAATGTATTAGGTTACATTAATCAGTTAATGACTCATATCCTTGATAGGATGGAGAAACATATTCCCCAATTAGATTCTATGATGTTGGATTGATTTGTGTGATAAAGTATTCCATCATTTAGTGGTACAACTAATACAATGGTGGGAGAAAAATGGATTAAGTATTTATAGAAGATATTAAGGGCATTAAGAAGGGGTAAAAAAGGAAAATGTTATAATTGCAGTGTATTATCAAAATGAAAATGCAAATCAACGGTGTTCATTGATCTAGAATAAAAGGTTATAAGAAGATATAAAATTCAAGGGATGGAGAACTTTTAAGGTGACATTCTTCGATAAATTCATCCATTATGATTTAAAAATTGAGATTAAGAGGAATTTACTTATATTAATGAAAAAGGAAGAAGTGTTTATTGTGGATTATGAATCTTCCTTTAAAAGGTTATCCGGGTATGATACTTCTTATATATGCATCCTGGAGTGCATGATCAACCACTTCATTGAAGGTCTTAAGAGAAATATCCAAAAGACAAGGGTTGTGCATAATTTTTCATTGTTTGAAGATATATTTTTATGTTCCATCATAACGGTGAATGAATTTTCTAGAATAAATATATTCAAGGGAAACAAATAGAAGAATAATTCATCCAAGAACCATGAAAAAGTCAATGAGTCAAAGAAGTAGGGAAATAAGGATTTTCCCACTTGTGATAACTATGGAATGAATCATCCTAATAAATTCTTGAAGATAATAATATTTTATTGTAAGTGTAGGGATAAGGGTTTCTAGGAAAATAATGAAAAGTGAACAAATAAAATACTAATATTCAGTGTTATAATTGTAATGATATGGGGAAATATGAAAAACAAATTCCTCACGCATTAAGGGAATATACCTTTTAAGAAGATAAAAGATCAATTTTAGTCATATGTTATTGAAACAATCAAATTAGAATGATCTAATGGGATTATATATTTGGCTTTAAGAAATATATTGTAAATGTATTTTTTTATGATAGTACCATCTCATGATTTATGAAATAGGCAAGGATTTTACTTCTTTACTTTATTATTAAGGATTTGAGGCCATATGATGAATGGTTCCAATAAAATTTATTCATTAGAAAGTTATTTTTTTCTTAAAAAATAGAATATCGAGGGAAATAAAACCCTTAATATGTTCCTAATGTTGAAATAATTATTAGAAATGATTGATTTGGATAAGTTATGACTACCTTGGAGCTGATTAATGACTTATTGAAAAGTGTTCTAATCTACCGTTAAAAGAGTTTTCAACACCTTTTGATTTAATGAATATATCTAATAACTTGTTTTTTAATTAAATTATAATGAAGAATGCATGTTTCCAATAAGGATTTATATTAATTAGTATTACTAATATATTTCAAGAGGATATATGATAACGTTATTTAGATTTCTGAAATGTTAAAATTTAGAGATTCTTCATTTTCATTAAAGTCTAATGATAAGTTTGATTTGTAAATTCAGTGACATTTTATCCAATATATTGGAACATAATCTTTTTAAAATGTTAACTATTTATAAAATTGTTTAATTTGATCATTGAATGATATTTTCAAGTATAATGTATTACTTTACCATATGATGCATATTGTGTTAAGAGATGAAGTTGAAATAAATAAATTCTAAATTAAAATAAAGGATTATGTTTATAGAAATATATATTTACTCTTATACGTAGAGAGAACGAATTACTCAAATTTAATAAAAGTATCTTAGAAAAATGATGTCCTATTATAATCATTTATAATAATATCAAGGAACTTTATTCATGCCAA
Organism: Viscum album; assembly: GCA_963277665.1. Classification (NCBI taxonomy): domain Eukaryota; kingdom Viridiplantae; phylum Streptophyta; class Magnoliopsida; order Santalales; family Viscaceae; genus Viscum; species Viscum album. The sequence goes on from OY728151.1 coordinate 1,223,381,519, forward strand.
TGGTTTATAGTTTTGTGTTTAAAATATATCATCTAAACATGTTCTATAGAACTCTCCATTATTACTTTATTGTTAGATTTTTTTCTTATGTATCTATGTTTTAATTTCCAAACTATGATCTCCTACTAGAGAATTTAGTTAAGTTACTATTGTTCTTTCCTTTATCTTTAATTAATAAGAGGTGACATTAACCATTTTTATGATGTCTTTCACTCAAAAATAATTAATTTTCAATCCTTATATTAGTGATATGATGTTCATATTTTTAGGACATAATTTATTTATGTTGGGGATAATTTAATACCAAGAAATCCTAAAGTAAAAACCCGTATATTCAATAGTGTACACGACAAGCGACACAAATAATGTAAAGGAATATAATAACACAATCCTATAAAATATATATAGTATTTTAAATATATTTGATATATTATATATTGGTTAATTCCCACAAGACCTAGTTAACTTTCTTTACATGTAAGAGTGACTTCTTCAAAAGATTACGTTACATGCAAGACTGTGTTTTATCAAATAAAAAAATATTATTAAAATATTATTTAATATAAAAAGATATAACATAGATACTAAATTAGTAGTTTTGAAAAGGGTCAACTAATTTATTAAAATATATGGTTTAATCAAATATAAATTTAATTCAGTGGTTACAAATTAATTAGAAATGAATATGAAAACCTATTGAATATAAAGGAAATTATTATTATTTTTATGTTCCCAAAGCTATTTTACACTAATAAATTAAATTAATTTTTTTAGTTAGTGGTATTAATGTGATAAATAAATTCTATATTCAATAATTTTTTTTATATTCATTCAATATATTTTATGGGATTATGATAAGAAAAAACCAAATATTACATATAAAATACTATATTTTTATAAAGGTAGTTTTCCACATTTTAATGTTTAACCCATTTTTAATCAATTTTTTGACCATTTTATAAATTTTATATGTCAAATATAAACATAATATTTTTAAGAAAAACATAAATATTATCTAGGGGTGAATTTTTGGTATTTTTCTATAGAAGATTTATTTTTATTGAATAGCCAAAAATACTAAATTTTAGATCAAAACTGTTTTAATATAATTTATTTATAAGGATAAATTATGTTTTATATTTTTTTTAAAGTTTAATTAGATAATATTTGTACCAATTAATCCAATTTAGGTAATTAGTATATATTTTATTTTGAAATTTACAACAAAAACATAGCAAACTTTTGGACGTTTTTACATTAAGAACCCGTATTGTCATCCCGTCTACAAGATTAAGTTTAAATTAATTTATTCCAATTATTTTATTGGAATTCATAAAAATAGATTATGTATTTGGAATAAGAATAATATTTAATTTATAATAAGTTAATATTAGTTTTTGACCAAAACATATTAGCGAAATTACTTAAATGTAATTACAATTATTATGGTAAAATTAGTCTTAATAAGGGATAAAACCTCAATCTTATGGGCCCAAATGACTTAGAAAATTGTAAGAAATCTATTTAATAGATATATTTAGACCCTATAATCCCTTTTCTAGAAGTTGTCCCAATATTGAAGAAAATCTAAATGTGAAAAACATGTATGAGATTCCTTTGTAAAAATATTACAGGAGCTCTACTCCTCTACTATAAAAGGCCTCATCTCCTCCCACTTCCTCCCACCTCACAAGAAACATGGGATCGACCAATATCTTATTAAATATATAAAAATAAAAACATACCTTAATCATATTATCTCGTCCTTCATTATAATTCATTTAATGGAATCAATTTAGTGAAAACTAAAAGGATTTACCTGATTAAGAGAAAACAAAATTCCTTAAAATTTTTAGTGTTATTTATATTCTCCAATCAATAAAATATTATTATTTAATTCTTGTATAAAAAAATTATCATAAATATACTAGGATGTTTTAATTTTACAGTTTCTACCTACACTTACCCACGCATCCATCTAATGGCTAACAAACATATCATTTTGGTGTACAATAAACTACTTCTTCACGAAATGGTGATTGTTCATTTTTCCATTACCACCACACTAGGTGGAAATTAGGATTGGAACTCTATTTATATATGTTATATATGATATTTATTATGTATTTAGTCTTTTTTTAATTCTTTTATAACATATACCATTATAATTTTCATTTTTTTATAAATTTGATAACATCGTTTGAGGAAGTATGGACTACATTCTCCTCAAAGAGATGTGACTCATTCACACTATACATGGAAAATATAAAGTTTGATTTATTAATAAAACTATATAACATATAAAACATATTTATTCTACTATAATAATATTATAAAATTTTATCAAATACTTTTCATTCTTTTAATATGAAAAAATAAATGAAAGTAGCATTCTTGTATACGTACGACATACCATCTCCATGAACGATGCATTTTATCTATTATCTCCAAAAATTATAGATTATTGTAAATAAATTTGTATCGAATATATATGATAATTTAGTCATGGTTTAAATTTTTGAGATGATTAAATCATGATCTAATTAATAGGAACAACAAATTTCAAGTCAATTCATACTTGAGAACACTAGGCAATTAACACCCAAAGTAATGAAAATAGTGAAAGAGTGTTAAGAAACAGTTAATAAAATATTATATGAAGTTAATATATTATATAATAAGTTTTATTATGGCACTTTTAGAAGATATTAATATATTTTAATCCATTATACAATAGAACTAAGAGCTCACAATAGAAAGTAATATTAAGGTAAGGGAATCGTGTCTTACCTTTCTTTTCGCGAAGAATACGCCACACACACCATTTACTTATTTTGTGTAGTGTATCATCCGACCCTTTTGATAAATTATATCTTGAATAATTTTTCTTTATGGTATTAAAAATATTCCTTAATAGAAATTATTATTTAAATGTTTCAACTACTATAGGACACTTTTGGATGTTTAAAGATTATTTTCCCAAAAAATGTTCCTAATGATTATCTTTAAAATCTCAAATCCTTTTGTGATTTTTAACTTTATCATGAAAAAATAGATTTATTTTAATAATTATTTAATATAAATTACATTTAATAAATGTATTCTCAAAAAATTAATATTATTATTGGATAAACTGTATATCATTTTATACATGGGGTTCACATTGACAGTTATTTGAGTAACTGGAGAATTATTTATTAATGTGTATCTTCTATTCAATACAAATAATTTTTGATAAGGAATATTGTATATTAAATATATGATTAATGAATTGGAAATGAAATACTTGGGGTAGAAATCATTTAAAGAAAACCCTATGGGTTGAGGACTAGTTAATGTAATCCCCTCGATGGATCCGTAATATCATGAGATGATTTTTTTGGAAAAATCAGAATAGTTAAACCGCCTCTTAACACTAAAGGTATCACGTGACTGGGAAAAATAACATCTGATAATTAAGCACATACTTTAATAAGAATTATATTATTATTTATCCATGGGTTTTTTGACATATCTATGAATTATTTTTATTTTCTATTCATTTATTTAATGAATTTTTTTTGGTATCTTACCATTCCATATTCATATTGAATTATCTACTTATTTTAATGGCCTATTTATCATATTTTTACCTTTAAATGTTAATTTCTTTTCATTGATTCATTATTTATTTCACTTTAAATACCCTTAATGAGTGGTTAAGATCACCACTATTATGTTTCCATTCCCTTGGTTTTAAAGAGGAATCATTTGATTGTGATTCAACATTGTTATTTATCTCATTTTATTATACATCATGTTTTTATTTTATCTTCCCAATTTATTATGGTTATTAAGTATGTAATCTAGATTTCCAAGACTAATAACCAACACTTTACTTTTGGATTTGATTCCGTGTAATTGGGACAATTTAATAAAATAATACACAGGCTCCGGGCTTCTAAGGTAGGGGTGTGTAGATACCCAAGATTGACAGCCATGTACATCACATTTCTTTTACGGAATAATTTATACATGACAAGAACAGATGCCCAATGACCGTATTATTTCAGTGTCTTTGGAAACACAGATCATAATATTCTAATCATGGTAAAATATCTTCAATATCTCCAATAAAGATCTTCTCCATTTGTTTTCCAATGTAAAATATTTATTTATATCTGGGGGAAAAGAAACATATAAAAGAGGGATCTCAGAATACTCAGTTAGGTTAAACAGAGAGTACATAAAACAAACCATAAGCATTTGAAATAGAAACATGAACACAATGTTTGAACATCATAATCCTAAGTCATGAAATAAATCTTGGAAGTATGCAAGGAATAGATCATAAAGGAACATTAACCATGAAAAAATAGAATTGGCATAAAACATGTAATTATGGAAAACAAATAAACACATAATATTATTTACATAGTATCCAAAGAATTGTTTCTAAGACCATCATAGTGGACAAAGTCCATTACTTAACCAGGTTTACTTACCGTTCTATCCATGTATTGCCGAACCGGATTTACATATCGTTCCTGCCCTATATTACAAAACTGGATTTAATTTCCACTCTAGTAATGTCTATTTCTTGAGATATAAATCTTTACCCAATGGATTGGAGGTGGATATAGGTCCCACCCATCTCATAATGAAATCATTCTTACATGTGGTATAAAAACATAAATCATTCATCATAGTATAATCCAATAAATTAAATGGGTTTTCATAAACATCATTCCATCATAACATAATTCATATAGAATACCATTTGATCATTAACACAATAAAATAATATTAATAATAGGTATAGAAAAATAACCCTATTTATAAGGATTCATATTTGATGGAAAATAATTTTAATAAACCACTTAAACTTAGTTATTGAGGAAAATATCCATTTATATTAAAAAATGTTTTATTTTATCAAAAGGCCGCCAAATTTTAAAAGAAATGGATTTAGTTTAAAATTAACTTGAAATAGTTTAGTGAAACTCAGTATTGTGTACCACACAAGCTTTTGAGGAAGGTCACTCTTGCAAGTAAAACAATATAATTCTATGTTTCATGTAGTGTAATAATCCTTTGGTGTTGAGTATAACTTTATCCAAACATAGTTCATTTATACATTGAAAAAAATCTATACTCAGTGTCGCATGAAATGAATTCTATCAAAATAACTTGAAATTGAGTGCTACAAAATCCAAGAATAGTTTTGTGTATACTGAAAGCTAATACAATGTTGAATATAGAGAAAGATAATATTCGTTTAGTATACAATGAAATACATCAATGAAATTAAAAAAATCTATCACATAAAATCTTAGGGTGTTACATTCTACCACCCTTAAAATGAATATCTCCCTCGAAATTCTTCGGGGTTATAAATTGTTTTCTAATTGAAGGTTTCTTTCATGGAAAACCACATCATAAAAAGGGATACTAAAACATCATTTAGAAAAAGAAATTTAGAAATATAATGGCTACCCAAAGTAACTCATACCTGGGCTTCCATTTAGGAGAACATAGGTGGTACGTGAAAACATAGATGTGGAAGGGAAATCTAACTATCGTGTTCTAATGGATAGTGTTAGAGGATAAGGTTTAGATAAGGTTAACTATAAGAAATCCATAAATTTACGATGATTTAAGGGATCATATGATTCATTAGATAAAAAATTACTTGGAAAACATTTTTTGTTTTCACGATCTGTTCCTTAATGTTTAATACTTTTTTATGAGAATAAATACTTACTTGATTTTGGTCCAATCTCACCATTGTTCATGACTTGAAAAATTTCAACTACATAACTTATTTAAAGAAATGAAGTCAAAATTTTCATTCTTGAAGTGTTAGTAGATAATTCAATAGAATGATAGCTCATTCCATTTGTCTCTATCTCAAAAAGGTTAGAACAAGATATCAAATATACATAAGATCGTCTATGGTGAGATTAATCGTACATGTTTCCCAAAATGGTCTTATACTTCATATATCATATGGTTTAAACAAAATAAGACTAATTTATACTAACCAGGGACTTCCCTTAGACCATTGGTAGGTGATAAAGGCCTGTCTCACTTTGGTTGTGGGTTCTATTCTCATATACTTCTCCGACGCGACAAGTTGTCGCTCATCCTACAGGAAATCATTTTTCTAAAAATATACTATTATAACATTCTATAAATAATGTAAAAAAATTATAACCTTAAAAAAATACTATCTGATGTCCAACTTAATCCATTCCAACCTTTAGGATTATCCAAAATACTTCTATCTAATCTCACAGTACAAAGAAAACAATTACTAGAATATTCATATAAATAGTATGTGAATACCATCATTTATCCCCTATATGGAACAAGATATATCTTTTTGGTCATATTCCAAACATTTGAATGAATTAATAATAACTTATCTTGAGTCATGGTAATAACCTAAATAACTATGTATCTTTATTGAAAACATGCATGTTTATTTATTCCAAAACATATTTGATATAGTCTTTAAGTCCAAAAAAGTTGTATACTTCATCCATGATATCATATACCTATTGTAAACAACTGCATAATTAGTTCCAAAGAAATTAGAATCATCCAATTTACTTATTCAAATCCAACATATCATTATAATAACATCATTATCTCAACATGTGGGACATAATAAGGGTTATCATTCCCTTAATAATGTTTTCTCCAAGAATATCACCTTACCATTAAGTCACTTTTTATCTCTATAGAACTATTAAATATATCCTTCGAAAAAATTATATTTAAAAAACTTATATATTTCATGATTCATATAACATTTTCTTTGAATTATGAAATTTATACACCTCACTAATCCATCTTTATTATTAAACCATTACTCAAGATCCATCATCTTTATATTTCTTAAAATATAAATCATTTATTTTTATTTCTAAACCACAATATTCTTAGGTTTAAGGTAAAAAATACGAGAAGAACATAACATAACTTTCACATGTCATTTAAAATCTCTTTATCCTCAGTAGTATTACTAATACTCCAACCATTGTCCTGATTCTCTTCATAATATTTCCACTTAGGAAATTGATCTTAATAATTCTCATAATTTCCACATCTGAAACAATAACGGGTTTACTATATTCTATTTTTTTCTAGATATTGACTAAGATTAGAAAAAAATGTGATAAATACATATCAAAGATTATAAACACATTATTATGTTAAATTAAACAAAATATTTCAATCTATGATATCTTTAGTTTAACCAAAGGATAGTCATGATTATCATAAAAAACCTAGGTTTGTAACCTACACATTACTTATCCTTAAGAAATCCCTATATATATCCTTATATATATCTCTAGGGATCTCAAAAATGGTTTCTCATCCTAGTTTCCAAAGGTTGAATAAACCTTCACTCGGACACCAAATATATAAACCCAATCTTGACATACATGGACATTACATTTTTTTGGGGAATAATTAATACATGACACAAATAGATTCCTGATGACCGTATTAGTTTAGTGTATTTGGAATCTTAGATCATAATCTTCTAATCATGGTGAAAGATCTTCAACATCTTCTATAAAGATCTTCCCCTAAGTTTGCCTACCTAGAACCATTATTTATATGCTGGGGAAAAATCTTAAAGGGAGATCTCATATTCTTAGTAAGGGTAAACATGTGGAACATAAAACAAACCATAAAAATTTGAACATAAAAACCTGAACACAATGTTTAAACATCAAAATCATAAGTCATGAAATAAATATTGGCAGTATGTAAGGCATATATCATAAAGGATCATTAACCATGAAAAAATATCATTGGAATAAAACATGTAATTATGGAAAAAAAATAAACACATAATATGATTTCCATAGTAGCCAAGGAATTTTTTCCAAGACCATCATAATGTAGAAAGTCCATTACTGAACCAAGATTTTTTGTCCTTCCATCCATGTATTACTGAACTAGATTTACTTTCCTTTCTTGTCCTATATCACTAAACTAGAATTACTTTCCGTTATAGTCTTGTCTATCTCAAGAGAAATAAATCTTTAACAGATTAATTTTAGGGAGATATAGGTCCCACCAATTTTATAGTGAAATCATTTTTACTGTGCCAAAAAAACATATATCATTCATCATAGTATAACCCAAGAAATAAAATGGGTTTTCTTAAACATAATTCCATAATAACATAATCCATATAAAATACCATTACATAATTAACACAATCAAATCATAGTAATAATAGTGATAGAAAAATTACCCTATTTAAATAGTTTTATATTAAATGGAAAGTAATTTTGATAAATCACTTGAACAATGTTCTTGAGGAAAATATCTATTCTTATTCAAAAACATATTATTTTAACAAAATGACGCACAATTTCAAATGAAAGAAATTTATTTGAAAACAAAATGGTTATAGTGTAGAGGAAACTTTTTGGAAATATGTGGTCATGAAGATGTAAAAACCCATTTATTCCATATAAGTTAAAAAAACATTCTCCTCTAACTTTTTCTAGAAAAGTAAAAAAGAACCTTGTATGGTAGACAAAAGAAAGATTCCATCCATACCACACAGTAAAAGTTAAAAATGGGTAAAAATTATTTAAAACATACATATAAGAATAATTAAAATTTAATGAATTTTTTTAGAAAAAATGGACATGGATGATAAATATATCCCTAGTAAATACTTATGTATAAACAATCTTTGATAAAAATGAGAATGCAAAATTATCCCATAAGTTTGGTTTGATATCTTTCGTATGAATACAAAAATATTGTATAATGATTTAAATAATGTTTCTTATTTATCCTAGAATCTTTAACATTTTTATGATAAAACGTATGACCATATTATCATAAATTTATTAGAAACATTTCATTTTTACTTGTTATTCAGGTATTAACTACTTTATTTTATTATGTATATTTTGTTAAATAATTTATTATTCATATTTTTAGATTATAATTATATCATTTACATCCTACTATTAGTATAATATATATCATATTTATTTATTTAATTCATTTTTATAATCATGGTTTAATGAATATTATGTAGAACGAATCACATCACACTATAGAGACGGTAAGTCGTACGTACGCATGAGCAACGATATAGTTCCCATAATTATTGAGTGGTATTGAAGAGGATGGTTTATATTATATAAAAATTATTATAATGTTATAATAATCTTATATATTTATTATTTCCACCATTATACCCATCCATGTAAGGTGGTGGTGAAAAACAGAATACACAATGACGTGGAGACAGTAAGTCGTATGTACGCACACACAGTGATTTAGAATTTCATAGGATGGATAGAAGGTAAAATAGGGTTGTTTCAGATTTATAATAAAATATCTGTATATTAGTGAAACTTATGTTATTACTTTATAATGAGACAACTAAATAAGAGGATGTATAAGAAGAAATATCTTTGAAAGAATCAGTAGAAGAGATTACCTCTTCCACGAGGTGCCTCCTTTAAATTTCCTCTCAGGGCCCTAGAGTTTGTCCTTTGAGAAGACCAGAACCTCTAGAATGTAACTAGGGAATTTTAGAAGATAAATTTTTAGGGTTTGGCTAATATTGAAGGCTCAAAATGGAGTGAATATGATATGTAAGAGGATCCATTTTATAAGAGAGATGATGGGAACTTTAGGAAACTCTCAAAAATATTAATTTATTTTAAATTCAAATTTTACTAAAAAAATGAAAATAATTATCTAATTCGAATATAAGATGATGTTGGTTGGAATAAACATCATCCAATAATTTTTTAGAAAAGTTCTGAATATTTTATTTATCCTTATCTTTTTCGTTTAACCCTTATCTTACACTTTTTAATCTTACCGTGATATCATGTTATTTAAACATTATGGGTTAATGTAATTACCATTTCATGTCAAACAACCCACAAAATGTTATTTATGAAATATTTGGAATTATATTAACCTTTTTAGAATATTATATTTTTAGGAATTTAATATAATTTTATTAACTATTTTATGTTTTATGTTATGAATTATATCAATTTTGGACACTATTCAAACTTTACTTTTTTTTATAAATTCATAACCACCTCATTCCTTTGAACCAAAGGAATTAAATCATATATAATATGTCAATGTAATCATGAAAATTTGTGTATGGAATAAAAATATTCAAATTAATTTAAATTTAATATTTATAAATTCTTTTATTCAAATCTTTCATTAATTAGGAAATCACTATATCATAATTGTGTCATAAATAAATATTTTTATATAGTGTCTAAAAATTATAAATAAAATATAATGATTTGGGAAATATTTTTATCTTTATAATGACTATTTATAGACATAGAAATAATTTATATACCCATATATTAAAATCATATTAGTAAAAGATATATGTTTAGGTGATAATTATCTTTACTTTAGATTAATTTTTATAAAATGTCATTTTCATATCCATGTGAAGACATGGGGTCCAAAAATCATCCCAAGGATTCACCTGGTCAGAAATATCTCATCTAATAGGATTAATACATCTGTTATGGTATTTTAATATTATAATAATATTATTTTTTAACAATATTTACTAGATTTACCCTTTAACAACAGAAAATAAAATAAACACCAATGTTACTATTCATATTGTCCAAAAAAAATAAAAGGCTCCTATTCACACAATTGGAACCTTATGATTCAAAATATGGAATCCATTTTTCCAAATTCAAAACATAGAAGTTGCAGTAATTAATTAAAAATTAATCCCAATGTTAAAACCAAAAAGAGGGTTTTTAATAAGTAATAACTATCAAAATATTGACATGTGTTTATGTCCAATATAAAATTGAAATTATCTCCTATTAAAAACATTGGATTAAATAATAAAAATATAACCCAATTATGCTTAAAAACAATTAAAAATAGAATTTAATTGTACAGATAAATTAAATGAAAAATCAGTTTTGAATTAAAATGTAGTATTTTTCACTATTTATAAATTTTTTAATTTTATCAGAAAAATACCAAAAAATCAATTTTTTTTCTGATTCCAAAGAGGAAGTTTATCTTGTCAAATATAAATTATAAATGTGTTAAAATCTAGATTTAAAGTGGGTGGTCCATCAAAAGGTGTTAAAACTGTATTAAAAAAAATACTTCTTTTATCTGAAAAATTGATTTCGTTCTCATATCATGTTCTAGAAAATGTATAAGATGAATTATAATGTTATATAAAATTTAAAATTTGGTTAATAGTATTCATAAAAACTAGTTCATATCCCATTAAGTAATAATATTTTAATAATATATCATTAATTAGTGTAACTCGGTATTGTGTATAATGCAAGCTATTGTGGAAGGTCACCCTTATATGTAATGAAATACAAGTCATTGTATCTTGTATTGTAAGCATACTTTGAGGTTGTGTATAAAATTGTCCAAAATTAGTTCAATTATACATTGAAAACAATCTATACTCAATGTTGTGTGGAATGAATTCTATAAAAAGAACTTGAAATTGTGTGCAACACAAGCCAAGAATAGTTTTTGCGTATACTACAAGTTAATACAGTGTTGCATATAGTGCAAGATAATAATGGTGTAACACACCACACAAGTCATCAAAGAAATTAAAAATAATATATGTCATAAAATCTCAGGGTGTTATATTATTGATTCTTCTAATGTAAGATTTAATCTAATTGAGAAATTTTCCCACAAAATATAGTGATAATATGAATTTAAAAGGTTATTTAAAATAAAGGAATGAAATTATGATGTACTTCTCTGATAAGGTTTATACAAAAGTTATGTGACACAAAAAAAACCAAATAAATTTTATATGAACATTAAAATATTTTTGAAAATATTTTCATGGTTAAAGAAAGTGAGATACAGAGTGAGAGAGAAAATCTTGAAAATATAAAGATGATTAATGAAAAAAACTATTAATGAATTTTTCTGAAAGAGTGAACAATATTTTTAAAAAAATATAGGTTTCGATGATACATTGGAATATTTCACTATTATCAATATATTAGAGAGAATATTCCATGATAGTTATGATGTAAAAATATTTAATCAAGAAGAGAAAAATGATTTTTATATTAATTAACTTTATAATATATTTAATTCTTATAAAATGAGTGATGATCCTATATTTTATATAAAAATTAAGGAGAAGAAGAATATGACATTAAATTCCATAAAAAACCTCAAAATCAAGGAAAATGAGTTTGAGTACTCTAGTGAATCAATAGATAATAAAGAAAATGAAAGAGTGTGAAAGTCGATAGTGGATTTTATTTAAGATAAATTTAGAAATATAAAGGGTATATACAAAGTTAAAATCACATTGATATATTTTATGTGTGGTGATACATGGAACCATGAAATTGATCATCCAAAATTATTGTGGTGAGTATATAGATGATGGTCTTGAAGAAAGTATTTAGAGAAAAAAATGGGATTAAAGCAGTAAGGAAATTAAGAAACCAGGTGAGGGAATGAAAGGGTTTTTATGAAGAAAAAAAATAATTATGTTGAGAAATAAATAGTAATAATTCTATAATAGGATTGTACTATCTAAATAAGTTGTTTATAAAATTCTTAATAACTCCATGGATCATGTTTACAGACACACAGAAACATCAAGTAGTGATGAAGAAGGTGAAGAGACATATATTGAAAACATATTGAAATATGATGTCGTGGAATTTATTGTGAAAAATAATAAACTTAAAAAAGGAAAATAAGATCTTGAAGAAATTATATTAAAATAAAAATGATATAAAAGAATAGTTATTGAAGGAGTTAATTGATTATATTGGATAAATCATGCTTCTAAAGATAAAAATTATTGAACAAGATTGGATGTTAAGAGTTTTTTAAGAAAAAGGTGATGCAAAGGAAAATGAGTTAAAAGTGGAAATATCAACATGTATTGATACTAAAGAATAATTAAATAATATTATTGAACAATGAAATATAGTTATGTAAATAAATTATAAATAATATCAAGCTGTTGAGAATGTTTTCTTAAAATATAGGTAAAATATTCTCCTACCAAACATAAATGTGTTAAATATATTTTAGTAATATTATAAGTTCTCAAAATAAAACTACATATGTTTAGGATACGATGATTCATGATAAATACTCTTCTATATAAAAGGAATATGATGGTAACTTAATAATAAATACTTCCCCAAGTCAATTGAAAAATAAATCATAAAATATGATTAGACAAAAAAAATTCTGTAGATATAACTCAAATCAATATTTAAGATCAAAATTCAAATGTTTTTTTAATTTTTTTGAAATATTTTGGGATAAAAGTTTTTTTCTGGTAAAACATGTGGTTTTATTTAGAGTCACAAAAGGTATGAATTCAGTGGGATAAAATTTCAGAAAAGGAAATATGAAAAAAGAAATAAATAAACACTATACCCAAAAAAGATATTTTATTATTTAGAAGATATTTGGGGATGATTTGAACAAAAATTTCATTATTCAGAAGAATATATGAAAACTCTTAAAAGATAGTGTCCTAAATCTAAAGGTAAATATAAATTTTATAAAATTAGGTAGGAATAATAATCACTAATTATAGAAGTGGATTTAAAATTTAGTAATAATAGGGAGAAATGTATTCATGATAGTGTATATTCCTCTCACATTACCGGAGAAAAAAATACGCTAAAACTTTTTTAAGGTTTTTAGGGAGTATTTTTTAGGTCTCGTAATGAAAGAAACTTGAAAATTTAGTTAGTTGGTAACACTAATATTGAATCCCAAAAATTTAAATATAAAGATGTTTTACTTGTGTAAGGGATTAAACATATTTTTTAAAGTGAAATATAAATTTTTTATGATGATATTTATGTTAGTTTTAGATGAAAATATTGTATTATTAAGTTCATAAAATATATAATAATAATGACAAAGGAAGAAATAATAAATGGTAACCTCTTCCAAATTGGATAACCAAATTACACAAGTTCTTTGATTGAAAAATATGAAAATAAACATTAGAATAAAATAATAGGATATCATGGTGATTTTGTTAGGAAAAAAACATCAAAGGAGGATGTGGTGAGATACTGAACTCAATTTTAAACAGAAATAGATGCTATTTTTGAATTATTAAAAATTTAAAAGATGGTACATGGAAGTCCAAAAAGAGTAGAAACCTAGTCCATTTGGCCACTTGAACCGATACACCCTAATTTATGTGGGACAAGGAGACATCAATACATAAAAAGAGATATTTATTTTCTTATATAAATTGATTATTTTATTAAGATAAATAATGTGATATTAATGAAATATAATTTTCTTATAATGTAGATATTAAAGATAATTAGAATACAAGATCGGAGAAAGTTGAGGGTTTGTATCAAGAAGTTGATAACAAATAATAGAAGGGAATTCACTTGAAATTATTTATAATCTTATATTTCTAATAATGGTATTAAAAATATATATTGCTCATTATAAACCTAAAAAAATAGAGTTATACAAAGGATAAATTGAATATTGGTTGAAATTGGAAGAACAATGCATACTTAATCCACACTATCAAAATTGTTTTGGATATAAGTTTTCTATTGCAATGTGAATATTTAAAATAGTTTCTTTTCACGACATAAATAAAACATACTATATATTAAATTTGGTATAAGAAGAAAGAAACTATGAAATATTTAAATGTTTTTAGTGTTCAATGATTTATGATGATGAAACATTTAGATTTAGGAAAGGCCGATGAAAAATATAATGAAATAATTTTTATCAGATGTAAATCAAATGTATGGGGATAATTTGTTTTCAATAAAATACACTATAATGTTGTTGAAATCTATTATTTAAATATTATTGAAAATAAAATTTGTTTTAATGTGATAGGTGATATAGTTTTTGAAGAATTAGTGGAGGATTACATTTATAATTTTGAAAAAGTAAGTTAAAAGGAAGATAATTATGAACCTAATTATGATAATTCATATTCATATTAGAACAATGATGTTGATGATACTTCTAAAAGTTTAAAAATAAAGTTTTAGAAGATTAAAAATCATTTCAAACATGAAAAAATCAATGGAATTTCGGATGCACTAGTATAGATAAAGAGAAAACTGAGACAAGATAATCAAATGGCTCTTGATTTAGAATTTAAACCACAATAATTTTATATGGTTATAAAATATAACGAGGTGATAAATGATATGAATGATAAGATGTATTAAACTGAAAATAATGATGATTGGGATCCTTTCCTAAGGCCCAAAAAAATAATATTATTAGATCTATGTGGGTATTCCTAAAAGAAACTCAATTATAGTAATGATATTTCAATAAATATTTCTAGATTGGTTTAAAAAGTTTAATCTCAATTAGAGGTTTTAGAATCTGAAGAAACATTTTCACACATTATAATACTAGAGACAACTAGGATGATTATCACTATTATAACACACATACATTTTCAATTTTATCAATTGAATGTGAAATTTTGATTCTTAATTGAATATCATGATGAAGAATTAAATATTGAAAAACAGAATGATTCACTCTTGAAAATGACTATTATTTGGTGTAAAAGTTAAAGAAATCCATGTATGTCTCGAATTAGGACCCTAAAGGGAATCTATAAAAAGAAATTAATTTCACCAATGGAAAAGTGTAAATTAACTTATATTTGAATGAAATGAGAATAAGTAATTTTTATCATTGTTTCTATGGATAACATAATTATTTTGGTGATAAGGAGTTTAGTAGTAAGGAATTTTCAAAACACATGAAGATGAATGTTGATATTTCCTTTCTAGGATAAATAAGTTTCTTTATATTATTTCAAGTTATAAAAATATATAAAAATATTTTATTATATTAGGATAAATATAGAAATGAAATGACTGATAAAATTTTGTATGGATGACTCTAAATAAGTATCAAAACACATAAAAATTGTGGTGAAATTGAGTAAAGAAGAAGCAGTGAGAGGTGTGAATCAGGCAAACTTTTTGGGAGATGATTGGAATATTTAATTATCTTACAACATCATGATTAGATATTTTTTATCTAGTAAAATTATATGATAGAGACAAAATTTATCCAAAGGAATCTTATAGGACAAAATTTATGACGATCCTCAGATATATGAAAGGAACTTTAAGTTACAGTTTTATGTACAATAGAAGTGAATATTTTAATCAATTAGGATTCCCTGATGAAAATTGGGTAGGATATTATAATGATATAATTCAGTATCAAGAGAAAATTCATTTTCATGGTAAATTTATATAAGCTATAACTATTAGAAAAATACTAAGTACATTGTGTACTACAAAATCTGAGTATGTTGTATCTACATGTGCATGCACAAAAATCATTTTCATTAAAGAGTAGTCTAAAAATATGAAGGTGAAAGTATATATGCCATTGAAAATTTCCTATAATAAGCAAAGTTAAATGTATTTATCTATGAATCCCCTACAACACTCTAGATCCCAACATATTGATTTAAAATGTCACTTCTGTAAAGGGAAGTTTATAATTAAAGATATATGGTAAGAATAAATTTTAAAAAAATATTATATTTTTGATATATTCACTAATATTATTCCAATTTAAAAATTTGATGAGTTAAGGCTAAAAAAATGTTCAACAATTCCCTATTATGTAAGGAATATTAATAATACCCCACAATACTTTTGATTTTGTTTTCAAAGGGAGAGAAAGAGTATAACTTGCATAAAAACTGATTTTAGGGATCCAAATATGTTATTCTTGATGAAATGGAGGAGTACTAGCCAAGTTGATTCATGAGGGGAGAATCAAATTCATAAAATAAAAAATAATTTTCACTGAGGGATGAAATTTTCAAAAAAAATTACTTTATCCACTTATGTGGTGTTATGATATTCCTCTCAGTGAAAGGCTATGATTTTATTTATATTGATGAGTTGTAAAATTTGGAAACAAATATGGTCGATTAGAGAACTGTGGGAATTTTTGAATGAGTGATTTAATTTTTTTTATTAAATGTATATAATCATAATTTTTATATCTTAACAATGTTTTTAATGTGAATTTAGTGGTTTAATAATTAAAAATATTTTTATCCTAAAGTTACTTAATAAGTTGATATTTGGAAGGTACCTTTCTAGAAAATAAGCATTAGAAGCATGCATATGTAGAGATGAGGTACTGAGAGGTAAAGATGAGTCTGAGTTAATTAGTAAATGAATATTATAATTCATAAATATATTCTAAGAAATTATAGTTCTAGAAGATGATAGGATGAATCATGTTATGAGTAGTCTAGAGAAGAGTTTCAAATAATAAAAAGAAAAGGCTGTTTGATCTTGATTTGAATCTAAAACCATCAAAGTGCATGTGGTTTGAATGTCTTGATAATGTGTCAGGAAGATGAATAATATTCTTGAAGTTGAATCTAGTAACAGAAGAACCATAATGAAGGAGAAATACTTGTAAGTATAGTTAATGATGATGATCATTTTGGATAATGATAAATTATAGATTTTTCACAATGTTTAAAGTATTAATGACTATTTCAAATTATTTTAAAATCAAAAAGATGATTCATAAGAGGAAATGAAAGTATCATTATTTGGATTATGGATATTATTAGAAGATATGTAAGTACATAAAAAGATCCATATTATGTTTTGTATTAAATTACCCATGTGTTAGGTACTGAGAATTCTAAATTTATTATGTGGAGTTTGGAATATTTTTTTTTCTGGAGATATTGATATCAACAGTTTGGATGATGTGTATATTATATGGTAGAATAACCCAAAAATATTAAAATATATGTTAGTGTAATCCCAAATGATTGGGATTTTCAACTTGAAAATGTCAGGAAATAATTTATTGATATGGATAACTAATAATGATTATACTATGCTATTCCTCGAAAAGAAATTACTAGGACGAATAATCTATGATTAAAAATAAATTTTGTATATGTGATAAAAATATTGATTTATAATTGAATATGAATATTTATTTGTAAATATCAACTTTTTAAAACATTTAAAGGAGGAAGAACAAGAATTTACTAAGAGTATTTTTCAAAATTTTGGAAGTGGGAAAATTCAATGTTAGGAATTACTGGAGCTTTTATTACTGATTTTCAATTGATTTTGCATACTCAATATCTGGTATAAAAGGTTGATAGTGGAGTTAAATAAGATACTCACATGATTGAGAAATAATGACATTCATGATGTAAAAATCCATAGAATTGTGATGAATAATTGAGATTTGGGATATTGAGGTTCCAAAAAATAAATGATCAATGCCATTGATGTTACATAACCTATATATCTTCTAGACATTGAAGTTCCTGAATTAGATATAAAGACCAAATTTTCAACTTTGTGATTTTGGATGGTGTGATTTCATATTTTAAAATTTTTGACAATTAATTTATTGAAGAGGTGAGAATATATTCTTCCCAACAATTCTAAAGGCCCTGAGGAAGATAAATCGTTTAGGGTCAGGAAAATTGGAGGTAACAAATGTCTCTCATTCAATTTTAGACACATTTTTAATTGAAGGGATTTAGTTTAATAACTATCAAGAGAAATTTATTGGGATTTAGTGCTGGGTAATAGATGATACATTCCCATATTTTTTAGTTACATTATGATATTAATGATGAAACATGTACCTCATACTCAACCTAAACAAAACATGGATATAATAAAAAACATTTGTGGTAAACCTTGTAATAATATGGTATTCTTAATGTTGATTAGTATTTTTGTTTCATATGGGTAAGGGTGAGACATAAATTTTAAGAGCAATAAGAAATTATCAAGCCAAAAATTTTAATTTAAAAAATGAAATTTTAAAAAGAGTAATACTGATTTAATATCACCTTCTCAATGATACGTTATAGTCCTATGAACATCACTATACTATCACAAAACTCTTACTAAAGGAATAATATGCCTCCTAAAAATCATTTCATTTATATCTAATATTTTAACTGACCTTTCATTATGGAATATATTATATTATATCACAAAAAATCCCCAAATCAATATTTATAAAATATAAAAATATTATTTATTCAATTGAGAATTATGAAAGTAGTTATGAATTACTGCATAATGTCATGGTATTACCACCCCATAAGACACTTCATAAATTTAATCCAAAATCTAAAAGGTTTTACACACCCTGACATTAATTTTACTTTATTTTACATTTTATGGTGTCCAACCCATGATGAAACATTAAAAACGTGATATCCTTGAAATAAAATTTAATTAATCTGGTTTATCATCACTTCTACCAAACTAAACCCAATAAGAATCTTATCACCATTAATATCCTTGATTAAGGATGGGTTATATAGTTAACTATATTACGCTTCAAAATTTATCAAACAAATCATTTAATAATAATTATTTTTATTGGAAAAAATCACAAATGTTAGATGAACTTCTATAATTTTCCAATGTCTAGAACATATGCACAAATAATATCCTCTCAAATAAAAATACATCACTTTATATTCTAATCAATTTTAAGGTGATAAGACTTATTCATATTTAAATATATCCATGTAATGTTATAAATTCCATCCCATAATCTATATGTAAACCTTATATCCTTATATGAGACAATTGACATATAAAATCATTGAAGATTATTTATTTGTTTACATATAGTTCACCTCGGTCAGTAACTGAAATTGTTTTTCAAATGGGAAATAAATTTATTTATTTCATAAGTTCATCCACAACTACAAAAAAAATAGTCATGTCTCTTTGGGAATATTGATAATATAATCATGAATCCATTGAAAAAACTTTTTATTTCTACATTAAAATCAATAATGGATGTAACAACCTAATCAATTATCAATGATCAATCATTAACAGATGAAAATTAAAATATTTTGAAACAAATTCCCTAATGTACTTATTAATGAATGAACACCAAAACTAGAATTTGATTTCATGATGTATATTATTAGATCTAGAATTCACTCTCGAAATCTAATAGAGAAATCCATTCAAAATATATTTCATAAATTCCATTAGAACCACCTTTCATCCCCATAAATAATGCACTTAATCTAGTGCAACAACCCATAAATCGTTGGTCTCCCTAATACATATGAAATACTTTACCCTATAGTAGTATATATCTAGTAATTAAATAACCTTTTCATGGTTAATCAAAATGAATGTTAGATAAACACTATAGAGAAACAAATTAGTCATTATTTACACTAGTTACATGTGAAATTTTCCCCCAACCTCGTCAACAACCACTGCACTCTAGATTCTATCACAAATTGGGTAGGAATATTCCCACTCAACGAATATTCCACTTCTTTCCTTTCCTTGAAGTTTACATATTAATAAAATGAAATTTTTGAACATACTCAACCCACACATATTGTCTTAGGTTGAGATCATGTTGTTAGAAAATATATCTCAAAATCATACAATCAATGTACAAAATAATTTTATCATAAAAAGGAAATGTAACTTTGTATTAAAAGTTTTAGAAATAAAAGATTAATTCAAATCATGTATATTATTGTTTATTTCAAGGAATATTAGTTACAAAAACCCTATATGCCTTGAATTTTTCTCCTGGTATTAGAACACATACCAATCCCAAACCAGATGTATTATAATGTAATTCATAAGTAACTCATAATTATGGAGTAATTGGAATTATAGTGTAAATAAGTCATTTCATTAATTCCTAATATTATTCTTGAAACTTCAAATTTAACTCAAAATTTACTACCATTTGAGTTAAAACTATTAGGGATGAAGTTTATGTCAAAAAGTCTCAAATAAATGAAATGTAATATCCAAAAAAACCTAGAAAAATATGTATATCAAATTTATTTTTTGGGGATTTAGGAAATCATTACTTCCACCTTCTCAATTTCAATTAAAATCCACTTATTATAATTTATATGACCAAGCAAAAAAACTTCTTGAATCTATAAGTGATATATTGTGTACTTTTCAAAAATCTTATGCTCATATAATGTTGGTATACAATATTAAATTTCTTCCCATCTTATAATTCCATCATTGAATATATCAGTATATAAACAAAAAATATAATGACAAAGGTATCAAAAAATCTATAGAAGACTTGGTTCATCAATAGCATAATCATAATAGGTGCATTGGTAACTGAAAAAGACATCAATTATAATTCATAATTTCCTTATAGACACCAGAATACCAATTTTAGAATATCTTTTTACAATACCCTAACCTGATAATACACATACATAGTTAAAACATAGGAAACCAACAAAATCCCTTATATTATAGAGAAACATTAATTCAGGGTATGTAATAGTTATTATTATTTTTACCTAGTTATGATTTTTATATTCAATAAGTAAGTGAAAATTAACATTAAAGTTCTTGTAAAATAGAATTGATGATACCCATGGAGAAACACTAAGTCGAATGAACCATTTTATCCCAAACTCATATAACCAAAATTTTAATTCTCTTAACTCTTCAAGAGAATTGGGAAATAAAAAAAAGAAAAATGATTCATTCAAGGAATCTGGTTAATGGAAAATTCTACATCCCTTCCCGATGATAATTAAAAAATACCTCAGAAAGAACATCAGATATTTGCTTACTATTAGCAAAAGTAAGGATCATTTTAAACACTATACTGATACAAGTACTATAACTCTATTAATATTGGAATTTCCCTATTAGATTGAATATCCCAGACTCCCTTGAATGCATGGATAAACCCAGTTAGCACACAAAAAGGAAATCTTTAACTATAAAAATTAATTTTAGGCTTGAATCTACTCATCCATTCAATTATAATAATTAATCTAACTGTTCCAATCCCATGTAATAAAAATTACAATAACATTTCCATTTTTCATTTTATTACCAATCTTAATCGATACTTACACCATTTTTAACACATTCACCTAATGTAGTATTAATCTTTACAAAAACTGACATAAACCCAACTCATAATTATAATCGATAAAGAAATAAATAAGAGAAAAATTAATGTGATCCCCTAGTATCAAATAATACAAAAATAATTATATAATTAATCAAAATATCACCTCAAATCACAAAATAATAAGTATTAGTTTTTTCCTCTGATGCCTATTTAGTTACAAAGTGATTCCCATAACTCTTTTAAGATGATGTTTTTTCTTCCAAATGAGGTGTTCCTACTCAACCATTAATCCCAAAATGAGTATAATTTTGTTAATATACATAAATATTTTAACCTTGAACATGGGTTGATTCCCATACACTATTCATATATGAGGATTGGTTATAAAACCTATTTTTATAAATCACATTCCCATATTATAAAATGTATGAGGTTTTATAAATTTTTAATTTCAGTGCCTTATTTCTCTATAATAGAAGCCCTTAAATGGAAAATTTTAATAAGAAACCTAATAAAATTACAAATCTAAATTTCATTAGAATACCCACTCTTAATTTTCCTTCCATCTAAAGAACCTTTCCTTAAACCTCTTTAGGAATAAAGTTACACAAATTTTAAGTATCTATAATATCCACAAATATTGAAACTATTTTAATAAACTCCTTTTCATAACCAGGAAGTTTCATTCAAATAATCCAATATAATAATTCTGTTTACAACCACCTACCAAACCTTTAAACCATAAAAATTTAATTCATTAAAATATCTAAAAAAATATTAAATATGATTAAAAAATTCTGACACATATTCTATGACTGAAATTGTTCATCATTCAAAAATATAAAAACTCCTAATCTCTAGCCAATTTTAATTCATCTGAATTTTTTTATCATAAGAGATATTTTGGAATTGTTTTCAGTAAATATATTTACCTTTACATTACTACTAAAATAATTCAAACCAATTTAAATCTGATCCATCTTGTAATTAAGATTTAAACTTAACCTTTAAAGACTTTGGTGTTCTAAATAACTTTAATTTTAGTATGATCTTTTTCATGCAGTCTTCAACTTATTTCGGATCAATAACACATCTTAATGAAGGTGGATGTTGCATTTTAAAACACAGAGTTTTGATCCATATCTCTTGGTCCATCCTAGTTCGAATCCCTATTAGTCCCTTGGATAACTTTTATAATTGTGTACACTAATTGAGGATTCAAAATATCATTCTTTATCCCCAATTTCTCACATTCTTCAGGAATTATTCTAGGAATAATAACTATATAACATATAGAATAATAAATCAAATCACACATATCCTAAATCTATAATCATGATAGAGACTCCATTCCATACCACATTTAGGTTTCTTCATTTCATATTTTTGGGATAATCCAATTTCTCATTGATTTACCATAACAATTTATGAAAACTCATTATAAATTTCATTGAAAATATTATTTAAAAATAAAATTCCTTTGATTCATTGAAATTATATTTATCACCAATAAAACCCATTTCATTTAAAACGAATTGTCATGTGATTGAAATTTTTTCCATTCTAATGATGGTACATAACTATATTTCAGTTTTTTGATATGTCATTGGTTAAAAATTATAAATTAAAACATTCTACAGGTTTATTATTAAATTTTCATTAACCTATAATTCCTGGTAAATTGAGGTTCACTATAAAAAGGTTATATACATCTTATTATGTGATATTTACAATTACAACTATAATATTCTTATTTCCTATTATAAATCCTCATAATTAACTATATACCATATAATGATACTATTTTTAACATCTTAACCCAATGACTCTAAATTAGATACAAGAAATAGAGTGGTATTTGGCCTCATTTATACTCCCCTGAATTCAATTTGTAGTAAACTATTTTCAAAGTACACATAAATTTATTGGGTAATGATTTTCCTCAATAAAACATAAATGAAATTAAAATTAAAAATGCATGTGAGGTATAAAAATATTTTACTTAAATTATTTGAAATTAATAGTATATGTAAAATATGTTTTAC
Organism: Viscum album; assembly: GCA_963277665.1. Classification (NCBI taxonomy): domain Eukaryota; kingdom Viridiplantae; phylum Streptophyta; class Magnoliopsida; order Santalales; family Viscaceae; genus Viscum; species Viscum album. Next base: position 1,223,405,527 of record OY728151.1, read on the forward strand.
ATGATCTAAATACCAAAGTACATTAACACATAATGACACAAAATAAATATATGTGATTAAATTAGAAGCCAATAAATCCTTGGGTCATGTCTCAAAGTGGATCTATGACTCTCCACTGATAAAGAATAAAATATTTCCCCTTCAAACCCCATTACTAATGATGTACACATGTACAATAAAGTGATAATGTAGGGGGTGAGTATGAAATTAGTAATATTTCAAAAAAATACTCTAATAAATATACATGTATGAGTAAATAAAATAAATGAAATGGTAAATAACAATAATAACCAAAGTAATTATTTCTGTAACATTGATTTTCCAAAAGTATTTAAGAATCAAGATATCATCATACAATATATGAAAACCATTTTCTCAAAACCTACATTATATATAAAATAAAAAATAATCACATCTTTATAAAAATAATTTATAAACCATTTTTTCTCCATGAAAATCCATTTTAGAAAAATTATTATAGTAAAAAACATCATAAAATCCTAAGATTACTATAATATATGGGAGATCCCAAGTTACCCAATATATCTTCCAATATGTTATATTATTTATAATATTAATCCAATTAGTTAATTTCTAGATATATTACCTATGTTGTTAATCTTTATCAATACATAAAAAACTCCCACCAAAATTAGTGTTACATTTCCCCCCTAATATCCCAGTTGTTATTTACCATCATTCATGATCTTTACACCATTGAATCCCCATGGGTAAAACATTATGGTTAAAAAGCATGTCAAAAAAAATCCTTTTTCACTCAAACACTCACACAAAATAAATATAATAAACTATATAAAAATAATTTCATAAAAAACAATCCCTTTCACTGGGTGTTATAAAAAATAAATCTATTTAATTCCACATTTTAAACAATAATATTGTTCATTATAAAACATATAAAATAAAATCTTTTAATGATCAAAATTATTCAATAAAGAAGACATAAATTAGTTAATCTCATAAAATGTATTTAATCCACCTAGAAAAATGACCTTTCATAAAGTCTCCATAAATTCTTAAATTGAGGAATGATTTTAGCCTAACCACTATGTCCAATGATAAAAATTCAAAATAAATCTCATTTCATGATTATAAGGTAAACAAAAATACCCATTTTAATGTATTTTGAAATGTCCATATGAAAATATCTATCAAAGAATGCACACCTAATTATGTTCATAGAACCCATTCCATTTAGAAGAACCTTATAAAACTTTATGTCTATAGAGTGTAGAAAAATGAAATCTATAGATTAAAAGTGCCATGGAGTGGGATGTTCTCTGTACCGATTCTTTATGAATCATGAAATATGTCTTAAAACCATTTTTAATATATCATTCAAGAGAACAAAAAATTAAGTGTTTAATTGCATTTACATACCACAAGATACATTAAATGATTTATAAAAGATATATATAAATACTTATTCCACATACTTTTATCCTCATACTAATATCTCAACCAATGATCACCTTATTTTAACCACACTATCCAAGTTCTACGACCACCACAACCACATGAGAGGTGTCTCAAAAGAATGGAATGAAATTATTATCCTTATAATTTACATAACCTCTCATATGAGATCATATTAATTATCAACAAAGTCTATATTTAATGATTAAATTATTTTCTCATTAAATAACACATTTATAGGTAACTCTACCCTTAAAATCTATAAATTGACTTCATTTAATTTCAAATATATTTTTTATTTCTCTACTATAACTCATGAAATAATTTTTTCAATAATAGTAATGTTGTCTTAGTAGGTATAAGTATGGCATCCTCAAGAGGGGTGGTTAATTGTAGTCACAAAATCAAAATATTTTTTTTCTCCCAATCAAGTAAGTAAAACATTTGAATGTTATAAACTCAAATAATTATATAATTGAAATAAAAAAAGACAGAAAGCGTAATGAAAAACAAAAGATTAAAAAGATAAAAAATTAATTGAAATAAAAACATGTAAACTGATTTGAAAATTAGAAAATAGGGGTAAAAATAGTGAAAGAAATATTGAATGATAATTTTAATAACCCTTAAATGGTATTATTACTAAAAAAATAATAGTACGAAAAATTATTTTCTTTTTAACCTAAGGAATGGTGGTTCTATAAACCAAAACAAGGGTATAAATAATATAATAACCCATAGATGTGGACATCTAAAAAATAAGTAATCTATGGAAACCATTCCATTACAATACATTATCATGATTTGTTATCTTTATATTTTTATATAATTAGGGAAAAAATAAACCAATAAATCTCTTGTCTTGTTCAACTAATGATATTGTTTTACATTATTTAGGAAAATACATAATCTATAACAATCCATAAACATCACTAATAAATCCTCCACAATAGATACTCTTATAGACACATCTTACATTTCAATTTTCTTTAAACTTTGGTAATTTAAAACATAAGAAACGGTTGTGCTCAGATGATAAGTAAGAAAAATATTTTTCTATAAAAATTGAAGATCATAAATTAGAATAATATGAGAATATAAGAAAAATTTGGATACATACAAAAATTATATCCAAAAAATCATATATTGTAGAAAAAGGAATTACATAAAACAAGAACATATCATTGATTTTCAACATATCAAAGAGTCACAACAATGATACATTGTCCAAGAATCCAAAAACTACAATTCTAAATCATACGAGTATAACATTAAAGTAAAGTGCAACTTAGAAAAGGGATATAAACATGGAAATAAATGTATAATGTTGGAATTAAAGTAAGCATAGAAAACCATCACATTGTGATAATATAGAATTATATATATAAGGCCCCAGCCTTAAACCTTACTTAATCTTGAGTTATTACAAGATTACACATTGAAGATCTTTTAAGGTTAATAGTTTTAGAGAATTAGATCATGAAACTTGCATTACATTCCATATTTAAACAAAGTGGTTACATAAAAGACAATATTCATTCTTCCCATCAACGGAAACATATTTGAAAAAAACACAGATTCTTTCTTGACACATCCTTGACACTATCATCACATCATGTACCTTTCCCTTGACCTGTGAAAAACATTTCAAAAACTTGGGATGAGCATAAAAGGCTCAGTAAGGGTTATAAAAATGTGGAAAGGAAACATGAGTTCATATATACATAAGAATGAAATCATACTTTACCCATAAAACATAGGCACTTTAACATACCTCATCAAACCATGAATAAATCAAAGAAATCATAAGTCATAAAGGTAACTTGAGGCATTCATAACATTCTTACGTAGGGAGTAACCCTCTTGGTTACGTTTTGGAATACCCATCACAGTATATTCCCTAAATCTCTTTGGAGAAACCTTAACGTTTCACTCCTTCGCTTTACCCAATGCATTGGAGAGCTATAATGGGCTCACCCGCCCTTAGTTTATCACGGAACCACCCGTCTTCATAATAATTCCCAAGAACCATAACATAATCATATCACATAAAACATGCATAAAGGAAACATAACATTTCCACATTTCAGTCACAAGATATCAATAAAAAACATTGATATAATAAAAACATTATGAAAACCATTTTCAATACCAAAGTAAAACATGGTATTTATTTTTCATTTAAAAAAAGGGTATGGCTTTTAGAGGAAGCTGAAACTCAAATAACGGTCACGGTGGTGGAGAAGTCGTTGTCGCCGCATACGTACGACAAAAACATTCCCTTTTGTCATTTAGTAAAATGATTCGTATAAAAAATATTCCTTTTGGATAAATGTAAATGTCAAAGGGGTTTATACACTGTATAAAAGAAGGTTGTGTATAAAACAAAATATGCCTCAATGAAAGAAGATTGAGACGAAGTCCCATACAAAGTCGGTATCCTTGGTTTAAGGATAAATCAATTACATAATTATGTGTGACAAACGAATACAGAAAATATAAGTGGATATTAAGTGTCAAATAATCAAAGGTCTTTCACACATATTCAAAGGATGACATATTCAATAACTACATGTTGAACCCAAATAAATCGAAATTGGGTTAAGAAGTTCGCTTGACAGCCTAACGGCGTCACATCAAAATGAGTTGATGAGAGATAAAAAAAGGATATCTCATCACTTGGACATAAAATTTACATCAATAAGGATATATGAGAACATATCCCAACATAACCATATGTAAAATAAAAGACCCAACAAAAGAAGTCTTTTAAAAAGAGGAGGGTGAAAGGTTCCCTTACTGACATGGGTATCTTTCGAAACATACGCCCCTTGAAAGAAGAACAATACAACATTGATGTAAATACTCATAAATGAAATAATATTACACAATGAGTAAAATAATGGTCAGTACATACACCACTCAAAGGAAATTGTGGAAAATGTAGCATAAATCTCACAGGAATAAAAGTGAGATGAAAAATCCCTTACGAAAACTCGGCAGCCTAACGGTGCCACTTAAAACTTCCAAAAATGGATTGATGAGATCAAATAGGGTATCTCATCACATTAACATAAAATGTACAGAAAGAGGAATATAAAAGAACATCCCCCATCATAAAAAAGAGGAGCTTAAAAGAAGTGACATAAAGGAGAGTACTTAAAGAGAAAGAGAGAGGTTAGATCTCTTACGAAAATTCGGCAGCCTAACGGCGCCACTCAAAACTTCCAAAATGGATTGATGAGAGGAAAATAGGGTCTCTCATCATATGAAAATAATAATTACAGTAGGAGTAATATAAAAGAACATCCCAATCATAAGAAAGATGAGCTTAAAAGTAATGACATAAGAGAGTGTACTTAAAAAGAAAGAGAGGTGTAGGATCCCTGACCTCAGGTCCGACTTGACTCGATCATTCTTTAACGTCCTGAATAATAAACTTGAGTTAATTTAAACTTTATTAATAACCTTTTTCTAGTTCATTATTCCTTTTAGATCACTTATTTTCATGTTATAAACATTATGTAATCATTTAAGTTAATAATGTTTGTTTTGTCGATATTTGGTTCTTAAGTCGAAAGTGGACTTCTTACAATTACATGTTGTTTGTGTGGTCAAAGGTTCTTTATATCCAGAATGAAATTCCTGATTTGGATAGCATATATATCATATATATCCAGAATATACATTTATTTATAATATTACATAAACATTTAGAGGTAAGAAATGAAATGCACCGTTCATGGAGACGGTAAGCCGTACGTACGCATGAACGCTACTTTCATTTCTTTGTCATATTAATGAATTTAAAACTAAATGAGAGGTATGTATATTTTAATTCCAGAATTATATTCATCATTTATATGTATCATTAATCATATATATCCATTATATACATGTACTTATAATTGTACATTACATTTGGGGATAAGAAATGAAATGTACCGTTCATGGAGACGGTAAGCCGTACGTACGCATGAACGCTAATTTAATTTCTATATCTTAATTTAATGGAAAGAAATAATAATGATATATAGGTATATTATAATTCCATTATAACATCATATATAATAACATTAAATCCATCCTTTATATGTCCCACATATGGCATTAACAAATCACATCACTTTGAGGGGGCGATAGTCCACACTTCCTAAAATGAAGATATCGTGTATACCCATAATGGAAACAATAATGGTATGACATAAATGAAAAATACAGAAGCCTAAGGAAATAATAAAAATATTATATATCATATATAAAAATAGTGACATCATAATGTCCAACTTTGTAGGTGTTAAATGAGTATTGAACAATCATCGTTTCGGGAGGCAGAATTTCGCCATCCATGGAAACCGTATGTTCTTTAACCATTTTATGTAGTTGTGTGAGAGTGTAGCACGAATAAATCTTATAACAACATCATAGTATATTGAAGATACTGGTTTTGTTACAGAAGAAGTAAATAAAAAGAGTTTTGGGGGTTGGAGAAGAAAAATAAAACAAATGAACATGAGAGAATGAATTACCTTTAAAAGTGTAACTCCTTTTGATTTGAGCCTAAAGGCTTACTTTGAAAGGATTCTGCCCAAAGGGAATCCTCTAGGATGAGGAGAGGGATGTGGATAGAGTAAATGGGCAGGGGATGACCGAGCCAAATGCTTGAGGAGTGTGTGAAATGAGGTAGAGGTGGGGGCCTTTTATAAGAGGAGAGGAGGGGCACTTTTGGAAATCATGAAACTATTATTTTATTTTCAAAAGTGTTTCGAATTTATAAGGTACCACATTGATATATTTCAAATATAAGATGATAAGGCTTCGAAATATTCCCATAAAATAGTTTTTGGACAAGTGTAGGTCTTAGATTTTATATTATCGTTTCATTTTATTAAAACTGTTCATTAATGAGGTCATTGTTGCATCACCATGATGTCAAAATTAATTTAATTTATTTAATGTCTAAAAATTTAAAAAAAAATATCCTGATGTAGGAAATCTTTTTATCTTTCCAAATAGTATTTATAGACAAAAATATTATTAGTATATCCCCTTCAAAATTTTTTTTTAGTAAAACAATTTATGTTAGTGTCATTTTCACCTTTATTAAAAAAAGGCATTAAAGTCATTATCTCACCCAAGAGGCTCCATAGGGTCCCCTAAATCGACCCATGGGGTATCTTGGTCAGCCATGACTCATCCAATAGGGGTAGGACAAGTGTAATGGTGTTTTCATATTTTTATAATATCATTTTTACCTTAAATTACACTAATTACCTCTAATCGCGATTAATGAAAAAAAGTTACTATTCACCAAAAAATTATTTTCATCCCATTGAACCGAATTATACATAATAATGACAACCATGTATGTCGTATTTTTAAAATTCAATACACATTAGTGGTAAACTTTCATTTAACTGAAAAATCAGTTTGCTTGATTACCACTTAGTGGTTTCACTATTCATCAAAAATTGGAGTTTTTCAGAAAATTACCAAAAATTCATCCTGAGCTATATTTGATATTCCAAATTCAAAAATGATGCCTATTTTAAAAAATTCAATACATATAAGTTGCATTAATTAATTTAATAATTAATTCCCGCTGTCAAAACAAATTGCGTGTTTTTATGAAACAAAATGTATCAAAAGATTGACACTAGTTTAAGTCCGATTTCAAAGTGAAATTAATTCCATCGACCACTATTGGATTAAATGGTAAAAATATATACTAATTTAACTTTAAAACCAATTAAAAAGATAATATAATCATATAAATAAATTAGATTAAAAAGAGGTTTTGAATTAAAATACAACATTTTACACTATTCATTAAAAAAATGAACTTTATCGGAAAGATACCAAAAATTTACACAAAGTAAATTTTGATGTCCCGATTCTTAAGAAGAGTTTTATTTGGTCCTATAGAATGTATAAGAGTGAACAAAAATATATTTAATGATGTTTTGCCATCAAAAGGCGATAAGTGAACCTTTAGTGAAAACTAGGGCATATACGCCTAAATTTGAATTCTTTCCCTATTTTAAGCCTTTATCTTTTATTGGATATATCTAAAAACATTTATAAACATATATAATCATATTTTAGTTATTTCTATCCATTCCGGCCAATACAACGGCTACATGTTAACTACCATTTAATATAATATTATTTTATTATTAGAGTGCAACGTAAGATTTCCAAGAAACTCTTTGTTGGGTGTTGGGTACGCCATCGAGCATAGCGTCCCCTTTGAAGTCATATTAATACTTTATTCACAAATATGGGTATATATGAAAATTTCATATTTTTTATTTACCTGGGGTGTTACATCCTTCCCCCCTTTTGGGAATTGCGTCCTCGCAATTTTTCAAATTGAGCTTGGAAACATCCTTGAAAGTCCCACATCGAAAGAAGAGTCGGTAAAACAATCACTTTAAAATAAAGAAAGATAAGTACAAAGGTCACCCGAGTTAACCCATAATATGATTACAAGTATGAAAACATGGACATGGAGGAGAAAACATAGGGTCATGTTCTGATGAAGAGTGATAGAAAACATGTTTAGGATAAAGTTAACCATGAGAAAATCACAAACATGTGATGGGTTAAACGGTATTCGATTCCCTAGTAAGAAAAGTTAATAGACAAAATTTTTTTAAGATACTTTTTATTGGGGAATTTATTCATAAGGAAACATAATCACATATCATGTTGACTTTCAACTTTTATTAGATTCCTTACACAAACTCATATTTTCTCTAAAAGGCGAGTATTTAGGAAGACTTGTTCACATTAAGAGTACTATAATCAACTTTTAGAGAATCAAATAATCCACAAAAGAGAACTATATACTTCCCATGTCTTTATAATTTAACCAAAACCAAAACCAAAAAGGCTAGTACAAGACCAGATAATCCAGAAAAGGATAACCCTTTATAAAAAGAAAATCTATTCTTAACCTCCAAAATTTGTCCAACAAAACCCAAAGTGCAATGAGGACCATTAGATAAACAATTTGTCCATAAAATTATTCAATGTAAACCAATCTAAGATTGAAACCCAAATATTTGAATGATTTAGTCACATAGTCTTCCAAGTTAAATCGTAACATTTATCTCCAAACAACATCAGTTGCTCCTAAAGTCTCGTATTGAAAAGTAATTAACCTAATCACATATAATCCATGATAGGTTAATCATTTTCATAAATAACCGAAAATCAACTTACTCTTAATTCATAAAATCATATAACTAGAGATAATCAGTCAAAATAACCAGGGAATTAACGTTGTCCAGTGGTAGGCAATAAATACCAGTCACACTTTGGTTGTGGGTTCGATTCCCGCAGCATTGTCTGACGCGACGGGTTGTCACATGGTCTGCGTGTTGTCCTTTTTCCAAAACTATATAATTCTGAAAACATTTCCCAAAACGAGATAAAATCTTCAAAAATAAACATAACATATTTTAACCTCAAGTTTATCTCATGCCTTTCATTTTCCATCATAACATATAATAACCCATAATTACCTCAAAAGTAAGGATCATATAAACCCTAATGGTTACCTTTTTAGTTATTACCTGAACTTCCACATCGATTGGTCATCTCATACATGATGCATTATAGAACATACCAAGGTTCACGTGGTTGATCATGACTCCTTGATAGTTGGTTTAGAACAACCACGAGTTTCCTCATTGAATATCCCATTTCATTGAGTCTCTTAATCAGAGAACCACCACAGTTTCCTTCAAACCAATTGTCACTTTAGTGCCGGCGAGATCCAGCCATTCACTAAAAATAGAAATGTCAGTGTGAGTATATCAACAAAACCATCATGTACTAATGAGGAAGGTAAACACTAAGATATACTTACTCATTCACTTTATCTAAAACGAGGACTCTTTCTGAAATCCTAACCATTATGGTAATGTCACTTATGCTTAGAGAATACCCTAACCTCTAAAGTTATATAAACCGACCTTTGATACCAACTATAAGGCCCCAGCCTTAAACCTTACTTAATCTTGAGTTATTACAAGATTACACATTGAGGATCTTTTCAGGTTAAGAGTTTTAGAGAATTAGATCATGAAACTTGCATTACATTCCACATTTAAACAAAGTGGTCACATAAAAGACAATATTCATTCTTCCCATCAACGGAAACATATTTTAAAAAATAAACCGATTCTTTCTTGACACATCCTTGACACTATCATAACATCATGTACCTTTCCCTTGACCTGTGAAAAACATTTCAAAAACTTGGGATGAGCATAAAAGGCTCAGTAAGGGTTATAAAAATATGGAAAGGAAACATTAGTTCATATATACATAAGAATGAAATCATACTTTACCCGTAAAACATAGGAACTTTAACATACCTCATCAAACCATGAATAAATCAAAGAAATCATAAGTCATAAAGGTTACTTGAGGCATTCATAACATTCTTACGTAGGGAGTAACCCTCTTGGTTACGTTTTGGAATACCCATCACAGTATATTCCCTAAATCTCTTCGGAGAAACCTTAAAGTTTCACTCCTTCGCGTTACCCAATGCATTGGAGAGCTATAACGGGCTCACTCGGCCTTAGTTTATCACGGAACCACCCATCTTCATAATAATTCCCAAGAACCATAACATAATCATATCACATAAAACTTGCATAAAGGAAACATAACATTTAAACATTTCAATCACAAGATATCAATACAACACATTGATATAATAAAAACATTATGAAATCCATTTTGAATACCAAAGTAAAACATGGTATTTATTTTTCATTTAAAAAAAGGGTATGGCTTGTAGAGGAAGCTGAAACTCAAATAACGGTCACAGCGGCAGAGAAGTCGTTGTCGCCGCATACGTACGACAAAAACATTCCCTTTTATCGTTTAGTAAAATGCTTCGTATAAAAAAGATTACTTTTGGATAAACGTAAAATTCAAAGGGGTTTATACACCATATAAAAGAAGGTTGTGTATAAAACAAAATATTCCTCAATGAAAGGAGATTGAGACGAAGTACCATACAAAGACAGTATCCTTGGTTTAAGGATAAATCAATTACATAATTATGTGTGACAAACGAATAAACCAAATATAAGTGGATATTAAGTGTAAAATAATCAAAGGTAATTCACACTTATTCAAAGGATGACATATTCAATAACTACATGTTGAACCCAAAGAAATCGAAATTGGGTTAAGAAGTTCCCTTGACAGCCTAACGGCGTCACATGAAAATGAGTTGATGAGAGATAAAAAAAAGGATATCTCACCACTTGGACATAAAATTTACATCAATAAGGATATATGAGAACATATCCCAACATAACAATATGTAAAATAAAAGACCCAACAAAATAAGTCTTTTAAAAAGAGGAGGGTGAAAGGTTCCCTTACCGACATGGGTATCTTTCGAAACATACGCCCCATGAAAGAAGAACAATACAACATTGATGTAAATACTCATAAATGAAAGAATATTACATAATTAGTAAAATAATGGTCAGTACATACACCACTCAATGGAAATTGTGGAAAATGTAGCATAAATCTCACAGGAATAAAAGTGAGATGAAAAATCCCTTATGAAAACTCGGCAGCTAACGACGCCACTTAAAACTTCCAAAAATGGATTGATGAGATCAAATAGGGTATCTCATCACATTAAAATAAAATTTACAGAAAGAGGAATATAAAAGAACATCCCCCATCATAAAAAAGTGGAGCTTAAAAGAAGTTACATAAAGGAGAGTACTTAAAGAGAAAGAGAGAGGTTAGATCTCTTACGAAAATTCGGCAGCCTAACGGCACCACTCAAAACTTCCAAAATGGATTGATGAGAGGAAAATAGGGTCTATAATCATATGAACATAATAATTACAGTAGGATTAATATAAAATAACATCCCAATCATAAGAAATATGAGCTTAAAAGGAATGACATAAAAGAGTGTACTTAAAAAGAAAGAGAGGTGTAGGATCCCTTACCTCGGGTCCGACTTGACTCGATCATTCTTTAATGTCCTGAATAATAAACTTGAGTTAATTTACACTTTATTAAGAAACTTTTTCTATTTAATTATTCCTTTTATATCACTTATTGTCATGTTATAAACATTATGTAATCATTTATGTTAATAATGTTTGTTTTGTTGATATTTGGTTCTTAAGTCGAAAGTGGACTTCTTACAATTACATGTGGTTCGTGTGGTCAAAGGTTCTTTATATCCAGAATGAAATTCCTGATTTTTATTGCATATATATCATATATATCCAGCATATACATGTATTTATAATATTACATAATCATTTAGAGGTAAGAAATGAAATGCACCGTTCATGGAGACGGTAAGCCGTACGTACGCATGAACGCTACTTTCATTTCTTTGTCATATTAATGGAATTAAAACTAAATGATAGGTATGTATATTTTAATTCCAGAATTATATTCATCATTTATATGTATCACTAATCATATATATCCATTATATACATGTACTTATAATAGTACATTACATTTGGGGATATGAAATGAAATGCACCGTTCATGGAGACGGTAAGCCGTACTTACGCATGAACGCTACTTTCATTTCGATCTCATACTTTAATGGAAATAAATAATAATTATATATAGGTATATTATAATTCCAGTATAACATCATATATAATAACATTAAATCCATCCTTTATACATCCCATGTATTCCATTAACGAATCACATCACTTTGAGGGGGCGGTAGTCCGCACTTCCTAAAATGAAGATATCGTGTATACCCATAATGGAAACAATAATGGTATGCCATAAATGAAAAATACAGAAGATTAAGGAAAGAATAAACATTTTATATATCATATATATAAACATTGACATCATAATAGCCACCTTTGAAGGTGTTAAATGACTATTGAACAATCATCGTTTCGAGAGGCAGAATTTCGCCATCCACGGAAATCGTATGTTCTTTAACCATTTGATGTAGTTGTGTGAGAGTGTAGCTTGAATAAATATTATAACAACATCCTATTATATTTAAGATACTGGTGTTGTTACAAAAGAAGTAAATAATAAGAGTTTAGGGGGTTGGAGAAGAAAAATAAAACAAATGAACATGAGAAAATGAATTACCTTTAAAAGTGTAACTCCTTTTGATTTGAGCCTAAAGGCTTCCTTTGAAAGGATTATTCCCAAAGGGAATAATCTAGGATTAGGAGAGAGATGTGGAGAGAGTAAATGGGACGGGGATGGCCGAGCAAAAGTCTTGAGGAGTGTGTGAAATGAGGTAGAGGTGGGGGCCTTTTATAAGAGGAGAGGAGGGGCACTTTTGGAAATCATGAAACTATTATTTTATTTTCAAAAGTGTTTCGAATTTCTAAGGTCCCAAATTGATATATTTAAAAGATAAGATGATAAGGCTTCGAAATATTCCCATAAAATAGTTTTTGGACAAGTGTAGGTCTTAGATTTTATATTATCGTTTCATTTTATTTAAACTATTCATTAATGAGGTCATCATTCCATCATCATGATGTCAAAATTAAATTAATTTATTTAACGTCTAAAAATTATAACAAAACTACCCTGATGTAGGAAATCTTTTTATCTTTCCAAAGAGTATTTATAGACAAAAATATGATTAGTATAACCCCTTCTAAAAATTGTTTTAGTAAAACAATTTATGTTAGTGTCATTTTCACCTTTATTAAAAAAAGGCATTAAAGTCATTATCTCACCCAAGAGGCTCCATAGGGTCCCCTAAATCGACCCATGGGTTGTCTTGGTCGACCATGACTCATCCAATTGGGGTAGGACAAGTGTAATGGTGTTTTCATATTTTTATAATATCATTTTTACATTAAATTACACTAATTACCTCTAATCGTGATTAATGAAAAAAAGTTACTATTCACCAAAAAATTATTTTCATCCCATTGAACCACATTTTACATACTAATGACAACCATGTATGTCGGATTTTAAAAATTCAATACACATTAGTGGTAAACTTTCATTTAACTGAAAAATCAGTTTGCTTGATTACCACTTAGTGGTTTCACTATTCATCAAAAATTGGAGTTTTTCAGAAAATTACCAAAAATTCACCCTGAGCTATATGTGATATTCCGAATTCAAAAATGATGTCTATTTTAAAAAATTAAAAACATATAAGTTTCATTAATTAATTTAATAATTAATTCCCACTGTCAAAACAAATAGCGTGTTTTTATGAAACAAAATGTATCAAAAGATTGACACTAGTTTCAGTCCGATTAGAAAGTGAAATTAATTCCATTGACCACTATTGGATTAAATGGTAAAAATAAATTCTAATTTCACTTTAAAAACAATTCAAAAGATAATCTAATCATATAAATAAATTATATTAAAAATAGGTTTTGAATTAAAATACAACATTTTACACTATTCATTAAAAAAATGAACTTTATCAGAAAGATACCAAAAATTTACACAAAGTAAATTTTGATGTCCCGATTCTTAAGAAGAGTTTTATTTGGTCCAATAGAATGTATAAGAGTGAACAAAAATATATTTAATGACGGTTTTCCATCAAAAGGCGATAAGTGAACCTTTAGTGAAAACTAGGGCATATACGCCTAAATTTGAATTCTTTCTGTATTTTAAGACTTTATCTATTATTGGATATATCTAAAAACATTTAAAAACATATATAATCATATTTTAGTTATTTCTATCCATTCCTGCCAATACAACGACTACATGTTAACTACCATTTAAAATAATATTATTTTATTACTAGAGTGCAACGTAAGATTCCCAAGAAACTCATTGTTGCGTGTTGGGTACGCCATCGAGCATAGCGTCCCCTTTGAAGTCATATTAATACTTTATTCACAAATATGGGTATATATGAAAATTTCATATTCTTTATTTACCTGGGGTGTTACATCCTTCCGCCCTTTTGGGAATTGCGTCCTCGCAATTTTTCAAATTGAGCTTGGAAACATCCTTGAAAGTCCCACATCGGAAGAAGAGTCGATAAAACAATCACTTTAAAATAAATAAAGATAAGTACAAAGGTCACCCGAGTTAACCCATACTAGGATTCCAAGTACGAAAACATGGAGATGGAGGAGAAAACATAGGGTCATGTTCTGATTAAGAGTGATAGAAAACATTTTTATAAGAAAGTTAAGCATGAGAAAATCACAAACTTGTGATGGGTTAAACGGTATTCGATTCCCCAGTAGAAAAAGTTAATAGACAACATTTTTGTTTTAAGATACTTTTTATTGGGGAATTTATTTATAAGGAAACATTATCACTTATCAGGTTGACTTTCAAATTTTATTAGATTCCTTACACAAACTCATATTTTCTCTACAAGGTGAGTATTTAGGAAGACTTGTTCACATTAAGAGTACTATAATAAAGTTTTAGAGAATCAACTAATCCACAAAAGAGAACTATATACTTACCATGTGTTTAGACTTTAACCAAAACCAAAACCAAAAAGGCTAGTACAAGACCAGATAATCCAGAAAAGGATAACCCTTTATAAAAAGAAAATCTATTCTTAACCTCCAAAATTTTTCCAACAAAACCCAAAGTTCAACGAGGACCATTAGATAAAAAATTTGTCCATAAAATTATTCAAAGTAAACAAATATAAGATTGAAACACAAATATTTGAAGGATTTAGTCACATAGTCTTCCAAGTTAAATCGTAACATTTATCTCCAAACAACATCAGTTGCTCCTAAAGTCTCGTATTGAAAAGTAATTAACCTAATCACATATCCTCCATGATAGGTTAATCATTTTCATAAATAACCCAAAATCAACTTACTCTTAATTCATAAAATCATATAACTAGAAAGAATCAGTCAAACTAACCAGGGACTTCACGTAGTCCAGTGGTAGGCGATAAATACCAGCCGCACTTTGGTTGTGGGTTCGATTCCCGCAGCATTGTCCGACGCGACGGGTTGTCACACGGTCTGCATGTTGTCATTTTTCCAAAACTATATAATTCTGAAAACATTTCCCAAAACGAGATAAAATCTTCAAAAATAAACATAAAATATTTTATCCTCAAGTTTATCTCATGCCTTTCATTTTCCATCATAACATATAATAACCCATAATTACCTCAAAAGTAAGGATCATATAAACCCGAATGGTTACCTTTTTAATTATTACCTGAACTTCCAAATCGATTGGTCATCTCGTACATGATGCATTATAGAACATACCAAGGTTCACGTGGTTGATCATGACTCCTTGATAGTTAGTTTAGAACAACCACGAGTTTCCTCATTGAATACCCCATTTCATTGAGTTTCTTAATCAGAGAACCACCACAGTTTCCTTCAAACCAATTGTAACTTTGGTGCCGGCGAGATCCAGCCATTCACTAAAAACAAAAATGTCAGTGTGAGTATATCAACAAAACCATCATGTACTAATGAGGAAGGTAAACACTAAGATATAAATACTCATTCACTTTATCTAAAACTAGTACTCTTTCTGAAATCCTAACCATTATGGTAATGTCACTTATGCTTAGAGAATACCCTAACCTCTAAAGTTATCTAAACCGACCTTTGATACCAAATATAAGGCCCCAGCCTTAAACCTTACTTAATCTTGAGTTATTACAAGATTACACATTGAGGATCTTTTCAGGTTTATAGTTTTAGAGAATTAGATCATGAAACTTGCATTACATTCCACATTTAAACAAAGTGGTTACATAAACGACAATATTCATTATTCCCATCAATGGAAACATATTTAAAATAAAACACAGATTCTTTCTTGACACATCCTTGACACTATTATCACATCATTTACCTTTCCCTTGACCTGTGAAAAACATTTTAAAAACTTGGGATAAGCATAAAAGGCTCAGTAAGGGTTATAAAAATATGGAAAGGAAACATGAGTTCATATATACATAAGAATGAAATCATACTTTACCCATAAAACATAGGCACTTCAACATACCTCATCAAACCATGAATAAATCAAAGAAATCATAAGACATAAAGGTAACTTGAGGCATTCATAACATTCTTACGTAGGGAGTAACCCTCTCGGTTACGTTTTGGAATACCCATCACAATATATTCCCTAAATCTCTTCGGAGAAACCTTAACGTTTCACTCCTTCGCGTTACCCAATGCATTGGAGAGCTATAACGGGCTCACCCGCCCTTAGTTTATCACGGAACCACCCATCTTCATAATAATTCCCAAGAACCATAACATAATCATATCACATTAAACATGCATAAAGGAAACATAACATTTCCACATTTCAATCACAAGATATCAATACAACACATTGATATAATAAAAACATTATTAAAACCATTTTCAATACCAAAGTAAAACATGGTATTTATTTTTCTTTTAAAAAAAAGGGTATGGCTTGTAGAGGAAGATGAAACTCAAATAACGGTCATGGCGGCGGAGAAGTCGTTGTCGCCGCATACGTATGAAAAAAACATTCCCTTTTTTCGTTTAGTAAAACGCTTCGTATAAAAAAGATTCCTTTTGGATAAATGTAAATTTGAAAGGGGTTTATACACCGTATAAAAGAAGGTTGTGTATAAAACAAAATATGCCTCAATGAAAGGAGATTGAGACGAAGTCCCACACAAAGACGGTATCCTTGGTTTAAGGATAAATCAATTACCTAATTATGTGTGACAAATGAATACACCAAATATAAGTGGATATTAAGTGTAAAATAATCAAATTTCATTCACACATATTCAAAGGATGACATATTCAATAACTACATGTTGAACCCATAGAAATTGAAATTGGGTTAAGAAGTTCCCTTGACAGCCTAACAGCGTCACATCAAAATGAGTTGATGAGAGATAAAAAAAAGGATATCTCATCACTTGGACATAAAATTTACATCAATAAGGATATATGATAACATATCCCAACCTAACAATATGTAAAATAAAAGACCCAACAAAAGAAGTCTTTTAAAAAGAGGAGGGTGAAAGGTTCCCTTACCGACATGGGTATCTTTCAAAACCTACGCCCCGTGAAAGAAGAACAATACAACATTGATGTAAATACTCATAAATGAAAGAATATTACACAATGAGTAAAATAATGGTCAGTACATACACCAATCAAAGGAAATTGTGGCAAATGTAGCATAAATCTCACAGGAATAAAAGTGAGATAAAAAATCCCTTACGAAAACTCGGCAGCCTAACGGCGCCACTTAAAACTTCCAAAAATAGATTGATGAGATCAAATAGGGTATCTCATCACATTAACTCTAAATGAATGATTTTTAATGTATTATTGGATAAATATCCTTAATAAAGTATAAAATATGTCAAATGATGTTTATGTAAGTGAAAGACACTTTTTATGAGCATTATAAAAATCAATCTTGAAACAAGGAATGTCCTTAACCTTTTAAAAATATTTTTTTAAAAAATAAATATTTTATGAAACAAGGAGGATTATAATTTCTTTTAGATTCCATGAATTTAAATTGAGTGAGTTTTATATAAAAGGAAAAATGTGGAAATTATGGGTTCAAAGAGAAATTCTTAAAAAGAAAATCTTTTCACACTTTTAGGAAGACAAACCATACAAAAAAGTTTAAAACCTTATTTAATATTTTTAATAAAAATAAAAGTTTTATAAAATTATCATAATAAATCATTGAGGAAATTAATTAGTTCATTCAAAAAAAATTCAATTAATAATTAAAATAGAAAAGGGAGGTTGCTGACAAAAAATAATAGACAATTTTGATTTAACTTAAAGGGAATACATTGGTCAAAATATGAGTCAAGGGGAAATGAAAATTTTAGGGGAAATTTAAAACACCATGAAATAAAAATAATACAATTTGTTGTTTTAGAAATAAAACCAATTCCCGAAATTAATTATCTTTCAACAAAAAATCATTATTTTAAAATAATATTGGCTATAAAACTCTTACCATTTGAGTAACATTTTAATCAAAAACCCTTAAAGAGAAACCTTGACATTGATATTAAAATATTAAATAAAATATAATTAATGATATATTATTTCAAATGGTTAGTTTATTCACCATATAAGAAAAAATGGTGAATAAAATCAAATTTTTCTTATGGATTCCAAGAATGTGAAAAAGAAACACCTACAACCTCGGTATCCTTTAAATCAAATACTATTTAAAGAAACAACATGGAATAGATCATCAAATCCAATGACTTCCAAGAAAATGGTAAAACAAATACATTATGTAGTAATCATACTATATAAAAGATATCATGGTGCATAATATAAAATATATATTAGGATATTAAATTTTAGACAAATAACCCCTAACTTTAGTTCCAAAATTCCATTAACGTACTTGAATATCTTATATAACCAAAATAACTATCATAATAACCCATTTAATAAACTTATTAATATATTTACCCTTTGATAAAATTAATTTATTATTATTCTTGGAATGAATATTAGTTTTTTATTATCTATTTTCTATATTGGGTGTGAGTAATTCTGATCATTTTGAATTCGTTTCACAATAGAAATGTTATTATTCATTCATCTAAAAAATTTGTTTATTAATAGATCAAAAATACATTAGAATTGATTATTTATAATTATTTAAAATTTTATAATTTCATTCAATGTATTTTTTGGTTATGATCCATAAGTAAAAAATCAACAATTTGTATGTTTAGTTTATTTTTAACGAACCTACATTGGCATCTTAATTAATATGTTTTATATTAATGCTTAGACATAAAAAATAAAATAAAATAATTATTTAATTATTTTTATCACATTTTATCCAAAATTAAAGTCACACATTCATCCATGATAATGTTATATATCACCATTCATGTAGGTGGTTAGACCGACCATAACATAAACATACCATAATTAATGGATGAGTATGGTTTTGAAAGTGGTATATAATAACATTATTAAAAAATAATAACTATATATGTATATATATATATATATTGGATGTGAATCATATTTTAAATTTTTTCAAAAAATAATAATAAACTGGATAAAAAATGTGAAACAGTGCTTCATAGAGGCGGTAATCCGCACATATTCACCATAATTGTTTTCTTTTCGCTACAATCCTTGTATTAGTGAATCAATAACTTAACCTTTAGAACATATAGATAATATTAATACCTTTATTAGGAATGGGATCAAATTAGTTTCTCAAATTTATACAGAAGCATCACTTTTGATTCTTGAATTTTTTTTATGTTTGATGTTGTTCTATGGATTGGTATATGTACTGAAACCTTGAACGAAATGAAAATAAGAAGACCACATTGACTAGATACATACAAATATTCTTAGAAAAGATGGTAGAGGTTATAATGTGTTTATGATTTTTCTGTGCAACCCCATCCGACATCATCTACCTCCATACCACCATCTACCTCTAAACCACCATCTACAAATAAACACAGTCACTCCTCGACAACACCACCCACAAAACAAAAATGTGTACCTTAGCTAATAGATTGTACTTGTATTTTTGGATGTATGATGTTATTTCGTAGTAATTAATGAAATCCTTCTTTATTTTCCTTATTTATCTTGTGTCTCTTAGATATTATTTTCATTTAAGGTTACTTATCTCTATATTTTATTTAAAAAAACATAATCTTGTAATAATTCCATAATTTAGTTTAAAAATATAATTAAATAGTTCATATATATATGTGATACATTAAAATGTTTTCTATCTCTCTTATCATTTATCTTTGATGAGACAAAAATGGGTAGAATAAAATTTTAAAATAGAAAAATGTTATTCCAAAAATATTTTAATAGAAAAGGGAAAAAGTTATTTAAAAGGGAAAGAGGTTAGTAACCAAGAGGGATAACACTATATTAGTAAAAGATGTCGGTTTATTTATGTTTAATTTTTTTTAAAATTCTATATTTAATACCTACTATAATACTTATTTATTTTTATGAGTTTTATAGGTTTCGTGAGCATTAAAATGGGGATATTTTTTGAGCACTAATGTGGATCCAAAACATTCCATGTACTTTAAATTTTTATGATCTCAAATAACCTTTATAATTTAATTATAATCATGTTTTACATGTGTTTTTATTATTTACTATTCATTTTTAGGTGTTTGGCCATAAATTCCTCTATATATGGATTCTATACATTCTGAATGAAAATTGATTAAATCTGAAAGTTTTCCTTTATGAATGTTTTTGGCTAGGATGTGGAATCACCTAAATTGAAATTTTCTATGTCAAAAAGATTAAAATCATAAGGATTCACATATGTAATCATTCATCTATGAAAAAAAAAGTGCTATTAATATCGGCGAAGATAAAGGGGGGTCCCCTTAATCAGCGCTAAAACAAAGCCCTGATGAAAGGGGCCTTTTATCAATGCTAAAACAAATCTCTGATAAAAGGGTCGTTTATCATTGTTTTTCAGCTATGATAAAATTCCTCATTTATCAGTTCTTTTTTTAGCACTGATAAAAGTTAAAAAATTTAAAACAAATTAAAAATATTAAAAAAAATTAAAAAATATTTGTAAATCGGATGGGGCTTTTTACAGTGCTTGCCCGACCATTTATCAGTGCCCCCACCCCACCCACTCCCCCGCTAGCCCAAGCCATGACACCCCATGTTTTATCAACCCATTTTAGTCTCCTTTAACAACGCTATATCCCCCCGCCCCAAATTCACACATGGGCACACCCCTGCCTACCTCTACCAGGTTTTGAACTCAAGACCTCCCCCAATGCACGCAAAGCCTTTACCACTACTCTAATTTGATTTGTTCTCCAAATAGTGATATATATATATATATTTATTTATATTTATTCATGTATTAATATAAATTTATATAGTTGTATTAATATATACATATACACACATATATAGTTATATTTATATATTTATTTGTATATTAATATATATATATAGTTAGTTATATTTATATATGTATATATTTATATATTTATTCGTATATTAATATTAAGTTATATATATTTATTTATATATATTTAGTTATATTTTTTTATCCATTTATTTATTCGTATATTAATATATATTTATAAGATTAGTTTTCAATACAATTATAAAATATGTTTTGTTTTGTGTGTTTGTAAATAAATACATATATACAACACACACACACACACATATATATATATGTGTTTCTTTAAGTATAATTATACATATTTATATATATATATGCATATAAATATGTTAGAATATATATATATATAATATCAGTTCGTTAATATATAGACACACACAAATAGACACACACATATTCTATAGGTACATATATAGTTAGATTAATATATAGGTATATAAATATTAATATATTGGTATTTTAAATAAAATGAATATTATTTATTATTTAGATAAATCTAATATATTTTATATGTAAATATGTTTAATTATTTATTTAAAAAATCAATTTTTATGTGTGAATATATGAAAAATATGTACATATTGTTATATATTTGATTATAAATAGTATTGCATTATAAAAAATGATAAAATTTTAAAGACATTATATTAATATTAATGTAATACCTTGGAATAAATTCAGTCCCCACCAAAAAAATCCAACAATACCCCCTTAAACTTGGCTGAAAATTCAAAAAATGTTAAAAAAATTGGGATATCCAAACTAATAACTCAGTTTTGGAGGCCTTATGGGCCTTTTTTGGCCTCAGAAAATGTGGCCAAGGCTTTTCCTAAATCATTTGTGTGTAGAGATCATCACAGGCTTCAATTTTCTATGCTGTTGAGCTCAAACGGACACCCGGATCAAAAGTTATGTCCGTTTGAAGTTCGAGTTGTGTTTTAAACATATTTTGGATATTTTTTAGTTTTTTGTTTATTTTTATAGTCTTCAAATTGTTATTAAATGACTATTACTCCATAATAATTAGAAAATTATTAATTAAAATTTTTTAAAATTTTTTTATAAGCCATTTTCACTAAATATCTTATATATTATGTGTAATTGTATATTTACACTGATCAAAAATATATTTAAAATTATATTTAAAAAATATATTATATATACATATATATCAATATAAATATATCTATATATTTAAATATTAATATATATTTTTTAATGAATAATTTTTGGAAGCATACCCTTTATCATCACTTAAAAAACGATGATAAAGACCCCCCTTTATCAGCGCCACTAAAAAAGTGCTGATAAAGGGGTACCCTTTAACAGTGCTAAAAAAAGCACTGTTAAAGGGGGTACCCTTATCAGTGCTAAAAAAAGCACTGATAAAGGGGTACTTTTATCAGCGCTTTTTTAGCACTGATAAAGGTACCCTTTATCAGCGCTTTTTTTATCACTAATAAAAGTATTCCCCTTTATCAGCACTTTTTCATTAGCGCTGATAAAGGATGGGGTTGGCCTTACCTAGTTTTGTGGTAGTGTTAACATGAGTAATTATATACTTAAAATAGTTCAGTGAATCTCCTATTCTATGATATAGGATACATCAATTTTGGTAAATCTATCACGCAATGAAAATAGATACATCCCATCAATTCATCTATATAAAATTCATCTACAAGAATAAAATGCTTATGGTATTCAATTCAGACACATGAATAAAAATTAGCAATATGGACTCAGATCATCACATCATCTACATGGTGTCAATTCAACAATTTAGAAACATGTATTTATTTCTGCATATTTGCTACATTTGGAAAATAGTTGGTATTTTTTTACCATTGAATCACTCAGGTGATGTTTCTAATACTATTATAAAAGTATTAAATTATCTATTTCCTCCTTATGATAATGTCAATAATAATAAAAACCATGTATCAAGATAGAAGATAAAAGAAAAATATTTTATTTGTCTATTTTACCATTTCAAATGAGTTTAATGAATAAAACATGTCACTAATCACTATTTTCTCTATGAATCAAGCATACTATGTTTAAATAATAGGTGGTGAATGTATTTTAAACAAGAGGTAATAATAGGTGTGTGCGAGCACAATATTATTCATGAATAAAATATTAAAAAAGAACATATAGAGAATTATTCTCTCAGAGATTCAAAACAATAAATTCTTTTTCCACTAAAATAAGACAAAAGATGTCTCGACTTATCATCTAGGATTATCATAAATCTTTACTATATGATAGAATACTCTCATGGTGATATTTACTCTTTGAATTATTTCTCTCTGAGATATTTCTTTTTCTGAGATGTTTCATGCAGCTATGAGATGATGATTTTAAATAATTCAAGTTTTTAAATTTCATTGTAAATTATTCCTATAAATTAATCTTTTAAGGATATGCTTACAAATCTATTTTTTGTGGAGATTTTATGAAATCTCATGTACTTGTACAATTTTTCAACTACTAGAACTCAGTTATTCTATAAAACCTCACTAATTTGAGGTATGTTTCCTTTTTATGTATTTTTATGGGTTTATTGTTCTTGGGATGAGTAGAGAAGAGTTTGGGAGAGTTTTGGAATGGTTTTGAATAAGTTTTGGAATCCTTATTAAGACTACACACTTTGAGGAAGGTTAGGGAAAACTGTGTGAGATTAAACCGTGTGAGTAGTGGGGTTACGCATGGATTGTGCATGCTTTGTATAACCATGTGAGGATACCGCACAATATTCTCTTTTGAGGCAGCAGAAGGGGTATGGTTAGTGTACGATTTGTTTAACCGTGCGAGCTAACCCTGCAACCCTATAAAAATAGGGGTTTAAAATCCGATATTAGCTGGGATTTCCCAAAAAACACTGAGACTCTCTCCCACTCGATCCTCACATGGTATTTATTCCTCTCAAGGCCTTATGGTGCTCTCAGAAACATTTTGAATGGGATTTTAAGGGGATTTATGGTGGTTTGTAGGCAATTCATCTTGGGTTAGTCTTATCTCTTGGTTTCTATTTGGTTTTATCTAGATATACTCTTCCCTCTCTCTTGGTTTTTTTAGATCTACATCTGTTGTTTGTATATATAGGTTTTTTAAATTGTTAAATGATGATATTAGGTCTTTTTTATGTTAGGGAAGAGAATCTATTGCGGTTTCGGTGGTGCATTTTCCGAACATTTTTGTTTGGTTTCTTGTGGTTCGATTTCGTGAGAACCCAAAAGGTAGGTTTATTCTCCCTCGACTCCACATTCTTAGAACTAGATTCCTTGTTCCAATTACTTAGCTTCAATTTAATTACTTTGTTATTTTTATGTGATAAATTGGTTAGAAATTCATTTGGTAATGATTTGGGGATTTTTGAGAAAAAGGGGTTTTTCAGGGAAATGTTCTTGTTGAAGGATTTTAAAATGTTGATTTTGAAGGGGAAACTATGTCTCTTTTATACAAATCGTTTTAGAAAATGATTTTCAATAAATGGTGTTTCTTTATTGAAATGTTATATGACATGGATGACACTTCAAGAGATTGTTTGATTATAAAATGGTTATTGGCTCGTTATTGTGTCATTAGAGTGTTATGGGCTTGGTTATTGGTTTTTACATGTTATGTTTGTGATTAGAATAATGTGATGTGGGTGGGGAGTACCACTAAAAAAATTTAATGGATAATTGATGTAAGGGCTACCATCAATGGATAAGTTGGTGGGAAGTACCACTAGTTTGGGAATGATGTAAACGGGTTTTGACAGGAACTTCCACCTTGCTTGTTTGGTTATTATGTGTTTCTATGTAAGATGGGAATTTTTGGTTCCAATGTGTGACGAAGATATGGATTATAGAATATTCAGGGTTTTCTCTTATTTCAAATTTCTTGGTAAGGGTATGTTTGGCTTGTGGAAATGGTTGAACTATTTAATGTTTTATATAAAATACTTTATATAAATATGTAAACAGTTTTATCCTAGTGGCATGTGTAGGGATGTAATTTTTAGAAGACCCACTGAGTATTTTTAATCACCCCCTACATTGGAACTTTGGTTCTTTTTCAAATGTTGTGTTTCAGAACACAGGTAAGAGTAATGAATATCATTTTTCTTGTAGTTTAACATGATGCTTTGGTGATGTTGTGGTTTTTAAAGAAAGGAGCTTAGTGTGGAGCTATAGACGATGTCCCAGTTCAATGGGGGTATTCTTCTTTAGTATTCTACTTTGTACTCTGATTTTAGTTTTGTGGTGTTGAACTTTGGTAATTATTAAAGAACAACATGGTTGTATTTAGGCAATGTATGGTTTGAGTTGTTATGTCAGCATACATAATATAGTTTTGTTAGTAGTGGATTGTTTGGTAGGTTGTACAATTCAGAAGGTAAAATTGTTACCCAAGGCCCTATTCATTAATTTCCAGCCTTTAGTGCCCTGGGTATATTTCATAAGGCCCAGTAGAATTCCTCCACCCTCTCAAGCCAATGTGATGGGGTGGGATGTTACACATGTAGTCCCTAGGAAAAGGTCCGATAGTCCCCAGTTAAAGGATTGGACTAGTTAAAATCCTCACACTCATGGAAAAGAGTGGTGGTGGATTGGAATGATGGGCTTTTATTCCCAGAAAAGCTATAAATGATTGTATCCCCATTTCATTTATGTTTTTATTTCTGATTTTTGTTTTATAAAAGAACATAAAATCATTCAGTCATAAACAAGAAGAGGATAAGTTTCTATGGAAAATAAAACATTAAATGACACACTTCCCCCTCTCTTGAGTCTTATTATGATCATACACTAAAAACATAGACTTATAATAAGTTATACAAATCCTCATATCTTAGGGGAGGGAAACATAAGAAGGGGTGAGACGAAAAAGACAGTAACAGAAAAACTCCTCAACATTTCTTCAAGTGTTAAATCATAAGTATAGGGGGACACATGAATATAGGGGAAATATATTATTAAAATAGCATGAAATAATAATAATTCTATATAAGTCATGAGAGAAGGTCAGGTATTCTTAAATGAACAATCATGTACCATGACATATGAGTGTGAGAAAATAAACTAGGATAATAGATCATATTCATAGTAATATGTCATAGAAATATGGAATAACTAAAATATATCATAAAATAATGAACAAAGATAAAATGATAATTTCCACAAAAAATCACGTGAATAATGATATAAACAATCATTTCCATCCAGCATCATGTGAAAAAATATATACATGATCATTTCCACACACAATCATATGAAGAAAAATATTCATGATCTTGTCCAATCATAATAATGTGAAAAAATTGATATGTGGTAATTTACACTAAAAATAATGTGAATAAGTCTATATGTTATCATGTCCATTCATATCCATGTGAATAGTAAATAACATGATAATGTCCACACACAACCCTGTGAAAAAATCATTATGTAATCATGTCCACATTCAACATTGGTGTCTCATGAGATACGAAAACATAACCAATTAATTGGAGGGATATATATGAACCCTTACATTTATCATCCATACAAATGTGTGTTAATAGAAAGTAATCATTCATCACATTATAACGAAACCTTGGAAATAAAAATGGGTATCAAAATATTTCTCGATAGTATTACTAAAATGTTTTTAAAAAATATAATCAGTTGATACCCATAAACCAATAACTCCAAAAGTGTATTTATAATAAATATTCAAAGGGAAATAACCTCTAATAAAATAAGGACTTTAGGGATAATGAAGAAAATTTAAATTAAATCATAAAATAGTTCTTGATAAAACACTTTTAATTTTTTCATAATTGATGATGTTATGAGTCACTTTGATAATTAGTTTTTGGAAATGTCATTTTAAAGAAATTTAAATGAAATAATTTTTAAAATAAACATTATAAAATAATTCTGAATAATAAATCAATTTATAATACATAATGGTTACAAAAATGTGAACTAAAAATACTTTTAGAACTTTTATTTTTAAAAATAATAATTATAATAGAGCCATGAAAAAGAAAAAGTTTGAAAAAAGTGAAGTGAAATCATGAAAAAAACATACTATTGGATAATAAAATTCAATAATAGTTATTTTAAATGAAATATATGTTATCAAATGAAATTTCTATTGGAAAATAAAACATTGATTTAGAAAAGATTGATTTTTTTTAAATATTTTAAAATAGTAGTGTTGAAAACCCATATAGTTGAAAGGTTTAATAAAAATACTTTAGAAAAGTTGATATAGGAAAAAAGTAGTAACATGTGACAAAACATAATTTGGTTCCCAAATATAATTTTAATCAATAATGTTAATGAAAAATATGGTCATGGATGAAAAATCACTACTAAAAACAATAAGAATTATTCTTAAAAATTTCATACATTAATATGGAAGAAATTAATTGAGGTGGAAGAGTTGAATAAAAAGTATTATTTTCCATAGAGAAAAGGATAAATTGTTAAATTAAAATATTATGGTGAATGAATCTAGGAAAAAAATAAATAATTTCATGTTGAAACATTATAACTCATAGAAGAAGTTTTTTTAACAATATCCTTTATGGCTTAAGAAACATTTTTATAAAATCCCATTGAAAGAGAGATTTTGAAATTAAATTTCACATACCATGAATAAAATATAAATTATGATATGATATGTAAATTAGGTAGTATATACATGATTTAAATTAAATTATTTTCATTAAAATACATGAATGAAGAAATCTTATTAATATGAAACACCCTAACCGTAATGGTAACATAAAAATCAAAAGAACATAAGAGGGGTACCACGAAATGGATATTTAAATATCATAAAATGAAATATATTAATTATACATGAAGGTAATGGTGTAATGAATACACCATATAAACTAAATTATGGTACACAATATCAAACATGTCTCATGGATTTAAAAATGAGATAAAGAATTCATTAAATTGTATTCTTTCTTAGTTAGTTATTATCTTTTTTTCGATATTGGGTATGAGTAATCCTGATAATTTTGAACAAGATTCATAATAGTAGTGTTATTATTCATTATTACAGATAACTTCATCATTAACATATTATTCAAAATATAGTAGTAATTTATTTTCAAATATTAATTGCATTCCATTTCATTAGGTGAAATACATGGATATGGTTCATGAAAAAAGAAGTTTTAATGAACTAGTTCCAACATGTTTAATGATAAAAATTGATATATTAAAAAAATATTAAATATTAATATAAAATTTTAATAATAATTAAAATAATTTAATTCATTTATTATGAAATTATATTATAATTATATAATAGTCCTTAGCTATTCAGGGTTTAAAAATTATAATTTTGTCCACATAGGGGCCAAAATCCGACCCAAATAAGATCGTGTCATAATGATTTATCAAGTAAAGACATTTTTTTATATAATATTAATATAAATTTTAAAAATGACCAAACATTTCATTTATATAATTTACCATTATTAAATTCATTCATATAATCACCCATGTATGGTTTTGATGACAAATGAAATTCACCATTCATGGAGGCAGAAATCTGTAATACATAAGATTAACGATTCCATTTATTAATGAATGAGTTAAAATAATGGTGTATGGTAAATTATAATTTTGAGATATTAAAAAATTCATTCAATTATATCAATGTTACCAACCATTAAAGGTGGTGATGAAAAATGGAAGAGGTCATTTCATTGAGTTAGTTGTCTTTTGTACGCATGATTAATGATATTTTATTTCTTTAAGTGAGAGAGAATAAATAAATAATGACTATTAAATTAATATAATAAAACTTAATTATTACAATTAATTTTATTTCATTTTAGGACAATTTTTAATTTAGGGTTGGAAGTGAAAAATTAAGAAGAAAACATTAAGGATTTTGCATTACTCACGTTAAGAACTCAAATTTTCTATTAAAAGTATCCTTGTAAATGAAGGGATTGGGAAAAATTATTGAGACTAAAGGTTTATAAACATTAGGGTGGTTTCTAAGAGATTAATTTATTAGTTTCAGGATGAAATTATATTATATAAGGGTGAAATAAATGAGTTAATGTTTTCACATTTAATAAGCAATGAAAATGGAACTTTTGTGAAGTTCCATTATTTTCAAAAATAGAAAGACACTATTCACTAGTAAATGGATCAAAAAGTGATAAGTAATAGATTTTATGTTAATGTAATGTAAAAAATTCTCATATACCTATTTTAACACACGTTTTAAGCATTATTCAATACTTTCTACCCATTGATGTTTATATTTTAAAATTTTTGTTTTTTCAATGATAACTAATTTTTACCCAGGTAATTTTTATTTGATAAAAAATATAAGGTAAACCCTCTTGAAAAGATTGATTGAATTGATAAAACATTAAAAAAATATATAATTTTATTCATTTTATAAATAATCGATAATAAAATTTTAAATTAATATATTTAAAATATTAAACAGCTGTTTTGAAGAAAACAACATACTTTTTGAACATTAAGTGATCTTAATATTATATATTATTGATTAAAAATTTATTTTGTGATAATATATATATATATGTTTAAAAATTATATTAATGTCATTTTTTTAATATATAAATTTATTTTATTAGATAAAACTTAGACAATATTAATAATACAATTCTTTGAATGTACTACTTTTACCATTATTGTGGTCATTGACATTAATATTAGTATTAATACTTTCATACATTAAAAATGAAATTTAACATATCATATATTATTGACATTTTGATATAAAATATAAAATATATTTTTTATATTAAATTTATTTAGGTGATGATAACTAATTTTTAATATAAGTGAATAAGAACTAATTTTAGGAGTAAAATACTACTTATGTTTATAAAATAGTAAACATAGGATTTAAAAATTCATCAAAGTATTTTGAAATGATATATTTTAATTTTGAAATAAATATTTTCATAAATTAATTTTAAAAAATCTTTTAATTTTATCTTATTTTATGATAATATAAAAGTTATGGAATCAAGGAAATCATTATTTTTTAACTATTAAACGAAAAATTAATTATTTTTTATTAAATATAGAAAATTCACATGAGGATAATTTTTTTATTTGCAATTAAAAATTAGAGTTTATTTTTTAAAATTAATATTCTAAATTTATAAATTTATCATTTTAAAGAAAATTCAATATAAATAAACAAAACCATCTTTTATTGACCAATAAATTTTTAAAACATCAAAGAAAAATATTTTCAATAATGAAACCCCTTTGTAATTTAGCATAAAATTGTGTGCATTTGGGGAAAAAATGTTTGATTGGAAATACATCTTAATAGAAGTAAAAACTATTCCAAAAGATACATTTTTAGGTTTTAAAAATTTTAAATGCTTATAAAAATTATCCTTACCAAATGTAAAATTAGATAGAATATTTTAATGACTACTAAACTCCAAATTTACATCTAAAATTATGTTCTAGTTATCATTAATTGAAAAGCATTTAGTTTTTACATGTATCTTATAATTAAGCTTAGAAATACAATCATTTTATTTAGAAAAATACTCTTCAACTAAATTATAGAACTTTTTCAATGATTTTTTAATCTTTTTTTCTTCATAAATTTCACATATCTAGTCATTTAATCTAATTAAAGAGAATAATAATCAAATTTTGATAATATTTTATTATTTTCATCATTATAAGCGAAATAAAATTCTGGTTCTAATGATACATTTATAAGAAATTCATCTTTTAACATTCCCATGAAACATTTTTTATTTTGAGAGGATTTATCATTAAATACAATAATCTTTTAGGTATTTTCAATATCAAGATCACTATTTTTGAAAGAATACATATCTTGAGTTGAACTGTATGTGTCATTTATATCTCTAAAGGCTTTCTATGTTTTCCTTTTAGATATTTTACTTTATTATGTTTATTTAATCATAATTTTATGATAACATTGTAAACCATGACTAGGTCATTTAAACTCATAGATTAAAAAAATTTTAGTATCCTTCTGATCATATTTCACATTTATATCCATTTAATTATAATTTTGAAATTACTTATTTCTATAAATTCTATTCACCTATCTTAAAAATTTAATAAATTTCACCTTTTTTGATATCCAAATAAATACAATTAGAATGGGTTTTTTTTGTTATATTTGTATTAGTATATTTCTATGTGGTGGATCCAAATGGTAAATCTCAAAAAATTGAAGAAGATTAACATTGATAATATTATTTTCCTTCTTAGTATATATTTTATGGATACGCACTTATTTAATAAGAATGAAAATATTTTCACCATGAATAAGATTTTTTAAATCCTTAGTGTCATCTACATATTTTCTTTGTATTAAAATTATTTTTTAAAAAATATCAATTATTTTATCTACTAGATGATTTTAATTGATCTTTTTCTCATCATGTTATTAAATGGTATTTCTAATTTCTATGAACCTATGGTGTATCTGAGCCACCAATTCTCCAGGTCGAAAAACTTCATGACAGTCAACATGATGTGAAACTCTTTTAGTTTATAAAACATTAGATATCCCAAACTGTGTAATATCTAATATTCTATAAATTTCATTCACTACATCACATGATAAAATCAAACTAATGATGTTTCACAACATTGGTCATAACAAAACATTTAGAACATTATAATCAACTTGATATTCAAATTTCTATTCCTACATAAATGATGATACCTATTTATTTGAAATTATATAATTTCCAGTCAGTATCCAAAAATGATCCACACCTGTATTGATAAAAATAAATTCATTTTATATCCCCGATATTCATAATTATCACCATCAAATATTTATGGTTAGATCATTATAAAAAAATGTTATTATCGGTATCTCTACAATAATAAATAAAATACCCTCCCTCTGGTACAAGTTAGTGTAATAAAACTAATTTATGCTCCTATAAACAAAAAAATTAATATATAACAAATATATTAAGGACCTAATATAAACTTTTGTTCTAGTAGGTAGATTTATGGAAACTACAAGAGGTTGGTGAATTGTGGCCTTCGAGGTAGATAACAAATTTTCTCCCACTCGATTAATTTAAATTTTTAGAATTAAAAACTATGTATACTCTTAGTAATGAAATAAAAACATAGTAATCATGGTGAAAAATAAAATATTAAAAAGTTAAAAAAATTATCTGTGTACAAAAAAGTAAATAAATTTTGAAATTTGCAAAAATAATAATAATAAAAACAATGCATAATGTATCGGATTGAAATACACATAACCCTTAAATGATAATATTATAAAATTATTCTAGTTATGAGAACTCCTCACTTTTAAAACCATGTGGTTGGTCAGTGTATAAACTAAATCCAATGTATCAAAAGGTTCTAAACATTAAAAAATCATTAAATAATCCAGTCTACAATATCATGTTCCATACCAGGAACCTCTTTTATACAAACATTGAAAATACGTTGTTATATCCTTGAGAACCTCATTGATATCACTAATAAAAAATAATTCCATGTACCCGAGTCATTTTTGAACTCCATGGTTAGGAAGCAAGAGAATACTAGAATTTAATTATCATCAATAAAAAATACTAAACAATGAATAATTAAAAATATATAGGATATGATCATTTATAAAAAATATTCCTAGGTAAAATATCTTAGTAAACACTAAAAACAAAATACAATTGAAATCACTCTTAGTAAGGAGATAATCCAGAATCCAATATGATTTATGTGAATCATTAAAATCCATTAGTTAAAGAATTTTTTTAATTTAAAAATGATGGTGTACCAATCATTAATAGTTATATACCAATATATATGGGTCTGGTTACAATGGTATCATAATAAGGACTCCATATTTTGATGAGGAAGCTCTAGATTATGAAAAAACATTTAAAAACATTTTTCAAATCTTCATAGATTAGATTGTTAACATTAGTTTAATATAACATAGAAAAAGATAATTTATATACTGTTCACAAAGAAATTAAAATTCATGTCAAAATAAAATTAAAATTTACCATTTTTTCTAAACAAGGATAGGAAGATCCATTTGACTCAGCACAATACATTTATTTAAAATATTGATTTAAACACATGATTCTTTTTAAATAATGCTATAGTGGTCTACCCCTTCCATAATTATTCTATTAGACCATTAAAATCACATTTTACCATTATAATAAATTCCACATCATATTTATTAACATATATAATAATAAAAATTAATTACGTTGAATTAATTCTAGAAGTCCCAAATTATCTTTAAGCTATCTAGTCATTCTTTAAATTATCTAAATTAACCAATAAAAACTATTCTCAAATATTAATTAATATATATACAACCATTATAACATGATATTTACAAAATAATTTTATTAAAATAATAAATTCTTAATTAGATTCCTATGACAAACACACTTCTATAAATAAATTAAATCTTAAATCCACTCTATTGAATGAACTAAAAATAATAGTGTAACATGAGGTCTTTCACCACAAGTTTATGATTAAAAAATTTCATATATTACTTAATTGACATGGTTATTAGTTTTCCTTACCATTATTTATGGTTGTATCATGCTATAATTCATGTTATATGCTGGATTCATGATTGAAACAATTCCATGAATATATGATACCTCTATTAGGTTTTTAGCACACCCTTATCATTTTATTTAAAATCCAAAACAAATCATAAATAGTGGATGTTCTATGTATCATGGTTATTAGTTAATCCTAATAAATTTGATATAGACTTTTCATGACCGGAAATATGGTTATTGAAGAAATATTGTGATAATATTTATCACAATGTACAATAAAGTTCATTACAACATGAAATAATAGAAAATACATGTCATTGTCATTTTTGTTTTATCTATAAAAAACTATCATATATTAACCTTAATATCATAAGATCATATTTGTGATATATTAAATAAAACACAATAAATAAGTAAATATTAAACATTCATATTTATTTTTATAATTAGTGATGAAATTTGCATTAATGATTTATAACATATATTTTTTAGAAGTTATTATGTTATTAATTCTTTACTGAATCCATGGTATCCTATGTATAGATATCAAACTAAGAAGAAAGGTATTGGATCATTATATAATTCCTATTTCATGTTGTTCTCCCTAGAAAAAATCTATCTTTTTTATCATTGTTCTCCAACTAATGGTACAAGAATACCAAAAAGAATTAATATATCATAGTAAAGTGTTTGATGATTTATATAATCAGTGTATTCCTATATACGGAAAATATTTTTGTTAATACAGTTAAAACATCCATATGAACTCATTAAAAAATAATTAAACCAAAAATGAATATTTTTTTCATTTACAACATAATTCCTTAAAAACTATCATATATCTTATGAAAAATTGGGTTTTAAAAGTTTTGTCACTATTAATTGTAATTATAGTTCCCTTAAAACTAAAAAATGACATCAATTACACTTCCATTAAATTTAAAAGATCTTAATAAAAATTGTAAAAAATTATATAATTTTGAAGAATAAGGATATTTAAGATAGTTATATATCAATTTAATTATCTATAATATGATTTAAAAAATTATAAAAAAATCAAATCCATTAATAATTGTATTGAAAAAAATATGGTATATTGTTGTCACTGACAAGTTTGGTTCACACATACCTAAAGAATTATAGTAATAATGTTGTTATATGGGATATCACCATTTATATTTTAGTTAAAATACATTCCTTTCAATATATTATGGGAAATAATACATGCATATCAATGTATATGAAAATGAACGGTTATAAATATGGTTATATCATTGTCAGTTATTCAAAATGTGACCTACGATTGATATTTGATAAAAATAAATTGTTGTATTACAAAAAGTGATGTATGATATCAATAATTAAGAGATATATATATAAATAAATCCATTGATAAGAATTATTATTAATCATTATATAGAAGAATTATAATATTCCCCATATAATAAACAACAATATAGGTTATATCACTGACTATGATATATGCATTTTTATTATATTTTTATTTATTTAATCAAATATAATTTATAATTTTTTTATAAAATATAATAAAATTAATCTTAAACTTTTATTTAAATTCATGAGGGGTTTATAAATTTATTTTATAATTATTAAAATGTTAAACTACTTCTAAAAAAATTTATAATATTTATGTAAAGAGTTTCATGCAAAAATATATTTTAAGGTTTATTTTATTTCATACAATGTTAGTATATTTTTTGTTATAAAATATGTAATAATTTGTGTTTTTAATTATTAAAATAGTGAATGGGTAATCCATACAATCTCCAATGTTTTTTAGAGTGATGAATCCTATAGATGTTCGCATATAAAATTTCCTTGCATTTTGAAGGGAAAGAACCAATAATTGTGTAAGTGATTATCTACTCCAACTAGTTGCCATTGGAAGATAAACAATTCACCACATAATTATCTTCATGCCATATATATCCCAGGTGATTCCTTTACCATAGAAAGTATAGAAAAATGATGATATATCCCTGGTGATCCTGAATAAGACTATAAGGCCCCAGCCTTAAACCTTACTTAATATTGAGTTATTACAAGATTACACATTGAGGATCTTTTTAGGTTTATATTTTTAGAGAATTAGAACATAAAACTTGAATTACATTCCACATTTATGCAAAGTGGTTACATAAAAGACAGTATTCATTTTTCCCATCAACAGAAACATATTTAAAATAAAACATGGAATCTTTCTTGACACATCCTTGACACTATCAACACATCATGTACCTTTCCCTTGACCTATGAAAAACATTTCAAAAACTTGGGATGAGCATAAAAAGCTCAGTAAGGGTTAAAAAAAATATGAAAAAGAAACATGAGTTCATATATACATAAGAATGAAATCATACTTTACCCATAAAACATAGGAACATTAACATACCTCATCAAATCATGAATAAATCATATAAATAATAAGACATAAAGGTAACTTGAGGCATTCATAACATTCTTACGTAGGGAGTAACCCTCTTGTTTACGTTTTGAATAACCACCACAATATATTCCCTAAATCTCTTTGGAGAAACCTTAACGTTTCACTCCTTCGCGTTACCCAATGCATTGGAGAGCTATATCGGGCTCACCCACCCTTAGTTTATCACGGAACCACCCTTCTTCATAATAATGCCCAAGAACCATAAAATTATCGTATCACATAAAACATACATAAAGGAAACATAACATTTCCACATTTCAATCACAAGATTTCAATAAAACACATTGATATAATAAAACCATTATGAAAACCATTTTCAATACCAAAATAAAAGAAAAGTAAAACATGGTATTTATTTTTATTTTAAAAATATGTTATGGCTTATAGAGTAAGCCGGAACTCAAATAATGGTCACGGTGGCGGAGAAGTCGTTGTCACCGCATACGTACGACAAAAACATTCCCTTTTGTCGTTTAGTAAAACGCTTCGTATAAAAAAGATTCATTTTTGGATAAACATAAAAGTCAAAGGGGTTTATACACCGTATAAAAGAAGGTTGTGTATAAAACAAAATATGCCTCAATGAATGGAGATTGAGACGAAGTCCCATACAATGATGGTATCCTTGGATTAAGGATAAATCAATTACATAATTATTTGTGACAAACGAATACAACAAATATAAGTGGATATTAAGTGTAAAAAAATCAGAGGACATTCACACAAATACTTATTCTGAAATATTCAAGGAGTACAAGTTTATCCCAAATAATCAAAATTGGGTTAAGAGGTTCCGTTGCCAAAATTCGACAGCCTAACGACGTCACTTCAAAATTTAGAAAAAGAGTTGATGAGAGATAAAAAAGGGTATCTCATCACTTAGACATAAAATTTACATCAATAAGGATATA
Source organism: Viscum album (assembly GCA_963277665.1). Taxonomy (NCBI): domain Eukaryota; kingdom Viridiplantae; phylum Streptophyta; class Magnoliopsida; order Santalales; family Viscaceae; genus Viscum; species Viscum album. The sequence goes on from OY728151.1 coordinate 1,223,442,830, forward strand.
GAAGAACATATCCCAACATAATATTATGTGAATTAAAAGACATAACAAAATAAGTCTTTTAAAAAGAGGAGGGTGAAAGGTTCCCTTACCGACTTGGGTTACTTTCGAAACATACACCCCGTGAAAGAAAGATAATACAACATTGATGTAAATACTCATAAATGAATGTATATTACACAATGAGTAAAATAATGTGCAGTACAAACACCACTCAAAGGAAATTGTGGCAAATGTATCATAAATCCCACGAGAATAAAAGTGAGATGAAAAATCCCTTACGAAAACTCGGTAGCCTAACGACGCCACTTAAAACATCCAAAAATGGATTGATGAGATCAAATAGGGTCTCCCATCATATTACAATAAAATGTACAGAAAGAGGAATATAAAATAACATCCCCCATCATAACAAATATGAGCTTAAAATAAGTGACATAAAGGAGAGTACTTAAAGAGAAAGAGAGAGGTTAGATCTCTTACGAAAATTCGGCAGCCTAACGGCGCCACTCAAAACATCAAAAATGGATTGATGAGAGAGAATAGGGTCTCTCATAATATGAAAATAAAAATTAAAGTAAGAGTAATATAAAATAACATCCCAATAACAAGAAATATGAGCTTTAAAAGGAATGACATAAAATAGTGTACTTGAAAAGAAAGAGAGGAGTAGGATCCCTTACGAAAATTCGGCAGCCTAACGGCGCCACTCAAAACTCCCAAAATGGATTGGTGAGAGAAAATAGGGTCTATCATCATGGGAACATAAAAAATACAGTCGGAGTAATATAAATGAACATCCCAATCATAATAAATATGATCTTAAAAGGAATGACATAAAAGAGTGTACTTAAAAAGAAAGAGAGGGGTAGGATCCCTTACCTCAAGTCCAACTTGTCTTGTTCGATTCTTTATATTCCTAAATAATAAACTTTGGTCAATTTATAATTTCTTAAGGAACTCATATAAATATTATTATTCAGTTCATATCACATATTTTAATGTTATAATAATTGGTTAATAATATGAGTTCATATCAGACGTTTTTGTCGATGTTTGGTACATGAGTCAAAAATTGAACTTGTTGGAAAATAATTTTCCATGTAGTTATAGTTACATCATATCCAGAATAGTATTTATGTTTTAAATATCATATATATCCAGTATATATTCATTTTATACTATTCCATAGCATTTGGAGATAAAAATTAAAAGCACCGTTCATGGAGATGGTAGGCCATACGTACGCATGAACACTACTTTCATTTTTTGTCATATTAATGGAATTAAAACAAAATGAGATATATATATATATATATGTTGTAATTCCAGAATTATATCCATAATTTATATTTAATATATTAAATATATATCCATTATATATATGTACTTATAATAGTACATAACATTTTTAGATAAGAAATGAAATGTACCGTTCATGGAGATGGTAAGCCGTACGTACACATGAACACTACTTCCATTTATATTTCATATTTAATGGAATTAAAACATAATTATACATAATAGTATTTTAATTCCAGTATGGTATCATATATAATATCATTAAATATATCCTTTATACGTACCACATATGGTATTAACGAATCAAATCACTTTGAGGGGGCGGTAATCTGCACTTCCTTAAATGAAGATATCACGTTTTCCGATAATGGAAACCATAAAGGTATGCCATAAATGAAAAATACAGAATCTTAAGTAAAATATAAACATATTATATATCATATATAAATATAGTGTCATCTTAATGGCCACCTGTGAAGGTGTTATAAGAATGTTGAACAATCATCGTTTCGTGAGGCAGAAATTCGCTATCCACAGAAACAGTATGTTCTTTAACCATTATATGTAAGTGTGTGTAAGTGTAGCTCGAATAATTCTTATAAAAACATCCTAGAATATTGAATATACTGGATTTTTTACACAATAAATGAATAAATAGTGTTTAGGGGGTTGGAGAAGAAAAATAAAACAAAAGGACACAAGTGAAGACATTACCGTAAAATCGGGTAACTCCCTTTGGTTTGAGCTCAAAGGCTTCCTTGGGAAGACTTCTGCCCAAGGTGAGGCTTCAAGGAGTTAAAGAGGGATGTGGAGAGGCACAATGGGTAGGGTTTGGCTGAGCCAAAGGCTTTGGAAGTGTGGGTAAGGAGGTAGAGGTGGGGGCCTTTTATAGGAGGAGAGGAGGGGTACTCTTGGAAAGTAAGGAAATGTTACATTATTTTAGAATGTGTTTCGGATATTAATGGTCCCACATTGATGTGTTTCTAGGATAAGGTGATAAGGGTTCTAAATCCACCCATCCAATAGGTTTTGGACATGTGTAGGTCTTATATGTTACATTATCTTTCCATTTTATTTAAATCGTTAAATAATGAGGTCATCGCTGCATCATCATGATGTCATAAATAATTTAATTTATTTAATGTCTAAAAATTATAAAAAAAATACTATGATGTAGGAAATATTTTTACCTTTACAATGAATATTTATAGTCAACACTCTGACTTGTATAACCCAATGTAATAATTGTTTTAGTAAAACATCTCATGTTTGTGTCATTTTTACTTTAACATTAAATAAAAAGATATTTATGTCATTTTCCAACCAAAGTTGCTCCATGGGGTCCCCAAGTTGACCCATGGATTTTCTTGGTCGGCCATGAATCATACAATGAGGGTAGGACATGTGTCAAGTTCATTTCATATTATTAAAACATTATTTTTACCTTAAATTACACTAATTACCTCTAATCACGATTAAAAACTTAATAAGTTACTATTCACCAAAATGTTATTTTAATCCCATTGAACCAAATTTTACTCCTTAATGACAACCATGTATGTCGGATTTTTGAAATTCAAAACACAAATATGGAAACTTTTCATTTAAACGGAAAATCAGTTTTTATAAGTACCACTTAGTGGTTTCACTATTCATCAAAAATTGAAGTTTTTAATAAAATTACCAAAAGTTCACCCTAAGCTATATTTGATATTCCGAATTCAAAAATGAAGACTTTTTTAAAAAATTCAATACATATAAGTTGCATTAATTAATTTAATAATTAATTCCCATTGTCAAAACAAATAGCGTGTTTTTATGAAACTAAATGTATCATAAGATTGACACTAGTTTAAGTCTGATTTCAAAGTGAAATTAATTACAACAACCACTACTGGATTAAATGGTAAAAATATATTCTAATTTTACTTTAAAACCAATTCAATATATAATCAAATAAAATAAATAAATTAGATTAAAAAGAGGTTTTGAATTAAAATACAACATTTTTCACTATTCATTAAAAATTGAACTTTTTTCGGAAAAATACCAAAAATTTACACAAAGTAAATTTTGATGTCCCAATTCTAAAGAAGAATTATATTTTGTAAAATATAATACATAAAATTTTCAAAAAGTGGATCTAAAAGAGGTTCTCCATCAAAAGGTGGTTAATCGACCTTTTAAAGAATATTAGAATGTTTACGCTTAAAATTTGATTCATTCACATTTTTTATCCTCTAACATTTATTGTAAAGAGTAAAAATATTTGACAAACATATATAATCATTGTGTAGTTAGTTCTATTCATTCCCGCCATTACAACGACTAGGCATTAACTACCATTTAAAATAATATTATTTTATTATTAGAGTGCAACGTAAGATTCCCAAGAAACTCTTTGTTGTGTATTGGGTACGCCATCGAGCATAGCATCCCCTTTAAAGTAATATTAATATTTTATTCACAAATATGGGTAAATGTGAAATTTTCATATTCTTTATTTACCTGGGGTGTTACATCCTTCCCCCTTTTTGGGAATTGCGTCCTCTCAATTTTAAAATTGATCTTGGAAACATCCTTGAAAGTCCCACATCAGAACAAGAGTCGGTAAAAAAATCACTTTAAAATAAAGGAAGATAAGTACATAGGTCACCCGAGTTAACCCATACTAGGATTCCAAGTATGAAAATATGGACATGGAGGAAAAAACAAAGGGTCATGTTCTGATGGAGAGTGATAGTAAACATGTCCAGGAGAAAGTTAACCATAAGAAAATCACAAACTTGTGATGGGTTAAACGGTATTCGATTCCCCAGTAGGAAAAGTTAATAGAAAATTTTTTTTAAGTTACTTTTTATTGAGGAATTTATTCATAAGGAAACATAATCACTTATCATGCTGACTTTCAACTTTTATTATATTCCTTACACAAACTCATATTTTCTCCAAAAGACGAGTATTTAGGAAGACTTGTTCACATTAAGAGTACTATAATAAACTTCTAGAGAATCACCTAATCCACAAAAGAGAACTATATACTTCACATGTATTTAGACTTTAACCAAAACCAAAACCAAAAAGGTTAGTACAAGATCAGATAATCCAGAAAAGGATAACCCTTTATAAAAAGAAAATCTATTCTTAATCTCCAAAATTTGTCCAACAAATCCCAAAGTTCAACGAGGACCATTCGATAAACAATTTGTCCATAAAATTATTCAAAGTAAACCAAACTAAGATTAAAACCCAAATATTTGAAGGATTTAATCACATAGTCTTCCAAGGTACAAATAAACTTTTATCTCCAAATAACATCAATTGCTCTTCAATTCTCATATTGAAAAGTAATTAACCTAATCACATATCCTCCATGATAGGTTAATCATTTCCATAGATAACCCATAATAACCTTAATCTTGATTCCTAAAATCATATAACTAAAAATAATTAGTCAAACTAACCAGGGACTTCACATAGTCCAGTGGTATGCGATAAATACCAGTCGCACTTTGGTTGTGGGTTCGATTCCCGCAACTTTGTCCGACGCGACGGGTTGTCACACGGTCTGCAAGTTGTCCTTTTTCCAAAACTGTATAATTCTCAAAACATTCCCCAAAATGAGATAAAATCTTCAAAAATAATCATAACATATTTTAACCTCAAGTTTATCTCATGCCTTTCATTTTCTATCATAACATATAATAACCCATAATTACCTCAAAAGTAAGGATCATATAAACCCTAATGGTTACCTTTATAATTATTACTCGAACTTCCACATCAATTGGTTATCTCATACATGATGCATTACAGAACATACGAAGGTTCAAGTGGTTGATCATGACTACTTGATAGTTGGTTTAGAACAACCACGAGTTTCCTCATTGAATAACCCATTTCATCTAGTCTCTTAATCAGAGAACCACCACAGTTTCCTTCAAACCTATTGTCACTTTGGTGCCTGCTAGATCCATCCATTCACTAAAAACAGAAATGTCAGTGTGAGTATATAAACAAAACCATCATGTACTAATGAGGAAGGTAAACACTAAGATATATTTACTCATTCACTTTATCTAAAACTAGGACTCTTTCTTAAATCCTAACCATTATGGTAATGTCACTTATGTTTAGAGGATAACCTAACCTCTAAAGTTATCTCAACTGACCTCTGATACCAACTATAAGGCCCCAGCCTTAAACCTTACATAATCTTGAGTTATTACAAGATTACACATTGAAGATCTTTTCAGGTTTAGAGTTTTAGAGAATTAGAACATAAAACTTGCATTACATTCCACATTTAAGCAAAGTGGTTACATAAAAGACAGTCTACCTTTTTCCCATCAACGGAAACATATTTAAAATAAAACATGGACTCTTTCTTGACACATCCTTGACACTATCATCGCAACATGTACCTTTCCCTTGACCTGTTAAAAACATTTCAAAAACCTGGGATGAGCATAAAAAGCTCAGTAAGGGATAAAAAATATGAAAAAGAAACATGAGTTCATATATACATAAGAATGAAATCATACTTTAACCATAAAACATAGGCACTTTAATATACCTCATCAAATCATGAATAAATCATAGAAATCATAATACATAAAGGTAACATGAGGCATTCATAACATTCTTACGTAGGGAGTAACCCTCTTGGTTACGTTTGGAATAACCACCACAGTATATTCCCTAAATCTTTTCGGAGAAACCTTAACGTTTCACTCCTTCGTGTTACCCAATGCATTGGAGAGCTATATCGGGCTCACTCGCCCTTAGTTTATCACGGAACCACCCATCGTCATAATAATTCCCAGGAACCATAACATTATCGTATCACATAAATCATACATAAAGGAAACATAAAATTTCCACATTTCAATAACAAGATATCAATAAAACACATTGATATAATAAAAACATTATGAAAACCATTTTCAATACCAAAATAAAAGAAAAGTAAAACATGGTATTTATTTTTCTTTTAAAAAGAAGGTATGGCTTGTAGAGGAAGCTGAAACTCAAATAATGGTCACAGCGGCGGAGAAGTCGATGTCGTCGCATACGTATGACAAAAACATTCCCTTTTTTCATTTAGTAAAACGCTTCGTATAAAAAAAATTCCTTTTTGGATAAACGTAAAAGTCAAAGGGGTTTATACTCCGTATAAAAGAAGGTTGTGTATAAAACAAAATATGCCTCAATAAATGGAGATTGAGATGAAGTCCCATACAAATACGGTATCCTTGGATTTAGGATAAATCAATTACATAATTATGTGTGACAAACGAATACACCAAATATAAGTGGATATTAAGTGTAAAACAATCAGAGGACATTCACACATATTCATATTATGACATATTCAAGGAGTACAAGTTTATCCCAAAGAATCAAAATTGGGTTAAGAGGTTCCCTTGCAAAAATTCGACAGCCTAACGGCGTCACTTCAAAATTCAGAAAAAGAGTTGATGAGAGATAAAAAGGGTATCTCATCACTTGGACATAAAATTTACATCAATAAGGATATATAAGAACATATAACAACAAAATAGTATGTGAATTAAAAGACATAACAAAATAAGTCTTTTAAAAAGAGGAGGGTGAAAGGTTCCCTTACCGACTTGGGTTACTTTCGAAACATACACCCCGTGAAAGAAAGACAATACAACATTGATGTAAATACTAATAAATGAATGTATATTACACAATGAGTAAAATAATGGGCAGTACAAACACCACTCAAAGGAAATTGTGGCAAATGTAGCATAAATCCCACGGGAATAAAAGTGAGATGAAAAATCTCTTACGAAAACTCGGCAGCCTAACGACGCCACTTAAAACATCCAAAAATGGATTGATGAGATCAAATAGGGTCTCTCATAATATTACAATAAAATGTATATCAAGAGGAATATAAAAGAACATCGCCCATCATAACAAATAGGAGCTTAAAAGAAGTGACATAAAGGAGAGTACTTAAAGAGAAAGAGAGAGGTTAGATCTCTTACGAAAATTCGGCAGCCTAACGGCGCCACTCAAAACTTCAAAAATGGATTGATGAGAGAGAATAGGGTCTCTCATCATATGAACATAAAAATTACAGTAAGAGTAATATAAAATAACATCCCAATAACAAGAAAGATGATCTTTAAAAGGAATGACATAAAAGAGTGTACTTAAAAAGAAAGAGAGGAGTAGGATCCCTTACGAAAATTCGACAGCCTCACGGCGCCACTCAAAACATCCAAAATGGATTGGTGATAGAAAATAGGGTCTCTCATCATGGGAACATAAAAATTACAGTAGGAGTAATATAAAATAACATCCCAATCATAAGAAAGATGATCTTAAAAGGAATGACATAAAAGAGTGTACTTAAAAAGAAAGAGAGGGGTGGGATCCCTTACCTCAAGTCCAACTTGTATTGTTCGTTTCTTTATATTCCTGAATAATGAAATTTGTTCAATTTATAATTGCTTAAGTACATCCTATAAATATTATTATTCAGTTAATATCACATATTTTAATGTTATAATAATGGGTTAATAATATGAGTTCATATCAGACGTTTTTGTCAATGCTTGGTACATGAGTCAAAAATTTAACTTGTTGGAAAATAATTTTCCATGTAGTTATAGGTACATCATATCCAGAATAGTATTGATGTTTTAAATATCATATATATCCAGTATATATTCATTTTATACTATTCTATAGCATTTTGAGATAAAAATTAAAAGCACCATTCATGTAGACGGTAGGCTGTACGTACGCATGAACGCTACTTTCATTTTTTGTCATATAAATGGAATTAAAACAAAATGAGAGATATATATATGTTATAATTCCAGAATGATATCCATAATTTAGATTTAATATATTAAATATATATCCATTATATATATGTACTTATAATAGTACATAACATTTTGAGATAAGAAATGAAATGTACCGTTCATGGAGACAATAAGCCATACATACACATGAACGCTACTTCCATTTCTATTACATATTTAATGGAATTAAAACATAATGATACATAATAGTATTTTAATTCCAGTATGGTATCATATATAATATCATTAAATATATCCTTTATACGTACCACATATGGTATTAACGAATCAAATCACTTTAAGGGGGCGGTAGTCCACACTTCCTTAAATGAAGATATCACGTTTACCCATAATGGAAACCATAAAGGTATGCCATAAATGAAAAATACAGATGCTTAAGTAAAATATAAATATATTATATATCATATATAAATATAGTGTCATCTTAATGGCCACCTTTGAAGGTGATAGAAGAATGTTGAACAATCATCGTTTCGTGAGGCAGAAATTCGCCATCCACAGAAACAGTATGTTCTTTAACCATTAGATGTAGGTGTGTGTAAGTTTAGATCAAATCCTTCTTATAAAAACATCCTAGTATATTTAAGATACTGTATTTTTTACACAATAAATGAATAAAAAGTGTTAAGGGGGTTGGAGAAGCAAAATAAAACAAAAGGACACAAGTGAAGACATTACCTTAAAATCGGGTAACTCCCTTTGGTTTGAGATCAAAGGCTTCCTTGGGAAGAGTTCTGCCCAAGGTGAGGCTTCAAGGAGTTATATAGGGATGTGTAGAGACACAATGGGAAAGGTTTGGCTGAGACAAAGGCTTTGGATGTGTGGGTAAAGATGTAGAGGTGGGGGCCTTTTATAAGAGGAGAGGAGGGGCACTCTTGGAAAGTAAGGAAATGTTACATTAATTTAAAATGAGTTTCGGATATTAATGTTCCCACATTGATGTTTTTATAGGATAAGGTGATAAGGGTTCTAAATAAACCCATCCAATAGGTTTTGGAAATGTTTAGGTCTTATATTTTACATTATATTTCCATTTTATTTAAATCGTTAAATAATGTGGTCATCGCTGTACCATCATGATGTCATAAATAATATTATTTATTTAATGTCTAAAAATTATAAAAAAATACTATGATGTAGGAAATATTTTTACCTTTCCAATGTATTTTTATAGTAAAAAATCTGACTTGTATAACCCCATGTAATAATTGTTTTAGTAAAACATCTCATGTTTGTGTCATTTTTACTTTAACATTAAATAAAAAGATATTTATGTCATTTTCCAACCAAAGTGGATCCATGGGGTCCACAAGTTGACCCATGGATTATCTTGGTCGTCCATGACTCATCCAATGAGGTTAGGACATGTGTCAAGTTAATTTAATATTATTAAAACATTAATTTTACCTTAAATTACACTAATTACCTCTAATCGCGATTAAAAACTTAATAAGTTACTATTCACCAAAAAATTATTTTAATCCCATTGAACCACATTTTACTTCTTAATGAAAACCATGTATGTCGGATTTTTGAAATTCAAAACACAAAGATGGCAAAATTTAATTTAAATGGAAAATCAGTTTTTATAAGTACCACTTAGTGGTTTCACTATTCATAAAAATTGAAGTTTTTAAGAAAATTACCAAAAGTTCACCCTAAGCTATATTTGATATTCCGAATTCAAAAATGATGACTTTTTTTTTACAAAATTCAATACATATAAGTTGCATTAATTAATTTAATAATTAATTCCCGCTGTCCAAACAAATAGCGTGCTTTTATGAAACAAAATGTATCATAAGATTGACACTAGTTTAAGTCTGATTTCAAAGTGAAATTAACTAAAACGACCACTATTGGATTAAATGGTAAAAATATATTCTAATTTCACTTTAAAACCAATTCAAAAGATAATCTAATAAAAAAAATAAATTAGATTAAAAATAGGTTTTGAATTAAAATACAACATTTTTCACTATTCATTAAAAATTGATCTTTTTCGGAAAAATACCAAAAATTTACACAAAGTAAATTTTGATGTCCTGATTCTAAAGAAGAATTATATTTTGTCAAATATAACAAATAAAATTGTCAAAAAGTGGATTTAAAAGAGGTTCGCCATCAAAAGGTGGTTAATCGACCTTTTAAAGAATATTAGAATGTTTATTCTTAAAATTGGATTCATTCGCATTTTTAATCCTCTAACATTTATTGTAAAGAGTAAAAATATTTGACAAATATATATAATCATTTTGTAGTTAGTTCTGTTCATTCCCGCCATTACAACGGCTAGGCGTTAACTACCATTTAAAATAATATTATTTTATTATTAGAGTGGAACGTAAGATTCCCAAGAAACTCGTTGTTGTGTATTGGGTACGCCATCGAGCATAGCATGCCCTTTAAAGTAATGTTAATATTTTATACAAAAATATGGGTAAATGTGAAAATGTCATATTCTTTATTTACCCGGGGTGTTACAGAGACATCCAAAATGCATGAATCCATGATAAAAAGATCAAACTAAATTTATTTAGAGTCCTAGGTAAGGGGTTTTATAGTTCACATAGTGACCATGTCTATACATTCTTATAGGAACCGTTGACTATATAAAATTAGAGATAAAAAAGAAGATACAATTTAGAAGAACCAGTTTTTTTTGTTTTTGGCAGAGGGAGATGACCATTGATAAAAATTTAAATTTGAATTGATATAAAATAATCATTATATCATGTTATATAGTCTTATTCTATTCCTCCTTTTTCATCCAACAACCTACTGAGATTAGAACACTTTGAGACAGATATTATGAAGACCTTATTTTATTGATCTGAAAACATGTATCGATAAAGCGGTCAAGAGAAATAAATTGGGTATTCACCCTGTAGAATCCTCTAATATTAAAACATTCAAACCTCATCCTCACTCAATAAAAAATGATGTATAGACTCTAGGATACCATTTATTCATCTATAGAATTTTTTGGCTAGGGTAATTCCAATATGTTTTACTACATATTGTATATGAAGAAATTAGTTTTATACATGCTACATAAGGAAGATAAACATTATATTGAGAAATTAAGACCAAATTTTATTGTCCCTTTCATTGAAATTATTTTGAACATGCATTATTTTATGATATTCAGAGGAGTTAATTATACCTAAAGGATATGGGGTAAAAACAAAGATGTTGGTATACTCAACAAATTAGATGGATAAATAATGGATCTTCTTATTATCTTCAAAAAACTATTAAATTAAATTTGATATCCATAGGCTTTAATATCACTAATTCTAGGGACCATACACATAGGGTAAATGTGAGTGATTTAATTCCAATTATCTCTTTAAAATATGATTTCCTTCCTACTGATGATCCAATCGTAATGGTCAAGAATATTTTTTATGGGATCCTATAGGTCACACCAAAAATGAGAACATATTCCCCTCAAATTCATCCATAATGATGTCAAGCTACCATATTTTTTCCTGATGAAACTGGTACCAAATATTTTTCCCAGAACCTACATCCCTTTCTAGTTTAGAAGGAATATATAGCATTTTCGCATGAAATGATCTTAGGTTAATACATATTTCTTCAACGAGCCTCTCTAATTTGATCATTTGAACATAATAGTGTCTAATAATTTTTTTAGGATCCCATATAAAACCATTGAGAGTATTTTCAATACCTTAAATGACCAATTTGGGTTCCATGATGATAGATAGGACATTAATTGGATCTAACATGAGAACAATATTAATGATGGTTATCCAAACAAAAAATTATAAAAGATAGATATTCTAATTTCTCATCTAGACTATAATTTCACGGATAATAACATTAAGTTAATGAGTACAAATTCTTTTTTTTGATGATGGGGTACCTGGATAGTTCCTTGGGTGGTTCCTCTTAGAATTTTTTTGGTGATCCTCAATGATATTAGAATGTCCTCAAGATCATTTTTTTAGAAATGGAGGGACTACTATTAGAATCATTACCACATTAACACTCATTTTTCTACACTATTTTAAGATCAATTTAAACATTTCATTATATCTTCTAATATCAATAATAAAAAACAACATGTAATAAACAAATAAATTATGATAAATTGCTATGAATCCTTATATACCATTGAATAGATGAACCAAAAATTTAAAAAAATTAGGTTGAGGTTCATAATATAAACATTGTAACAGCCCAAGATTTTATAAAAAAAAAATATATTCTTTTTAATTTTATTAATGTCTTGTGTTGTACGCTACACCAAAAGGAGCTTGCACAACACGCATCCTTGACTTTCCATGCATACACGCAATCGCGACCTTCCTCGATAGCGTGTGTAGTACGCAATAACGAGTTTCACTAAACAACGATATGCTATTAAAATATTATTAAAACTAGCCGTTATGAATAGTAATAACCACTTTTTAAAATTCTATAAATCTTATTTTTCAAAATGAACTTAATTTTTGGATTCGGAATATCGAAATTAGCTTAGGTTGAAATTTTGGTGATTTTCGGATAACTTTCATATTTTGATGAATAGTGAAAATTACTAAATTATAATTAAAAACAATTTTTTTAATCGAAATAATTAATAGTGATAAATAATTAATTTGAGTGGTTTTAAAGTATATTTAGAATATATTTTTACAATTTAATACAATGTTGGTCATTGGTTTTAATTTCACATTTAAACCAGACATAATCAAGTGTCAATCTTTTGATATATATTGTTTCCTAAAAACACGCTATTTATTTTAACAGCGGGATTTAATTATAAAATTAATTAATGCAACTTCTATGTTATTAATTTGGTAAAATAGATTTCATTTTTGAATTCAGAATATGAAATATAGCTTGGGATGAAATTTTGGCATTGTTCTGAAAAACATCAATTTTTGATGAATAGTGAAACTACTAAGTGGTAGGTTAAAAACTGAATTTTGCATAAAACTTAATTTTACCGCTTCTGTGAATGGAATTTCGAAAATCCGAGAGACACGGTTAATATCAAGGACTAAAATGTGGTTCAATGAGATGAAAATAATTTTTTGGTGAATAGTAACTTTTTACCTTTTTTACCACGGTTAATAGTAAATAGGGTAACTAAGGGTAAATATGATATTAATATTACCCTAACACATGTCCTAATTCTATTGGACAAGTGTAATTCGACCAAAAACAAACTTAGGAATAAAATATGACCATTTAGGCCCACTTGGATTAGATTAGGACATTTATTATTAATTTATTTAAAGAAGGGTTAAAATAGTTAAAATCAAAGTTTAATAAGTAAATCATTTTTAATATGGGGTTATACATAAGATAAATTCGATTGTAAATATTCATTAGAAAGCTAAAAAGATTTCCTACATGATTGTATTTTATTTGTAATTTTTAGACATCAAATAATTTAATTTATTTATGACACAACGATGATGCAGTAATTATATGTTTAATGAAATATTGAAATAATTGATGTTATAAGCACCAAAATAAATGTAATTTGAGATTTTTTATGAATTCCACTAATTTTCTAGGTTACTATGATATATTAGTGTTGATTTAATCAACTTGGTTCGAATATATAATTCTGTTATGACTTTCAAAAAAATCATATATCAAATAGTGTCAAAATTGACACAAAATAGTTTTTAAATCAAATATTATATTATTAATTGTTATTTTATTCCTAAAAATCTAAGGTTCGGCCACATGACTTAGATAAGGATATATGTATTAATAATATACAATTTGGGGTTCGTTTGGCATGTTATAGTAAGTGTATTAACCATATAGTGAAAGAAAACAAAAAGACACGGTAAAAGTTAAATTATTTAACTTAGAGTTAAATCTAATTGATAAGGTTTAAAATAAGATCCAAACATGTATAAATTTGATTGGTTGATGAGATTACAACCCTATCTCATCTAAGATTCGAATATGAGTCATTTTTGGAGGTTTTTAAGTGGGGTTATATTTATTATAAATTAATATTTTTAAGAATTCCTAAGGTGCCCCTCTCCTCCCTTATAAAAGGACACCTCCTCCCCCTCCTCCTCACACCAATTTGAGCACTCAAGCTCGGCCAACCCCTGCCAAAATCCCTTCTCCACTTCCCTAGCAACATCCTAGAGGTTCTGGTCTTCCTCAAAGACCAATTCTAGTGCCCTAAGAGGAGGTCTCAAAGAGGCACTTCAAAGAAGAGGTAATTACCGTTACCAATTCTTTCATCTTTATTTCTTCTTCCACTTCTTCTTCTTAGGTTGTTTCATTATGAAGTAATAACATCAGTATCACTCATATACTGATATGTTATTATAAGTATGAAACAACCCTATTTCACCATCTATCCATCCTACGGAAAAAGAAATCACCGCGCGTGCGTACGTACAGAATACCGTCTCCACGCCGTGGTGTAATCTATTTTCCACCACCACCTTACATGGATGGGTATAATGGTGTAAAGAATAACTATACATAGTTATTACAACATCATATTGATTCTGATATATTGTATAATCCACTCCAATTCAATTCAATATTTATAGAAATGATATCATCGCTCGTGCGTACGTACGGACTACCGTCTCCACGACGCGATGAGATTCATTCTCCATGTTAACCATTTAAGAATGATTATAAAGTATATATAAGAAATAATAATGAAATATATGACATTATAAAGCTACTGTATTTATGTATATATATACATATGTATGTCATCTACTTACTTCCATTTCAAGACAATAAGGAAAGGAAAACAGCGTTCATGCGTACGTACGGACTACCGTCTCCATGAACGGTGTTTTTAATTTTATTTATCTACCTATTATATATATATATATACTGAATATATATGATATATAAATCATATTTTATATTCTGGAAGTAAGTAAATCATGATATAAGTAATAATAATGTCAAGAACAACAAGTCAAAACACCTACGATAAAATGAAACGATTTTACCCAAAACGCTTCTTTAACATGGAATTTACAAAAGAACGGGTAATATAATGTCATAAGTGAACCATATATGATATCATAACAATGAATATGATTCTGTAATAAGTCAATAACATGATTTAAATCATTATACAGGAGGTTCGGACACTTACAAAGCAAGTCGGACCTAAGGTAAGGGAAATATCACAATCTCATTTTTATCTGAGATTGTTTATTCGTAAGTATTTACTGGGGTGTATTTTATCATCCACATCCATGTTTCATCAAAATGTAATATTATTTCCATCCACCTACAATTGTTTAAATCCATTTTTACCCTTCGGTGAGTTTTTAGTAATATGTATGAAAGGAATCTTTTGTCGTACGAGGTACTTTTTGACTTTTCCGACAAAAGTACGAAGAATGTTTTTTTTAACTTATACGGCACGAACGGATTTCTACTGTTTTATAAAGCCTTATTTTCATGAAGCTTCCTCTAAAAGATTTCATGACTATTTTCAATAAAATCTCTTTCTTTTAAAGTTGCATGATGTTTTGTGAAAAGAAATTGATTTTGAAGAAGAAAGGATATTTTCCTCAAGAATTCAATTCAAGTGTTTTATCAAAATTATTTTCCATCTAAGATAATAAAGAGTTCTGTTTATATCCATATTTTTACATTGATTTGACTATGTTGTGATGGAATTATGTTTATGAATTCCTTTATCTTATATGAATGGTTTTATGATGTCATGTTGTTTAAGAATCCCATTTTTATTACATGGGTTATGAAATGATGTATGATTTATGATTTTGTGGCACACATAAGAAAGGATTCATTAAGAGATGGGTGGGACCTATATCTCCCTCCAATGCATTGGGTAAAGATTTTATATCTCATGAGATAGACATGGCTGGAATGGTTGGTTATACCGGTTCAGTGAAACAGGACTGAAACGAGGATTACTCGATTCAGAAAGGGACTTTGTCCAGTAAGATAGTCTTGGCAATGAGTCTTGACTAACAAGAAATGATTCTCTATGATTATGTGTGTATGCCACAATGAGTAATGTTTTAAGTTATGATTTCATTTCACTACTATGATTTATCCCATGTTATGAAATTATGCTCTCTTTTGCAGGTTAAGATTTCCAAAAATGTTATGTTCTTATGAAAATTATGTGATTGATATTTCCTTTGTTTACCCTTACTGAGCATTTGAGCTCACCCTTTTATGTTTTCTTTTCCCCAGGATATAAATAAAGGTTTTAGGTAAAAAAAAGGGGAAGATCTTTATGGGAGATATTGAAGATCTTTCACCACGTTTAGAAGATTACGATCCGAGTTTCCAAAGACACTAAACTATTACGATCCTTGTGTGTGTGTTTTTGTTATGTACTAAGTATTCCGCAAAAGTAATGTAATGTCCATGTACGATAAGCTTCGGGTCTCTACAAACATACTCATCAAAAAATATAATCCCATAGAGACTATGTCCCCCTATAGAAGGAATAAAACTAATTTAAATAATGTAAACTTTTTACCCTTGAGAGATATCTTTAACCAAGAAGAGAAGTAATACTAAATCAAATGCCGAAAAACCCACATATAGAACCCAAATTACATGATAAATTTAATAATTAATTCCATTCATCCTTTCATTTGATTTTATTTATATAAATATTAACCATGAAATTGGAGAAAACTATTTTTTTGTATAAATATCGAAGATTTTTTTAATCCAAGCCAACTTCTCTCTAATAAGTTCTACCTTATAAGAATCCATGCTACTTTTTTGATACATGGTGAAAAATGAGTGGCGAAATCCTATTATTGAAAATCATAATAAGATACTTTTGAAATAAATTACAAAAAATTGATGGGTAAAAATTGGATAAATACATTGGGTTGGATCAACATATGAATCAGGGTAAAGATGATCACTATGGTGACTCTGGGAATCATACCTCTAATGATGAAATCTTGAATCACCTTGAACATATGTCTCTAGATACAATCCCATGTAGTAATATAAATATAACTAGGGAAACCATCTGAGACTATAGTACTATTTTGATCATGGATTCAAATTTCATTGAAGATTTTAGATTCATCTATAATAGAATCAATTCAGCCATTATTTCGGTTATTAACTGTACTAGAGATATTATAAAAAATCTATAAAATCCTAATTTCATATGGATAATCTCTTTAGACCCATGATAGGGGTTTTAAAGAATGTATACGAAATATAATACCATTTAAGGTCTAGTTATATCCACATATCTGGAAAATGAACAATCTTCAAGTTGAAATTTGAGATTCCCAATAAATTTATTCTCACTAACACATGTATCAAAGTATAAATTATTTTTATATAATTTATTTATACACATTATACTAGATATATCCTTTTCATATATCTCTTATTCAATCCATTAAAATTTAAGATGGGTTCAATTACAGGTTCATAATTTGAATATTTACACATTCCATTGTTCTTACAACCTTCAATTAAGATTATTTATTTTAGATTAAATTTCTAATAGGGGTGATAACTACTCAAATGATTATTCATTCATACAAGAATTAATTTTTTTATCGATCTCTGTATATTATAAATATTTATGCATACACATACCTATAGAGGGGAGTTCCATAAGGGGCCAACCATGTTCTTGAAATCATCATTCTTCATCCACCATTTAGAAAATATAATGCTACATTTACCCACCAATGTGCCATGAATGTTTAGAAATAGAGGATAGGGGTGGGATAAGGATAATTAAAAATGTTTAATTTTCATACATAGGAATATATAGATATAATGTATATTGGAAAGATACCTATCTAATTGGATCCATATTACAGTGTTGCATCACATATTATTACACCATGTGAAGTTTCCTCCAAAGAATCATAGATCCATGATATTTTTGTGAGAAATAAATGATTTTAAATATTCTATTTAAATAATTTAAATTATACAAACTTATTTATTTTTTGACTAATCAATGATCTTTTAATAATCAACTCCTTAAAACTAGACATTGGACCTTGTGATGAAAGATAATAGTGTTTTCTGAGGATCTTATCTACCTTTAATAGATCATTTCATATATTTAATGAAAAAGAGATATAAATCTATCACTAATGACCATGATTATAACATTTAGTGAAGATACATTAACAATATCGATCTATATCAGATTGTTCGAAAATTCTACATATGTGAGTTCATAAGATTACCATGCATGTGGTATGAGACGTGCAATATGTTGTTAACACTTTGGATAGATTACTCCATGTGTTTAGGTTTTTAATTAGCATGTAAACCAATATTATTTCAAAATTTCTGTAAAAACTGTTTTATACTTATAATTATTTTGAATATCCTAAGAAATATTTTCCAATTTATGCACTAAATTAGCACAAAATTTTGATAACTAGGGAGGATCATTATTTATATAATATGTTTTTTTAAATATATCTTATCTTGCATGTATAGTTTTTTATAAATAATTTAATAAATAAAAAATGAGGACATGGATAGGAAATATGAGGTTGACATTAAATCCAAAACCCATGTTTTACCCTAGGAATGATAAAACATTTTTCATCATCTAGTGTTTCATAGAAGAGTCATCATGGGCTGATTTATAAACTGATAAATCAATAAATAAATTTACTATTTATTTAATTAATAATACCTATATATGAATATATATTACAATTCCAAAGAGTAATCCCTATAACCCTAGGGTTTGAGAGAGTCTGCTGGATGAGTATTCATGGATGATGAACAATATATTTTGTTTTAGATAACGATATTCAAAAAGAGCTTGTGGATCTCATCAACAATAATTTTCTGAAACTATTCTTCATCAAGAATCAATCCAAAGATAATGTTGGTTGATCTCTTGTGTGTGTTTATCTTGTTTTTATATTACTTTCATCAAATAGGATTTAATTTCATACAAAATTAATTCATGGATTAATCGTTGATTAAATGTATTGTTTTATCATCCTAGAAATATGTTTTTTTGAATATTTGTTATTTGTTCGACATTCTAATTTTAAAAAATCAAAGAAAACTAGAAAAATAGATGAGGTCTATTACCCATGTTGTGTTTTATTATTTTCATTCCCCATTATTCACATCATTATCATTGATATTTTATTTGACTGGTGGATCAACTATTACACGGTGGTTGATCATTGCATTATTATTCATTAGGATAATGGATCATAATGACATTTCATGGATTATGATTGATGGAGTGATTGAGGTGTAAAAATTATGGTGGATTATTGGATGTGTATTTTTAGTGGATTGGGGTTTCTCCATTTCATGGATTGGAATCTGGTGATGGTGATAACCGAATAGTGAAAATTCTTTATTGGATTACATTAAATGAATTTGAACATAGGTGAATGAAGTGTTTGGTGAACATATATATGAAAATCAAGGGTGATATTTGAGGTAGAACTAAAGTATGAGGTAGTGTGAAGGGACGCTTAATAAAACCAAAGGTTCATGAAAGTTACTGACTATACAAATTTTATTCAGAATAACACACACCATATAATACCCTCATGTAGTGAAGGGGTTTAAAGATAAATTCAATTATCACATTCCATGTCAGGCATGTCAAGATTCATGTAACTAATGGCCTAAAGCTTGTTGTTTACCCTTAGTGTACATGATAAAAAGGCCATGTATATAGGAATGGATAGAATACACGAGCATGTATTTGTAAACAGACATGGCCTGATACCCCTATATGGCCAAAGTAAAAGGTATTTACCAAATTACACATTAATTAATTGATGTGCATGAGAACATGGGTAGATCTAAGATAATCAAGACACACTGTATAATCCATGTTTATTCCTCTTAATTTCTCTATGATTATTTGAGGGACTTTTTATCTTCAGTGTTGGACAGTTTCCTTAGTTTATATTCACTTTGTCTGTTCTAGTAAAGGTATAGTGAAGCATCATGTCATTATTGAAGGATGTGATACACTTTATGGACCATTCATAGATATAGTTTTACAAATCACCCAAGAAGCGCATGTTGGGATCCTTTTTTGTATCATATATCCTAGGTGGGGTTTTAGTAATTTTATTGGCCAACATACCCAAGTCTTGATCCCCTAAATAAAGGGTTAATCCAATTATAGTATTTTTGGTCCCTCATGTCCCTGGGTATGATTCCCTATTTGTGTATTGATATCTTACATGTTTTAGTTTATACATATTCATAGAAAGACACAAAGAGTATGAACTCTTAGATGAGTGCCACTATAAATACCAAGATCATGGAGTGAGTTCTCTAGGATAATGTTACTTTGAAACCCCAAGAAGGAATCCTATGATGCATTTGAAATTGTGACCTAACCCTGAGACGTATTGTCTAACATGGGTATATGGAGGTGTAATTATTATATGTATCATATTTAGATTAACATTCGCTATGATGATGAGTTAACTACTCTTTTGACACTTTATTCTTTGTGATTTAGGGGTTTCATAATGGGTATTATTATACTCACCCATACATCATCTCTACCAACACATGTCATGTCTTATATAGATGACAAGAAATTTAAAAAATTCATAGGTTTTTTATAGTTGAGCTATACTGACTATGGATTATACTAGGTGATTCATTTGAAACTAATCCCCTCTTTCTATAAGGTCAAACTTCTTCTATCATTTTGGGGGGTCTATATTTGTTCCATTTTGATTTCCGTATTATTATCATACTCTGATTTTGGGATATTAATGCATGCATGCATTAATATTAGTTTTGTTTTATAATTCTATATTTTATTGGAATTTTTATTTGTTCGTTTGTGTAAAAGTACCTTATGATAAGGCCTCCCATATGTTTGATATTCCTACTCAAAACTAGTCACCACCCCTTATCCTGTTATAACTGGGCTTGGGGCATCACACATAACTTATCACCAGCTATGTGGGCCCCAATGGGTAAATTTATGTTATAGTGGTGTCAAATTAGTTGCATATTAGCACTGTATTTAAGTGATTTTATAGCTGTGATATTGGTTTTGGAATTAAGGAAATAATACTAAAGTGTTTCGATTTTAGATCTTATGCTAAGGAATCCAGTGATGGTGTGGTTTCTAAAATATACAATATCCAATATAATGATGACCTCTTTATTTACTTAGTACATATAGGAAGAGGTTTCTGGGAAATCATCCATATATACATCATATAAGAATGGGTTTTAGTTTCCTTGTCCTTCTTAGCTTATCTTTCTAGATATACTTTTCACTATGGTACATCTTATCTATTTCAAGATTCCTCCATAATTATTTCCATCCAGTATTCTATAGTAGGATCCCGAGGATGATTTACCATGTTATGGGGAATTGATATAGGGACCAGTTTGTGAGGTTTAACTTGATGGTGGGTTTTTATTATTTCCACCACCCATTGTGTAATAGGTTTCATCGACAATATTGATGTATGAGGAACACATGTTTAGTGAACTTTGAGAGTTTTTGTGACAGTGACCCCCCAGGTTTTGTGGAGAGACAGAACACGAACAAGATGAGGAAAATATTGAGGTAGTTACATGAGTTTTCTACCTTGTTTGGATATCCCTAGATTACATGGTGGTCCAAGCAGTGGGCCTTCATCATGGCTCTATAGGGTGATGGTGTAGCCTGGATACTCCATAATCTAATGAGGTGAACCTTTCATGGATATGGTTTGAGATCAATTTTAGAGAGGAGTTATCCCTGGTTACATTGCGAGTGGTGTATATCTATTAGATTTTATAGACTCGGTAGACAAGTATATCTATGGTGGATTATTCATCATGGTTCCCTTAACCTCTCATGATACACCATGTATATGATACAAAATATGTTCTTCTATGCATATAATTTTGAGCACACAGTCCACAAAGATATCTTAGCTAATGTGATCCTTATTTTCCTTACTAAATATGTTGTAATGACTAATCTTTATCAGGTAAGATATTGATTTATGTATGAGACGATACTGAATGTTCACATTGGTAGTGGGAATCTGGGATTTAAGACTTTAGAAGTACGTAAACAATGATAAAAACAATTATTTGGGAATGAAATATGACTTAATAGTCAATATCAGGATAAAGGGTATGCGGTTTAGGGATCTCAGAATGGATCTAGTTAGACTATGGATCATAATTGATACTCTTATGATGGTTATGCTCATCTTGCGTGCAATTTTCTGACCTGCTGTACAGATGGCAGTGAGATAATTGATGGACCACCAATTTAGAGAATGTTGTATGAGTAGTGAGTTCCTGAGGGTAATAGAAATGGAATATGAGTTGGGATAGAATCTTGAGGTTGTAATAAATTTTATCTCTTTCAATAACCACCCCCAAGTGGTCGACGCTAGGCTCATGGGACTAATGGTTAGGGAAGATGATTTTCTTATGTAGTGGAGACCTACGACAAAGAGCTTTAGTGGATTATTAGATGTATAATATATATTTTTTATACTGTATTAGTTTTACTAATAGTCATAGGAAAGAACCACTCTTTTCTTTCTACATCCATTTTTTAAGACCTATAGATTATAGTTGGGCCATTGGATCGAACTTTGTGTTTGGAGACCCATACGAGAAGGGATTCTATGCTCAAAAACATCGGTCAACATTGTGAATTGAATATTTTATAAGAGAGATTTCTTTTGGATATATTTTATAAATGACGAGGCCTTATGATTTCATTTGAGTTATAGACTAGTTTTATACATTTTATTTACATATTTACTATTTCTGGTAGTGGATATGGTGTAATTCCCTAAGATTTTAAAATAAAAACATCATTTTTGATAGCATATATGAAACACAATAGAAATATTAGAAAAGAATGTAACACCCTAATATTTTATGATATATTTATTTCTAAATGAGTTCGAAATCTTTAATATCTTACAATGCAAGCACATCAAGGATTAAATGAAAGAGTATACGTCATTAAAATATTACTATTTAAATATCACCATTATATCCTAGCTATTAAGTTTGTAAGTATGAATAAGACTAAATAGAAAATGAAAATTTAATTTTTTATACATGTATAAATTAAATTTAGTGGTTATAAATTGATTATAAATAAAATAATATTCATTTTAATGAAAAAAATGCTTTGTCAAAAATTATATTTCTCTAAAATAAGGTTTAGTCACACTATGGAAACATAATTTAAATGTAAATTTTACATAATTTATAAAATAAATTTGAAATAATTAAATTAAATTTTGAAATATAAATGTAAAAATTATCTTTGGTTTTTTTGAAAATATTAATTTTTTGTTGAATAGTGAAAAGTAACGAATTTTTTGGAAACTTCATTTTCATTGAATTTGATTAAAAATTAGTTTTTTTATAAATTAGTTTTAAAGTATTATTAGATCAATTATATTATAATATATCTAATTTCACCCATTTTAATAAATTTAATATTGAATTATGATATAAAAACCTTTTAGTCATTTGAAAATTTTCCTTTGGAAAACATTTTTTTCGACACATCTACTAGTTTAATTTTAAAATGAATTCTTAAAATTATATGAATATAATTTGGAAAAATGATTCCATATTTATAATCATAATAATTTAAATTATCTAATAAGTTCAAATCAATTTTTGACTATAATGAATAGTGAAAACATGAAAAATATTAATTGTAATAGTTATGGTAGAAATGGGTTTACCTGGGGTTAAACTAAGAAGATAGGAGATAAAAATTTCCTAAAACATTTACAAAACCAAATTTTTGGGAATATTCAATCACATAACCTATAAGGTTCTAGAAGACCCTTCTTGGATTCCTGTGACATGAGATAAGCATGGGTATCACTTAATCTTTTTCAAAATTCTATATGTGACCTCCCCTCCAACTTATAAAAGATGACCCCACTCTCCTACCATATTTCCACTTCCAAAACCACTTTGTTTGGACAATAATTACCCAAATACCCTAATTAATTCAATATACACATCATAGAGAGATTAGTTTTATAATAAATACATAATCTGAAGTATTTTGGTATAATCTTAAATAGGCTCTCCGAAGAAGAGGTAAAATTCTTAAGCACATGTATCTATTTTATTTAATATTCAACCAAATTAAAATCATATTCACATATGATAATATTTTTTAAAAATATCCATTATATACTTATATTTAATTATGATAATGTAATAACCCATATACATCTCTAGTTCTATCAATTGAGAAATCAAACTATCGATCTTGTGTACGAAAAACTAATGCCTCATGAATAGATGTAATTTGTTTTACATAAACATACTTCAAGGAAAGTTATAAGGATTTATTAATCTTATTAATACTATAATTATGAAATTATTATAAATATGAAATTATTATATCCCAAATATCTTCAAACATACAATTATTTTTGGGGATACAATAACATCACTCGTATTTATAGTGGACTACCGCCCTACAAATTGTTGCAATACATTTTTTTCGTATGCATTATATGAAAGGTATAAAGTATATTGTCAATAAATATATGTGATATTTATGAAATAATAATAATTATATAAATATAATATCCTATATATCTTCTTACATTCCAATCCTTTGGAAAATAATAATTTTTCCTAAGTGTATGTGTGGACTACCACCTCCACGTAGCGATGAAAAATATTTTCCAATTAATTTTTACATGGATGGTAGTATGGATGTATTTTATAAATGTAATTGATATATATGGAACAATAATTATTCCTTAAAGGTGATTGAAAATTTATTTTCCATTAATTCTATGCATTAAGAAAAATGGAAACATTGTTCAAGCATACATACGACTTACTGTTACCATAAACAGTGTAATCCATTTTCTAAATCTATTTTTTTAAATTAACATAATAAAATATATAATGAATATATATTATATTTAAATAATTTTTTACATAATAAATATTATTTAACCACGATCAATGTTAAATTATTGAAATTACCAAACCAAAACATTCAGGAAAAACGAATCAATTGTCACCTAAAATGGAGAATTAAACAAATAAATGTTAATAAATGGGTGATAAAAGGATATAAGTAAAAAATATGTATTATGATATATAGGGAACCATATTTTATTTATTATAACACTATATTTATTATATAAGAGGGTTTTACACATACTAATGTAGTTAAACTGGTGGTAAGGGGTTCTAGGTCTCACTTTTACTAATGTGAGATATATATCTACTCCTAACATATTAATTTTTTTGGTTTATTTGCTAAAACATTTTAAAATTTATGTCATGAATATATTTATATTTAGGTTATTTAAATTTTCACTTCAATTTATTTCTTTCATGGGGCTTATTATTCTAAATTTACCAATGAGGTAAGGTTTTATTTCACATTCTAATGACTATTCAAGATTGTTTTTGTATAATTCTCCCATGGGGGAATTATTTAATATTTCTCTCTAAAAATAAATATATTTTCTTCCACTATGTTTATTAATGAAAATTTTCATGTAATATTATATTTTTTCCACCCTTTGTTACTTAAAATTATTATGATAATGTTTTTTAAAAGAAGTCGATATTATTTTTATCTTTGGTCGAAAATCCATTTTCAATAAATCCTTATAATCTAAAAAAGTTTTAATTTTATTATCCTTTTAAAAATTATTTATTTAAGAAATTTTTACCAATATTTACCTTTGAATTTTTTTTAAAGAATAATCATGTTGTTTTCAAAACAAGGCCTATTAGTATTTTACTGAAAATTTTAAAGGAATATTTTGTTTAATATTTATAGTATGAACAAAATTTATCATAATCATGACCAATAAAGGTTTTAAATATTACATTATAAGATTCAAAAGATTATTTTGAATTAAAATTACTTTTAAAATAATTTTTGAACTTTTATATTTAAAAATATTTTCATTGTGAGAATGTTATTCCCAAAAAATGTTATTAATATCATTTTAATGGTATTTCTATTCATCAACGACATTAACACAATATTGTACTTATTATCTAATTGGGATATGTTATATTGATACCATCATTTTCATTTATCCATATTATTTATAATTAGTTTGGTTGGTGATGTAAAATTATATTACAATTCACAATTTTTCTCTCAATGGTTTATGATTATGTATATTGATTAGTGTAGTTAATAAGATTTTTATGTCATTTTTTCAATACAAATCCTTATGACGATTATGTTTTTCCTCATTAATATAATGAATTAATTAGAATTATTAGGTTATTAGTGGGACCCAAAATTGCATACCCCCTTGATGCATCAACATGTCTCATGAGACACATAAGTTGTCCAAGTTAGATGAGAATCTTCAAAGATATTTGTACAATCTAGTGGATGTTTTTTTACAGTGTGTTTCAGATGTCTGGTTTTATGAATTCCCTCAGTATGAGATCAGTTATTGATGTCAATGTGATTATTTTATTTTTTATAATTTCTGTGGATATTTTTTAAGAATATGGGATTGTTTATATAGATATATTTGATCATTATTCATTCCAACCATATTATTCTTATGTTAATATTTAAATAGAATGGGTTTCATTTATTTACAATCCCATATTTATTATTATTATTTATTCATGAAATATTCCAATGTATTCTTACCCTCACTTAGAATTTTAACTCACTCATTTCTTATGTTTTATTTCGATAGGATACTAGGAAGTTTTTGGTGATTTATAAGAACGGATAAGAAAATTTGAAATATTTATTTCTCAAATAAAAAACATTTAGTATTTTATTTATGAAATTTTAATGTGAATTTCAAGTATGTATATATTTTTCCATGAATACAAAACTATTTAGTACAATATGATGAGATTCCATTCATCATATAAAAATTTAAGAATGCAACTAACTACTCTAGGATACTAGGGCTTGGAATTTATAGTTGGTATCAGAGGAAGTTTCATTGAAAAATTGGGAACTAGATTTTGGAAAACCTATATTAGGTAACATAACCCTATGACAGACATTGAGGATATATATAAAAGAACATAATAATGTTTTTTTGAGGTAGATATTATGTAGTTTCCCTAGAAATAAAACCCTTTTACATATAATATAAGTGGATATGGTTTTAATAATGATATACCTAGGGGTAATCACTTCTAAAAAGGAACGTGGAGGTCACCTCAAGCATTACCTGGTACATGACAGCAATCCTTACTGTACAGATGGTTTTAAACTCTAAGGGGATATGATTTATATAATTCAAATTTTAATTAGATTTCATTTTTAAGGATTCTAAATTTTTTATATTTTAAAACTATCACAAAGAGACCATGTATCTGATTATGAGATTACTCATACATAAATTTTCTATTTACATTAAGTGTTTCACAATATTTGGGATAATAAATTATTATACATAATGTTATGATCTAATCTAGTGTATTCCATGCTTTACAAATGGAAAATATAGGAACTAATTAGAATCATATCAATACAAAAAATAAAGAGAGTAAGAATGATTATTTCATTAATGCGATTAAGATAATCCGAAAAAGAAAATATTCTCCAAAACCTTCTCATCATACAAGGACATAGAATAATGTTCTACAAAGAAAAATAAATAATTATACAAAACATATGTATTCAAATGGAATCATTATAATAATTGGATAGTTGATAAAAATATGGATTAACGGAAAAAGGTAAAAAGGATTTACCCATGTGATAATTGTGGAAAGAAACACCCTTGTAATTTATTAAATGCAATGAAAGTTTTATATATATTTAGAGGTAAAGTTCATAATTTTCATGATTTTAATGGTAAGAAAGAAACATTTTAATTTTATTATTTCAACTATAATAATATGGGTAGCTACAAAAATTAATGGACCACACATGAAGGGAATAAACATTTAAATTAGCTATGATATCAAGGTCAAGATTATGCAATTAAAATGGTCAAAGTGAAATGATTAATTTTCATGTGTATTTGGATTCAAGAATTGTGTTATAGGATTATTTTTTCATAGATATATATAAAAAATATTAAATTTATAAGGATTTTACTACAATAATTTTTCTTTATGAATTTTAGAGGACATGTTTATCGGTGCTAATGACCATGAGAAGCAATAAGGTGGAAACATTAACATCTTGGAAAAAAAATTATTTGGGGAAGATAACCCTTAATATTTTCTCAATGTTGAGATAATAATGATAAATTGATTTATATGGGATAGGATTGAAGACCTTAAAATTGGTTAGTGATTTGATGGTTTATTTCATCTTTCTAGAGTTTACTACATGTTTGGATTTATGGAATTTATTTAAAAACCTAAGATTTTTATTGTTGTCATAAATTTTATATGGTGATGAAAGAGTTAATATTATTATAATAGAACATTAAGAAATAAATTATTTTTTTTGGGGAATATAATGTTGATTTAGTGAACTTTATTTGAAATTTATTAATAATTAATTTGGTGAGTCATATTTTAAATAAGCCTTAATGTTAATAATTTATGGAATGGATTATGTTGAACTTTAGGTTTTAGTATTAAGGTTTATAGATTAATTTATTATATTTGATACCTTGTGATAACCAATTTTTTTATAGAATAAATGGAGAACATGTTATCATTCTTTAATGGATCTTAAAATTCGTTAAAAGTTAATTTTAGCTCATTAGGACTAATAAAAATTCATTTTTTTGGATCTTCATTTCTTTGAGTAAGAGGTGAATTGGAAGTCAATCAAATAATAACCAAAGAATGAAGTTATGATTATTGAATAATAATATATCAAGTATGTATATTTTTTATATTCTAAGTTAATAAAAGAAATCCTCAACTTTAGGAAATAAATATTGAAACAAAAATATTATGATATTAACTTAAAACATGATGAATCAAAAGGACTTTTAAATCATTAAATGGGAAATGAAACCATTGATCATGTGTATAAAAGACAGCCACCACACAGACTAGTGTAATTCATTTTCCATCAACACCTTTCAGGGCATGGTATAATGCTAGATTTAATTTATTTGGACTATATTTATGATATTATTATACTTATGGAATTATAAAATCACATATAACTTCTTACTTACCATTTTGTGGGGGGATATGATAACGTCGCTTGTGAGTACGGACTACCATCTCGTGAATCCATGTGATTCATTTATACTGACACTTTACAAGGAATTAATTAATGATAAATTTAATGAATATATGTTATATTTATGAAATAATCATAATTATTTTAATATAATATCACATTTAATTTCTTACCTTATAATTCGTTGGAAAATAATAATGTTTCTCATGAGCACATGTGGACTACTGCCTCCACGTAGCGATGGGAAATGTTTTTCAATTTATTTTTACATGGGTGGTAATAAGGATGGATTTGGTAAATATAAATACTATATATAATATACTAATTATTATATAAAGGCAAATATATATTTATTTTTCATTGGTTCCATCCATTGAGAAAAATGGAAACAACATTCATGCTTACATACAACTTATAGTCTCAATAAACTGTGTAATCCATTTTCCATATATTTTTTTATAAAATACTATAATTAAATATATTGTTAATATATATTATATTTAAATATTTTTTTATATTATGTAGATTATGGAACCATGATCAATGTAAAAAGAACAGAATCACCAAACCAAATCATACATGAGAAATAAATCAATTATCACCTAAAATAGTTATTTTAATAATGATATTTTAATAAATGGTAGATAAAAGACTACAAGTAAATAAAATATGGTAATATATATGATTATGGTTCTATAATATATTTATAATAAACATATATTAATTATATAGTTTGTCTGGATGCATATAATGGAATTCAAACACAAGGTTAGGGTTTTCTCACTGCACTTTTACTTCTGTGAGACATAAGCCATTTCACCACTTATTCCTTTTTGTGGTTTAAATACTGGCCATTTTGATATTTTATATCACGAATCAATTTATATTTGTTGTATTTAAATTTTAATTTAAAATTATTTCTTTCAAGGGGATTATGATTAAAAAGTTCCCAATATGGTATTGTTTTTTTTCACAATATCATCATTACTTGAGATTTGTTTTGTCTAATTCTCCCATAGAGGAATTATTTGACATTTATATATTAAATTTTGGCATTATTTATATCTTTGGTCAAAAATCCTTTTTTAAGAAACTATATTTTGTAAAAATATTTTCAATATTTTTATCTTTTTCCAAATTATTTTTTAAATAAATATTTTCAAATATTAACTTTTTCTTCAATTTTTTGAATTGAATATTCATTTAATTTTATGAAAAGTCATGTTTGGATTTTATTGAAAATGTGAAATGAATATTTAATTTAATTTTTATGACATGTAACTAATTTCCCAAAATCATGGCCACTAAATATTTTAAAGACTAATTTATAAGATTAAAAAAATTATTTTCAATGATAATTATTTTCATAATACATTAGGAAATTTTATTTTTAAATTTTTTTTTCAAATTGAATATATTATTTTCCTATAATTTTTTTATTGAAATTATTATGATATTTATATTCATCGATGACATTAAACCATTTATTTAATTATGATACACTAGGGATATGTTATATTGATTCCATCTTTATTATTTATCCAAATGGTTTGTGATCAGATTGATTGGGGAAGTATAATTTTATTACCATTTACCATTTTACTCTAGATGGTTTATTATTATGTTTATTGATCGGTGTATATATTAATATTTAGTATGTAATTTTTTCCATATGAATTCAAATATTGGTTATATTTCACCCCTTTAAAATAAGGAATTCATTTGTATTATAAAGTTATGGTTTATCCATGAAATTTCTTATCCCATTAATGCATCAACAGAACTATTGAGACAAATTAGTTTGCCAAGTAAGATGGGTTTTACCCATATATTTAAAATGTCACGTGAAAGGTATTGGCAGTATGCTTTAGATGACCAATATTATGAATTACCTTATTATGATATCATTTATTGATGTGCATAAAATTATTTGATTTGTTATAATATCTAAAGATAATGTGATCATTTATATAGATTTAATTGGTCATTATTTATTCCAACCATATTATACTCAGGTTATTGGTCAAATGGAATGTGTTTCTGTTATTTACATTTCCATATTGATTATGATTATCAATTAATGATATATTATACTCTATTATTACCCTTACTGAACATATGAGCTTACCAATTTCTTATTTTTTATTTTCCTAGGATACTAGGTAGTGTCGTGTGATTGATATATTGATATATGCTAAGGGGAAATATAGAGTTCTCAAAGAAAAAAAAATGTGTATTTTATGTTTTCAATTATAATGAAAATTTAAAGTATGTATCTAGTTTACTATTAATAAAGAACTATTAATACCTTTGGGATTATAATCCCTGTATCTTATGACAGTGTATTAAACTAAATACCAACTCTGGGATACTAGGGTTGGGGTACCTATAGTTGGTATTAGAAGTAGTTTTGTAGATAAATTGGGAATTATATAAATGAAAAAATAGATTTGGGATCATAAAACTATGATAAACGTTGATTATAATTATAGAATAACATTATAATGATTTGTTAAGTTAGTTATTGTGTATATTAATTATAAATACCTATCTATATAGAACTATTTGTGGACATGATTTTGACATAGAAGTACCTAGGTGTAATAGTTTTGAAAAAGGAACGTTGTGCATGACTTAATAATTTCCTAGTACATAATTGTAGGACATACTAAACACCTTTCGGGATTATATTAAAGCATATTCTTTAAATACTTTTCATTTAATTTATAAAACATTATAAAGTAATTTAAAATATTTCTATTATTTTAAATACATCCCAAATAAACCATGTCTACAATTATGAGATTATCCATGCATACATTTTAAATTTATGTTATGTGTTTCAATATTGTCAGGATTATACATAATTATAAATAATGTTATGATCTAATATAGAGTATTCCAATTTTTATAAATAGAAAATATAGTATGGAATGATAATCATATCAATACACATAATTCAAATAGTAATAATGATTGTTTCTTTTATGGGATTAGTCCAATCCTCCAAAAGGAACAAGCCCCTAAAACATTCTCACTCTATGAGGACATAATATTATTTCATATCAAGACAAAGAAATAATTATCCAATTATTATTTATTAATAGGGATGAAAGATAATAATATTATGGCCTAGACGTTATGGATTAAGGGAAATAAGGAAAGAAGTATTTTTCCCATGTGATAATTATGGAAAGAAACACCCTGGCACTTGTTTAAAGTGAATGATATTTTGATAGAAGTGTGAAGGGAAATGTCACCATAGTCATCATTTTAAGGGTAATAATGAAACCTTTTATGTTTAGTGTTTTTACTATTATATTATGGGGAAATTCAAAAATTAATGGCCAAGCATAAAGGGAATATACCTTAGGAGTAGGTAAGGGATCAACGTCCAACTTATGCTATTAAAATGGTAAAATAAAAATGATTAATTTTATTTTGTATTTGTATTCATGAATTATCTTATAAGATTATTTTTATAAATTATATTTATAAGGATTATGAAATGAATAAATATTTTACTGTATTAATTTTCTATTAAGTATTTAAGAGCATATGCTAAATGGTACTGATGAAAGAGAATAGTGATTTGGTGGCCAGTTTATCTTCTTGTAAAAGAAATGATTTATGAAAAAGTACCCATAATACATTCTCAATAAAAATATAATAATTATCGAGTAATGTTTATGGGATAATATTGGTGACCTCAAAACTAGTTAGTTATTTGACGATATTTGGAATAAGACATTAAAAGACACTTTATTTTATTTTGGGAATATAATGTTGATTTGGTGACATTCCTTTTAATTTTTTGAACTTTGAATTTTGTAAGAAATATTTTGGATGATCCCTTAGGTTAAATATTTATGAAATGTATTCAAATGAATTTTTTTTAATATTGACATTTAAATATTATTGCATTATAGAGGGTAATATCTGTTAATAATTTTGGTTTTAGTAAAGACTGGAGGAATGAATTACCATTATTTAATTGATCTTATGATCTATTAGACGTTAATTTTGGTGCTTCAATAATTAAAAAAAATCATTTTTGGATATTCATTTCTTGGATTAATAGGTGAATTTGAAAATTTTAAATGAATGTCCAAAGGATGAAACTATGCTTATGAAATAAAAATATATCAAGTAATTATATTTCCTTATATTCATTGATAACAAAAAAATTACTCAACTTTAGGAAAAGGATCTTGGAAAAAATGTTATCATATTACCATCACATCAGACGAATAAAAAGGTATTTTAAATAATCAATTTTTTATAGATTTGAGGTCACTAAACTTCAACTTATCATTCATTTTCATCCAATCAATGATCTCCATCTCTCTCTAAAATTATTTATTCTTTTCTTCCATGTCAATATCATAACATCCCACTAATTCTCACCTATATGAAAACATAGCTTTGTGTTATTCTAGTTGAAAAATTTACATAACTTCTTCTCTTATTAAAGGGATATTTTTTATCCCTTTTTATGATGTGGGGTTTGAATAAGTGAATTTTAAAATTTCAAACCCTAAATTTCCGAGATCAAGATTAAATTTTTATGACATAATTTATTTAATGGGGTTTAATGTAACTATATAATATTTTAGAATAGGAAACATTATATTTTATATAATATAGGACACAAAAAAACTTAGAAGATTATGTAATACCCCAAGAATTTATGATACATCCATTTTATAAAAATTCAAACTCTTCGATATCTTATGATGTTTACTATGCCGGGGTTTAACAAAACATGATACTCTGTTAAAATATTTTTTTATTTAAACACGATCATTATAACCTAGCTGTTAATATCATGGATATAAATAAGTATAAAAAATTCATGAAAATTATATGGTTTATATAGTGACTGTGGTTTTTCTTACATAGACATTACATAACTTTTGTAGAATACATAAAACATTATACAAATAGACGCTCAATGAACATATTAGTTTAGTGCCTTTATAAAATTGGAAAATAAAAATTCTAAATTAGTAAAATATCTTTAATGTTTCCCATGATGATATTCCGCCTTAGTAATTCTAATTAAAAATCTTTTTTCCCATCCTAGGTAAAGGAAACATAATAAATAGTTGGGATCAAATGCTCAGTAATGGTAAATAAATTAAATTCCTATGAATATCATTAAGATAAGGGCATAAGAATGTGACCATGATCATTAGAATATAAAAACCTACATATCAATGATCATGAACATGAATCATTGAATAAATATTGGATGTTCATTAGACATTAATCATTATGAAAACAAGAGTAGAAGCCATGAAATCATAACATAGTAATAAGACATGGAATGGTGTCATAAACATCAATATATAACATAGTGGACATATATAAACTGAAACAGGTTCACATATTAAGTTATGGAAATGAAATCAGGACCTCTCATATACTTATGGAAATAAAAAGATGTCCACTCATAAGGTTGTGAACATGAAATCAGGTTTACACATAACATTGTGAACATGAAATGTAGTTCACAAATAACATTGTGAATATATAATAAAGACAAATAATAGAATTGTGAGCATGTAATAAGGTCCACACATAAACTTATGGACATGAAAACAGGTCTATACACAACATTTTAAACATATAATCAGGTTCACACATAATATTTATACTCATGATCCATCATTCATTACCCAATGAATTGTATGGAGATATAGGTCCCGCCCATCTCATAATGAAATCATACATACATGTGCATCAATATAATTAAACTTTCCTCATATCATGAACTAAAAAAATATGGGTTTTATAAATCCTATCTTAATAAATGAAATAAAATGGGTATCATTAACCTTTCATCACATCATAACCTATGTAAAATTTATAGGTTTCATAAACAATTCATCAAATCATAACCTGTGAAAAAGGAGTAGTTTCAAAATAATTTAACCCATGGAATAAAATTGGTTTGATAAGTATCATTCCATAAAAACAAAAGTAATTAAATAGATATTATTAATTTAACATTTGGATCATTTACTAGAAAGGAATGTGTAAAATCAATTAATGTAATATTATATGGAAAATAACATGGAAAAGAATTATAAAAAAAAAATTTGAGGAAAATTTCCTTTTTTATTTTTAAAAGGCTCTTTAAAACAAAAAAATATTTTTAAAACCATTTTCTTGAAAATAAACATGAAAGATTGAAAATAATGACTTTAAAACTTGTTGGAAACAATTTTCTCTGGAAACATATAAAGAGAGATTGATTTTTTTGAAAACCATTTCTTTTAATATATATTTCAAACTTATAAATAAGGCTTGAAAATCAGTTGAAATCCTTTTTCCTTGAAAAGTTTTAAATTAGCTTGAAAACATTTTTAAAACCATTTTCTGTAAAACATATTTTTTTAAAACATATAAATATTGATAATGTTTGGAAAATATTTCTTTGAAAATTAATTTTAAATACACTTTCCAAAAAATAATTCTTTTAAACATGCAAAGGAAGTAACATAGAAATGATGATAGGTAAATCCACACATGCCATACCAGGTAAGAAGAACATTCCTTTTGGAACAGTAAAAGGGTATAAAAATTCCATGTTTGTAAAGTGACAAGAAGATTTCTTTGAAAATATTGATAAAATAAAAAAATGGAAAAATATATTTTAATTATTATCGGATAATAGTATAATATACTTGGATATGCTTTTTAGAAAAAATGGTTTTGATAAAACCTTGATTTATGACCAAAGATAGGGTAATGTTGGTCTTTCTTAAAAATAATTTCTTAAATATAAAACATATAAAATAGAAAAGAAATGGTACCAATAAAAAAATATATCAGGAATATCAAGAAGATAAAATGATTTATTAATGATTTTGAGAGATGGATCATAAAATATCATTAATTGAAGTATAAACATAAACACTCTCAAAAGGGATGAGATTGTTTAAATAAACTCTCCTCACCAGGTAACTTGGGATAATAATATCCACGTAATCAATTGGAATTAAATAAAGATTAAAATATCATTAAAATAAATATATTAATGATATAACTATTCAAATACATTCTGGAAAGGGATGTAAGTGTATTACAAAACATGTGTCCTAAAGAAGGAAGGCTGAGACCAAAACTATCTAACCAAATTGCTAACTCTTGAAACATAAACCCCATTATAGAAAGATCATAGGGTGGATATGTAAATAACTATAAGTTGAATAATTTGAATTATATAAGACATTCATGGAATAATATACACCACACAAAATAAAAGGGCGGGGAACATGGCATTTATCTCACATATATAAAAAGTGAGATGAAATTCCATTACCCTGTGTCTTGACTCTCTTTGTACTCGTACAAACCCCCTATATAATAATTATAAATTTTATATATATATATATGACATAACCATATTATTATATATAATACTATATATGGGTTTATTATGAATTTATAGTACCCACCTGTTAATAATTCCATGTTAAAGCTACGCTTCAGGTAATATTTGCGTTGTTTTTCGCATGTTTATTAATTTTATATATCTATGGTCCTTATAATTATATCATGATTTATATAATATAAAACATGATATAAATATAACTTATATTCATTATATTATTATTATAATAATTTAATAATATAGAAGTATGAAATGGATTACACTGTTCATGGAGATGGTAGGCCATACGTACGCATGAATGTTATTTCCGTTTAATTGTTTTCTTAAAAGAAAAAGGAAATGGAAATATATGTATATATATAACTACTAATTTATCATTATTATATCATATATACAATATATTTTCACTAAAACTAATCGTAATATATTCCATGTAGTTTGTGGATGAATCATATTGATTTAAGGGGGAGGTAGTCCAACCTTCCTCAAAAGAAATTAACATATTTACACTAAATGGAAAGTATAAAGATATTTTTGGTAATGGATTAAAGAAGATTAAATAATTAATAAATATAATATATAACACTGATAAAAATATTTTTCATCAAAATATCCTCCCTGACAGGAGGTAAAGGAAAAATGAACAATCATTGTTTAGTAAGGCAGCAGTTCTCCGCACACATAAACCGAATGTTCATTACCAATTATATGAATGTGTGTGCAAGTATAGGTAAAAACCTTATCATAAAAAATAATATTATATTGATTTTACTTGTGTTTTTATACAATATTTTAATAATATTAATTGAATTTTTAGAGAAAGAAAATAAAAGAAAGCAATTTGAGGGAGGTTGTTACCTCTTAATCAGGTAACTCTTTTTGGATTTCATCTAAATGATCCATTAGAAGGATTTATGACCAAATGGAAGATTAAATATGTAATCGTGGGATATTTAGTATCTATTTTGTAAATTACTAGTAGATCCAATGATTCGTTAGAGGCACGAGGAAGTGGGAGGAGGGGATGCCTTTTTATAGTGGAGGACTGTCACTCTTGTAATATTTTAGGAAAGGGAATTCCTCCCATTTTTTATCATGTAAAGTGGATTAAATATTGATACATATTATATTAAGGTTGTTATAGGGTCCATATATTTGTATCCAATTTATTTTGGACACGTTTCTAGGTTATTTAGTCCCATAATATTAAGGTTTAGTTCTTAGCTAACCATAATTTTACATTAATTGATGTAATTAATTTCAATAATATTTTTAGGTAAAATATAATTTCAACATATTATAAATTAGAAATTATCCTTATTAAACATATTTAATCCATTTTTTCAAATTAAATAACAAATGTGTCATAAATTAATTTAAATGTAATCTCGCAGTCGGGTTGACAATGAGGGGTTTTACTGTAAAAATGTTCTACAATTTACTATGTGTTGACATACAATTTCAATGTGAAATTGGTTTCAATTACTTAAATTTTTTTAATGGATAAAAATATTATATATTTAAACTTTTAAACCAATCTAAAATGTAATTTAACCTTATAAATAAATTATTTGAAAAAGTAGTTTTAAACAAAAATTCAGTATTTTAACTATTCATTAAAAAATAAAACTTCACTGAAAAATACCATAAAATTTAACATAAACTAATTATTATGTTCCAAAATAAATTATGAAATTTATTTTGACATATTAATTATATAAAATTTCCAAAATTGTATTTAAAGTAGGTTCTCTATTTAAAGGACGTATAAATGACTTAATAAAAATATAGGGTTTCAAGCATAAAATTGAGTTTTTTATTATATTATGATTATAAAATATATTGGGTGAACATAAAAAATATAGTATTGAATATATATATATATATATATATTTATTTATTACATTAATATCACTCACTAATTGAAATTAATTTAATTTTGTAGGGTAAAAAAGTATTTTGGATATAATAATATTTTCCATTATTTTCAATCAGTTTTTATATTCATTTATAATTAATTTTTAACCAATGAATTAATTTATATTTATGTAAATGATATATTTTCATATTTTATTTAACCCTTTCTAGGAGTGCTAATTTTATAGCTTGGTTATATTAAATGACATATCATTATATGGTAAAAGACGGTATTGTGTAATAAACAAGACATCATGGAAAGACATTGTTGTTGGTAACACAATATATCCATGGTGTTCCATTAAAATAAATATAAAATTTATGTTGCATATATTTCACAAATAACTTGGTTTTACATATATCTCAAGTTAAACATAGTGCTTTAATATAAAATAAAATATTTTCAGTGTTGTGTGAAATGAAAATTATCAAAAAGATTAAAATTATCCATTTTTTTCATAGAATCTCGTGGTGTTACACTTTTCCCCCCTTAAAATAAATTTCTCCCTTGAAATTAATTTAGGTTATCAAAGTTTTAATAATTTTATATTATATAAATATATACCCATATAGATAAAATAAACACAAAAACATTCTTTTAAAAATAAATTTGGAACTATAATGGTTATGTAAAGAAACACATAACTAGGATTACACATAAGAGAACATAAGTGGAGTGTGAAAACATGGGAATTTAAGAGAAAAATAACTATTTAGTTCTATATGGGAGTGACAGATAAATTCTTCAGGATAAAGTTAACAATCACAAAGCCATAAATATGTGATGATCTAAGGGACCATTTGTTCATTAGAAAATAAGATACTAGGATAACCTTTACAGTTTCATGATTTTTTCCATAGAGTTGAATTGTTTTCCTAAGAATCATTACTTGCTTGATTTTATTCCCTTTTATATGCACAATATCACTCTTTATTTGGGCCTTGATAGATTTCAACATCATCTCTTTCCCTAAGAAATGAATGGGATTTTTTTTTTCATTCATGAAGTACTAATAGATCATGAGATCCATGATAAGTCATATCATCTATCTTCAATTAACAGGGAAAATTTATCCAATATGAAAAAGTCATCATAGGGTGAGATAATACAATAATCTCAAAAACTTTATCCACAATTTTGATTAAAAATTCCAGAAACGATTAACCTTATAACCCTTCCAAAATATAATTCACCATTTCTCCCTTAAATGTGATTTTATCTTATACCAAAAACATTTTTATTTGTTACTTGGGTTCATCCTTGCACTGATTGAAAAATGAATGTGATTTTATTATTCCAAAATACCTTTAAAAGGATATAATCACATTAAACTTCACTAAATTATGAAGACCATAATTATCGTAGGGATTCTTAATACTAAATCAAACATGAACTTCCCAAAAAAGGGGGTAAATGATATGTTTTCACTTAATTTCCATTATTTTCATCATCCATTGTGATTTCATAATATTTCCATTTATACTTTATTCCTCAGAGGTTGTTGGATCATATCATCCATATTAGCCTTCATATTGGGGAATTTATTCACATAATTCCCAAACTTCATGCACTTGAAACACTGAAGTGTGGGAGGTTCATTTTATTGAGCATTCTCTCCACTCATTTAATTAAATTCCCCCTGATAATAAATTATACATTATCTATCTTGGTGGCTAGGAATCCCAAACATGAAATTCCTTCTTGTTACTTTTATGCACTCTCATATGTTCTCTTTCCCACTGTTTTGGCAAGTAGATGTTTGAAATTTTTTCTTCCCACCATGGTTTTTTTATTCCCCTTTGAACTCTATATCCCTCATCTTGTTTAAACCATGACATTAACATGTAACTAAAACCTCCATATTAACTTTGACTTCAAAATTTACCATTTTTTCATAACTATTAATGTATCTTATGAAAAACTCACTTATGAGACTTGGCTTTAAGACACTTAAGAACCTATCAACATTACTTTTTACGTTGGATGATAATACTAGAAGCGTATCTTTCAATTATTGGGAAATTAACCTTATAGGTACCAAAATATTCATAACCCTTTTTCTTCAACTTAGGGATCTCCTTTTCCAACTTCATATAAAGAACACGAGGACATTACTTATTGAATAATATGTTCATTAACTCATCCCAATGCATGGATTCAATTTTATCATGCTTTATTGTATTCTTGGTTAGTTTCCAACACTATTCTACTTCACCTTCTAAATGATAAAAAACCATAATGACTATCTCATGAATAAAACACTAGATAATAGAGAATATCATTTTAGTAGTGTTAATCGAGTTCTCAACAACAAGTGGATCAAAAGACTTTCTGAAAGAAGGTGGTTGCTGCCTCATAAAGGACTCAATAGAGCATTGTTCCCTCCTTTGATCATTTGGAAGCTCAACATGTTTCATAGATTTTGAAAAATATGATATTAGAGAAATGTGGTTTTGTATTCCATCCACTTTAGCATTCAGATATTCCAGAGAACAATCGTTTCATTCTCCATCATAATCACCATTAATATGGTTCATTAGTGTTCCAGCCATTTATTAAAACCAAAATCATAGTGTAAGAAGCAATTATCATATTGAGGAACCACATAATCATGAAAATTAACTTATAGGATGTCTAAATTATGAAACCATATTTAATATATGAAGCCATAGGTTTATCCTAGGTTATTTATAGCCATATTCTATTTAAATCATTCATGATGGTTCATGATGTGTTTAAAAATTACAAAGGAATATCCCCCAAATGTTTCAAACCAGGTGTGCATTAGGGCTTGTTGTTGTGAAATAGATTACTATGAGTAATGACTGGAAAATTGTGATGGAGTTCTAAATCATTGTTATATCTATTCATGAGAAACATCCCCTTGTAGTATCCTGATAGTGGTGTATTTCTTAGAAACCAATTGACCTATCATTTACCAAAATTCCAATACATTTTCCACTGCTTTTCCTTATCCTTTGACTTATCCTAAAACATGTCATTAGGGTTATCACTACAGTTTTATCATCCTATATTCCAAGGGTTACCTAAACCATTGCTCTGATACCAACTATAATCACCAAAACTTTTCATACATTAAAATTTCATAACTTTTGTGTAATACTTAAAAAATTATACAAATAGAAATACCTTATTATTTTAATGCCTTTGGAAACATGGAATACAAATTTTCAATCATAGTGAATGATCTTCATTATTTCCTGTAAAGATATTACCATTATAAATTCTAATTTAAAACCTGTATTCATAACATGGGGAAATTAAACATAAGAAATTGGTGAGCTCAATTTCTCATTATGTGTAAATAAAGGAAATTAGTATGCATATCATGAACATAAGGTTATAATAACATGATCATAATCATTATATGATCAGACACTGCATATCGAATATCATAAACATGGATTATGAAATAAAACATTTTAGTTCATAAGGCATGAATCATATGAAAATCAAGAAAATAAATCATGAAATCATAACATAGGAATAAGGCATGGAATGGTGGAATTCACATCAACATATAGCATAGGGAACATGTATAAGTAGAAAATAGTTCAAATATTAAGTTAATTATAGGAAATTAGTCCCTGTCATAGACATATGGAGACACATCTATGTACACACATAATGTTGTGAACATAAAATCATGTTCATGCATAACATTGTGAGCATGAAATCAGGTTAACACATAACATTGTGAACATATAATAAGGTTCATTCATAACATTATAAACATGTAATTAGGTTTACCCATAAACACAACGACATGAAACCATGCCCATCCTAACATTGTGAACATGTAATCAATTTCACACTTAATATTTATACACATGATTCGTGCCTCGTTACCCAATGCATTGGAGGGAGATATTAGTCCCACCCATCTCATAAAAAAATCATACATACATGCGACACAAGATAATAAAACTTTCATCATATCATGACCCCAAAAAGATAGGTTTTATAAACATCCCATCAAAACCCATAAAATGAAATGGGTATCATTTGAATTTCATCACCTCATAACCTATGGAAAGAGATATGTTTCATAATAATTTCATTAAAGAAACCCATGAAAAGAGGCATTTTCCAAATCATATAACACATGGAATAGAAATGGGTTTCATAAGTATTATTCTTTCAAAACATAATCTATCAAGGAAAGGATATTAATGTAACCTTTGGATCATTTCCTAGAACGGAATATGTAACATCAAAGGATGTCCTCAGAGATGGAAAATAACTTGTAATGATATTTTAAAGACATTCCTTGAGTAAAATTCCCATTGATTATTGAAAAAGGACCTCTAAAACAAAAAAACCATTGGATAACCATTTTCTTGAAAACAATCAAAAAATATTTTAATGAATACTTTGAAAAAAATTTGGAAACATTTTTCATTGGAATAATATAAAGATAGAAAGAAATATATTTGAAAATAATTTCATTTAAAATAGTTTTCAATATTATACATAATTCTTTAAAATAATTTGAAACCCATTTTACCTAAAAACATATAATGATGATTGAATTTTTTTTGAAAACCAATTTTCTTGAAAAAAAACTTTCAAAACATATAAATATTGAAAATTATTTCAAAACCATCACATTGAAAGATAATTTTTAAAAATGTTTTATAAAAAACCTCTAAATCATGTAAAAGAAGCTTCACATAAATGACAGTGGGTAAATTCTTATATGTTGTACATGGTATGAAGAACCTTCCATTTGCATGTTAAATGGTTAAAAAATATCTTGTTCAAAAAGAAAAAATAAGAGTCCTTTGAAAAAATTGGGAAAAGAAAAAAAGGAAAAAATTTCATTTAATGATAATCATAGAATAATAGAATATTCTTCGTGACCCATTTTAGGAAACATGGTTTTGAAGGAACCCAAATTTCCGATCGAAGGGAGGGTAAAGTTTGCATTGATGAAAAAAACATTCTAAAATATCATATGTACCGAATAGTTTAAAAATTGTACAAATACATGAATAAATCAAGAATAACTAATTGAGAATAAGAGTCATGAATGTTCTTGGGAGACAGATCCAAATATTTCAACAATGGAAGCATAATTAAAACAATCTCAAAAAGCATTGAGATTATTTCAATAAACTCTTACCACATGGTATATTGGGATCACAATCTCCATGTAAAAAATGTCATTAAATGAATCTTAGAATACCATGAAAATTATTATATTAGAGATATAACATGTCAAATACACATTGTAAAAGAATGTAGGTCCATAACAAAACATCGGTCTCAACGAATGAAAATTGGGACAAAACTATCTTACCGATTTGGTATCTTTTGAAACATAAACCCCATGAAAGAAATATAAAAAAATTATATTTAAATACAAATAAATTTATTAATAATAATCACATAATACATTTAAGTATGTATATACACCATGAAAAATAAAATATTGGTGACCATTGTATGTATCTCACAGATATAAAAAGTGAGATGAAATTCCCTTACCTTGTGTCTTGACTCTCGTCATACTCATAAAAACAACCTAAATAATAAATAAAAATTTATTATAAATAAATAATAGAATCATATTATTATTTATAATACCATATATGGTTTTATTATGACTTTATATTACCTACTTGTTTATAATTCCATGTTAAGGTTACTCTTCGGGTAATATTCACATTATTTTTCACAAGTATCTTAATGTATTATAAATTTGGTCCTTATAATTATATAATTATTTAAATAATATAATGAATTATATAAATATAATTTATATTCATTATATTTTTTATTATAATAATCTATAAAATATTGATTCTCTAAATCGAATACATTGTTCATGGAGATGGTAGGCCATACGTACGTAGAAACACAGTTTCTGTTGAATTTTCATATTGAATGAAAGAAGGTAAACTATATATATGTGACTAATTATTATATTATAAAAATTATATCATATATATCAAATAATATCACTGAAACCATTTTTAATATATTCCATGTAGTGTGTGAACAAATCACATTGTTTTGAGGGGGCAATAGTCCACACTTCCTCAAACAAAATTATTATATTTTCACATAATTGAATGTATAAAGATATGTGTGGTAAATG
Source organism: Viscum album (assembly GCA_963277665.1). Classification (NCBI taxonomy): domain Eukaryota; kingdom Viridiplantae; phylum Streptophyta; class Magnoliopsida; order Santalales; family Viscaceae; genus Viscum; species Viscum album. The sequence continues at coordinate 1,223,487,554 of OY728151.1, forward strand.
GATGAAAGAATATTAAAAATATAATATATATAATATATAAAATATATAAAAATAGTTTCAATGATAATTTTTATCATGAGTGGTGGTAAAGGGAAAATGAAAACTCATCGTGTAGTGAGGTGGTAGTCCACCATACACATAAATAGCATATTCATTACCCATTATATGGATGTGTGTTTAAGTGTATGTATAACCCTTATAATAGAAAATAATAGTATAATGAGGATATTATAGCTATTTCAAAATCACAAAACAAGGAGAATTGAGGTGTTGGATAAATAAACAAAAAGAAAGTAGCTTGAGGGAGGTCATTACCTCTTTATCGGGTAACTCCTTTTGGTTTGCACCAAAGGGATTACTTGGAAGGATTTATGAGCAAAGGGAGTCTTAAATATATATGTGATGGATTTTGAGGAGCTATTTTATCAGATCATGATCAATCTAAAGTGTCTTTTGAGGTGTAATGAAGTTGGAGAGATGTGACCTTTTTATTGTGGGGGAGGAGTGTCACTCTTGTAATATTTTGGAAAAGGGAATTACACCAATGTTTTTCTAGTGTAAATTTCATCCAATAATGTTAAAAATTAGATCCATGTTATTATAGGGTAAACATATTTATATCCAACATATTTTTGACATTTTTCTTGGTCATTTTGAACCTTATGTTTAATGTTTAACCTTTAGTTAAACATAATTCTACCTTAGTTGATGCAATTAATTTTAATTACATTAAAAAATATTTTTGGAACAAAACTATGTTGAATTTATTAGAAATTTTAATTTATGATGATTCCAAATATGGAATCCATTTTTCCTAATCCTATTAATATAAGTGGAAAGAAATTTAAATTTAATCATGTACTTGGGTCGAGAATGATGGGTTTTAATGTAAAAACGTTTAAAAGTTTTCTAGGTCTTTATATCCAATTTATATGTGAAATTTATTAAGATGCCCAAAATTGGAATAATTGATAAAAATATTTTCTAGTTAGTATTTTAAACCAATTTAAAATGTAATTTAACCTTATAAATAAATTCTATGAAAAAAGTTATTTTGAAGTAAAATTTAGTATATTTCACCATTCATTAAAAAAATGAAACTTCCCCGAAAAATACCAAAAATATAAACTATACTAATTATCATCATCCTATTTCAATGATTAATTTTATTTTTACATATTAAATCTTTAAAAGTTCCCAAAATTGGATTTAAAATGGGTTCACCATTAAAATGAGTTATATATGCTTTAATAAAAATACAGTTCTTAAAGGAAAAATTAGGGTTTGTTCTTATCTTATGTGTATTAAATATATTGGATGAATATCAATAATATTTTATTGAATATATAACATATATATTATGTTAATATCATATCACGATAGATCCTCTGGGGCCCGTGCTGTTGCTACCCCAAGCCCACCTTCCATAGACCAGGGGCTGGCGACTAGCACCTAAAGGCATACTCCCTAAAACGAGAAGGAATTGCCTTTAATCCTGTACAAACACATGGTCCAAGAAAATGGAAAGAAGAGACTATGTAGAAAAATGTTGTAGGTAAAAGAGTGCTGAAAGTAAAAGGGTTTGGAATACAAGCCCAATTGTAAAGGTATAAGTACAATTGAAAATAAAATACAATTGAAAGAAAAAGGAAAACAGCTACTGGGTTATCCTCCAAGGTTCCTACCTGAAGGGTAGGTAAAAATTTCCTCCTCAACACTCAACGTCTGCCCATCTCCTATGCGTACCTTCTAGTCTTAGTTCCCTCAAACCTCAGCCCAACTGCTCATCGTCTGCACCAGACACAACAAGGTGCGGGCATAGCCCGTGAAGGGGTGAGTATAACAATACTTAGTAGGGACCCTGAGACCCCAAAGGTCCCATATAATTCCACAATGAAAAACCCTATGGTAAAACCATGAAGGTAAAGTGCCACACAAGTTGAGTACCACATAGAATGACCTCTATCACAAGCACTAAGTTAAGAAATATCAAACCGGGATTTATTCTAGGGGTAGTAATAAGTAAAATCCCCAGTCAAAAACATCGAACGCCTCAGCTACTGGAGAACTCCTCCTCTATCAAGTATAGTGGGCTTATTGTGTCACATAGAGGAGATTCCCACTAACCTTGGTCTACTGAGGTATTCCTCGTGTTGAGTACCATGGGTCTGAAGCGTCACATAGAGGCGCTCCCCACCATGGGTGAGTCGTGTCACACATAGGTGCTCTCCCTTGTGGCTTGTTGAGGTACTCCTCCAGTTGAGTACCATGGGTCTGCTGTGTCACACAGAGGCTCTCCCCCATTTGGGCCTACTGTATCACACTGTGGTGCTCCCCACTGGGCCTGTAATGTCACTCCAAGTTGTAATGGTCAACAGTGGTTAAGTCTCAGCCAGTCGTAGGGTTCAGTATGTAGCGTAATTGGGAGAACTGCTCCCCAAGCCTTCGGTCATACCTCAACCTCCCTAAAGTCCCACAAAGAAGCATCTTAATGGTCTGGCACGTCATAAGGGACCCAATGCAACAAACAACACGTTAATAAGATGCCGTGTCTGTTAGTTATTAGCATTTCTGCTTCGAGGGCCCAGGTGGATTTGGGGTTCGATCAAGCCCCGCCATACTCTAACTTTATCCAAAACTAAAGAGGAGTATACCAAAATGACTATCTTGATCAATGGAGTCTAGTGTTCTAGACGGTTCGTCAAACAGACGCCCGGTTCTCAAGATATTTCCATAAAGTAAAAATGGATCTAAATAGGCCCAGGACCAGTCCGTTCTGGTCAAACCGACCCGGCCCAACTCGGCTTGGCCGGACCTAACCCGGTTCGAGTTGACCCAATCCAGTTCTGGTTCGGCCCGGTTGGCCTGGGCCTGGTTGGGCCCGGTCCACTAGGCCATAGTTCTTCACAGCCTACGAAGGGGCGACTCGACCTAGCCCGCTGGTGCGGCCCGATGGTGCGGCCCACTGGGCATGCGGTCTGCCCGAGATCGCGCCAAAAGGGGAGCACTCCCCTTCTGGTTTTCTCGATCTATCCATTGGACCGTTCTTTTAGTGGAATGCTAGAACTGACTGAGGGGCCCCACCCAGTTTGGCGTGGCCAGTCAGAAGGCTGAAAGGGCTTCCTCCCAACGGTGCGGTCGTGCACCGCTGCTCCACCATGGCCGGCCGGAGGGCAGGCAGCCCTTCAGGCTCCACCATGGCCCATTGCAGCCCAGGCGGCACGAACGTTCACCGCCGCTCCGCCATGTGGCCAGCTTGTTTCCGGCTACCACCCTACCCTTCCACGGCTGACGATCTGCGGCCTCTTTATCAACTGGCAGCACGGACGCGCTCCTCCCTTCCTTCCTCACGGTCGGCTGGGTGGCGACTTCTGCCTTCTTTTGTGAGCCACTACGGCTTCATTCCAAGCCCAAAAAATTTAAATATAGAATATTTATGATCCTTGTGTCGAGGGCTATGTGTCCATATATCATTCTTATAAAAAATCAGTGTTTCAAGTGTCAATAAATATTAGGTGTTGAAGAACGCACGAAAAATAAAAAGAAAGAGGAGTATGGTTTATGTGAGGGACGATGGCCATGTTAATTTGGCCATTGTCATCATGAATTTAGCTTATGAAGAATCAATAATGTAAATTCAAACATAAATAAAACCCCTACCTTGAACGTTGGATAATCGCTCGTACTTTCCGGTGGACCGTGTATTAAGTTCCCGCGACCAGCTCCTAAAGACGCCACTCGCACATCACCCATTGGTGTTTCGATGTCATCCCTCACCACCCGCTGGGTTACATTCCTCTTCTAAGGGTCTCGCGTCGGGTCATTCCATCAGCAATTCACTGCTTGGTGAAGCTCTCCTAAACCCCTTCCCATGCTCAATATTTATAGGAGAGGGTGAGGGTATGTAATGACGTATGGAGTTAATAGGGCTCATTATTTAGGCAGCTTCCTAATTTCACCGAATTTTACTGTTACATAGAATAGATGGTCAAGCCATTTATTAGATTAACACATCATCGGTACCACCTTACCGATCATCCATTGGATGAATCTAATAAAAATAAAATAATAATGTTATTTTATTTATTCTATTAAAATGTTCCAAAAAACTAACTTTTTCTCCAGACCTATTGTGGTCGAAGTGAAGTCTCCCTTAAGCGAATCTCAGCATTGTGGATTCAACGTTGCCATCTGATTTTAAATCCGAGAAATGGTTAAAAATTTACAAAAAACCACTCGTGCATTTACTAAACGTACCCGAAAAAAAGTTCAAAAAATTATTAACAGTCACCTTCGACCCGCATCGATCAAGGTTATGATCATCCTAACTGAAACACACCCCAAAAAACCCAATGGTACTCTCATATTTCCAATCTGAGTTACCATTTAAATTTCATGGCTTTTACAATAAAATAATTGTCACTTAATTATTTTATTTATGGAAAAAAATAACATTCACTTGTGGCTCGCCCCTGCCAATGTTAGTATCTACCTAAAGAAAGCATACCCTCACAAGTTCAGTAGTGGTCTCCAATTTTTATTCTAAGTTACCATTTATGAGTCATAATGATTTGAAAAATAAAATAACATTATTTTATTATTTTATTTACGGTTATCCCATTTTTAGGTTTCCTCACAGGAGGCCCACGCAGACTAAACATAAGTCGCGCCTTTGTTAAAACCTCAATCCTGAGTGCAACGGTGCCCTCATATTTCTGATCCTAGTAATCATTTAAGTGTTATTCCACTTTTTCATGAAAACATCTTATGGGTGATAATTAAAGGTTGAAAAAACTTCGATGGATCATTCTGGACACTCCGGGCTTTGGAATCACACGCCGTCAGATTTTGCGGTCTCAATAAATTACGAAATAAATAAATAAAATTTACATGAAAAAATCCGAGTCTTTACATTCTCCCCACCTTAGGGATTTGTGTCCCCAAAATCTACAACATAGACTAGGAAAACAATAGGGGGTACTGAGCATGAATATGAGCCTCCTTCTCCCATGTGCTCCCCTAGGGGGTTTTGTGCTGCCAAAAAGCGCACACCAGAGGTATCGACCGCCCATGAAGGACCCACTCCTTTTGATCCTAAATCTCCACTAGAACCTCTGAAAATGTTGCCCCATCATTGATGTCCATTTCTCCCCAGTCATTTATGTGGAAAGGATCGTGTACATTTCTCCTCAGCTCGGATACATGCAAAATGTCGTGCACCCAGTGCAACTATGTTGGAAGAGCTACGTAGTAAGACACCTCGCCAACTCTTCTGAGGGCCAGAAAGGGTCTGAGTAACCTCATAGATAACTTTTCTCCCCATCCAAATCTCTACAAACCTTGTCAAGGTGAGACCCTTAGAAATACATGTTCACCATCCTTAAACTCAAGATGTCTTCATCTCTTGTCCGCATATGACCTCTGCCTGCTCTGTTTAGTCTTCATCCACTCCTCGAGGATCTGCACCTTCTCAGTGGTAGCCCATACCATCCCTGGTCCCACGAGTTCTGACTCCCCTGGGTCAGTCAAGCATAGTGGTGATCTGCAAGGTCACCCATACAACACCTTGAATGGTTCCATACCGATAGTGGAGTGATAGCTATTGTTGTATGCGAACTCCACCAAAGTCAAGTGATCCTCCCAACTGTGGCCAAAATCAAGGACGCATGCACGTAGCATGTCCTCGAGGGTCTTAATGGTTTTCTCTATCTAACCATCCGTCTGAGGATGGAAGGTGATGCTCAACTGAAGCTATGTCTCGAACGCCTCCTGTATCCCCTTCTATAACCGAGAAGTGAAACATGCATCACGATCAGAGACAATCATATATGACACACCATGAAGCCGTACAATATCCTGTATGTAGAGGAATACCAAGCTCTCTACTGACCCCTACTCTCTAATAGGTATGAAGTGGGTCAACTTTGTGAGTTGATCAACGACCACCCCAATAGAATCATGACTCCTGGGTGTGCATGGAAGTTCTATCACGAAGTCCATGGAAATTCCATCCCACTTCCACTGTGGCACCTCTAATGTCTTGACCAAGCCTGTTAGAACCCGGTGCTCTGCCTTCACATTTTGACCAGTGAGGCAATGAGAGACCAACTCTGCCACTGCTTTCTTCATTCCCAGCCACCAGTGCGGACGCCAAAGGTCCTGGTACATCTTCACCACTCCTGGATGTACCGCAAGAGGGGATGTATAGAACTACCTCAACACATCCTTTTATAGAACCATCAGTACCATAGTACACCCTCTAAAGAGGATGGAATGCTCCCCACCTTCAGAAAATCCATCAGGTTCCTATCCTGTTGGTATCTGATCACGTCGACCCTCATAGTCAATTTACCCAAGCGGCGCCTCCCTGACTCGCTGAAGTTGTGGGGGAGTGACTTTCAGAGACTAAAGATAAGCTGCTCCATCTCAATCCAAATAGGATATCCGCAAAGCAGCTAGTTGCTATGTTTCCTCACTCAGTAATTGTATTCCAGATATCTTGAAAAGTGCACCTGCTACTACATTCCCCTTCCCAGGAATATTGACTATCTCGAATTCATAGTCCTGGAGGAACTCAAGCCATCGCTGTTGTCTCAGGTTCATCTTCTTCTGAGATAAGATATACCTGAGACTCTTGTGATCAGAGTAGACGATAAAATGTTTTCCCATCAAGTAATATTGCAACATCTTCAAGGCGAAGACCACTACTGCAAACTCAAGGACATGGGTAGCATAGTTTTGCTCATGTTGTATCATCTGTTGAGAACCATGCATGATCACTGCTCAACCCTTCATAAGGACACATACGAGCATGATCCTTGATGTGCCACAATAGACTACGTTCCCGACACCCTCCTCCGGTAGCCTCAACATGGGGGCACTCATCAGTCTCTACCTCAGCTCCTGGAAACTCCGTTGGCATATCTCTGACCACAAGAAGGGTTACCCCTTCTTCGACAAAGATCACAAGGGTGATTCTACCCTGGAGAAGATGGGAACAAATCTCCGTTAGTAAATAGAAAAAGAATACATCCTTATCCCTTTGGGGAAGTAATCCAGGTAAAATATTTTGAAAACAAGTCCAAATTATTTTCCACTCTTATTTGGTAGTAAAAACTCAAAACCCCTGCTACCACGAGGGTTGGTCTGGATGACTCAAGAGTGATCGGATGCACCCTTCTATGCATGAGTTTATCCTATGTTTCATGGGTTTCCTCTTTCACTGACCAAGGAAAGTCCCATTACAATGTTGTATGTAAACCAAGACCTTTTTACCTATTACATTCAACCTGAGTATGAACTGTGGATGTCCACTCCATACCCAAACTAATGTTGTAAGGCCTCGACACTGTCACCAAGAGGTTCTATCAAAAAATGTCATCTCAAGGGTCAGTTCAAACTATCATCGTAGCTGTGTTAATCAAGTCTCCTCCCAAAGGTATCTCCAGATGTGAGGGTCAAGTCAATGGCTTAACCAGAAACTCTATGTCATGGACAAGATTTGTTGAAGGAAGGAATGATTGGTATATATGTCTATTAATATAGAAGCTATTAGTGGACACATACCGTTCATTGAATCACTCATAATGCCCTTGGGTCACACTCCTTGACCGTATGCAAATACTACCTTCCCCTGCCCTCCATCTCCCTGAGCCTCATGGGGACCACAAAGGGGGGGGGGTGGTTGTGACATGTTGGAATGTACACCACCTCATGCTACTCTCCTAGCTCTTCATCCATATCTGTAGCCATACAGATTCATCTGTTCATAATACATCTTGCTCCTAAAAACTTTTTACACGCCCGTGTCTCTGAGACTAGTGCCAGTTTTCTACTTTCCCACTACTAAAATTCACTGACTCTATCCATTCATCCAAAGAACATTCAACTGAAAAGGTTATCTCTAGCACCCTAAAATTGGTAGGAATTCATAGATAAAAAGTGATAGCTCGGACATCCATAAACACACCGCGCTCGGTAGTTTGACCCCGAAGCACTTATCATATCGTATTCATTGAGTTCTAGGAATGGTCGGTATGCCTCGATGAATACTTAGCTACTGAAATGTCATCCTGATGAAGCTATAGAAGCTCTAGAGAACTATCAACCACCTCCTCAAGCTAGTCCTTAGCTTCCTGTGAGTCGGGATATCCTTAGAACCTGAGGGGTATATGATGCTAAAAATCGCATAAGGAACTAATCATAAATGTGTCCTCTACATGTACCGAATGTTGTAACTGCAGACCAACATGCAATGATATAGATGAAACACTACCCAATGGTACTATCTCATGCAATAGTCCATGTACATAAGCCTCATCACTATGCAGACCAACCTCATGGTCACTCATAGGAAAAAAAACTAGATTCTAAGATCACAATCTTCTCTGATGTTGTCTCTACTAGGTGAAAAAATCTAGAAAATACCTCTAGCTAGTCCTTAGCTTCCTGCGGAACCATCTCACCTCGGAACCTCGGAGGCCTCTGCCGCTGAAACTCGTGCAATGCGCTCAGTCGGCATGCACCCTCTTCTAGTGGAGATGGTTTCAACATATTTCCAATAGGTAGTGGTGCTTATGGTACACCACATGAAGGTTCCAATGTCGTGTGGGGGCCCTGCACCGAGGCCTCATCGCTCGGTGGGCCGTAATCATGTAGTCTCTCGGGAAACCTGGGTTGCTGTCTTTATGGGAGAATACTAATAAGAAACAGATGTGACATGGTCATTATGTTATAACTGGTGAGCTGACTCTAATGAAATAAAAATAAAAAATTTCAAAGACACACACAATCATTTTTTTTGAGCGCTGGGTTAGAAATCAGAATTCAGGGTCCTGGTGTATGGATACGGCCGGATCCGTACTAATACTGGACTCCCCAAACTGAAAACAATACTCATAACACTTAACAATATTGCTTTATAGAAAAAATCAGAATCCTAGTTCTTCAGTAGAACCAAACTCCTGGGATAACAATTTGTCACGACCCGTCCCCTGGGGATCGTGCTGTGACTACCCCATGCCCGCCTTCCATAGGATATGGGCTACCGACTAGCACCAAAAGGTATAATCCCTAAATCTGGATTCCATTTCATTTAATCATGTACAAACACATGGTCCAAGAACATGACAAGAAGCTATTGTGAAGTAAACTGTTGCAGGTAAAAGAGTTCTGAATGTAAAAGGGGTCGGAATACAAGCCCAACTGTAATGGTACAAGTACAACTGGAAATACAATACAACTAAAAGAAAAAGTAAAATAGTTATTGGGTCATCATCCGAGTTTCCTACCTGAAGGGTAGGTACAGATCACCTCCTCAACACTCCATGTCCCCTTGTATCCTCTGCGTACCATTTAGTCTTGGTTTCCTCAAACATCAGCCCAGTTGTTCGTCATCTGCATAAGACACAACAAGGTGAGAGCATAGCCCGTGCAGGGGTAACTATATCAATACTCAGTAGGGACACTAAGACCCCAAATTTCTCCTAGAATTCCACAAAGAAAAACTACAAGGTAACACAATGAAGGTAAAGTACCACACCGGTAGAGTACCACATAACATGACCTCAATCACAAACACAATGTAAAGACAGCTCACACATGGATTTATTCTAGTGGTAGTGACAAGTAACATCCCTAGTCACAACATCAAACACCTCAACTACTGGAGAACTCCTCCTCTATTGAGTAAAATGGACCTGCTGCGTCACAAAGAGGTGCTTCTCACTAACCTTGGACTGCTGAGGTACTCGTCCTGTAGAGTACTATAGGTCTGCCGCGTCAGAGAGAGGCACTCCCCCTCATGGCCTGTTGAGGTACTCCTCATGTCGAGTTCCATGGATCTTACACATCACATAGAGGAATTCCCCACCACGGGTCTACCGTATCACACAGTGATGCTCCCCCTTGGGCCTGTCGGGTCCCTCCAAGTCATAATGGTAAGCATTCGTCAAGTCTCAGCCAGTCATTGGGTTCCATAAGTATCATGCTTGGGATAACCAATCCAAAAGCCTTAAGTCATACCTCAACTACCCTTATGTCCCATGAAAAATTATCCCAAAGGTCTTTCATGTCATAAGGGACCCAATGCAACAGACCACATGTCAATCGGACGCCCGGTCTGTATGTTATTAGTGTTTCCGCACTAGGGGTGCGGTTGGATTCGGGGTTCGATCCAACCTGGACATACACCAACCTTATTAGAAACTCATGTGGTATATACCAAAACGATTGTCTCGATCCAAGGATTCTGGTGCCATAGACGGTTCGTCAAACAGATGCCTGATTCCCAAGATATGCCCATAAAGGAAAAATGGGTCTGAATGGGCTCGGGTCCGGGCTGCCTCGGTCGGATAGACTCGGTTCGGGTCATCCCGACCCTATCCAGGTCTAGCCCAAATGGCCTCGGACTTAGCAGTCCTGGCCCGACCTGCAAAGGGGCAGTCCCGCCTAGCCCGCTAGCATGACCCGGTGGCGCGACTCCCATGGTGTGCGGTCCGCTAGAGCTGGGGCCGAAGGGGGAGCAACCCCCTTCCAATTTTCCCAAACGGTCCATTGAACCATTCAGCTGGGTGGCACATGGGACCCACCAGAGGGGTCTCACCTAGTCTGGCACAGCTGACTGCCCTTCAGCCCCCCCCTACGGCTAAGTGGTCGTGACCCCCTGCTCCATCGGCGGTGCAGACACGTGACGCCACTCCGCCATGTGACCGATCAGTTTCCGGCTGTCACCCTACCCTATCACGGCCGATGGGCCACGATCTCCTCATCAACCAGCAGCGCAGACACGCACTACCTTTCTTTTCTCAAGGAAGGTTAGGTGCCGGCCACCGCCTTCTTCCGCAAGGCATTGCGCCTTCGTTCCAATCCTGAAAAATTAAACGATCACATATTCATGATACTTATGTCGAGGGCTCCGTGTCCATATATCATGCTCATAAAAACTCTATGTGCCCATCATCAATAAATATTAGGCATTAAAGAATGCATGAAGAGTGCATGAAGAATTAAAAGAAAGTGGAGAAAGGTTAATGTGTGGGATAATGGACATGTTTTTTTGGCCATCATTGTCGTGAATTTAGGATATGAAGAATCAATGATGTGAATTCAAACATATATAAAACCCCTACCTTGAACATCAGATAATCGCCCACGCTTGTCGGTTGACCATGTTCTTAATTCCCGTGACCGGCTCCCAAAGATGCCACACACACATCACCCATTGGGGGTTCGATGTCGCCTGTCACCTTCCGTTGGGTCGTCTTCATCTTCTAAGGGTCTAGTGTCCTAGAATTCCTTCAGCAATTCGCTGCTTGGTGAAGCTCTCCAATACCCCTTCCCTAGATCCATATTTATAGGAGAGGGGGATGGTATGTAATGACACAGGGAGTTAATGAGGCTCATTAATTAGACAACTTCTTAATTTCTCCAAACATTTTTATTACTCAGACTGGAGGTTCAATCCATTTATTAGCATGACATGTCGCTGGTCCTACCTTACCACTCGTCCATTAGAGGAATAGAATAAAAATAAAAAAATAAAGATATTATATTTATCCTATTAAAAAGTTCCAAAAACTAATTTTTTTCTCCGAGCCTACTGCGGTCGGAGTGAGGTCTTCCTTAAGCAAATCTCAACACTAGAGATTCAATGGTTCCCTCAGATTTATAATCCAAGCAACGATTCAAATGTTACATAATTCCGTTCATGCGTTTACTTAACATACCTAAAAAAAGTTCAGAAAATTATTAATAGTCACCCTTGACCCGTGCTGGTTGAGGATAGGCTTTTCCTAAGTGAAACACGCCCCAAAGAACCCAACATTACTCTTGGATTTCCAATCTGGGTTACCATTTAAAAGTTATAAATTTCATAATAAAATAATTGTCACTTAATTATTTTATTTATGGCCAAAAAATAACTTTCACTGGTGGCCCACGCCAGCCAATGTTAGTTTCTACCTAAAGAAAGAATAGTAGAAATCATAGAAACTCTATTTAGAAATATATATTAGGGAAAAAACCCAATGATAGAATTTGAGGATAAGAATAGAAGAACATCACAATGATATCAGGTTTATGATTATGAGATTATATAAAAATAAAAATAAAAATTTATGTTTAGTTGTTTTTATATTTTTTGAAATATGAATTATTTTTTTATAATGATATGATCTAACATAGTGTATGTATTCATTATAAAATGGTGCTCAGAAGAATGAATGTAAACATCACCATTGAACACAATACAAAGTGTATGAATAACCATTTAATGTATGGTTTTATATTGATATTTAAAAGGTATATAGTCTCCAAAACATTTTCATAATTTGAGGAAGTATTATCATGGAATTACGTGAATGAGAAATAATTATCTGTGTATTATGGATTTGAAGGGAATCGTGAGAACATGAAGACTACTAAGAAAAATATGGATAAAACAAAGAAGGGAAAGAAGTATTTTCCCACATGAAATAATTATTGAAATAACCAAAATTTTCTTTCCTAAATGGAATGAGATTTTGCTTCATGTTTGGGGAGAAATTCAACCATTATTGTGATTAAAATGATAAGAAAATGATTAATAATGTACCATGATTCAAGTGAAAGTAGATGGGATACTACACAAATAAATGTCTCATGGGTCAAAGGAATGTACAACAAATGATAAGAATGGATAATGATCAATATTAATATACTACCAAAGACAAAGAGGAATGATTAATGTGATCATGTTTGGATTCAATAATAAAGTCATTTGAGTGTTTAATCAGTGATTTATTGGTTATAAGAATTATGGAATATATAGGGATTATACTACAGTTATTTTTCCAATTAAGGGTTTGAGATCATTTCAAGAACGTTAGAAAGAAAAGTGATATGGTAGAAAATAAAATTTTAAGAAAACACTTGGTTACGGGAAATTTGACCCTCAATATTTTCCCGATACTGAGATAATGGCATTGGAATAATGTGATGATTTATATGGATAAAATAAATTTGATAGTAGTGACTACTTTATAACTAATTAATGGTTTGTGAAAAAAGTTGGTTAGGCCATTATTGATGTAGTTTAAAATATTTTTTGATTTGAATAATATATCCAATAAAATATAACTTAATTAAGTAATAATAATGAATTCATATTTCCAATAAGGTTTTATGGTAATTCAGTTAATAACCATGTTTCAATAGAATGCATGATTGAGTGTTATTTTTTTATATGTTATTATTAGAGAGATACTTCATGTTGATTGTATAAATAATAAGTTCATTTTGTAAATTTAGTGACTTTATTTCAAAACGTGTTGGATTATAATCATTTTGAATTGTTTTTTGATTTATAAAATTATTTAAGTTGATCTTTGAATGATTTTTTAGAGATTAATGTTATACTATATGAATAATGTTATTCTATGAGATAAAATAGAAATAGATCAATGAGAATTCAAAGGAAATAATTATGTTTATAGAAAAAAAAATTTATTTATATTATTAGAGTGTGAAGGGATTCCATGACTCATGAAAAAGAGTCTTGTTACAAAAATTCATTCCCATTGTCAGGATTTTTTATGACATTTATGACCTTTACTCACACCACTGGTTTACGGTTTTGTGGTCAACAATATATTCATGAACAAGTTTTCTATCACTCTCTATCATATTTAGATATTTGAATTTTTTTCCATGTCAATGTTTTCACAAAAACTATTCTATTTGAAATTTGAGTATTGTGGAAACCTTTATACTTTACATTCCTTATTTTTAAGAATATTTATTATTAACCATATTTACAATGTGGATTCTTCCAACGATAGTTTTTTTAAACATATATCCTTAGATTACTTAGAAAAATATTAAATTTAGATAATTCAATTAATTAAGCCATAGAGAATGTAAAATCCCAATAATTTAAAATAATTTAATTTAGAAAAAACTATTTCAACATTTATTTACACACAGGATCATGTTAAACTACATCCACATACAACACTAAGGTAGCTTCTGCTACACACAAGACTGAGTTTTACCACCTGTTAATAAAGAACCTATTTTAAAACTAAATTTTGACACTTTTATACATTTAATTTTTTTAAATAAAATTCATTTTTGAATTCATAATGTCAAAATTAGCATTGGGAGAATTTTTGGTATTTTTTTTAGAATATTAATTTTTTGATAAATTGTAAAAAATACTGTATTTTAGTTGTAAACCTAATTTTCATATAAAAATAATTAATGTTAAATTATTCCAATTTATATCATTAGAATAATTATTATATTTAACATAGATATAAATAATTAATGATCTTTTGAACATTTTCACTATAAAACCCCACTTTCTCACCATGTCTAACGGTTTACCTTTAAACATAATTTTGAAACTTATGTAAATTGAATATAGAAAAATGTACATAGATGTTTGCAATTATAATAATATTTATTTTTTTAATAAGATCAAGAAAGTTTATAATAAATAATATTAGTGAATGTAATTAAATTTAATTACAATGAATATGGTAAAATTTAGCTTAATCTGGGACTAAACCTTAAATTTTTGGGCCTAAATGACCATGAATTATTTCTAAAAGCCACTGGACGCCAAAATTTAGACCATATCCAATGATTCTTTTAATTTTATGATTCATTGGGACACTATTCCCTGAAATATGACTATATAATATGTTAAGTAAAGAAAACGTCAAAAAAGGAACCATCCTTACTATTAACATTTATAAAGACTTAGAGTATGGAATAAGCTAAATAGTATTGCTATAAAAATTATTTAGAAAGAAAAATGAGTTATTTTATCATGATAATTATATTTTTTATAGAGTATATAATAAAATTAAATTCTTAACAAACACTGACACATTTATTTTTTAGTTAATAATTAAATTAGTTAAATGATACTAAATCATTATAAGTAAAGAAAATATAGTGAATTAATTTGTAAATTTTTTTGTAGATAAAAATATATTGTTATGATGATTTTTACAAAATATATTTTAATTACAATACTATTTTTGTTATTTTTTTAAATAAAATTAAATAAATAATGTCAAAATTGACATTAATGTTATTTTACAATATATGATATTTTATTAGATGATTTAAAATTAATTAAAATCGTATCTTATGCCATGTGAATTTTTAGTATTAATAAATATACAATATGATCCATTAATGGAATGATTTATTTTTATAATTTACATTTTGACTCATTCATAGTAAAAACATTTTTAGCACAAATCAGGTTAAAGTAGTGTGTTTTCGCATTACAAGCACTTGTTTTAAAATTAATTTCAAAAAATATAATTTTTTTATTTTATAAATTATATATTATATTTATAATTTAGTGGGTATATTTTTTTTCATTACCACATTAATTTAGACTTAATGGTTTAAATACCTAGGTTAGAAAACTATTTACTTTAATGAAAACCCAGAATAAAAAATATAAGGAAACATAACGACTATGGAGCAAAATTATAAAAATTCACTTATTTTTTGTGTGGTAGATATTTTTATCAAATATGAATTCACATTAATACTTTTTTCTCTTTATAAGAATATGAGGTATGGGAGACCTCCTAATTGCCTATACCTTTTAGTATTAACAAGAAAGTCACTCCTCCACTGTAAAAAAGAATTCAATCTTATCATTCATCATAATTCTAAATCAAATTTGGATAATACAAAATATGAAAAACAAATTCCCAAAATTGATACCGTAATCACAGAGTCCTCATTTTTTGGAATAAATGTAACCATGGTATTCCTTTAGTGCAAACCAAAAGGATTTACCTAAAAAGGTAACATACTTCAACATGAATTTATGTATTATTTCATTCTCAAACCATTAAGTTCTTCTTATTCCATGATTATATAATGAAATATATATCCTTTGTATACTAAAATGTTGTTATGTTAAGGTTTTTATATATTCTTACACACACTTACATCAAATGCGTAACGAACATATCATTTGTGTTCAATGAACTACCACCTTGCAGAATGATGTCATTTGTTTTTCATTTACCACCTTTCATGGTTGGGAATTATGATGTACAAATTATGGATATAGGATATATATATGTTATTTATTTTGTTTTTATTTATTTTTTATATAACACATACCTTTATGTTTTCAATTTGGTGTAAATAGGATAACGTTTTTTGTGGATGGGTGGACTACTGCCTCCTTAATGTAATGTGATACGTTCACACATTACATGGAATGTATTAAGGATAGTTTTTATTAAAAACTATGACATAAATGAAATTTATATGATACTCATGACATAATAAACTTTTTTTAAATATATTACTTCACTTTTATTCTTACCATTTTCATACACTAAAAAACTGACAACGTTGTTCTGGGATGTGTGGACTACCGCCTCCTCGACATGATGTGATTCCATTTACATCAAACAAATTATATATATAAGAATATATGGTAACATAAAAAGGTATTTATGATATACTTATCATTATATATAGATATATTGTTACTTACCTTCATTACAAAATTAACATTGAAAAATTGCAACATTACTCATGCGTACATACGACCTATTGTCTCCATAATTGTAATGTTTGTTCATTTTTTATAAATATTTTTCATGATTGGGTTTAAAAGTAAAATTGATATATAATTATGATTATTATATCATTATTATTATTCTATATATGTTTATATAATGACCCATTTGACCATAGTCGACCTACCAAAGTAATTTTTAACAATGAACCACATTATTTCAAATAACCCAATGTAAACTTAATTGTTTATGTAGTTGTATAAAACATTGAAAAAGTAAATTAAAATTAGTAATAAAATTAAATATGTTTTTGAATTATATACATGATTATAATTGGATTATTATTAAAGAATATAATAGACATGTTTTATGTTAAACTCAGGGTAAGGGATTTCATATCAATTTTATTTTATTGATGCATATTTTAATGTTATACACCATGTTTCTTTTATATGCTTTATATAATACAATTCAACATGTAATATCTTGAATCTCCTTATTATTGTGATATTTTGAGTTTCAATTAATGTTATTACCCAATGGGTATTATGATTCAAATGTTTTAATTTTGAATAGGATAGTTTAGAATTTTTAAAAATTATTTTCCTCAAGCATGTTTTAATGATATGTAAATGGTATATCCATTCGTCAAAATAAACAATCCTTACAGTTACATATCCTCCACTAAAGAATTTGATAAATCCATATTATTTATTCGGTATGGATATTTTATGATAAGGATCATTTTTTTGTTAATTAAATCGATTATTCATTATATGAGGAATTATTTGGCATACTAGACATAGGATGTGGAATGGTTAATATAAGCCCCTTGATGCATCAATAGTCATATAAGATGAAATCATTTGGAGATAAACCCATCAATACTGTTTCCAAACATAATAGACATATTTCCAACCACATACATACACCATACTGTGAAAGGTATTGATGATAGTAGGTCATGTTCTAGATACATGACATCTAGTAATTAAGCATTTCCTTTATTTTAGTAATTATTATCCAAAGTATTTTCAATTTGAAAAAACAAATCTATGCTTTAATTTCATTATTAGTTTATTGATTAAATAAAATTTGTTTTAGTTACCTACCATTCCATATTTATTATTCCTTATCTATTTGATTAAATAGAATGTGATTTTTGATATTTAAATTTTCATATTGATTATTTTTAATTATTCCTGATTACATCCACAGTACTTAAACCTACTCAGAATTTGAGATCATCCTCATTATTTTTCATTTCCCCAATTTATAAATATGATTCTATTGAATGATTTTCAAGGATGATAAATTATAATTTTGTTATGAAATATTTTCCATCCCAAAGAAAAATGGGTTTCAGGTACGTAATCTGGTTTTCTAAACCAGCTAAACTGATTTGTCCTTCTAGATGTTATTCCTTGTAATAATGTAAATGTAATAAATTAATGAATCAGCTTTAGGTTTCTAGGGTTGGGGAATTACATAATTGGTAAATATTAGAATTAATTTTTAAAAGTTATAAAAAATTTATCGGAAAAATTAATTTAATTACTAAATTCATAAATGTGAATACTATTTTATATGTTTTATAGAATTTTTTGAGAAGATTGAATTTTCAATGAATATTGATAAATACTTATTTTTATTTAAAATTAAAATTTACTTATATATTATTTAAAACTTATAATTCTTTTTTGTATTTTTATTAAAATTTCTTTAGTTAAATTTTTATTTAAAATAGTTTAATTATGAATTGTTAAATTTATTTTATACTTGAATTTAATATAAGAACATTTTTTTAAAAGGTTATTTTTATGAAAAACATTTTTAATTGAATTTCGATGAAATGATTTTAAATTAAATTATGAAACATCTTTTTTTTTTTTTTTGAAAAATAGACACTCCTGTAAATGGAGGTTATCCCAATGGATATATTCCAACAGTTTGAAGAAACAATTGGTATACTGTAAAAAAGGCAGTATTTGCCAATAGTTTGCTCAAACCATTGGAAATGTGATAATGTAGTTAATATTTCCCAATAGTTTGATAAAACCATTTGTAAATCATTAGTTCCTTTAAGATATTCCAATGGTTTTAATAAACTGTTTTTAAAGAGAGGCTTTCCCAATCGTTTTTGAAAACCATTGGGAAAGGTTTCCCCCAAATACAAAACACCACTCGGCCCAATTAAAGACCCTACAAACCCTAATCCAAAGCTCCTCCTAAAGTTGTCTCTGCAACGAAACACCTTCCAACCATAGATCCATCTTATATTAATCAAATTTTTATTTCCACACATCAAATTTGTATGTGTTACCTTTTTTTTTATTATTCTCACTCAATTTTTATTATGTTTACTATTTTGATTTGGAGTAATTTTGATCTCTTGCGGTCTGTGGAATACAAAAACCTTTGATTTGTTTTCTTTTTTTTGTTCTACACTTCAAAATTGGTAAAGGGTTTATTTAGTGGGGAGATATGGTAGTTTCTAAGGACTTTAGTTTAGTAGAAAATTGTATTTGGATTTTTTATTTATAGTTTTCTTCAGGGAATAATATTAAGGGTATTGATATTGAGGATGAATTATCATCCCTAAACACCCCCGCCACCACACCCCTGGACACCTCACACCCGCCTGGACACCCCCCATTGGACAACCCCCACCCCACCCCCTAGACACCTCCCACCCCCTGGACAGCCCCCACCACCCCCTGGACCCCCCATTGAACAGCCCCACCCCCTGGACACCCTGACCCCTTAGACAACCCCCTCCCCCACCACCTGGACATCCCCACCCCACCCTCCCTGGACACCCCTCATCCCTCATGGACATCACCCCACCCCCTGGACACCCCACCCCCTGACACCACCACCCCACCCTCCCTGGACACCCCCCACTACATGGATAGCCCCAAGATACCCCCACCCCTGGATATCCCCCCAAGAAATCCCCACCCCCTTGACACTCTCCACACCCTTGGACAACCCCACTCCCTTAGAGAACCCCCCCTGGACACCACCACACCTCCAAGACACCACCTCACCTCCTAAGTGCTTGGCCCAATTTATAAAATGGAATTAACAATGTACTTTATTTCCTTTTTCCCCAATGACATTTCCTATGTGACCCATATAGGATTATAAATTAAAATTTTCATGTTTTGATAAATTGAATTTTTTGTGTTTTGATAAATTGAATGTGTTTTTTGGAATGAAATGGATAATTCATGATGGGTTGAATTTCTTAATAAATAAAATTACCCTAAGGGGGCTGTAGGAGAGGTAGGGTCTATCCATGTGTGATTGGATCTCTAGGTGGGTGGGTGGGTTGTCCATGGGGTTGGGGGTTGTAGGGGGGTAGGGGGCTACATGGGTATGGGAGAGGGGGGTATGGGCTACCCAAGGAGGGGTGTGGGCTGTCCAAGGGGGGTCAGGGTGGGGTGTCCATGTGTGAGAGGGGTGTGGGCAGTCCTGGGGGGGGGGGGGTGGGCTATCTAGGGGGTGGGATGGGCTGTCTTGGTGGGGGAGGGGTGTGTGATGTCTAGGGGGGTGGGCAGTCCAGGGTGTGGTGGTGTGTTTTCCAGGTGGGGGAGGGGGGGTGTAGGGTGTCCATGGAGGGGGTGGGCTGTCCAGGTGGGGGGTGGTTGGGGGGGGGGGGCTGTCCAGGTGGGGGATATCCAGGTGGGGGGGGGGGGGGGGTCTGGGGGGGAGGTGGGTGGGTGGGCTATACAGCTGGGGTAGGGGAGTATGGGCTATCCAAGGAGGGGGTGGATATCTATTGGAGGGTGGGGTGGGCTGTCCCGGGGGGTTGTAGTGGGGGACTGTAGGGGAGGGGGTGTGGGCTGTCTAGGTAGGGGGTGGGCTATCTAGGGGTGGTGGTGGGTGGGCTATCCAGGTGGGGGAGGGGGTGTGGGCTATCAAGATGTGGTGGGCTGTCCAGGGGGGTGGGGTGGGCTATCAAGGTCGGGGAGGGGTGGGGGGTGTGGGTTGTCCATGTGGGGGGGGGGGGGGGTTGTCCAGTTGTGGTGGTGGGGGGGGGGGGGGGGGCTATCTGGGTGTGGGGGGCTGCAGGGGGTATGGGGGCTACACAAGTTTGTGTGTGGGTGGGGGTGTTGGGGTGTGGGGAGAGGGGGGGGGGTGTGGGCTGTCCAGGGAGGGGGTGTGTTGTTCACTCCTATACTCTAAAAGATTAATTATAATAACATATAAAAATGTATAATTTGTTTCACATGTTAAGACTTTTCTTGAAGTTCCATGAAAACACTCAGTCTTACCCTTCCATGAAGAAGTGATCTCTGCAAAGAAATCTCAATCAGGTTCTTATCCACTATCCATACTGATCTCATACAAATTTAACATTCGTATAACTCTATATCACCTAATGATATAACAAAGATCATACACCAATGAGTAGTGTCCTATCGAAACATGGCTCATAAAATCCTATCTACATATGATATTTGGTGATGTGTTTACAATTGGGTGTATTCTAATATTTGTGTAATATATTCATGGTTTAAAATTGGGTGGTGTGTTTACAATTGGGTGTATTGTTTTTTGGGTTACACATTAGTTATCCTTTCTTATTTACTTCCATTTTGTTTTCAAATGAAGAAATTGAAACAAATAAAAGAGTGGTGATGAAAACAGATTATGGAAAACAATCATTGCGTGGTTGAGTTGGGAATTCCACAACTAGTCCCTGTAGTGGGTATTTTATTTCAAATATATATATTTAAATAAAATATAATGTATTTTGATTAAATTTTTTTATCATTTTTGCAGTATACATCTATTAGGTGATAGTTATTTGATGAGAAGCGTAGTAGTGGTCCCAGTACTTAGGGTGTTCGTTTGAGGGGGGTGGTACGACAACTAAACGATCTGGACTCCATACTTGATTAGACCCTGCCCCTCCCACTGACATACCATCCATCCCACATTCTTATCCCGATGTGTCATTAAGGACACAAGAGATATTTAGGCCTCTTATTTTTTCACCAACCTTTACATCAGAGCCTCTTCACCCGTTTGTACCATATCTAATGATGATTCCCATACCCCATCCAATTTTCGTCTAGTTGTCCCTATCATCTTCTTTGATTTCAGTTTCCTTCTCTATAGGATTTTATATTCCATTTTCTTCGAATCCTACTCTGCTAGAGTCTGTCCTTACAGAGCAGACATTGGGACCCACTCCACCTGTATAGGGTGTTCCTTTAGTTTTAGTGGATCCAGCGGTGCCCATTGATTAGACTACTGCATGTAAACTTATAAAAACCTAAAAAAATATACAACATTATTTATTTTCATAATAACATGTATTGATAAAAATATGTGTTTTTTCTATCATAAAAATACATCTACTAATTGGAGGTGGGGGAGGGGTCGTACACCCATGTGTGTGGCATGGAACTAACTCACGTAGTTGATGGTAGACTACAATGAAGATAGTCAAATGATTCTAAAATCAGGGCAACAATGTCGTTGTTTTTTGGAGACGCCTGCCAAATACACCAACATCATTCCTTTCATCCCACTCTCATTGAGACAGTTGACAAATGAAGTCAAGGATAAATCATGGGAAGAGATATGGGTAAAAATATCTGTTTTATTTAATGAAATATATTATTTTATATATTTATATAAATTAATATTTTGGTGTCAGCTTCGATTTAATTTCCCTGATGGTGAGGGTGCACGATCAGCATGTCTAAAGGATTTAGGTGAGCTTTGGAGATATTATGAGCGTGAATTATATATTGGCTGGTGTGCTAGAGTTGAAACATAGTTATAGGCGGTCCATGTCATTGATGATTGTCTGTTAGAACAGTATTAAAAGATGATTACTCATTGGATGACTAACACGTTTAAGGTATTAATTATATTAGAGGTATTTACATAAAAATTCTCATGTTTTTTGTTAATACTAATTATTTAATTTTATTTTGGAATCATCTAGAAGAAATAAAAAAACTTTGTTATAAAAAATACCTCCACACATTGGGATGTACTATGATTCCAGATCATGAGCGGTAGAAGGATGACAGTTTATATTCTTTCATTACGACTTTCACTTTCTATAGATTCCTCTATAATTTATTTGATTGATAAAGTTTTTATATAATTTTAGTTAAGTAAATAATTATTGGAATCCAATTTTTAAATATGGATTTCTATATTCAATGTCATTGAAGAGGCAGAAATTTAATATAGAAGGATGTGTACCTTGAGTAATTTTTTTTGCTTTAGTAGAAGGAAGAAGAAGAATGATGGAAGTGCGGTTAATGTACTGACTCACTAGCATATTGTAGATTTAATTTGTAGATTTAAAATTTTAATCTCTATTTTGTAACTTAATAATATATTTATATTTGTAACAGGATGATTTAGAGGCCCTTGATGCCCAGGAACCTGATAATTTTGGGCAAAACAGTCACTTACGTCAGGTGTTGGGAGATGAGCACCCTGATAGAGTACACTGCCGACCTCGGAAGAGTGTAGTTTTGGCGAGGTATTAGCCCTCCCCAGTTTCTAGTTTTTGTGCCACCATGTTAAAATAGGTTAAGGCATATGCAGAACATGCTGAAAAAAGGGACACAAAGATGGTAGAAAAGTCTACTATGGTAAACACTGCATTAATGAAACTGATGGATGTTTTATGTCTAACACTTCCACAAGAGGCCAAAACTTCTTGTAATGAATATATGTTGCCGATGAGTCATATATATGGTGCACAAGGTGGCTGTTCTAGTGGTGGTCGAAGTGATGGTGAAGAGGAGGTCGAGGCGAAGGATGAGGAGGGCAAGGAGGAGGTCGAGGCAAAGGATGAGGAGGAGGGAGAGGAGGAGCCCGAGGCAGAGGAGGATGGCAATGAGGATGTTGAGGCTTAATATGTGGGCGAGGAGGAGGGTGTTGAGGAGGGTGAGGATGATGATGGTGACGAATATGAGGATGAGGGTGAGGGTGATGATGATGGTGATGATAATGATGGTGATGAGGGACAGATTGATCAATTGCATTTTTGACTAATGTTACTATCCATTGATGTTTATTGAGTTGTTGTGCCTTAATATATGTGTGATTAGTTAGGTCACATTATCTTTATATTTTATCTATAAATAATAAAACATGACTTGATGATTTGTTGTGACTGATTCACCCCTCCCCTGGATAGTCCCACCAACCCCGTGGACACCCCTACCCTTGTGGACAACCCACCCACCCCCTGGACACCCCATACTCCCCCTGGACAGCCCCATCCACCACCTAAACGACCCGCCCACCCCTGGACACCTCATACCCCCCAATAAAACCCCACCCCTGGAAATAACCTCACCCCTGGAAAGCCCCACACCCCTGGACAACCCCTCTACACCCCGTGGACAGCCCCCCACCCCCCGGACAACCCCACTCCCCATGGATAGCCCCCACCCCCGTGGAGAACCCGACCACCCCCTGGACGCCCCCTACCCCTAGACAGCCTCTTCACCACCATGGACAGCCCTTCCACCCCATGGACCCCCAATACCCCCCGAACAGCCCCACCCACCCCTAGAAACTCGTACCCCCATGACAGCCCCCAACCACATGGACAGCCCGCCCACCCGCATGGACAGCCCACCCACCCCCTTGGACACACCGTACCACCTAGACAGCTCCTCCACCCTTGTTGATAGCCCACCCACCCCCTGGACACCTCATCCCCCCTTGGATAGCCCCCACCCCTGTCGAAAACCTACCCACCCCTAAACACCCCTACCCACTTGGACAACCCTACCACCCCCGAGGACAACCCACCTACCACCCTAGACACCCCGTACCCCCTGGACATCCCCACCCACCACCCTGGACACCCTATACCCCCTAGAAATCCCCACCGACATGGAAAGACCACCCACCAGTGTGGATAACCTGCCCACCCCCTAGACAGCCCGCCCACCCCCTGGACACCTCGTACCACCCTGGACAGCCCCTAACCCCTGGAAAGCCCCCCTAACCCCTTGAAAACCCCGACCCCCCTGGACTGCCCCACCACTCCATGTGGAAAGCCCGCCCACCCTCCTAGATAGCCCCTCCCTCCGTGGATCCCCCCACCCCTGTGGAGAGCCTACCCACCCCCCTGGATAGCCCCTACCCCCTAGATAGCCCCACCACCCCCGTAGACAGCCTGCCCACCAACCTAGACACCCCATACCCCATGGACAGGCCCACCCACCCCTGGACACCCCGTACCCCCTGGACATCCCCCACCCATGTGAACAGCTCACCCACCCACGTGGACAGCCCACCCACCACCTTGGACACCTAGTACCTCTTGGACTGCCCTGCCACCAGCATGGACAGACCACCCACCCCCTGGACACAATGTACCCCCTAGACAGCCCCCCTCCCCCACCCCCGTGGACACCCCCTACCATTATCAAAATCCCTGCCACCCCTGTGGACAACCAGCCCACCCCCTAGACACCCCTTCCCCCGTGGACAACCAGCCCACCCCCTAGACACCCCTTCCCCGTGGACATCCGTAACCCTCGTGGATATCCCTCCCACCCCTACCCCCTGGACAGCCCTGCCACCCTCACTGATAGCCCAACCACCCCCCCCTAAACACCCCACACCCAACTAGACAACCCCTCCCACCCCCCAAACACCCCATACCCCTAGGAGTGCCCCACCCACTTGGACAGCCCGCCCACCCATTTGGACAGCCCTCTCACCCATGTGGATAGCCCACCCACCCCCGTGGACTGCCCACCCATCCCTTGGACACCCCTACCACCCTCGATAGCCTCGCCACCCCCGTGGACTACTCTCCCACACCCCTGTACACCCCACCCCCTATGTACAGCCCCCACCCCCACAGAAACCCCCATGGACACCCCCTACCCCCTGGAAAACCCAGCTACCCCCATGGATAGCCCACCCACCCCCTGAACACCCTGTACCCCCTGGATAGCCCCACCCACCCCCTGGACACCCTGTACCCCCCTAGATAGCCCCCACCCATGTGGACAACCCACCCACCTGCATGGACAGCTCTCCCACTCGCTTAGACACCTCGTACCCCCCTAGAAAGCCCCTCCATCCTCGTGGATAGCCCACCCACCCCCTAGACCCCACATACCCTCCTGGACATCGCCCACCTTCATGGAAAATCGGCCCACCCCCATTGATAGCCCACCCACCCCCTGGACACCCCTCCCCCAATGGACATCCCCAACCCCTGTGGACAGCCTGCCCACCCCCTGGACACATTGTACCCCCTGGATAGCCCCCACCCCCCTTAGATAGCACCCACCCCCATGGATTATAGGGTTTCTAACAACTCAAATATCCCATTAATAATAGCTACCCACATCCTTTCCTATTGGGATCCTTGATCACCAATAAAAAATCGTGGATTCTATTTTAGAAACTCCCATGCATAATCAATAATCTGAGAAGAACATGGCCATTCCACTTCCACAAGAGTGTGAGATGATACGAACACTAGGAAGAAAATAACTGAATCACAAGAATGACTATATAAGATATCCAGTTATTGACCTTTTGATACATTTATAGTGGTATCATTCAAAATAATTATCAAAAACAAAACCTTTAGTAAAATAATATGATTTTCTAAAACAAGGGACACAAAATCCCAAATCCCATAGAGATACATCATAAATAATTCCGCATTAAACAATTTCAAAATCACATAATAGAGACTTTTTTCTATTTTAAACTCCCCAATGGTATATAAAAATCCCTTTTAAGGATCCATTTCAAAAATCATTTAGTATTTTTGTCCCACAATAAAAATGTAATCCATTTCCTAATAATCGAATCCCCCTTCCTATCATACACACCAAAAACATTCATTTTTTCCTAAAGAAACTCATACTATTGAACGAAACATTATTCAAATACCCATGAATGTATTTTATTATTATTATCATGAATATTAAGGGATATACATATCCATATAAAGGTATATATTTAATGAGTCTTATGATTCAAAAGTTTCTAATGTTGTGAGGGTTTATTTCAGAATATCATTATTATTATGTATTAATTATGTTTAAGTATTCATTGGGGAATATTTCTCTTTTATTTCTATAATTTTTTAAACTATTTTAAATTATTTTAATATTCTTATAATTTTTTTTGAAATCATTCTCCCCTTGTTTTACTTTTTTCAAAACATTTTGAAATGATTCTTTATATGATTTTCTAAATGTGGTACATTTTGACATTTCAGACAGAAATATGGAAGGAATGTTTTTAACATATAAATAATAAGTTGATTTTCCCAATATCAGAACTAAAAGTTCTTTTAAATCATAATTTACATGTTTATAAGGTTATTTTGAGTTAAAAAATTTTCCTTCATACATGCATAGATTTTTTTTAAAAGAACGTTACTTAGGAATGTTTTTAATTACATTTTTATGATATTTCCTTTCATCAATGAGAAAAACTTTTAATGTTTCTTATTATTTATAATGGTGATTCAAGTATTCCATACATATTCATTCTTTGGATTTATTTTAATTAAAACACTATGTATATGAAACTTGTTACTTTTCCATACATTAAGTTATGATGAAATGTTTATGACACCCATTTATTTTCAGGGGTTATATTGTGATGAATAATTTATGATCACATGGAACACATATGTATTGATTTGATTATGTGATGGGTTATACCAATATATCCCACAAATTTATTAGGTAAAGTATTATATATCTTTATAATTTTGTGGGAAAGAAGTCGATGTTATTTATCCTTTAAGGGAAACATATAAATGTTCCTGATATGTTATGGGAAACAAGTCAATGTGCTTGATGCACTTAGGGATAGAGGTATGGAATCATGATCTAGTGATCTTGGTAGTTAAAATTGATATATTAAATTTTTTCTATAATTTTTTTTGTTCCAAACACATTTATTCAATTAACTACTGGTTCATCATTTAGTTATGCTAATTTCCTGTTCCTTTGATTCTTGTTTTTTGGAAAGGAAAATATTTTATGCAATTAATCATGTTTATGATCTTTATCAAATTGTGTATGATTTTAGAATGTTTTTTTCCTGAATTTATACACTTATTATTATCATATTATTTTAAATGATTATTTATTTATATCTCCCCTTCTTACCCTTAATGAGAATATGAGTTCAGTCTTTCTAATTTTTATTATTCCAATGTTATGAAGAATGATGAAAAATTATTTTGTTTTAAAAATGGCACATATGTGAGTAATTTTATTTTATATGTTGAAGACATAACATGGAATATAGAAAATTTGGAAAATTTGTATATTATGTTGATATTTATGAACCATATCTTTATGAACCTATGTTGTTTGGAGTTTGTACTAATAATCTAAAACTATAGGTCTAAAAGGTACGTGGGTATGTATATGATCTAAAACTATAGGTCTAAAAGGTACGTGGGTATGTATATGATCCAAAACATCCATTTTTGGTTGTATGTATTAGATGGGGAGAATTTAGTCACATTTATTTTTATAAAATTTAGAAATATATTTTATGTTTTTAAAACCATATCCAAAAGTGTGGGTCTTAGCCTATTACACTTCGTATCAGAGTATGGTTTTGAAAAATTTGGAGATTAGGATGTTTTAATGAGAACTCATCTTAAGAGTTATAGATATCATCGTGGTTATATAGATTTTATTTTGACCACCAGTTCAGAGTCTTAGACACCCCTTTAGTGGTTTTATGTGATTTAATTTTAAAGTGTTTAATGGTAATTTGGGACAGGTATATGTTACCCTTAGATATAACATGAATTATTATCTGTGGAAGAGTGCATTAAAATTTTATGGAAATATGTTTTTATTTTTTTAATCTTTAGTGTATATATGATCTTTTATTTTGTGGAAAGAATGGGTTATTATAAATTTGGGATCTAAATGAAAGGTATGATATAACCTTTGAGGATAGAAATTTTATTTAATGATGATTATATTAAGGTTATTATTTTAGGATATTTACCACATTTCTATGTCTTTTATACGGATTATAATAAAATTGTTTTTGAAAAAAATGGAAACCACATTTCAGTTTACAACCTATAACATCTTGAAAGGAAATGAGACAGAAGGGAAACATTTGTTTATTAAATACTCCCACCTATGAGATTTCTTGGTTATTATGAAATTTTTAGTCTTTATTTTAATCATTTGATAGATAAAAGTTAATTTAATTTTGGGAATATGTGATTTATCATATAGAGAACCAACATATTAGAAATTTATTTTGTGTTAAGTGATTAATATTTTTGCAGAATATATTAACAATTTTGGGAACCATATATGATTAATGTAAATATAATATTGTTGAATTTTATTTGAGCAATAAAGGTTTAATTTTATTTTAGAAGCATATGTTATATTACTTTGTATTTATGGTGATTCATGTTATTTATGGAAATGGTTTGTGTATCTTGGAGATTATATGTTTTGGGAATGTACATTTTTTAAGAAAAAACTAAATTTATCTTGGATGATAATGTGATCAAATCCTCTATTTTTTGTTTCAATATTAGGTTGTAATTCTTTGAGTAATATTAAGGATTGTTATTTATTGACTGAATTATGTTAAACATTGGGAATAAATATTAATTTTTTTAGGTTATAAATCGTTTTCTTTATGTAATGTAATATTATTTTTTGGAATCATATTATCACGAGATAACCAATTTTACTTTTTAATTCTTAAATATAGGAAAAATATATTTTTATTATTTTTGCGATATATAGTTCCATTCATTTATAATTTTATTTCTTCAGTCATGAAAAATTCATCTTAATTACTCATCATTTAATGAAATAGAGGCCATTGTGGTAGAAATTTATTAATGTATGAAATATACACGTTAGGTAAGTATATTTCGTGATGTTACTATAAAATATGGTGAATGAACTCCTCAAATCTAGGGAATGGATATTAGACGAAAATATTTTCATATAACTATAAATTTTAATGATTGGATGGTATTTTACACTATTATGGTTTATGATTTTGTGATTTATAAGTATCTAAATATCATTCAATTTATTGTGATCAATGATCTAATGACATTGCATCATATTTACTTCCTAATAATGTTATCCTATTTGGAAACCTCATATGTTTTATTCAAGATGACATTCATACTTCCCTTTCTATCCTTTCAAGTGGAATTTTTATAAACCCTTTTTATAATGTGGGATTTCGAAAACTGTATTTTAAAATTTAAACCCTTAGTTACTAAGACTTAGTTTAAATTTTGAAGATAAAATTTATTAATGAGGGGATATTGTTATATCCCAAGATTTTAAAAGTAAAAACTATATTTGTTATCATATAAGAAATGATATATTGAACATAAACGTAAATCAAAATACTGTTGTGTGACCATTATAACCAAGCTATAAAATTGGTAGTTCGGAATACAATTTATTGATTTATGAAATAAAAATAAATGTCCAACTCAATTTTGATGTATTGAAAAATTCATAGAAAATAATGAGACAACTTTAAGTAAATTAAGTTTATTCTTTTAAAAAATTTGTTTTCAGAAAAAATGAGTTTTATTACTTTTCATGAGTGAATAATAAAATAAATTTATAGATTTTATAGAAATTTTATTTGATAAAATGAATTTAATTTTTGAATACTGAATGTCAAACTTATCTTCAGATTAATTTTTGATGATTTTATAAAAAAACTGATTCTTGACTCCAATAACCTAAATTAGTTAAATTGTAATAAAATTGACCAAATTTTACATTATACATAATTTAAAATATAATATTCTGTTTTTAATTATTTAAACAAAAAAATAAATTTTAAATAAATATATGTTTTTCACCATTCATCGAAAAATTAAAAATTTCACTAAAATCCAAAAAAATAACTCTATAACAATTTTTATATGATTATTAAAAAATGAAGACCATTTTTCTAATAATTTTCTAAATATGGTAAAAATTAATTCTAAATTATGTGTTAATAGAATAACTAAACCATATTTTAGAATATTTTTTTAGAAAACATTTTTTTTCATTTAAATGATTCTGGTTTTATTTATATTCCATAGATGACAATAATTTTATTAATTTTGTTTGTATTATTCATACACACGTGTTTAACATCATGGATACAATTTTATACTATACCATGGTTTAAGTAGACTTTATTTTTCATGTTATTCAAGAAATCAAAGTGATTACAATTTAAAAATATATTTTTTGTGTTTTTAAAGATTTTTGTTTCCCATCACATAAAATATCAAATAAATTGTTGATCTTTTATAATTTTAGGTTGTTACATTCTCCATAACTTAAATAAATTGTATTCTGAAAATTTTATCTTGTTATCCAAAATCAAGTATTTGATATTTGGAAATTCTATTGATGAAAACCTACATCATAAAAAGGGTTAATTAAACATACTTTAATTAAGAGGGAAAAGGAAGTACACCGATCCTATTGAATAACAAATAAATACGATTCGATGTAAGATTTAATTTTTGGAATGAGAAGATATGGACATGAAAAAGAATCATAAATAATTATATGAAGTGATATAGGTCATTGATTAAAAGAAAATGAATGATTAGTAAAAATTTATAGATATCAAAAACATAAATATACAATTATTTAATTGAAAATTTAATTGATTGGAAGTAAATGTCGTATAATAGTATAATTGTTTCAAGTTTCATTTCTAAATGTCGATAGATTATGTTACTCTATAAGTATATAAGAAAATATATTTACATAATACATCACTATTTCATAAGGAAAATTTTATCCCCTATTTTTTCTTTGATCAATTCATAATTAATCACTTACTCTACGAAATGAATATCTAGAAATGATTTTTTTATTGAAAAAGAACAAATATTCTATTTTAATGGATCATAAAATATATAAAGAGTGACAATAATATAACCAGAACATTACATGAGTTAGTGGTTGGTTCTAAACCATTATTTTCCTTCAGTAGGGGGTTTAAACCTCATAGCCTTTGTGGACATTATGGGTTGTCACCTGATATGTAGGATGTACCTTTTCAAAAAATATATTAATATAATTTCAATAACATTAATTTTTTTTAATGATCTATAATTATTAAAACATTAAATATAATATACTCCTTAAAGGTTACTAATACCTTTAATATCAAATCAATAAAAATGTAATGGCGCTCTTCTTCAAATAACTCTTTTATATATTTAAATAATAGGTTTTATATCCATTAACCTTTTCCAAATATGTAATTACAATTTTTAAACCCCCATCACATAAAAACTAAAAGGGGTGTTTAAGATGTTGAACTGATGATCATCCTTAAAAAAATAACCCATGAAGGATTCAAAACCAATTCTATCAATGAAGGCATATATGTTTATAAAATTCTACACAATTGTCAGATGTTTATCGATTCTTATAACCAAAATACCAATGGTAAAAAAATCATGAAATTTAATTCTTAAATAATAATATTTGAACACATAATCTATTTTATTTCAACATAGTTCATTTCTTTGTCTAGGGGTTAACCTTTATAAGAGGTAATTTAACTTCTAAATACCCAGACACACCACATTTAAAATAATTAATTATAAATGGATCAGAGAGGATGAGAATCTTTTCTATCCATCATACTTTCCATTTTACATTAGATTTTATTTCTTTATATACTAATTTTCCACACATAAATCATTTTCTCATTCCTCTCATAATATTTCCTTACTGCCCTTTCCATGTTTGTCTCATGAAGGAAATCAAGCAACATTTCCTATTTGGTCTCCACCACTCAAGATCTTATAAAAATCCACCATTCTCTTATTTAGTGAGTATGAGAGTTGTTTAAGGTATAAGTTATTAATCACATTTTTGGATAACTAATTAGGAATAATGATGATATCTTTCACTCATGTCATCATCCCATTTGGTTGACCAAATTCAATACATTATCCATTATCTTCAATGTAAACTTGATTACTTCTATTTTCAGCCATTAAGTAAAACAAAAAAGTAAAGCATGAGAAAAATTAATTATAATGGGAAAAATATATGATCATTAATAGGTTATTTAATTAATGACATTCTTTTTAAAACTAAAAAACCTTAGGTTTAACCTACAGAATTTATTTTCATTATCTATTTAAATCGATCATAATGGTTTACAAATAAAATTTGAATTATCCAAAGAATATACCTAAAGTGTGTCAAACCATGAGCGTATTAAGGCCCATTTTTTATGCACCAAATGACAATCATGTCATGAAAAACACTCCCTTTTTAGAGTTATTACCCTATTGTACAACTTTGAAAGAACCACATCCACTTTTAGTATCTATTACGGATGTATTTATTATGAAACAAAATAATTTATTCCTTGAAAAAACTTAAAAATGTTATTCTATAAAAATCCTGAAAATATGTCAAACAGTTATGTTCCCTAATCTATGTTTTTCTTAATATAGTTCCCAAGGTTTCTACTAATCTTCCTTCGATACCAACTATACTGACCCCCACTCTAGTACCTTAGTATCAGTGTCTTAATTTATTATATTATAATAATATATATGTAATCTCATCTTTAATGTCTGAATAATTTTAATGTCTTGGTAAACTAGATATATATATGGTTCCCGTATTACATTAGAAAACAGAAATTACAATATTATTTCTTTTTTGGGAATAATATTATTCTCTCAATAATATCCTTTCATATAAATCATAATACACTTCTTGGATTCCTATGAATGGAGTCAAG
Source organism: Viscum album (assembly GCA_963277665.1). NCBI lineage: Eukaryota > Viridiplantae > Streptophyta > Magnoliopsida > Santalales > Viscaceae > Viscum > Viscum album. Next base: position 1,223,520,898 of record OY728151.1, read on the forward strand.
ATAATGGTGTGCCCAAATTCTTAGTAAGGGTTAAGTACACTAGAAGATTTTAGGGGAAAATAAACTTAATCAATATGTAAATGAAAATTACAGAAAAAACTCCATATATATAAAATGAATATCGTAATAAATATATAAAGGAAAATAACTAAAAACAAATTAAATTTTATAAATATCATGAATTTCACAAATGGATAAGTAATAATAAATATGGAAAGAAAAATAACATAAATCCCAATCCATTTAATCAATAAACGATTAATCTACTGCATTTAGAGATAATATAATTGTGAAAATATCTTAGATAATAGTAACTAAATTATCAATTAAGTAAATAATTAATTATTGGATATAATGATCTCATGCATCATGAAAACCTCTAATATTAATAAAATCCTCATGATAGTTTACAAATGTTGGGTTTGTATACACCAAAACCCTATTTAAAACATAGATTCTTTTCACATTTTCTATAAATGAAAAATTGTAAATATTTGGAAAACTACATAGAGATTTATATGAAAAATATTTTTTAAAATTTAAAACATGGTTAATAATTTATTTCATAAATTATAGGAAAATATTTTAAAAAATTTATAACGTTTTTAGAAAACATGGTTTCGGATGAAAATTGAGTTCTAATAAAAGGGAGAAATAAATCCTCATTTTATTAATAACATTTTTACAATTATTTTTTGTATAAAATAGAGTAAAAACTTTTAATTACATGAAAATATAAGGAATAACCATTGGATTATAAAATAAATTGGTTTCATTAGAAAATTATCACACAATTTCTATCAATAAAAATTAAATAACAAACAATGTTGATTAGAATGCTATTGTGAAATAAACCCTTAAAATGATCATAAAGTTCAAGTGAGAATTAATAAATGAATAATGTTTGTGTATAAAATTTAAATCCAAATTAAAAAAATGAAAATTAAAAATAATTTAATAATAATTCATTTCACACATAATATAATACTATCAAAGGTAGTTAACATGTAATATTACCCAATGAAAACAACTGAGTTATGAAATTATTTTACACTTCGTAAATTTTATGCAAAATCCAATTTGAAGAAATAAATAAAATTAAAACATAAAATACAATGAATTATTATATAATCCCAATATTAAATGTTAATGTGGAGGTATATAAACCATATAAAATAAATTAGACACATAAAAATATAATATACCTCAATGAAGGGAAATTGAGATGAAACCCCTTACCAAAAACTTACATTAGGTTGAAAGTGATTAAACCACATTTATAATGGTTTTGATATCATTTTTAAATTTTTCAAAAAACATATTAATATATGTGATATCATATATGTACCTTTTATAATATCTTCTAATACATTTGTTCACAATCATTCATTATTTTCATTGTTTCGGGTGATAATTGCCTTGTTTTATCTTGCTTGTTTTTTCATGAAAGTTATGGTTATAGGGTATATTATATAGTTTAATAATATCTAAAATTATATTAATATAATAAATATCACTTTTTAAATAGATACAATTTTTATAATAATTTATGACATTTGAACATTGAGAATGGATCACATCACTTTAGGTAGATGTTAGTTCATACATACACATGAGCAACATTATCGTTTCCATAATTGGTGAATGGGTAATGAAGTGGGTGAAATATTAATCTTAAAAAAACACCTAATATCATATTTATCACATATATTCATTAAATACATCATTATTACATTCCATGTAAAGTGAATGTGAAAAATGAATGACATCGCTTCATGAGGTGATAGTCGACCGTAAACATGAGTGATGTTATTGTTTTTTAAAAACAATGAAAATTGATATGGTATAAAAGATATTATAATTCAGTAAATAAAATAAATTCAAAAATATTATATAAATCTGTTAAATACCACATTATATCTAGCCTTGAAAATTTGTTAAAGAAAATGAATTATGTCAGTTTGTGAGGCCGTAGTCCGTCGTAAGCACGATCGATGGTTTTGTTTCCAATTTTACAGATAAATAAATTGATATAAGTTATTAAATTAACATAATAACATCTTTTTATATGTTATATACTGGTTTTATTATATTATCATTATAAAATATGACTTTTTGTGGTAGAAGATGGAAAAAATGAAAACCCTAGTTTAAGAACGTTACCTATTTTTTGGGGAACCTCTATTGGTTTGCAGAAAAATATTTTCTAGGATGGAAATATGAAAAAAAATATCTCTATAAAATATTGGTAGGGGTGTATTTATTTGTTATTGGAATGTATTTCTAAAACATAATGTCTCACAACCCGTCCCACGAGGCACGTGTCGTGACTACCCCAAGACCACCTCCCGAAGGCCAGTGAAAGGAGACCAACACCGAAGGTGTCAACCTGAATGTGATAGAAATTTTCCTATGTTCCTATACACAAAAATACTCCCAGCCATGTCCAAACACACTAAAAGGGAAAATAAAATTATACTAAAACAATACTGAGTACAAAGTATTTCAAAAAGTAAGTGGGCCAGAATTCAAACCCAACAAAAAGAACTAAAACAACAAAGTACAAAAAAGAGCTCTGATGGAAAGATGTTGAAAACCCCAATTGATCATAAGAGTAGTGAAGCTACTGGAAGCCAAAGAAGTACGTCCTATCCAACTAGTCTTATTGGGACCCACCTGGTACAAGGCCACCAAGTCTACTATCGAATCATCAATCAGTCCTATCTCACAGGGCTCCATTGGGTCCTGGTCCACCGAGGTCTCTATCAAAGCATCAATCATCTGTATGAGTCACTCCACACATGGATGGGGACCATGTAGGGGTGAGTAACATGAAACTAATTAGTGATTATAAATCTAAAAGGAAATCCCACAAAACAATTCACAATGTAAAGCACAAAACACAAGAAAACTCATACTAGGTTTGTTCTAGGGTAGTGATAGTACCATCATGAGTCATGTAATCAAATTCCTCAGATGCTAGAGAATTCCTACTCTATCGAGTATAGTGGGAATGCTGAGTCATAGAGAGACACTTTACACTAACCTTGGAATGTTGTGGTAGTCATCATTGATGAGTACCGTTGGTATGTTGGGTCACACAAAGCCGCTCCCCACCGTGGGCATGTCGGGTTAAACGGAGCCGCTTCCCACCATGTCTAAACTGAGGTACAATTCCTGTCACGTACTATGGTTCTGCCAGGTCACATAGAGACACACCCCACCATGGGCCTACTGGGTCACAAAGAGCCACTTCCCTCTAGGCCATCGTCAAGCAGTCTTCAGGTGTCAGCCAACCGTAGGGTTCCATACATTGTGCGCTTGGTAGAAATACTCCTCAATCCATTCGTTTCATATATACTTACATGAAATTCACCAAAAAGAATTCAAAAAGATCCACTTCATCAAGAGGGTTTTAATGGCACAAACATATGATCAATCATACGTGTGTTTTGCAAGATACCGGTGTTTTAGTAACTAGGGGGTTGGTTGCGACGGGGCTCGGTCCGACCCGACCAACCCGGCTCAAGGGTCCAACATAATGTGATACATATAGACGGACTCGACCTAACAAGGTTCAGGTTGGTGTTGGTATGGTCTATCCTAGCCAGTATGCCAGGCATAATGGGTCTCGCCGGGCCCGACCCGGTTTAGCCGAGGGTCCAGCCCGCCGGGTCACTCGGTGACCCGGTCTAGTCTTCCTTGACCTGTAGGGTTTGGGTATGGCCTATAAGCATGGGTCCAGCTCGTAGGTTTGGAAACAATTTGTTGGTCATGGGACCAACCTGCCAGCTGAGGATCGGCCGCTGAAGCGACCAGTGGTGTGTCGTCCCACCGAGACGTGCCAACCACGCCATGTTTGGCCCTAGCTGGTCCTACAGACATAGGGCTCCTCCAGCCGCGGCCGAAGGACCACCACCCACAGTGCCCATGTGGCCTATACATGGGCCACCTCCTCTTGAAGACGCCAGCCTGGCACTACGTCACCCAGCCACCGCATATCCCAGTCATCGTGGCCTTCCCTCCACGACCTCCTGCTGCTGAGGCGCACCGGCGGACACACCCCATCCACCACCTGTGGACACCGCTACTGCCACCGCTGCCACGACCTATGCCCGTATGTTGAAAAATGTTTTTTGAACCATCAGATTAACTCCAGTGGTCTGTTCTTGACGCCCTCTACGCCTACAGTCCTAAGAGATCACCCTCTTCAATGAAAAGGCCTCAATTTTGTCATGCCATCACTTCAAGGATATAAACACCTAGAATGCACAAGGTGAGGTTCTATGACCTTTTTCTTGTCGTCCCATGCCCTCCATGTTAGAGGTTTAGATCAAGGGGAGGTTTTGGGATTAATGTTCAACAATTTCACACCATGTTTGAATCACATATTTTAAGTCCCTATGAAAAGTCACCTTCTACATAAGCACATGAATCATGGATAAACATGTTTTTGGGTTGATCTGTGTTCATCATTTCTAGAATAAGAAGAGTGTAGAAGAACTTTAAAATAAAAATTAAACCCCTACCTCCCTGATGTTCGATGTCGTAGCACACATTCTTGAGAGTTCATGGCATCGACGTCGTCACTTCGGGATTTGTTCTTTGAGGTTCATCGAAGATGGTGAAGTCTCACCAGTGGTTGTTATTCTTAGATTGTGAGGAAGTTCGTCAAAGGTTTGTCAAAAATTACTCCAAGTTTAATTCTCCATCCTACAATATGTTAGACAATAAAAATTAAATCAAGTCGTAGTGTTTCAGTAATGATGTGACATAGTGTTGTTACACTGTTTCATTTACAAAACAACTTCGTTGTTATGCTTTATTTATTGCATCATTACAATGCAAGATACAAGACATTAATGAACCTCATTAATTCACCCCAACGATGAATTTTCTACACAGTGAACCATCATTGCCTGCTGCTCAGTGGATGAGAAATAATATAGAATAACGTTTTATGTTTTTTATTATGTTTCTCTAAAAGTTTGAAAATAATCTTTTCTGTATGGCCCTTACTACTCGAAGTTAATTCCATTCAAGGAAAATTCCAACATTTTGAATCCAAAAGTCCCCTCTTATTTTTAATTCGATCACTAGTTCAAAATAGAGAAAATCCCACTCACATTTACTTAATGTACCTTAAAAAAAGATCAAAATTTCGTTCTGACATTTCTGGGCCTTGGAATCACACGCTGTTTGAGCGCATGGTCTCAGAATAATTTTATATAATTAAAAATAATTACAAAAAAATTTAGATACACTGCATAATCATTTTTTAATTGTGATGTTTTTTGGATAATGGTGACCTTTTAAAAGTTGGGGAGAGCAGACACATGATTTATTTTGAAAAGATTCAATTTCGACCAAAACATTTTCCTTTAAAGAGCCTAAAAACAAGATCATTATAGAAAATTATAGGTTAAGGACCTAAATATGACTAGATAATTGGGTTTTTAGAAGTTGGTAGATCATTTTAACCTTTTTGATATTAGTTTAACCCCTAGTGAATCAGTTGTTACCTAAATTGTAATAATTAATTGTTACTACTTTTACTATTCATCATGGTAAAAAATTGATTTTATCATATTAGATAATATATATTATGATTATTAAAAATATTTAATCCATTTTTCAAAATCAATTCAAAGAAGTGTCAGAATCAAATTTAAGGTTATACACAGTGACATGATGAAAATATATGTTTTCAATGGGAAAATTCCCATATGTATAAAAGGTTTTAATATAGAATTTTATTATAAAATTTATTAAAAATACCTAAATTAGTTAAATTTTAATATATTAAACCAAATATTACTTTAAAACCAATTTTTAAATTTAATTTACAACTTGGAATTATTAAAAAGTAAAGTAACATTTCAAAAAATCCGCATTTTTCACTATTCATCATAAAATGACACATTTCAGAAACATCCAAAAATTTCACCATAATATAATCATCATATGGTCATTTAAAATATTATTTTCATTTTATCAAATATTTTATAAAAAGTTCATAGAAAATAATTTTAAATTAGGTGTGCAAGCCAAAACTAAGCCTTCATTTAAAAAAATACAGTTTTTAGGAGGAAATTTGTTTTTCATTTAAATGATTCTTATTTTTTTCAAATAAATAAATAATAATAATTTTAAAAAATAAGTTATAACTATTAACGAAAACAATATAATGTATCGGTTATAATTTTATACTATATTATTGTTCATTTAGACTCGTAGTTTTATGTTCTTAAAGCCATCGAAAATATTAAATTTAAACAATATATTTAATGTGTTGTTTAAGAATAGTGTATCTTGCCACATATTATATTGAATATAATTTTATTATTTTATAATTTCAGGGTATTACATTCACAATACCTAAAATAAATTTCAACCCCAAAATATTATCTTATGATTAGAAATCAAGGGTTTGATATTTGGAAATTCCATTATTTAAAACTAAAACTTGAAAATGGGTTAATAAAAAAATCTTAATAAGAGAGAAATTATGTAAAAAGGTCATATGGAATAAAACATAAATATGTTTACATGTAGGATAACATTGGTGGAAGGTGAATGTATGTACATAGATGAAAATTATAAACAATTATAGATAATGACAGAGGTCATTTATCACAATAATTTCAATAAGAAATGGAATATTAAAGTCCCCCACACCATAAATATTTGATTCTTTAAATGAACATTTGATTCATTGGATATGAAGTAAATAAGATTCGTTTTTTAAATATCCTTTTACTAATGTTGAGTAATTATTTTTCTCTATAAGAATATAATGAAATATAATTACTTAATATATTTCTATTTCAAATGAAAAACATTTATCGATTGATTGTTCTTCGATCAATTTCAAATTCATCACTAAATCCATGAAATGAAGATCAAAAAATTAATTTTTTATAATTTAATCACTAATATAAACTTTTAATGGGTAATGGGATCCATAAAAAACTTACCATTCATTCCATCTATCTCAAACAGTTTTTCAAATGTAATATTGTCAACACAAGTTTTCTAATATAATACATTAATCTCTAAACCTCAGTAGTAACACCCAAGGTTCATCATTATCATTTTTAAATAATTTAAATTAAAATATGACATAAGAAAGAAAACATCACTTAGGTTAGTTGTAGGTTCAAAACCCTTATCATTATTAATTTTTTCATTAATACTTTGTAGCCTTACTAAATGTGATGAGTTATCGCATGAAACCCATGTTGTCCTTTTATTAAAACTATTTTAATATAATTTCTATAAAGATCCAGAAAAATTATAACCCATAATTACTACAACATAAAGGATTATATAATCCTTAGAGGATAAAAATACCATTAATGTTATGTCTAGAGAAATTTAATTGAATTATTCTACTCATGACTATTTTATATACTAAACCAATAGGTTGTATACCCATAATTGTTAACTAAAAATATTATTAATCTTTGTAAACCCATATCATATTAAAAATTCAGAAGTATATTTAAGATATTGAAACCTCGATCAACACTAAAATTGTAATCAATGATGGTATCCATTACTCTTATTTTAATGAAGATATATATTGTCAAGAAATTATACACAATACTTAAATGATTCATGATAATTAAAACAAAAAAATCCATTTATAAAAAAATATTCAATTTAAGCCTTGAATAAAAATAAATAAATACTTCAATGATTTTATTTCAACATAATTACATAATCCTATAGGGGATAACCATTAGAAGAGGTTATCAATCTTGTTAATTATTATGTTCACTGTGTTTAATATAATGAAATATTAATAGATCCTGTCAGATGATATTTATTTCCTTCCATCATACTCTTAATTTCTCCTCGATAATTGTGTTATTTCTTCCCTTATATTCGAAACATAATAAAATTTCCCATTTTACTGAGAATATTTCTTGGGTATCTCTTTCCAAATTTCTCACATTATGAAAACCGTGCCTTCTTTCCTCCACGGTGTCCACTATTTGATCTCTTAGTAAAATCCATCCTTATCTTCCATGATGACTCTAAAAATTGGTTAAGTTATATGTTGTTAATAATATTTTGGGAAAAATAATTACGGATAATCATGATATAATTTACTAATATAGTTGTCCCATTTGGTTGCCTGTAATGACCCCATAGTCATTCAAGTTCAATGTTAACATGATTCTGTTAGGTTCTGACAATTTATTAAAACTCATAATTATTATGTGAGTATCAATAATAATAGATTAAAAACAAAATAATCATTTATTTTATGTTGAAATTATGAATATTTTTTTAATATAAGAAAACTTAGGTTTAACCAAGTCCCTTAATTTTTACCATCTATTCAAATCCATCATAATGGGTTGTAATATAAATGTGAACCATGCTAAGCATTTACCCAAGGAGTGTCAAAACAGGTGCACAGAAAGTCCCATTTTCATGAACCATGTGATGATCGAGTAAAGAACAACACACCCTTCTCATAGTTATTACTCTGCAATACAACAGTTCAAAAACCTCATCCACTTATAGAATCTAAAAATGGATGTATTTTTAAGGAAAACCACACAATCCTTTCATTACCAAAATAATTGTATGTTTTTATTTAATTATCATCCAATTCAATCATAGGGTTATGTTCAGTAATCTACATGTTCCTTAATATAGTTCCCATGGTTTCTATAAAACATTCTCTAATAACAAATATAACAACCCCAAAACTAGTAACCTTGAGCTATATTCTTACTTTATTACATTGGCATAAGGTAAATGGATTGGAATCCCAAAGGACCAAATATTATAGTAGTCTTGTTGACTATATACATACTTAATTTTCATATTACATTTTAAAACACCAATTAAAATATAATTTTTGAAAGAATAAATTTATTACATCTAGAATATCCTTTTATTTTAATCATAGTACACTAGATGAATAATTCGGAATGAAAAAAAGATATCTATGAGCTCAAATGCTCAGTAAGGGTTAAGTATAACAAAAGCTATCAAGAATAAATAAGAATAATCAATATAGAAATGTAAATAACTAAACAGAAATTACATTTTTTAAAAACAATTTCATATTAAAAATAATAATGTTAGAAACTAAAAACAAATTATATTTAATAAATATCATGACTACCATAACCAAATAAGGAATAATCAATATAAAAAGGTAATCAAATAAAAATACCTGACATTTAATCAATAAACTGAATGTGAAATGATTCTATAGATAATATCAATTTTCAAATCCCATGGATAATAGTGAATGAATTTTCAATTAGACAAATGATTAATTATTTGATGTTATGATCTCATGCATCATGAAAACCTATACTATTAAGACCTTCCTCGAGATAGTTTAAAAACAATGGTTTTCCCTTGAAACTCCATTAAGTACAACTATCCTAATGATTCATCTTATGAGACTACTAATGCATTGAACATATATTTGTAACTATGACCCACCCATATCAACATATCCAAAGAAAATATCATTTATCAAACAATGAATTTAATTCATTAAAAATATTCCATATCAAGAAATATATATATTGAATAAAGAATGTGGATTTATCAGTATTTCATATCTAAATCAAATATCATTCAATATATAAAACCTTATATAGAAATGTTATTTTTTTATGAAATAGGAATATCTATGGTAAATAATATGGATATTTAGGGGAAAATTAATGTCAAACGATCACATGAAATTGAATATTTCAAGAGAATACTACAGACTACAAAAATGAAAAAATAAAGCGATTTTCAATACTTTCCTTAGTCAAAATGATCATAAACCATCCATTTAAAGATTAGGTATGGTTTCTATAAAATATATCCCCAGTGGATTATAATTAAAATTAGAGGTTTTATCATTTATAAATATAAAAACAACACAAAAACTTTTAAAATATTATTGAGGAAAGAATAATTTTCATTTTAAAAATAACCTTTTCAAACAAAAATTTGACAAACAAATTTCAATTTTTTTTGCTAAATAAAATTTGAAAAATATAAAGAATATTTTAAAACATTGAGGGGTTATGATATCAATAAATTTATTACCCAACAACTATGTCAAAATGATGACTCCTTTAATATTTTATGTAAAAGACAAATGGGGTTTTTTTTGAAAAAAATACAAGAATTTTACTTTATTAAGTAAAACACTGGTAAAAATGACATTTAAAAATTATTGAAAAACTATTGAACATTTTTTATTACATTTTTAGAAAATAAGATTTTGGAAAAAAATTAGATTTTTGAATGAAGAGAGAAATAAAGTAAAATTTCCTTAATAATATTTTCTCAATTAATTTAAATATCAATGTGTTTAAAATGGTATTATAATTTTCAAATCTCTTGAATACAAATATTATAATAAAAAAAAATTATTTTATTAGACAATGATAAAATAAATTTGTTCAATGTGAATTCAAGAATATTTGTTTTGATTAAGAATAGATGGTGAAATAAATCCTTATAATGAACATAACATTGAAATGAGAATTAATAAATTAATCAGTTATGTGTATGAAGTGTAATTACTGATAATAAAAGTGTAAATAAAACATTATATAATTAGAAGTCATTACACATATAATCATTGACTATCAATGACAATGAACAAGTAATATAACCCAATGGAAAGAAATTGAGTTATGAAATTCATTACCACATGGTATATTTTAATTCAAATACACATGGATAAAATAAATCTAAGTGAAACATAAAATAGTATTAATTATTAATTAATCATGAAATTACATGTCAAAGGATCAATATATACACCATTTAATGAAATCAAGGGAATTACATTATAATATTCCTCAATAAAGGTAAATTGAGATGAAGTCCCTTACTTCACACTTCGTTTTGTTTAAACATGATTTTACCACCTATAAAATGTTTTTAGGCATGTTAATAATGTATAATAAAAACATATTAATTATTATAATACAAAATATGATCCTTTTATATTATATTATCACCCTTTTATTAACAATTATTTATTATTTTCATTATTTTGGGTGTTAATTACCCTGTTTTCTCAAGAGAGTATTTTCAAAGAAGTTATGGTTCTTTGGGATATTAGATAGTTATAAAAACACAATAATCGTGTTAATATTATAGATATAATTTTTTTCATTAAATATATCTTAGAATAATTATGGATATATGAACATGGATAATGGATCACATCACTTTGTGGAGAAGTTAGGACATACGTACACACTAATGATGTTATTATTTCATTATTGGGTGAAAGGTTAAGGAAGTGGTTAAAGTATTAATCTACAAAAATAAAAATAATACAATATATACTACATATATATTATTGAAATATATTCATATTACTTTCTATTTAAATTATAATTGAAAAATGAATCACATAGCTTCGTGAGGTGGTAGTCCGCCGTACACATGAGTAACATTATCTTAATTAAAAAGAAATGCAATGTAAGAAGGTATATATGATATTAAAATTAAATAATTATATTAATAATATATATATATATCATATAAATTTGGTAAATAAATCATTGTATTCATCCTTGAATGGTGATGATGGAAACAAAATTATATTGGTTCGTGATACGATAGTACACCTTACACACGATCGACAGTTTTGTTTCTCTTTTGATGGAAGAACAAATGAAGATAGGTTATTATATTAAAATAATAAAATATTATAATACTATATATAAATTATTATTATATTATTATGATTAATTGATTTTTATTCAATGTTTAAGAAGAAATAAAATGAAAACAATTGTTTAAAACATTACCTCTTATCTGGGGAACTTCTTTTAGTTAGATTCAAAATCCTTCGTAGAGTGGATATATGATAAAAAAAGAGTCAAGGATGTTTTCATGGGAGAAAGGAAGTTATTTTAGTTTTTATTTAAAAAACTTTTTACTTTTTAAGTGTGATAAATAGAGGAGAGGGGTGGCTATTTATATGTGGGGGAGATGACACACATGGATTTGCTTTGAAAAGATTCAATTACTCACACCTTTGTATCATGTCACAAGCCGAAAAAGTGGACCATTATCGACTCTTATAGTTTATAGGGTTGAAATATGGCCATAAATGGGTTTTGGACAAGTTTGTAGGTAAATTAAACCATTATCATATTATTTTACCCCTTGGTAAATCAGTTTTTACCAAAACCGTAGTAATTTAATATTTTTTTCATTTAGAGTTAAAAATAGAAACAATTAAGGTTAAATTATTATAAAATATTTTTTATTTTCATTCAAAACATTGAATTCCTTTTTTCATATTCAATTATTACATGTTTCATAATTTAATTTTAAATTATACCCGCAAATATGATGAAAAAGTACGTTTTCAAATAGTAAAATCTCATAAGTATAAAGGGTTTCAATATCAATATTAAATGTGAAATTTATTCCAATGAACTAAAATATTTATATTTATGAATAACGTAACTAATATTACTTTAAAATAAATTTAATATTAAAATTATCCTTTTGAATTGTTTATATTAGAATAAATTTATAAATAAAAACAAGTATTTTTTCACTATTAATCGAAAAATGAAAATTTTCAGAAAAATCTAAAAAATTAAAAATAAAATATTTTTTAAATGATTAGATAAAAAAATAATTTTATAAAAAAAATTTCTAAATGTTGTAAAAATTAGTTTTAAATTATTTGTGCAAAGCATAATTAAACCGTCTTTTAAAAAAATAAATTTCTTAGAAAACCTCTCTTTTCATTTATTTTTTTCTTTATTTATAATAACTAAATAAACATAATTTTCACAATTAATTAATTATATTTATGCCAAAAATTTTAATGGATTTTTTATAATAGTATATTTCATTAAAGTTCATTTAGACTCGGGGTTGAGTGTTACGCAAGCTATTGAAGAGATTAAATTTTAAAAAATGGTTTATGGGTTGTTTAAAACTAGGTGTCATGTTTCAGATAAAATATATAATATATTGATGTTATTTTATAATTTATTGGTGTCACTGTCTCCCAAACATAAATAATTTTTACCCATATAAATTTATCTTGTGCTTTGGAATCAAGGGTTTTATATTGGGAAATTCCTTTTTTAAAAACCCACATCATAAAAATGGCTAGTAAAAAATAATCATAATAATAGATAAAGGTAAGTAAATAGGTCATTTGGAATAGAAAGTAACTACCATTATGTGTAGGATAACATTGGTGGATGGTTAATATATGGACATGTAAGAAAAGTGTAAATAATTATAGAGAGTAATAGTGGCCATTGATCAAAAGATAATGACTAATCATTGAAATGTTAGGGACCTTAAAACCAAAAATATGTGATGATTTAAAAGAAACTTTTATTCATTAGATATGAAGGAAATATGATAAATTTTTTTCTCAAGATCCATTTCATTAAATTGGGGAATTATTTTAGTGTATAATAATATAAGGAAATATATATACATAATATATTTCTATTTCATAAGTATAATATCCTTATTTGGTTATTCTTTGATCAATTTACAATTCTTCGCTTAATCCAAGAAATAAATATCAAAAAATTAAATTTTTATGTTTAAATCACAAAAAATCACTTTTAAAATATAATTATTTCCATAAAAGAGTGGTAAGTCTTTTCATCTATCTTTAAATATTTTCTCATTCAAATATGGTTGGAACAAATTACGCAACATAATATATTAATCTTTAAACTTCAACAATAACTTCGTTGGAATATAATTAATATATATTTAACAAATAATTTGACTAAAAAATGTCATAATTACTAGAAAATCATATAATCCAATGGTAGGTTTTAAACACTTCTCATTATTTATTTGTGGGTTAATGCCCCACTGCCTTGCTGGATGCGATAGGTTTTCACTGTATATATTGGTTGTATTTTTCAAAAACTATATATATATAGTTTTAAAAAAATTCCAAGTAATTACTACAATTTCAAAGATAAGGTAATTCTTAAAGGTTAAAAATACATTTAATCTTATTTCTACAGAAGTAAAGGAATTATTCCTCAAAGAAATATTTCATGTAAAAAACAAATAAGTTTTCATCCCAAAAATATTTTCCAAAAATATCCTTAATATTTTTAAACTCCCATCACATAAAAATTAAAAAGGTGTATTTAAGACATTGAGATTAGGATCAACCTTAAAACTATAATCCCGGATAGTACCATAACTCTTATATTAATCAATATATATATGATTATGAAATTTTAAATAATTATTCGATGTTATAGGGTTCTTTAAAATAGAATACCTCAGTTAAATAAAATTTTAAAATTTAATTCATGAATCCCAAAAAATAAATACTTCATCCATTTTATTTCAACAGAGGTCGTTCCTTGGTCTAATAGTTATTCATTAGAGGAGGGTTATGACCTAGATAATTCCAAGGATTCACAAATTTATGAAAATTATTCTTCATATCTTCATTTACTCCACCACTGGAGTTCATAGAAAAATCCATACTTATATTCTTTAGCGAGTCTGAGAGTTGGTATAGGTATATTTGTTAGTCATATTTTTGGATTACTCATTAGAAATAATCATGATATATTTTACTCATGTCATAATTTCTTTTGGTTTCTGATAATCACCACATTGTCCTTCATGTTCAATATTAACATGATTCTTTCATGTCAAAACAATTGACTAAAAGAAAAATGTAAATTATGTGTAACAATAATCATAATAGTAAAACCATATAATTATTTATAGGATTTATAAATCATGAAAACTTTTTCAATCTGAGGCACAATAGGATTAACCTTTAACATTAACTGTTCTCGCCAATTAAAATTCTTCATGATGTTTTGTAAATAAAATTGGAAGTTTCTTAAACATATCTCCTAATGGTGTCTAACGAGGAGTGCAGTGATACCATTTTTCATGCACTATGTGAATATATGGTCAATCTTAATGCACAATTTTGATAGTTATTACTCTTTGGTTTAATAATTCTAGAACCATGTGAACATTTAGTATCCCTACCAAGATGTATTTCTAGGAGGAACCACATAGTCCATTAGTAATTAATCATTTGTCTTGTGTTCTATTATTACCCACAATGTTTGTCATATGGTTATGTTCTCTAATATATGTATTCGTAAATCTAGCTCCCAATGTTTCAACTAAATTTCATATAATTCTAGAAATATTGACCTCAACTAAAGAAACCTGGAGCTATTATCATACATTTTTTTATTGGCATAAGATACAAGGAATCACATACTAGAGGACCAAATAGTTTAGTAGTCATGATAAACTATATGCATACCTCATTCATACATTATATTTGAAAAATAAAATAACAATATAATTATTTCATGAATAAAATTATTTCATATATCATAAACAATCATATAAATATAAGTACACTTGGGAATAGTAAAAAATAGGGGTGAGCTCAATTAATTAGTAAGGGTTAAATATAGTGGCAGCTATCAAGAATCAATAATAATAATAAAAATGGAATGGTAAAAAACTAAACTTACATTCCATTTAAAAGACATTACTATCATAATCAATATAGAAAGGTCAATAACCAAAAAATATTATGTTTCATCAATATCATGACTATCATAATTGGATAAGGCATAATTTGTATAACTGAATAAATAATTGAAAACACATTCAATTTAATGAAAAAGATGAGAATAAAATACATATAGAGAAAATGTCATTGAAAAAGTCTCATGGATAATAGTAACTAAATTATCGACGAAGAAAATGATTAATTGTTGGAAATAATGATATTACTAATCCTGAATACCAATACTTTCAAAACCATCCTCATGATTTCTTAAAAATAAAATACTTATATAAACCAAAAAAACCAATTAACTATGGATATCGAACAAATTCATATCATGTTACTATTAAAGAATCGAGGGGATATTTATCACCAAGACCACCCATAAATTCATCTCCAAAACATTCCACATATACTTAATCATATATTTAATTCATAAACAACCCACCTTATCAAAAAAAATTGAGTAAACAATATGGATTTATCAATATTTACCTCATCAAAAAATAACAATAAATTTATAAAACAATATAAATAAATGATATATGACATGAAAATATAATTATATCCATGATTAATAATACGGATATTTGGGGAAAACATAATGATCAATATTCATTATAATGTGAATACTTAACGGGCTAACTAAAAACTAAAACAATGAATCAAGAAAGTTTATGTAAAAACACTCATTAGCCAAAATAATCATAAAAAATACTCAAAAATTAAAAAGTAAATTTCTGTAAACCAATTCCCTATTGGAGTATAATTATAATAAAGGGTTTTTGCATAGAAAAACAGAAATACCATAAAAATAACTCTAAACAAATCTGGTGAAAAAATTTACTTTTCATTAGAAAAAACACCTTTTAAAACTAATTGTTAATTTTTTTCAACAAAATAACCTTTTAATATTATATATTATGTTTTAAAATATTGCGTGGTCATGAGGGCATGAATTTTGAACATGCTGAGTATATTAAAATAAAGATTCCTCTAACAATTTCAATAAAAGATTAACATTAATTATTTTGAAAACAAAAAGATAACTATTTAATTTTTTTACATTTAAAATAATGGATAATATATATTTTATAAACCATATTCTACTATTAAAACTTTTTTTGGAATTTTTTTTAGAAATCATGTTATTGGAAAAAATTTATTTTTGACCGAAGATAGAAATAAGGCCATGTTTTCTTAAAAAATATGATTTATTTTAAGCAAAAAAGAGTGAGAAAATGGAACTATTAATTTAAAATATCCAGAATAAATAGAGTATAATATAGTTAAATGGGTTTATTTTTTAAATTATCAAATAGTTTCCTTTAATGGAAATTTAAGAATAATCAATTTTGATTTGAATGAAATAGTGAAACAAACCCTTACAATAATCAGAATGTTGAAGTAAAAACTAATCAACGAATTTATTATGTTTATTAAATTTAAATCCAAATAAAAAAGTGTAAATAAAAATAATATAATCACATATAATATTATAATTTCAAAGGCAACGCCGAAGTAATATAACAAAATGAAACGAAATTGAGTGATGAAATTTATTACCACGAGGTAGATTTTTTGTAAAACCCCATTGGGTGATATAATTTAAATAGACACATAATAATACCATGAATTTTTATAGAAGAATTATATTACATAAAAAATGGGAATTATATACACTATATAAAATAAATTATTTTCTTATCATTAAAATGCGCCTCAATGAAGGAAAATTGAGATGATGTCCCTTACCTCACACTTCCTTTTTGTTAAAAGTTATTTAACCAATTTTATAATAGTTTTAAGAAATTAAATTAACTATAAAAAAATATTACTATTTATAGTATCATATATTATCCTTTAATAAAATCATATCACCTGTTCGTTACTAATCATTCATTGTTTTTATGGTTTTGGGTGTTAATTACCTTGCTTTCTCATGCATGTTTTGTCTTGAATGTTCTGGTTATCGAGTATAATATTTAGTTAAATCATATAAATAATTATATTAGTATTATAAATATAATTTTTTTCTTTTTATAATTTTTTAGAATCATTATTTAAATTCAAACATGGATAATGAATCATATCGCTTTGTGAAGACGGTAAGTCATACATATGCATTAGAGACATTATTATTTACTTAATGGGAAAGGATAAAGAAGTGGGTAATATATTAATATTTAAAAATTAAAATTATCTTATATATACCACAAAAATTCATTAACTGCATCCTTATTACATTCCAAGTAAACCATATGTTAAAAATGAATCAAATCACTTTGAGAGGTGGTAGTCTGCCTTACACATGACTGACATCATCATATTTCAAGAAGAATGTAATGAAAGAAGGTATACGTGTTATTATAATTAATGAAGAATAATAATATAATTAATATATTGTAAATGTGATAAATCTATCATTATATGCATCCCTGCTGGTTATGTAAAAAAAAATTTATAGGGTCTGGAGGTGGTGGTTTGCTATACAAACGGTTGATGGATTCCTTTCCAACTTGATGAAAGAGGAGATTGATATAAGATTTTTGATTAACATAATAAAATATTTATATATGTGATATGATGGTGTTATTATATAATCAGGATTGAATAATGTTTTAGGTAGTTGTAACAGGAAATAAAATGAAAACACTCATTCAATAACACGAAATCGTCTTCAGGGAACTTCTCTTTGTTTTCACTGAAATCACTACTAGGATAGATATATGTTAAATAAATGGGTTATAGTATGTTATTAGGATAGAAAATAAGTTTCTTTATAGTTTTTTTCATCCAAAATAATTTTTATGTTTGAAGAGGGGAGGAAAGTGGGTGCCGTTTTATAAGTGGGGGGGGGACACACTTGAGTTTTTTTTTGAAAAATTTCAGTTACACCGATGTTTTGATCCTTATAAAATCCTATATAATGGGTTATTACCAACAATTATAGATATAAATGTATAAATTTGGATATAAAGTGGGTATTATAGAAGTCTTTAGGTCATTTTTGGCCCTTATATTATCAGTTTAATCCCCGATTAATTCATTTTTTATGTTAAGCAGAATAATAATTTTTTTCTTCTTTTACTATTCATAATTGCTGAAAATTAAGTTATAATTAATATATGATATAAATTATTATTATTTAAAATATGGAATCATTTTTAAAAATTAAATTCATATAAATATTAAAATTCAATTTAAAATTATACCCATAGACCTGATGAAAAATCGTTTTTGAAGATAAAACTCTCATAATTATAGAGATTTTAATAAGAAATTTCAACATAAAATTGATTAAAATGATAAAAAATGTCTAATGTTTATTATAATAGCCCTAATATTACTTTAACAACCATTTAAAATATTTTTTAAAAAATTAATTAGTTAAATGAAAAAGAAGTTTTCAATAAAATTAGTATTTTTCACTATTCATTGAAAAATGAATCATTTCATAAAAATAAAAATACCAAACCTTAAGAATATTTTTGTATTATTTTTTTGAAAATTTATTTAATTTTATAAAATAAATTCAATAATATTTGTTAAAATTATTATTAATGCAGGTGCGTAAAGTGTAACTAAATCATCTTTTAGAAAAAATATATTGGTTCAGAAAACATTTTTTCCATTTAAATGATTCTTATAGTATTTTTAACAAATATATAGCCATAATATAAATAATTTATTTATTATAATTCATAACCATAAATTTAACTTCATGTTATAACACTATAACATATTACAGTTCATTTAGGCATAGGGTTACATGTTTCATAAGATATTGTTGAGATTAAATTTAAAAAAAATATTTGTCGTGGTTTGTTTGAGCACGGTACTACATGTCATACATACTATCAAATAAAATTTTATTGTTTTATAATATTAGGGTGTTATAGTTTTCACAACAATGAAATTTCCTAGGAGCATCTATATTGTTAGTCTAAGTGTAACTAGGTTTTCCACAGCGATAAAAAACTACCTCCTACTATATTGAAAAATCCCGTAAAACTACTCCTAAAGAAAACCGGAAAACCTAATATTTAATTTTATGGAAAGAAGATAGATATCTTATAAGATATTTAATAACTGAATCTCCATCAATACCAATTTCCCATGATTTTTTACTATAACTATAACCTCTTTTTTGACCACCACTACAAAGGTCTAAAGGTAGAAGAGAGTCAGAAACATTGAAATATCATCCCTTAACCCAATCTAAATCATTGGAGAATTGAGGTAGTAATTTTTAATGATATTAATAGAATAGTGTAATAACATAGAAAATTGGTTGGAACACTCTATAATTTTACAATCGCCTTGGTATATGGTCATAAATTCAAAGGAATTTTTAAATTATAATTTTTCAGGGTATAATTAATGGGTGAATATTTTCATGAAGTATGTTCAGGTAAGATCAATGTTCTGTGTAGCATAAATGATAGATCATTATCACCTTATTTCTTAAATTTCAAGAATTTATGTGAAAATAAACACCTTATAATCCTGTGGAGTTTTTAGAGAAAGGAATATTATTTTAACCCACTCATAATGGTCTTGACATTCCTTGGTCCCCTTTTCACCCTGAAAGATGGGTGGATTATGTTCAGTAAATTTAGTTCCATGATAAACCACTCATCCATTATTTCTCCCAACCACTAGACCTAATGTATTGAAATTAATAATTATATCTTCCACTATAAATGGTTATAATGGAGAATTTTCCTATAAAACATGTCAAATAAATTTTTTACTCAGATTTGAAAGGTCTCTCATAGAATTATTTTTCTAACAAAAATAAATATTATAACCAATTAATTTAAGATGAACTATATAAACTAATACTAAATTTATGAATAAAAAATATAAAACGTTAATAAAAAATAATTTAATGCAATTTTGGATTCACTGAATGATAAGAAAGACAAAAATGGAATAGTTTCACTTAAATAAACCGAAAATATGGTGCATTTAACGAAACTCAAACACTAAGTCCCAATATTTGATTAAATATTTGACCAACCATGGTAACTCGAGTTCAAAAATGATAGTGAGCTCACCAGGAACCCTCCCAAACATACTATAATAATTATGATCGTCTTTACTCCTATTTACCAATAATGTTAAACTAAATCGTAAAAGTGTTATAAAATTATAGACTAGGTAATCCTTTTCATTGTATATTATATTAAACTATCCTAAGACAACTAGACACATCACCCTGGTGGGCCCAACACAAGTTATAGAGTAAAAAATCAATGAATAGAAGTCTCAAAAAAACTTAAGAACAAAATGAGTAAAAACATTAAGAAGAATATAAATCCCTAGTAAATCATTATGTAATAATAATAACCATCCATGGATACACCATAAGATAAGAAATTGAGAAACCAAATATCAAAAATACCATCACATGTAAAACAAACCATTAAGGAAAGAGCACAATATTGCGACCTTTCCTATAGGAAAACAATCAAACATGCAAACGAATTTAAATATTTAAATAATGTGAATCTAATTGATATCAATTTTTATCACAATCCATCGATATCATACCTCTAGTTTAATTACATGTAGTAAAGTGGAATACATCTATTTCCTAATTATAGAAAGGTTCCTAATGTTTAAGGCTTTCCATGCACCATTTTAAAACCATGATTATAATTTTAAAAATATTTTCATAATGAATAATAACCTATTGTTTTACAATAATAATTATTTTAGATCCAAAGCTACGTATAAATAATTTCATCGAACAAATAGTGTGCAAAAATATGATTTTGATGAAAAAACCCTTCTAAAACATGAATATCCAAAATCAAATAAATTTTGACATGATATCAAGAATTTTCATAAAATAGAACAAATGAATTGTATAATAACATCATATAATTCATGAATTTGAAATTTTATATAGATATTCCTACATCGAGGGTGGAGGAAAACTAGTTTCCTTTGAGAATGGAGATTGGGAACAATTAGATCGATTCCTCATGATCCTAGATTCAAACGAAAATTATGAAAATATCAATAAAAACCTTTATATATAAAAACCATATCCCAATCAAGTTCCAATGAGATAAGTGGAGAATAAATATATTGCGGATATAATAAGGTGTGATAAAATATTATAAAAATAATAATATTTTGTAAAGTGTTCATTCAAGAATAAAGTAAAATCATCAAGAATATATGGGGATAATCTTTTGGAGGGTTTAGAGAGGTTTATTTAGAGAATACTGTAGATTAGTGGGGGATTAGCAAAAAATATCATTGGAAAATAAGTAAATTTTTTTATTTTTAATTCTTCATAAAAGGGTGCATAGTCAGGCCAAATAGTTATAAAGAATACGAACCAACAATGTGTGGCCACAGTATCTTGAAAAAAAGGATCGTAGTCTTTTTGTGATGATCCATATTATTTGGGAAATACTATGATCAAGGCATGATACACACCTAAAAATTCATCTAGATAGCCACACATTATCCTTGGAAATCCACACAGTTTGAATAATAGTGCTCAAAGATGAAAAGTGTTACTAGAACCTCACATAGTCATAGCACATGGTTAATACTAACGTGGCACCAAAACATTGTTCCCATCCATTTTCATAAAATTATCATAGTTTACATCCTCCAACTCCTAGAAGCCTCTAGAATGAATCTAAGGATAAATTAAATTCAAAACAAAGCATACTTGTGAACTAGAGGGAATAAAATAAACTAGAGGTTTTATAATCAATTAAAGAAATATGCATTTCAACAAAAGTAATTTCAAAAGAATATTAAAAATGAATTTAATTTATTCCTGACACCATGTTTTTTAGATATCTCTATACTTGTTTTAAAAACTATAAAATGACATATTACACTAAAATGAACTTATTTTAAATATTTCAAATATAAAATCATTTTAATTTATTCCTTATGGGTCATTGTCATAAAAGTGTAAAAATAATATATTTTTAATTTTTTAATGTGATCATGTATTGATAAAATATTTTTCATTTTCTATGGAAATTCATTTATATGATTTAATGGTTTTCTAAATGTTAATATCATTCACCTTGAATAATAAATTATTTTTACCCAAATAATTATTTTTAAAAAACCTATATATATTTCTTATTTCGAAGGTGTTTTCCCAAATTCTCCTACAAAATAATTTTCATTTAAATCAACTTTTATTTATATAACTTATGTTTTATCAAGAATATTCTATAAATATTACCGTCCATATTATTTATCATGATGGGTTGTGTAATGTGATTCTATTTTATAATAATAATCCATCCCTATATTTTTCATTCCTAATTATTTTCTATGTGTAACTGTAATATTTCATACATTTTTTCTTCTCAAAAACTTTGTATTTATTTCCTTTATTTTATGTGTGTTTACCTTGATTCTGTTACTTTATTTATTAGTGAAATTGTTTTCTTAACTATACACTCTTTAGCCAAAAGTGTAAATACCATATGGTTAATAATTTTCATTGACTAGTATTTACCTAGAATGTTATTCTATGTCATGGGATACCCCTATATTTTCCATGTGGTTATCTTTTTATGATTATTTATGATTTCTTTATGGTATTCTATTTTAAAGGATATGAAACCCATTTTTTCAATGGGTTCGTTAATCTATAGAAAGTGAATGATTTTAATTTCATATTATTATTTAACCTATTTTATTTTTATGTGCCCTTTATATTGTGATAAGTGATTGATTTCTAGTGGCACTCATAAGTATTGATGATGACAGGTGGGGTGATATATGTCCCACTAATATAATGGTTAAATTTTTATACCCCATGAAAAAATTATTCAAGAATACATTTTATTTTATCAAAAGTGTGGACACTAATGGTATGTCTCATGAATGTAATTTTCCCTATACTATTGTTTTTATGAAATAAGAAATATGATTTATAGTTTTATTCTTATTCACATTATTGTGTTATGTACTCATAACTCATATTTATTGAAACATGTTTATATACTCTTTTGATTCATGCATTTTTTATGATAAGAGTTATTTTAGATTAATGATTTTTGATTTTTTGGGTATATATTTTATTATTCTTCATGATTATACCCATATTACCATCTTTGTTTCACTTTTTTACCCACATATGACTACCCTTATTGAGCATCTCAACTCACCCCCTTTCACATGTTTCGATTTTCCTTGGATGTGAAGATGAGTATAACATTAGAGAAGTATATGATGGAGTCTAGTGTTTATCAATTATAAATAAATCATCACAAGATTTATAAAATATCAAGTATTTATAACTGGTTCTAAAATAGAATGATCATTTAGTTCATGGGATTGAGTGATTTTTTATAAAATTTTATTTTTAGAACATGGAAATGATAATAAATAATGACATGTTTATCCTAAGTCATTATAATTGGTTTCAAATAAGATTGTAGTTTTTTAGGATTTTTTAGTAATTTTTAGGGTTTAATTAGAGATAATTATTAAAAACCATATTTATAAGTCTAATTGGTAATATTAAGTATAAGGAAAATTCCTAAAATCTTGGTATTGTAGAAATTTTATGGTTTCCCTATAAATTAAATACTTGTATCGATGATACAATTGAATGTAGGATCAGGTAATGATATAATAATGGGTAATAACCTCGAAGAGGGAATATTTTCTATGTAATCAAATATCATTTGATTTGGGAAAAAATCCCCAACTTCACACCTAGTTTGAAAATTATACGGGATTTTCTTTGGTCAATCACACTCTCTTTATGAACGGTTATATAGAGTTTATTTTTAAATTATTGTAAAGGATTAAGTTAAGTTGTATAATAGAAACTAACTTTAAGAAAAGTAATTGAACTAATAATATCAAAATAATAAATGAAGGTTTCATTGGAGAATAAAACATAGGATTTTATTTTCATATTCCTAAGATCAATTATTAATATTTTATTGATGACTATTTTGTGTTATAATATTTTGTTAAAACAAGTTCTGGAAACTGAAGCTGAGAATGGTATGATTCTAGAAACCTCAATATCCTTAAATGAATAGGTGAACATACTGAATATGTTGAGAATTTTTTTAAATTCATATTATGATATAAAATTTGAGTATATATGGTAATGAGGATGATATCATAATAGAAATAAATTATTGGTAATTTTATGTATTTTTTCCAGTGAGTGATATTATTTAGATATATAGTAAAATTTATGAAGATTATGTGAGAAAGGTAAGGATGATTATTTTATAGTACTTTTTTAATGGGTTGAAAACATAAAATATACTAAATAGTATCAATGATATTGAAATATGATTTTTAGAGAGGCTATATTATTGGGGATAACTATTTAAGACCACATAATTGAGGGATGGATAACTGTTAGTTTTAATATATTATTTATGCTGAGGTAATAAAGGGTTGATTTATTTTTATAAAATTTTCTGAGAGAGTATTTATGGGCACGTAATTGATTAATGATTTAATGAAAATGTGATCTATGGAATTTTTGGTGAATTATATATCATTTTTGGGATTATTATATTTACATATTTAATAGTATTTGACTTTATAAACTAGAGATCAATACAATATTATTATTATAGATAGATTTAATATAATAAAGACTATATATTCTGGCCTTGGTTTAATGTAATTGAGATTTAGAGGGATTTCAGAAAGGTATATTATAAAGAATATTTGATTAGAGAATATAAATAATTGTTTAAATAATTTTATTTAATGAAGGATATATAACTTGACATATAATAACAGATTAAGGTAGATTTCATATTATAAGTTATAATATGAACATTGAATATATTAGTAGTATTGTCACCTACTTTAATCAATGATTAATAACTAAAATTGTGTGATTTAATTTATTGGGGGGAAGAATATAACAAACAAATATTTAATTATACTATTTACTTAAATAAATAATGTTTTCGACATTTTGATCTATAGACAACATTGAACTAAAATGAAACCATGATATTTTTATAGTTTTAGATGATATCTATTGAATTAACATGTGTGAATATGAGTACTGATATTATGAAATATATATATTACAAATATAAAGGATACATTTAGTAAAAATTAAATTAAACTAACATAGCAAAATTATCTAACAAGATCATTTTATGTATGGAAGAGTATTTTTCTAAAAAATGTCTTTTTTTGCAATAAACATTTATCATTCAAGAATCATGTGATTAATTCATGATAAAATTAATAATTTTTTAATATTAAATAAATTAGTAAATAATAATAAATAATAATATGTACATTTAATATTCTACAAAATCATTTCCCCAATGACATAGGATTTACTTATATTTTATGATTTTATTAAATCAAATATTAATTTTTTAAAATAATTATTTTAAAAAATTAACTAAATTTTTATATTTATAACATCAATATTATTTTATGATTATTTTTTATAGTTTTATAAAATAAATATTTTTTTTGGATAATAGTGTAAAATATCATTTTTTCAAATATCATGACTTTTATGATATTATTATTATATAAGTAAGCATTTAAATTTAAATAATATTTTCATAAAAATAAATATTTATTTTACAACTAAATTTATAAATTATAAAATTTTTGTTTTGATTTTTAAAACTATATTATAATTTTTAAAAAATAAGTTTTATATATTTTTAAAATACAATCATTTTAATAAATTATAAATTTGTTATTATAGAATAGATTTTTATCAGATTGATAATTTTAATAATATTAAATGAATTAAAAATTTGGAATCATTATGTAAAAATAATTTAATAAGTAACAATATATTTTAAAACATAATTGATAAATTACATTGTTAAGAATAAGCTACCTCGGTTATAATCAGAAGGGGTGAAAGGGGTTTAACCATGGGGGAATACCTAAAATATGATTAATAAATATGTTGAAATTTCTATCTGAGGCCTTTATTGATATTATGACATTTTATATCCATTATTTATCAAGTTGGGATCCAATTTCCTTGAGTGGGACTTCCAATTATTAAAACATTTTGAGTATTTATATTAATCGCATCTTTCTCACTTATAAATGGGGATTTCCTCTCCTCACATCCCCTCACACCACAACCTAAATAGATTGACCCAAACACTAAAAAAACTCTTAAAAATTAATATAATATTTAACGAAGATTATTTCTTTTCAAAACACCATCAAATAAAGGCTTAAACCCCTTTCTAAAAGATATAATCCAACAAGTGAGGATTAAATTTCTAACTGCTTTTATAACATTTCTATTTCTTTATCTGCAGTTATTCTTCATCAAATTCAATTTCACCTTATTAAAATTTTCACATCAGTTTATATAGTATACTAATTTGTTATTATTATTATGGTATAACCATCCACCACCTTTCCCTTTTTTTTAATAAAAACAATATCGTTATTCATGAATTGTGTGGACTACAGCCAATATAACACATGTTTCATTTCTATTCACAACCATATAATGATGATCTGAATAAGTAATTTAATATATAAATTTTTAATTTATGAATTATTTAATATTCTTAAATGATGAACCATATTACTCCTTTTAATCATTTTATGTAAAAATAAACACACCATCCACACATACGTGTGGCATACCGCCTCCATGGAATGATCTATTTATATTTTTATTTTCATCACCTCCATATATAGATGGTAATGATAATTATTCTAATTGATATATATAATGTTTATATAATTATTAATGTTTTATTAATATAAATTTAACATCCTATTAATGATATAAATAAATAACCATCATTACGAAATTTACTATCTTAAAACAAACACGCTAATAGGAAAACAAATATTTCCTTATAAGAAATGGATTTATTTAAATTATATTATCCATATACATATTTCCAATTATGATGTATTAAATTAGTAAAATGTAATAAATAACATTATTGTTTTGGTATATTGGTATTATAACAAAATCATATCATAATTATCCATTAATTATGGTATGTTCTTGTTTAGGTCTATTTAACTACCTAGTTGATAAAAAATATGAAATAATATCATCAATGAAAATGGGAATGTAATTTATGGTAATATTTGATATAATTAAATATATAATTTTTTTATTTTAATTTATTAAGGATAATATTTATAATAATCTCATAAATTAATATACCAATTTTTTTCTTTAGAAATCACCGAGACATGATCATCACTGACTTATCCTTTTAAGGACCATAAAACCCATAAAATACAAGTTTAACATTATAAATAATTATAAATCCTCATTTAAAATAACATTTTAGATATATTAATGACGAAATTAGGGAGAATAATGAAGAAAAAACGCATTATTCTGAAATAAGATAAAAATGATTAAGATTAGTCACACCAGGTATCAAATATAGAAAATCAATAACAAATATACATACAAATAATAATTATAAAATAAGTTAATAAAAGTTTATAGTTATAAAAATGTTCTTAAATGGGTTATTCAGATTGGTAATTTTGTATACATGATTTTAGAACACATTTTGACTAAGTTGGAATTGAGGTAAGGGTTCCTTATTTGAAATTTCAATTACACTAGACATGTTTATTATATGGCACATGTTTTCCTTTTTTTATGTAGTACATATTTCCAAATGTACATTTTAAAAATTTATTCTCTTAAATTTTATTTTATTCATTTTTATATTTAATGTTTTTCTTATCATGGGGTTTTTATTCAATAGTTACATAGGCTGTAATGGTTTTGCATCTTAATTTTACTAATTTGCGATGATTTGTATTCACCACTTAACACCATATTTTTATATTTCATGTTCATATATTTTATCATGAAATATATTTTATTCATGATATTTGAATTTAAATTTCATGCTTTATCCACTTAATGGTTTTTTATTTTAATTTCACTATAGACGTAAGGATTCTATTCTCAAATTCATTTTTAAATCAAGACCAATTAAATTTTGTAACCCATCTGGGGAATTTGTATAGTATTCAATTAAAATATCTCAATAACATTCTGCTATTATTGTAATAATAAAATATTTTTTGAATATTTTTTAAAAATAAATTTAATTTCCTAGAAAACTGGAGTTATATTTAACATTGAATTAAACTTTTTTTACATGGAACACCGAGTTTATCTTACATTACACAGACCACTAAAATTAAATGAAATAAGAATTACTATTAAAGTATTATTTTATGATAGTTATACCATATCCATTAGAATAGAAGGTAATAATAGGATTAAATATCTTATAAAAATATATGTCTTCTACATGTATATAAAATTAATTTTTTGGTGACCATTGAATTAGAAATGAAAATGAAAAAACCATTTTATGAAAAAAAGAAATATTTTTCAGAAACTATTTTTTATATGCACAATTTTTTTATCTTAATAAATAAAATAAATAAATTTTTATAATTAATTTAATGAAATATATAAATTTTATATTTAATAAAAATATTAAAATTTATCTTATTTATTTTCTATGTATGAGATAAGAATAAATCAAATTTCTTTTCATTAAAACTATATTTTTCAAAAAATCATTTGGTAACCCTTTTCACATTTATATTAATTTTTTAATTTTTTATAAAATTAATATTAAATAATTAAATTAATATTTTAAATAATAATTTAAAAATAAATGGGGTCGATTCATAAGAATATTATAAAAAGATAAAATTTTTAGTGAATAGTGAAAATACTATTTTTTATTAAAAAAATAAATTTCATTGGTGGTATTTATAAGATAAATTTTATTTAATTATGTTCATAAAATTAATTTTAGTTAATAAATAAATAAATATATGCATATATATTTATATATTGTTTAAATTTTCATTATTGGAATAATTTTTTCAAAGAATTTGGATATAATTTGTTTTAAACTTGTCGACATTTTCTCTCTGGAAAATCCATTTTTTCATCTCATTTACATGTTTAATATTAAATTAAAATTTTATAATTATATGAATAGAATCTTGAAAAACATATTCCATATTTTGAATCAGAAAATTTAGTAATATTTAATAAGGTAAAATTATTATTTTTGAAAACAATGAATAGTAAAAATAGTAAATATTAATTACTGCGATTAATGTTAAAACAAGTTTACTAAGGGTAACACTAAAATGATAAGGGGTAATATGACCTAGGAAAAGTTATTAAACCCATATTGTATACATATATATACCTTATAACCATAAAGGTTCGATAATAATCTATTATTAAGCCTTGTGGCATGTGAAAACTGTGGGTACACTTTATTCTTTTCAAAAATTACATGTGTTTCCCCTAACATACTTATAAAATTCAACCCCATATCCTCTCATACTCACACTTCCAAAAAAATTTCCCATATCTAAATAATTAACTTACCTCTTCCAATATGTGTTATATTTATAATAAATCCCTCTTAAGATTTCATTATGTGAAAACCTAACAAGATTCTCTAAAGAAGAGGTAAAATTATTAAACTTGTGTTCATGTTTTATTTCTTATTCCACATTTTTTAATATTATTAAACTATTATGATATAATAAAACCATTATTTATCAAATATTAATATGTTATTATGTATATTTTTTAACTTATATCCATCACCGCATCCATAAAATAAGAAACAAAACAATCGTTCTTGTGTACGACGGACTACCACGTCATGGACCGATGTTATTCGTTTTCCATCACCACAAGGAATGTATGAATATAATGATGTATTTAATGTTTAAATAATATATTTTTTATAATATTATGTATCTATAATTATTATAAAATATATAACTTTTTTCCCAAAACCTGTTTGAAGACAATAATGTCGCTTGTGTGTACAGCGGCCTACAGCCTCACGAACCGATGAGATATTCTTTTCATTTCTATTTTACTTAGATTGTAATAATGATAGATAAAATGAATATTTATGATATTATTTACATAATTAAAACTTTTTAATTGTTATACAAATATATAAATTTCTACTTTCAAATTCATGGTGGATACTATAACATCATTCGGGTGTACAACGAACTATCACCTCGTGAAACAATGTGACTCTTTTTTCACAAATGTTTTCAATAGAAGGTAATTAGGGTATATTTAATAAATATATGTGATATATATGTGAAATAAAAATTATTAAGTAAATTTAATTTATTTTTACATTTAGTTCATTTCATTTATTAACAAAATGGCAATATAGTTTATGGGTGCATACATCCTACCGTCTCTAGGAATAGTGTAAATCATTTTCCCTCTCTAGATTTTATGGGTTACTTTAAATACATATATAAAGAATATATATTATATTTATATCATGTTTAACATTATTATTATTATGAAAACATGTTAATATTAATATGAAAAAAAGTAAAAAATCAAAACATACATGAAAGACAATGAAGTTATTACCCAAAAAGTGATTTTAACAAGGAACTACAAATTAACAGCTAATAAAAGGTCAAAAATAAGACATATATTGTATGATATATATAAGTATGGTTATTTGATAGAATTATAATATACATATATTTATTATAAAATAGGTTCCAATGTATATGAATGATGTCAAAACTTTTGTTATGGAATTTTAAGTCACTTTTGTATTTTCAAGAGACATATACCATAACCCTACTAGTTTTTGATTTTGGTGTATAAATCATACCTTTGACATGTTATATCACTAATATACATATTTTAATTGTATTTATAGTTTATTTTTATTTAATTATTCTATGGGCCTTACGATTCAAAATATTACTAATGAAATAAGGGACTATTGCCTCAATTTTCCCTCTATTGGATATACATTATTTTATGCACCTATCTACTTTTATGAGGTGCATATAAAACCCCATTGAAATTTTATATTATTAATATACTTATATTTATGATATTTAATTTTTCTATTTATGTTATTATTTAAGAGGGATTACAATTGAAAAGTTATCAAAGTGTAATGGGTTTGAAGTTACCATCAAATTGTTCAATAGGATTTAATATGAATATTATTTCAATAATGAAACATTATGATCCATATGTCAAGAAAAACCTTAATTTTCTACTACTATGTTTATTCTCTAAGAACTTTATTTCTACTTAAGTTAATTATATTAATGTATTCATGATTCCAAAATATTTTTTAAATAAAATAAAATTTATTTCTCCCTTCAGTAGAAAACTCATTTTTTGACATCCATATACATGTTTTATAAAAATGTATTAATTTTTTTTAATTTCACTATAGGTTTTTTGAAATTCATTTTTACCCCTTGTATGATTTTTTAAATATTTTAAAAGTAATATTAATGTAATTTTGTAAACAAGGCCAAATTTAATTTTACTAAAAGTGTTATATAAAAATTTATTTTAACATTTTCAATATATCCCACCATCATGACCACTCAATGTTTTAAATATTACATTGTATGTTTCAATGGATATTTTAAATTAGAAAGATTTTGAAATTTTATACGTTTAAAAATTTTGTGTTTTATGTGGAATAGATATTATCCTCAATAAATTCTTTTAATTGTTTTTTAATACTCATTTATAAATTATCAATGTTATTTTAAATGAAAATTATTTCCATTGTATAGTATAAATTTCTAGTTTTAAAAATGTGAATTTCAATGAAATTTTATTATCCTCAAGAAATGTTCCATGATATTTTTCTTTGAAAATATTTTTTTCATCTAAGATAACATCCTCTAATGGGACTTATTATTTATAAGGGATATTATACAAAGATAAATGTTTTATTCTTTTTTATGATTGATTTATTTTTTGGATGAAAATATGTTTATGTAAGCCAATCCTTTTTTCAGTAGATTATTTTATGATGTTTTGAGGTAATGCTTATGAAACCCATATCATTTCATGGGATTAGATATAATGAATGTTTTATGTTCTAGGGGCACACACATTTATTATTTTCATTATGTGATGGGTAGTACCTATATTTACCTCCAATTAATTTCAAAATTATTTATGTTTTATGTGCCCATAGGGTATACAAGAAGTTATTCCAAGTCTAAAAGATGGTACATGGGAGGTTATCCCTAGAAAAAATTAGGTACATAGGTGGTTATGCCAAACCTAACATGTTATGAATGTCTTAGTGGATGAATTTGACATAATATTTTATATTTTTATGTGTATACAACAAATTTATGTTTAATGATAATGTTATGCTATAATGGATCATGTTCTTAGTGTCTATTATAACTCTTGTTTGATGAATGGCCAAGTATTTTTCCATGACTCGGGTTTATGATCTATGATATTTAGGGTATGGTTTTTAACTATTATTCTCATGTTCATATACATATATGATCATGTTATATTAATATCTATCATTTTTACCCTTACTGAGAATCTGACAAGACCTTTTATAATGTTTCCTTTCCCCATGAAATAAAAAAATTTATTACATGTGATATTTCTAAGAAGGGTGATAGTTATGATGAACTTAGTGGGATTTGATGTATGAATTTAATGAAATAATTATTTATAATCCTATGTTTACAAATTCATTATAGCATTATGATCCTCAGGCATATGTTAGTGTAATGTAATGAATACTCATCTAAAAATATGTAACTTCTATGTATTAAAATATTATATTTCTATACCAATGGATATACTTTTTGATCTTTATCTTTTTATCTGGAAGTATTATAATATTATAAATTTATGTGTTTTTAAACAAATATATTTTTAAAAAAATAAAAAAATAATTCATTTATTCTCAACTCCAAATTTTATGGATATAAAAATATTTGTTTAAAAATTAAAATTGTCATAATCACAAACCATGATAAACTTTTCATTTTTTTGAAATAAAATCATTATTGCATATTATATATGGATTATTTTCCTCCAAGTGTGAAATATTATATTTTTAACATTTTTATTTTGTGAACAGGTCATTCTTCCATCTTCATTGTTTTCTATAAAACATAATTTCTATTATTTAATGTTTTTCTAAAAGAAAATATTATCCTCCATTATTTATAAAATATTTCATTGGAACAATTAGTTTTAAGTACATGAACTATTATTTATCAATATTAATTAAATAATATGATTGGTTTATGTTTTTGGAGGTTAAGAGGAGTTTTGAAATTCTTTAGAGGGTTTCTGGATGTGAAATGTTATAGAATGGTTTGTATAAACCATGAAACACCTCTAAAAACAATTCAAGGGTACAAAATGGTCAATGGGAATGTCCAAGATTAGTGAACAGTTTGTCCAAACTATGTGGATGCCCAAGTGAAACCATGATCTTTGTAATACTCAACAAACTCACAATTGGAACATGGTTTTTCTAAATTTGTGATCAAATTATGTATGGTATGGCTTAAGAAAATAGTCATTACATGGTTAGAACGTGGTTTTACTAACTATGTGATCAAACCATGAATATTGTTGGGTATATATAGTAGCAACCACATAGTTGGAACAAGGTAATCCAAACCATGTGGAGTAAAATTTGTCGTATGAAATTAGAGGATCTAATTTGATTTATTTCCTATAAGGCATGGTTTCCCTTAATTATCCCACAACATGAATTAATATTTCCACCAAGTAATTATATATGTTTCCCTCTGGTCTAGGATCAATCTATTTGAAAATCAATGTCTATTAGAGATCCATATTCACTAAAAAGTCTTCATTCTTTCCCATTATTCTTAGATCTATTCTCCTTTTATTTCCAAGAAATGTTGATCTATACCACTAAGGATAGATCCCATTTCCATTATATGATTTTTCATGATAATGGTTGGATCTATGAAATTATGTTTGGTTCATAATAAAATCCATAGAATCGTTTTCTCTTTCATTTCTTGCCAACATTTTTAAGATAGTTGGTTTCTCTCTCTATTTAACATGATTAGAGCATGATGAATTAGTTTTAAATATTTTTTTATTGAAATGGTTGTGAGATTATTTTGTGACTCTAATTTGAATCCTCTTTAGTAATGGTTATGAAAAATTGTGTAAATTGGATGGTTTTATATAAAAATACACTTTTTGATCAATTATAAAATTTTGATTTTGAAATTATGTTTTTGAATTAATACATGGAAATTGGTTTAATAAAATAAATGTCTATGATGTGTTTTGACATGGGGTTTTTTATACATTGTTGGCATGAGTTCATGATTTAAACATTACTTTGAATACGGAGCATGGACCATTGGGTTACATGATACATGATCCTATATAACGAGTCCATTCCATTGCAAAACAAGGATATTAGACACCTAATGAAAACTTGTTTGATGGATGAGGGAATGATTATGAGTATGGAATTTTCACTTGGGAAGGCATGTGTGGGTGTGTGAGGAATCAAGGAATTTGTATGCCAAATGAAAAGAGAAATGTTTTACAGTATTGTTTTGATTACCTTAAATGGAAATCTATTTTTTATTTGATATTTGATATCTTAAATTTTTCTAAACTATTTTATATAAATGTGGTAACAGGTGTTTTCATAGTGGCATGAGTTGGAATGTCATTGGGTAAAATCCCAATGAGTTTATACTCGACCCCTCTTTTGGAACTATTTCACGTTTAGATATATAATGTACTAGTAAATAAGAAAAATACAGGTTTCATAGTTCTTTAGTGATGATTATTAATATCAAGGGTGTTTATTGACGAGTTGAAGCTTCGAGAAGACGTGGTGTATCTAGTTTTGTGTCATATGTGTCATTGGGGTTTTTTCATTTAGTTTTCCACAGTTGATTCCTTTTGTTTTCAACATCTACTAAAAAATGGTTGTTGACTTGGTAGTATTTTAAGTTTTATTTTTTTCTACTCATGCATCCTATAATGGTTTTTTTGTTCTTGTTGTTGTGGTTAGGATTTTTTATTTTTTTTTAGTGTAAATCACCCCTCAAATTTATTGAGGCCCATATAATTTATTTCAACCCCTTGGTTTCTTGGGGATATCACCTAAAGATATTAACACCAACTTCCTCTTCCCTATCCAATTCGTGAGGGGTGGGATGACACAAATGGTATTAGAATTGTTATTCCAAATATCTTTTTGATATACATATTATAAATTTTTTATCTGTTGGTATCAGTTGTTTTCATTCGTAGAGTAGGTAATTTTATCAATTTTGTTATGTTCATATATATTGCAGGATAGTAACTATAGAAACCTAACCCAGAAGCCACTGAGTGGTAGAATGATTAGGATGGAAACATAACCACAAGTGTGCCACCCTGTACATTAGAGGATGACGACTAGCAGTAAGGGTCTGCAATGTAATGGTCGGGATACTATTCCAACAGTACCAGATTAAGCCACAATAGAAAATAAAAATGGAAAGCATGGGAAAATGTAGTATATAACCAAAAATGGAAAAATAAATTATACAGATAGATAAATAGGTGGAATTTAATTGATGTTAGGTACAAAAAATGATGATCTTGTCATGATAACATGAGAAAAAGAAATACATTGGATACAGATTCAGAAGAATATAAAAAATTATAAAAAAATAAAAAGGAACCAAAACCTGTCTCCAATAGAATCAAGAGAATGGTTTCAGTCCTCTTCTCTCTCACTCTATCCAAGTATTGGAAATCAATCATCAGAAGTTGGCTATATCGTATTATATACCCTTGATTTCATAGTATCTGTTTGTGTACTATATCCCACCCTCAAAGGGTGTCAGATATATTAAGGTGGCCACTACAAAAAATGTCAAAAAATATAAATTCTATGAATATAAAATGATATATGTGTAAAAGAATAATAAATATAAGGCAATAAATAAATAATCCACATAGAATCAGGTTCCTCATGGGATAGTTGACTGATAATACGTACATCATTCTAATCTAGATTTCCCTAAACCAATATCACCATGAAAATATATAATGTATATGAAAATGTATATATAAACATTTGAAGGCTGTAGGGATACATTTATAGAAAAACATACAAGGCTATATGAAAGGCAATGGTAAATAGGGGCCGAACCCAAGCATGTTATTTTTCTTAGTGGTCGGCTCTTTAGATTTATAACTAAATTTAAAGATTTTATTACAAGGAATCCACATAATTTAATCAATGAAATACTAATCCTTTTTCTATAGATCCATAAAAAGGAACCCAAGTATCACTCTAGGAGAATTATAAATACCCATCACTGTAAGAGTCTATCTAAGGTGATTCATGAAAGGAATCCCAAATATCACTATTAGTATATTGTAAAGACATAAAACACTATGAAAATCCCAGGTATACCATATATGGGACAACATATCTCTTGTGGAAGGTTATAACCATTTATCACACTGATATTGTCCAAGGAAACTCTCCTTGGGAATTGTTATCACTCATGGGTAAGTAAGTGATCTTCCCAGTGATATCATGAAAGCCTTCATATAAAGAATCCAAGTATCACTCCTAGTGAATTAAGATTCATTTTAAAATATATGTATAAATTATGATAAGACCATAGAAGGAATCCTTATGCTCCGAACCTTGTATCACCCTTATCTAAATGTGATGGTATGGTTATATCATGAAATCATACCATTTGACAAGGAATTTAAATATCAAAAATAAAAATAAATTTGTAAAATTCCAAAAATTCAAATAAAAAAAGCTATGGAATAAATCACGAGAGCCTAAAAACATGGACTATACTTTCATTTAGCTCAACAAAATACAATATATTTATTACTATGAAATTCAAACACCTTATATAAATGTAAAAAAAATTATTTCTAGAATATAATGATCTTACACCTTTAAGGGATGGTCACACCCATTAGGGTGGATCATGTCGAGGTAATCTACCCATGACCTAGATTCACTAGTTGCTATGGTTCATTTTCACACAAGAGTAACATTTAATTTAATTAATCAAAATTTATAGAGGCAACACTAGAGGAGTACAACATGTGGCATAAGAAAACATGATAAATAAAAAGATACATTTAGGTAAAATAACTAGACCACCATTATTAGGTTGGTAGATGGCCCCACATCTGTTTTCGGACTTTAAATCGAGCTAAAATGGATAAAAATTATAATACATGAAAAATTCTTAAAATATGAAATGTTATCTCACACCAAAATAGTGTTTTCAATGTAAATACTACTGGATAAATGAGTTAAATGAGTACAGAAATTATTATAACACATCCAATGATACAAAAAGTGTGAAAACCCATCATTGTATGATATATATTTCTAAAATCCAATGTTAGGCATAAAGAGGGAACTTCAGTCAATTGGTCTGCAATGTGGGAGAAAAAAACATCCCTTATAAAGAATTAGTTTTTCTCCCCCTTTAAAATATCCTCAACATTTACATAAAATGTATATTTTTTCACATCCTGAAATTCTTGAGTTTCCCTTACCTATAATACCAACACACATAGTGATCCGAGTCTTCCCAAAACATTAAACATCATTAATATTGAATTCATAGAATGTATTGAGTTCACACCATGAAAATAAATATTCTCCCTAGCCTATATATTTCATGTTTTTAATATTTAATTTAATTCATGAATTAAATCAACATCATGAATTTAATTCATGCCATCTATTTATTCTATAACAATCCATCAGCCCACCTGCTATCTATACTTCCAAAAGAAAACCGACCAACCTTAAAGACTGGTCACCATGGTCTCATCGATAAAGAAAATTCAATAAGGTTTTGAATGAATTTAAATGAATTAACACCAAATTGAAAATATTATTTTTTCAAATATCCGCTCTTTAAAAAAACTCATCCCTGATTTTCCCATATTGTGGTGATAAATCATCATCTATGAAAAAATCCATCCACTCAGTACGTACCCTAAACTCTATCTCCTAGATGTCATCCTATACCAAAACATGATGACATAGCACCAAAAACAATGGAACTAACATGGCTCAGAGAGCATTGAGCTTCAATAAATAATAAATATAGGATTCTCCTCAAAAAATGAATATACATAGAGCTTGATATCATTAGGATAAAATAAATGATACATGGAATAATAATAATGATGAAGTTGTGATACATGGAAGATGTAATGCATGGAATGGTACATACGAGGAACTTTAACATACAAGATACATGGAAAACCCTATCTAAGATAAATAATGTCCTAAAATAACAAAGTGATATTTTTCCCTATCTCTAAATCCATCTATCACCCAGTCTTGGAAAAAATCATAGAATGACCCAATATCCCACCTCAAACAACAATGTTCAGCTATGATAATTGTTTTACGACTTATATTGAGGTTGATGTGTATCAAAATGATTCAAAATAAACTATAACTACTATAAAGTCTCATAAAAAGGACGAGGACACATTATTACCACCTCACTTACCTCTAACTATCACAGGGGTGAATGATGCAGACTACATAATAGACCTCATAGGGAGTCGTCTGAAAAGTTTCCTAAAAACTATTGTTATAGGAAAACCCAAAATGAGATAAGTGTTTCTACCGAGAAACATCGAAATAAAGGACATGTGCTCAAATCATGTCTTATAACACTCATATCATCTACTGAGAATGAGTATCATTATGATGGTTATATGCTCTACTAGGGATCACCAACGATCCCAATGACTTTTCCAACCCCTTCTAGAACTAGTTTGTAAACTATGAATCTTTATTTGAAATGGTAGAATGATGAACTCCATGAAATTATAACATCTCTTAAACAAAAATATTTTATGCCTACTCAACTAAGGATGTCACCTGGATAGATATTATGTGTGAGACCTTGGACAACCTTTCAACTATCACCCATACTACATCAGTAACTCAAATGGATTCTAGAATTCACATCAATAAAACCATGGTGAAGTCATCCCATTCCCACAGGGGAATGGACAAAGGCTATATATGTCCAGCAAGAAATTGGCTCTTCACCTTCACCTATTAAAAGGTGGAACACCGTGTAATAAAACATGAATTATGCCTCTTTATTCATGACCACAAATACTGGTGACTTTTGTTTGAGTACATCATGGAAATCCTAGGTTGAACATCATAAATAGAGGAATGAGATTCTCGATTCAAATATTACCTTTTTTCTAAAGAGACACATAATGTTCTGTGAATGAGTAGGAACTTATTGGCATCAAAAATCAAACTAGGTGGTGGGTCCTCACCTGAGACACTCCCCCTCAGTAATAGGACATTGGGATAAGAAATCTATCTCATATTCATCCATTATAGATGGTATGATGTCACTATGAAATCTTTTAAAACCTAATACCCATGATATTCATAAAACATAAGGTGAATCTCAGAAAATAGAGACATTAACTGCCACTCAAAGCAGGAATCATGGAAAACTTGTGTTTGAGACATCTTGCCTAGGTAATCATCCACAAAATTTCCCATCTTGTCTCTAAAATTGAGAACAAATTTGAAGGACTTCAGGCACTCTACCCACTAACACTACCTAAGATTCTATTAACTCTATGTGGAAAATGTACTTGAGACTCATATGGTCAATGTAAATTATGAACCATTCTCCCAATAAACAATACATCCGATTTCATAAATAATGAACCACAATTATTAGATCAAGGTCATCCATAGTGTAATTTCAGTTATGGGTTCTCAGATGGGGGGAACCGTATTCTAAAACTTGATATCCCTACATCATAACTTCTCCAATCCTGATTCTTAACAAATCAAAATAGACTATATAGTTCGTCTTAGATCTGGTTGAATCTGGATCAACGTTGAATCCATTATTTTGTTTCGATAATGAAAATATTTTTTATAGACTTTAAACTATATCTACTTCACAGAATTCTTAATCCAGACCATAACTGATGCCTATAGGAAAGAAAATTACAAAATGAAATTCTTTTAATAGAAATATCTCCCTATGAAACTGCATATTTCAAAGAAATTATTGGTTTCATCCTAAGAAATTATGGCTCTCACCTTCTACATGTCAATAGATAGTCAAGAATGTAATATTATGTGACCTAATAAGTGATCATTATTCATGTACAAGTGAAATTTTGTGAGATTATCATATAAATGGTTCTCTATCAGTGTATTCAAAATTATTTCAAGATGTTTTGCATGGTCGTGTTAGGTTTGAGAGTACACCCAGATATTATCCACAATGACTACCCCAAAATAATCCAAATATATTTCAAAAAATTAATTCATTATAGAAATTAAAATAAATAGATTGTTCATAAGGATAGATTCTGTAACATTATACTTTTACAATCTATATCTACTCTAAAACATTGTTCATGGTATCTCTAATGGTCAATACGCACATGAGGTTATCTTGACGTCAAATTAATCTTGTAGAAAACTATCACTCCTCAGAGCTGGTAAAAGAGTTATTGTATATGAGGTAGTGGATATCCGTTCATAACCATAATATATTCAAACCATTGATAATCCATGAACAACCTAAGGGTACCATTTTTTTTGGTGAAAATGATAGGTTTACCCCATGATAAAGTACTAGTTTATATGAAACCTTTGGATTCTAAGTCCTCTAACTACTTCTTGACATCCCAAAGCTCTTTATTTTATATCATATAAAGAGTAATGTACACAATAACTAATTTAAGAACTTGATAAATGAAAAAATCTAGCTCTATCTTGAGAGTTTATAGAGATAATTTTTAAGGTAATACATCCATGAAACTATACACAATGGGAGGGAATTCTGTACACTGCATTCCCCAATCACTCATAAAGAGAATATACATTTTCTATGTCACACATTCCAGTCCTCAATTCTAGGGGTCCATCTTTGACTCTCTT
Organism: Viscum album; assembly: GCA_963277665.1. Classification (NCBI taxonomy): domain Eukaryota; kingdom Viridiplantae; phylum Streptophyta; class Magnoliopsida; order Santalales; family Viscaceae; genus Viscum; species Viscum album. The sequence goes on from OY728151.1 coordinate 1,223,562,283, forward strand.
GTACATCCAATCCACCTGTATGAACATTGTTATTTCCACCAGGTGATGTAAATGTTTCCCTCTAGTGACAAAAATCAATATGGGCGTGATATAGAACCAACCACTCTATCCTAAAATTGATATAAAATCCAAAAATATCGAGGAAAAATATTCCATAAGAATATATATAAAACCACCTCAAGTGGTAAATTCATATACTAGTTTATACTCCCTGATCGGAATCCTAATGCAGTATCAAGGGTAATTACACAATAGATGTATTCCATTTTTATGCCTTAATTTTCCATAATTAGAACAGATATAATAGGCTCTGAGGAGACTATATCAGAGATGGTAGAAACTAAGCTAGAGGATAACATAGTAGTATGTCAAAATTTAGAATTCCTTGGAATCATCCCATCAGGAATATGATTCACTACATATATATGGAATGATACATGACCTAGGGATGCAACATAACTAACCTGGATAGGTCCTCTCTGTTGGAACTATACCTCTAGCTACCTTGGCTATGAACACCTACCCTACTTGATTAACTAGTAGTAATCCTACTCCTTACCTTATATATGTGTATGGATTCTATACATGAATGCAACATCGATATAGATCCCTTATCACTTGGACCTATGGAAAACATTCAACAAAAATGATGAAGGAGACCCACCCTATAGAAATCTCATCATTCAATTGGTTTCATCATAAACTAGGGATTATTATAACCTTCCTTACCACATTAGTGATACACTAAACACTTATTAGTACTTTCCATCTAGTTGGTGTTGTCACTAAGAGAAGGCTCAAAGTGATATTTTCTACTACCAAACAATCTATCACCCTGTCCTGATACTGATCTTCCCTGGACCACAACAATAGCTTCCCTCGTGTTTTTCTATGTGATGAGGTTTTGGTTCACTGTATAATAATATATGATCCAAAAAAATAAATTCACCTATTATAAATGGAATATGTAATCCCATAATCAAATTTTCTCTAATAATCAACCAATCAATTGTCTATTTGAGTGAAATATACCCAATATTGATAAAAAGTGATGAATAATCCATCATGGAAATAGAGCCCAAGTATAGATTCATAAACTACCAAGATCATTATACTATGAATATCCATGGAATGAAATAGTCTTATAAGACTATCTATGAGTCTTCCCATACCATACACTGATGACGATCATCCAGACAGAAGACATCTCACCAATGAATGTTGGATTCATGAATCATATAGTTGGCGATGATGACCCTTAACTACTGAGGTGTCTATAAAATCTTGATTATCGATTACATGGATTATAACCATGATTCTGCAACATGAGGACTTTTTTCCCATGAGAAGGTCATTAGATGCTTCTGATAAAATTCTCACGTCAAATCTGTCATAGTAGGGGTAGGTCATGGATCTCCTTATACATACTGCATAAAAATCAAGAAGCTCCCTCATAACTAATCCTCAGTAACCAAGGTAGGATCAACAAGACGTACCTTTAGTTCCACTATAAAAGGTAATACAAGTGGATCATGTCCCACCACCTATGATGCATGTTCATTTCCACACTCTTGATACACAACATGCGAACATCGTGGTGGCATAGATTCACAATTTCCAAAAAATGCATATGATAATATTTAAGGGAATATAAGATCAAAGATAATAAGAACGTAAAGGTACATAGCCTTCTTATAAAAGATTAATTACCCTCTAATAACTTCTAAGTATAGGATTATGTGATAAGGAAGGTCCCAACAGATCACAAGAGACACCCCTACTATACACTCCTATGGTTGGGTGATGGTGAAGGTCTTATATAACACCACATGGGTTCCAATATATCATGTGTTAATTACAATGTATAGTTGAAACACCCATTAATTTTCATTTGGAATCATCATTTAGTTGTAACAATTTAATTTTAAAATTTAAATTTATTTATGTTAATACATTTTTCTATGTGTATAATTATCAAAATGTAGGTAGATGTGTCATTATTTACAGTCTATAAAAGAAAAAACTATTTATAAATAGAAATTAGAACATTATATAACAATGAATTAACCATACATATGGTATCATGATTCAATACATCATGAAAAGTCATTTTATTAAATGAATTACCATTCCAAATTTATATAATTAAATGCTTTATAAATTTATATTGGAATTTATGTAATCAAATTAACTGACATTTCATACCACAGTACCAATGATTCATGGATAAAAAAAACGTAAGAATTGGTTAACTATTGTTTAAACATTAATATATATAGTAAAAACCATTTAGATTGATGCATGAACATTAATAAATACAATTATTCTATCCCTACAATAAATGTCAGTACATTCCATATATAATAATTAGTAAACCCAAAACAATCCTAGGGAATATAGACAATGCATGTTGTACTAAATATTGAATATCATAATTTATGAAATGTGAATCCTTATGTTCCAAATATGATTCATGAGATTATACCTCATTTATTTTCAAATCCAGGGAAATATAAATCCACAATAATAATAACTTCATAAAACTTGTGCATCATCCAACAATAAATTAACATGACTCTAATAGGAACAATACAATAAGAAAATCAACCTAGGTAATTTAGGTTTCCCCTGTACATGGGTTAGGTACTCCTAGACAATGAATCATGACCAAAATCTAACACATTCTTAGTCTTTCGTATAATTCAAATAAAACAAGACAAAAGAAAAAGGTTCCTCTGATACAACATTGTAGCATATTGACCAGAAATCCACTAAGAAGTACCTTGATTTGGTTTTCCACATGACCTCAATATTTCCTCCCTATACACCATATAATATCCACTAGATGTGAGGGTTTTGTGGGGAGCCTATACACTCATTATTGGAGCAATCTATAATCGTAAATAATAGTGTGATGTAGTGAAAATATTAATAAACAACCACCATTAGAATAATAAATCATCCAAATAGATAAATAAGTAGAAACTGAATTAAATTGATGTAAAAAAGATGATCATGATATATTGAAATAAAAAATGGAAATATAGGGGATACAGAGGTACATGAATATAAAATAAAGAAAAATACCAAATGATATATCAACTAGCTTCATGAGCATGGGCTTAGTTGTCTACTCATGTACTCCATCCATGTATTGAAAATCATTCATTGAAATCTATCCACATACCTTTGTCTACCCCTATAGTCAAGAAGTCTATTTAAGTACCACATGTTTCCAAAACATGGTATGCGATATACTCAGTAGAAAACCACCAATGATTTCTTGAACAATCTAGTTTGTTCATATAAAATGATCAGTTTCTATGTTATTAATAAATTTAATTAAATAAATAAACATACTACCTCAAGACAGGTTCCTCATGGGATACCCGACTGACACTACCTACCATACCCTAAGACAGATTTCTTAGAAGAAAGATCAACCTAGACAAATAATGTGTATATGAAAATGTGTGTAGATATATTGTAGGTATGCTAGGATGTATTTATGGGAAAAACCCCAATTTTTTGAAAAGGATAAAAATGTACTGAATCCAAGCATGTTCTTTAGCTTGGTAGTCATCTACAAGGATTTATAATGATCATTAACACTATAATTACAATGTGTGTTTATAATTTAATAAATGTAATCCTAGTATCATCTAAGGGAATCCATAAAAAGGAACCAAAGTATCAATCTATGATCACATTAAATACCAATCACAGTAATAGTTCATACAAGTTAATCCTTGAAATGAATCCAAATTATCACTATCGACATGGTTAAAATACATAACTCTCTATAAGCATCCCATGTATACAATATAGGGTACAATGTATAACTCATGGTATGATATAACCGTATTTCTCACATAACCCATGTCGTGACCCAACCCTATATAGTCCAGAGTTAGTGTCAGATATCAATTAAATTGGCATGATTATAAGAATTCAAATCTCCAAGAAGGAAGAGTTTAGTAGTATTGGTATGCTAGATAAATACAAGTGAAAAGAATACAATTATTATGAAATACTTGTTTTTATTCATTCTTAATAAAAAAATTCGAGTGTAAATTTATTGTATCTAGTGAACCCATACATATCTTTCATAGTACAATTATTGGATTCTTAGGGATAAAAACATATAAATGGGTGACCTAAAATTATCATTAAGGAAAAAATAAAGAATAAGTAATAAAGTCTAAATGATAATAATCAACTTGGAATGCTAAATAATAAAACACACATTACATGAAATTAATATACTGAATGGGAGTGCATAAACAATATAGTAGGGTAATAAATGAAAACACATGACATTAAAATAATGAGATAAAGAAAAATAATTATAGAATAGTAAGAAACTAAAACACATTAAGTATAAATAACTAAAAATGAAATTTATCCATAGATACGTTGATGAAAAACCTCATAAATGAATAATAAATGATACTGAATCAAGGAAATTCTTGATTATTGGTCGCCATGTTTCCTTGGTACATGGTACCATTACTATCATAAACTTCCACAGGAAGATTTATAACATATCTAGTAAATGCCCATTTTAATGTGTCTAGCCAAACCAATCATCCTATGAGTCTACCTATGCATCAAGGGACTATCTAAAACTGGAGCTCATTATATGATACCAATCCAAAACATTCCTCATTTACAGAATAATCAATTTTTCAATGTTCCTTATCAAATTTCCATACAAAATTGAAGATACAGATTTATCAATATTTCTAAAAATAATTAGTTATATTTAAATTTAAATACCATATGAAAAATGTCATACTGTTTAGGAATTGAACATAACCACAAAAAATGATATGGATACTTAGTGAAAATTCAATTTCAAATGATAATAGATAATTGAATATATCTGGGGGACTAAAAGAGATCCAGGAAGATTATTTTAACATTATCCTTAGAAAAATAAATCAAAAACCATCCATTGGATTGATAAGGATTGTATTAAAACATCATATCCCTAGTGGAGTAAAAATATAGGGTTGTTTTCATTGATGAGATAAAAAAAGAACATCAAAAATTTTCTTGAAGAAAATCAACTTTTGTATGAAAAAACCATTTGAAATCAATTTAATTTTTAAAATCCCTTTTAATTTTTTTTCATTAAATATAAAAAAATTTAAAATTCTATGGAAGAATCATATAAATAATGGTGGATAAATCCGTACATTCCTTATGAGGTAAAAAGAAATTTTTTTTATTCAAGGTAAAATGGGTTAGAAGAACAACTTGTTCAGAATGTGATAATAAGATTCCTTAAAAATATTAGTAAAAGAAAAGAAATGGTAATTTTTTTTACCTAATCATTTCAAAATGATTATTGAAAATATTTCAGTAAAAAGGTTTTTTAAAATAAAATAGTTTCTCCGATTAAAGATTGAAATGAATGCTGTTTTTCTTAAAATTATTTTAAAAACATATTTAGTACCAAAGAGTGAACAAATGGTATTAATAATTGAAAACCGTCCTAAATTACCATAGGAGAGGAAAATTAAATGTTTTATTAAAAAATGGTAATATAATTTTCTCAAATGGAAATACCATTGAACGATTATTGAAGTTATTATAGAGGAAGATAATCTTTAAACATTCCGAGGTGTCCCACACCACACTGAATCAATTTAAATAATAAAAATCATGAAGTAAAAACATTTTTTTGAAAGTCTTAAATACCACTAAGATTAAATAATTAATGATATACAATATAAAAATGGTTATTATACCCATGACACAAAATATTTTAGTGGTGAACATGACATTTATTTCAAAGATGTAAAATGTTTGATGAGAATCGCTTACATTGAGTTTCATTTTAGGTGAATGTCTTTTTACATCTTGTAGAATAAAATTATGTTAATTATTAAATTTATTGAGAATATTTTTCATTTTATTCGGTACTTTTATTTCAATTATTAGTATTTTTTATAAGACTACTTAAAGAATAATGATTAAGTCGAGTGTTTTGACAAAATATAGTTCATGTGTCAATAAAAACTTTGGTAGGTCAAATATGGTCAAAGGGGTCATAATATAACCTCCCAAGTATAATAATAAAGACATAAATATCATATTTTGACATTAATTATACCTTTTTAATCAATAATTAAATATTTTTATGAAAAATGAATCAATTTTATGATCATAGAGAGAGTAGGTCGTACATACACATTAGTAAAGTAATAATTTTTCAACAATCATTCTGGAAAGAATGTAAGGGAAAAAATATATTTCATAAATAATAATTATATAATAAATAAAATTTTATTTAATCATATAAACTTATATATATAATTATTGTGATGTAAAATAAACCACGTCATTTTGAGGATGCGATAGTCCACACGTCCACAAACGACGTTTTCATTTTTTAAATGCGTGAAAGGGTAATAATGAAGAGGATATATATATATATATATAGTAAATTTAAAAAAATATAAAAATTTCATAAATATAATATAGATTGTTTTTATGTCACATATTTTCAATTATAACCATAATTTATACATTTAATGTATCATGTGAACGAATCACATTTCTTTGAGGGGGAAATAGTCCACACTTTCTCAAAGGATGTTATCGTACTAATGTATAATGGAAAGTATTAAATATTTTTGTCATAAAAAGTTTAAATAAGTTTGATTACATAATAATTATCATATATATCATATATAAAAATAATTTCCATCATAATGGACACCATTATAGGTGGTAATGGAAAAATGAACAATCACCATTTTTTGAGGAAGTAGTTCACCGTACATAGAAATAGTATCTTCGCTACCCATTAGATGGATGTGTGTGTAATTTTAGGTTGAAACCTTGGCATAAAAATATCCTAGTTTATTTAAGATACATGATTTTTATAAAAGAATATAATAAGATGATATTATGGATGTATAATGGAAATAAAACTAAAAAGATTAAGAATGTTTATTACCACTTAACCGGGTAACTCCTTTTGGTTTGAAAGAAAAGATTCCTTAGATTTATTTTTTTCCCATGGGATGCGTAATGGTCTAGGAATTGGATTTTGGGAATATATATGGGAATATATTGGCTAACCCTATGTGGTTTGAGAGGTGAGAAGAATGGGGAGAGGTGGTGGCCTTTTATAATAGAGGAAAATGACTCAGTTGGTCGTTTTTAAAAGAAGTTAGGCGTACCTATGTTTTTACCAAACAAACATCTTCAAAAACCAACTAATATCAAATATTAAAGTTTCATGGAAGAATTATGGCCATTATATGGGTTTTGGAAAAGTGGATATATCATTTGGACTCTAAAATTAATGGTTTATTCCTTTATTAAGCATAACTTTACCTTAAAAATTGTAAATAATTTTAATTACATTCATTATTATTAATGGTAAGAAAACAGATATGAAATTATTAGTAATTATATATTCTGATCATTTCCAATATGGAATCAATTTTTCTAACTTCCAATCATATAATTTTCTGAAGTTGATTTAAATTTAATCTTATAGGCAGGACAACAATGCGGGTTTTGAAATAAAAGAGTATGAAGCTTTTCTATGTTTTTATAATCTATATAAAAGTGAAATTTATTCCAATTACATACATTTTATTAATTGATAAAAATATTATCTAATTAAAATATTAAAAAAATTAAATATACTATTTTTCCTAGTAAATAAATTAAATTAAAAATAAGTTCTGTACTAAAATTTAGTATTTTTAACCATTCATTAAATATGATCTGTTTCTGGAAAACATAACAAAATAACCCTAACCTAATTATTTTTTTTCAATTTTAAATATGATGTTTTTTTGACAAATAAAATAAATTAAAGTGTCAAAATTCATATTTAAAATGGCTTCTCCATTAAGAGTCTATCAAATTGCCTTTATAAGAATTTAGGTAATTATGTGTGAAATAGAGTTTGTTCTTATATTATATCTCTCGAAGTAATTGATGAATATAAAAATATTTTATTTAATATTATATATATATATATATATTACATTAATATAACCCACTAATTGAAATTGATTTAATCTATTAGTTTTAATCAACTTTTTAGCATACACATTTTTTTCTATAAATATATTCACATTATATTCAATTTAATTTTATATTAATTTATTATTAATTTCTAACCAATTAATTCAGCCTATATTTGAATATAACATATTTTTTAATTGTTAGTTATTACTATTCATAACTACAAATTTAACATCTAGTTTATATGATATCATGTTTTAATAATATATTATTTTTCAATAAAACTCGGTCATGCGTGTAATGTAAGATATAGAGGAAGGTCTCTTTTGTGTGTAATGTATGAAAACTCGGTGTAGCATTCATTACAAGCTACATTATTTATTTAATTTATTTAAAATAGTAAATATGTTGTAGAGTCTTAGAATAATATATTCCCTTATATGCTTGGTTATGTGAGTCACACATGCTATCAAATATAAAATTGGACTCTAGAATTTTAGGGTGTCACAACCCATCAATGGAAACTCCCCTGGGGAACTAGTATCTCTCATTCAAATGTATGGAATATTCCTGGTGAGACCATCCAAGGAACCCTATAAATAAACCAACTATCAGTCTCAAAACATTATGATTCAGTTTTATATATAATTAAAAATCATGGTGTGCCTATCCATGGCATCCTTTTGTTGGGACCATTGTATCACACTGAGCTGAAAGTAGAGGTACAACATAACTATCGAGAAATGATAACACTTAAAAAGGAGTTTCAATCTCCAACATTTTATCATGTTGTAAATTTAATAAAATTTAAATAAAACAAGCAAAGACATGAATTAGTAGGGCCTATAAAGCTAATATATCATAAATTTAGCTAAAACAAATCCAATATCATTATTTATATATGTTTCACAAACTTTAGATAAAATTAATTAAATTTATTTCCACAACATAAGTCTCTTAAGACTTTATAGAGGGTCACATCTATAGGGGGTATCATGTTGAGAAAATTTCATCAAAACCTAGATTTATTGGTATATAAGGATCCATTAATCATGAGAGTAACCCTTAATTTAATTAATAATACTTTATAGGGGTGACATCAGAGAATTCTGAACTATAGAACAATTGGGCATGATAAATACATTGAGACTGTTTTTCAGAAAATAACTAGACCACCCAGCTAAGGTTGGAAAATGATCCATTGTCCATTTTTATTCTTTCAATCAAACTAGAAAAGAAGAAAATGGTAATATTAAAACCCCTTGAATATATAAAATGTCACCTATCACAAATATAGAACCATCGATGTAAATACAAATGATGAATGAAGATAACAGAATTAGAAAATGACTAGAATTCTTCCAATGATGTGAAGAATGATTAAAATGTAAATTTGATGAGAGAGATATACGAAAGTCTAGGTTAGTCATGAAGATATTTCTTTTGTTGGTTGGCCTCTTATGTGTGAGAGAAGAAAAGACACCTTACCAAGAAACAATGGCTACTTCCATATACAATAATCCAAAAAATTAAATAGAGTGTTTATTTTTACATATCGTGAAATGAATGGGGTTTTCACCTCTTGGTAAGAACCAACACACATCATAAAGATTGTCTTCCTAGACCATTAAACATCATGAATATTAAATTCTTGACATGTATTTGATTCACATCATGAATTTATTACATTCCATTGATAAACCAAGATGGAATGGATAGAATAATTTGCATCGTGTATTTTGAATACATGTCCTGAATTATATTCAAATTGTGAATTTAATTCATTTTTTAATCTATCCTAAATCCAACATTCAACCAACTAGTTAAGATTCTTCCCAAAAGGTAACTGACTAGCCTTACGACCCGATCAATAGTTTTAAAGCCAAAATGAAAAGTCAAAATGGGTTTCAATAAATTAAAAATAATTACCTCTTTGAAATGAAGTGAAATTAAAGTAACAAGGAGAATAATTATTGGAACATGAAATTTAGAGTATAAAATTAATATTTAACCTTTAAATTTAATTGGGAGTTTTTGTAAATTACTATTTTTAGACACTTCTATGTGAGTTGTCACATCATTACCAAGGGTTTAGCTAATAGAAGTTTCATGGAATTTATTAGTAGTATGACTTCCCTCTTGGAAAATATTGTTCATTATTGAATTAATGATATATAAAATAGCTAATATTTATTGATTTTTGAAAAAATCTTAAAATATTTTTGAATATAATGATTTAGCAAAGGTTTCATTGTGGTTTTTTAAAAAATGATAAAAATGGTTTATTGTTGATCAAATCGATTGTGGAACTGGTTAAAATGGAAATTTTAAATATCTCTGCCTTCTGTTTCTAGAAAGTGAGACTAAATGGATATTGGTTTTGGTTTTATAGAAGGGAACAAAGTAGGAATCGTAGAAACAAACTGGATGAGGTATATGATAACATAGTTCCACGTGAGAAATATGTGAACCAATAGTTGGTCAAAATTATTACCGAAAATTTTTAAGATGTGGATAGAGGGAATAGAAAGGATGAACATGGAAATTGGGATCATTCAGTTCTGTTACAAAATCTATATCCACCCATATTTTGGTGCTTTTTAGAGCCTAAAAAATCATAAGTGTCACTAAATAGGATAAATCAAATATTCAATTTCTCTATAAAACCAGTTGAGATTTAAGTTAAATTATTGATGTATTTTATAGAGGATCTAGCACAATAGTGGTGGTTTTTAGATTTTTAGGCAAAATTAGATCATATCATGGAATGCGGGGATTTTAATGAATTGTATAAATATTCTCTCACCACATGTTCAGAATGGGTAGAAAATAATTTTTCTTCTATTTTAATTAAGACATTACATCAATAAAAAAATGTATCTAAATTTATGAATTTAGTCTTCATTGAACTAGAAAATTCTGCAAGGGAATCCTTAAAGGAACACATTTTGGGGATAGGGTTGAAATAAAAAATTATCTCAATTATTTTCATGATTTTTACAATTAATTATACATATATTATGAAAATTTTTATGGAAGAAGAAAGAGACATCCTGATAAACAATGTGGGGGTGGGGGTATGTTTATTCCTTTGAGGATAGGTGGAAACTCCAATGTTGGGAACTAGAGGCGGAGGGGAATGTATTCTATATGGGGTATTAAAACACATAATCATACCAAGGGATTAATACATCTTCCTCCCCAACATATTCATAATTTTGGATTTTTTTAATGTTGTTATTTTAACCATAAAAAGTGAGATTTTACAACACCACAAAGATCATTTCACAACTACAAAAAGATGGTACATCTTTTGAATTATTGTTGCAGGTCCCTAAGGTCATTTGTTAGAGACTTAACTCTTGTTTCTTATGTATTGTATACTTAGATTGGATGAGGGAATAAGAATAAAAATTTTCAGTAGAACCATGAAATCCAGGGTGATTTTAGGAACACAATGACACCCCAACCTATGAAATTTTAATAGGGTAATAATGAGAAATGTTTAGTGAGTAAGAAATTGTATGGATATAAGAAAGTAACCATGGATGATCCATCATAACCTCAGATGGTGCGAGGAAAAAATATTTTTAATTATACCCTTAGTAAAGGATTGTTTGGTACATGCACATCTCATTCGTTTATTTCTTCTCATACCATTGATATGATAGGTTTACATGTTGAGATGGTGCTTTTTGTTTCAAAACTCCAAAAACATTTGGGAAAATTATCATTTCGTTCCGATAAATGTATATCATGTTCTATAACATTTCATGGGATTGATTTGGCAGGTAATTACACTATTATTGATATATATGTCTACGTATTAATTTTGTGAATTGATTTAATGATGATGTTTGAGGTACATATTAGATTTTATGTATGAAATGCGATTTTAAAATAATTGGATGGTGTTAAGAATCTCAGTAAAGGAGATTTGGAAGTGGATTCAAGTAGATAATGACCCTTATTTATAGTGGTTGTAATGACCTCTTACTAGTTGATTGTAGTTGCATTGGAATTGGTAGATGAGATTGGATGTAGATATTTTACAACAATTGTGGATGAGTTCCTTGATGTTTTTACAAAAAAATTATCTAGGTTTCCACACTAAAGAGATTTTGATTTAATGAATAATATCTTTATGGGTACCAATCATATTTACTATAGATATTATTGTATGGAACTAATAAAATTTATGTAATTTAAGGATGAATTGGATGAGTCAGAAAGGAAATGGTTTAAATGACCAATTATGTCTCTGTTGGAAGAATTAGTTCTTCTATGAAGATGGATTATGTAACTCTCTAGATTTGTTTAGATTATAGTAAGATTAAATAATTTAAGATAATGAATCAATATCATCTTTCCTATATTTATGATATTTTTGATCAATTGATGGGATATCAGGGGTTCAGAAAAAAAGAAAAACATTCAGGATATCACCAACTATGGGTTCCGAAAGTTTATATTCAAAATAAAAGTTTTAGAAGATGATATGTCCATTATTTGTTCTTTTTTATACATTATTTTCTTAAAAATTCATTAAAAATCATTATATAAGTTATTAATTAGATATTTAAATGCTATCTAGATTTCTTTTCTATAATTTTTTAGATGATATACTGGTGTATTCCAGGACAAAGGTGGATCGTGAGAAAAACAAATTGACAGTGCTGTGTATTTTGGGGGACCATAATAAATATTCAACTTTATCAATGTTTGAAATTTGGATATAAGATATAGGTTTCCATAGCCATATCATTTACAAAAATGGTGTTATTATATATTTCAAGATGGTATAAGATGTTATCTTTTGGTAACCTCCAAACAATGACCTTGATACTTATAGTTTCCTCAGTTCGGTGGGATACAATAGACATTTTGTACATGATTTTTCACATTTGGAATCATCAAATATAACTTTGATGAGAGAAGGTGTTACTTTTAAATGGAATGATGAATATCAGAACTCAACACAATATCATAAGGTTAATGATACATTAGCGACTATACTCATATTTTCGGTGTATGGAAAGGGTTAGGTAGTTTACTATAATGCATTAGGATCTGGGTTGGGATGTGTTCACTTTTTGGGAGATGATGTTGTTTCTTATGGCTCAGGGATATTATGGTTGCATGTGAAGAACTACCCTACATAAAATTTATAATTGGATTTTGTGGACAATGATTTTAAAATATGGAGTCATTATCTTTTTTAAAGAATTTTATGATGTTTATCAATTAAAATAGTTTAAAACAAATTTTATCATAATGATATTTGAATCTAAGTAATGGAAGATGAATGAAATGTCATTAAATTCTTGACTAAAACATAATATATACACCATGTATATTTAATTTGTTGGAAAATGAATTTATCATAATGTTATATAATCAATTTGATAAATAATATTCAAATCAGTGGAAGTTGATGTCTGATATAGTAGATCGGCATCTTGATTATACTGACAAGGTTGATGTCACCGTTTTCAGTCTAGTTTCTTTTGTTCTTGATATAGTTTAGTATGTAGAAGAGGCATATATATATGACCCGAATGTGTTACCCTGAGCTAAAAAATCAATGGAGGTGAGACCATTGTGGTTATAATGTTGGAAGGCATTTTGATTTTGGGGTATAAAAATCAAATTATGGTACCTTTTGTTTCTCAAGAACAAATTAATAATGATTATCACTATTCGAAGTGGACTATTCATTCAAAATTCAAAATGTGTATAGGGTGATGAATGAAAAGTTTGTATGTGCTCAAATGGAAAGGTAATTAGAGAAATAATTTTCAAGATATATCACTTATTCGTAGGTCAAGGCGGAACAACAACGAACAATGGTCATATTGTTGTCTTTAATGATTACCATATAGATGTTATAAAAGAAAGCTATAGATTTTCTCACATGATTATTTTGGATGATAAGGAAACATGATTACATATGGGTGATAGTGGATCGAATCACAAATTCGGTTCATTTATACTTATTTTGGAAACTAATTTAGTGGAAAAATTGTCCAAAATCTATATCTAATAAGTTAAAAATAGGTATAATGTTCCTATTTCAATTGTATAAGGTAGATATCTCAGGATTATGTAATTTTTTAGGAAATCCTTACTGTAAGACATTATCACATAGTTGACTATGAGTATAACCTATCATAATCAAATAGAAATTTTTTTAAAGGAAAATACAAACAATGGACATGATTTGTGCTTGTGAAATAGATTTTAGTGGCCTATGGGAGGGTAATATACCATTAGTGATGTTCTCATACATAAAAATTTATCAGGACTTGATACATATGTCTCCTTTTGATTATTTTTTTGGAATCCATGTCTTTCTCCCCTATGTTTGGTGGAAATAGATAAAAATTTATTCTTCAACCCAAAATTTTTCAAGAGACATCTAATAATAATAAATTGAATAAAAAGATGATTGAGAAAGCTCATATCCCTTAGAAATCATATGCAGATAATTGTCAATGGATGTTGTCATTTGTGATTGGGGACCATTTTTTAGGGAATCTCTCCAAGAGTTTGACATAATAAATATTTCATAATGGAAATATATCTCCTCGATACATAAGCCCCTTTGAGAAACATTAGTGTGTAAGTGAAGTGTCATATCTGTTGAATTTTTCATCAAGGATCAGTTTAGTGCTCATTGTGTTTCATGTATCTAAGTTAAATAAGTTTGAACACATTTCATCAAGGATCAGTCTAGATTGAGTATTATGGATACAAGGTAAAATTCAGGAAGAAACATGGGAGATTGAATATGGAATTACAGAGTAGTGTACTAAACTCTTACTTGTCAAATATTTTTTCAACTATTGGATAGATATAAAAATTGTGGGTACAATTTTGAACACTTATTTTTAGTTAAATAACTAATTTTTTAATTTTATGTATATATAATTATTATGTTATATTTTAGGAGGTTTGAAAGAGTTTTTTAATGTTTTAAAGGATTTTATAGTGGTGAATGGGTTGAGAATGGTTAATAGAAACCATATAGAACCCATAGTAAATTGTTCAATGGAAGAAATTTTTCTCTAGGTAGGTGCATAGTTGGAACATGTTTTGGAAAAATCATGCAGATTCCTAGAAGAAACCATTCTATTTGAAAAGGGAGTAAATGCGTGGTTGGAACACATTTTATCTAACTACATGAGCCAACCTTATGAGGGATTAGTGAAATAAATATCTATTGCATCGTTGGTGCATAATTTTACTAACTATGTTATCCAACCATGTGAGGTTTTTTCATGAGAGAGTAGTTACCAGAAGGTTGGCACATGATTTTCCAAACGTTACTGCATAACTGTACATTGTACCATTAGACCTCTGGAATTATTAGATATAACCTAACATGTTTCCTTTTAAACATCAGTTTTCCCATATTTATCCACATAAAAAAATATTTTTTCTTCAATTTAATGAGAGACATTTTCCTTTTGTCCAAAATAAATCCATATGTGAATCAAAGGCTATTAGAGAACCAAATTAACTAGTAAGTCTCTATTATTAGCTGTTCATATTAGATATCTTCTCCTTCTCCTTCCTATAATATTAGATCTAAAACTCTAGTGATATATCCTTATTCCATGATGATATTTTTGATGTTTATGATTATATCTAGGGAAGCAAGGGTAGTTTTTTTTATCATATCTAGATAATTATGGGGTCATTATTTGTTTTGACAATGGTTTGTGAAGTAGGAGTATTCTATCTTGATCCTAATTATTAGAACATGATGGATTAGTTTGAAATTATTTTTTTCATTGAAATTATTGTGAAATGCTTGTTAGACTCTCGATGGAAACCTATATAGCACCGGTTGGGTGAAAATTGTGGAAATAGGATGGTTTTTTTGGGAAAATTATCTTTTTTTGACAAATTTCAATATTTCAATTTTAAATTGATGGTTTTGAATGGATACATTGAAAATAGTTTCTATAAATGGTTTAAAGAAACAAATGTTTAGGATTTGGTTTGGAATTTTTTTAACACACATGGTTGGTGCGAGTTCATGATTTGAACTTTTCCCAAAACAAGGGGCGTGTACCTTTAGGGTACACGTGACATGAATATAGGCATTCATGTGTGGGTGTATATAAAATGATAGAATGGTTATAGATAAAGAGATGATAAATGTTTTAAGTTCTTGTTTTTTTATTCCACTAAAATCTATCATCGATTTTATATAAAAAGTCTCAAATTGTTTTAAACTATTTTATATAAATATGATAACATCTTTTTTCATAGTATCATGAGTTTAGAATTAATTGGGGAAATCCTATTGAGTTTAGACTCACACCCTTCTAAGTCACTATTTATAATTTAATGATAAATTCTATCAATTCATAGGAAATAGAAAGGAATATCAGTTCTTTAGTGATGAATTTTGATACTCTAGGTGTGTCTTGTTGATTTGGAGCTTGGGGAAGGTTGGGAGTTACTGGTTTGATGCAATAGGTGTGTTTTGGTATTATTGTTTTTTGTTTTTTAGATGTTTTGTTTTTGTTTCTGATTGTACTCTAATATGGATTTATCTTGGTTGTGCTTTGAATTCTATTTTTTTGAACTCATGCATCATATAGTGGTTGGGATATTATTATTATTATGGTTTTGATTTTTTTATATTTAGAATGAAAACTATTCCCCAAATTGTTTTAGGCTCTTGAATTTTATTTTCAAACTTTAGTGGCTTAGGGATGTCACTGAAGGATAGAAGAACCCACCATATCTTCCCAGACCAATAGAAGATGAGGTGTATATTACAATTTCTACCTAAAAATCATTTAAAAAATGTACATGAATGTTTTTTTATTTCCACAGATATTTTTCCATATACTCTAAAAAATGGGCTCATTTTAAATCTATAACCATGGACTTATTTTTTCTTGATCAAGGATTTTCTCTAATCGTTACCATCCTTATTATTTCTCTAAATGTTTTTTTAAATGTATTTTTATTTAGATATTTGATCAATCACTACCTTTTTCTTGGATAATAATCATCAATGTATAAATTTAATTTCTCTTCCAATGTTTTCCAATGACCACTCTATATTTTCTTCATCTGATTGAAGGGTGTTCAACTACGTTCCATACACTAATTGATTAGAGAGTTTATTATCAATACCATATATCTTTTATCGACATGGTGAAAATACTATATGATTTATTTTTTTGACTGAATGTTCTTTACCTAGAATGTTATTTGACGTCATTGGAAACATGTTTATTTTCCATGGGTTTATCTTGTTACAATTATTAATGATATCTTTATGTGATTATATTTGAAAAGGGTATGAAACCGATTCTTTTTCAATGGAATATTTATTCAATAAATATTAAATGATTTTAATTTCATATTTAAATGAGTAAAATTTTATTTCCTTAAATTCACTATGATTTCATTAGTTATTGATTTAAAGTGGAATTAATAAGTATGGAGGATAAAGGCTGGGGTCCTATATCTATCATTAATTAATTGGATCAAAGTTGATATCTCTTAAGAAGTTTATTCACAATTAAAGTCTTGTTTCTCATAAGAAAGGACACTTATGATGTACTTCATGAAAGTAATTTTACCTAAAATATTGTCTAAGTCAATGTAAAATTATGTTTCATATTTTTATATTTATTCTCATGACTGTGTTAAGATCTCATGGATCATATTTATTGGCTAATGTTTCTACACTCTTTTGATTCTTGTGTTTTATTAAACTCGACCATGTAACATGATTTATTATCTATTCATTATTGGTTATTAATTTTTGTATATAAATTGATAATAACTATATGGAAAAAATTTGTTTTGTTATTTATTTGGCTATGTTTACCCTTACCAAGAATAACAGGAAACCTTGTTTCTTATGTTTCCATTTCCCCATGTTATTAGATGATTATTACATATAAGAACTATATGTAGGAGTCTAGTGTAGCCCTATATTTGAGAAATGGTCAAAAGGACTATAAAATAAGTATCTTTGGTAACATGTTATCAAATACATTAAACATTACATTCCTAGAATTGATTGATTATTTTTGAAATTTTATGTTTAGATTTTGGAAATGATATAAAATAGAGGAATGTTTAGCCTAGGTCACTATAGTAATGATTCAAGATATAAAATTCATTTTATAAAAATTAATATTTGACTATTCAATATTAACATATTTTATAAATCTCCGAATATATTAATATTATATATATATATATTAGAAATAGATATTTTTTAAACTAAAAATAAATTCAATTTTCATACTTTTCCATATTTTTTTATATGATAATAATAATAATATATTTCAGGATAAAATTATAAAACTAATATCAATCATCATCAATTAAACATAATATAATTAAATAAATTAGATAAAATAGGAAATATTAGTTATCCTTAATTTAAATGAGATTTTATGTCTAGAAAAATACACAGTTATATATTTATAAATTGTTTGAAATAATTATTTTTAATGGAAAATCATAAATAAAAAAAATCATATATTAGAAATATTCAAAACCCGATAACTAAAAATATTATTTATAATACTTAGATATGATTTTCTAGAATGTATAGAACACTCTCTATATAGAATAATGATTGATATTGAATAGAGGAAATCTTAGAGGATATACAAGAATCTATCTTTAAAGCAGGAAAGAAATTTTAGTGCATTTATATTAACGAACTATCCAATATAATATATATATAAAAATTAGTTAACCCCATAATGAAATATATAGGTGAAAAACATTAAAAGGGAGTTGTGTCTATCCCTGGATTATGGAACTTGTAATCGAGAGTTACATGAAACCAGTTAGAATGACCCAGAATAAGAATTTTATGTGTGGGCGGAATATGACCATAGAGATATATGTGTCCTTATCATATGGAGGTGGAAAGGAAATCACTGTGGATAGTATTATAAAAGAATAATATGGAATTTGGGTTGGGGTGTTGTGTATTTTATAGGTAGTTTAAAACTTTTGGAGTTATGATTTATAAAAGTTTGTTAGGCATTGAGTTACATGACTAGAGAAAGTACTTTTCTCATGATTTTTTTCATTTAAAAGGATTTTCTACCTATATATAATGGGATGAATATGATGTAACATTAATTTGTGTCAATTATTGTTTAATCTCGTATTATTTATAATTAATCATTTAATTAATTCATTAATTACATGATCATAAGTTAGATAAACTTATCTTGAATGTGATAGAGTGAAAGTGGAAAAAAACCCAAACATTAGTGTGTATATATTGAATAGTATGGGTATAATATTATATTGATATTAGTTTAAATACAATATAATGGGTTTGTTTGAAATAATTCATTAAAGTGACAAGACAAACATTATAGTGTGTCTTTATATTAAGTGTATGTTTTGGGTAAATCTAAGAGATTTATCCTTAGAATAGATGTTGTTGTCAACATGTTTCTACTGGTAATTAATATAATGTTTTTATAATGTATTTCTAGTACTTTAGTCTCCTCACTATATTATCTCAATAGTGTAAGTATATTTTATATACTATTTACTTATCAAATTCACTCCCACTCATTTATATAGTAATACTAAAACATTTAAATTTACTATATGCTACAATCACACAAATTTATTCATTTTATTTTAATTCTTTTTATATAACTAAATAGTGGATTATCCCCCTTTATTACCCCTGTTGAGATAAAGTTTTATCTTTCCCCCAATATATTTTTTAGTTTTTTTATAAACCATTTTCAAGGGTAATGTGGGAACACTCATAATGTCCAAAATCTACATCCCAAGAGGCCAAATGATCATTGATTCAAAATTAAAAAAACAAAAACCAAAACAAACATCCTGGTAGAAACTTTTCAACATATTAAAAATTCAATATACTTGATTCCAAAAAAATCATAAAGTATGTCACTAGAATGAAACATTAATTTAATTCCCCCCAAATAAAACGATACACCCAAGAAGCCTTGCATCTAAGATGTCACAACATAACAACTACATAAACCACTGCTTCACCACTATCATCACATCACTATCATCACTAACACATAACCTCTTTCCACTCCAAGATTCATCTTCATCACCATCAACAAGAATGCCTGAATAAACTCATCCTTCCCATTGAAAACCCCTAATACCAACAAACAAAAAAACCACATTCCTTAAAACCACTAACTCCCCCAAATAAAGAACCTTGGAACACATCAACTGAATACAAATTAAGAAACTCAAAAATTTCCACAAGAATAAAACCTTGAAAGATAAATATAACCCAAAATATCACTAAGAGGAAAACAAAAATGTATGGATGATGTAATGAAATAAAAAAGAATAAGTCAGTGCTATTGAAGAACAATCCCTAAAACTAGCACTAGTCCCACTCCAACACAATCCTAGGTTTCATGAAACTATCATCAATCCTGAATAAGATGGGGTTGAGCTCGATGGGTTGGCTTGAAAGAGAAGTGGAGAGGAATATCACTAGAATCATACAACTACATTGAGCCTAACCACTTAATGTGATGAAAACAAAACCCAAACATGGAGATCAGATGCGCATGGGTAAAAAAACATTGGGGTGGTGATTAGAAAATGATACCCAAACCATCATGCAGCTTCAGTCAAGAAGGGGAATGAGAAAATGGTACTGGAAGGAGAAGATGAATCCATGAAAGGCATCGATTTGCAGAATGAGAGAGAAACCCAAGGGGAAGAATAATTTAATGAATAGTAGGAAGGAAATGGCATGTTACATGAGGAGCGGTTTCACTATCAGATGGTACATAAAATCCTATAATATTGGGGATTAATGAGACGAACTGAGAGTACTCGAAGCAGCAGGAGAATACAGGGCCATGTTGAATTAGTCCCCCACTCACAACCTGATATCTTTCTAATAGTTGGATTTAACAATCCAATTAATTTTTATGAGTATTGTGTAATATTATATATGTGATAAAAATAATGTATTGATTTTTCTATTCCTTAATCCTTCATTAAAATGATGAAAAATTATTTTCCATGGAATTTGGATCAGTTTTAGGTTATCCCTATTTTATTAGTGGGGTTCTTCAACGGATAAGTTTTTGGTTAGTTTAAAATTAATTTTTGTTTAATTATACTCACTGTCTTTATTATTAGAGAGTGATTATTTATGGTGATATTTGGCATAGTTTACAATAATTATTCAGTTTCATACATGATGAAATTTGATTGTCCTATGATGAGTTAATATCAAAGTAGATCTATTACCTAAATTACCCTTGATCTATATTAGGTAGTGATCTCAAAATTATATATTAAAATTATATATATTTTGATTGTTATTCATTCATCAGATCAAATATAGCATTAAAAATACATGAAACTTCTTTATAGTTTTCCATACTGACCCATATATGAAAATTGTTATGGTTTCATACACATGTCCATGTAGACCTATTCAATTTTATATGAAATTTTAATTTTTTTATAGTAGTAATTTCTTTTTAGTAGGATAAATATGGTGGTGATAATTGTAGATTTAGTAGTGATTTTTGCGTCTTTATCCATTGGATGGTTTTACCATATGTTTCATTCCTTTTCATTTTCTTATTATGTATAAGGTGTTAGATCATATAGTTAACAGTTATTATATAATTATATATAATTTTTTCTTCTTGACTGATGTGATATCATATATATAGAAGGAATATGTCTGGTATTTTGGTTTTAATGTATGTTTCTTAGTGGTTTGTTGGAAATTTTTTACTAATTTTTTCATTGAATAATTCCTCATATAAAGAGATTTAACCCTCTTGGTTCTTCTCACAAACTCTTTACTTATTTGAGATGGTCCTGAGGAGGCACACCAAAACTTATTACAAACCTTAGTGAGGTATCTATGAGAACATGTAATGTTATAGTTTTATCAAAATGGATTTTTATTATTAATATATTTCAAGATATTTATATTTTAGGATTTTTTTTGGAACGGTAAAGAATTTTTTCTAGAGAAATTTTATTTTATGTTGTAAATATGAGGAACCTAATGATAAATTGTAGAGATTAAAACATTCTAACCCACAGAATCTTATTGTAAAATTTTGAATGTTGTTCTTATGTCATTTATGTAGGATATATTAAAGTTGATACCCGAATTATGAATTCAAATATGGTTATAACATTTATTATAAAAATTATGTAACATGATTAGGGTACTTATTCAGGGATATATTTTGGAATAAATCTATATATATTTTTTTATTATTTTTCCTCAGTTATGATGAAATTAAATCATGAATTTTAAATTAATTTTAAATGAGATATTTCATCATGGGAAAACTAATATACGAATCCAAGAGATAATAATGACCACATATCCACCTATTGGGGTTCTCTGAAATACTGATGGTTTGGATGTTAAGGAATTAATTGAGGTACTTGAGTGTAGGGGACTTGTACTTTTTACCAAATTAAATATTGGACTAACTATATAGGATGGTACAATTTGTGCTGTTGAGATATTATATTAATTCAAATTAAAAATACTAATAATGTTTTAGGTAATCCCTATTCTAATTGATAAATACTTGATAATATGTTTTTTAGGATTTTAAATATAGAGAGGACAACTGAATCTCTCTCGGAACATTATATGAAGAGTTTCATACACATTTAGTGGAATGGTAGTGGACGTTTTCCTTTCCACTCAATAAAGATAAATATTTTATTTGATGACTTATTTATAGAATATACCAACTAGAGTTTTTTTCTGGAATTTTTATGTGTATATATTATATGAGATATGTAATTTGATATAGTATTTCATGATTATTAAAGACCATGTCTCTTTATTTGAGGACATGTTAATTTTTATTAATGATTTATGATGTGATTATGTTTTATGTGCTCAATAATTTGAGCCATACTTTTTTTTTGAAATATTTATATCAGGATAATTCACTTAATGGATAATTTTGCAGTGTTGGTATGTGTACTATAATTTGATATCACTACTTTTTAATAGATTTATATGTAATAAAAGTATACATATTTTCACATAAAATATAAATTAGGAATACATAGACATTAGTGTTGTCATTGAACCTAATTTAGAGGGATGATAATGAGAATATACAACCTAGTTTACCTAGTCCAAAAGGATCACAAGTAATATGAGGTTGAATGGGAAGTATCCACTTTGATCCTTGCAACATCATTGTTCATAGTTTAAGAGATAAAATAATGGATGGTCACAATGGTAATGTCTATATTCAATATACCAGTGCATGGATTAGGGTTTTATAATATGAATGATTCTAATTACTTGATATAAATTATCATTATCTTAAATCATTAATTAACCATTTAGGTTGGTGTTATGTACATCCATGATAAGGATTTTTGTTATTGAAATTGTTGTCACACTCATTAAATGATGTAGATGATGGTTAATTTCATGGGGAAATGAAAATTCTCATGATATTCTTAGATCAATACATATGATTATATAATTATATTAAAATTAATAAAATAATATTGTAATTAAGACTTTAATGTGAAATTATTCTAGATGTGTCAAAATTTATTTTCTCAAATTAAGCATATCATTACACCTTGTTGATGATATATAATGGTGGAAATAAAATTACAATAAATTTAATTTTTTATGGTGATGATGACTACTTATATTAAATGTATTTTATTAACAAAAATACAAGGTTTATGTATATGTTAATATTAAATTAATGTCGTACATTTTACATCTGAGCTTGGATTAGATTCGCCAGTGCCTAAAATAGGACTACCACAAGACCTCAAGTGCACCTCCCCAAACACCAATGGCAGCCGACTAGCATCCATGGTCTAATATCAATCATGGGGAGACTATATCCTATTTTATTAGAGTAACACACTAGTGGAAAAATAGAAAGAAATAAATAGATAACATATAACCAGAAATAGGATAATACTAAGGCCAAAAGACGACAAAAAATGTAGATAAAATATCAGGATGAACATTAAATATGTAATTCTAATGTACATAAAAAGTTTCAAAATGTAAACCCAAAAGTAAAAAAACTACTGAATCTAAAGTTGGTACCAAGACCAATCAATTTCCCTCAACCCTCCTCCATCAAGACTCATCCATATAACATAAGGAATTTTCCCTTATCCTATCCTACAAACATGAAATCTATTAATGTACCGATCTGGAAGCCCAAGTAGGGTGTGAGTACAGCTTAGTAGGCCACCACCAAGAATGGATAAAACAATATTCGGTCTATAATAGTGTATGCAGTTGTTTAAAGAAACAAGTAAAATTCATAAGGAAATAGTTATAACATTCTAATATATTCTTTATTTGACTACATAAACCACTAGTTTCAGAGGACACCCTAACCTCAATAACTAATTTGTCCCGTACTGGATTTTAAAACATTTTACAATATCGATTCATAATTGATTTAACAAATGGGATTTCATTATACATTTCATTTCAATTAACGAAATAGGTAATTGGGACCATAATACAATGCCATCATTTTAGGTGTAGATCTGTTTGTCTAGTGCCCTTTGAGTATTGGGAGAATTAGTCCCTGTATCACACATCATGGGTATTTAGAGCATCATCCCCTATCCTATACAATTTTCATGGATACCTTGGGTCTAGAACTCCATTAATAGGACCCCATAGGTATTTGGAGCATTAGTATGTATCCCAACCCCATTTTCTCAATTAGTCACATATATCACATGTATAACATATCTCACATGTATAAAATATATCATGTGTATCACATTAATAAATTCAACTTTTAATTAGTCTTAAAAATACCTAAATTCACTCATCAATAAACTAGTAACATTAGTTACATTAATTAATTATCCAATTAACAAATCTATACAATTCCATTAAATAATTATCAAATTAATTAACTAAAACCAAAATCATAATGATTCCCATAATTAATTCATAAATTAATTATCCCTACTCATCAATCTCAAAATTCCAATAATTAATTCAACAATTAATTATTCTTAATTAAAACTTTTATCATTTTTATAATTAACCTTCAATATGTTATATTGAATTCCACAATTCAAAACTTCGATAATTTATTCGTTAATTAATTATCCTAATTCCACAATTTCATTATTGAATAATATCCACAATTCCTCAATTAATAAATTGACCACATTAATTTATTCAATTTAGGAATTCAAATTCCTAAAATAAACCTAGAAATTATATAATCATATATATGTATTTGATATAAATACTATGTAATATGAATAATATACCACCTACCTCAATTTGTTGACCAACAACCTCCCAACAGAAATCCAAAAAAATCAGTGGAGTAATGAAATAGAATGAGTTCTGAATATATAAAAAAATCCAAGATTGAAAAAAATATAGATATCCTAAATCTATATCTAGTTATATTATCATATATCTATATCCACAAAACTAGGTCTAGATCTAAACAAAATTAGTAGAAGAAAAAAAATTAGAAATTGAGGAGAAAGGAAAATTAATGGGAATCGACTTGGGATATGATTATCTTATAGGGATCAATGTATATCATTCATCTCAACATTGAATCCTGAATAAATGAGTTAGGGAGGGCTTTAAAACTATTTGGGGGGTTCTAAAATCATCAAATATCATCTAGGGTTAAATGTGAGTCTAATAATAGTTAAAATGGCGGGGGGGGGGGGGTGGTCCAAAAAACTAATTTTAATGTTATTTAAATTCCCACATATAGTTAGTTAGGAAGGGGTGCACAATTATCCCTAATGGTGAAAATATTTTAAACATGGTACATAGTTACGACTAAGAGGGTGAATTGTTTGAAAAATTGTTTTCCAACTATGAAATTTTCCCGAGTTCGGGGATGCATGGTTTTCTTGGCTATGGAGCATAGTTAAGGCTAACCATACACCTCCCACACACTACCATCCTTTTAATTTTTATCAATTTCCACATAAACACACTCAAAGGTATAACCCAACCAAAGTACACTTAAAAAACACAACGGAATACCTGAAATCAATCCCAAGTCATCTCCATTTAAGTATAGGGATTTAAAATCTCCCCAACTTATAATAGATCATCCTTGAGCTACACTCCCAATCATCTATAAGATTATATGTCAAAAATATTGGGCCATTGAGCCCTTATATTTGATTCCCTTTCCCTTGTTTCCTCCTACAAAAATACAAGTTTCTACAATACAAGAAATATTAACAAGATATTTTCCTTCAATTGTTTTCACTATGGTCCAACACACATATTGGATAATAATCAAAGGACACGTCTATCCAATGCTCAAAATCATCCAAATTGATCACATTAGAAGGCTAGGGGTGATACATCCATAGTTATGAAACATGGAAACTATCATGAAAAGCATTGTATCTATGTGTAATGGCCAATTGGTATTCCCCTAGCCCAATTCACTCTAGAAAATCAAACGATCCAATAAATCTGGGTGCCAATAAGACCTACCACCTTACCTTTTGGTGACCCAATCTAAGTGACACACAAAGGAAAAAAATCACCCTCTATAGTATCTAGGGTTCACCAAAATCATTCAGCATTTAACTTATCCCTAATTTGATCCATAGCCTTTCATTTTTGAATCAACTACACCTTCTCTAATGTCTCCCACATAAGAATCATTCCCAATATCTTAGACTCACCTACCACTATCTAGAATAAAGTAAATCTGTATGACCTTCCATAATGAATCTCAAATGGATCCATCTGAATAGTTTCATGAAAATTTTTGTTTTAGGTGAACACCACTAAATCCAAGTACTTCTCCCAAGACCCACCATAGTCATGAAAACAAGATCATTGCATATCCTCAAGAACCTATTTAGTATGATCTGATTTCCCATCTACATGTTGGTTGAAATTCATAATCAATAAAACATGTGTACCATGTGCCTTATAGAAGTCCAACCAGAAGCGTGATGTAAATACTAAGTATCTGTCTAAAAATATAGTCGGTGGCACCTTGAACTGACGGAATATCTCTTGAAAATAAAAATTTCCATTCTTCTCAACTAAGAAAGTCTCCCATATTGGAAATAAATGAACTACTTTTGGCAGCATGCCCCTAAAACTTAAAATAGCATCATTTTTTCGATTTCTCCTTAGGAGACCCACCACATGGTCCTTGATCATATCATCCCAGTTATATTCTGGAATGAAAAATGACTTTAGTAAACCTCTGGGACATTTATTCTCATCCTTCACCTACTAAAATGTGTAGCATCGTGTCAGAAACCCAACTATTTCCTGTTTCAATCCCAACCACCATAACTATCATCATAGGTCAGGGTAATTTTGGTCAAACCTAGATATTTGACCCATTTCAAGGAATTAAATTCCCAAACAAACACCTCTTTCAATCTCGTAGGCACAACAACCTTATTACTAACATAAATGATCACATCCTCATCTAATATTATATCTAAAAGTGACTCCCAACCTTCATGTATTTCCCTCATGACCAAGTACCCCAAATCCTCATATCACCTATCTCAAATCCAGCTTTAATGTGCATATTCCAATGAAATGGATAAAAGATTCATCTTCTCGAAACTATACTAAATAACCACATGTATTTCAGATAGTAGAGTCATAATTTTCCACTCAGCACTAGAGAATTGAACTATTAGAGTATGAGTTTTCCTACCCAAAACATCAGCTACACTATTTCATTTTTAGGAATATATTTTAGATCAAAATCAACTGACGTCATATTGTCAACCCATCTACTACTTATGTATATTATAATGTAAATGAGAAAATATATACTTTAATATCTTTTTATATGTAAACACTGTAAACATTTCACCTAATAGATAATGATTCCAACACTACGAGACATAAACATTTACTTCCAACATGAGGTCATGCATAGGGTAATTCCATTCATGGGGGATAAACTACTGAGACCCATATTCCACAAATTGACCTAATTTTAGTAGGAAATATCAAATTCCAATTCCAGATGGGTCACAATTCCCCGATTAATCCACACCTGGTTGAGGATGAATCAATATTGGTTCCGAATTAAAATTATTATTTGACTCTTAGAAATCTTTCTCAAAAGCTTTTGACCATTCAAAATTCATCCCCTTTTTTTCATGCATGAATGTGGGGCTTCCAAATTGGGAAATTTATAGATAAACCTACTATAATATCCATCTAACCCCAATAAACTATGGATATCACAAATGTTCTTGGGATATTCCTGAGAAACCACTTCCTAAAATTTCTATGGCTCCACTAACATGGATTCCTCTTGGATGTTTTGACCCAAGAAGTGTACTTGATCAATCCAAAAATAAAACACTGATATGTTATCATGTATTCATTGTTCTCTAAGTATACTCAAAATGATTTTAAGATGTTGGGAATGATCATAAATACCCTTCGAGTACACCAAGATTAAATCCACAAACACTACCAATAATTAATCTGTGTATGAATGGATGATCTTATTCATCATGTCCATTAGCACAGATTGTGTGTTCTTCAACCAAAATAGTATTATGAAAAATTCATATAAAAAATACTTTCTACTAAAGTTAGTCCATGGTGTATCAGAAGTTCAAACTCTCAACTGATAATACGATCATCTTAATTCTATCATATAAAACACACTTTCTCCACTCATATGGTCAAATAGATCATCGATATGCCGAACATGAAACCAGTTCTTCACTGTAATCTGGTTCATCTTCTGGTAATTAAAAAAATTTATTAGAGTCCTATACTCATACTTAGAAATCTGAACTAGTGAACCCCATGGTGGCGTACTAAGATGGATGAATCCTTTGTCCTCCAACTCTTCGAGATGAATCATGAGCTCTTGAATCTTTATATTTTCTATTCTATATGGTGTAATAAAAACTAGATCAGCCCCCAACATGATCTGAATAGTAAATTCAACATATCTCTCAAATGGAATCCCAAAGAAGTTTTCAAGAATTTAATCTTGAATCCATTCCACTACAGGTTGAAGGAAATACTATTCTACACCTCTATTATCAACAATATACTAGAAACATGGGCTTTGAGATCTCCCAGTTTCTATTTAATTTTCCCTTTTTGGACTATTAGGATATCCCAATCTCCAAAGTGAAAATAACTATCACACTAAGGATATATAGAAGTCACCTTCCTTTGATTGCAGTTTATATGCGCTCAGTATACTACTAAAAATTCCTTACATATAATTAGGTCAGATCCTAACATGTCAAGAATAAAAAGATCCCATAGAAACCAATACTCCCTAACCGTGAGAGAACACCAATTGCACAAGAAAATATCTCTCGATTGTACTCACAGAGGTGTGTCTATCGTCAATAATCTGCTAATGAACTCCACCTACATCATCAATCCATTAACATGTTTTTTGTATATAAAATAATGAGCAGCACTAATTTAAAATTGTGAATGAAATCATGAAGAATATACAAGAATAGTACCTCTCATCATTGATTGTCCATCCTTGGTATCCAACAGTGAAGGCTTCACTAAATGTAACTATCCTTACCCTCTTCCTAAGGATGTAGTCTGAATCCCCTGAGATACACCACTCATC
Organism: Viscum album; assembly: GCA_963277665.1. NCBI lineage: Eukaryota > Viridiplantae > Streptophyta > Magnoliopsida > Santalales > Viscaceae > Viscum > Viscum album. Next base: position 1,223,591,922 of record OY728151.1, read on the forward strand.
TGATAAAAGGGTTCTTTTTGAGAGGCACCATGTCCACTACCTTACCTACCTCGTCCATTAGAAGTCTAGGTGCCAAAAGGATGTGTTGTAGAGGACCCCCTTCCCTGAATCTAGTTCTATCTAGATCCTCCATCACTAACCATCTTCCATGGTTTCCTACATAACCTCTATATATGTCACATACTATTGTAATATGAGCACCCAAATGATGGTTAAAGACAATGCTTAATAAAGTTTCCCAACCAACCACCCTAGTGGAAAATAAATCAGGTAAGATCATGTGTAACGAATCCCCATGGAAGGCCACTTTTCTTCCCAAAATTATGATCAAATATCTCATAAGTATGTTTCCTACTCTCTGAAGAAATACCTCCAGATCATTCAAAAGAAACCACATATCCACCATTAGAATCATAATTTAGGTTCCCCCCTATGAGATGAGATCATAATTTAGCACTTCCAAAAACATCTTTAGCCTGAAAATATTCACATGATGCGTAATTTCACACAATAATCCATCTAGAAATTGTTTTTCTGATGTATCCACATCCACTCTCAATTTTGGGGAACATTTCATCAAATCTATAAAGCATCTAACATAGTAAATTATAGACATACCCCCATGTGTCAACCTCATAAACCCATATAATATTTCATTTTTCAGTTTTTATAAATAAAATTGCTCGAGTAACTTATCTTAAAAGTACTAACAATCCACATTCTCCTCCTATAAATCCCAAGTCTAGATAGACCACCATCATATCGCATGACCATGAAACATGTTAGCTTCCATCTTGACTCTCTTCTTAGTATGAGTATCCATGTGGGAATGTATAGTCTAGATGGATTCCATACAAAAATCTATTCCCTCAGGCCTACCCTCTGTAGGAAGTAGGAGAGGGTTTTGTAACTAGAACTTCCTCATCAGATTAGGCATTCTTTTTAAACTGAACATGGTATTTTTCTATGAATTTCATGATGCGATCAAAGTTATATCAAAACTGTTCCCCCAACTTCCTCAACTGGAACAATCAATGCCTCAGGTTACAATACTGGTGGCAGATCTCTAACAATATACTACATTCATTATCATAACAATAATCTTCATGGAGGAATATCTGTTGATACAAAAGAGACACCTTAGTACACAATTCAGCAAATTAACACATTTAAATGAGAAATAAACACAATATGGAACAACAAGTCATTCCCCAAACCTCACCATGTGGTAAAAACCAAGGTGCTATCTCTACCCTTAACCACACTACACTTAGGTCCTGGTTAACAAATGTAAACAAATTATCATATCATGTTTATCACATAGACACAAAATTATTCAAATTTTTCATCATTTTACCAATTTTATCAATTTAATGTTAGACACTATTTTCATTTCAATTTCACAATCAAGGAAAAATAGTTCTAGTTGAACAGCTTAACCAAAACCATTTTTCCAATGAGTACCTAAAATATTGTATGTCATAATATTCTAAAGTTCCCAGAATGATGAATTTGATTCAACTATCATGAAATAATAGGCCATGAGTCAATTTCAAAAAAAATCATAAATAGTAATCACATCACACAACAAGTGCATCACCCTGGGTGAAATAATATTAAACTCTATCAAGAAATAGCAATAACAAAAAAAACCAACCCATGGTATGTGGGGTTTCCCCCATATAATGGTTTGTAACTCCCATGGATGATCTCATAACCATTTCCAAACTCTTCATAGTCTCATGTCTACATTTCCCAAATAGTTAGACCAATGAAAACGAATGTAAAAACTTCTCTGATACCAACCGATAATGTGTTGTCCTTGGTTCTACGTGTCAGTGCCCCAAACTAGACTACAATATGAACTCAAGCACACCTCCCCATATTCTAGAGGCAACTAACTAATAGAAAGGGTCTAATAACAATAATAGGGAGACTATAACCTCTTTTGTTAGAGAAATACACTATTAAATAAATACATTATAATAACTAAATAACAAATAAATAGAAATAGAATAGTACAAATATCATAATATGGCCAAAACTAGTGATGCAATATCAAACTAAATGTTAAATATTTCATGAAAATGTATGTTCCAAGTGTAAAAATTAAAATTCCAAAGTAAAGAAACTGATGACTACCAAGATGGTCCGGAACATCGTCTTATATCCTCAACCATGCTCTATCTTGACATAGACTTATAACACATGGCCTTTTCCATTATCCTATCCTAAGAACATGAAATCTATTTAGGTACCAATCAGCCAACCCGAGTAGGGTGTCAGTACAACTCAGTAGGCCATCCCCAATAGTTTCTAAAATAATATCCAGTATATAAGAGTGTATGAAATTTTTCAATGAAATAAATACAATTCATAAGTAAATAGTTATCACTATATAATTTTTTTCTTTATTTAAGAACATAAACCCATGTGTTCCCAAGGACACCTGAACCTCAATACTCTCTTCATCCCATACATGAGTTTGAAACATTTCACAATATTAATTCAAAATTAATTTGAAAAATAGTCTTTCAATATCTATTTAATTTAAAATTAAGATACGGTTAAGTGGAACCATATCCCAATGCCACAATTTGAGGTAAAGATCCTTATCTCCATCACACCTTGAGTATTTGTAGCATCAACCCTTATCTCACACATAATGGGAATTTAGAGAATCTGTCCATGTCCCACAAAATTTCCATGAATGCCTTGGGTCTAAAACACCATGTCTAGGATCTTATTGGTATTTGGAACATCATTTCTAATCCCACAACACATTTTCTTAATAAATTACATGTATTACATTCATTAAATATCTCACATGTGTCACATATATCAAATATATCAAATTAATTAATTCAAAAATTAATTAGTCATGGAAATTCTATCAATTAATTCATCAATTAATTGGCTACATAATTTCCATTAATTATTCCACCAATTAATTAAACTCAAAAATAATATTTATTTATTCTCCAATTAGTTAACAAAATAAAAAATTAGAAATATTTAAAAAAATAATTCATCAATTAATTTTCCTTATTCATCAATGTCAATATTCCATTAATTCATTCAAAAATTAATTATTCCTAATTCATGATTTCAGCATTCTGATAATTAATTCACAACACATTATCCCCAATTACAAAATAAAAAACTCTGATAATTAATTATTTAATGAATTATCCCAATTCCATAATTTAATTATTCAATCAAATCCCCAATTCCTCAATTAATTAATTGGGAACATTAATTAATCAAATTTAGGAATTCAATTTTCTAATAAAATACTTATACATTCCAAAATCACACACACATAATTGATATCATGACTATGCGATTTTAATATTAGACCACCTACCCCAATTCATCGTTGAACGATTATCCAATAGAAATCCTAAAAATTATTCTATGTAACGGCATTCAATGAGATCTAGATCTACAACCTCAATAAAGAATTAACAATTCCAGATCACTTAAATCAAGATGTAGATCTACAATAATAAATATAGATCCAAGAAATAGTTCTAGATTAAAAAAAGGATTAACAAATCCTTTCTAGAATGGGAGAAAAAAGGAAAAGTAATGGGAAACCAATTGGGATATGATTCACATATCAAGAGAGGTGTAAATATTTGATCTAAGCATATAATTTTGAAAAACAGAGCTCAAGAGGGTTTGGAATCTATTCTTGAGGATGAAAAATATTCATAGATCATCTAGGGTTGACTTGGGGTTGAATAGGAGTTAAGATGGGGGTCTAGGTGATTTAAAATCTAATTTTCAGGGGATTTAAATTCATGTTCATGGTAGGCTAGGAAATGGAACATATTTTTCCCTACCAATGCACCTAAACCATGTGCCGATTTTATATGTTTTGCACAATTTTTCAAATCATGAACCAAACATACAATTCCCCTCTGTCTAGGGTTGCACAATTAGTTGGGTTGGGGAACACTATTAGGTCTAGTCATGCACCACTCATTTACTACCCACATTCTTTCAATTTTTCTCAAGTTTTACCCAAACACACCACAAGATAAAACCAATGAATGTATGATAAAAAAAATAATACTTGAAATCATTCCAGGGTCTTCTCCAAAAATTCTGGGGGTTTACATTATAATTTTTCTAGTTCATGATCAATGTTTGTTATATAGACATTTTTTATTTTGGAGTCCATGGTCGATAGTTTTTGTCACAACATTATTTCCATGACCATTAAATTCCTACATGGTGGAATGGGTCACCAACAATATATTTACCATTATAGAAAATGGTTATATGTGGTAGGAGTGAATTATATTACTAGAAATTTTATCATTTTAGTTACATGACCTCCTTGATAGAATCTTTTCATTAAATTATGATGGTGATATGTTAGTTATATATACTAGATCATTTATGTAATATGATGTAATTGAGGTTATTAAATTGTGAATTTTAATCAAATAGATATATGAGATGGCATTACAAGTATGATGATATATATAGTTTTTCTGATATTATAAAAAGTAAAATCATAGGGTTGGAGTTTCTCTTTCCCCTCTTGTTATGATTTGTTATCATTTTTATAGTCTTTATTCGTGTTGAAAAAAATAGATATGATCCAAGGAGTATATCAACTTTTTTTATTTGAGAATATGTGGTTTTACAGACATTACCTCTGCAAAATATGGTGTTTAATAATGGACATTTCTTTAATAAATGTTTTTAATTTTTATTTCCATGTTGAAATTGTATTTAGTTCTTGATTTAAGTCAATTTTTATTAAAATAGATCTCTTAGTGATATGGATGTGAGAATATATGCTACTATACTTCAAATTATGATTTTAAATATACTACACAATTAATAAAATTTCTGGTTGATATAACCAATTTAATGAAAATGAGAGGTATGTATAATTTCAGAGTTAAATGTTTCCAACTTTTATACTTATTCACTAAAAGTAATTAACTCAACTAATATAAATTTGAGATTGGTCTTGATGATATCGTATATCCTCATGTGAAACTATAAATGATTTAACCTTAAATGTACAAAGTATGATGTTCAATATTATAGAATTGTCGTGGAGGCATTAAAGATAAAAAAACAAGTAATATATAATCCTCATACATCCTAGTTGATGGAAAAACAAAGAGTTACTAGAAAGTACCGAGGTTTTCAATAAAAGAATTAGTTAATATGAAAATTATGTGTTGTCACATTAGAAATTAAACAACGTAGAAAAATTATTAGTATTTATATTTTAGGGTTCACTATTCAAACATTTTTAATCTTACATTGGGAGTTAGATGATAAAATAATGAGATTCAAGAAAAATTAGTTATATTTTTGCAAAGGTTCACGGAACTATAAACATGATCATTAATAAAATGACGTAATATTCTCACTTATTTATTATTCAAAGGAAAATTTCTTATGGTGTTTCAAATGGATTTATATATCTATGTTTATGATATTATATGAAGTTATAGTGATAATTATTTTTTTATAGGTGATCATTTTAACTCATATATTTGGAATGAATACCTGTGATTTTAGAAATTCAGCTATATTTGAGTGTGACATTGAATTATTAGGAAGATGGAATGTTGAGGAAGACTATCCATGTTCTCATATAACTATATTAAAACTGATAATTATATTTTTTATATAATTGGGAGATCCTAATGAACACTTCACACTATGGTTAAAAAATCATTGAGATGTAATATGAACCATAACAAGGGTTATTTGATTATTTTTAAGGGTTTGTAAGACATATCTATTTCTATTAACAGTGGAAGAGAATAAAAAACCGTATACATGATTGAATGAAACATAAATAATAATATAAAATTAAATAATATAAAATAAATAATATATCATTATCTATGTTGAATAATATGTATAAATTAATTTAATCAGGCTTCCTTAGTAGAAACTAATTAATTCCTACCTCTAAAGGTATCCTCCACCAACTTGAATCGATGAAAACTTTTATAGGACCTATAATAATTTAAATTCATGCTATAAAATCTACCTCAATGGTAAATGAAAATAATAAAATTATTGATAAAATTTTAAAATAAATAATAAACATAAATATACACAATGAGGTCTAAGAACTCTTTTTTGAAGAGATCGTTCAATAAATGCTAGTTCAATTTGAGTTAGGATGTTTCAAAAGTTAAAAAAGTGAAAAAACTTTGGATCATTTATTATAAATATTAAAATAACACCTCATTTAATAATATATTTTATATGATATTTTATCAATAAATAATATATCTATAAATAATCTTGTGATGTGTGAATAAACACAATGTAACATGATAATAATTATAGTGGAGTTGGCTAAATGATATATAAAATATTATTCAATTTGAAAAAAAAATATAGTATCATAAACCGTGAAAAAAATAAAAAATGACATGTTGAATCCCACCATACTATGATTTACATTCCATTTCATATTTTCATAAAATATCCCACATTCACCCATGATTCGTATAATATATAGAAAATTTCATCACTCTTTTATAATGCATCCAAAATATTTTAGACATGATTTTCATATAATATCTATCAAATAATAGATAAATTATTTATACTAAAATTAAAAAAAATCAAAGGCCTACTATATAACCCTATATGCCTTTGTAGTGTAGAAACAATAATTCACTCCTTAATACACAACTACAAGTAAATATTGGAATAAAGCATAACATCATTTCCACTCAATCTATTAAGTATCCATGTTTGATATTTATCTAACACACTCATATATCTATATCAATACATCCACTAGATGATATATATTTATAAATAGTATGTGCGACTACATAATTCCATTTTTGAGGACATTGAGAAGCCACCAGACATGGAACATGTCAATCTATCATAATTTAATTCTAACATTCATTTCTCGAAAAAATAATTTGACCATATTTAATGAATATATTTAATGTAATTATTATTATTTTATACTCCCTTAATATGTCACTAAGATAATCATGTTCATCTAGTTCCTTATTCCAATTGCATTGATGAACTATAGGACAAACATGTTATACAAAAGGAAATATACCATCTTGTTTAAACTCATATAATGAAATTATCATAAACATACCCAACCACCATTTGATTATATAAACCTCAAGTATTGCATACAGAGGATATAAAATTATGAAGGTTTACAAGATAAGTATCATATTAAACTCAGTTAATGGAGATTTATGTTAAGAATTCACTCTATGTATATGAATTATAGTATGAAATACCATGTGATATAATTTTATTGTCTTATCAAGATAATGTATCCCCAGTTATTATTTCTTGAGTGAACTATATATTATAATATTATTCCAATGGAACCTATAGTAAAATTTCCTCAAACCCCATAATATTCCATGAAGATAATTGATTATGGATAAATTAATGTTTTACTATAAAATGATTTATCAGTAAACAATTCTTATAAAATTTCAACACAAATGAATGAAAGATAAATGGATATTTCCATTATTATAAAAAAATGTGGAATTTATAATAAATACATCCATTAAATCAATTCTATTAGTTATATAATACCTATATACTTTACATGGTTTTTATGTTTCTCTTATTTTAATGTATTTTTCATTGAATAAATTACATTTTACAATGTTTCCACTTATCAGATATTAAAATCACCCCTCTTAATGATTTCTAGAATGAGATGTTATTTTTGGGGAATGTGTCTAGTCCTACATTCTTATTGAGTTTCCTTGGCCATATTAATATCTATATTATTTTTATCCTAATAATTAATTAATACAAAAAACTATGTGAACAACCCCATGTTCAAAGGTGAACATATTCATCTAAATAAATTTTTTAAAACTACCTAATGTTGTAATGTACGATTCCACTATATTTAAATTTTCAATAGTTTCTATTTTCTAACTCATCCAACTAATATCTCCAATATTACCAAAAAAACAATAAACCCGATTGAGATCTCATATCATCCTCATAAAGAACCAACTCCTGTGTCACAAAGAGATTGTTTACATTAAAAAATTGGCACTATATATAGGGGTGGTCTTATATGGTAGGTAAGGGTTAAATACAATAAAAGCTAATTTGTCATGAATAACATGAAAACAATAAATCATGATCAAATAATTCCACATAAATAAGCATAAGATATAAAATCTTATCCATTAATTTCATAAATAATCAATTAATCACACGGAAAACAATAACTAATTTCATAATGTCGAAATTCATAATTTCATACATTTGAAGCTTACTATTGAAGCCATGTTCCGAGACATATTAAAATATAATAAAGGTTATATTCCAAGAAATTTACATAAATGGGAATGTACTCTTCCAAAACCCAACTCAGTTTGTCTCATGATACCTATCAACACATAGATGGTCTATATAGGTCCCCTCAGATAGAATTCAAAGACCAATTAATTCATCTTATGAAAGAGAGAATAAAAATTCAATACATATTCAAACTAAAAACACAGAATAATAAACAATCATACTAAAAGTTAATATTTCCCCATCCAAATTGATCATTAACCAAATAGATAAATAATCTTTATGGTATCATTAAAACATATCCCCAATGAATTATAAGTAAAATAATGGATTTTTTCCATTGATGAGTAAAAATAATATAAAAAGATCATTAAAATCATTCTTTTTGAAAATAACCATTTCATTTTGAAATCCATATTTAAAAACAAAAAATTTCCTAAATAATTGGGAAAGAATATTATTTGAAAATAAAATTTTAAAAATTTAATGAAAGATTAAAATAATTTAGTGGTCATGATGATTAGAAATTCTATTCATGTCTTATAGGTAAAAAACATCCACTTCACTGTTTTGTAAAAAAAATAACCTCATTTGGAAAATGATAATAGGATTAATTTTAAAAAATGTTTTAAAATTAAAACATGTATAAAATTAATTAAAGAAATAATTGTGGAAGATTAAAAATATTCTTTAAATTTTTTATGGAAGTTATAGATATGTAAGGAAATAATTATTAATAGAGTAGAAAAAATATATGTTTCCTTAAAACATTATTTTTGATGCTTGATTACTTAATTAGTGAAAAAATAAATGAAAATATATAATTTATAGAAATAAAACGAGAATAAATAATATATTATGTATAATAATGAAATATGAAATAATTCCCACAACTCAGAGTTAATCATAAATAATCTTCAATAATAATGATATTGTGAAATAAACCCTTACCACTTTGGTAAATTTGGAATAATTATCCCCATGAAAGAATAAATTCAAATGAAACATTAAATATCTAAATATAAAATATTCCTAATATCATATATCAAATTTAATTTCACCCACCATAGAACATAAAAAATTTATGAGTATAACATTTGTCTCACAGATGTCAAAGTGAGTTAATAAACCCTTACCTCAGGTCTAAATCCATTGATATGTGTTAAAAATAGTATAAAATATGTAAATATATATTATTCATATATTAAAGAACCATACATGTATATATCTTACCATATATGATTTACTAATAACCTTTTACACATTTTATAATATTAATTCTTTATTAAAAACATGGTTCTAGGTGACTACTTATTCATTATTCATGTGTGTTTTGGTTTGGTAGTTTTTTTGGGTGGTATGTTGATCATGGTTTCATCAAATAATTAATTTAAAAAATGATATAAATGTCATATATATACATTATATACATATTTATTATAATTCATAAAAGAAATAGATATAAAAATGAATTAAACTATTCATGGAAATGGTAGGTTGTACGTACCAATGAACGTTGTTGTAATTTCTTGACCTAGGTAATGAATGAAAGGTAAATAAAAAAACAAAATCTTTATTTTTCAAATATATAAAATATTTTATTAAATATATCCTTATTATACTCCATTTAAAATGTAAATGAAAAAAAAATCACAACACTTCATGGTGCTGGTAGTCCACATGTACACACAAGTGATGTTATCGTCTTTCAATGGGTTTCAAGGTAAAATTATAAGTATGATATTATAATTTTATAAGGATATATTGGTAATAAATTTAATCTGTAAAATTTAAATCCATCATACTAGATATCCTGAAAATATAGTTGTTGAAAATGAATTGCTTCAATATATGGAGACGGTAAGCTGTACGTATACACGAGCGATACTTTTACTTCCCATTTAATGAGAAATAGGGTGGGTAGTGGTGATTTCATAATCATAATAAAATTTATTTATATTTAGGCTGAAAAATTTTATATTTTATGATAAATACCATATATTTATAGGATTTAATGAAGTAGAAAAGGTGATTGGATAAGGCTATTATATCTTATTTAAAAGTACTACTTTTGATCTCTTATTAAGGATCCCTAGGTGGGTATTTTACAAATTTAAAATGTCGATATAATTTGTCTGAAGAAGTTTATAAGGGATTTTAGAATGGAAAAATTGCGATATAAGTCTCAATGTGGTGTGAATTATTGATTTAGTAGGTGTCCTTTTATAATTGAGGTGAGGGGAACCATTGAAATTTTAATAATATAATTAAATATTATAAATCAATTCTCTTGAAAAATGATAAAAAATTATGAGGATTGAAAGATAAGGTAGTATGGGTTTTATTCCCACCAAAAAAAATTAGACTAGTTAATTGATGTATTAAACATTATATTTCAGTTTCACCCCATAATTAACCAATTTCAAAATTTAAAATAATTATTCATTTTTCACACTTAAAGGATTATAAGTATATACATAATGTAAAAAATGGATCATAAAAGACAAATATATAAATTTTTTGACCATATCTTCTATTTCTTATCCTCTTTAAATATTTATATTAAATTTATACAATTTAAAAAAATATTAATTTGATAAAATATCATCAAGGTGAATTTTGACACTATTCATTTAATTTGGCTTAAAAACATAATTCATAATGTTTAATTTTGAATAAACGCTTTCAAAACCATAAAAAATTTTCATTTCATTAATAAAATTATTTTAATACTATAAATAATTTAAATTATATTACTTTTTATATTTTGAAATCATTTATTATATTTTTTTAATCAAATAAATAATGTATCAGTGTTGAATAAGAAATTTAAAAAATTATAAAATTACTTAAAATAATAAATAAATTTACATAATGAAAATAATAATATTAAACTCAAAATAGACATTTATATTCCTTAATAACTTTCTTTTACCCTTATATATACACATATTATATACTTAAAACTAATAGAGTCACATTTTGTAACATTCTTTAATTTAAATATTATATTTGAGATTTTTATGGAAAAGTGTCCATTAAAAAATTATTTCTATAATAAGAACATATGGGTCTAATTAACATAATAAAATAAGAAAAAATATTAAATATTATGACCTTATAATTTTTAATCTAGACTGACCATATATACATATTACCAAGGTGATAAATATTACTACGATTGCTATTCGTATTGACCAAAAATACAATTAAAATATTTAATAAAATATGAACCTCATAATTCATAATAAATATTTAATTTATTAAAATTCAATTTTTAAATATGAAAAATATTTATTTTTAATTAAGCATGCTATAGAAAACAGAAACTAATTTCTGAAAAAAACACCTTTTAATGAATAAAACTTCAAATATTCTTATCCAATTCCAAAAAAATATTATATGAATGTTAATTTTTTTACTAAATATATAATATATAAATTTATTAAAATAATTTACCAATAGTATATAATTTAATTTATTTAGACTAAAATACATTACTCGCACACCAACAGTTTTTTTTCTGAAAAATATTTATTTTACTTTAAAATGATTTCTTTTTTATATCTAATTCATTGTAAACTAGTCAATTTATTTTATAAATGTTTAAAACGTATAAATTTCATATTTTAGTTATTGTTATTCATAACATCCAATTTAATGTCTAGGTGAAAACTATATAATATATTTCGATTTATTTATACTTAGTGTTGTGTGTTGTGTAAGCTATCACACAAAGTGTTCTTTCAAAATCTCAGTGTGTTAAATTATCCCCCCTAAATAAATTTCATACTTGAAATTTTAATATTTTCATTGTTAGTTTCTTGAAAAATAATTTTTGGAAGGCCCTCAACGTATTAATAGTTAATAAAACTTTTTCCCAGAAAGAGAAAAAGTAATATGCAATAGTCACAATGAATAAAAAACTAGGTTTTTTGATAGGATAAGATTAGTGGGAAGTGAAAATTTGGACATAGAAGAGAAAAACAATATCCAAGTATTAATAAAGAGTGATAAATAACATGGTCTGGAGAATGTTAGAAACCCATAAAAATCATTGATATATGAAAAGACCATCAATTCATTAGAAATGATTGTAACAAGATAACATTTTTGTTTCAATATTATTTTCCTAGTTTTGAATAATTTTATTAAACTTACTACTAACAATATAAATATATATACATAATTTATATCATTTTATTTTGTAATCAAAATATCCTCATTTGGTTTTTCTTTGATCAATTTCCACATCATATATTACTCCAAGAAATGAATATCCCATATATGTTTTTTATTTCTAGACCACTAAGATAGACTTTTAATGGTTCACATAATCCACAAGTGGATAAAAAACTATTTGTAATGTGATCAAACATTAAGTAACATAGTTACCACAATGTAAGATAATATCTAAAATGTATGAACCTTCATATTCAGAAATAATATATTTTATGAAAAAAAATTCAATTACACAAAAGGATCAATAATGATAATTTTAAAAATAAACATCCTGGTATTCCTATTTACCTCAATAACCAAAACATTGAATAATTTTTTAACCTCAAAAGTGATCACATTCTATTTAGCTTATATTATAAAAACATTAATTGCATTCTTCCCAAATAATCTCTTGTTATGACACACATTAAGACTAACGGTCATATATACCTACACCCAAGTGAACATCTCCATGAATATTATTAATCACCATTATATATAAAATATTACGGCTAAATTCATGAAAATATAATAATTCAAATTTAGACAATAACATAAAAGGTAATCCTTAGATTCACCATCAATATCTCCAAAAATAATTCCTTAGCAATGAATCACTTTTCAACCATTAAAACTATATATATCCCACTATCCAATAGACCATAATTAACTAAATATCAAATCATAAACTAACTCAATGGAATATTTAAATCTAAAAGACAATTCATCTTAAAATCCATTGAATGTGTCAAATCACCTCAAAATACCATCACTTATATCCTTAAAAGAGGTGTTAATTACATTAAAACTAAAACCTAGGATGGTATCCAAAAATCAAAATTGAAATACCCATGAAAATTTATATGATCCAAAATCATTATTCCTCAAGTAAAATAACAATATAAAAATGCAAGAAACATCCTCAAAGACTACTTCAATCACTTTTTCATCATATCCCCAAAAAATATCAAGGTCACAAATACTATCACATTTACTTCATCAATATGAATCATTTATTTATATCAGTTAATCATTATCAACTACACATCAATAATATATTATGGGTTATCTTTACATTATTAATGAATTCTTTAAAAATATCACAATGGAATTAAATCACTTTTCATAGTCATTAGTACCATTCAATACATTCTTTCGAATCCTAAAATAAAAAACAATTCAGTAAAATCCATATACATTTAATGAATCTTATTGTAATAATATCATTGAAAATATAATTATATAATCTATATAAAAAATAAATTTAATCATTATAAATCTACTATGGTGATAACATATTGTCACACCCCGACTTTTTTATTAATTTTTTTTATTTAATCCTTAGCTCTGGGTTCTAAAGCCAAGGTCCGAGCCAGATCCTGGTTTAAAATTTTTGTCGTTTAATATTTTTAGCGGGTTTAGATCCTTTATTTGGTCACCGCATGATAGGCGGTAGCCGCACAATCACCCCGGGTGCTTGTGCGGGTGCCGAAGCGGGCTGTGCTGAGGTGCGCAATTTGTGTGCGCCTTTTTTTTAAGTCGTGAGATGAGCGTACGTGTACTTGGTTTCCAGAATTTGATTATTATTTGGATTATGGTTAAAAGGGGGTTTTAATAATAATAATATTATGTTATTATCATTATTATTGGGATTATTATTATTCTTTATATTATTATTATTATTATTAGTTTTATTATTATAAGTATTGTTTTTTATTAGAATGGCAACAAAAAGAAGAAAAAAAAAGAAAAGTGAAACCCTAGATCTACATAAGTCGCACCCCACATTTCCCTCTTCCCCTACCCGCAGCACACCCCCCATTGTGTGAACCCTTCCCCTTCACTGCGAACCACTACCCTACCCTCGATCCACTCCCTCCTCACCAGCGCGCTCCAGCCGCTCCGCCAGACTCCGCACTCACCCCCTTCACCCGTCCCGCACGCTTCCTGTGCAACTCCCCACAGACCATCGCCCAACCCTTGCTGCTAGCTCCTCCGCGCCGCCTTCCCCATACGGCAGCCAGCCTCGCTCCATGCTGCACCCGACCCCCAGCCTTATTGTCCGCGTTTGTCCCTCGCCCTCAAGCCGTCATGCCGGCCCAGCGCCCCAGCCGCTCCCCTTCCCTCTGAGCTCGCCAGGTCTTTCCAGCCACTATTCCCGCGCCCCCAGGCCTTCTTTCCCTGCACCACCACTCTCCAGCCAGAACCCCATCACAACACACACCACAACCTCCCCTGGCCTCTCCAGTCGGCGCCTCGACCTCCCCCTCTTGTAGCGCCCTCCTACCCAGAACTATCCGACCTTCCCGCGCACCATCTATTATCCGGCTTCGCCTCACCCACGACCTCCCTATGCTGCGGGCGCTGCCTCCCCCTTGCCGGAATCTCTCCGTCTGGCCTCTGTGGTGCGACCTGAAACTCCCCCTTGCGGGTACAGCTCCTTTTCCGGTGTTCGTGACCTCTCTGGTGCCCATATCTTCCGGTGGCGAATCGCCATTTGGTAGTAATTTTTCTCCTTCTCAATATGATGTTATTCTACCTCTTAGGATTAATTTTTTTATGGTCGATTCCTATGTTTTGTTTAGGGTTGATCTTAATATCTTTGAGCATTGTGTGTTTGTAGTTTCACATTGGAATTCTAGAACTTTCATTATTCTTGAGTTATGATATCTTTTCTTATTCCTCTTTAAATTAATCATACATTGATTGCTTGAAGTTTTCACCACTAGGGTTTTTAGATATACATTTTTGGTTGTTAAATTAATTATATAATGTGGAAATTTTTGGTTTTCCTTTTTTTGGCTAATCGTTTTATCCATTTAATTGTTTTGACGTGTTTTGTCATTTATTTGGTTTAGTGCAAATTTTAGTTTGTGTTTGATACTTGGTTCCTTGTTTTATGTGAAATAGGTATGTTTTGTTGGAAACCAGATTTGTTCTATTTAATATCTTTTCATGAAATTGTCTAATTAGTTTATTCGTCTTTTCAAGTCATGTGTTTTATATTCAGTTATGTTGGGGATCTGTGGTTTGTCATCAAAGAGGTTTTGAAGGGGGGTTTTGGGTGTGTAAATCTGTGAGTTACCTTTTTGGAAATTGTGTTATAAATTTTTAAGTGGTTTATTAAATAGTTTAGATGGTGCACACTGTGTTTTAAAAACATGTCAAGGAAGTTCCTTTGTGCTGGTTCATTTGAATTTTTTTGAGTCCGCGTTTATGCGTTTTAGTTTTGTGGTTGTTGTAGCGTGTCGGCGAGGAAGACCCGCGGTACTTCGGTCGTTGGCTTGCGCGAGTTTGCGCGTCTGTATGAGGCGTGATGTGCCGTTATCTTTGGACAACGAGTCGAGGTAGGTTCCCCACTACACTTACCTTTAGATTTAGAATTTATTAATTTCTTGTTGTTTTATTAATTTTTAATTAATTAGAAATAATATAATATAATAAATTTTTAAAAGATTATTTGGTGTAAAAAGAGCTGTTTATTTTATAACGAATAGTTGAAACATTTTCTTGGCGAGCAAACACCCATTATTGAAAGAATTCCCATTTGGACTTTAAACATAATTCACGGAATTTCAAATGTACCTCTATTTTTAAAGATAGATGATTTCTTCTAAACAAGTGTTTTGGGTTTTCTTGAGAAATGGAGTTTTGCTTTAAAATTTGTGAAGGGCCGTTTGGCACTTTAATAAAATAAATTATTTTTGAAAACCCACTCAAGGGTGATCTTTGGTGTGCGTTGACTGTGTGAGATGTATTTGATGTTTGTGCATCGTGACTGATTAATTTTCATTGTGGACGCACCCCTTTTTATTGTATGTGTTTACATGGGAACCTGGCATATTGAGTGAATCTTCTAAGAACGATTGTTGTACTACTTTAGATTACACACTAGCTAGTGGCCCCATAGCAGGGGAATATTGAGTTATTAATGCTATGGGGATTGGGCCCCTCGGTTAGTCCATGCAGGGCTATGCCGGGCGTTAGGGCGTTATGACGTCATCGAGTTAGGGAATGCCTTGAGGATGAGTCAGATGTATAGTATGTTCTGGATTTTTCATGATCTCCTTGGTTCGGCCCGTGTTTTTTTTTGTTTTTATTTTTATGTGGTGGACGGTTGAGAGGTCTAGTTCAGTTGCTGGCCCATGTGTACCACTTTTTCCATTTCCCTTGGTGTTTGTTGTGTGTTGTGTGTGATTTTTCCTTTTGACTAACAACTAAATTTTGGATTTCTAAATTGTTCACAAAATGTCTTAAAATGAAATACACCTGTTTAATTCAACATTTAACTTGTTCTAAATTAAAAAGGGCAATGGAATGTTACTTGTTTTAAAAATGGAAGTGTGTGTGTGAAAAACCATATTTTATATAATTTAGTGCAAACTTGGAGTTGATAAATTCTTTGTTTAATGGTATGTGCTTTGGGAATAGAATTATTCGGGCCTACCTACTGAGTTTTAATACTCACGCCTATAGTGTTCTCTTGTTTTTAGTTCTGTTGAAGGTTCCAGCTTCAGTTTTTTACCTTGAGCGATGTTGGTCGTGGTATTGGAGAGTGACCCACAGTGTCACATGGAGTTTTGGTCATGGTCAGGTTAGTAGCGTTGTTGGTAGTTCTTTGTTTATTCGTTTTTGTTCTATTTATTTTCCGCTATTTATTTTATTTTCCTTTGGGCCAAATCATTTCCACCTGCTTAATTTTAATGCCCAGCACTAGTTTCCAGCCCGTGGGGATCGGGAATGCCTCTCGGGCCATGTTGTGGGCCGGCTCGGGTGACTGGTTCAGGGTCGACCCGGGTTGGTTTGTGACAAAATGGTTTCAGAGGTGGCCCTTGTTATTTGGGATGTCTGGTAGATAGAGATTAGGATTGTCAGGACTTGAGAGGTAGGTACAAGAAGGACGTCATGAACCCTCGTCCCTTCTACACCACGAGTCTCCAGGGATAGTTCATAAATTGAGTCATTTTTTCGTTCTATTTTGTTTTGGATTTAGGGATGACAACGGAGGTAAACCGATGTTACATCGTGATATCACATAGAGTAGTGAACCATGTGGAGTCCGGGTACACAGTTTGAATTCCTCCTAGTTGTTGACGCTTACATGGGGCATGGACCACTACCATGTCTCCAGGTTAAGTGTGACCGCAAGTCCTTCACTCCGATGGTTTGATGCAAGTTGAGTGTCATTTTCATTCAGGTTGGTGTAAGTGCATTTTTGGAAATGAAAAAAAAAATTGTTTTTTTAAAATGGGACTGATTTCTTTTAAATGAATTTAAATTTATGAAATGGATTTTAAAAATGAAAGCCTTTGATTTGGAAAACCGTTGTTTTCATGGAAAGTGGTTGATAATGGTTTGGAGTGAATCCTTGGGTACTCATTATGAACATTTTCACATGTGAGAGGATGTGTGGAAAGTGTGTGTTCGTGTGTATGAATGAAAGTGGATGAATACATGTGCAACATCTCACTGGATTACCGGGGCTTATTTGAAATTAAAGGATTGACCTTGCTTTCTAAATTGGATTTTAAAAAGGAAAATGGTTTTGGAAAGTGATTTTGGCTTGAAAAGTGGATTTGGTATTTGGAAAGTGGTCTTGAAAGAAAGCGGTTTAAAAAAAAAGGGATAGTTTTGGAATCTAAAATGGAACGAAAATTCTGGAAGAGGAATTTTTGAGTTGTGTTTTTATTTTCTTGTTTATTTTGAGCTGTTGTTTTAGATGATGGTGTTTTATTTGATGTTTCTTTGATTGATATCAGTTTTGGATTGGGGTTATATATGTTTTTCAGAAATGGCGCCCAGAAAGGTCCCCAGAGTTTTGATGAGTCATGCCTGGTTTTTAGCCTTTCTCAGACGTTGTCTGTCCTTCATGGTGATTGGAGTCTATTAGAGACAGTGGAGTGGCTTGAAGAGGTCGAGCACGTCATCAGGGTATTGGGAACTCCCGAAGCTGTTAGAGTGCATGTTGATTTGGGTCTGTTTGAAGGTCTAGCTCTGGACGAGTAAGAGTTGTTCGCCCCGCCATTACTGCAAGTCGGGATGATGAGGTATGTCTTTAAATCCATCTTCGTTCAAAGGTTTATACTCATGGAGGTGAAGATGAAGAAAATAGAAGAGATCATGTGTGTTCAACATGGCCAGCAGACAGTGAAAGCGTATGTTGACCATTTCAAGGATCTGGTTTCTCTTTTTCTGGGGGTAGTGTCACAAGACTGGATGAAGACTTATCCCTTAATCAGGGGTCCTTGACCAAAGATCAAAGCGTGAGTCCTCCCTTTTTGGGAGCATAACTTTTGAGAAGTTGGTGCATGAGGTTTTCTTAGATGTGTTGGTCCCCGGAGTGCAAACGGTTTACAATCCACCATATCCAGTAGCTCGTGAAGGTCCCCCATCTGGCGAGCAGAGTGTGTTAGAGGGATATGTTTCTAAAGAGTCCTCTGTAGTGGTTCTAGTTTCCAGTTTTTCAGACTGTTCAGTGGTGTGCCACCAGTGTGGCCGGTTCGGGCACGTGAAGACGTCATGTCGCATCCCTCCGAAGACGTGTCATCGTTGCAGATGTCTAGGTCATCTAGAGAAGCTTTGCAGAATGCGTCGCCTGAAGATGATGTTGTGAATGAGAGATTCCGTTGCACGACTATGAGGCAAAAGATGCTTCAACCATCAGAACCCCAGCCACAGGTCTTGGGGTGAAGCTCACGCGCAGTCAGGATTTTCCAGGGGTGTGAACCCTTGGCCCAGGTTTTGTGTTCCGTGTTGGCGAGGGAACATTTAAAGTATTTTCACACTTTCTTTTTCTATTATTAAAGTTTTTACGTCGTTGTAAGTTCATTTCTTCATCGTGGAGTTATAATAGACATGTTCTATTGTAATCCAACAGTTTTGTTTATCATATTATGGTTTTCTGAATCATGTGTTTTCTTAAATGTATGTTTGACCCTTGTATATGTTGTTCTTGGTTTGGTGGAATTTGTTTGGAGATGTAAGTGCCTATGGAGGAGTCAAGGCTTGTGGTTATACTCGAGTTCACTATTTGGGGTTATGTACTTCTCAGAGGTTTTTCTCCTAGTGTTGGGAGTGTTTGTTCTAGGTCGATAGATCTAGGTTTTAGTGGAGGCGTTGTTCGCTCGTGCTTTAGAACATAGTTTGGATCGGTTGGGAGTTCCCTTATCGACCCCACTTTCCGAGGTAGTATGTTTGAGTGTTAAAATTTCCGCACTCTTTGAGCTCTTGTGGTGGGTAGAACCCTCCCGTGTTCTCCTGCTCTCTTGTATTGTAGTTTCTTTTTGTCTTAGTAGGGCATGGACTCTTGTTATGTCTATTGTTTAGTCGGATGACTTTCTGGGGGCAGAAAGTGTTTGTGGTGGGGAGAATTGTCAAACCACGACTTTTTTATTAATTTTTATTTATTTAATCCTTGGATTCGGGTTCTCGCGCCATGGTCCGGGCTATATCCTAGTTTAAAATTTTTGTCGTTTAATATTTTTAGTGAGTTTAGATCCTGTGCGCGGTCACCGCACGATAGGCGGTAGCCGCACAATTTCCCCAGGTGCTTGTGCGGGTGCCGAAGCGGGCTGCGCTAAGGTGCGCAATTTGCATGCACATTTTTTTAAGTCGTGAGATGAGCGTACGGGTACCTGGTTTCCAGAATTTGATAATTAGTTGGATTATGGTTAAAAAAGGGGTTTTAATAATAATAATATTATGTTATTATCATTATTATTGGGATTATTATTATTCTTTATATTATTGTTATTATTATTATTATTAGTTCTATTATTATAACTTTTGTTATATTATTAAAATGGAAAAATAAAAGAAGAAGAAAAAAAGAAATGTGAAACCCTAGATCTACCAAAGCCGCACCCCACATTCCCCTCTTCCCCCACCCGCGACGGACCCCCCACTCTGCGAACCCTTCCCCTTCATTGTGAACTGCCGCCCTGCCCTTGCTCTACTCCCTCCTTACCAGCGCGCTCCAGCCGCTCCGCCAGACTCCGCACTCGCCCCCTTCACCCGTCCTACATGCTGCCTGCGCAACTCCCCACAGACCCTCGCCCTGCCCTTGCTGCAAGCTCTTCCACGCTGCCTTCCCCGTCCGGCCACCAGCCTTGCTCCGCGCTGCACCCGACCCCCAGCTTTATTGTTCGCCATTGTCCCTCGCCCTCAAGTCGTCGCGTCGGCCCAGCACCCCAGTCGCACCCTTACCCTCCGAGCTTTCTAAGTATTGCCAGCCGCTCTTCCCACGCCCCCTGGCCTGCTTTCCCTGCACCACCACTCTCTGGCCAGAACCCCGTCACAACACACACAACCGACTCCACTGGCCTCTCCAGTCGGTGCCTCGACCTCCCCCTCTTGCAGCGCCCTCCTACCCAGAATTGTTTGACCTTCCCGTGCACCATCTATTATCCGGCATCGTGACACCCGCGACCTCCCCCTACTGCGGGCGCCACCTCCCCCTTGCCAGAATCTCTCCGGCCGACCTCCATGGTGCGACCCGAAACCCCCCCTTGCAGGTATGACTCCTTTTCTGGTGACCATGACCTCGCTGGTTCCCATCTCTTCCAGCGGAGAATCCCCATTCGGTAGTTATTTTTCTCTATCTCTATTTGATGTTATTATACCTCTTAGGATTCATTTGTTTATGGTCGATTCCTATGTTTTTCTTAGGTTTGATCTTAATATAATTCAACGTTGTGTGTTTGTAGTTTCACATCATAATTCCAGAAGTTTCATTATTCTTGAGGTAGGATCTCTTTGCTTATTCGTCTTTAAATTATGTTTACAATGATTACTTGAAGTTCACACCACTAAGGTTTTTAGATACGCATTTTTGGTTGTTAAATTAATTATATAATGTAGAAATTGTTGTTTTTCCTTTGTTTGGCTAATCGTTTTATCCGTTTAATTGTTTTGACGTGTTTTGTCATTTATTTGATTTTGTGCAAATTTTAGTTTGTGTTTGATACTTGGTGCCTTGTTTTATGCGAAATAGATATGTTTTGTTGGAAAGTAGATTTTTTCTATTTAATATCATTTCATTAAATTATGTAATTAGTTTATTCAACTTTTCAAGTCATATGTTTTAATGTTCGGTTATGTTGGGGATATGTGGTTGGTCGTCAAAGAGGTTTTGAAGGGGGTTTTTGGGTGTCTAAAGCTGTGAGTTACCTTTTAGAAATTGTGTTATAAATTATTATGTGGTTTATTAAATAGTGCAGATGGTGCGCACTGTGTTTTAAAAACATATCGAGGCAGTTCCTTTGTGCTGGTTCATTTGAATTGTTTTGAGTCCACATTTATGCGTTTTAGATTTGTGGTTGTTGCAGCGTGTCGGCGAGGAAGACCCACGGTACTTCGGTCGTCGGCTTGCGTGAGTTTTTGTGTCTATGAGAGGCGTGACACGCCATTATGTTTGGAAAACGAGTCAAGGTTTGTCCCCCACTGCACTTACCTTTAGATTTATAATTTATTAATTACTTGTTGTTTTATTAATTTTTAATGAATTACAAATAAAATAAGATAATAATTTTTTAAATGATTATTTGGTGTAAAAAGAGTCGTTTATTTTATACCGAATAGTTGTAACATTTTCTTGGCGAGCGGACACCCAGTATTGAAAGAATTCTCATTTGGCCTTTAAACATAATTCATTGAATTTCAAATGTACTTCTAGTTTTTAAGATAGATGATTTCTTCTAAACAAGTGTTTTTGGTTTTCTTGAGAAATGGAGTTTTGCTTTAAAATTTCGGAAGGCCGGTTTGGCACTTTAATAAAATAAATTATTTTGGAAAACCCACTCAGGGGTGATCTTTGGTGTGCGTTGATTGAGTGATATGTATTTGATGTTTGTGCATCGTGACTGATTGATTTTCATTGTGAAAACACCCCTTTTTATTGTTTGTGTTAACATGGGAACCTGGCATATTGAGTGAATCTTCTAAGAACGATTACTGCATTAGTTTAGATTACGCACTGGCTAGTGTTCCCATTACAGGGGAATATTGAGTTATTGCTGCTATGGGGATTGGGCCCATCGGTTAGGCCATGCAGGGCTATGTCGGGCGTTAGGGAATTATGACGTCATCGAGTTAGGGAATGCCTTCAGGATGAGTCAAATGTATAGTATGTTCTGGATTGTTCATGATCTCCTAGGTTTGACCTGTGTTTATTTTTGTGTTTATTTGTATGTGGTGGACGGTTGAGGGGTCTAGTTCAGTTGCTGACCCATGTGTGCCACTTTTTCCAATTCCCTTGGTGTTTTTTGTGTATTGTGTGTGATTTTTTACTTTTCACTAACAACTAATGTTTGGGTTTTTAAAATGTTCACAAAATATCTTAAAATGCAATGCACCTATTTCATTCAACATTTAACTTGTTCTAAATTAAAAAGGCCAATGGACTATTACTTGTTTTAAAAATGAAAGTGTGTGTGTGAAAACCCATATTTTATATAATTTAGTGAAGAAATGGAGTTGATAAATTCTTTGTTTAATAGTATGTGCTTTGGGAATAGAATTAGTCGGGCCTACCTACTGTGTTTTAATAATCATGCCTATAGTGTTCTCTTGTTTTTAGTTCTGTTGCAGGTTCTAGCTTCAGTTGTTTAACTTGAGCGACGTTGGTCGTGGTATTGGAGAGTGACCCATAGGGTCACATGGAGTTTTGGTCATTGTCAGGTTAGTAGCATTTTTGGTTGTTCATTGTTTATTCATTTTTGTTCTATCTATTTTCCACTATTTAGTTTATTTTTCTGTGGGACAAATCGTTCCCACCTGCTTAATTTTGATGCCTAACACTAGTTTCCAGCCCGTTGGGATCCAGAACGCCCCTCGGGCCATGTCACGGGCTGGCTTGGGTGACCGTTTGAGGGTCGACCCAGGTTGGTTCGTGATACATATTCTTTCCCTTAATCCCATAGCTTCTTTTGAGTTTTTTCCCATGATGCTTTAAGAAATCATTTCCGTAGTGACCCATATACTTATATATGAAACAATGAATACTTCAAGTTTCTTTTTTTACATTGAATTCACAATTTTTATGGATTTCTTTCCATAAATGATGCAAAATATGATTCCCTTCAAGAATTTATCGGGTATTTCCATCCAAAATTATCACATATGGGAAAATACTTCTTTCTCTCATTCCCCTTATCAATATTTTCTCTTTCATACACTTATTTTATTTCTTTCATTCAAAATCATAATATTGGGATAATTACTTTTCTATCCTAAAGGAACATAATACAATATACTCATATGATTATAATGTTTATAAGACTAGTGATCTCTAAAGGATTTGATTATTCCAATCTATAAAATGTTTAATATTTATCTTTGGATTTTTTATGTTTTTTAATAATGCCTTATTAATATTTTAAAGTTAGTATCATACATAGAAAATCATTTCCTCACCCTATTGACATAGGCTCAATAATTTTATCTCCATATATGATTATTTTTCACCAGAAAAATATTTATCCAAGAACATTTCATTAAAATCCTTCCATTACATTATCGTTATTTTCTATCCAGGTTTATTGTTTTGAATCAATAACCACCATCGATCCACATTCCCATAGATATGATAAAATACCATTTAATCATTCTCTATTTCATTTCTCTCTAATGTGATAAAAATATTCTCTAAGGAACTTATCAATGGCTCAACTAAAAATGGATTTTTAGTCCCAATGAATGATGGATATTGCTGATTCCTGAAGAACTCTAACATTGTCACACCACATTTTTTATCAATATGTTGCACCATGTATTAAAGGTTATTAATCTTAACCTAAGTAAGATACCATAATATAGTTATAATTTGTTTATATCCAACCACAAATTTAGCTCCAGCTTCATTATCTTACCTATGAGGTAAATACTTACATTGATTAGGTGTGTTGATATGGTTTCCCTTACATCCACTAGAAACCATTTTTATATAATTACGTACACTATATCATATCATAACAATATGAACCATAATGTAAAATTTAAAAACTAGTGAAATAGTAAACAAAAAATGAAAATTAATGTATAAAAAATCACAAAATCAAAATCGTGGTTTATTTGGGAATATTCTCAATGTCAGTCATAGGGCTATGTTCCATAATCTAAGGTTTCCTAAATCTAGTTCCCTTGGTTTCATCAAAACATTCTCTGATTCCAACTACAAATACCCTAACAACTATAACCTGGGGGGTGTTTATATTAACAGATTGGCATTAGATACAAGCAATCATTGTCTGATAGACCAAATATTTTATTAGTCTCAGTAAACTGGATACATACATGAATCTCACATAACTTTTATAAAAATTACATACGTAATATATTGAATATAAAAATTATACATCATTGATCTCATTCAATGATTCCTTCTTCATATCCTGCTGATAAGGAAGAAATTATGGGTGCGATCAGATACTTTGTAAGGGTTACATATGATAGATGTTAATAATTAATGAATAATATGTAAATAATAAATGATGATTAAATGATATCATATAAATAATCAAATGATATAGAAAGTTAACCATGGTTATCACAAAAAAATTTTAAAATGAAATATAAATCAATATCTAATTTCATTTTGATATAGCGCATAATGTTGGACATCTAAAAATTACTATTGAGGACTGGGGATAATGTTGAGTCAATAAATATTCCTTATAACTTATCCATTCCCCTATTTTTTGAAAATCAAAAACATATTTTCTGAAGTAAACTTATATTTCTTTAAGGATGATTTTCTTAAGGAATATTTTCCTTTCTCGAAGAATATATTTACCCTTACCTAGGTTTTCAATATCTTACTAAATGTCTTCTCAAAACCAAGTTTAACCATTTTTTACAAAATAAAAATTTGAATCATTATCAAAACCCTCAGAATCTTATAATTTCTTGGATATCAACTCATTATGAAATTCAGACACCAAATTCTCTAAAATTAAGACTCAAAATTATCTAGAATTTTGAATCTGAATTCTCTGAAATTTAGACTCCGGATTTTCTAAAACATAGAATCTGAATTCTTTAAATTTCAGGCATCGGATTATTTGAAATTCAGACTCTAAATTCTCAAAAATTTAGACACTAAATTTTCTGAAATTCTGAATCCGAATTCCTCATAATTCAGACTCTGAATTCCTCAAAATCGAGACTTAGAATTCCTTATAATTAAAAGTTTAATATTCTTGAAATTCAGACTCCAAATTCATAACAATTAAGACTCTAAATTCCTTTTTATTTTATACATAAAAATCTATAAAACTAAGACTCCTAATTCATAGAAAAACAAAATTTGAATATCCATTATTTTATAAAATCAGATTGATTAAATGTTTAGACTCTGAATTCGATCTTCCCCTAGATTACAGATATTATGTTTTGATTAATCTACTTAATTTTCCCTAAAAATGCTTTTGTAACTATAAAATGATGTCATACAATTTGTTTCTAACCATTGGTCAAGTGACATATGTATAGGTCCCTCTAGGATTCAGGTAAAAATATGACTGTTGGTGGTGGGAGCCGATCGTTAATGTTTTTCATATAAATAGGATCTCCTTTGAATGAGCTCGATATTGATCAATCCATCAACCAACCTATGATCCTAGATATTACAAGATGTAAAGTGATCTCTAGAGAGAGAATGAATCTCGTTCCATGTGCATTTTTTGAACACCTAGTTCAACCATGAACATCTTGTTCATCTTTATTCGTACAACACCAATTGTAGCTGTATACAAATAAGGGCTTATAGGGATTGCAAGAAAAATTTAATGACTACCTTAAAAATCGATGTATGGTAGGGATAGAAATATAGATTATGATATTCCTATGGAGTGTTACCCAAGTGTGGGTAAGACATACTTTCTTGAAATTATAAATCAAGGGATCTTTATCCATGGTTGTGGGATACCAAAATCTTTGAGTTAAATGATTTCCTACTTTTTACTTTTTCTTGTTTCTTGTTTTATTTCTATTGTATTTTTATTAAAAAAGAAATTATAACTTTCTTATACTCTCTTATAATTTTACTTACTCTAATAAATAAGATTCTATACTCTTTAAGGTAGAATCATTCTCTTAGAAAATTGTTATTAGGTTTGTTTTTTGGGTTCATCATTGCAGTCCCTATGAAAGTCTTTTTCTTAGTTAATGATAAAATAGGGTTTGTGAGTTTACCTTGTTTAACATTGTTAAACATATATTTTCTTATGTTTAAAAAAAGAATGTTTTTAAAATTATTATTCACCCCCTCTTGTAATTGGGAATCTACATATACTATTTTGATCCTACAATTGGTATCAGAGGAGGTATCTAAATACTAATACTTATTTATATGTTTATTTTTCTCATGTTTTCCTTGTTAAAATTCTTCTTTTGTAACATTTCTAGTTGAAGTTTTACTTAATGATTTTTATCTTTGTTTTTAAACATTTACTATTAACATGTTTGTGGAAAAATATTTTCTTATAGTATGATAGGTATAAATGTTGGTTCAATTAAAAACATAAACCCTACCAGAACACCAATGTTGGATGGTAATGATTATTAATACTAGAGAGATAGAATTAAGTCCTTTCGATTAACAATATAGTAGAATATTTTGTTATGATTACTGGAGATTTAAAAATTCTAGACAAAGAATTCAAAACCATCACCAACCAAGAGAAACAAGAATATCAACCAAATTACATGGTACAAAATACATTCTTGTGTTCAATGACTGGGAATATATATAGTCAAATCTCTTCTTTTGAAGTTTCCAACTGCATCTGGAAGAAACATGAAGTTACACATTTTTGGGACTTCTAAAGTGATAGAAACTAGAAGACCTATGTTAAGAGATTAATATCATGGATTCTTATTTCTTTTCAGAGAACCTGTTTCCAAAGTACAAAAATGATTTATTAACATTGTCAACAATATTCAATCTATGAGAGAGAAAGGTATTAATGATGATGTTATTGTAAATAAAATAATTGACATCATACCCAATGAGTGGGAATCAAAAATAAAATCTATTTATGAAAACTGAAAAGTATCTAAAGTTACTCTTAATGAGTTATTTGGAAGTCTTCTTCAACCTAAAACTAGAATGAAGATATATTTTGATTTCCAAAAAAAAAAATAATGGTACTGAAAGTGTATCTTTCACTACTACATCTAATGTCAATACTCTAGAAAGGGTAACAAGATCAGAAGCCAAGAAAGGTGTTGTTATATCGAATTCATGAAATAGTGATCAGTCTGAGAATGAATTATCTAATCTTGATTAAAGGGTGAACAAGATTGTGGGAAAGAATGATTTTTAGTAAAGGTATAAGAAGATATATAGAAAGGAAAAGAATGATTCTTGAAGTAACCAATTATGAATATAAAAGGGATGTACATATCAGACCATATTGTCCTATGCTTAAGAAAAAAGAAAAGAAGGAAAATCATTCAGTGAAAAAAAAGAAATATATAAAATATAATACTAAGAATGTCCTAAAATAAAATGACACATAGAGTGACAGTGGTGGTGATTATTCATATGAATCTATAGATTATGTGTCTTCTGGTCAAAATAATATTGGTCTTATATCCTGAGAACCTATTGAAAATTGTTGTCTTATGGGTACGGTACACAAAGCTGAATCCTTAACCAATATTTCCATAAAGGATAATAATTTTCCAAATGAATAATATTATGAATCTTCAGATTATGAATATTCCTCATCAAAAGACAATACCTAGACTTTATTTAAAGAAGTTTATAGATTTTATAAACTACTTGAGAATGAAAATTGTAAGATAAAAAAGATATTAGAGAAATAAAATTCTAGAATTTCTATTTTCATTAAAAAATTAACAGATATTTGTAATGATCTTTATCATAAAATTGTGGACTTTGAAAGTGATTCTAAAAACATTATGAAATTTAATTTTGAGAAGGATAAATTTTTTATGGATCTTCAAAGTATTATTTCTACGAGAAATATTTTATATAATAAATCAGGTTCTAAAACTAATGACTTCGAGGATAAGAATTTAGTCATCATAATAAAATCCAAAATATTTTCCTTAAATAAACTTTTAACAAATTATACTTCTGGAAGGAAGAAATTTGATAAAATTTATTCTCAAATTATTCATCTTATAAATAGTTTAGGAATTGGTTATACTTACTGAAAACCAATTTTCAGTAATAATTTTTTTATTCCCCAACATGGTCCCTTTTTCACTAAGTGTTAAGTAGTGGACATTGGGAAAGAAATAGTTCTTAAAATAAAAACCAATCATTAGGTTTTCATAAAGTTATTTTTCTAAGTAAATGAGTATTCTTATGATATCACATTATGAATGTTTTGGATCCAAGAAATTTTTGATTCCAACAATCTAACTCTTCCATTTTCTAGAAAATAATGAAAGTACCAACTACAATACATGGGATATGGATAGTGGATGTTCTAGCATATGACTGGTAACAAAAACTTCTTTGAAAATATTATCAATATGAAAGGATGAAAATTAAATCTTGGAGATAATGCTCAGAGAGAAATATTTGGTATAGGTAACTTTTTTCTTCTTGAAGAAACATTAATTTAAAATTTTTTATTTGTTAAAGGTATTAAGCACAACCTTATTATAATAATTAAATTATCTGATAAAGGTTACCTCATTTATTTTAGGAATGATAAATGCTTAGTACATAATTCCAAGGAAGAGTTTATTCTTTTTTCTAATAGGCATGTGAATGTTTATACACTTAAATTAGAAGACCTTAGAAGCTAAGAGCTACCTTTACTTAGTGAAATGAAAGTTTAATCATTGTTATGGAAGATAATACAAGGACATTGTATCATTAAGAACCAATGATACTCTCCATGAGAATACTTGTCAAGGATATACAAGATCTTATAATTTATTCTTCTAATTTTTATGATCCTTGTCAATATGGAAAACAACATTAATCAACTTGTAAATCAGTCATCAGAGTCTCATCTTCTGATGCATTATAATTAGTGCATATGGATCTTTTTGGTCCAACACAAACATTAAGTATTTGAGGAAAATATTATGTATTTTTTTAGTTGATGATTACACTAGATTTACATGTGTCAATTTTCTAAAAAATAAATATGAACCATTATCATATATCAAAACATTTAGATCCCATGATAAAAATGAGAAAAACCTCCCATTTAAAACTATTCATAGTGATCATGGAAGAGAATTTCAAGATTCATATTTTGAAACTTTTTGTAGTAAGAAAGGAATTACTCATAAATTTTCTACTCTAAGAACTCCTCAACATGAATGGTGTTGTTTAAAGAAGAAATCATATTCTTCTAGAGATAACTTGAACCTTGTTGAGTGATTTTTCTATTGCTAAACAATTTCAATATGAACTTGTTAGTACATCAGGTTATACTATAAATTATGTTTTAATAAGACCTTTTCTTAACAAAATACCTTATGAATTGTGGATTCATAGAAATCCAAGACATTATTAATTCAATTTATTTGGATGAAATGTTTTTATTTTGAATACTAAATATAAATTACATAAATTATCACCCCAGTACAATGAAGAACTTTTTCTAGGCTATTCTTCTACTTATAAGGCTTATAGAGTTTTTAACAATAATACGTGTACTGTTGAAAAAATAGTGCATGTTAAATTTGATGAAACTGATCCATTTTTTAAAACAACTCCAATCTATATCCCTGAATGTGTTTTCAAAAACTTATTACCACCTTTGATAGATGATTCTTTAAATAAGGATATTGTTCTAGAAAATATTTCTGAAGCATTTACCCAAAAAGACATTCTACCACATTTTGATGAATATGTTTTACAAAACCCAAATCAGTTGTCTCTTAAGAATCATCCCAATGATAGTATCATTAGTGATGTAAATCAACCTATAAGGACACAGAGTTCTTCAATAAATGAAGAATAAAATCTATAATTCCTTTCCCAATTAGAACTAAAAATCAATGATGAAGATTTTGGTATTGATGATTTGATAGAATCCTTGCAAGATGAGTTAAATGAATTTGAAACGAAAAATGTCTGAAAATTGGCTAAAAGACCTATGGAAATATCAATAATTGGAGTAAAATGGGTCTTAGAAATAAATGTGATGAAAATGGAATCATAGTTTGAAATAAATCTCAGATTAGTTGCAAAATGCTATAATCAACAAGAATGAATAGACTATGAAGAAACCTATGCTCCAGTAGCTAAACTTGAATCTATTCATATTTTACTTTCCATTGTAGTATTATTTAATCTTAAACATTTTCAAATGGATGTGAATTGTGATTTACATAAAGGATATGTTCAAGAGGAAGTCTATATTGAACAATCCCATAGAGCCTGGTATGATATGCTTACAAGATTATTGTTACAAAACCACTATGCTAAGGGAATTGTGGATCTAACTCTTTCTATAAATAAATATAATAAAATGTTCTAATTTTTTAAATTTATCATCATTACATCATATTCGGGTCAACTCAGTAGTAATTAATTGATTCGTTTGAAAATCTCATGAAATCTGAGTTTGAAATGAGTATGATGGGTGAGTTAACATTTTTCCTAATTTTTCAAATTTCTAAAAAACTAGAAGGAACATATATATCACAACATGATTATATTAAATATATTCTTCAAAATTATTGATGTGAAATCAATAAAAGTATAAGCACTCTAATCAGTACCTCATATTTACTTGATCTTGAGGATGCTAGGAAACCAGTAGATCAAACATATTTTAGAGATATGATTGGATGTTTATTATATTTAACGGCCATTTTTCTGACATAATGTTTTCAGTATTATTATGTTAAAGATATCAATATAATCCATATGATTATCATTTGAAATAATTGAAATGAATTTTTCACTATTTAAAGTGAAACATGGATTTAAGAATTTTCTATACATCTAGAAATGATTTTGTTTTAATTTTTTTTTCATATGATGATTCATTTGGATGTAGAATGGATAGAAAAAATACATTTGGAACATATTATTTCTTAGGAGATTAATTAGTTTATTGGTATTGTAAGACGAAACACTCATGTTCACTTTCCACTTCCAAAGCTGAAGATATAGCAGCTAGAAGTTGTTATGCTCAAGTGTTGTGGATGAAACACACGCTCACAGACTATGGAATAAGTTTTACCAAAACACATTTATTATGTTATAATACAAGTGCCATTTCCTTAAGAAAAAACCCTAAACATCACTCTCTATAAAAACATAAAGATATTAGGCACAACATTCTTAGTGATCACACACTCAAAAGAGATATTATTTTACAATTTATCATAATGCTAGATCAACTTGATGAAATTCTAACAAAATCATTACCCTCTAATAGATTTTAATACATTAAATAGATTTTAGGAAGGATAGCCATAAGGTAATCTCCCATATTATCTTTTTTTTTGAAATATACCTTCTAACATTAATAAACTCTTTTTTCATAGGGGGTGTAAATTTATTGTTTAACTTAATTATTTTTTTTCCTTAATCAAAATTTTTTTCGTACCAAATTTTTTTCTGTCAAAAAATATATTTTAAAAATAAAATTTTTAGGACCTAAAATTTATATTACCTAATATAATTTCATAGAATCAAATGTTATTAAAAAAGAACACTTTTCACTACTGATTTTTTTTGGAAATCCAGAAGGTTTGTTTACTTTCTTAAATCTTTATAATTGATTTTTTTTTATTTGGGATGTTTTTATTATGTTTTAAGAAATATCTTTCAGATTCACATTTCATAAATCCTATTTTCCCTTATAAACTAAAAATAATGAACTTACAAAATAAGTTTTTTCAAGTCATCTCAACCGTCAGATCATATCGTTCTTATTTCAATCATTGGATCAAATTAGTAATACGAATTGTCACCTTGAATCCTATATAATGTCCCCCAAATACATGTCCCAAATAATTTTTCAAGAATTACTTCACGAAAGCTCTGCTCCTCTTCAAAAATTTCGTTCTGTTTTCTATGTTTTCTAACCCTTTGGATGTCGCTGGAAGCTTCCTAGTAGAAACAAATGTCTTCAACAAAGGGAATCAAGGATTGAAAAATATATAGGGAAATGTTGGTTGATCTAAAATTCATTTCCAGTTATAATTTATTTATTTTGGAAAATATCAAGCTAAATAATTTTGAGAGATTTTTTGTTTTTAAGGAAAAGATTTAGGATCTGGTGTTTTTTGACATACTTATATAATTCTATAATATAGTATGTTTTTATGAGGATGGTGGAAGGGAAAAGTTTTCATTCAAGAGTTACAGGAAAACCTATTATAAATATTTTAATATCACAAAAAATATTCTTGGAATTCTATATAAAGGTGAGGAAATTTTTGGCTCTCACATAATTCTAGATCAGTCAGAATATTTTGAGAAGGAAAGAGAAATTGAGTGCCTTGGAATAAAAGGAGTAAATTCACCTATGATCAAACACCATTCCACAAATTTCATGATTTTAGCTTATTCGGTACATGGGATTCTTTATTCCAAGAAATGGTGACAGAGAATCTTTAAAGAAAAGTGATATATTTATATTAGGATTTTTGGTTAACCTGATAAAGGTAAATCTTTTGAAGTACATCCTCCTAAAAATAGCCGACATTAATAATAGAATTCTCAAGTCTCATATTATCATGTATCCAACATTCTGGTCGAAGATCATAGTTCTTTTCATATAATCCTAAAAAATTACCTATAGTTATACACCAAAACCCTTCAACATCATTTTTCTTAGTGTTGTTAATTTGAAGAGGATGAAAATTAGTTTCAACAACAAATCCAAAAAAAATTATGATATTCCCGATAGTGAAGAACATGATTTATTTATGAATGTGGAAGTAGGAGAAACATAAAAAAAATCTTAGAAGAAAATAAAAGAGAAGGAACTAGAAACCAAAGAAAAATATACAGTTCATGAAAGCCCGTAAGCACTACCAATGATGAAAAAGAAAAAACATTCCCTAATAATGTTTTAGAAAAGAAGAGGGAATTGAAAAAGAACAAGAAATAAAAACATCCAAGATTTAGGTAGATCCTATTAAGGCATAGGACTCGAAAATTCAATATACTGTTGATCTTGAAATAATATTAAAATAGAAGAAGTTGAGAAAGAAAATGACAGAAGCTCAAATTGTCCAAGACATACTCAAAGATTCCGAAAATGCCTCTGAACAGATTCCGGTACCAGAATCTTTTCTCCAGGAACCAGTACTTGAAAAAACATGGGAAATAAAATTCCAATTTTGGAACCGGTTGTGGAAGAAGAGATGGTCATGAAGATAAATTAGGAGAAGGTCCAGAGGAATAAAGAGACAAAAGTGAAGATGTGATTAAGCAAGTGGAAGAATACCATGAGAAGGAAAGTCTATCAGATAAGCTATTAATCCAAAAATCCAAGGTTGATTCAACAAAAATTATTTCATTGGGAAAGGATGATGATGTACTGGAAGAGGCTAATGAACCTTCTAATTATGATAGTAGAAAAAACGATTTCATCCATCCTAATTATGCTGAAGTATATGCTGAGATGGAATAGGTTGACGAAGATAAGATAGTCCAACTCTCTAAAAGTCGTCATGAGTATCCAAGGTCTGAGAAGGTTATTTCAAATATTGATAAAGGAAAATAGGTTGTATTTAATATAACTGAAAAGCCTTTAGAAAATAACAATAATAAGGATTCTGGTGGTTCATCCAAGACAAAAGATGAAGAGCTATAAAAATTATCCTCTCCTGTAAGGGAATCAGATTCTGAATCCTCGTCTTTGATGGTTTGGGATTTTGTTGTTTCGTCTTTGAAGATGTTAGTAAACACAATACCATTGATCCCTAGTACTGATTCAATATGTCAGTTTATTCAACATTCATTCAATTCAAAGTCAGATTCATTAAGCATGATCATGGAAAACATTATCAAGATTAAGTCCTAATTAAAAACTTTTCATATTTCTTATGATGCTCATATGTGATCATGTAAGTAAATAAAAAAATTGTCTAAAAGAACTGTTGAAGTCATTAGAATCATTGATGACTTCCATGATTCAGTAAAATATTCCATTGATAAGTTAGATGATAGAATCAAAAACAATTTTACATGTTTTTCAGAAATGGTGATTCTTGAGAAAGTCACCCAGAAGAAAGAGGATTATGATCCGAATGGGAATCTAAATTTAGTTTCATTAAATTTGAAGAGAGAAAGGGAACTCAGGGAAGAGTTGCAAGAAAAATTCAATCAGAAAGAAGTAGTAAAGTCTCAGGAAAGAGTCCTTAAGTCTCAAGATAAAAAATTCAATTCTATGGAAAAAAACACTCTGATTTATATGAAATTAAGACTCCAAAATCTCTAAAATTTAGACTCTGAATTCCTTAGAATTCAGACTCCGAATTCCTTCAAATTCATACTCTAAATTCCTCGGAATTTAGACTCTGAATTCCTCAGAATTCAGACTCCAAAATCTACAGAATCCAGACTCTGAATTATTAGATAACCAAATCTAAATATCCATTATTTTTTATAATGAACTTTTTTATATATTTAGACTCTGAATTCTACTTTTCCCTAGATTCTGGATATTATGTTTTGGTCAAGCTATTCCATTTTCCCTACACATGATTTTGTAACTATAAAACAATTTTAGACAATTGTTTTTATAACTAACCATTGGTGAAGTGACTCACATACAAATCCCTCTAAAATTAAAGAAAAAACGTGACTATCAGAGGAGGGAGCTAATCGTTTAGGTTTTTCCTATAAATAGGAGATCATTTGAATGGGATAGATATTAATAAATCCATCAATTTACTAATGACCCTAGAGATTACATGTTGTGAAGTGATTTCTAGGGAGAGAAACACCCTCATGCCTTGTGAATTTTATTAACACCATGTTCAACTATGAACATATGGTTCTGCTTGATTCGTGAAACTCCAATTGTTACTGAGTACAAGCAAGTGCTTCCAGGGATAAGAAGATAGAGGTGTAGACTACCTTAAATATTGAGGGCTTGTGAGGATAACATGACATATTATGATATTCTAATAAAGTTCCTACCTAGTTGTGAGTAAGATATTCATTCATGAAATTATAAATCAAGGGATCTTTATCCAAGGTTGTTGGATACCCTACTCTTTTGGTTAAACTATTTCCTAGTTGTTACTTGTTCTTGTTTAAACTTTTATTTCCACTATATTTTTATAATGAAATAAATAATAACTTTATTATACTTTCTAGAACATTTATTTAATATGATATATAAGATTCTATACACTTTAAGGTTTAATCTTTCTTTATTTTTTTACATAAGTCTCTTTTCTAAATTAATCATTCTTGACCATAAGAATGTTTGTTTCTTTGTTAAAGAAAAAACTGGGATTATTAATTTACTTTGTTTAACATATTAAAACATTGACTTCATTAGGTTTAAAAAATTAATTTTTTTTTAAAATTACAAGTCACCCCCCATATTTTAATTGAGAATCAACATGTACTATTTCTATCATATAGAAAATACATATGAAAATACATCCAAGGACTTGTGCCAAGATATTAACATAATTGTGTAAGGGCATAGCCAAAATCCAATCTAGTATGTCTTGTGAGAACTAATAATTCATCATGGGGATATATTATCCCTTTAAAATGGTATAATAATTCCAATCCATTCATCATATGATAGGGTATAATATAGATTAAATAAATAATCAACACAATAATTTGTATTGAAATCTATCAAATTAAATGTTAATATTGCCCAATCAAACTGATCATAACCCATGCAGAGAAATAATAAAAATGCTTTCATAAAATAACAAACCCATAAGATTATATGTGGAATAAAGGGATGTTGTCATTAAAGAGTAAAAATACAATAAAAATATCATCAAAAACATTGTTAAGGGAAATTCTGATTTCATTTTGAAATTCACTTTTAAAAGTGAAATATTACTAAAATATTGGAGAAATCATATTATTTGAAATAATCCTTTTAAACATGTAACGTATGTTTCCTAGAATTTAGAGATTATTATGGTGGTAAATTAAGTTCATTCTGTACAAATGAAAAATAACTCCCTCTATTACTATTGTATGAAAAGTAAAACAAAATCATCATTTGGAAAATTATTTGAATATTCCTTTTAAACTATTTTTAAAAGTCATGAATGGGTAAAAATTTCATTAAGAAATAATCGTATAAGTGCATAAATATCCATTAATGTTTTTTGAAGATATGGATATAGAATAAAAAGATTCCATATAGAGAAGAAAAGTAATTTCTGGTTTCCTTAAATAAACCGCTTTAATATCTTGAGTACATAAATAGAGGAATATGAATGAAAAAGTGCAATTTATATAAATAACAATAGAAAACAAAAATAAATTTGGTCTATAATTGAAAAATTAATTAATCCCCCCACAAATATTTAATCATAAATAATATAAAAAATAATGAGATTGTGAAATAAACCCTTTTGATTTTGTTAACTTTTGAATAATAATTCCCATGAAATAATAACATCATATGAAAAATTAAATAAAATGAATATAAAATAGTCTTGACATAATATAGGAAATGGAAATATATATACGAAAATCATAAGTGGTGAGTATGGAATATATATCCCAGAATGAAAAGTGAAATGAGAAACCCTTACCTTATGTCTCACTCCCTTCGTACATGTTCAAATGTAATACCCTATTACATTACATCTGGTATGATTTGTCCTTTACGTTGAGTTAACATTTTTTTAGGATTTTTTATAGAATAAAGTAGAATAATTTTCTATTGTTCTTTTACAAATTTTTTAAGGGTTACAGACCATGTATTGGTCATGGAGAATATACCATGAGTCTCATGTAGGGTGTGAAATCTTTACATAAAGTAAATTGGGATCAAATAATGTAATGGTCATGATATAGATTTTTATATGGGGAAAATAATTTTTTGTCATCTATTTAAATCTTGTGAGTACACACAAGTTAAAGGCCACATGATGTGTAATACTTGAGCCCAATGATAATAAGTGCACTGGTTGACTGATTTCATATTCATTTAATCAAAACTAATTCCTCTGGAACCCCTAGATGATTTTGGATTTTTTTGGGATCTACACTGTCTGTGGACCATTAATTCAATGAATGGTCACCTTTGTGGTTTCTATTCTTTTTTTGGGTAAAAATACAATGTATTCATTCAGTTCCTTTGGTCATAAAAACATCATTTTCTGTGGTTTTGTTTCATATTTTTA
Source organism: Viscum album (assembly GCA_963277665.1). Classification (NCBI taxonomy): domain Eukaryota; kingdom Viridiplantae; phylum Streptophyta; class Magnoliopsida; order Santalales; family Viscaceae; genus Viscum; species Viscum album. The sequence goes on from OY728151.1 coordinate 1,223,629,758, forward strand.
TTCGACTGGTGTTTCATATTGATCCATTACAATCTATTCTGATTTATTGTCTTATGAAGGCCAATTATTTTCTTTCTAATATCGTATTCTGAAGGTCTACTTTTTACAATTTAGTCTTTAGGTTAATTAGGTGTCGAGCACCCATGATGTGTGGTGGCTCATGGCTCTGAAATCAATAAGAAGCATTAACAAATTTTCCATACTAATAAAGGAAACTAAGAATCTAAGGAATTTATTGAAGGGATTAGGTGGATCTTCAACTTCTTAAGGTAACTTGAAGAATATATGGTTGGGTTTTCCATGTATATGCTTGAAATATTGGGACAAATATATGGGAATATACTGTGAAACTACATTTCAATATTATATTACATGGAATTATATCAATAAAATATTTAATCATCTGTATTATCTTGAGAAAAAATGTAGCGATAACCCAATAGTTTTTGACCATGGAGCTAGGATAGTGCACTCTTATGGATTATTCCATCCATTTTTCCAATTTGGTATATTTGGCATTGAATAATATCACTAATGAGTACTTAATCCCATGGAGATCTTATTTAGGATTTATTATAGATATTTGGTTTTTGTTAAATCTTATTTGATTTATAAAATTTAGGTTGGTAGTTGATAAACCAACTTTTTCGGAGAAAGAAATAGGTAGATAGGTTTGGGTGGTGATTTGGTTGGCACTATTGTTAGCCAGGGTGTATGTTCTAATTAGAAAAAAAAGAAAAATGTAATTAGTTTTCTTCAAGTCTAGTTTCAAGGGATTATTATAGACTACAACACATACTTTTCTATCAGTGTGGGTAGCCTACTAATACTAGGATGAATTCTGTGGAGGCCCCCAATTCTTATCATCATTATTGGAAAACTATTCATCTGAAATGTTTTTTTTGTGAATGGATTTCCCAATATAGTAGTGTGGGATCCAAAATCACCAAGGGCTCACAGGTTTGTATTGATGGATCCAAGGGTGGTGGGTCTTAAACATAGGCTAATAGGGATGTTCATGTGGATAATAAATATCAAGGAGGTGTTGAGACAAGAAATATTTAGGAAGAATAGTTTTCACAAGAGGAATATGAAGTAAGGAAAGCTACTATTAGAGGTATAATGTCTATTTTGTCTTATATTGAGTTAGAATGGTAAAGGAAAGGGATATAGTTAATTATGATGGGGTATTTATTTTCTAGTTATTAGAGGTGTTTCAAGATGTTGTTGACCCTTTTTTGGGTGGTAAACTTTGTGTAGTGGAAGTTGCATACCCCATGGTATTTCTGGATTATTTTTCAATTTTACTAGCCTAGAGAGAGGTCATTTTTACTATATACATCCTCCTCAGCATGATTCTGATTTCTATTCCATATTACCACGTGGAACCTTTTGATAGTTTGGAACTTAATTTCAAATTTTTGAATGTCGAGGCTGATAGATTTATTCATCCTAGTGTGTCAACGTTGGATTTTATTTTTATCATTTTTAATAAGGAAGAAAACATTTCCTAGATTATAAAAGTTTAATTGGGTGATCGTTAATAATAAATAATCATTTCCATGTATTGATGTTCTTTTTGAATAATGTATAGGGGTATGATTGTTTTGAATGATTGAACTGTGGCCAGGGTACCACCAGTTGAGATTATTAGAAGGTAATATACCAATGATATCATTTACAATCTTATATGATAATTTAAAGTTTCTATTTTTTCCATCAAATCTCACTAATGTTACTACAATATTTATGGATTTTATGAACTGAATAATTCATATGTTCTTATACCTTTTTTTTTGTTTTTTTCATCGATGATATTTTTATACACTCTATGAAATAGGATAATCACATAGAACATTTGGATCTCATTATTTAAACCTTCATGAAATATAATATTTTTGGTAAGATTTCAAAATTTGAGTTTTGGATCTAGGATGTGAACTTTCTTTGAATATGAAATCTTATAGGACCATATCAGTGGATTTAAAATGGATAAAAACTATTATATATTATGAGAAGCCTAAAAATTCATTTGAGATCCAGAGCTTCTTGGGATTAGTTGGTCAATATAGACGGTTTGTTTAAAATTTTCCCAATATCACATATTCGATGAAAACATTAACAGACATGGGCGTAATGTTTGAATAGAATGAAAAATTTCATGGAAATTTTAAGTAGTTGATGTTGAGTTTGAGTTTTTTTTGGGATTCTTCGAGAACTACATTTAGTTTATGAGGTTTTCACTGATGAAATTGTTATGGGTTTTTGAAGTGAATTTTTATAGGGAAATATGTGGTGGAAAATGTCTCATACCAATTACGCCCCCATGAGATGAACTACCATACACACGGTCTTTAGTTAATTAGACTAATGTATGCACTCAAAACATGGAATCATGATCTCTTTGTGGTGAAATTTACATCATATTATGTTTATAATATCTGGAAATATATCATTACATAGAGGGATATGAAAGTGTGATATAGATTTTTTGTTTAGTATCATTAGACAATCAATTTTGATATTCCATAAAATCCTAGGAAATGAAGGTTTCTAATGAAATGATAAGAATATTTCCAATGAAATCTCTAATGAAATTAGTTGAGGTATGGTATTTTATGACTTTATTTTCTCAAATTATCATGGGAGTGGAAGATTTTGGTTGATATGTGTTATTGGTTTTCATAATGGTTTACTTGAATATTGATGAGAAATTTTAGTTAGAGAAAGTTATAGACACTGAGTTTCGAGGCTTTAATAAAAGCCTTCATGATGAGGATACCTCAGCTGAGTGGTCCTGGTCTCTTAGTGGAGCTTTTCTTTTTTCTTTAGAAGTTTGGTTGTTCTGTTTCCACTAATGAAGATGTCTATGGAATGTGTACATGGACCATGTTGGCCTGTATACCATGGTACTACCCATATGTGTCCTGACGCGTGACTTTAGTATTGGTGTCCATGGATGAGTTGATCAATTGAATGTTCTATTTTGTGGTGTATTTAATGTCAAAAATAAGGTTTAACAATACAGACTTGCTAGTTATTATAAACCTCTACGCATTTTGGTATAAAAGTTGGATAATTTTTCCATGTAATTTATCATTGTTTTGACATATACTGATGTGGGAAATAAAAAATTTGGGTTATTGCTGGTAAATATATGAAATAATATAATATATTTACTTTTAAGGATATTATTTATGTTAAAAATCTCAAAGAATTGTACATTCGAGAGATTGTGAGACTTCATGGGTATTCCCTCTGTGGTTATTTCTGATAGGGGCCTAAGGGTCACAACCATGTTATAGAATGTATTTCAATAGGTGATAGGTTCCATGAAAAAATTATTTTTAAATTATCATCTGTAGGCGGTTGAACTGATAGAGAGAGCTATCCAAGATATTGAGGATATATTGTGGGCTTGTGTGTATGAATTTCATGGTTCCTAGAAAAATAATTATCTACTTGTCAAATTTTCATATAGAAATAGCTATCAAGATTAAAAATTAATAGAACCATTTAAATCACTGTATGAGTATACATGTAGTTCTCCCTTGTGAATTGATGAGTTGGGAGAGTGGTCCTTATTTTGGTTGTGTCTTGTTTAAGCGATGATAGAAAATGTGTAGTTGATCTGGGAGAGGTTGTTCATAGAATAAGGAAGGTATAAATAAGATTTGGGCCATTGTCTTTGGTCACTTGAGTTTTATCTTGGTGATATGGTTTTTCTTTGAGTACCACCTCGCTTAGGACATCATTGGTTGGGGATGTAGGTTATATTTACAGGAAGGATTGTGGGCCCATTTGAGATAATTGGAAAACTGAGCATGGTTGTCTATAAATTGGACATACAATCATTATTGATTTCAATCAATGATTTATTTCTTGTTTACCAACTGAGGAGGTATCGATGAGATCCTTAACATGTGATTTAATGGGAGGATTTATATCTTGAGGACGATACAACCATTTTTAAGAAACAAGTTTAAATTATGGATTTCCATGATATGGTACTGCATGATAAAATAATTCCTCTTTATCTGGTATTATTTCTATGAAGATAGGATAGCCACAATATATGGGTGGGATAATTATTGATGAACTATCATGGGAAATATTTTTTAGATATAGGATATTGATGTATTTATTGGGATGAAAAGAATTTATGGTAGGGATATGGTAACACCAAATTACCCTCCATCAGGTATGATTTTTTCATTGATTTTGATTTTATTTTCATTGGGGTTTTGAATATAATTGTGGAGAATCACTATCTACTGGGAGCTTACACATCGTGTAATAGTTACACACCATGTATTGGTCACTAGGAATATAATACTAGTATTTTGTAGGTTATGAAATATTTACATGATATAAATTGGGTTCACATCATAAAATGGTCTACACATAGATTTTAATCAGAGGAAACACATTCCTTGGCCTCTTTTAGAATCATGGGATTAAAAACCATTTAAATGGTACATGAAGTGTAATCCCCAATCCTAGTGGGTTTATTTTTGCTACATAACAAATTTTTATTTCATTTTTTTCACCCCTTCCTCTCAAACCCCTAAGAGATATTGAATTATTTTAGGGAACAACACTCCTTCCATATCATTCATTCTATAATTGAACATCATTGTGTTTGTAGCTTTTCTATCCAAAAAAGAATCCATATGTTTATTCTTTTCCTTTGGTTGGGACATATGTGTTGGATGTGGTTTTGGTTTATATTTTTGTTTCAGTAGTTTTTTATTGATAATTTTCTATTTATGGTGATTCTAGGTCTTACAAAGTCTGATATGTGGTTTTCCAGTCTCCATTATTGAAGGCATATTTAGTTCCAACATTCTTGAGGTAGGCGTTTCAATAAAAATCATTAATTAAAATAATTTATTTTTTGACATGTCAATTAATATGGGTTTTTATTTGAATTTATGTAATTTAAGGATTAAGGTAGTTCTTGTAAAGATGAAATTTTTATTAGGGTTTCATAAAAATATGGCTTTGCAGACCATGTGTTTTATCAAATGATTGAGTAGAGATTTTGATTTTGAAATGGATTTCCAAACATCATAGTGGATTACTATGAATTTAAAAATGGTTTACAATTTTTTTAAATGGTTTCAAAATGTATTTTTTAAAAAAATTCACATTTGGAACCTTTTGTGCATCATAGAATAGGAATGCATAACTTTAGTGTGTGTGGAACCACTAGGGGTTACTTTTGGGATATTGATGGACTGTGGATGGAATTGATATTGTTTGGAATCAACATATACCTAGATTTGGGTATTTTTTGTCTACTAAATATTCTTATAGGATTAGGACCAATACAAAGGGATTTTTAATTTGTGTTTTATTTATTGAAATATGGATTATGTCATCGATTGTTTCTCACATGTTATCTCATGAGGTTGTATCACATGACTTTATATCACATATTATTTTACGGATATCTATTTATTTGATTACCCTGTAGTGTTTGGATATGTTTTCTTATTTTATCACTTATTCATTTCATATATATAGATTTTTAAATATGAATGGATTTCATGAAAAAAAATGAAAGTAATTTATAAATGATTTTGGGTGTATAAAAATGCTTTGAAAAACTATTTTTAAAAAATATAGAAATGTTGAATTATTATTCTTCGACCTTGTATAGACTCTTCTGTAGTATCATGCAGGAAATTAGTATCACATAATTGTTTTGAATATTGGTGGTTTTAGATTTTTTATTTCAAGATCTAGGTAAAGGGAAGTCCATTTTGTAGCATTTCATCTTCTTTCTTCATTACCTTCATAGTTGGACGGTCTGGATGTGATAATTTGTCCCATGGAGACTTTTTGGTCTGGTGTAATTGAAAAATTTTTGTTCATCCTATTTGTCTTAGTTTATAAGGATCATGTTGTATCTCTTTACATATTATTTATACTCTAGTTGTATGTCATGTTTCTTTATAATGAAGACTTGTTTTTTATCTTTGTTACACCGATCCAAGTGACAACCGACTTGGGTCGATAGTTCAATGGAACCATATTGGTTTGTTACATAAAACCTCATAATTAATTAATATATTTATATTGTTAATATATTTAATATTAAACAAACAAATATATAATACCCCATATGATTTAATTATATGTTTTTATCACCGTTTTATTAATAATTTATTATAAAAATTACTATTATCAATGATATTTGCATGGTTTTCATGTTTTTTGGTTCTGTAGTTTTGTTCCTTCTGTATTGATCATGGATCTATCATATCCAATATTTCTAACATGATTTAAATATCATATATATCCATGATATAAATATATATAATCATTCTTAAAAAATAGAGATAAAAATTTGAATTACACCACTCATGGAGATTGTAGGCCCTATGTATATGTGAATATTGTAGTAACATTTAAATGGATGGAAAAAAGGAATGGAAAATAAAAATTAACCTTTATAGAAAAATTATTATATCATATATATCATATATGTTCCTTAAATATATCCTTATTATCTTCCATGTCAAATGAAATTGAAAAACAAATCACATGCTTCATGTATGTGGTAGTCAACACATACACATGAGTGAATGTATCATTTTCCAACAGTTTGGAAGGTAGGAAGTTATATTATATATTATAAATTAATATTCATATTTATTTCATAAATATCATATATAAACCTTAAATCCATCATAACAACCATCCAGGAAATTTTTTGGCAGGAAATGAATTGTATCCCCACATGGAGATGAAAAGACGTACATATGTACGAGTGATACGTTCACATTAGATATCATGGGAAAGAATTTTTATAATACAAATTTCATAATTATAATTAAATTTTAATATATATATGATATTGAATCTATTATTTAATTATAAATACCATAAAATATCATTTTAAAATAATTCTAAAAATGGATTGAGGAGAGGATTTAATGAAGAAGTAAAAATGAAATTGATCGGATAAGATATTACTTATTCTTTGAAGGAACTCTTTTATATATCCAACTTTCTATCCTAGGGTTGGTATTTTCTAAATACCATAACCAATAGAATGTGTCCAATGATGTTTAGATGGGATTTTAGTACGTTATGTTTGAGATATCAGGCTAAATGTGGTGTCAATAAGTGAGGGAGGAGGTTCCCTTTTATAATTAAGTTTCAGGGAACATTTTGAATTTATTAAAAAATAAAAACATAAAAAAGATATTCTATAGAAAATGATTCCCAATTTTTAGGGATTCTAGTATAAGTTATGACAGGCTTTAAATCCCATCATCCAATATTATTTAGTTATTTTTTAATGTGTAGTTTAAACATTATCTTTTTGTTTAACCCATCAAATAATATATTTTAACATTATCTATATTAATTACATTTTCAATCTTAAAGGGTTATAATTTTAAATATAATTTGAAAATTGTATTATAAATGGAGATTATATGATATTTAAGACCATATATTTTCTTACACATCCTCTTTCCAAATTTTTAAATAATATAATAAACTATTAATTCCAAAATATATCATTAATTTAAATTTTGACAATATTAATTTAAATTGTTTTAAAATCCTCAAAGGAAAAAATTTAATTTTTATGTATTCTTATAAAATAAAATAAAATTCATAATAATATATAAAATTCATGTAAAACTATAACATACACAAATAATATTACTTTTAATATTTCTAAAATCATTTATTATATTTTTATTAATTTAAGAAATAATGGGTCTGTATTGTATAATCATTTATGGTAATTATAAAATTAATTAAAATTAAACATAAATATTGATCATGAAAATAATATTATTAGTCTAAAATATATATATATTCATTTATAATGTGTTTTCACTATATAAACACATAATAGATATTTAAAACTAAGATAGTGAAAATTTGTATCTTTGGTATAAATATTATATTGGTCGTTTTCAAAAACAAAATTCCACTAAAAATAAGTTTTAATAATATGGTGACAAGTGTCTAATTAATTTCATCAAATTACAATAAATATGAAATATTTTAAACTTTTTACTTATTTTTAAGTTATAATATCCCAATTTACCCTTTATGGAGGTGATAAAATTTTCAACGGTTAATATTAATATTAATAAAAAATTAATGGGTCATAGTTAAAATAATTTAACCACATTATTCCAAATATATAATCAATTTTATCAAATTCAATTTCTATAATTTTGAGAAATTATTTTTAATATAATATTGAAAAATGTTATGGAAATCACTTATTAAAAAAATATTATATTATGTATAAAACTGGATTTATTCATAGGGCATGGAAAAAAATATTATATAAATATTAAATAATTTTATTGAATATATAATATATAATTTTTTAAAATTAATCACCAATATTTTATAATTTAATTAATTAATATTTATACATCTTTTCTCCCAAAAATAGTTTTTTAATCTATTTCTTTTAAATGTTTTTTTCTTTTATTTCTAATTAATTGATAACTAATGAATCTATTTTATAAATTTTTTGAAAAACTAATTTTTATAATTTAGGTAGGTATTTTCACACCATCCAATTTAACTGGTTGGTTATAGTGATATACTATATTATGGTTCATTTAGACTCAGTGTTGTGTGTTGTGTACTCTATTGAACATAATGTACTTTTGAAATATCAAGGTCTTTCAGTTTTTTCCAATTTGGAAATAAGAAATATTATTAACCCTCAAAATAATATATTCCTCACATCCATTGACTGAAAACATTTCCAAACATCTTCTAATGTACTGAAGAATGATTTGTATTATAATTATTTACACTTATATATATATATATATTGGTATTTACTAGTAATTATCATATCATAAAAGAAACTATGTCGAGTATAGAAAATTGAATACATGAGAGAACCTGTAGAATATTCACATGTAATCCCACTAATGTTTCTTATTCATAACTATTTATATGGACATTGAGTCATTATAATAATCATTTTATAAAACACTCTTAAATACAACTTCTTCAGGTTCTCCATGCTAATTCACATGATAAATTTACCAATTTACGTGTTCAAACTCTGTTCAACCATCAATTTAATCTATATCGATAGATATTCATAACAAATAAATATGAATCTTCACATTTTTTAATAATAAAAAATATCCCAAACAAATATTTATATAATGTAAAGTCTACACATTCATTCTAATTAATATTATGTCACCATCTAACAACAAATAAACACTATAAAAACACACTATCCCACTTTTATAAACTAGAATAATTGATGTTATTAATGGAACCAAACACATTAATTCCATTATCAAACAATATTTCTTAATTCTAATAATATTTATCAATTCTATAAATAGACTGTTGTAATTTTCATACTTAAGTAACATCGTTTATATCCCTAAAATTATTGGACTATATTATATATAAATCATCAACTATATTTCAATTATATAAAGATATTTTATATCCATTTGATATATATCATAATCATATTAAGCTGTTATGGAAAGAAAAATTGAAATGGAATTTATTACAATTACAAATGAAAAGTTTTATTCATTTATATACCAAGAATTTATTTATAACGCTTTACAAAAAGTCTGTTTTACTTTATGATCCATGTTAGTTTTATCCTGGAAAACCTATTAGCACCCGATGTGTATCACCCATTTAAGTGTATCCACCATGTTTTAAACCTAGTTATTTATTGTTGAGTCTATGTCATATATCATGATCTTTAACAATATCTCTAAATAAAAACTATCAATTCCCTTATGATATGTTATAGGTCTATTATTTATGAAAATTAATTCATCATAATTTTCCATAACAAACCTATATCTCTTGGTTTTATAAAAAATGTTATTCTGAAACTAAATTAATTTATATTTGAATAATTACTTATCAAACCATCTCACTTTACTTCTTAGAAACCATTCCCATTTATTTGTTTTAAACCAGTACATGTAAAAATTTTCTCACACTAAAGCTAGGATTGAAAAAATATTTCTCATGGAAAATACATGTTTTATCTAAAAATAAATTTTCTTCCAGTAGAATGATAGAAATAATAACTATTATATTCCTTTGGAAGATAAATAAACAGACAATGTTTTTTCCTTTGAGTTAATTTTAACAAAAAAAAATATTTGAATGATTCATAATCCTATAATGACAGGGGAAGGTTATACTAATCCCTTAGTTATTAATCCATATCAATAATGGTAAAATTTTTCATCATTGGGAAACCATTATTATATAAGGTTCTTGGAGGATTGAATTGATAAATAATTAAAGAAATATATTAGATTATTTTTAAAATATTATGTAATGTATTCACCCCTATTATATAATCATGTAATATTAATATTTTTTCTTATTTTACTTAACATCTCTATTAAAATCCATGCACATTTTAAATGATTCAATCATGTGTATCATAAAAAAACATATAACCATATAGACTAAATTCATTTGTAAAGGTTAAATATGTCACACCTTATCCACTAAAATTTTATTTGGTAGTTTTTTCATAATAAAAATTATTGAAAATTTTAAAATGATTCCTAATTTAATAGGAATAATAATATATATCTATAGAGTATTTAGATGTGGTTCTCATTTATATTAAAAAGGTGAAAATTATAAGGTATGAGACTTCAAAATAAACCATGAAATTTTTATAAAGATTTTTTAAGAGGATTATCCATATCACAAATATATAAATCATTCAGCATATTAAAAATACCCTAAAATGATAAATTATATATATATAATAACTCTTATTCTTAATATTGATAAAACATATCAATTCAAAAAAATAAGATATATAAATAATAAATTTATTTACATATAAAATAAAACAACAGTTTTCAAATTGTAGAACTAATATTCTAGGTAAAATTCGATCATAATTTCTATCTTTCAAAAATGTAATTATTTCCCCAATTCTAGCACATAGATCAAATTCCCCAATCATAAATATTTCTTATTTTGAGTTTTTTATTGTTATAACAAATACGTGATTCACACTTGATAACCAAAAGACGAGATACAAAATTAAAGAAATATATTTTTGTGACATTTTAGATCATATTTGATTTATTATTATCCTCATGAAAATGTCTCAACCATTGAAATTATTTATTAATATATTCCTCAAACATATAATAGATCTCAAAATTATGTTCATGATTCATACCATTATGTACAAAAAGATATATATTTGTGTGACCATCTTGTTTAATATCATTTCTATATTGAATTTTTCTTTAATATACTCTCCTAAAAAATAATTTTCCAAAAAATAATATATTTTTTTTATCCAAGATCTATTTTTTATAAATATTTAGTCACCTTGTAATTTCTCCCAGTATTTTTCTACTTTGTTAGGCCATCATAGTATTGTAGAAAAATCTTTACCCAATTCATTATATGAATTGTCCCAAATCCATTATTGTTGGAACATAATATTATTAAGGTCACCCAAATAATTATAACTAAAATATTAGAATTTTTTATGGGATAATGATCATAATAGTGTCACCCATATCTAGAATGACTTAGAAAATATAATTAATGGGAACCCCACTTTGGCATGAACTACTCATTTGGATGATTGAGGTCTTTACATGATATCACCTTCCAAGTAATATCATTCTTGGTATTCATAGGGTTTTATTAGTCTATTTAAATTTAAATCCAATGTATATAATAAATAATTATTAAATCCCATGAAATAATTAATTATAATATAATCCAAATATATATGCATGATTGTAAATTTTTAAATTATATTTCTTTAACCAAATAAAAATGTTCCAAATATATTAATGTATGTGAATGTATATAAATCATGATTTTGGCACTTAATAATTAAATCCCTTAACATTCATATATATCCAAACATATCAAATGAATAATGTACATGAAAATCATTTATATAAAGTATTCTAATCATGAAAAACCAAAACCAAAAAAACATAAAACATGGTGTGATAGATATCAAAACCCAAATATTCTTAGATAGAGCTTATTTCCATAGTATAATGTGAAGTGTGACCTAAATTTCAAATATAAATGGATAAATACACAAGAGGACCTTAGTGAAAGTAAAAATAAATATATAATAACAACCCACCCTTACGATTGAATTCATAATTAAAATAAAAAATAATAATCAGGATTGAGTGAATACTAAATATTTTATGTCATATATAGAAGGTAAATATTATATGAATGGGAAGACACTTATAAGAGATAGTTAAATATATTTTAATTTAATAATAGAACATCCATAGTATAAAGATTATATATACATGAATAAAAAATAGAATTTTCATAATAAAATTAAATCTTTATATATTTAACATGAGCAGAAATAATATTTTTTTAATGATCAAGAAAAAATTATACGAAAAAGAGAGATGGGTTACATGAAGAGGAAGGATGGTATCTTATTACAATCTCTTATAAATTGAGGGAGAAGATCAACTTGGAAAGTATCACTCCATGTCATAGCTTGGTTGACTCCTTTATTGACAAGGCCATCTGCCACCCTGTTTGCTTCTCGATACGTATGGGTGGGAATATATCTGATTTCAAGAAGAGAATTGAGGTATTTCATCCAATGAGTAGTGAGAGGCCAGGCAAGGTGGATAACCCCATTCCAAATATCATGCACTATGGTGGTGGAGTCACATTCTATCCAGATGTTATTCAATCCTTTTTTCTTGAAAAAAATAATGGCCTGAATCACCGCCATCATTTCTTCTTCAAGAGTAGAGGCATTTCCCCAAATCCCAAAGAAGCATCCATGACATCAACCAAGATAGTCTCTGAAAATGGCCCCATATCCCACAAGACCCAAATTTCCTCTAGAAACTCCATCTACGTTGATCTGGATCCATCCTGGAGTTGGAGTTTTCCAAAAAACCTCAAGAGAATGCTTCATCTTAGTGTATATGCCATCAAATTTGAGACGTCAAAGTATCACAAAGTCCCCAACCGAATTGTCATAGTGGGATTTCTGAAGTAGGGATACTTCTCTGATGGAAATAAGGATCCTCCTCCAAACTTTATTGATATTAAGTGATTAATTGTTCTGAATAATTGTGTTTCTATCATACAAGATCACATGTAGAAGCTCAGCAACAACAAAAACGAAGAGGTTCTTGATTTTCCAAGAAGATTCAAGTTCCACACAATGTTTTAGCTGATAGGAAATAGAGTCAGAGGATAACCATATGCAGTTAAATAGGCCAGTAACAGAATTCCAAAGAGAAGACGATATAGCACAAGATAAGAAAAGATGATTGGGGTCCTCACTATGTTGATGGCATAATTTACATTTAGAGAATAGTTGGACACCAAAATAATGAAGACAAACCTCTGTAGGAATACGTTTATGGGAAATGCGCCAGACAAGGATAAGCCTTGAAGGCTTAATATAAGGTCTATCAAAAAACATCAACCATGAGAAAATGGGGTCAGAGTTAGTGAAATAATGATTATAGAAGTTTTTGGAATCCAAAATACCATTGTGAGCAGGCTTCCAAGTAAATAAATTAACCCCATTTATAAAGGGGTAATTATCCACAGTGTGCATAATGTGATCATGGATATTATATGGACTAGAGTGATTTACATAATTTATAGTGTGGTTGATGTTATCCAGAGAAGCAACTTTGATATGGTATAAGGTTGGGGTATATTCTAGTGATGGTTTTTATGAAAATTATATTTTAATTCTTTTAACAACAAATAAGTAACATGATTTAATTTATTTTCATAAGTTGTTATGGATATAAATTTCTTCAAGGTCCCACTAGGAACTATTGAATAGTTTATAAGCACAATATTTTTTTTTTGTACTATAAAGCACGGGTTGTTGGAATTTTGAACAATGTAGTTTTTCCTTATGGAAATCCCATTTCAAAAAAGCATGATCATTTGTTCATGACACAATGATGTAATAATTTTATAAAATAATTTTATATATTATGATATTAAAACCATAGAAAACATACTTGGGTATTAATGTTTTTCCAAAACATGAAATCATTTTTAAAAAGATTTAATTTTTCTAAAAAATGTTGTAGAAGATGAAGTGGTTGTGTATCCTTGGTCATAATTATGGAGAAATGCCATAGAATTTTAATTTTTATAGAACTAAATTTTATCAATTTTTCATTAGATTGGAATTTGATACCATTTAATAGAATTTTTAGGCATATCTATTCCAATATTTAGTATAATAAAATAAAATAATTAAATATAAGATTAAATAAGAGAGGAATCTACAATAAAACTATATATTTTTTAAAATAAAGCATACCTCATTGATAATGTCGAATGGTCAGAGACTGTGAGTTTTATTAATTTACTTTACTTGTAACTGATATGTTACTCTTCCTAAATATATCCATTGGACATTAGATTCATTAATCTTTTTTTAGGACCACCATTCCATTAATGATGATATAGAACATACATTCTAAAGCTAAACAAATATAATATATATTTATATATATAGTGAAAAATTATAGATTATAAACACTAATTTTCACAATTGAGGTCCATATACTCACTTATACTTGACTTTTTATTAAATTAATGATATATTCTATGTCCTGTGTTTTATTTTTTTATGAAATTATCAACTCTTTAAAACCTTTTTTATGACAGTTACAAAATATTATCATTTATGAATTTTCTTGTTAAAATAATTCAAAATCAAAAATCTATTTATGAATCATTTCATGATGAGTTAATAAGATTACTATAACATAATAATAATCATATAAAAGTCAATCATATGATATCCCATATCATTCAATATGCACTCAATGATGTGGTGTCAAATAGAAACACCCTAAAAACCATTATATGTTAGCTATCAAGACATTTTAGTTCATAATTGATTCTATATGTTTATTAGAATTCATATATGAGTAATACAAGTGAGTTAACTACAGATTCAAACCCTCAATTTATATTTAATTTTAAAATTACAACACACTCATGTTGTAATTAAATATGACTTTATGTTTTGTTGTATTTCTAGTTGTTGTAAACAATAAAAATATGATAATATTAATTACAATGATTTTAAGTCCATTTAAAAATGTATCAGAACAAAAATAATTGAAGGTTCAGGTTAAAGTTGTTTTTCCAGGGGTAAGAGCATTATAGCAGTTCTATATAAAATTATTGTAAAAAGAGGAGCTGCATTGAGTTTCTCAAAATATGATGAAGAAGATTTTAATGCTTTTTAAAGTGATCCCAAATAATTAATAAATAAATCATTTGAGTGAGATGTGAACAAAACCTAATGTATTTATTGAACAATGTATTTTTTGGTATTAAAAATAAAGAGATTATATTTATTAGTCAAGATTTTAGAAACTAAATGTTGTTGTGAGAGATTCTATCCAGTGTGGTTTTCATTTATGATTTTTTTTCAATGAGTTATTTTTCAGTCTATTTTTATTGTAAATACTTTTAGCGTTTTATAATTTCATTCAATTTTTCTGATCCTGCTTGATCATGGGATTCCTTGATAATGACATTACTCATTCTGATCATTGAGACCATGAGATTGTTGTTATAGAATTGAACTATTTTTGATAATTTGTATCAAGGGAATATATGGGGAAGATTGAGCTATTCCTATCATTGAGATCGAGGTATTCTGAGTATAAATACTGTATTTCTTGTTTCTGGACACTAATGCCTTACAATAAGTTCAAATTTGAGGGCTACTATGACTAGGATGATGGATATACAATTTGAAAGGTATAATGTCAATGATTTTCAGAATTTTGAAGATATATTACTTTTTATAGGTTATTTTGGAGACATTATTTGATCATAGGATATCTTGGATCTAGTTTATGATCATCTATTTACATTGGGTTGTAATTTTGATTTTATAATATCATTTTACGGGGGTTTGTATTATTATCTGAAACACTATGTCATTTATTTTTTCTGTACTTACTACCTATTAGGTTTATAATATATATATTGTTATTTTTGATATTCTTTTTTCCTATACAATTAATTTTGTGTTATCTGATATGTAGGATGATATAGTGATCATATCATCTTGTAAATTTTGTGCATGAGGATGATGAAATATTGTAATTTGTGTTAAATTAAAATTTACCCCTCTTGTAGTATTTTTCAATAGTTATATGGGACAGAAAAAACTAAATAATTATTATTATAGCCATATATATAATAATCAATGGATCATTATATGATTTATTGAATAAATACATCATGTGTAGGTAATCTCTGTTATAGTACAACATAATTAAAGTGTAAAAAATTTATTTGTTTATTTCATTAAACATTTATTTAATTTGAGTACTAATCTAATTACGTGTGGTAATACATGTTGGATTTTCAACAAGAAATATCCTTATAGGTATGTACAATTTTTTTTAAATTTTATGATATAATAAATGTTACAAATGATATTAGTAATTTTTCTTTTTGATTATGTTTTTGTCTTGAGAAACCCCGTTAAAGATGGTAAGAATATGAGGTGTCAGAATATCCTTGAGAATGAATTTAATTATATTAATATGTTGATTATGATTTTATTTTATTTTTTTTTCATTTTCATTAGATTATTCTGTTTTATGGTATAATTAGGTTCTTTTACAAAATTTCAATTTCAATATGAGATATTAAAAATTTTATGAAAAATATTACTTGAATGTAAAAAATATAAATATATTGAAAAAATGAAATTTATTAATATTATATTAGTGTTGTATTTCTATGAAAATTGTCTTTTTATAGGTTTTAATGTTTTTAATTTTTGGATAGTATACCCATGGAATATTAATAGAAGAACCCCCTAATTACACTCATTGGTAAAGAATTTTATGTGTTGAAGATCAGAAAATTATAGGATAGTGATAATGGTATCTTAAAGATTGATGTATTGAGTCTTCGTTGATAGAATGATTATCCTTAAAAATAATTTCATTCAGTTTTATAATATCATGTTTTAATAATGTTTATATTTTATTAATTTAAAAAAAATTATTATTTTTATTTTTATGGGAATTAAACTATCAAATCTAGTCACTACCCCTCCTATCTCTCAATATTGTGGAAAATTTTACATGGTATTTCTTCAATGGAAATCAAAACCTAAATCTTTCTTGGACATCACTATGCACATTATAAACACTAAACTAGTTCCCAACATTGGATGTGGATGTGAATGAGTTGTTAAAGTGGAGGTTCCAAACCGGTTGAGGTCATATATGTCTTAATATATTCACTCTAGAGGAATTATAAAAGGAAAAAATAACAATATCTATAATAATTTTTCAAGGGTAAGAGGAGACCAAATTCAGTCACAGTTCGGTCTTGTAATTTCTGTTAATATCAATGGTATTGTGCCACTATAAGTGATGCATGTTAAAACAAACCAATCCTTACATTATTCTTAACATGGACATGAGAGTTGTCACTGATTAAGTAATGGTGGTGGAAAAAGGGACAGCCCTCAGGGGGAATATAGTGAGGGGGGACCCATGACATTTTTTTCAAGGTAGATATGGGTAATTAGTGGAATGTAGAAAACACAACCTTATCCCAGGGTGGAAACCTAGAAAATTGGGTCAAGTCATGGTGGGGGATGGACTGAGAAATTGGATATAATTATGGATCAACCTATATAACTTTTCTAATTAGTAAATGGGTTAACACACCATATACCACATGAATATCAATCTCATAAATTTATAAGTGGGTTTCCCCATGGTATTCTAGGTGAAAATTTCTATCTAAAATTTAAGAAATGTAGTAATTTTTTTTAAATTTATATTAATGACTTAGGTATAGTATATTTTATTTTCTTCCATGTTAATCACGATTTTTAGGTGTTCCAAATATATATAAATAGATTGAATATTGTTTTGATACTTTAAATCTATTTATACATGTTAATAGTGGAAACACATGATATAAATATTCATAGATTTTAATTTTGTTCATATTCCAGATTATAACGCAAATATCTATTCCATTGATTGATTTTGATCAATAAAGGTAATAACTTTTTCTAAAATATATTTTTTTAAATATACGTGAATGTAATAGTAAGCAGTGATGAAAATAGAAAATAATGATCCTTTAGGGATGATGGATATACAATTTGAAATGTATAATGTCAATGATTTTTAGAATTTTGAAGATAAATAACTTTTTATAGGTTATTTTAGAGACATTATTTGATCATAGGATATCTTGGATATAGTTTATGATCATCCATTTACATTGGGTTGTAATTTTGATTTCATAATATCATTTTACGGGGGTTTTTATTATTATCTAAAACACTATGTCATTTTATTTTTTTTGTACTTACTACCTATTATGTTTATACTATATATATATTGTTATTTTTGATATTCTTATTTCCTATACACTTAATATTGTGTTATCTAATATGTAGGATGATATAGATATCATATCATCTTGTAAATTTTGTGCTTGAGGATGGTGAAATATTGTAATTTGTGTTAAATTAAAATTTACCCCTCTTGTAGTATTTTTCAACAGTTATATGGGACAAAAAAAACCAACTAATTATTATTATATCCATATATATATATATAAATCAATGGATCCTTATATGATTTATTCAATAAATACATCATGTGTAGATAATCACCGTTATAGTACAACATAATTTAGATGTAAAAAATTTATATGTTTATTTCATTAAACATTTATTTAATTTGAGTACTAATCTAATTAGGTGTGGTAATAAATGAGGGATATTCAATAAGAAATGTCTTTATAGGTATGTATAATTTTTTTATGTTTTAAGATATAATAAATGTTACAAATGATATTAGTAATTTCTCTTTTTGATTATGTTTTTTTCCTGAGAAACCCATTTAAAGTTGGTAAGAATATGAGGTGTCAGAATATCCTTGAGAATGAATTTAATTATATTAATATGTTGATTATGTTTTTATTTTAATGGTTTTTTTGTTCATTTTCATTAGATTATTCTGTTTTATGGTATAATTAGGTTCTTTCACAAAATTTGAATTTAAATAAGAAATATTAAAAAAATTATGAAAAATGTTACTTGAATGTAAAAAATATAAATATATTGAAAAAATAAAATTTATTATTATTATATTAGTGTTGTATTTCTATTAAAATTGTGTTTTTATAGGTTTTAATGTTTTTAATTTTTGGATAGTATACCCATGGTATATTAATAAAAGAACCCCCTAATTACAATCATTGGTAAAGAATTTTATGTTTTGAAGATTAGAAAATTATTGGAGAGTGATAGTGGTACCTTAGAGATTGATGTATTGAGTCTTAGTTGATAGAATGCTTATCCTTAAAAATAATTTCATTCAATTTTATAATATCATGTTTTAATAATGTTTCTATTTTATAAATTTAAAAAATAATTTATTATTTTTATTTTTATGGGAATTAAACTATCAACTCCAGTCACTACCCCTCCTATCTCTCAATATGGTGGACAATTTTACATGGTATTTCTTCAATGGAAATGACAACCGAAATCTTTCTTGGACATCATTAAGCACATTATAAACACTAAACTAGTTCCCAACATTGGATGTGGATGTGAAGGAGTTGTTAAAGTGGAGGTTCCAAAATGGTTGAGGTCATATATTTCGTAATATATTCACTCTAGAGGAATTATAAAAGGAAAAAATAACAATATCTATAATAATTTTTCAAGTGTAAGTGGATACCAAAGTTAGTGTAGTATGATCTATCACTCTAAACACACTAACAACATATGTTATATAATATAATGATCAAAATAATCGTATCATAGAATCATTATTTAAAACTTATAACATAAAAAATTATTTTAAATGACGATTCTATGATACGATTATTTTCATCATTATATTATATAACATATGTTGTTAGTGTGTTTAGAGTGATAGATCATACTATGTAGGGGGATACACAAAATTTATCCTTATAACCATTATGAGATTATTTATATTATAAACCAAATTAGGTTAATTAGTGTTATAATATACCTACCTGATAAATTACCTTGGATTAACTAGTTTGTTTTACCTTCCAAATATGATGATAGTAAAGATGTGTTATACTATCAGTTATCTAAATGAACTATGGATAATTATCTTGTGTATAGATTTCTAAAATATGTGACATGACAAAATTTTATTTAATTTCTTTGATTTTAGATACTTTAAAATGATAATGATATTATAAACATATAATTTTTTGAACATGTATATAAATGGGTTGATAAGTGATCCCATTTAGAATTTATTATTATTTTGATGGAAAGTCTACAATATAACATCACCTTGATCTCTTTATTTAAATACCTAACACTAGGATTCCATGTCATGTGTATATCTATAGGCATGATATTGGAATTGTTTCATAGTATTCTCATTACAATATAAAACTTCACATTGTATGGGATTTCATTGGCAGTAAATATGATTTGCATATTCCTACACTAAAACTATTCTTACCACTACATCATCCTTTATTGATTAATACACAGGGTTAGGTTTTTCCTATATCAGACATAAAGATCGATATTAGCTAATTCTCTAGGATGCAGTAATGAAATCCATTTTCATGAGTTTTAGTTATACAATATATAACCATCCAGTTGTTCAATAATTTTGTATGATAAACAATGGAAGGAATATATTGATGTATATTTTTGGTATATATATATATATATCTTATATAAAATTGATATTTGGGGAGTGAGATTTAATGGTGACCTTCGGTATAGTTTATAAAAATAGTTAAGCTCTTAGGTAATTAATTTTGAGATTCATAGAATAAGGTCTAATAGTATATCTATTAACTAGATTACCCTTGGGAGGTATTGGGTATTGAGGTCACAAATATAAATTATGGTTTCATATGGTTTGAATATTTTTCAACAATATTAGAGAATTAGTTTCTCTTAACACATGAGATGTCGAATTGAGTTGTTACTCTCAGACCTAAAAGGGTACCTCTAAGGTAAAACAGTCATGGTGGTGTATACATTAGAAATTTTACAAGAGATTGTGGTTATTATTAATAAATTAGTATTGTTCAATAGATGTATTTTTTTGGGAACCACTACATATTTCTAAGAAAAAGAAGAATTTGTATCTCTAATTGTTTGATTATACCTTGTGTTTCATTATATAAAATGTTTTGTTTTATGTTTCAAGAATTATATTGTATATATAAAATTTATGTCATGGGATATTTATATTGTTTTATTACAAATTTATGTTATATCACATAAGCATGTATTTATTTTTATAAATTTGAGACTCTAGTTCCAAATTATTTTTATTATTATTGTATTGTATATATGTTTCTACATGTTTCATGAATGTATGTCAAGACCCATAAATTTCAAGGAATTGTTTTAAATACTTTGAAATTTTACAAGTCTGTGGCTTATGATGGAACCTGATTCGGAGGCCCGGTGTGCCGAGAATCAATTTCCGAAGATTAGCTCGGGTACGTTCTGTGAACGTACGAGCGGGTTTTTCTATCTTTTGAAGCAGTGCTCAGAATTGAAATCTGAGGGCACCGATGAACTCTTAGTGCCGATATTTGTTTAAAGGGACCTTTATCACAGTAGTGTTTTATGCGGGTCGAAATTTAATTTTTGGGTTTTAATCTAAAACTAAATAAAATTGTGTGGTAGACGATTTTATTTGTGAGTTGGTTATTTCCTCCCAAGTGTGGATTTTTGTGAGGTGGGTCCCACATGATCCCCAACCTTCTTTTCCCCATAACACTCTTCAACTACCCAATAATACCCCCCCCCCTTATTCATTAATTTGACAACTCCACATATTCATTATGGTGGAGCCTTCTTACCTCCCTCATCCCATTAAATGTGCCAAATATTATATTTATTATCAGTGTTAAATTTATTGGCACCGCTTTGGAATTAATAAGAATTTCATAACAATTCTATCAATTGGAGAGCCTCTTATTTCTTTTTGGTTGTAAAACCACTTTTGGGATAAGACTAAGGAGAACTAAAGGAGTGGTGATCCTTCATCTATGAAGAAAACCATTCTTCAACGAAGAACACCCCTGACGAAGAACGCAAAGAACATCTTCCAGTGACACATCTTCCTCGGACGCACCTCGACGTCAAGGAGCCTATGTCACTTACGACAACGACCCTTCCTCCATCGTTGTTGGAATAACACGGTTCTTTGGTGACGCCCGTCTACCGTGACACTCTTCTTCCGCGGATCGATGATGTATGACAACAACTTTGAGGTAGGGGGATTCTTTTATTTCATATATGAGTTTTATACTCTCGAACATGGCGTTTAATTGGAGGGTGACGTTTTTAACCGCTAACGTAGTGGGTACGGACTAACAAACAAGTCCGAACTGACCGCTATTTTGTTCATGATGCGCGGGGTGTTTCGCAACAACGAAATGGGACCACAACTGCGATTTGGGGCCTTCACAGTGGAGTTTGGATCCTAAGACGACTGCAGGCGCAGACGAGAGAAAAAATGGACCACCAGAATGACTCCGGTGGCCCACGGAAGACCCCGGCGGTGTGGGTCGCCGGTGACCGGCACCGGTAGGCCACCAGGAGGCGGTGACGCCCCGGCGCGCTGCCGGCAGGAGCCCGCCACAGCACCGGCCACAACGGTGAGCGGCGGATCCCATGGCTGCATGGGATCCGGGGAGACCAACGACGCTATCCTGACACCGCGTTCATGGAACCGGGGGCCGCGCCCCCCGCTCGGCCATCTGGTCAAGCCAACAACCCCCCCCCCCCCCCCACGGCCGTGCCGAGGCGGGTCACGCAGACTGGGCCGCACCCTATCGGGATGGACCTAGACCTGGGTCTTGTCGACCTAGTTCGGGCCGACCCAGGGTGGGTTGGGTCGGGTCGGACCGGGACCAGACCCCCCCACTTCAGAACATTTTTCGTTCTTTTTCCCATAACATGAGCTACGGACCTCCGATCTATGCACCTTCAGTTGCATAGGAATCCTTCGATTGAGACGGTCATTTGGGTATATTGCACATGAGGTTTTGGTGAGGTTTGGGTATGACAGGGTTGGTTTGAACCCGAAACCAACCGGGCCCTCCGAGCGGAAAAGCTCGTAAATTAAGGGTCGGACGTCCGATTGATGTGTCATCAACTACGTTGAATTCATTTTGACGAGACAGCTCTTTTAGAATACTCCAATTGAGGTTTGGATGCAGCTGGAGTATGTTCGGGTTGGATTTAGCTTAAAAACCAACCAGGCCCCTGGAACGAAAACACCAATAACTCTCAGACCGGGCGTCCGATTGATGCACCGTCTGTTGGATTGGGTTTTTTTTGATGAGATGGAACTTTGAGATACATCAACTTTGGACATCGTGATAGTTGATGTATTGACCCGCCTGCCCGAGGAGTGGATACCCCCGGAATCAAGAGTGTTGTGTGCGGGAACCCTAGAGCTGGCTGCGACTGCATCGACTAATGTACTGGAATCCTCTGCGGGTTTGACAATGACGAATACCATACTGGGATCCTCCGTGGGTTCAACGGCGATGGATACTGTTCTTGTATCATGTGTGGGTCTGGCTGTATTGACCTTTGTGCTTTTATCCTATGTGG
Source organism: Viscum album (assembly GCA_963277665.1). NCBI lineage: Eukaryota > Viridiplantae > Streptophyta > Magnoliopsida > Santalales > Viscaceae > Viscum > Viscum album. Next base: position 1,223,653,444 of record OY728151.1, read on the forward strand.
GTCCTGCAAAGTAGCTGGTCTTGTATCCTGTGTGGGTCCGACAGCTTAGCTGGTCTTGTATCTTTTGTGGGTCCGACAACTTAGATGAATCAGTGACTACATCTGATCATATCTACCGCTATACGAAAGGTGTATACCTGTGTGAGTTGAGTCTTGACTTTCAATCATTATCATTGATGTGATTGACTTCTTTCCAGTGTGGACTGGGTTTTACTTGGGCTCGGGATCTGGAGCTCAGATGTGATTGATAACTAAGGTATATATATGGGAATGTATCTAAGTAGAGTTGTTTGATACTTCGTGATTGTATCTTTCCTTTTTGGGTTATTCTTTGTGGATTATGGGAGAACATCGGGGGTCCCAAGGTCCCTACTGAGTATCGTATACTCACCCCTGCATGGGAATTCCTACATTACGTTGTGTTGGTTGCACACAACGGACAAAACTGATCGACGTAGAGGCCTGTAGAGCTGGACGGTACCCTGAGGTGGAACTCTTGGCGAGACGTTCATGGAACAGACAGTCAGACCAGAGGTGCGGTGGAGGCCACCTGTACCCACCCTTTAGGTGGGATTTTCGGAGGACGACTCGGCGGTTGGTGATATACTTTACTTCTCTTTTACTTCCTTTTTAGTTGTATTTTTTTTCAGTTGGGTTTGTATACTGGCCCATTTACTTTCCAGCACTTACATTGTACCTATTTTTTACTTAGAACTTACTTAACTTCTGTACTCTATTGTGATTGCTTCAGTTTTTTACTCTGTTGTGTTGTTTAATTATATGAAAGGCAATGACTTCCCTTTTTATTAGGATTTACGCCTTTGGTGCTAGTCGCCAGCCCCAGGCCAATGGAAGGCATGCTTGGGGTAGTCACGACACGGACCCTGAGGACTGGTCGTGAAAAATTGGTATGAAAAGAATCGGTTCTACCGCAGAACTCCGGAATTTGATCTTTCCATTCTGTGAAGTAATAGTTTTTAGATTATTGAGTGTGGTCTTCAGTCCAGGGAGTCCAGTGTTGGTGCGGCGGCTGACGTATCAATACACCAGGACCCTAACCTATGATTTCCGACTTAGTGCATGAAAACACTGATTGCGAGTGTGTGTTTCAAAAGTTTTCTTTGTGATCACTTTGTGTCAGCTAACCAGGTTTACTGTTTGACCGTGGCGCACCTGTTTCCTTTCAGGATGGCCCCACGAAGGCAGCCAGCCAGGGTTCCAAGTTTCGTGTGAGATGGGAGCCTATCGAGCGACGAGGCCTCAGTTTAGGGCCCCATTATAGCGGAGGCACCAGCGGTACCGCTACCCACTGAGCCACCAATGCTACCAACCCCAGCAGCAGAGAGTGAACGCCTCCTGAGTGTGTTGCATGAGTTTCAGCGACAGAGGCTTCCCAGGATCCGCGGAGAGACGGACCCTCATGCAGTTGAGAATTGGATAGAGGCTATTGTTAGAGTCTTCCGGTTGGTAGGGACACCAGCTGGACTTATGGTGATTCTTGTCACGAGTCTATGGAACACAGCAGTAGGTAGATGGTGGGGCCTGATTCTCCAGGTGCACGACTAGGCATCTCTTATTTGGATGGATTTTGAGAGTCTCTTTCTCTCGGAGTTTGTTCCTGCCACCCTTCGTGTGGTGCGAATTCAGGAGTTACTTCATCTATAGTAGGGCAACATGATTGTAGCTCAGTACTCGGTGAGGATTACTGACCTCTCATGGTACTCCATGGATATGGTACAAGACCCGTTCTTCAAGGCCCGAACCTTCGAGCAAGGACTGAGGCATGAGATTAGGGCTTCAATGATTCCCCTCATCATCTCGACGCAGGCGGGGGTACTGGAGAGAGCCCTTTTAGAGGAGAGATTTCTCACTAAGCAGCCACCAGCGGTGAGACCCACCGCAGGGCGACACGGAGCGAAGTCTTCTACAGACGACAGTAGACAGATGTCGCAGGGGTCCAAGCGGACCAGGCCATCAGGTGGGTGACCTCAGGATATAGGTTCAGTTGTGGTGGGAACACAAAACAGAGCCAGCCTTAAGAGGAGAATACAGTGCTATGCATGCGGCGGGCAGGGCCACAAGGCTCGTGACTGCCTGACCCGCTATACAGACGAGTAGTAGACAGTGGAGGGACCTCCCTGGCAGAGGCAGAGGTTCGACCGTGGCAGTCCATAGGGTGCAGGCGGATGGGGCAGAGGAGCTAGCCGAGCAGTGGGTGGTGGACGACATTTCGAGGCTCTACCACCACCACCCCCAGGAGGTCCACCCCGACCACAGGGAGCTGGCGGGTAGAGGTAGGCTCATCTCTAGGAAGCGGAGGCTTATGACCACTGCGCACCTGGAATGATTCGAGGTACTATCTGTGTATACTCCACCCTTTCTTCAGTTCTTATAGACATAGGTGCAATTCATTCTTTTATTGTCGCCGCCCTTGTTCGGAGCTCAGAGATTCCAATGGATCCATTTGCTCAATCCTTACGTCTAGAGACTCCTACGGGAGCAGACTTGACGATTACACACTGGTGTCGGTAGTGTGAGCTTACTCTAAGAGGCGAGAGCTTTGGCTGGGATCTTCTTGTAGTGGAGTCGAGGCCTTATGATGTCATCTTGGGTATGGGCTTGTTATCTACATTCCATGCTCAGATTGACTATATTAGGTTCAAAGTGTTGTGTGTCCGCACGGATGGGACCAGGTTCACCTTCACCAGTGAGAAGGGATAATTTTCAGCGTAGGATGGACTTACACAGAGGAGAGGGAAGCCGATAACACATCAGTTGGCTAGTCTCTTCCTAGGAGAAGTTGATGTGTGGATTCCGAGTTTTCCTATTGTGGTGGATCAGTATGCGGACGTTTTTCTTAAAAATGTTCTAGGACAACCTCCAAAAAGTGAGGTAGACTTTTACATGGACCTGTACCCCGAGACAGCACTGAAATCTACTCCAAAATATCGGATGGCTCCCGCCGATCATCATGAGCTGCGGGTACAGCTGGAGGAGTTGGAAGGGAAAGGATTTAACCTACCCTATGTTTCACCCTGGGCTTCTCTGATTTTGTTCACCAAGAAGGTGGATGGGAGCTTGCGACTTTTTGTCAACTACCATCTCCTGAATTAGGTGACCTTAAAGAACAAGTACCCACTTCCTAGTATTGATGACCTCTTCAATTATCTCAAGGGAGTACGATGGTTCTCGAAGATAGACCTCAGGTCAGGATATCACCAGCTTAGAGTTCAAGACGAGGATTTGAATAAGACGGCCTTCAGGTGTCGGTATGGCCACTACAAGTACTTGGATATTCCCTTTGGCGTGACCAATGATCCAGCAGTGTTTTTGAGTCTCATGAACAGGATCTTACAGCCTTACCTCGATCGTTTCTTCATAGTCTTCATTGACGACATACTAATTTACTCGACCACTGAGGAGGAGCACACCTACCACTTGCAGGTTGTACTGGATACACTCAGAGAACACCAGATTTATCTTAAGATCTCAAAATTCCATTTCTGAAATCGATAGGTTCACTTCTTGGGGCACAACATCTCAGATGTGGGAGTTTTTTTGTATCCTATGAAGATTGAGGAAGTACTTGGTTGGGAGCCACCTAGGAGCATGATGGAGGTGCAGAGTTTCCTAGGTCTGGCTGGGTACTATCGGAGATTTGTGCCATACTTCTCCAGAGTTTCATCACCTCTTTCAGCTTTGGCGAAGAAGGGTAAACCCATCGTGTGGTCAGATAGATGCCAGTAAAGCATTCAAGAGCTGAGACAGATATTGACCTATGCGTCCATCTTGAGGCTACCAGAGGAGGGCATAGGCTAGATAGTTTACTGCAATGCATCAGGGACCAGACTCGGGTGTGTAGTGATGCAGGAGTGAGCATTGATCGCTTACGGTTCATGGAAGTTGAGGTAGCACGAGCAGAACTACGCTACCCATGACCTGGAGTTAGTAGCAGTGGCCTTCACCATAAAGATGTGGCGGCACTATCTGATGGGTGATCACTTTACAGTCTACTCTGACCACCAGAGTCTCAGGTACATCTTTTCATAGAATGAACTGAACCTGAGACAAAAGCAATGACATGAGTTCCTCCAGGACTATGACATCGAGATAGTCTATACTCCTGGGAAGGGGAACATAGTAGCTGATACTCTCAGTAGGAGATCGGGCATAAAATTGCTAGGGGAAGCGATAGAGCAGCTAGCCTCATTACATATATCCTTTATGGATAGAGATGGGGCATCCTTTTTTCAGTCTCTCATGGTCACTCCTCCACATCTTCAGCGAGTTAGAGAGGCACAACATGGGGATGCTGACTATGAGACACGACGTGCTCAGATATCCTCAGGGGTGGCACCCGATGGATTTTTTGAAGGAGGGGAGCATGTCATCCTTTTCAGGGGATGAACCATGGTACCAGTTGCACTGCAGGAGGATGTTCTGAGGGAGTTTCACACTTCCCCTCTATCGGTACATCCATAAGTGGCGAAGATGTACCATGACCTCAGACGACAGCATGGGTGCCTGGGTATAAATAAGGCTGTAGTAGAGTTCATTTCACTATGCCTCACTTGTCTGCAAGTGAAGGCAGAGCACTATGTACAAGTAGGCTTGGTACAACCCTTGGAGGTTTCGGAGTGGAAGTGGGATGGGATGTCTATGGATTACATGACGGGGCTTCCACGTACTTCCAGAGGACACGAATCCATCTGGGTGATCATAGACCAACTCACCAAGTCGGCCCACTTCCTACCAATTAGAGAGTAGGGCTAAGTAGAGAGCTTGGGATGCCTCTATGTTCAAGAGATCGTACGGTTTCATGGTGTGCCATCGACTATCGTCTCTGATTGAGATGCTCGTATAACTTCCCGGCTTTGGATGGGGTTGCAGGAGGCATTTGGGATGCATCTGCGTCTGAGCACCGCCTTCCATCCTCAGATGGATGGCCATACTGAGAGGACCATTCAGACACTCGAGGACATGCTCCATGCATGTGTCCTTGACTTTGGCCGTAGCTGGGAGGATTACCTACCTTTGGTGGAGTTTTCATATAATAATAGCTACCACTCCACCATCAGGATGGCGCCATACGAGGCACTGTACGGAAGACCTTGCAGATCATCTCTATACTGGACTGACCCCGAGGAGTCAGTACTTGTAGGACCAGAGATGGTTCAAGCTACGATGGAGAAGGTGCAGATCATCCAGGAGTGGATGAACACTGCATAGAGTAGATAGAAGTCCTATGCTTATAGGAGGTGGAGACCACTGGAGTTCGAGTATGGAAACCACGTTTTCTTACAGGTATCACCTCGATGAGGTCTACGGAGATTTGGCAGGGGCGATAAGTTATCTCTACACATCATCAGACCTTTCTAGGTCCTTAGTAGAGTAGGTGATGTGGCTTACCACCTGACCCTTCCACCTTAGTTTCACCGGGTACATGACGTCTTCCACGTATCTCAGCTGAGGAGATACGTGCACGACCTGACCCACATTATCAATCACGCGGAGATGGACATCGACAATTGTGCGAAATTCTCGGAGGATTCGATGGAGATCAATGATCAAGAGGATCATGTCCTCCGTGGACGGTCGATTCATCTGGTGCGCATTCGTTGGCAGCACGGAAACCTCCAGGAGAGCACATGGGAGCGGGAGACTCAGATGTGTGCTCAGTACCCTCATTTGTTTCCCTAGTTTATGTTGTAGCTTTACAGGGACTTAAATCCCTAAGGTGGGAGTAATTTAAAGACCCATAAATTTCAAGGAATTTTTTTTAAATACATTGAAATTTTACGAGTCTGTGGGTTCTGACGGCACCTGATTCCGAGGCCCGGTGTGCCCAAAATCAATTTTCCAAGTTTTGGTCGGGTAAGTTCAGTGAACGTATGGGCGGGTTTTTCTATCTTTTGAAGCAGTGCTTGGAATTGAAATCTAAGGGTACCAATGAACTCACATAACTGGTATTTTCGTAAGGGGATCTTTACCACATTTGTGTTTTATGTGGGTCGAAAGTTAATTTTTAGGGTTTAATCTTAAAATAAATAAAAGTGTATGTTACACGATTTTATTTATGAGTTAGTTATTTCCTCCCAAGTGTGGATTTTTGTGAAGTGGGGCCCACACGATCCCCAACATTATTTTCCCCATTACTCCCCTCAACACCCCATTAATACCCCCCCTATTTATTAATTTGAAAACTCCACATATTCATTATGGTGGAGCCTTTCCTGTGTGGACTGGGTTGTACATGGGCTCGGGAGTTGGAGCTGAGATGTGATTGATAACTTAGGTATATGTTTGGTCATATACCTAAGTAGAGTTGGTTGATACTTCGTGATTGAAGCTTTCCTTTGTGGTTTATCCTTTGTGGATTCTGGAAGACCTTCAGGGGTCCTAGGTCCCTACTGAGTATCGAATACTCACCCCTGCACGGGCTTGCCCGCACTACGTTGTGTTGGTTGCAGAAGATGGAAAACATTGATCGAGGTAGAGGACTGTAGAGCTGGACGGTACCCGGAGGTGGACCTCTTGGCGAGACGTTCACGGAGCAGACGGTCGGACCAGAGGTGCTGTGGAGGCCAACTGTTCCCACTCTTCAGGTGGGATTTTCAGAGGATGACTCGACGGTTGCAACTTTACTTTACTGCCGTTTTACTTCCTTTTTAGTTGTATTATTTTTCAGTTGGGTTTGTATACTGGCCCATTTACTTTCCATCACTTACTTTGTACCCAGTTTTACTTAGATCTTACTTCACTTGTGTACTCTGTTGTGCTTTCTTCAGTTGTGTACTTTTTTGTGTTGTTTACTTATATGGAAGGCAATATATTCCCTTTTTATCGGGATTTATGACTTTGGTGCTCGTCTACAGCCCCTGGCCTATGGATGGCGGGCTTGGGGTCGTCACGACAGGGGACCCGAGGATGGGTCGTGCGCGCCGCCAGAGGCGGCGACCAACATCGACCGGCTTCCTGAAGGAAGCGGCGCCCCGACACGCCGCCGGTAGGAGCCCACCGCGACACCAGACACGGTGGTGATTGGAAGATCCCATGGTAGTGCGGGATCCTAGGAGACCAATGGTTCTATCCTGGTGCCTCGTTCGCGGAATCGGGGGCCATGCCCTATGCTCTGCCAGCTGGCCGAGGCAGCACACCCCCCCCCCGGCCGACTCGGGGCGAGTCACAGGGAACAGGCCACGCCGGTCAGGCCGGGCCGCGCCCAGCCGGGCCGGACCCGGAACCAGGTCTGGTCGACTTGGTTCAGGCTAACCCAAGGTGGGTATGGCCGAGTCAGACCTAGCCCAGACCCACCCCCCACTTCAGACCATTTTTGGGTCTTTTTCCCATAACATGAGCTACGGACCTCCGATCGATGCACCGTCAGTTGCATAGGAATACTTGGATCGAGACGTTCATTTTTTTATATTGAACTCGAGGTTTCGGAGAAGTTTGGGTATGTCTGGGTTGGTTCGAACCTGAAACCAACCGGGCCATAGGAGTGGAAACGCTCATAACATAAGGACCAGACATCCGATTGACGTGTCGTCAACTACGTTGAATTACTTTTGATGAGAATGTTCTTTTGGAATACTACACTTGAGATTTGGATATAGATGGAGTATAGTCATGTTGGTTTTAGCTTAAAAACCAACCGAGCCCCTAGAACGGAAAACCAATAACTCTCAGACCGGGCCTCCGATTGACACACCGTCTGTCATGTTGGGTTTTTTTTATGAGATAGAACTTTGGGATACATAAACTCTAGACTTCATGACATTTGATGTATCGACCCCCCTTACGTGAGGAGCAGACCCTTCACGAATCGAGTGTGTTGTGTGCGGGAACCCTAGAGCTGGCAGCGACTACATCAACTACTGTACTAGAATCCTTTGTGGTTTCGACAACGACGACTACCGTACTGGGATCCTCCGTGGGTTCGATGGCGATGACTACTGTTATTGTATCCTATGTGGGTCCGGCAGTATTGATATCTGTTCTTGTATCCTGTGTGGGTCTGGCAGAGTAGTTGGTCTTGTATCCTGTGTGGGTCTGACTGCTTAGCTGGTCTTGTATCCTGTGTGGGTCCAACATGATAGATAAATCAGTGACTACATCTGATCATCTCTACCGCTATACGAAAGGTGTATACCTGTGTGAGCTAAGTCTTGACTTTCCATCATTATCGTTGATGCAATTTACTTCTTTCCTGTGTGGACTGGGTTGTACTTGGGCTCGGGAGCTGGAGCCGAGCTATGATTGATAACTTAGGTATATGTATGGACATATACCTATGTAGATTTGGTTGACACTTGGTGAATGTATCTTTCCTTTGTGGTTTATCCATTGGGGATTCTAGGAGACCTTCGGGGGTCTCGGGGTCCCTACTGAGTATTGTATACTCACTCCTGCATGGGCTTGACCACACTACATTGTGTTGGTTGCAGACGACGGAGAGCACTGATCGAGGTAAAGGCCTGGAGAGCTGGACGGTACCTAGAGGTGGACCTCTTGGCGAGACGTTCAGGGAGAAGATGGTCGGGCCAGAGGTTATGTGGAGGCCACCTCTACCGACCCTTTATGTGGGATTTCCGGAGGATGACTCAGCGGTTGCTGCTTTACATTATAGCTGTTGTACTTCCTTTTTTTTTTGTATTGTTTTTTAGTTGGGTTTGTATGCTGACCCATTTACTTTCCAGCACTTACTTTATACCCATTTTTACTTAGAGCTTACTTCACTAGCATACTCTATAGTTCTTGCTTCAGTTGTGTACTCTGTTGTGTGGTTTACTTATCTAAAATTCAATGTCTTCCCTTTTTATCAGGATTTAAGCCTTTGGTGCTAGTCGCCAACCCCTGGCCTATAGAAGGCGGGCATGGGGAAGTCACGGCACGGGCCCCGAGGACGGGTCGTGACAATGTATGTCTCCTATTATGTGTGTATACCCTCTAGGTTATTTCCACCAAGTGTTTTCCTATTGGAGATGTGCTTAAGAATGCACTCCTGACATTATTTTAGACTTAGTGGGGTCGTGATAATGCCATTTCATGTTATTTTTTCTGTGATACATAGTTAATGATCAACAAGGTTTTTCATAGTAAAAAAATCAATAATATATATTCTCCATTTATTATATAATTTTGGAGAACATAAAAGTGTTATGTTTCCTTCTACTTGGTGGAGGTCATAAGAGTGAATGAATGAATGGTACACATTTGTTCTATCTATTTAATCAATTTGAAACTTAGAGAGGTTCTTGAATATGAGAAAACAATGTCTCGTTCTTTTATATTTCAGGGATAAATAATAACACAATATTCAATATCCTTTTTTTATATAACATGGAATTGAAGAACAACAACCAACTCATGGAGACCTGTAGCCAATGGAGTTAACTTATCCTATAATTATAGATTCCAGTTTATACACTATTATTATATATTTTACCATTGTAATTTTTTTATAATAGGACAAATTATTCCTCTGTCATTGGATTTATAGTTTTGTAGTTTAGTTTTTCTATATAAATTCATTATTAATCAATATCCATAATGAAATTTATATCTATAAAATTGATAAATTTATATCATTTTTTAATGAATTGAGTTCGATATTGAGGTTGATTTTTCAAAGAAATATATAATCATCATAAATTTTTAATTATAAAATATTGTATTGGGAATTAATTGGTTAATAATGAAACCATTATGTATTGACTACTCCTTGAATATGTCAACATAATAGACTGAGATTTTTTTTCTTTTATTACTTTTAGAAAAAACAGAGTTTCTATAAAATAGTTTTAATGTTAAAATAAATTCCCGAGTTTGAGAAGATGTTTATAAGATCAAAAATATTGAGGTATTTATAGGATTTTTTGAGAACATGGTGTACTAAAATTATTCATAGGTTGGTCATGGGTTATCTTGTGGAATGAGTGATTAATGATTGAATATCACTAACGGAGTCCACTTATGGTTATCTATAATCTATGGTGATGGTGGATCATACATAATCAAATATAATTAGAGGTATCATATTCATACATTATACCTTTGTGTTGGAATTTTTATTTAATTTTGAATATATCTATCTCATCATCATGATATACTAGTTTATAAGAGTGGGTTTTCAAAAAATTCTTCATTATAAATTTTATATGAATCACTAAGGGGTGGGGGATCCCCAATTAAATATTACCATTGAAAGTATAATGAAATAGTTATTGGAGATAATTATTTAAACCAATAAATAGATTACTCAAGAAACACCCATGAATAAGAACCACTTACCTAAGGTGTTCCTCCCACCATGCTTGAGGATTTTGACTAGTGGTGGGGATCTTGGAGATTATTATGGGGAGACTATACCCCTTGAATATAAAAAAACCAAAATTTTATAATTATAAATTTAAATATCCAGAAAAAAACATAAATGAATTAGATGAACTGACCTTATGAAATATGTTATAAAAAATAAATATCAACAATCTTCTTATTTACATAAAATTGCAAACATGATCACCCTTAGGATGAACATTTTTAAATAGATGAAAAAAGAGTAAAATACCACCCTTATCTTGACATCGAGGATCCACTCAATCTATCTCCCACCATCAATATATATCCCACTATTCTAAAACAACACCAACTACCAATATCCACCTGTTGATCCCTTTATCTTACTTGTATCACCATACGTAAAGTATGAATGCATCCTGAAGGGAACATGCAGTGTGTGAGTATGATCATAGTAGTTGTCCACCAATGGAAACGATAGATAATATCATTACATATTTGAGTGTTTGAGAAGTGAAAGTGTTGGTAACCCAATTTCCCATCATAATCTGATCCACCCATTTCTGAATAGCCATGAGTTATCCTTTATCTACTTCATTCGGTTCTGTGGTGGGATGAGATACAAGATCTATAGTATTTTTTGATCTCTCAAATGTTCAACTTAGATTGTCTCAGTAAACGTTACATTCTAACCAAATCCAATGAAACCATTATGAACTATTCACAGTGACCAAGGCATTCCCCTGTATCAAATCATAATATCCATCAACATATGATCTATTTTACTAGCCACCAACTCAATATCCTAATAAAACCCACTTCACACTGACATCATTCCATAACCAAGGAATTCCAAGTAGTCACAACATATCATATATCAATAATGATAATCCTAATCCCAGTAATTTATCTTAATCACCCCCAACACCCCATAGACATCTACAATATTTCCCTTCTCAAAAATAAATGTCAACACTCTAACTCAAAAGATAATGAATTTAAAGGGTATACTAACAATAAAAATTGGTCTAAATAACCTCATTATCCCTATCCTATGTTCACATGAACCCAACATAATTTAATCCATATCAAGAAAAATTTAGTAAAAATCAATAACTACTACTCTTCATGGGAAACACAAATTCCTTCATTAGTGAATTGGACATAACCCCCATCTCATAAAAAATCCATTTCCACATATCCAGTGGACAACATATCCCTCATATCATCCCAACATATCTCATTCCACCCATAACCATATCTTAGGCCATGAAAATGATTCTAAAAATAAATCAAGTACTAAGATAACAACTTCCGGAATAATACATTGGTCAAATGACCATTATACCACAAGTTTTCAATTTAACTACACCCATATATTGACATAATATTCTCAAACCATCCTAAGAAAACCCCACAAGAACCTTCAAGACCAGAACTTCTCTAGGTTAGAGTCAGTAACTAAACCAACACACTCCCACATTTCACATGACTTATAAAAACCCATATAATAACATTAATCAATAGGAAAATATAAAATTGAGTTAGTAGGACTCCATTCATTGAGTATCCTTGGTTTATTATTCTTAAACAAGAAGAAATACACAAAATATTCATAAAACATGTTGGAACCAAGGTTGTTCATTGCTTGAAATAGATTATTTTTTGTTGTTGTCAACACTCTAATGAATGATCAATAAGATTATAAGGAAAGGGATCTTAATGTTCAAGTAGTACACAGTGTTGAAGGAAGCACAATTTACCAGTGTTTTTCAAATTTTTGGACCTCAAAATCTCGATTTTGGTGTTCGCATACAAAGATTATTCACATAAGAGTCAATTGTATGAAAAACAATAAGGAAAATCAGAAAAATAAGAGAACTGCATACCTTGAAACATGGACCGGGTACCATGTTCTGGGAAAGGTTCGTGGTTGTGTACCTGGCAGCGGCAACGGTACACAGAGTGGTGTGAAGAACCAAAAATGGTTCTCAATGATGGAATGCAGTGAAGGCGTGCAATATAGGGAATAATGAAGGTTCGTGGGATTCCTGGGGTTCGCAAAACAGGAGAAATACATGGTGGAGGCTAACTTATGCAAATGGTGTTAATTATACTGTGAATATTGGCCCACATTGAAAATTGTAGTAAATAGGATTAGTAAAATTTGAGGAATTATGTGCCTATATAAGGAGTATCCATCACCTTTGTTAAGAGACATGATTAGAGATTAAAATTTTGGGAAGAAATATAATAAAGTCTGATGTGGTACGTGGAGGAGAAGATGATATGTGGAGAGACCCATCCTCATAAGGAAAAGAACTGGTAAAAGGAAGTCTAGTTCACATAAGAAGTTCTCCCAGTACGTGGTGGAGCAATACAGTATGCGATGCAGGACAATATGTGGAGAGGCTGAGCAATATGTTGAGTAAGGCACTAGGCGGAGTATGGCAGGTTACTGATGTGTTCTATGGTACGTGGAAACAATAGTGGTATGCGGAGGAGGTGGTCGGTGCACCATACCCAGAACACAGTATGAAGAACACCCAAGGAAACTGGAAAATTGAAAAAATCAATCTGTAAAATTAATTTCCATAACATATTAGTGTACGGGAAAATAAATTACATCTCTGGGTGTTTATGGGAGTTCAATAGGGCATCCATATACAATTTAGGATGCATGATTTAATGATGAACCATTGATATGACCTTAAAGTCGATAAACATAGTGTATATTCTTCTAATATAGTGAACAAGGGGGGTCAACAGAAGTGATCTGAGGGACACAATGTTCTATACCAAAAACCTTGTAATGGAAGGGTGCCTGGGACAGACTGATTGTGTCCAAACACTTGTAATCCACTATTTGGGAAGATTAGTGTTTTTTGGTATGACCAACACACTTTTTTCTTATGCTCCTTGGATGTAGCCCTTAGTGGTTAACCAAGAAAAAATGTTATGTCATTTTATTGTATGTGATTGTTTGTTTTTTGCTCTTCCTCTTCAGACAGCTTTACTATGTTCTTACCAATGTGAGTACAAGATCCATCATGTTTAAAAGAAAAAAGTGGACACCCTTATTCACCCCTCCCCTCTCATAATGTTTTGGGTCCTTCATGTGGTATCTGAGGTATGTTTCTAGTGTTTAATCTATTATCTACCGTCATAGAGAATCCAGTCAATGTTAGGGGGTTCCCCTATAGGATGGATGTAATTTTAAGATATCGAAAAACTAGATGAAATCTAATTTATGATCTCTTGGAATGAAAGTCTTAATTTCTACTACATAGGGAATACAAGTCACTAATTATACAAAGCTATCAAGGACCGATACAAATAGGAAATAGCTTGATGTAGATGAAAAATCATAGAATGATCTTACTATATCCCTTTCTAATATGATTTATGTAAAGGTACTGAGTTTCACATCTACCATGTCAATGTGGGATAAGCTGGAGAATATTTATGAAGGAGATAACAATGTAAAAGAGGAGAAACATCAACTACTATACAACTGGCTTGATGATATGAAGATTCACCCTGATGAGAATATAGATTTCTTTTTAAATCGAATTACTGAAGTTGTAGAAGAAATCTAAGATCTGGGTGAAGAAATAAAATACATTGACATAGTAATGAAAATCACGAGAAGACATCCACCCCATTATAATGCAATGGTTTCATCCCTTGAGGAAATAGATCTCTCTAAACTCTCAGTTGATGATCTATTGAGAAATCTATTGGAATTTCAAATGAGTATCAAACTAGAAGAAGCTACTAATCATGTGAAAAATGAAATGTAAATCAATTTCATGAACAAAATAAAAGAACACAAAGATAGAAGTGATGAAGATAATGATGAAAATGAAACTCTTTCTCTCATTTCTATGAAGCCCATGAAGGGGACATGGAAATTTTATATAAATCGACATTTGGATTGTTTTTACTGTTGAATAATTGGTAATATTTCCACTTAGTGATCGAGAACATTTGATGATGAAGACATAGTAGTTGAAAACAAGGAGAAGTCTTGAAAAATATTCTTCAAAAATGGAAACATCAAATATTCCAAGAAATTATAGAATAACTGTTTTGTCTGTGAGGAAGATGATGACAATGGATTCAATGAGGAAGAAGAACCATAATTTAAGACTGGAAACCATGCCTCCATGATGGCTACCATTGAAATGAAAAAATCATTGATATATAATGCTATATATAATCATTTGACTACTAATGTTGATCCCATGTTACAACATAAGGAGGATTTTTCCAATCTTGATTATAAATATAAGAGATGAAATATTTGGAAAGAAATGGTAAAGGAATAATAAATGTATATTGATCAGATGGAAGTGTAAATTTAACGAATTGATAAAATGGTGAATGTACAAAGATCAATCCTTGAAAGCACTAATGACGTTGTGGAACTAACACTCATAATTAAAGAACAAGAATATTTCATCTATAAAACTACCTCATGATTGGAGGATAAGTCTAATACCATTAAGGGACTTGAAGAAGAAGTTGTTACTCTAAAAAATTAACTTCAAAGTGAATCAATTTCAAAATAAGAAAAGTAGAAAATACAATTTGGAAGGTTCTTAGATGAAGAGATTCTAGAGAGAGAAAAACCTGGTTCTGATGTATTTGGAAAAAACTTGAGTGATCAAAGATCCATATGAATGGGAAATAGTGGAATTGGTTGTGGTGTAGAAATATCAAATTCTATAAATAAGGTGAAACATAATAAAGGAATTATGAAAGATGATCATGTAGAAAATACCCCAGAATTGCTGAAAAAGAAACCATTAAATCAATCTAAATGGAGAACTGAAGATTATGCTCGAGTTTCCAGAAATGATAGGTTGTAAAACTATTTTCTTAAGGAAGAAGACATGAAGATAAATAGAAGTGAGAATACATTTCGTTTCATATAGTTTTATTTTTGTGGCTATCTGGGTCATACCATGTAATACTTTGAAATGACACGGAGCTATATGAATGGGGCTGATTTGTGATTTCAAAAAAGGAGAAAATATTCATATCATACTTTTTATAGAATAAATAGTTTATATGGATATATTTTTCATTATTCTAACTTTGTCCATAAAGATGTGTATTATAGCAAGAGGTATGATAGGATAAATTCTTTCACTGCTCATATATGAGTCAATACTCTTCAACCAGATGGTGTTTCTTTTGCAAATAGGTTTGATCATCTGGAAGAAGAATTTGAATGAGAATAATCCATGCACAGAGAAGAGAGAATTAAAAGGCCATCAATGTTTACACTTAATCAAATATCTCAGGGAAAGAAAAGAGTAAAATTAAAAAAAATATAATTTTTCAAAAGTAGCCCTCAAAGCTACAAAGAACAACAATACCTCGATTCATGATAGTGGATGTTCATCCAAAAATGACGGGTAATGCAGACCTATTAAAGAATGCCAAGAAAAAGGTCTATGGAACTGTAAGATTCGGCAATGATGGTTTTTTGAAGATAAATGGTAGTGGATGTATATAGATAGCTAATGGAGAGATGAAGAAAACTGAATTACTTTATATGGACAGTTTGCGTCACAATCTTTATAGTTTGTGTCAACTCTTTGAATAAGATCTTATTGTGACATTAAATGAGAATGGATGTACTATAAGAGTAATGTTAAATAATTATCTCATGAAATTCTGTAGAACAGAATGAAACTTATTTTAGGTTAATAATAAAGAGAACATTTTCTACCTAACAGTTGGAGATGAAAACAACTTGTGGCCTCATAGATTGGATGTGGGGGAAACTGGTATGTAGTTCCTACCTACTAAAGAAGAAAATTGCATCTATTTTCCTTAACGTCATCCACACAAACATATGTAGCTTGAAAAATGTTTTAGAAACACATAGAGAAATTTATGTTTTGTCTTCTAATAGATTAATACAATATAATGGAATGTGTGATCATTATACATATGAAGCGAGAAGTGATTGATTGCATGAAAACCGATTGATGGATTTTTGATAATGATACTAGACAAAAGATCTCTGTCCTGCGGTCTGAAAATGGATGGGAATACAAATCCATTGAATATAAAAATTACCTAGAGAATAATGGAAGACAAAATGAGGTGGATGTTGTGAGATATCCATAAAAAAATGGTGTTGTTGAGAGTAGGAATTGACAAGTAAAAAAAATAGAATAATGATGATTGAGAGTCATATTCCTCAACATTACTGGAAAAGGTCGTTCAATATGCATTGTATATTCAAAACCAAATAGGGTTATATATGGGTGATACAAAGACACTATATGAATTGTGGAATGGAATGAATCCCTCGTTGAATTATTTTCAGGTTTTCAGAAGCAAATGATTCATCAAAAACCAATAATTATATCAAGGGAAGTGTGGTGACAATATATATTAAGGAATATTTCAAGGATACTCAATGAATAGAAAATCCTAAAGGTGTTTAATTAAGAACATGGGTAGAATTGTGGAATGTAGTGATGTTTAGATCATTCAATAAAAATTCAAATGACTTAGGTAATTCTTATGGTGATTTGATAGAAGATGAAAAAAAATGTGAACATGGACCAAATGATAATATAGAGGTAGAGGAAGATGTAAAAAACTCTCAGGAGTCACATCAGGATGCATAGTCCTAAGAGGAATCAGAAGATGAAGCTATAACTAAAGAGAATTTGGTTGAATGGAAATAGAGAAATCAAAGAGCAGAGATTGATCAGTCCAATATAATTGGGGATCAGAATTCACCTACATAGACAAGGAGAATGAGGAATAATTCACAATATGTATTTCAATCAGTTGTGGAACCATTATCATTTGAAGAGGCTATAAAGGATGTGTCATGGGTAAAAGAAATTAATGCAGAGCTGGATTATATTGACAAAAATCATTCTTGGGATATTTTCAAAAGACAAGAAGGACACAATGTGATTGGTACGAAGTGGATTTTCGAGAACATGTTTTCCAATAATAGAAATGTGACAAAAAATCTCGTATGCTTTGTCTGTAAAAAATATCACAAATAAAAGGTGTTGATTCTGAAGAGACTGTTTCCCTAGAAGCGATACTAGAGTCAATCAGACTATTTATTTTCATGTAAATCCAAAGAGGTTATAAATTCTATCAAATGGATGTCAAGAAAACATTCTTAAATAGAGTATTGGATGAAGAATTATTTATTGAACAAACCATAGGATTTATGCTTAGTAATGATGAAATAAATGTTTGAAAATTAATGAAATCTCTCTATGGATTGAAATAAGATCCATAGGTATTGTACCCTCAGTTGGACTCTTATCTATGAAAGCATCGGTTTAAAAGAGGGGGAGTGGAACACAATCTCTATGTGAATAATTCTCAAAAGGATAAGTTCATGGTATTGGTAAATGTGGATGATATTATATTCAATGGATATAGACAAAGTTTAGTTGATGAATTTTATAATCACATGAAATCAAAAATTGAAATTTTCATGATTGGTGAACTCAAATACTTTTTGGGGATACAAGTGATTCAAAAGAAAGATTACAATTTAATTTCTCAAGAAAATTTTGCAATAGGGATTCTAAATAAATTTAATATGCATGATTCCAAACCAATGTTGACTTCTATTGTGGTTGTAAAAAAGCTGGGGAGGCATGAGAATGGGACTTCTGTCGATCACACAATTTATAGAAGAATCATTTGAAGCATGTTGTACATGATAGTGACACTACTAGATACTGTCATTTCAACTTTCCTTGTGGCCAACATTTTGAATAATCCAAAGGAAGAACATATGGAGATAGTGAAAAGAATCATGAGATACATTCAAGGTACACATAATTATGGGATATACTTTATTGTCGGAAGAGATAGTGAACAATCTACTTTTTTTAATACTGATTTGCTTGGATATATAGGGGATTGAATGTCCACCAGTGGTGGAGAATTCTATATTGGGATGAAATGCATGGGCTGTCTGAATAAGAAATTGGAATATACTTCTCACTACTACTGAAGATGAATATATATCTAATACCTAGTAGTGCACTCAGTTACTTTGGATGAAGTAATAACTGATTGACATATGTTATGAGGTGAAACAACTAATGATGATTTACTATGATGAATAAAGAGAAATTGATCTTATAAATAATCATGTTCATCATTCTCATAAAAACATATTGAGATCAGATATAACTTCTTCAAGGAATATGTTGAATAAGGCGTGATCAAAATGGACCATTTGGGAAGCAATGAGCAAGTGGCTGACATTATGACCATGCCACTGTTAGTGGTTGTGTTTGAGAAACAACTTTTGTACCTCGGTGTTCAGCCACCAACCAGGGTATATGGAGGTTCTGGAATTTTCCTCTCCCTAATTGATATATCAGTGTTAGTCTATTTGTGGAAGTGATATAGGTTAATGGGTGAGATAAAATCCATGGAGAGTGTATTCTAAGCTCTAAAATGATCTAATACAAGTCTTTTAGTTTATTGAATATGGGGGAGAAATGGGGCTAATTTAAATGTGAAAATTTAGAGGCTAAAAATGCAATGTAATCAAAATGGGGATAAATTAAATGTGAAAAATATGAAGCATGAAAATATAAATTTATGGTTTCAGGCTGGTTGTACGAGAATTGAGAACTTCAATTGAAGGAATATGAATTGAGAAAAGAGAAATCAATTCTTTTTCATGAGGATGTTTTTAGAGAATTAATTTGAACACATGAGAACATGATTCATTTCTTTCCTATTATTTTCTATAGTTAGAATTTCCCATGTAGATTTAGAGATTTTGTTGGGTTGATTCTTGCGTCTCCGATTTTCATAGTGGTTAGTTGTCTATTGAATTTATTTTAAGATTTCCAACAATCCCAAATGGGGAGATTTTTGGAACCAAGGATGTCCATTGATTGAAATGGAGTAACGTTTGTGTTTGTTTTCAACACTATAAGGAATGATCAGGAAGGTTATAATGAAAGGGATCTTAAAGTTCATGAAGTACTCAATGCTAAAGACGACATTGTTTCCCAGTGTATGCCAAATTTTTTGGTAAAAAAAAACTGGAGTTCGGTATTGAAAAATAATAGATTATCAAAAAGGAGTGAATGGTATAAAAAATGACAAATAAAATCAGAAAAATAAGAGAACTACATGACTCAATACATGGAATGTATACCATGTTCTTGGAAAGGTTTGCGGTCACATACCTGGCAGTGGAAATGTTAGGTGGGGTGGTGCATAGAACCAAAATATGGTTCGTAATGATGATACGTAGTGAATACGTGTGGTACACAGAATGCTGAAGGTGGACGGGATTGATTCCTTTAACTAAACAAGAGTGATATGTAATGGAGGATAATAGTACATATATTGTGTTCATTATATAGTGAAGATTGTCCCACATTAAAAATTTGGGTGAATCAGATTTGTGAAATTTGAGAAGTTATGTGCCTATTTAAGGAGCAGTAAACCCTTTTTAAGATATGGGATTAGAGATTAAAATTTTAGGAGGAAATATGATAAGGTAAGAAGTGGTACTAGGAGGAGAAGACAATATGTGGATAGAACCATCCACATATGGAAAACATTCCGTGAAAGGATGTACATATTTCAGGGGAATCTCCCACAGTACACGACAGAGCAAGGCGGTACACGGAGAAAGACTATACACAGTGAAGCTAAGAAGAACAAGGAGTAAAGAAGTATGTAGAGTAGGTCATTTAACTGAGGAGTTTGATGGTATGTGGAAAAAGAAATAGTACATGGTGGTGGTGGCATACACACCGTACCCCAAACACAGTATGCAGAACACACATGGAATCATAAAAAATGACCAAATAAATTTAAAAAATTAATTTCTATAACATATCAGAGTACGGGAAAATAAATTACATTTGTTGGTGATGATGGAACTTCAACATGGAATCTATTTATAGATGATGATGCATGATTTAATGTTTAACCATTGAAGCGACCTTAATGTCAAAAAACTGAGTGGAGATTATTCCAACACATTGAGTAAAGGGGAGTCTATAGAAGTGATTTGGGGGACACATTGTTCCATCCCTAAACCTTGTAATGGAAGGGTAGCATGGACATAGTGATTGTTCCCAAACTCTTGTAATCTACAAATTAAGATGTTTAGTGGTTTTTGGTATGACTGACACACTGTTGGCGTATGATCCTTGGGAATATCCCTTGGTAGTGAACCATGTAAAATTTCTATGTCATTTATTTTCATGTTATTTTTTGTTTTCTACACGTCCTTTTCTGACAGGTTTAACAGGTTCCTACCAACATGGGAACAAGATCCATCAAGTTTAAAAGAAAAATATGACATCCTGATTCACCCCTCCCATATCAGGGTGTTCCGGGGTCCTTCAAACCAATCATTATGGAACTAATAGAGATTGATAAGAAAATTAATAGAGAATCTAGAAATAGACATCCTTAGATAACAAGTTATGCCAACAATTACCCCTAGAAAATGATAACATAATGAATGGAACACTACTAAAGGTGCTTTACTCTTTGGATGCAGTTGAATGATGGATAAGTTCCTAAGGTCAATTCCCTATTTTTTTGGAAGAAATGTGGGGGTATCCCTAATTTATAACATCAATTAAAATGATTACTTGATTTAAATATTTAAAAACACCTCAAACACTCAACAAGTATCTGATACAAGCTCTCTAGGTACCTGATAGTCCTCCATGTATGAACCTCCTATAATGATACCACGAGGTTATGAATACCAGAATATTAGAAATTCAATTCCCTCTTACTGAAATGGAAAGGCCCCGACACCCAATCCACATTCCCAATTATGATCTCTATATATTCTCTAGGCACTACAACACCTCAGAGATTCCAAAACACACATAGTTAGGATATTTTGGGCTAAAAATACCTTAAATGAGATACCAAGCCATGAAAACCTTCCCACTATATGATAGATTATTCTGATGATGAATCAGGTCATGAAAATAACCAATAATACTAAAACTCAAGTGTCCCACTTAACGCACTACTAAAATCTTTAGATGATTATGAACACATTATTATCATCTCAATTACTATAATCATCCAACATAGAAAAAATGATTTCTAATATGAGAAATCCGCACCATAGTAGTCACATGTCCTGTCAAATCACAACAACTCTACCTAAAACACCAATGTTACAATACTTAACCATGATCTCAAATTTCACACATTTTATGTACTGAAATCCATCATGCATCATATCTAATTCCATTACCTTGACCAAAAACATGTCCATCCATTGCAAAAAACTGAACCCCATTCACTACTATGTATCACAAAAAAACCAAAATGCTAATGCAATACCATTTACTATAAATGAAACTATAGATAACTAAGAATACACCAACTTAATCATGTGAAACATACATACATATAAACTCCTTGATGTAGGTTCTCTCTATAGATTCACACTAAGTGTCTGAAAATATGAACATTTTAGGTGTCATGCCTCCTACCATGATCCATGTGTATAGAAAAATATTCTTTTTTTTTCTCTGGACATAGATTGTGGTCCTACCTCATATTCCATTGGTTTACTCTAGCCATAACCACAAGATGACTATGAGTTCATCTAGAAAATAAATATATATATTTTATCTATCCGCACAAGAATTAAAAATTTGACATAAATTAACATCGATCCTAAACATGGACTGCCAATAATCACTTGAAATACCTCCTAAAATATTCACTATGGTAGAAATGTGGATCTTGTAATATATCCAACCAACATTGTCTTCTAATTTCCATTATTTAAGATACTAAGATATCCACTACCCATGACACCTAACATAACTATTTGGATAGGTATACTCCCATATATTAACATCCAATCTTCTATTAGTTCTTGTTTTACTGCCTCTATAAATGAGACCATTCTAAATTTGATTACTTGTAAAATGACAGCATACTATAAACCATCTTCATACCACTACACCTTGTCTAAATCATATCTCACCAGCATAAACACAAATCACAATAAGTTTTTGAACCTTATAGTATAGTCCATGGAAAATGTTTCTCATTAAACCACATGAATGTTCTCATGGGATCAGTATTCCCTTAGTGTCTTAGGAAAGTAGTATTTCATAATATCAGGATGAATTCCCTATAAGTTATACTCTCATTAGGATATGCCTATAGCTACACATCCATCCTGTGTTTTTCTTGTCCATAGAGCATATATATATCCCTCTTCAACCTTCACTACAATAGACTCAAAATCTGGTATAAGTAATATAAAATGACTCAATTTATTACGTTACCACCATAGGTCATCCTTCTCCCTAAAAAAGTAACATATTGTTTCTAGAACTCTTAAGTTAGGTATTCCATGGATGGATTAGCTAACCTGGGGTCCCCAATATATTCTCTATATAACCCGTAATAGACTCACCCTAATCTAATTGTCAAACCACCACCCTCTCTCTTCTATAATCTCTATCATAATTTCCCACATGAACTCTTTTTCCCATGAATAATACTCATCTCTTAACTTTGGGGCCTCTACCTTCTTAAACATTGGTAAAACCGTATCTCCACCACTATAATTCTCTAATATAGGACCTTGTGGATACATATAATTTAGAAGCAAATACCATGCTCAGTACTAATACAATAGTCCATATATTGAAAATAGTTAAATTTGTAACATGCCTCACATATCACTAATAGTTTCATTTCCCAAAATGTTCTCATGTCCTAAATTATATTGGAAAAATTTACTACCTACCATTATTATGGTATAGTATTTTAAAAACCACCCACTAGAGCATAATATCTATATACATAACAACACCTAGAATTATAGCCATAGTTTTGATGAGTATATTCTAGTAAGAATTTATATGGTAGATTAACATTTATGTTTCTACTGACACTTTTAACAACTAAAGACCATCAAATTATTTCACTGAAACCAAAAAGGAAATTTAAATCAGACACACAGATTTCATAGGAGACCTATATTACTATAATGTTTCATAAATACCACCACATTACACTTTGGTAAAATATTATGATATCTAAATAAAAAAAATTGATACCAATTTATCTATGTAAAATAATCAATGTAATATTATAGGAAATAAAATATAAATCATATTTTCATTGGTAAAATTGACTTTATCCCACCGTTGTAAAAGGTATACACACAACACAATTTCTATCCCATGTCCCAAAATATTAAAAAATGTACATATATCATATTAAAAATAATAAATAAAACCCCTCCAATATAATTACGTATCGATATGATCTCATTCCACTTTGTAGTATCCCAAACCCAAATTTCCAAAATGATATACAATCCAGAGTCACACTAACCTTTGGTTAAAATCCCTATATAATAGAAGATGTCTAATATTAATGGGGGACAAATAGGTGATCATGGAGAGACTATACCCCATGAATAAAAAAATAACTCTAGAAGAATGATAATATACAACCAAAAACAAAAGAAAATTATAGTCACAACCAACCATATATAATGCGCTATAATAATCATTACAACAATGTGATTATAGAAATACAATAGAAATTGGTTTTCCCATAAGATGATCATATAAAAAAAGAAAATAAATATGAAAAGGAAATTGCCAGATCAACACTAAGGATGTACTCTGTTAATCATTGACTATTGTCATATATTTATTCACATATGAGACCACTAGATACTATACTCCATCCATCATAACCTTAACCCTAATTGCATAGAAATAAATAAATTATATATGTGTCCAATATGGCCTGTAAGGGGTGTGAGTATAAACTTAATAGTTCACAAATAATGGTGTCCCTAGATAATATATATAACTCTATGATTTTATGAAATGGAAAAAGTATTGTAACCATATCAACAATTTTAACATGGACCACATGATTCTAAATATACTTTAGTGAGACATTACCTTCATGGTCCAATTCTACAGTGATATGTCATACCCATGATCTATCATTTCGAAAAACCCTCTTATACCAACCTATTAGCACCCATTGATTTAGTATCTGTTTACCTTTAAATTAATCCAGTGTATTAGATATGATTTTGATACAATATTAAGATAAAAAAATGAAAAACATTATGGTAGAATATTGAAATAGAAAATGAAATAAATTAAAATATAGTAAAATGTACCATAATTATAAAAATAAATATTTTTTTAAAATCAAAACGTTTTAACCAACTTAGGAAAATAAAATTATTTCTAATGATAAAATTTTTATAACATTTTTATTTTTTAAAATTTATTATTTTTGAAGAATGGTATAAATATTTTTTTATTGATAAGATTCAATGAATAAATACTAACATCCAAGAAATATTGATGTAAATGTAAGGGATACATATTAAATTATTCCTGTCTAAAAAAGGTTTTACTTAAAAACATTTTCTTATTATATATATATATATTTAATGTTAAATTTCCCAAAATTTATGTATATAAAATGAATTATATATATATATATATATCAAAATAGATTACATATCATTTAAAGTTTTTTATTTAGTAAAAAATAATTATACCTTTTTTATACTTAAAATAAAATATTCAAAAAATAATTTTTATTTTTTATGATTACGTAAATTAAAATTATTTTTTATCATCTTTGAATTCATTAAAATGGTTTTTATATTTGGAATTAAAATGTATAAATTCTTTAATGAGGTTCATTTCATTTTTAAGAAACTAAATAATTAAATAATGTAAAATTTAGTTATCATAGTGAAAACTAAAATGAGGTAAAATGGTTTAAATAAGTGATAAGACTACATTATATTAGAAAATGTTGTCAAAAAATATATGTATGAGGGATTTATTGACATCCCAACACCCCTTTCAATTATTTGTTTAGTTGTTTCTAATTTCTTTTTTTAAATGGAAACTATAAAAGTACTAGATATTTTCCAAAATTCACCACCATATCACCTATAAAAGGACCCCTCCACTACCCACTTAAACCCACATATTTAATTTAAATATCTCATAAATAAATGAAAACAATATCTTCCACTGAAGAAATAAATATGTTTTAGAACCCTTAAAAATAATATAGATGCCCAAATCCTTTATTTTTAGTAGTATCTCAATGTGGATATTTAATTTGATAATTTCATTTCATAAATACATTTTTAGTAATTAAATACATTAATCATTGTGATTCAGTTGATAATACGAATTTATATTCAATTATCTATTCATCTATGGAAGGAAACATTTTTTTTGTTAACAAGAATGTGAATCCAATACATGTTCAGATTTCCACTAAAAAAAGGCTTTCCATGATGTATGATGATCAATGTATTATTTTGGGGGAAGAACTAACCTATTGGAATGAAACAGAGGTTTTAATACTGGAAAAATAGAATTCATAACATGAAAAACATCAAGGTTTTAAATTAAAAAAATGGTATTAAATCAAGGTTAAAAAATCCAAAATAGGTACTAAGACTTTCATGGAGTGAATTCATATTTCATGTAGTGAAGGTTTCTATACATTTCCATATTTGGTTTTTTTATATATAGATATTTATGGTAGACTCCCATTTTTTCATGAATTAACATGATACAACAAGATTGATGTGGATTTAAATTATTATAATATTATTGGCGAATTATATAAAACCTAAACACCCTAAAGATATGCTAATAGTTTTTCAAGATTCTAATTATAGGGAATGAACTGGAGACCAAAGCATGGGGTGAGTTTTTGTGCTGCAGCAATGTCCTCCATCAGTCTTCATCTAGATTTTCTTTCATGTTTTATACATTTTTTGTTTCTACTTTCCTCATACATATACATTAAAATAATGAGGGGGTAACCCCTTCCATATCCTATGGTGATGTTAACAAAGGGGAAATGGGAATTGGATGTCTATTTCTCTTTAATTCATGTATTTGGGTCACCAAATTAATTAATTAATATCTATTTTTTTATTTTTTCATGACCAGAGAGTAAAAATTTGAAACCTTATGTCTTCAATTTCAGAACTAATTCAGCTAAAATATTTCATGATGACTGACCAGTTTAGGGAAATTAGTCTCAAAGATGTTATCAAGAAAAACATGAATTGAAAATGTCCTAAAATTCTAGATAATGCAAAACCAAGAATTGTCATGTCATAGAGGGGTTACCATGATCATTAAATCTACATCATAATGAATTTGAATACTATCCTAGATAAACCATAATAATTTATAAATCCAATTTCATCTAAACCCTAAATATATAAAACCTAGGCACACCATCGAATTCATTTTGAAAACCCAATCTTTTGTCACTTCATTTATTCTTGTTTTCCAAAAAAACATTTCAACACCCAATGATTATTATTTCGTAATAACAATTCTTAAAACAATTACTTATATTATTCTAAAATAATAAACAATTTACATTCACTGTCTCATTGGTTCAACCTCGAAAAAACTACTATATACATTTTAGTTAATTATATTCAATATTTGAATCTTTTTTATGTTTATTTATCTTCATATATCCCCAAGGGAAACTATTGACACCCCATAGGTGACCAAATTTTTTTTTCCATTTCGAGGGATAGTTTCAAACTATTTTTTAGGTTTTTAATTTTTTATTTAAATTCATTTTATTACATTAATTTTTATTTCATATTAATTTTACATTATTTCATTAGATATTTTAAATACAGAGTTTTATATATTAAATAATTAATTGTATGATTACAATACATTAAATAGTAAAATAGATTCTTCAGTGTGATCTCGATCTTGAAAAAAAATTATATAAGAATAAATATAAAGCCAACATGGTCTAAGAACCAAAACATTTTTATAGTAGAGTGGTTAAACCATATTATCTGGGCCTGTGAACCCTCCCTGATTATAGGTATCCATTTAAAAAAGGATGAAACCAATCATCTTGTAGCTTCACATTGAAAAAATAACTTTTATATTAAACTAAAAATCATTTCGATGATTTTAAACATGATACACTTCTATGGACCACCCTATAATGATCCAAAAAAAATTGGGTTATTTTCATCATGATCTATGAAACTTTTAATTTTTTTGATGTTTTATGTTATGAGGTACATATTCACCTTTTTTAATTTTCTTTAAATGTGAATGCTCTAGAATTGATGTAATGTTTACCATTATATTCTATCACTAGAGGGGAAGAATTTTTAATGAACTTTATCAACCAATTTATTTATCCCTTCAAGGTCTATGGATAACGATGTAAAAATTCATAATTTTAATCAATTTGAATATAAATAGAATTACTCTTCAATGGAATATATTATAGATTTAATTATAAAATTATGCTACCATGGTATAAATATATGACTATTAATCCCAAAATTTTATAACGGTTCTATGTAGGGGAAACAATTTAATATTTTATACATTAGCTAGAGGGTAAATGATAACAAACATTCTTGAGAAATTTTTTTATATAATAGATGAAATGGAAATAAATATCTTCAAATGGAAATGTGAAGGTATATAATGAAGTGGAATCAACATGGTGGAAAATATCTCGAGGTTTTTAAAAATGGAAACCATGACAAGATGGATGACCAAATTAATTGATCTGAAAAAAATCCATAAGGTGTGTATACATAAGATTAAAATAATGTTTATTATTATTTAAAAAATCAATTTTATTGGTACCATCAATAATAACCATAATCCCAAGGGTACCATATAAAGCCCCAAGGATACCAATAATAAGCACACTAAAGGGAATCACTTATAAGTCTGATCCATAACATAGAAGAGACATTGGCCACATTATTGTCCACGATCGGGTTTGTAATAAATGTGATAAAAAAGGTTCAAAAAATAAAAGTCCCAACTATGAAACAAAGAAATATAGGCTAGGTAAATTCTTGATCAACTATGAGAGAGGCCAAGAGGAGTATATATGGGATGCACTGATGTGAACCCCCATGTAGATTTGAAAGATTTTAGTCATTGAAATGAAAATATAACACAAGATGATCCTAATAAAAGTATGTTATAAGGAAATTATTAATAAGATAGTATAATAAAAGATGAATTAAAAGAAGTACCACTATAGTATAAGATGGAATAAACTTTTTCAAAATTGGTAGTAAAAGAAGAAAATTATTATTAGAATGGTTAATTTCATGAATGCTTTAAAAATCATAATATTAATATTACCTTTAAAGATGATCTAAAAAATATAATTATGCATACCAAATTCAAGAAATAATTAGTGACAAATAATAAGAATATTTAAGAGTTCATTACCATACCACTCACACGACAGTGTTCACTGGTCATTTCAAGGACATGCCAAAGAAGTAGGAAAAACCAGGTATATTTTCAATTCTACTCTGTATCGAGTATAAAAAAGTAGTCATGAATTATGTGATATTGGTTAAAAATAAACATCCTATTGTACAATAAATTCATGATCATTGGGAAATAGAAAAATAAAAAAAACTAGAGTTGAATTCTAGAAAGAGGATTTAATAGTATTATTCCCTTAAGAGATCCAAGAATAAATAATTATCAAAGACAAAATATTATACTTCACTTGTGGATTTCGTAGTGTACGACATGGAATGGATTTGTGATCCTCCAATTTTGGGAAGACCATTATTAGCTATCAGGTGAGTTTTGATCAATTTAAAATTTACAAAACTATCTCTAAGAGCTAGTAGTCAATAATTATGTCTCAAAATTAATTGGGGGATGAAGAATTATTATGTGAGAGATGATGATGTGATGGAAGAGGAAATCATCCCTAATGATGATGATGTTACTAAAATTAATGATTTTTATGAGTTATATTATATCATATAGGAGGATACAAAAAGAAAGAGTAATTAATAAAATAAAGGGATCATGAGAATTTATTTCACTAATTAGGTATTGGTAAGAGATTAAACAAATTTTATAGAGGACAAAAGGTATTGATGGTACATTACATCCCATTTGTTTTTTTTGGATTGAGAAAAAATGGTTGATCGAACAGATGGAAATTGAGAGAGTGATACCCTTAAGATGAAATAATATGTTTTTATAGGTAAGAAATGATTTGACCTATGTAGATAGGTAACATATGAGACAATTCTTAGACCATGACCATGTAAAATATATTCAATCATATTCCACATAAGATGAAATGGTAATGTCGAGCCTATAAAATTAAAAAGTGATATTCCATGAGGAACCCCATATTGTTTGGTTTTTATTTTTCTATTTTTTCAGTCTCACAAACCCCCCCCCCCCAAATATCATAAAATTTAATTTAAATGGGAGAGAAATTTTACTAGTTTGTTTTTTATTTTTTAATTCATATCAATGAATTTTAAAGAAAGAAGTAGGAGGAATGAAAAATGATAGTGGGGTAAATCATTTCTTAAATCAAATCACGACCTGAAATTTATCGAATGTAAGTCATGAGAAAAATTTGCATAGCCACCCTAGTTTCTAAAAAAAATGTACAACCAAATTAAAAATTATCATAAAAATTGGTGTAATAATTTCAATTCAAAAAATTTTATATTATATTGTTCACATATTAATTTTTTATATAGCATTGAAATTCCCATTACATTCCTACCTTGATAATTTCTTTAATCATTCAATATATAACATATAAACTATTTTGGATACATTACATTCCATTTTTATAAACTTATTTATAAATAAAATTTAATGAGAAAAATGGGGAAAAAATTAATATTGACAAACCATAGGAATTTGATTTGAAAAAATGATCATTTAGGGGAACATGTTTATTTTTGTATGTGATTTTTTTAGAATTGGCCTACGTTGAATTTTTTATATTTTAATTAATAGGATTATTTATTTTTAATTGTTTCTATGTGTAGTTTTCCCAACCATTCATCTCATTCCTAAGATATTCTATATGCCCAATTTTTTATCAACATTTCTATAGTATATTTCTAGAGCTATTCTGGAATGTTCTCTTCTAGAACATTATTTATATATTATCAATTCTATGAATAAAGATAATAACATTAAATAGGAATGATAAATTTCTTTGTTTAACCCTTTATCCTTGGAACCTCCTTACTTTTATCACTTTTATTCATGTATAATCCATGAATATCCATGTTAATAAATTAGTTATATTTCATGATTTTTATATCCATCCATACCCTAATCTATGAGTTAAACATGATACATAAAAGAATAATTTTGTTGGAGTTGGTCATCTATTGTCGATGTGAATATAATTCATTGAGGAGAAATTAATGAAACAATTTATTTTTATTTTTGGAGAGTCCACGATTATAATACATTTTATTTTATTCAACTATCATGAAAACAAAGAAAATAATAAAAGGGGGTTGTGTCTAGGGAAGATCAAAAATCACCAATAACAGATTAAAAATCAAATGATCATACGTGTATCGGTGGTTGATGTGAGATTTGTATAAAGCATTGATTTCAAAAATGAATGTAAAAATAAAAATATGGTGATTCAAATTTAATTCTTACCTATATCACTTCATAATTTTGGGTTTTGGGGAGGGGATATGACATGTTTATCACTGTCGAAGTATTTAATTGATCTTATTCTTTTAAATCATGCACTATTCTTTATATAAAATTCTAATTTTGAGAAATATTTGTTTTCACATCATTGAACAACTTACCCTAAATCCTAAGATACATTTGAAATTCAATGAGAAGTACTTATGATTAAACAATAAATTTGTATTTACATTGTTTAGATGCTAGATGCCTTGAATTCTTATGGTAAGTGACATCTATTTGAGGTATGTGATGAACATTATTCATAATTGTGAATTTAGGATGAATGAAAAAAATTCAAAGTGAGGTAAATTAGAAATGAAGTACATATTAAAAAAAATTGAAAAATAAAAATGGATAAATGAAAAAGAATGGATTATTGGAAAGGGTATAGATAAAATACCTGGATGACTTTTTTATTTTAAAATAGTATAGTTGTTGAAATTTTCCATTATGGTGATCAAAAATTTAATCCTCCATTTAATCAATTTAGTTTATTAACATTTCATTTAATGCATGGAAAGGTGAGCATCAACTTTAGTACATTGAGATTTCATACATGAGGAAAAGTATGAATTCATGTGTAGGTTGATTTAATAATTTCATTTCATGCATTTATTTTTTGATATTTAAATAATATAATAATTCTGATTAAATTAGTAATATGGATGGATATTAAATGATCTATTCATCTATGGTAGGATACACAATTTGGTGGATAAAATGAAATATGAGAAAAAAATAGGCCATGATCTCCATTGAAATAAGGATTTCCATAATGTAAGTGGATCATATAATTCATTAAGGGGTTGGAATTGATTAAATTGGATGGAAAGAAAGTTAAATCACTGAAAAATATAATTCAAATCATGAATGACATTCCAGATGTGAATGAAAGAAATTGCATTAACTCAAGATGAAACAAATACCACAAAAGGAGGAGGTACCACGACTTTCATGTAATGAATCCATCTTTTTCCCCATGAAAATGTCTAGACATTTCAAGATTCATCTTCTTTGATGTGAAATTTGAGGGTAGGATCCCATTTATTATCATAAATGATATGAAACAATAGGATTGAGCCATAATTCCTTTATAAACATTTTAATCTTGAAATAAATCATACATTAGAACCCTAAATATGTATATATATAAGATCAAGATGAAACTTATAGGGATCAATTAAGAGATAAATTACTACGGAAATTTGTTTCACTACTGTTGACGCTCCTTTCGTCACAGAATCTAAAAATCGGAAAAGGGGAATATCTGAGCTCAAAGTGATTCAACCTTTGAAGAAAATATCAAAAATCGACAAAGGCATGAACGAAGGATCAAAAGAAACTTCACCGCGCAAGTTATATCACTGTCGCGCAAGTCCAGTTGCGCGACGCCCTTGTCCGCGCAAGTGACTTGCGCGGCCTAAGTGATAAACCGCCTGGTAACCGCCCAGGGTCTTCTCCTGCCTATAAATAGACCCTGTGGGCCCCCCATTCGAGAGGATCTTTTTTCCAAAACTCGGATTGAAGCTCCCGATGCCCAAGACTCTTCTCAAAGATTCCAAAACACTTCTAAGGTAATTTCTTACCAAGAACGGAAGATCCAAAGAGAGGGAGGAAGGCCTAAGTGTTGAAACTCATCAACACATGCGCTCATGAGTGGCTATCCCTTAAGAGAAGTGGTCCCAATTGCGCGCCACCTTATTCTTTCGATAGAACTTGCGCGTCCCTTTTTTGGAAGAACCTCAAGAGAATTCTAAAGGCTTTAATAAAGAGTCGCTCAAGTATTTCAATGCTGGTTGACCATCGTGCAAGTACACCACATGTCGCGCAGGTATACCTGCGCGACCAATACTTGGGCGCCCCCGTAATACTTGCGTGCCTTCCAAGACTTGCGTGCCCCTTCCTTTTTGGGTGCCTTTCTTGCCCATTTCACCCCCTCTTAAGTCATTACACCTTTCATTTTCAAGATTCAGTCTTCAAGACACTCTTCAAAGCCATTCATGGCATGATTTCTTGATTTGACTTCCTTATCTGAAAGGAATTTAGTGAAATATCTCTCAAAACCTAGTGATTTAAAGATCCTTATGTCACTAAATATGGAGAGTTCATTCATTCAACCTCATCCTTTAAGATGAGAGAATCCTTAACTTGGGTCTCCTTTTCAGGAATAATCCCCAGTCATAAGTCCTCTAATTTGGGCATCCTTTTCAGGAGTAAGCCCCAAACCTTAATCCTTAACCTGGGTCTCCTTTTAATGAATAAGTCCCAGTCATAATTTTGGGCTTCCTTCTCAAGAGTAAGCTCCAAGTCCCCTAACCTGGGTCTCCTTTTTAGGAATAAGTCCCAGTCATAAATTTGGGCATCCTCTTTAAGATTAAGCCCCAAGTCCCTTAAATGTTTGGGCATCCTTCTTAGGAGTAAGCCCCAGATCCTCTAATTTGGGATTCCTTTTCAGGAGTAAGCCCCAATCTCAAATATGAGCATCTTTCTCAGGAGTAAGCCCCAAACCTTAATCCTTAACATGGGCTTCCTTTTCAGGAATAAGTCCCAGTCATAATCTTGGGCTTCCTTTTAAGGAATAAGCCCCAAGTCCCTTAAATTCTCTATAACCAGTCCTAATTTACGTTGATCTGGGATTCCTTCTCAGGAGTAAAACCCAGTTATCAATCCTCTCCTAATTTGGGTTTCCTTTTCAGGAATAAGTCCCAAGTTAGAGTATTCAAATCTCCATGAAGCACATATACCTTTATGGACCCTGTTACTGGATTTTATCCCTAAAGTAAATCCTCTGGGCAGTCATACATAGATAAGCCCCAAACCATTTCTTATGATTGCATCTTTCATGGCACAATTGTCTAATTTTTACCAATACCTCTTGTTTCTCACACCGAGCATGACTCACGTGAGCTTAGAGTGTAAAAGTAATTGTGACATCCTTCTTTGAGCCATCAATCATAAAACATCATACTGCTTTACTCGAACTATGTGGGTTCTGATTCCTTTTCCAAAACAAAGGATACGTAGGTAGCCCATCTATTGGTTCGATCCCAACTCTGAAATAATTCATTGTCCTTCTGAATGACAATAAACTTCAAGTGCCCCACTGAGTGGCTTTAAAACCAGCCTGGTCATCATAATGACCAAGAGACTTTTATATAAATGGTTTGAAGGTTACTATTGATCAGGAATCTCTAAATAGATATACATGATTCTCTATTGATGAAGAACCTCGAATACATATAAATGATTCTCTAAATTTCTTACATATTTAATCATTGATTGTCAAAACTAATGGAAAATCTTATTTTATACTTGGTAATGTAATAAGGATTCACGAACATAACTTAAATCTATAAAGAGAGTCCCGGAATAGAGAATAATTCCCCTCAAAAAGTTGTGATGAGTCCGAACTCCCATCCTCTTGACCAATGAAAATTCCTAAGCCTCATCAGTCCACAAGCTAATGAGTGCCTACCTTTGGAAAGTAGGTCCAAATGGATGTGTAATCATTGGATGTTTCCGGTTCTATGAACAAACCCGCTAGAAACCGATTAGAATGTTTGAATCTCCCATCCAGGAGGTCATCCCCGAATTTGGAGGGAAACAAAAAATGGTGAACCCGACGTGAATCCTTAACCAAGTTAAAATGTTGTTTTACCTATTTGTTAAGTCCCTATTTAAAACTCAACAGGAGGGATAACAAAAAAACAATCATTAACATATGTGCTCATCCAAAGGATGAAGTGGCTGAATTTTATCTTGATTACATCTGTTATATCAAACAGTCACTCTTTTCCAAGATCTTCTGTATTTCCATAATGGATGCTCTCAAATTCACATCTGTGAATACTGCTGCTACAAATACCACTGCTGCTATTCCTACTGGATCGTCATCTGCTCTGAGAATGACATCACCTACTCAGCGTCTTCAACGCTGGGTATCAAATGCGCTGGTTAAGGAGTACCGTCAACACGGTACCATCCCAACTCTGGAGGCTGCTGGACAGGCCCTCCAAGTGAACAACTCACACAGGTCGTCCGGACAACGACGACCAGTGATCAAGAGGCAGGCGGTACTGACTACCGTCTCCAACCGTTTCGGGTCGTTATCCCCGGAACGCAATTTCCATTCACTCCCTTACTTTGAGGAAGTGAATGAGCAGGTCCCTCAGGGCCTTAATTCAAAAAGAAAGGAGTCCTTCCCGAGGGCTCCCATCAACAATCGCCGCCAAACTCGTGTGGCAGTGCGCCCTCAACATGATGAGGGTACTGACTCCAGGTATTCAGCGCAGGTTCCTCGAACCCGAGCAGGCAAGACGAACCGCCAGAGACGGAATCTGGTTAACAATGGGAAGGTTTTCATCCCTTCCATCTCCGGAGAAGTCCACCAACCTAACTTGGTGGCAGACAATGAGTAGGCACACACACCTGTCCGTTTTAATTCCGTTGTCTAGCAGACTCGTCTGGCAGCATCACGCCAATCCCGCCAGGAAATTCCGGCAGAGTACTATAGGCAGGAACATACAACTGCTTATACATCACCAGTTAGTCAGCAGGCTTGTCTGACTACATATGATGGATCTCGTCAACCACCTTTGGTGAAGTGTAATCAGCAGGAACATACACCTGCTAGTACTAATCAAGCCTACCAACAGTCTCTCTTGGTAGCGCACGGAGAAGTCAGTCGGAATGCTCCGACGACAAACAGGAGGAAGACTCAACTCTCTGCCTCCACACTTGAGTACTGTTAGGATTCACTGACAAGAAAAGGAGGATAGGAGCAGGCACATACACCTACTCCAAACCCGGAATGGACGTATATTCCCATTCCGGCGGCTGAAGTCACCAAGCATATTTTGTCAATGGTGAAAGAGCAGAAGCAAATTCCTGCTCATATTCTGGATGCTTGCCAGGATATCATAACAGCTTCAGCATCATCTCAGGGGAAGACACATAAATCTATCTCTAGCAGTGGAGTGACACATCAACGATTCACTCCGGAACAGACACACACATCTTTTCCAGTCCAAGAGGGTTTTGGGGCATACTCCCCCATATCATACGGACAACCAAGTCAGGAACATACACCTGATTTGAGTGGAGATCGTCAGCCTAACCTGACCAGCTTTCCGGATCAGGCACATACACCTACTCAGAGCAATCACTTTCGTCATCAAGTGGTTTCTAAAGTGAGTAAGAAGGCATCTAAGAAAAAGATCCTCCCAACACAGTCAGGAGATCAAAGGCCAATCTGTAACCAAGCCTTGCTCGATGCTGGAGTTCTTGAAGCCCTCAGACATTTATCTGTCGGAATTCAAGATTCTACTCCCTCAGTTCCCAATAACGAGAACATTAATTCTGAATGTGTTCAACAGACACTTCCTCATGAAGGATTGCTTCATGAAAATTCGGTCAATCTTGAAGTTTCTTCTTCAGATGAGAGCCACAGGAACCCTCTGTGTGGTCAGAAGACCAAGGAGCAAGAGATCTCATCTTTTGTTGTAACCCATTATGGTGGTCCTCCCAATGATGATGAATTTCACTGCGAATGTCCTCTCCGCAGTAGTGATTCACATTGCCTGGAAAATACTCTAGTGGACAATGTAGTGCCGAGAAAGCCCTCTTATCTTGAGGCACTTGAAAATGTGAAACCAGTCATGTATGATGCTTTATCGCTAGAAAGTGAAATACTTTCCCAATCCGAAGATAGCCCAGGGTGTAGGTCATTCTCCGAACCACCCCTAAGTCATGCATCTTCTAGTTTGATCAATGATCTCTCTAAAAATCTTTTTGAATCCGATGAAGCAACAAGGAAACACCAACTTTGGTCAAAACAGGTAGAAGAATCTTCATTTAATGATAAAGAGGAAATGCTGAACATGAGGAAAAAACAGGCGAAAAGTGAGGTACCAATCCTGTTTTGGCCTTTGGCTGACTCCCAGTATGATATTCCAAAGATGTTGACGGAAGATGGAGTCCATGATATTCGTCTCAACATATGGAAAACTCTTGGTCAATTGAAGAAGAAGGTATTATCTTATGATGAATATGAAAATCATCTTATGATAATAGAAGGGCTACAATGTCAGATTGATTTGGCATCTCTATCAGTCTCTCGGTATCCAAAGGCTGAAAAGCAACAGAGAACCCTTCAACGTTCATGCCTTAGCGCACTAAGAAAATTGCGTCAATTAATTTCCAATGCTCCATCTGGTGTTCATATCAGAGGATGGGGTGTTCACGGAGCACTACATTTCACAGTGCTTTCCAGTCAGCAAAGCCCGCCGAAAATGGTCTCATGCAATGTTATTGCCCATGGCCAGCCACAATCAATGGGCTTTGTTCACAATCAAAAGATTGCTCAAGAACAGGCTTCAACTAGTTTCTCTCAAAATCAAGCATATAGAGAACAAGTTGTTGAATAGATCCTACATCAAGCAAGTGAGAATATTTCACAATCCTCTCGTATGGAGCAAACAAATCATCAAATGACAGAAGTCTCAAAAATCATCCAACAGTCTGGTGAACCAGGTGTTAAAAGTGGATACAGGTTAATGCATCCAGCTAATTTCCGAACTAAGATTTGCAAGATCAAGAGATATTTTAAGAAAGTCTCGTACATAGCATGTCAAGAGCCACCCCAGCTTGTCAGACTGGGGACTCCTTTAGCCCAACTCTCAGAGTCAACAAATGGGATTCGAGGAGTTGAGCGGAATCAGCAGGAACATCCCCAGTTCACGAGACTGGGGACTCTTTCAAATCATCATTCCCCTTCTCAGAGAATATCGGTCTTTTCTCGATTGGGGAAGAATCCCCAAGAGGAACGAAGAGCCAAATTATCAGAAGATTCCCTCCAAATTATAGCTCGTCAACAAGTTCCTAAAGGATTGAATCAACAAAAGGAAATATCTCATCAAAGATATGAAAGAAGACAATATCACAGAAATGTTGATAGAAGGGATGCGATGAATTATGCATCAATCAATGTTATAAATGTCGTTGTTGCTAATCCACCAGAGGAGACTCACTCAGGGGACTCATATGAAGAGCGTCCTGCTCAAGAAAATGTATGCACCGATACAAATGAAGAAGGTGTGCGTACACAAAGTCAAAGGATTACTCAGAACCTATGTAATCCACTTCCCTCTCTCCAAAAAGTATCCAACAAAGGGAGGGGAAAGAATCAGGTTAAATATCCTTCCTCTAGAGAAGGTAAATCGCTCTCATTAGAGCAAAGATTTGCACAACAAGAGGAAGAAATGAAAGAATTAAGAAGGTTGAATGCAGAATTACTTCAGAATAGTCTTCTTCTTAAGAATGTTGATGTCCGACAGCCAAAGGAATTTGTTTCAGTTACTGAGATGGATCAAGAATATCCTCCTTCATCAGTACACCCTCAGAGTTCTAATCCCATGGGTCAAACGCAAGAACGGTTGACAGTGCTACCATCAGTTGTAGCACCAATCACCACGTCTGTCCAAGCTCCATTCATTGCACCTACCCAAAACCAAATTCAAACTGATGTTTCTCAAAAGTTAATAACTACTATTGAGTCATTAACAGATCGGTTAGAAACTATGGAAGGGAAACAGGCACAAGTTCAACCAGAATAGAAAGTTTACCCTGAATGGGTAGATTCAATTTCTCCTCCATCTAGTTTTGGAAACCCTATTTTCTATACTTTCAATGGATCAGGTGACCCTGAACAACATTTGACGCATTACGTGTCTTGTTGTGATCCTATGATGGGAACTCCAGAGCAGCAAGAAGCAGTTAAACTCAGATGCTTCGTGCAAACCTTGCAAGGACCAGCTTGTGTCTGGTATACAAGCTTGTAATCCCGGTCAATCATCAGATGGGAGGATCTTCGTCAAAAATTCCTTCTTCAGTTCAGCTCAACTTTTCCAAAAACGATAGTTTTCGATCTTACAAACTGCAAGAAAAGGGAGAATGAAAGAGTCTCTAATTTCATTGCTCGATGGAAGGGATTAATGTATTCCCTATGTTTAGTACTCCCTCAGGAAGAGTTGTTTCCAATCCGTGTGGCAAATTTTCATGAAGAATTATGCACGCCATTGATCCCTATGAAATACACAGGAGCGTTTCGAGACCTTACTTCAATCGCTCAGCAGATTAAAGATTCCCTTATACAGGCTAAGGTTAAATCTCGTGTAATTCCATCAGCTTCAGGAAGGAGAATGGGTAAAGCAGTAACTGCTACAGTTATGCTTAAACAAGCACCTGTACCTATTTCTACTTCAAAACCTTCATCTTCTCGAAGGGATCCACCTCCTGAACGCCAACAACAAAGGCCGTTTCGTCCAAATGATCAAAGAGATCAATGACGAAAACAATTTGAGGATATGAAGAGTAAAACATACTCCTTCCGAAGTGAGAAAGTTCCTGGTTACTTTATTTCAGCTCTGGAAAATAACTTCTTTCAATTACCAGTGCCCAAGAGGCCAAACAAAGAAGGAGATGAAAACCGTCCCAATTATTGTCCCTTTCATCAAATGTTAGGGCATCACATCCAGGAGTGTTTTGTCTTCAAAGACCTCATGAAAAAGATGGTCGACTTGGGACAAGTCAAGTTGAAAGGTTCTTCGACTCAGGTAGCATGTGTTACTGCTATAGTTCCAGAGGAGGAAGGTGAATGGCAAGAAGTCAAAAGTAGAAATGCACAGAAGTATGATGATTGGATGGTCAGAAAGAAAATCAATTGGACTCATGCCATTTTGCGAACACAATTAAAGAAACCAATTGTATCTTCTGCCATGAATATTACGGTAAAACACTCTTCGCTAGAGGGAAATTCCTCAAAGAAATGGTTTGATTCAAAGAAGGAAAAAGAATCAGAAGAAGATGAGTATGTGTCAAAGCCTAAATTATCTTTGACTCTGGCAGACTTTATGCCATCTACTTCAAAACAACGGGAACTGCCCCATCAAATGGCACATCCTAAATAGGCTAGTCAGGCAGGGTCTTTATTAGAAGAAGAGTTAATCTTCGGTTCTATTAGTATGATTCAATTAACAGATTCGTATTCCAGTCGTAATTTCAATTTTGATGAGCCTGAATTCCCTGTATCAAATAAGGGAATCCGAGGAAGTTCCAGAGGTTCAGGATACGGGGGAAGATGTGGATCTTTACGAAGCCACTACTCCAGTTCTACCCCTGCTAGCACAGTGTATGCAGCAGAAACTCGTGGTAGAGCCCTTCAGCAAGCTCAAAAAGAACAAGCAAGTTCTTCTGCTAATAGCCAACTCAGTCTTGGAACGGTTATTTTAGAAGACCGATTAAAGTTTCCATCTTCTTTATCTCAGAAAGTAAATGGATCTAATTGGTCTAATCTTCCAAAACCTAGGATGTTGCCAACTTCTATCCCAATACAAGATGCATCAGCTTCCAAAGCATCTGCTTCCAAGGTACCTACTAAACCGCATATTCTTGTTGGGAAACGCAGAACTTTAGATAAAAAGTATGATATATTGAAACACTTGGCCCAAGTACCAGCCAAGGTATCAATTTTGGATGCTTTGAATCTGTCAAAAGATCTTCGGGAAGCACTCATCGAAGCTTTGTCAAGTCCTCAGGAGTTTGAAGCTGAAATTGTTGCAGCTGAAGTCTATCACATAGAGAATAATCCTGCAGAATGCCATGCAGTGATATCTTTTACTAATAAAGATGAAGATGATGTTGTGAATGGGCACATAAAACCTCTGTACTTATCTGGCAAAGTCAATGGTGTAGATATCCGAAGAGCTTTCATTGACAATGGTTCAGGAGTGAACCTCATGCCCATTCGTACACTTCATCGGTTGGGCCTCACGGAATCTGATTTATCTCATTCTACCATGATGTTACAAGGATATGATAAAAATGAACAAGAACGACTGGGTGAAGTTACACTCGAACTCAGTTTGGAGATCTTGTATCCAATTCGTATTTCATGATTGTTGATCAAGACTCAGCTTTCAACGTCTTGCTTGGAAGACCCTGGCTACATCAGCATGCGGCTATCCCTTCATAATACCATCAATGTCTCAAATACTGTTTCAATGGTCAAGATGGAACATTGTATGGTGATAAAGCCCTGTTCAAGACATGTGAGTCTCAATACATTGAGGAAACTTTTATCACATGAAGGGAAGAGAAAAATATACAATGAAGGAAATTACCAAAGTTAATGCTCCATATGGTTTGGAGAAAATTCTAATAAATCCATGTACACATGTGAGTACAGATTATGTGTTACCTATCAGTCAAATTGAAAAAATAGGCCCAAATCAAAATACTCTTATGGAAAGATTCATAAGGTCAATTACGACAGTTGAGCCAGACAACATGGGAGAAATTGGTAACCTACCAAATAGTGATGAAAGCATAAGTGGTGACATCTTCATTTCATCTGCTGAAATCCAACAGGTCTATACTTCGCCAATCAGGCCAGAAGAATTTATAGCAACATCAGAGGTGAATAATGATGTCAATTCTCAACCCATCATCTCCTCTTTATTTCCCAATGAAGGCCCTTTATCATCAATAGGGTCGAAAATAGAAGCTTCTTCTTAAAAATGTGCAAATTTTGACATCTCTTCTGATCATGAAGATTTCGTTTTGTCATCTACTATGCAAGTAGAAATAGAAGAAATAACACATGATGAAGAGGAAGAGGAAGATCTTAGAGATGCTCCTCCAGCATTTGAAGAGGGTATCTCTACCACTGTGGATGAACTCAGAGAAATAAATCTGGGTACAGAGAAAGATCCACGCCCCACTTTAATTAGTGCGGCCATGACCATTGAAGATAAAGAGATGTATATTTCTTTTCTAAAGAAAAATAAAGATATTTTCTCTTGGAACTATACAGAAATGCCTGGGCTTGATCCTGATATTTCTACTCATCATTTGGGTTTACCAAAAGAACATCGAAGATTTAATCAAGCCGCGAGAAGAACACACCCAACTTATGCTTCCAAAATTGAAGCTGAATTGGATAAGATGATCAAAGCTAACTTCGTCAGAGTAGTTAAATATCCCAAGTAGTTGGCTAATATTGTCCCTGTAAATAAGAAGAACGGACAAATTAGGGTTTGCATCGATTT
This sequence comes from Viscum album, assembly GCA_963277665.1. Lineage (NCBI taxonomy): Eukaryota > Viridiplantae > Streptophyta > Magnoliopsida > Santalales > Viscaceae > Viscum > Viscum album. Next base: position 1,223,695,430 of record OY728151.1, read on the forward strand.
CAGAGATCTTAATCGGTATTGTCCTAAAGATGATTTCCCAGTTCCGATTACAGAACTCTTAATTGATGCGACAGCTGGTTATGAAGTACTTTCCTTCATGGATGGATATTCCGGATATAATCAGATCCGAATGGCCCCAGAAGATGAGGAATATACAGCCTTCAGAGCCCCTCAAGGTGTGTTTTGTTACTGGGTGATGCCCTTTGGTTTAAAGAATACAGTTGCAACATATCAACGCGCCATGCATCATATCTTCAAACCTTTTCTAGGGAATTTTGTTGAGTGCTATGTAGACGATTTGGTGGTTAAATCCAAAAAACGTTCTAATCATTTGGCTGATTTGGAAGTCATATTCCACAAGCTTCGACAACATAATTTGAAGATGAACCCCTTAAAATGTGATTTTGGGGTATCCTCAGGAAAATTCCTTGTCTTTTTTGTACGCCATCGTGGTATTGAAGTCGATCTTGAGAAGACCAAGTCAATCCTTGGTATGTCACCTCCTCAGAATTTGAAAGATTTAAGAGGACTTCAAGGACACTTATCCTATATTCGGCATTTCATCGCCAATTTGGCAGGAAAAAGTTTACCCTTTACCAAATTATTGAAAAAAGGAGTCACTTACCAGTGGACTGAAGAATGTCAAGAAGCGTTTTATGTTCTCAAGAAATACCTCTTGAGTCCACCAGTACTCATGCCACCTATTGAAGGTAGACCACTTATCCTCTATGTGATAGCTCTAGAGCGATCATTGGGTGCCTTTCTCACTCAAAAGAATGATGCTGGGAATGAAAATAGCCTCTACTCTCTCAGTAGAACTATGCTTGAAGCAGAAACCCGGTATTCAAGTATTGAGAAGTGCTGCCTGGCATTAATCTTTGCAGTTCAGAAACTGAGACACTAACTGCAACATCACGAGGTCCAATTGGTATCTCGCAATAATCCTCTCAAATTCATCCTTAGTCGTCCAATGCTCACAGGACGTCTAGCATGGTGGGCAGTTATTTTGCAGCAGTTCGACATTCAGTATGTATCTCAAAAGGCAATAAAGGGCCAAGCTCTGGCTGATTTCCTGGCTGAACATCCTTCAGTGGAAGACACGTCTTCAGATATTGAACTCCCTGATGAGGAAGTTTTCTCTATTCAATAGAATCCTCAAACATGGGAAATGTATTTTGATGGTGCTTCCAGAAGTCCAACAGGGAAGAAAATGGAAAATCTTAAATTCAACAAAGTTGGTTTAGGAATTGTACTCATTTCTCCAGATAAGGCATTGTTACCTTATTCCTTTTTATTGTGGGAAGGTGGTACTAATAATGAAGCTGAATACCAAGCTCTTATCACAGGGTTGGAGTTAGCGCTTCAAGCACAAGTGAATCACTTAAAAGTGAAAGGTGATTCAGACTTGGTAATCAAACAAGTCAACGGGGATTATGCCATCAGAAAAGAAGAGTTAATCCCTTTGTATGATTACGTTAGAATGTTAATGGCGGAATTCCCTTCAGAACCGACATTTTCTTATGTCCCAAGATCACAAAATGCTCAAGCTGATGCACTGGCTAACATAGCCACAACTCTAGCAGATCCAAATCGGGATGAGACAACCATCAGTATTGCCCACCGTCATGCAATTTTACCTTTTGTTCAAGCCAGAACAGAGGAAATTAATGAAATTAGTCCCATTCCTGAACCGTATGGTCATACTACAGGATGGATGTCACCTATCATGGGATACCTTCAAAATGGAACACTTCCACCTGATAGAGCCGAGAAAGAACAAATCCGGCGACGTGTGGTCAATTTTACTCTTTATGATAGCCCAAACCACCTAGAGAAAATTCTCTATAAACGTGGTTTTGATGGAGTTCTCTTCAGATGCAATGATGGTGAAAAGACAATGGATGTCATGAAATAAGTGCATGCAGGAGTCTGTGGTGCCCACCAGTCTGGACATAGATTGTCTGATCAAATTCGATGGCTTGGATACTTTTGGCCTTCAATGATACAAGATTGTGTTGATTTCACAAAGAAGTGTCATTCATGTCAAGTGCATGCCAACTTCATTCATCAACCTCCATATTTGCTTCATACAGCTAAATACTCATGGCCATTTGCCACATGGGGAATGGATGTGGTGGGACCTTACCCTTCAGCTACGACCAAGCAGTTTAAGTACATTCTTACTACTACTGATTTCTTTTCCAAATGGGCAGAGGTAGTACCTCTCAAAGAAGTCAGTTCTAAATGCATTTTTAGCTTCATCAAGTCTAACATCATTACTAGATTTGGTGTCCCTCATACCATATTGACGGACAACGGCACCAACATCTGTTCCTCTGAGGTGAAGAAATTGTATCAAGAATACAACATTAAATCCAACCATTCATCTCGGTATCATGCGGCAGCCAATGGCCAAATAGAAGCCTTTAACAAGAATCTTTAAAATATACTGCAAAATATGGTGGATAAAGATAAGAGGTCATGGCCTGATAAACTCTTTCATGCTTTATGGGCATATCAGACTACCACTCGCAATGCAACGCGGTCAACTCCATATTCGTTGGTATATGGAACAGAAGCAGTCTTTCCAATTGAAGTTCAATTTCCCTCACTCAGAGTAGCCATTTGTGATCAGTTATATACAGATGAGAAATCCCAAAAGCGATTGAATGAATTGGAACAGTTAGATGAGAAAATATTGTGCACTTTTCACCACTTGGAAATCTATCAGAATCGAATAGCACGAGCTTTTAACAAAAAATTTTGTCTTCATTCATTCATTCCGGGAGAATTGGTATTAGTTCTCATAACTCCAATGATACCAGGAAATAAACCTCCCATGCTTGATCCAAAATGGGAAGGACCTTATTCAATACATAGGGTCTACTCCAATGGAGCTTATTCATTAATCTTGATGGATGGAGAACTCATTAATACTCCAACTAATGCCAGATTTTTGAAGAAATATTTTTTATAAAATACAAAGTATTCACATATGTCCCCGCAACATGACACTAAACTGTGCAGCACCAGTTCGTCCTTGCTATATGACGTTAAACTATACAACAATGGTCTTGTATGACCTTAAACTGAAACTTCGTCCCACACGACGTTAAACTGTGAAAAAGTTCCCTAAATGGTCTAGTATGACCTTAAACTGCATCATCAACGGTCCATTCATATGACCCTAAACTATTTTCAAGTCCCTTACGTCTGGCAAGACGTTAAACTGTGACGTCCTAACTATACGATGCTAAACTGTATAAAAGTTCCTTACGCCCGGCAAGGCGTTAAACTGTGACGTCCTAACTACATGACACTAAACTGTATAAAAGTCCCTTACGTTCGGCAAGACGTTAAACTGTGACGTCCTAACTACATGACGCTAAACTGTATAAAAGTCCCTTACATCTTGAAAGACGTTAAACTACATAATCATCAAAGGTCCTTTATGACCTTAAACTACACCACCGTCCAACATGACATTAAACTCCACCATCTACGGTCCATGCATATGACCATAAACTATTCTCCCTTTCATCCAACATGACGTTAAACTGTGGGAAACAAAATCCCCAATGCGTCCAATATGACGTAAATGGTGTGTTATTTTGTCCTTAATACATGACATTAAACTGCACAGTCCCCCTTTCGTCCAACATGACGTTAAACTCTATTATCCCCATCGTCCTAACTACATGACACTAAACTGTACAGAAAATTCATGATATGTCCTACATAACATTAAACTGTATTTTGTCCCTGCTACATGACACTAAACTGCGCAGCACCAAAAGTCCTAACTGCAGGAATTTAAACTGCATAGTCCCTTTATATGTCCTACATGACATTAAACTATGCATTGTTAAGGTTGTTGTTACCTCTTGTTTCTCACACCGAGTATGACTCACGTGAGCTTAGAAAAAAACATCAACCGTAACACTCTCTTTGGGGCGCTAACCATATATAAGTCCCAACAACATTTTATTTAGATCGTTGTCCCCAAGAACAACTTGATCATTAATCCATTCTTTAATTAAACTACACAGACTTTGATCCTTTCCCTTCAGGCTGGGTATGTAGGCAACCTCCCAGGGTTCAAGCCCAAAAACAATCTCTTCACATCGGTTCACCACCATCTCATATGATGTTGATTTGTGAAACCGCCCCTAGAATCAATATCTTTACATTGATTCATTTTCGTCCTTGTTATATGACGTTAAACTATGCAACAATTTTGTCCGGTATGACAATAAACTACAATACTCTTTGATTTCCTCATTTGAGAGAGAACTATTATTGAAATTGATTTTTCAATCATGGTTTACATTTCAAAAGACTACGTGCATACATGGTAATACCTAAACTTTTTGTCTCAGGTTAAACCATCATTACACTAAAGTCCCCTTTCACCCGTATGAACCAAATTTGTACAAAGGGTAGTTCTAGAACTACGTGGTCTTGATTCCCATCCTTATGGGATACGTAGGAACATTCGAGTATCCCTCGAATCCAGCCCCATGTCTTTTGGGCCTAACCCCAAATTTCACTTTCAGTCCCTTAGCTGAAAAATCCTCAGGAAAACACACACTGTGTATTCATTATTATGGTCCGAATTCTATGACCCTAAACTAAGATATCTCATACATTCGTCCTGCACGACGTTAAACTGCATTTCAAGAACTACATGTGGCTTGATTCTCATTCTTATGAGATACGTAGTGAAGTCCAAAATTTCAATTCAGGACCCAGCCACAACATGATTATGGTTATCATTGACCTATGTATCTCTATATACATTGGACAATACCCATCTTTATGTGTTATAATCCTAACCTTAAACATTTTCCGATCTTTATAACCCTTTTCATGACTTCTAGTCACAAAAATGTCAATCTTCTGAGAATTCTTTTTCCTGACTATGTAGTACGTGCCCATAGGTGGCCTTGCATAAACAGTCTACATAACAGAATTGTCAGCCGAAAGATGCTATTTATTTGACCATGCAGCCAATGCCCTTAGGTGGCCCTGCATAATTCAACCCCCTAACGGGTTTGTTGGATAATGGTAACTTCATTCTTGGGAAGAATGCCTCTTTTGTCCTTATTTGTCTTAAATGACGGTATGTAGGGATCTGCAAAAAATAGCCATCATTAACATATTTGTCCCATGTCCTTTTTCATGATCTGAAAGTATTCAAGTCTATGGTTTATACTCTCCATATTCTCTTTCCCTGCATTTGGGTTAGACCTTCGTAGGAGTGATATTCATTCAATTCTCCGACATTCTTGTTCGGAAAAATCTTCTCCATATTCAAGTACCTCTTTCCATACAACAAAATCTATACTTTAGAATATTTGAATCTCCATAAACTTTCACTGGATTTTAGCACTAGGAAAGTAAATTTCTGAGAGTTCTTTTTCCTGACTATGCAGCACGTGCCCAAAGGTGGCCTTGCATAAACAGTCCACATAACAGACTTGTCAGCCGAAAGATGCTATTAATTTGACCATGCAGCCAATTCCCTTAGGTGGCCCTGCATAATTCAACCCCCTAACAGGTTTTTGTCAAATAATAGTAACTTCATTCTTGGAAACTACTTCTTTTAATGCCTTTTATCTCTTTTTCATATCATTCCTCATATTCAAAAATTCTTAAGTCATAGCTTACATATTTTCCCTCATACTTGAGTATGGTAATATGTTTTCAGATAAATTGTCAAGGAATTGGATCAATTTTAATCCATTTTGGTCAAAGCTATTTCGACCTTAAACATTAGCCCCTTTATGTCTGGCATGCATGACTTTAAACTACCCACAAAAGACAAAGGAACTTTGAATAAAAGTCATGTTCCAGCTCACTAAACATACATTTTGTATGATTTAGGTCATATTGAGCAATTAAAAGGTTCAAAGTTTGTAGGGTTATTTGTAATAATCCTAGTAAAGATCAAACTATGCTTACTAAGCCCATTGGCTTAAGTAAATTTGAAACAGTTAGTGAAAGAATGCAAGTACAAATGATTGAAGATGAAAGTGTTTTTCATTGATACATAAAAGTTAGAAGAACATCCACAGACTGGAGTCTCTTCTCTTTTTTCAATAATTACAGAAGTCTTTCAACATAACTCTTCATTTGATTTACGGAATCCTGAGATTTATCAGCAGTTACTTGAAGCTCGTGCACTTGACTAGCTTCACTCTTTTCAGCTTGATGAAGTGCCTTCTTAGCATCTGCGATGGATTTCATGCCATTCATATGAGTTTCATCCAATGATTTATTAAGCTGATCAAGTTCCCCAATAACTGCATCTAACTATTGATGGAGTTTCACCTGCTGGACAACTTTTTCTTTAATTTTATGCTTCAGCTCCTTCATCTTGGCAGCATAATCAACTTCAGCTTGGGATACTGCAGCCTCAAATTCGCCTATGTTGACAGACAGTTTCACTCTGATCAAATCTTCGCGACTTTTTTGAGCCTGTTCCCTCCTGAAAATAATCTGTTTCACCGTGGCGTGGATCTTTTCATATCCAAAACCACCAAGTCCTAGTATAACAAATTGGGATGACAATCGAGGAATTTTCGATGGTAGCTCTTCTAAAGGTACCCCAGATATGATGTTCCATATGTTGTTCCATGCCTTACGTCGTGAAAAGATGAATGCTTTAAGAATCTCTAGATATGATTCAACATCATCGTCAGAGGGGGGTATGTAATCTGGAATTATTGCACTTAAAGAAGTGCCCTGTCCTGCTTTCCCCCCCTGATTTGTGCTTCTTCACATTCAATTCCTGTTGGGGCAGAGGCTGAGGCCTCACCTCCGGATCTAGTCATTGCAGTTGATGGTCCTGCATGATTAATTGATATATTTAGTTAGCTTCAAAGGATAACAAAAGAATATATTGTCTTGCGAATAATGTACAAATCACAAATTTTGTTATCCCTTACCAAAGGATGGTTCAGCAACCTGAGAAGACTTCTCCCCATATTTCCCGGTCTCAACAGGATTTTTAAGATGGGTCTCAGGAGGGTTTATTGGATTTAGCTCTACATGAGCTAATGTTTCTGCAATGGTAGGGTTGACATCAATGTCCACACCCTCTTCAGGCATTGGCAGTTCAACAGCTTCTACGGAAGAAACTGCATATTATTTTTAGTCATGGTTAGAAGTGTAAATTTTAAAAAAAAATTGGGCGAAGGGTATCACTCATGCCCAAGGTCTTCTAAATCACATGACAACTTAGCATGATCATAAAATTCTTCGAAAGTCATTCCTTGATTCACCATTTCATCCAATGATATTTCAGAATCCTGGTTAGTCTCACTAGTGGGAGCATTTGCTACATCTTCTTGCCGACTTATGTCCTGCAACCCCTGACCCTGGACAACATCTTCAGCAGTAGGAGGGACACTGGGAATGGATGCTAGCTCTTCTCCAGGAGCAACCAAGTCATCTTGGTTCTGTGATTGTTCTACAGCACCCTCCAAGGCCTTTGAAGGAGGGTCAGTCCCTTCCCTCAAGGGGGAAATTGAAGAAGCCCCTGCAATCCTCAGAAATATGAGTAACCATATGATTATGGGTATAAGCTCACGATTGTTCGATGGACTTACCGCTACTAATGAAACGTTTAGCTATGGATTTTCTCCTTCGTTGACTTTGCTTCTTTTGTTTTTTTGGAGTATCAGTGGTCTCCCTTATAGGCACTTGGATTGGCGAATGGAAGGCTATGTCCAGCGCCTCCTTCATGGCCTGGTGGCCTGGAGATATCTCGCCTGGTTCACGAGGAGAATCAGCAGTAGCCCCGATAGCAGTACCACCAGGGCTATACTGTGGCGAAGGAACCCCAGTTCCTTTCTTTGCAAGATGCGAGATGAAGAAAATAACTTCCTTAAGTAACAAAGCTTCAACTGAAATCAAGTTGCAAAGAAAATAAGGAATGAAAACATACATCTTCAGGAGCCATGTACTCTTGCCATTCCTCATCTCCAGAACCACCAGCCCCCTTAGTGGCGCCACGATCAATCATTTCCTTCACCCGCCTGGTGATAGGAACCGAGTCATCAGTGGAATATATGAGCATTTCCAGCTCTCTGATGTAAGCTCGCACTTCATTGGGGTTATCTCCGTATAGAAGATTTTTAGAAGCTATAAGATTTCCTATTCCAGGAAGTTGTAGGCCCTCACACAAATCCAGCTAGGCGGTCTCAGTACCATAGTATAAGCTCTGCCATAGCTGAACAACCTCTGGTCCTAGATATAAAGGCTGTGAGGAAGGTCCTACAATTTTTGATTTTAATTTCTTCCCAGCTCCTACAGCTATAGATAGAGAATAAGAAAGTAAGACTTATTACTTTATAAAGTAGCAGTGATTGAAATCACTACAATGAAAAAACTCACCAGGAGTTGATGGAGTGGGTCTTTTAATTCTGGATGGAGGATTATATCGGGCACGAAACCACTTTGCTGCCGGTTGTGCCTCATCATCCCCATCATGATAATCGGATGAATTAGTTCTAGAATAGGAGTCTATTGAACCTATTTCAGGTGGGGAAGCATCACCTTCATGAGGGAGGGTTTCTTTCTCTACAGTCCTCTTCCTCTTTACCACTTGATAAACTGGGTGATTCAATATCCCTTTGGGGTATGATGCTATCCGGTGTTCGGTATAAAATGTAGTCAAATTATGTGCCGCTTTTTCAACTGGTAGATCAACTACTACCCCAGTCTTCTCTCTTGATGTCAGCAGCCATAGTTATCAGGAAAACATCGGTTGTTGCTCTAACCTGACATGTACCAGAGGGGATACAACAATCTGTTGCAAACATTTGAATTGGCGTGAAAATCTATATGGAGCATAAGCCTCACATATGATTTCTCCATCAATCCTGGATACTAACACACCATCCCTGCAAGCTAGCATGTATGCCCTCAAATCCAAATGGGTTGTCCCATCATCAACAAACCGCCCGGATGGCAGACTTCCATAGGGCAAGAAGTTGAATTCCTTAAACATGCTCAGCCTCACTTTCATGTCATAACCATTAACATCTAATGGAGCAATTCCAGAGAATGCTTGCACTGACAGTCTGAAAGAGCTTCCAGGAATTTGTAATCCATTCTGTACATTGTAAGTCCTGAAGTGAGTGGCGATCCATCCCCACAAAACCTGGAATGGTCCCACTATTCTTAAAGGAGATTTACCTAGGAAGACATGAAGTAAACTCCTGTGAATCTTTGCTAAAATGGGGGTAGCTAACCCAACCATTTTTCCCTCATCCAACTTTGCCTCAATGACGAAGGTCCCTGGCCTAACGCCTCCCTTCGAATCTCTGACCGACAAGAGATAAACACTGAGCCACATTGCCAAGAAACCCGCCAGACGAGTTTTCTTTGGAATTATTTGATTCACTTCATATCCCCACTTTTCAAACTCTCCTGCTTCTAGAGTTGGCCAGAATGTGCCAGGAGCTCCTCTCTTCTCAGGTTTTGGACAGGAGGTAGGATGTGTGGGCCTAGTATCCTCGGTTTTCTTCTTCTTGGATCCTTTTTTTGGCTCCATCCCTTTCTTCTCAATAAGAATTACATTCATCCATTCTTCCGGATGAATATCTTTTCTAAAATGAGTTAATGAGGTCTCTGAACTCTTGAGCCTGTGGAAGATCTTAAATAATTCTTGAGCTAAAGTAGGAGTCTTCTCTGAATCATTCCAAGACACCTTGGGAGGAATGAATTCATCATACATATCGCCCAAAATTGGAGCCCTTGAGATCTTTTGGACATCCCACAAACTGATACCTACTTCTCCACGAGTCAAATGGAAAGAATTAGTTGCTGGGATCCAGTGGCTGAGTATCTCTGGCACGAAGTTATCATGTCTGTAAACATATGTTTTCCCAACCTAGACAGCCTCATATATTGCAGCTCTCTTCATATCCTCGATAAATTCTGCGCAATTCTGTCACACCCAGTATGCCCACATCCATGTTGGCTTCACACCTCCCCCAGGACGGAAGTCCCAACTTTTCTTCCAGTCTTTGGATTGAACCATCTGAGCATTTCGGAAGATCGAAGAATGACAATGTTGTTGAAGCTCAGGTGCATGTTTATTCAGATCTGGTGTGGAAGGACTATGATGCATCATATAGGCCTTCTCCACTGTTCCTGGAGTTAGAAATACTCCTCCACCTGAGATATTTGCTGAAGCAAAGTTTGTATAATTCTGAAACCACAAAAATGGAAGATAATTCTTTACTTCTGGAATAATGACTTCTTGTAGATGACCATAGCCATACAAAGGTAGATAAGTGCAATGAGGAAAGTTGAGATGATATTTCTTTAGATACTTAGCCAAATTTGGAAGAGTACTATCTTTGACAATATAATAATCAGGGCCAATGATGTCCATCATATCATCTATCCGCTTGCTAGCCAGTTCATCAATTAATCCGGGTCTAAGAGCCATTAATTCTGCACACAGAGTTGAATAAGTTAATTTATAAATGAATTAATTTTTCACAAACTTTGTGAAAGAATTCAAAAAAAAATGGCTAAGGCATTAAGGCGCGCAAGTATGGAGATGCCACGCAAGTGTTACATGTGCCGCGCATGTATCACCGCGCAAGACCTATTACCTTGAGAGTAGCGCAGTAGTGAGGAAACAGTGGAAAAAGAGACTTGCGCGGTGAGGAAGACTTGCGCGGCGAGGAAGACTTGCATGGAGAGAGCTCGAGAAATTCAGGATCGGATGTTATACACAGCCAAAAGCTGTGTATTTATAGGCCAGGAAGCCTATCTGCGCGCCGTACCCAGTGCGCTTAAGGCCTGCGTGGAGAGAACTTGTGCACCGCCCTCTGTGCCCTGAAGACTTACACGCCCCCTTTTCCTTTGGATGGATTCGATTTCCTCACAGTCAAATCCTCATTTCTCTCCGGATCCAACTCTGAGGGGGGACTTTTGTTGACGCTCCTTTCATCACAGAATCTAAAAATCGGAAAAGGGGAATATTTGAGCTCAAAGTTATTCAACCTTTGAAGAAAATATCAAAAATCGACAAAGGCATGAACAAAGGATCAAAAGCAACTTCACCGCGCAAGTTATATCACTGTCGCACAAGTCCACTTGCGCGACGCCCTTGGTCGCACAAGTAACTTGCGCGGCCGAAGGGATAACCCGCCCGGTAACCGGCCAGGGTCTTCTCCTGCCTATAAATAGACCCTGTGGGCCCACTATTCGAGAGGATCTTTTTTCAGAAACTCGGATTGAAGCTCTTGACGCCCAAGTCTCTTCTCAAAGCTTCCGGAACACTTCTAAGGTAATTTCTTACCTAGAACGGAATATCCAAAGAGAGGGAGGAAGGCCTAAGTGTTGAAACTCATCAACACTTGCGCGCCTGAGTGGCCACCCCTTAAGGGAACTGGTCCCACCTGCGCGCCGCCTTATTCCTTCGATAGAACATGCGCGTCCCTTTTCTGGAAGAACCTCAAGAGAATTCTAAAGGCTTTAATAAAGATTCGCTCAAGTATTTCAATGCTGGTTGACCATCGCACAAGTACACCACATGTCGCGCAGGTATACCTGCGCGACCAATACTTGCGCGCCCTCACAATACTTGAGCGCCTTCCAAGACTTGCGTGCCCCTTCCTTTTTGGGTGCAATTCTTGCCCATTTCACCCCTCTTAAGTCATTACACCTTTCCTTTTCAAGATTCAGTCTTCAAGACACTCTTCAAATCTATTCATGGCATGATTTCTTGATTTGACTTCCTTATCTGAAAGGAATTCAGTGAAATATCTCTCAAAACCTAGTGATTTGAAGATCCTTATGTCACTAAATATGGAGAGTTCATTCATTCAACCTCATCCTTTAAGATGAGAAAATCCTTAACTTGGGTCTCCTTTTCAGGAATAATCCCCAGTCATAAGTCCTCTAATTTGGGCATCCTTTTCAGGAGTAAGCCCCAAACCTTAATCCTTAACCTGGGTCTCCTTTTCAGGAATAAGTCCCAGTCATAATTTTGGGCTTCCTTCTCAGGAGTAAGCCCCAAGTCCCCTAACCAGGGTCTCCTTTTTAGGAATTAGTCCCAGTCATAAATTTGGGCATCCTCTTTAGGAGTAAGCCCCAAGTCCCTTAATTGTTTGGGCATCCTTCTTAGGAGTAAGCCCCAGATCCTCTAATTTGGGCTTCCTTTTCAGGAGTAATCCCCAATCTGAAATATTAGCATCCTTCTCAGGAGTAAGCCCCAAACCTTAATCCTTAACCTGGGCTTCCTTTTCAGGAATAAGTCCAAGTCAGAATCTTGGGCTTCCTTTTATGGAATAAGCCCCAATTCCCTTAAATTCTCTTTAACCAGTCCAAATTTACATTGATCTGGGATTCCTTCTCAGGAGTAAAACCCAGTTATCAATTCTCTCCTAATTTGGGTTTCCTTTTCAGGAATAAGTCCCAAGTTAGAGTATTCACATCTCCATGAAGCACATATACCTTTATGGACCATGTTCCTGGATTTTATCCCTAAAGTAAATCCTCTGGGCAGTCATACATACATAAGCCCCAAACCATTTCTTATGATTGCATCTTTCATGGCACAATTGTCTAATTTTTACCAATACCTCTTGTTTCTCACACCGAGCATGACTCACATGAGCGTAGAGTGTAAAAGTAATTGTGACATCCTTCTTTGATCCATCAATCATAAAACATCATACTCTTTTACTCGAACTACGTGGGTTCTGATTCCTTTTCCAAAACAAAGGATACGTAGGTATCCCATCTATGGGTTCGATCCCAACTCTGAAATAATTCATTTTCCTTCTGAATGACAATAAACTTCAAGTGCCCCACTGAGTGGCTTTAAAAACATCCTGGTCATCATAATGACCAAGAGACTTTTATATAAATGTTTTTAAGGTTACCATTGATCATGAATCTCTAAATAGATATAGATGATTCTCTATTGATGAAGAACCTCGAATACATATAAAAGATTCTCTAAATTTCGTACATATTTAGTCATTGATTGTCAAAACTAAAGGAAAAGCTTATTTTATACTTGGTAATGTAATAAGGATTCACGAACATAACTTAAATCTATAAAGAGAGTCCCGGAATAGACAATAATTCCCCTCAAAAAGGTGTGATGAGTCCGAACTCCCATCCTCTTAACCAATGAAAATTCCTAAGCCTCATCAGTCCACAAGCTAATGAGCGCCTACCTTTGGAAAGTAGGTCCAAATGGATGTGGAATCATTGTATGTTTCTGGTTCTACGAACAGACCCGCTAGAAACCGATCAGAACGTTTGAATCTCCCATCCAAGAGGTCATCCCCGAATTCTGAGGGAAACAACTACTACAGATTCCCCAACTAGTCTTCATCACCTTTTTCATTAACATTTTCTTTTTTTCATTCTCCACTGTTGTTATATCTTTAATATTATAGTGAGGTGGAACATCCCAAAATTTTCTTGGGTTATGTATGAAAATGGGCAAGGTGGGTTGGTTTTTTATTTCTATTTAATTAATTTATTTCTATATATTAGATAATAAATTAATTTCTAATCTTTTTATTTTTATATTCACATGACACTTGGTAAAAAAATATAGAATTTTATTTCAGAAATTTTGCATCATGTTTCCCTAAACTACTTCATGAACATTGAATATTCTTGGGTAATTAGTATTAAAAATGGTACAAAAAAATTATATGGTAATTTTGTAAACTAAATAACCATGGAAAAGGTTGAACTTCCTTGTCTAGGAGGGGATATAATGATCTTTGGATCTACCTTGTTTCAACTATAACATAAATCATGAACCAATCAATTTAATTGTTATATATATTTCCCCCAAACCCAAAATAAAAATGTCTCAATGATTCCTTATACAATATTTTAAAAAATCATAAATACCATAAATTCGTTATTCTTGTTTCTAACATCTATTTTAATAACCCAAACTACCTTATTTTCATCACCATATTCTTAAACCAATTATACAAATCATTTTTAAATTTCAGAAAACCTACAGTCACTATCTTGTGGTTTCAACCATGAAATTAATGATTCTAAAGTTTTCATTAATTTTTATCACTGTTTGAGTGTTTTTATAATTTTTTAAATTCATTCATCCTGATAAGAAATGAATGAAACCCCATAGGTGAAAAAACGGATTCAATATATGTGTTATCTTCTCCTTATTCATTCTTCCTTATCTTATTCATTTAACACTACATGAATATATTTAATAAATTAAATAACATGTTTAAAAAACCATTAATATTCTATAAATGTGATATTAATTTTATAAAGTAACTTGTTCTTACACATTTAGTCATTATAAGAAACTATTGTTTTGGTCGGTTTTACTACCTACATGAGTGATGTTATAATTTATAGCTTAAAAATTGATAATAAAATAGAAATTTTTTCAGTAAGATATAATAATTATTAATTAAATATGTTACAATAATTATTTAATGATAATATGCCACATTATAATTAATGATAAATTTAATTATTAGATTAATTTAATAACCAACAAAAAAGAATAATTTTAAAGTGTACATTACAAACAGTCACCATATATTCCATGAAATAACCACAGGACCCAAAAATATATATAAAAAAGGTAAATTGAATCATCATTAACGTCCTAGATATTACATACACATAATAGTGAGTACCAAAACCTCTAAACTAAAGTAAACATGGAATAAAAAACTATTAATAGAAGAATTATAATTTTAATAATTGAAAAACTAATATGTGGGTAATATGTTATTATGAATTAATGGTATTAATTTAAATAAATATTAATTAGGTTCTTATACATATTAATAATAGACATAAATTTATTCTACATAGATTTAGAATGTCTCTAACCAAGGGGAAATCTAAGGTAAGGCTTTATTTTCTAATCTCACATTGAAATCGAGGTTGTTTATGATAAAGTACTAATATGATAAATAAGTTATGCTTTTTCCCAAAAAACATCCATTTTCTAATCGTATAGTTATTTATTCATTTTATACGTCTTATTATCAATTAACTATCATTTGATTCATAATTCAACGGAATGGTTTCTTGTCAGTGGATCAGACTATATATCTTGTTTTTAATGAGAATATTTATCCTCCATGTTATTACTATTTATTTTATTTTTTATGTTTACTTATTTAATGTTATATTATTTTTAAATATCATTTAATATTTGTCCATTAATTTTATAAAATATAATATACGGTATTTTGTTTTTTTACTTTTCTTGTATGGGTCATTCTCCGTTGAATTTTAATTATTTTACTAATATGTGGAAGAAATTTTTGTATGTCTTCCATATGTATACATTTTATCACCATATTATTTATTTTTCAAAATTATGATTCATTTACATGTTTTCTTGTTTATCTAGAGTAATTTATATTCACATTTTCTTATAAAATATTTCCTTTAAAATAAATATAAGTAAAAATATAATGATAATTTCTTTTATTTTTATAATTAATTTTATAATATACATTTATAAGTGTTTTATATCTACATTAAAATCCATTCACATTTATTATTATTAAAAAAGGTTATTATTTATGTATTCAATACATATTTTTTCTCGTTATTTAATATTAACATGGTTTGTTGATTTCTTCTTGAAACCTATTTATTTTCCTTAGGTTAATTAATCTTTGATTAGTGTATTAATGTTTTCATGTTCAAGTAGAACAAATATTTAGGATCTATCATTACATGATGTATGGGTCCATAATTTCCATTAAATGAATTAGATAGTGTTTTATATCTCATGAGATCAATGTGGTACATGATTGGATAACCCATGTCCCAATGGTTATAGGATATAGGTGGTTAGCCAATGCCTAATTTGTTATGAGAATTCCATTACCCTAGTCCAATATGATGTGAATGTATTGGTGGTCTTCCTTGAACGATGTTAAGATCTATATGATTATTTTTTTGATGCTTGTTTGTTTATAAAATTTATATATTTCAGGTTTCCATGTATCATGATTATCGAATCATTTTCAACACTCTTATGTTTCATGTTTTATGTCATGCACTTGTATATTTGCAATGATTAATGATTAATGATATATTTTTTATTAGATACGAATTACTTATGTTATGTTCATGTAACATTATTATTTTACTATACCCACATTTTCATCTTACTCTCAATTATGATATAATATTCACATATATCATGTTCCCCACATACTATGTGTCTGAACTCACTATTTCTTATATTTCTATTTCCCTGTGTTATATTGAAGAGTATTAAATATGATTGACTAGAACTGAATAATGTGTAAATAATAATTTTTGAGATTTTGAATAATTCTTGTAAACTTGGTTAAATATATATCTAGTCTCCATAAACACAAAACTTATAGGTTCGAGGGACTGTTTTAATATGATATGTATTAAATAATCATCTACAAACCTTTTTATGTCTGCATGTATGTCTGGGTTGTCTCAGTTTTTACGACATTAGTGTTTAGTTAATTTTGGGTAAATTCAGAGAAAATGGATTATTGTGGGAACAGAACTAATTAATACTATGGTGCGAAGAAGATTTATCTTTTTTCAATCCATATATATGTGATAAATAATGGAAGGAATTTTCTCAAAGTAGTTTGTAATTGTACATCGGGATGACTTTTGGGGGAATTGTCTCATTAGAACATTTAAATTCTTTAAGGTGCAATATAATTCCATCATGCACATGAATACTAAATATATATGAAGAGGAAAACTAATGAAATGAATGTAGAAAAATAGCATACTATTGTTCCTCACACACTTAAATATTTAAATTATAAATAGTGTGAATATTACACAAATAAGTGAACCAAACCCACATATAATGATAACAACTTATGTCAACGACCAATAAAGAAAGGGGAGAAAGGGGAAATGTAACACCCTGAGATTTTATGAAAAATATTCATTTTAATTTCATTAATGTCTTTTTTTGTATGCTACACCAAAAGGATCTTGCACAACATGCATCCCTGACATGGCTTTCATTACACGCAATCACGACCTTCCACGATAGCGTGTGTTGTACGAAATACCGAGTTTCGCTAAACAGCGACATGTTATATAAACTAGCCATTATGAATAGTAATACCCAATTTTTGAAATTTTGTAAATTTTATTTTTCAAAATGGACTTCATTTTGGGATTCGGAATATCGAAGTTAGCCTCGGGTGAAATTTTGGTATTTTTCTGAAAACTTTCAATTTTTGATGAATAGTGAAAACACTGGGTTACTATTTAAAAACTGACATTTTATTTAAATAAATATTTATTTTATTTAAATTTATTTTAGGTAAAAATTGATACATAATACCTATATAAGTTCAATGTAATTCATTGGAGTCATTTTATAATAATTTTAGATATGTAAAATTTTTATTTAACTTGTCACCGTCTTTTACCCACCTCCTAGGAGAATTTGAAAATTTACATAAAACTTATTTTTACCGCTTCTGTGAGTGGAATTTCAAGAATTTGAGAGACACAGTTGATTTCAGTAAGTAAAATTTGGTTCAATGAGATGAAAATAATTTTTAGTGAATAGTAACTTTTTTACTTTTATTTACCACGGTTAAAAGTAAATAGGGTAATTAAGGGTAAAAATGATATTATTATTACCCTAACAAATGTCCTAATTATATTTCATAAGTGTAATTAGACCAAAAACAACATTAGGGTTAAAATATTACCCTTTAGGTCCACTTGGATTAGATTAGGACATTTAATATTATTTTATTTAAAGAATAGTTAAAATAGTTAAAATCAAAGTTTAATAACTAAAACATTTTTAATATAGGGTTATAAATCAGAAACATATAACAATAAATATTCATTAGAAAGATAAAACTATTTCCTACATAATGGTATTTTATTTTCAATTTTTATACTTTAAATGATTTAATTTATTTATGACACAATGATGATGGAGTAATTATATTATTAATGAAATATTGACACAGTTAATGATATAAATACCGAAATAAATGCAATTTGAGACTTTTTATGAATTCCAATAATTTTATATGTTAATATGACATGTTAGTATTGATTTAATTAACTTTTTTTGAACTAATCTTTCTGTTATGAGTTTCAAAAAAATCAATTACCAAATAGTGTCAAAATTGACATAAAATAGTTTTTAAAACAAATATTATAATATTAATTCTTATTTTATTCCTAAAAATATAAGGTTCAGACAAATGACTTAGATACGGTTACATATATTAATAATAAAAAACATGGGGTTTGTTTGGCTTGTTATAGTAAGTTTGTTAACCTTATAGTGTAAGAAAACAAGAAGACACGCTAAAAGTTAAATTTTCTAACTTAAAGTTAAATCTAAATGATAAGGTTAAAAAAGAACCCTAAACTTGTCTAAATTCTCTTGTATGAGATTATTTCGACCCATCCCCACCTTAGCTTCTAAATAAATCAATTTTGAGATATTAAAAAACCGAATATGACTTTATAATAAAATAATATTTTTAGTTTTTCCTAAGGTGCCCCTCTCCTCCCTTATAAAAGGGCACCTCCTCCCTCTCTTCCTCACACCACATTGAGCCTTCATGCTCGGACAAACCCTGAAAAATTCTCTTCTACACTTCCCTAGAAACATCCTAGAGTTCCTTGTTATCTTAATATACCAATTTTAGTTCCCTAAAAGGAGGTCTCAAAGAGGCGCTTCAAAGAAGAGGTAATGTCCATTACCGATTTTTTCAACTTTATTTCTTCTTCCACTTATTCTTATTTAGTTGTTTCATTATGAAGTAATAAAATCAGTATCACTCATATAATTATATGTTATTATAAGTATGAAACAATCCTATTTCACCATATATCCATCCTACAGAAAATGAAATCACCGCGCGTGCGTACGTACGGAATACCGTCTCCACGTCGTGGTGTAATCTATTTTCCACCACCACCATACATGGATGGGTATAATGGTGAAAATAAATAACTATATATGATTATTGTAAAGTTTTATTGATTCTGAAATAGTATAAATACACTCCAATACAATTCCACGATCATGGGAATGATATCATCGCTCCTACGTATGTTCGGAATACCGTCTCCACGAACGTGAGGAGATTCATTTTCCATGATTCCATGACTAACCATTCAAGAATGATTATAAAGTATATATAATGAATAATAATGTAATATATGACATAATTAAGCTACTGGATTTATGTATACATATATACATATATATATTTCATATACTTACTTCCATTCAAGTCAATAAGGAAAAGAAAACAATGTTCATGCGTACGTACGGCCTACCGTCTCCATGAACGATGTATTTCATTTCATTTATCTATTTATTATATATATTTATGTATAATGAATATATTATGTATATATCATTATTTAAATTCTTTATGTAATTAAATCATGATATAAATAGTAATAATATCAAGAACAACAATGCCAAACACGTACAATAAATAAAACGTTTTACCCAAAACACTGCTTTAACATGAAATTTACAAAATAACGGGTAATATAAAGTCATAAGTGGACAATATATGATATAATAAAAATGAATATGATTCTGTAATAATTCAATGACATTATTTAAATCATTATACATGAGGTTTGGATACGTACGAAACATATCAGACCTAAGGTAAGGGAAAATATCACAATCTCATTTTTATCCGAGATTGTTTATACTTTGGTATTCACTGGGGTGTATTTTATCATCCACATCCATGTTTCCTCAATATTTAATACTATTTCCATCCACCTAAAATTGTTAAAATCCAATTTTACCCTTTGGTAAGTTTTTAGTAAAAGATATGAAAGGAATATTTTGTCGTTTTTCCTACGAGGTACTTTTTGACTTTTCTGACAAAAGTACGAGAAGAATGTTTTTTTAACTTATACGGCATGAATGGATTTTTAAAACATTATTTCCAAGAAGATTACTTTACATGTTTTCAAATTTATTTTTAATCAACTTATTTTATTTTAAAATTGTATGACATGTTAAGAAAGGAAAAATTATTTTGAAGTAGAAAGGATATTTTCAACAAAAATAGAGTTCAAGTGTTTTATCAAAATTATTTTCCATCTAAGATAATATAGGGTTCTGTTTCTATCTCTATTTTTACATTGATTTGATTATGTTATGATGGAATTATTTTTATGATGTCCTTTTATCTTATATGGATTATGTTATGATGGCATGTTGTTTAAGATTCCCATTTTTATTACATGGGTTATGCAATGATGTATGATTTTTGATTTTGCGGAACACATTAGAATGGTATCATTATGAGATGGTTGGGACCTATATCTCCCTCCAATGCATTGGGTAAACATTTATATCTCATGAGATAGACATGGCTGGAATGGTAAGTTAATCTGGTTCAGTGTTTCAGGACTGAAACGAGGAGTGAACTCGATTCAGAAAGGGACTATATCCACTAAGATGGTCTTGGCAGCAATGCCTTAGCTACCATGGAAATCATATCATGTGATTAATGTTTTTACACAATTAAAAGTTTTATTCCCAAGCTATTTTATCATGATTTATGTTCTGTTATGATCTTTGCCTTACGTACTGCCATATTTTATGTCATTTCTCAAGATTTCGATGTTTAAACATTATGTTCATGTTTTTATGTTCAAATGTATATGGTTTGTTTTATTTTCTCCATGCTTACCCTTACTGATCATTTGAGCTCACCCTTTATATGTTTTCTTTTCCCCAGGATTTAAATAATGTTTTTAGGTAAGAAAACAAAAGGGGATGATCTTTATGAGAGATTTTGAGGATCTTTCACCATGATTAGAAGATTATTTTCCAAGTTTCCAAAGACACTAAACTATTATGGTCCGTTGGTGTCAGTTTTTGTTATGTATTAAGAATTCCGCAAAAGTATTGTAATGTCCATGTATGTCAAGCTTCAGGTCTCTACAGTTAGTATCGGAGGAAAGGTTTAGTTAACCTTTGGAAACTAGGATGCGAAAACTTTAGTGGGATCCCTAGAGATATTCATATGGTATGTCTTGGGATGTCTCTATGGTTAAGTATAAGTATAGTTTATAGTCCTAGAATTATGGTAATGGTCATAGAATTTAACCTAATATGTTAGATATTTAAGGTACTCCCCCTTTATTATGTTGTTTTCCCTAGCATGTTATTTGCCTCCCACACTATTATTTTTGGGTTTTAGACGATGGCTGGAACCCGAAGGAACCGTGTTGATCAATGTAATGGACAATGCAATGATTTTCCTTCTGACCAAACAAATGTTATGGGAGATGGAGTGCAAAATCTTATTTCTATACTTACACAAGCTATGAATCATTCTGGACTTCCAAATGAGAAGAGAAGGGAACAATATTCTATTGAGTCCTTCATGAGGCAATGTCCACCTTCTTTCAGTGGGTCTTCTGATCCACTTGTTGCTGAACAATGGATCAGTACCACTGAAATGATATTTTCATTTCTTCAATTTTCTGAACATGATAAATTCATCTTAGCAGTATATCGTTTCGAAGGTGAATCTGATCAATGGTGGAATCTTATCAATATTACGAGGCCAAGAGATGAAATTGAGTCCATGGAATGGGATGAGTTCAAGAACTTATTTTTCAATAAGTACTTCCATAGTATTCTTCGAACAAAGATGGATAATGAGTTTCTTGAACTAAAGCAAAAGGATGATGAATCTGTTGGTACATACGAAGCGAATTTTACAAGGCTTGCAAGGTATACATCTATATTTATTATCCAACCTGAAAGTAAAGTTGATCGATTCTTCAGTGGCTTAAAACCAAATCTTCAAATGGCATTAGATATAAGAGACTTGAGTAGCTATGATGAAATTTTGGGTTGTTCTATCAAGGTAGAAATGGAATTTGGTGTTACATATCCATCTCATGGTTTTGACAAGAAATGAATGATGGAGTTCAAGGAGAAATCTCAGAATAATGGTGAAAAGAAGATGAATGTTTCCTTATGCTCAAAGTGTCGAAAGAAGCATGGTGGAGATTGTTTTAAATGGACTATAAAATGTTTTAAGTGTGGAAAAGAGGGTCATCGAGCAGCTGAGTGTCGATGTAATGGAAAAAGGGTTTCTAATGGTGTGAATAAAGAAAATACTATAGAGAACACACCACCAACACTTCAATGCTTCATGTGAAATGAAATGGGGCATTATGATAATAAATGCCCTAATCCAAGGGTTAATGATGATCGACATGAGAAACCACTTAAGGAAAAGGACAAAGGGAAGCCACATGCGATCACTATTGGCGATGTTGAATATGACAACGATGTGGTGGAATGATTAAGTGTTTATGTAATGGGATTCCAAAATAATGTTGTATATAGTGTCGTGGAATATAGGAATATTTATGTATTGGTCTATTGTGGTTTTCAATAATTTTATGGTACCGGTATCCATGGAAAGTGATTGAGATATTTTTGGAAAGAAGATGATATTCGCATAATGAAAGGATAAGGAGAAAATGAAATGTTTGACACTATTCATGATCTCATGACTGATATAAGGAAACAGTTATATCAAGGTTTGAGTATATAGAATTTTGGGGTTTTGGTATGTGGAAAGAGTTAAATTTTGACAGCACTCATGTTTTCACTATGATTCAACGAGAATTCATTTTTCAGATGAATACACGATTAAGGCCTTCGAATGTTTGTAATGTGACCAAAAAGACAAATCTTATGATATACGGGGATCAAAGATGGTATTAACATGCTTGTTATATGAAATCTCTGGTAATAGTTTTCACTATATTATGAGAGTGGACTGCAGTATTATGGATAAGCCTAAAGATTGGAATGGATTATGTTGGACATAAGTTAGTATTGTTTAAGGATCAAAGTTTTTTTTGATATTATTGATGGGATGTTATAGTAATGTAGTTTTAGAAAAAGTAAAACCTGCAGGATGGGCGACAACCCATCGTGTCGGACAAGGCTGTGGGAATCGAACCCACAACCGAAGTGCGACTGGCCTTTATCACATACCACTGGCCTACAAGAAGTCCCTGGTTAGTAGAAACTAGTTTTATTTTATTAAAAGATATGATATATAAAGTATAATATCATTTTTGGAATCATATACGATTAACCTCACCATAGATGGACTTATTTATATTTGATAACTTTTTCTAACCTTTTGTTTGAAATAAATAGAATGACCCATCATTCTATCACATGATCTGTTAACACTTCACGAATAACAAATTCAACTTCATTTCTTTAAGAGATGAAGTGGAAATTGTTTGAAGCATGAACAATAGTGAGATTGTACCAAAATAAAGTAAGTATTTATTCTAATTCAAATTCTTCAACTTTAGGGAAATGATCTTGAAAACCAAAAATGTTGTCCTAGTGCCCTTATATCCGATGAATCAGATGGTACCATAGATCACCACAAATTTATGGCTTTGTGATTGTTGGCTTTTTCATAGCCATGTTCTCTAACACTCTCTATCAAAACATGACAGTTAGATTTCTCTTCCATATCCATATTTTCACCTATGTTCTCATATGTGGAAACCCAGTGATTAGTTAATTTGGGTAAATGTTACGTTTCATAATTTAGTTTGTAAAGCCATGTTATGGTATTCCTTTTTACGATGTGGGTTTCTATTAAAGAAACTTTCGAGTAGTAAACCATTTATAACCCCGAAGAATTTCGAGGGCGAAATTCATTTTAAGGGGGGTAGAATGTAACACCGTGAGATTTTAGGAAAAATATTATTTTTAATTTCATTAATGTCTTTTTTTGTATGCTACACCAAAAGGAGCTTGCACAACATGCATCCCTAACATGGCTTGTATTACATGCAATCACGACCATCCACGATAGCGTGTGTTGTACGCAATATCGTGTTTCGCTAAACAACAATATGTTATATAAACTAGCCGTTATAAATAGTAATACAAAAATTTTGAAATTTTGTAAATTTTATTTTTCAAAATGGACTTCATTTTTGGATTCAGAATATTGAAATTAGCCTAGGGTGAAATTTTGGTATTTTTTCTGAAAACATTTAATTTTTGATGAATAGTGAAAACATTAGGTCACTATTTAAAAACCGACTTTTTATTTACATAATTATTTATTTTATTTAAATTTATTTTAGGTCAAAATTGATACATAATACCTATATAAGATCAGTTTAATTCATTGGATTCATTTTATAATAAATTTAGATATGTAAAAATTTTATTGAACTTTTCACAGTTTTTTACCAACCTCCTATGAGAATTTACAAATTTACATAAAACATAATTTTACCACTTCTGTGAGTGGAATTTCAAAAATCTGAGAGACACGGTTGATGTCAGTAAGTAAAATGAGGTTCAATGAGATGAAAATAATTTTTGGTGAATAGTAACTTTTTACTTTTATTTACCACGGTTAAAAGTAAATAGGGTAATTAAGGGTAAAAATGATATTATTATTACCCTAACACATGTCCTATTTCTATTGGATAAGTGTAATTTGACCAAAAACAACATTAGGGATAAAATATTACCCTTTAGGTACACTTGGATTAGATAAGTACATTTAATATTATTTTATTTAAAGAGTAGTTAAAATAGTTAAAATCGAAGTTTAATAACTAAAACATTTTTTAAATAGGGTTATACATAAGACAAATTAGACTATAAATATTCATTATAAAGATAAAACTATTTCCTACATAGTGGAATTTTAGTTGTAATTTTTAGACTTTAAATAATTTAATTTATTTATGACACAATGTTGATGTAGTAATTATATTATTAATGAAATATTGACCCAATTAATGTTATAAATACCCAAATAAATGTAATTTGAGACTTTTTATGAATTAAAATAATTTTATATGTTAATATGTCATGTTAGTATTGATTTAATTAATGTTTTTCGAACTAATATTTCTGTTATGAGTTTCAAAAAAATCAATTACCAAATAGTGTCAAAATTGACATAAAACAGTTTTTAAAACAAATATTATATTATTAATTGTTATTTTATTCCTAAAAATATAATTTTAGGCCAAATGACTTATATAAGGTTATATATATTAATAATAAACAACTTGGGGTTCGTTTGTCTTTTTATAGTATGTTTATTAACCTTATAGTGTAAGAAAACAGGAAGACATAGTAAAAGTTAAATTATCTAACTTAAAGTTAAATCTAAATGATAAGGTTAAAATAGAACCCTAAACTTGTCTAAATTCTATTGGATGACGGTATTTATACCCATACCTACCTTATCTTATAAATAAATCAATTTTGAGCTATTAAAAACCGAATATGACTTTATAATAAAATAATATTTTTAGTTTTTCCTAAGGTGCCCCTCTCCTCCCTTATAAAAGGGAACCTCCTCCCTCTCTTCCTAACACCACTTTGAGCCTTCATGATCGGCCAACCCCTGCCAAATTCTCTTCTCCACTTCCCTATAAACATACTAGAGGTCATGGTATTCTTAAAAGACCAATTTTAATGCCCTAAAAGGAGGTCTCAAAGAGGCGCTTCAAAGAAGAGGTAATGTCTGTTACCGATTCTTTCAACTTTATTTCTTTTTCCACTTCTTCTTATTTAGTTGTTTCATTATGAAGTAATAAAATCAGTATCAATAATATACTTATATGTTATTATAATTATGAAATGACCCTATTTCACCGTATATCCATCCTATGGAAAACGAAATCACCGCGCGTGCGTACGTACGGAATAACATCTCCACGTCGTGGTGTAATCTATTTTCCACCACCACCATACTTGTATGGGTATAATGGTGAAAATAAATAACTATATATGATTATTTTAAAGTGGTATTGATTCTGAAATAGTATACATACAGTCCAATACTATTCCATGAGCATGGGAATGATATCATCGCTCGTGTGTACGTACGGAATACCGTCTCCACGAATGCGATGAGATTCATTTTCCATGATTCCATGATTAACCATTCAAGAATGATTATAAAGTATATATAATGAATAATAATGAAATATATGACATAATAAAGCTACTGGATTTATGAATACATATATATATATATTTCATATACTTACTTCCATTAAAGTCAATAAGGAAAAGAAAACAGCGTTCATGCGTACGTACAGCCTACCGTCTCCATGAACGATGTATTTCATTTCATTTATCTATATATTATATATATTTATGTATACTTAATATATGATATATATATATAAATCATGATTTACATTCTAGAAGTAATTAAATCATGATATAAGTAGTTATAATATCATGATCAACAATGCCAAACACCTACGATAAATAAAATATTTTACCCAAAACACTGCTTTGACATGAAATTTACAAAATAACGGTTAATATAAAGTCATAAGTGGACCATATATGATATCATAACAATGAATATGATTCTGTAATAATTCAATGACACTATTTAAATCATTATACAGTAGGTTCAGATACGTACGAAGCATATCAGACCTAAAGTAAGGGAAAATATCACAATCTCATTTTTATCCGAGATTGTTTATACTTTGGTACTTACTGGGGTGTATTTTATCATCCACATCCATGTTTCCTCAATATGTAATATTATTTCCATCCAACTACAATTTTTTAAATCCAATTTTACCCTTCGGTGAGTTTTTAGTAAAAGATATGAAAGGAATCTTTTGTCGTTTTCCATATGAGGTACTTTTTGACTTTTTCAACAAAAGTACGAGAAGAATTTTTTTTAAACTTATACAGCATGAAGGGATTTTTAAAACATTATTTCCAAGAAGATTCCTTTACATGTTTTCAAGTTTATTTTTAATCAAATTATTTTAGTTTAAAATTTTATGACATGTTAAGAAGGGAAAAATGATTTTGAAGTAGAAAGGATATTTTACTCAAGAATGGAGTTCAAGTGTTTTATCAAAATTATTTTTCATCTAAGATAATAAAGGGTTCTATTTCTATCCATATTTTTAAATTTATTTTATTATGTTATGATGAAATTATTTTTATGATGTCCTTTTATCTTATATGGATTATGTTATGATGACATGATGTTTAAGATTACCATTTTTATTACATGGGTTAGCAATGATGTATGATTTTTGATTTTGTGGCACACATAAGAATGGTATGATTAAGAGATGGGTGGGACCTATATATCCCTCCAATGCATTGGGTAAAGATTTATATCTCATGATATAGACATGGCTGGAACGGTAAGTTAATCCGGTTCAGTGTTACGAGACTGAAACGAGGAGTGAACTCGATTCAGAAAGGGACATTGTCCACTAAGATGGTCTTGGAAGTAATGCCTTGGCTACCATGGAAATCATATCATGTGCATAATGTTTTTCCACAATTACAAGTTTTATTCCCAAGCTATTTTATCATGATTTATGTTTTGTTATGATTTATGCCTTCTGTACTGCCATGTTTTATGTCATTGCTCATGATTTCGATGTTTAAACATTATGTTCATGTTTTTATGTTCAAATATATATGGTTTTTTATGTTCACCATACTTACCCTTACTGATCATTTGAGCTCACCATTTATATGTTTTCTTTTCCCCAGGATTGAATGAAAGGTTTTATGTAAGAAAACAAAACGGGAAGATCTTTATGGGAGATGCTGAAGATCTTTCACCATGATTAGAAGATTATTTTCAGGTTTTCCAAAGACACTAAACTATTACGGTCCTTTGGTGACTGTTTTTGTTATGTATTAATAATTCTGCAAAAGTATTGTAATTTCCATGTACGTCAAGCTTCGGGTCTCTATAGGAAAACTATGTAATCAAAACTAATGTCATAGATCTAAATATTTAAGTAGTGAAAGGAAGGTTCATCATACTCTATTTAAGTACACATATTTTATTTCATTCTAGTTTTACCCACTCATTTAAATCATGAATGTTTTATATGATACTTAAATAACCACCCCAATAGCTAGATATTAAATTATAAATGAAATTTACAAATGATGTGATTATTTCATCTCATATCTACAGCTCTTATCAAATTAATGTTTATTATAATGTTCTTCCTTTAAATCTTATTATTCCCATTTTAGTAGAATTTAATAGGATTTTGGTCCTGAATTGACTCTCTCTGTATAGATCATGTTTGGACCAAGCCGTTAAGAAGTTATTTTTTAAATATGGAAGATGATTATGTTATCTCTTGTTGTCAATGAAGATAAAGATGAAAATAAAGTACCTTACATTATATTGGTTGGAGATAAAACTCACTATTTTTTAAAAAAAATGAAGCACAAAATAATTAATGAAGTCTTTAATTTTGGAATGTTTTTTTGGAAGAAAAGGATAATCACAGTCATCTTGGGTCAGGAATAAAAGTTTCAATCATAATGCGAAAATATTTTTGGATTTTTCATGGATCCGATGATAGCCTAGAAATTCTTAGATACTCTTAGAGTTCTTATAAATCATAAGTATTATGTAAAATATATGATTCAAGTCTTATGAATGAATGGGGAAGAACAAGTGCTCCCAATCGTATTGAGGTCTGAATGTGAATGAATGATAACGCTAGAAAGGATGAGAAGTTTAAGTAATTTTAAATAAAATTAAAATGGTTTTATTGTAGTCCAAATAAATTTCAAAATCCTGGGAATTAAATGGTTATAATATGGAGTTTGTGAAATGAGAAATTCAAATATTTCCCGTCTCAATTCATGAGTGTGAAATCACCGGATACAGATATGTTTGAATACTGAGATGTTTTGTTTGGATACTAGGAAGATGAAGATTCTGGTTGTTGGTTATACCAATAAGGTAAAAGGTACATATAGTAGGATAATTAATTGTGGGTTTCCAATAATCAAGATAACAATGATGTTTCTGAAGTTTAAGTTGTTGATACGAGTTCATCGAAAGCGATGTTCCACCGATCATCGAAGTTATCATGAAACTAATCAATAGATGTAGTGATGGTTGAAAATGGTAATTAGAGAAAGTATTGTTTTTGGGTCCTACTAGAATGAATTGGAGTTTCTTAATCCAATACAAGGGTGAAATTAATATATTGATCAAGAATGCAGTCTACCATTATCATCACAGAGAAATTGTAGGTTATCTTTTATTGGGTCAAGAGAAAAGAAATTCTATGATATATATTCGTATAAAATGTGTCCATAATGAAAGATGAACTATTTATTATATATCTAATAATTCAAGAGTCCTCAGACTAAATATGGAG
The DNA here is from genome assembly GCA_963277665.1 of Viscum album. Lineage (NCBI taxonomy): Eukaryota > Viridiplantae > Streptophyta > Magnoliopsida > Santalales > Viscaceae > Viscum > Viscum album. The sequence continues at coordinate 1,223,724,695 of OY728151.1, forward strand.
ACAACAATTGGATCATAGGTGACACTGAGTCATCAAAGGTAGACATAGAATAATCCATCTTATGAGGGCTGTCCCCGATTAAATCAACAAATGCAGAATCATCGATATGAGGAAATATAGAAATAAATGAATTTATTAATGTAGTAATGAATGAATTTTTAAAGGGATCATAAACTATAAAGAGTGAGGAGAATATTTTTGATGATGATGTTTGAACCTGATGATGAAGGGCTACCGAGAAATGTTTGAATATAAAAAACATTTCACAATGTTTATGGAAAAAGAAAGATGAGTGATGTCTATCAAAGTTGCAAAAAAATTTCTAATCGAATATATTCAAGGTTTATGTTCAAAAGTTGGAACAAATCATTATTATATGATGTTTTTCTTCTGATATTACTAATTATGTTAATGAGAAGTCACATAATTTCTATATACTAAGTTGGTACAAAGAAACATAATGAAAATTGTGTTGTCGTACATATGTTTTCATCATAATTAATAAATTGGAATGGAAATCACAATTGGGCTAAACTTTTTGAATAATGTATGAATAGAACTAATGTTGTGAGAGGATTGAAGAATGTTTTACATGAAATGATAATGGTCGAGTAGTGTTGAAGAAGTCAAAAATTTTTCTGAATTTCAAGGGGAATTAACGTTTCAGAGAATTTTTTTAATGATTAAAACATTTCATAATCTGACATAAATCATTTTTAGCACCCCTAGAATAGAAGGAATTGCTTTTTACATTCTGAAACAAGTACTTTTTAAGAGAGAAGGTGGAGCGCTGAATGTTTTAAGATAGATAGATATTCAAGATAGACATTTTTTGTGGAGGTTATTTCATAGATAAGAAGAGGAAGAGGAAGATTGTATAGAGATGATCATCTTATTGGGTTGGATAATCAGACTGGGAATCTTATTTAGTAAAAATAACTATGAAATTAGTAGTTCATATATTTTAGTAGTATTATGTTAGAATTATTTTATTGGGCTGAGAAAGAAGACTGTGTATATCTGACTGGAGAAATTAGAATGACTATTATTATGAGGTCATGTATGTTCATACCTACTACTATGTAAGAAAGTGAATAATTTTTTGGAAGAACATATTTCTAAATGTTGATAAGGAAGAATAGTAACATGTTTTGATACAATTGTGGAATTTTTCTTAACTTGCTACAGAATTTGTATTCTATCATTTCAGGACACTTAAAGAGCATGAAAAATTGTATGGATTATAGTGCTATCTATGTGTAAGGGCATATCCTACTTATTGTATCCACAAAATAGGATTTTTTTTTCTAGTGGATAGTTTAGAATCATATTTTTTCAACAAAACACTATGGATGTAGATACTCTTGTCGAGTAGAAGACTTTATAAATAATTATGTTATATTTATGAGCAATTTTTTTATCAACATAAAAACTCTTTAACAGGCGGTGAATGTTATTTCAAAATTAATTAAAATAATAATAAAAATATATGATTAATTCACCCCTCCCCCTCTAAAAGACACATAGGTCATTTATGGGAATTTAAAATTAGTATTTGAGTAGGTTACCTTCATTTCCACTTTGATGATGTTTTTGAAAAGGAATTTTTAATGAAAATTTTGAATTGTTTAAACAATGAGGGGATTATGGTCATCAATGGTAAGAACTATCTTTACTATAATGATAGAACATTACATTATATTATGTCTTATGGGTATGATATTCTTGAAGCTATAATATATGTATTTCCCCTTTTGATGAAGATGTTACTCTCACATTTATTGACAAGATTAATATTTATAATGATTGAAGTGCTCAAAATTCATTATTTTAATCTATTTATTGAAAATATTTTTAAGTGTGATGTGTGTTCCCATTGCGAAAGGTATATGGGATAATTTTAACAACATTTATGAAGGGAAAAAAGGTGAATAATTATATGTTACAAATCTTGAGGCTAATATATGAATATCTCAAAATGGGTGAGTATAAATCCATTGGTGACATCTTTAATATGGTTAATGACATTGTTAGAACTATCAGATGTCCTAGTGAAAAGTTGGAATATTCAACTATTGTTAAAATTATTTTGAGAATTACTCCGAAAAAATATTATTCTAATATTACCGCATTGGAAGATAGAGATCTAGAAATATCATATCTGTATGAATTTCATATTATTGTCTTCACTTATGAAATTATTAAGGAAAAAACTTTGAAAATAAAAACAAAATTTGATAGATAAATGTTGTTCAAGGCTATCAAGAATGTAAATTTAATAATGGTTCTTGAATAAGATGATGTTTCTTAATCCGACTCTGAAAATGAGGTATGTAAAGTTGTTGATAACTTTTTATCCTTGTTTTTAAAAATTTGAACAGATGTATAAGAATGTATAAACGAAAATATCCATTAAAATCATTTGAATGTGGATCAATTGGGACGTTTTCAAATAATTTTTATCAAATAAAGAAATAATAGGATAATTATTATGATGATATGATGTAGGAAATATCATCAAACAAACCAGCTGATAAGAATAAATCTTATTCCAAAGGGAGGGATAGAAAGTCCTCCAAATGAAAGGAGAATCTTTTTTTTCAAAAGATGATGTAATTGAAGACAGTGTAGCTGAATTAGAAATTTCTAATAATAAAGATGGAGAGAATACATTCATTACCGAATTTAATAATGAAGAGTTTATAAGAATTATTTCTAAAGAAGAAAAAAATCAATTATAATTAAACAATAAATAATAATTAAAAGAATGTCTAAGAAATATTGGAAGGTTTGAGACAAAAATTCAGCAATTGAGAATTGGAAATTAAATAAAAAATCATTAAGAATTTTTTCATGATTTGAATTATAAGCCTCTAGAATATATTAATTTGTTGAATAAATCCATTGGGAATGAAAATTATCAGAATGAACATCTGAAAGTGAATTTGAAGGAAAAATAATTTGTTTTGGAACTTTTCCAACCAAAACATTATAATGATGAACAGATGGTTAGAAGTTTCAATAATAATATCTATAAATTTAGAAATTTCTATAGAATGGGTAAACATGATAAGGATGAAAAGTTACTTTAAATTATTTATAATAATGTTGAAATTTTTTCTATGAAAAAGAAAACTAGGAAAGCTATAAGTGTGTCCATAACCAAAATGAAGAGAAGTTAGGAGTTTTTAAAAACTATATTTTGGAAAAATGTTCTATTAATTCTGGCGCCAATAGGGATAAAAAACAATGATGAAAAAGAATGTATTTGTTGATAACAAAAAAATTTGTGGTCAACAATGTTCTTATATGAATGAAAAGAAGGTTTTTGAGAATCTTGCTATGAAATTCAGATAGTATTGATGTTTTAGAGGCAAATATACTTTCTATGGATTGTACTGGTATTTTTTTATTCATACATACTTAAAATATGGTTTCATTTAATGAAAAATAATAAAATTATTACAAAAAATATATAAGGAAATGTTTTAGGGAGACTCAATCCTATCAAAATATGAAGGCTTAGATGAACTTTTAGAAGAAACCTAAGATGGCTGGCATGAAAGATAATAATTGGTTCCTACCATTGGAAACTATTTGTGAAATATGTGAAAAATATAGACATCATGAAATATGTTGTCTTGTTTTGTTTTTGGCACAAAATTTTTTTCTAATGAATCTCTAATGTTGGTTGTGAATAAAGGTAAAGGGAAAGAAAATGATCTTATTGTAGAAACCACTCTTAAATAAATAGAAGGATAATAACCATGTATTCTGAATAATGGGTGTTCTTCTCATATTATAGGAGAGTTAAAAAATTTTAATAATGTAATATATTATATAATGGGAACAATAAAATTTCCAAATGATGAATCTCTTTGAATCAATGGTTTTGGGTAATGCTTTTTTGGGGAAGAATAATTGAAATACAAGAAACCAATATTTATTGATGGGATGATACAAAAATGACTATGTGTTACAAAACCTTGAGAAAAAATTTAGAAAAGTTATTTTTAGAAAGGATTTTTTTGAATAGTGAAGCAGATGAAAAAATTGTTTCAAGAATACATCATACAAAAGGAAACCTGTTCCACATTGGAAAGGATCAAAACTCTTATTACTTAGGCATGGTGTAAGAGAATAAATTTTGGAATAAATGGATGGTACACATGTTTCATTGAATGTTGAGTAAGTTATCATAGAATGAAAGTGTCCAATGTATTCTTAATATGTTAATAATGACATATTAGTATTTAACAATTCTCTAGAAAGGAATGGTTACAAACTCAATGCATAAGAAAAATGAAATTTCTTCTAAACAACAACTGTAAATTACAAATTTTGATATCTATAATCCAATGAGAAAAAAATAAACTAATAGAGATAAGTAATTTGTTACTTGCATTGATGAATTTACTCATTTGAGTTTTTTTACGTATATTAAATATATTTCAAAACTCAAAATAAGTTTAAAATTTTAGGAGGAATACTGAGAAGGAATGTGAGTATTCAAAAAAGAAGTTGAGAATAGTAAATTGTGGTGAATAAATGAATTATTATTTTGAAAGGTATTTTGAGAATCATAGAATTCTGCATGAGTTTAATACACCATAGAATCAACATAATGGTTTTCCTGAATGAAACACTAGAACGTTGGTTTAAATTGGATGAACTCCATTAATTGAACAAGGCCTATCTCAATAATTTTGTAGGAAATCCATGAGCACTACTACTTATTTTCAGAACCGATGCTTCTATTGGAAAAACTCTTATATGACACATTAGAAAATGATTTATGATAAAAATCCAAATTTAAAAAATGTAATAGTTCATAAGATTCCATGTATCGTAAATTAAAAAGGTGGACACCCTGAAAAGATTGAGATGATAGGGGATGATTTAATTTTTCGTATCTATTATGTAGAAGGAAGAGGATTAAAATGTTTCAACAAAGAGCTAGGAAGGTTATTTGACAATATTTATGTGAATGTTATTAAAATATTTGAGGAGGGTACTAAACAAGATGGTTCCAGTATGAATGATGAACATGCTGAATTTTTTTGTAAATGATTATAAAAAGGATACAAACAATTTAAAAACAACTCTTGAAGATGAATAAAAATCATTAGTTTCTAGTGATGATGACGATTCTAGAAAATCACATACCAAGATGAGTAAGATATTGGAAGCTGAAAACATTATTGGTGACCAACATCAAAAGATTCAAACATGAATTACAGCAAAAAATATTACACATACTTACATGTATTGAAAATTTTAGAATGAATATGTGAATGATGGTTTTGAGAATCTATAGGGGGTTCATGAAATGAATGGAGGTATGGATCAGATTAAAAAGAATGAAACTTGGGAACTTGTACCTAAACAGATTTACAAAAATGTTATTAGTATATAATGGGTTTTCTAGAAGATATGAATAGTGATATTGATGTGATAATAAAAAAATAATTATTGGTGTGAAATTGTAACTCAAAAATTTAAGGCGTTGATTTTTATAAGAGTTTTACTTTTGTGAAAATGTTAGAAATATTCAGTACATTTTTTTCCATTGATGCACAGCGAATTAACATGGTTTTTTATGTATTTGAAATCATTATTCATGATTAGTGATTTTGACGTGGTAGTCTATATTTAACAACCATATGGAGTTGTTATTGGGAATTATGAATGTTATGTGTGCGAGATGAAGAAATACTAGTATAGGATAAAATAATCTCTGATGGAAATGTGTTAAAAATTCCATGCATGCTTGAAAAAGATTAGTTTTAAAAAGGAAGGGTTGATAGTAATCAGTACATAAAATAATGTTAGGATTCATCAATTATTGTAATAATAAATGTTTATTAAATTATCAATTATGGTAATGATGAATGATATTTTTAAATACTTTCTGATGATATTAAAAAATTGTTTGAGATTTCCATGTTTTGTAAAATGAAATACATTCTTTGGTTATAAATACCATAAAAGAAGAAACACATATTTTTCACCAAGAAAAGTATGTTAAGGATCAACATAATTTATTTATAAATGAATATTGAAAACATTTTCCACACCTATATAAGGGGGAAAAATTTAAAAAAAATTGGATAAGGAAAATAAGACGACTCTAAAGAGTTTTGAAAACTAATATTTGACGACCTCAAGATCTGGCATTATTTTTGACTTTACATTATGTGTATGATTTTAGAGGGCTTAAAAAGATTCATATATATTTTCTTTAAAAACTATTATCAGATATATCAAAGGAACAATAAATTTTAGAATTGGGTATGATAGTTTAGAAATTATAAACTCGTTTGGGTATTCCAATCATGATTTGGAAGGAAATGTTGATGATAAAATAACCCTATATGATGGAGTTTTATTTATAGGAAATATTAGTCTTATTTGGGATATATGGAATCAAGATTTAGTAACTCTTATCTTGCTTGATGTTGTGCATGTTTCTTCCCCTCATGATTTTACCCAACTTATGTAGATAAACACTCTGTCATAAGATTTACATATTGATGAAATGTTAATCTTTCTTTTGGGTTGTGATAATCAAAGGTCCATCAACCTTACTAGAAATATATTATAACATTATAATTCCAAAAATATTTATATAAAATATAATTTCATCAAAGATCATGTGGAGAAGAATGAATTGAAACTAGAGTATGTTCCTACATCAGGACACGTTGCTAACACTTTCACAAAACCTTTACCAAAGGAATATTTTTATAAAATATATTTGAACATGGGTCTCAAATATCTTTCTCATAAATGATTAGGTATTTGTTTCGATCTCCTATCTTTTAATGTATTTTGATAGTGTTTTCAAGGGTAGAATGGTTTCATAAATCTATCCATTGATATGTTATAGTCCTTTTAATGAATAATGTATATAGGGGGAGTTGTGAGTATGCTATGAATCCATCATGTAAACCTGTGAAAAAATCTAATAGTTTGTTGGAGTGGTTATCGGATACTATTTTTAATAGGTTGGTAATGAATTTATGAAAAGATCTGAACAATAGCATAAGATGCTTCATGATTCACTACTTTTCAATACTTTTGGAAAACGTGGTTTTTATGTCAATCAATCATGTTTTCTATAATGGTTTTTCTCACATTGTCCTAGAATTGATGGAAAGAAATCCATTTCTTGAGATTACAAAGATCAATGATTTATGAACCTTGTTTGAAAAAAAAATCCGAAGGGGGGTTATTAGGACAATGTTGGAAAGAAGTTTTTTTTGATGTAGGAATATTTTTGTGATATGATTTGTTTTCATAGAAGATAATTAATAAATAAAATAAAATCACATTAATTTTTTGGGTGGTTAGACTCCAAATATTATTTTGGAAGTTGGACTCAAATTAATTAAGAGAGTTTATCATTCTAGGAAGTTGTCTCTTTCAAGAAAAAGTTCATCAAACTCATTATGGGTCCAGAAAGAAAGGGTTGATCATAATGAGATGTTTTTAGGTATTTTTTATGGTTTTGATGAAAACATAGAGATAACTATCTAATATTGGAGTTCCCATAAATAATAACAAATCTATAAAACTGATGATAGAAGCCTTATAAGGGAAACAGGGAGAAAAATTGCTACCAATCATATGGAGTTTTAGATTAGGAAGAAAGAAGATACTGGAAAAGATTGGAAGTTTCAATACATATCAATACCAGTCAGATGATTCTATTCTAATCCTAATAATTTTTCACAATCATGAGAATGTCATGGTTATAGGATGGAGTTTTTCAAAGAAGAAAATCAAAAAAAATTTGTCTATGTTCATCGTTTTGAGATCACCAGATGCATATTTGTTTGAAATCTAAGAAGATTTTTATGGATCGTGAGAAAAAGTAGATGGTGTTTTTCATTTAGAAAAAAGTGTCAAAATGAAAAAAATTTCAAAGAAAAAAGTTAGCGTGTGACATAATCAATTTTTTTTTGAAGTTGATGTTGCTTATAGTGGTTCATCAAAATTGGTTTTCCCTAATCATCAGATTTATATTGAAATTATCATCAATCATAGTTATGGTTGAAAAAGTTTATCAAAGGATGTGATTATTTTTGGTAATTATGAGAATGAATTGTATTTTGTTGAACAAATGTGTGGATGAAATTCCGAGACCGAACAAAAAATTCAACACCAATTTTCATCAATGATAAATGGTTGGTTTTCATGAAATGGGTCGAGAAAAAAGAAATATGTTGATTTTTTTCTAAGTGGGTCAAGAAAAAATTAAGAATGATTTTTTTGTATGAATTGGGTTATGATTCATCGGACTAAATTTGGTTCCAACAATAGGATTGGAGATTACATTGATTCATTAAAGGAAGACAATGGCCAATCCATCTAATAGAGGCCGACACTGATAACATCATCGGATGTAGAATCACAAGTATATGGAAAATAAGAAATAAAATAACTGGTAAATTTTGGTATAAAAGAGTGTTCAATTGGATCTTGAACTTTAATGATTTTAGAGAATGTGTTTGTTGAGGTGGTATAAAGGTAATGTTTAGGGGATGCCGAGAAGCAATGGAATCTTTTGAATTTTCTTCAATGTTTAAGGAAAAATAAGTAAGAATGACGTCTAACAAATTTGAAACATTTTTTTAACATAATGGTTTCAATGTTTTTCTGTACTATTTATAACAGATCATCAGAATGGGATGTTATATTTCTAATGTTACTAAGTATCTAGATGATAATTTCTCTTGTTTCCATTTAATAAGTTAGTATAGAGAAAAATAATGAAAATTGTTCTATTGTACATATTTCTTCATCTAAATGAATAAATAAAAATGGATATCAAAATCAGACTCAAGTTTGTGAAGAAATTATAATGTGAGATGAAGTTTTGAGAAGATTAGATATGGTTTGACAAGAAACAAGATGTGTTGAAAAGAGTTGAATAAGTCATAGTGTCATCTTAAATTCAATGGGTATTGATGTTTCAAGGAAATAATTTAAGTGGAAAAACTTTTTATAATCCCACATTTACCATTTTTAGTGCTCCTATAAAATGATGAAGTAATTAGAACATTCTGACACAAGTACTTTTCAAGAGAGAAGGTGGAGCGCTGAAAGATTATTAAGAGAAAAATATTCCCAAAAGATATTTCATGAAGGGGGTTTTTATAATGTTGAATAAGAGGAATATGAAGATCATATTTATCTGATCATTGTATCAGGATGGATCGTCAGACTAAATATGAAATTTATTTTTCTAGACTAAGATAAATGTAGTTCTAATTGGTTTTAGCAGTATTCCGACAAAATTATTTTATCAGTCTACGAAATCAGAATGAGTAGATCAGACTAGGAAAAATAGACTGAGTATCATTATGAAATCCACTAAATCTATAACTATTACTTACTGTAAAAGTGAAGATTTTTTTGAAAGACATATTTTTGATAGTTTACAAGGTATAATAGTAATATGTTTTGAAGTTATAGGTCAATGTTTCTTAACTTATTACACAAATTTTATTAAATCATTTCATGATACTTGAAATATATGATCTATTGTATAGAAAAAAATACTACATGTGTTTAAGGGAATATCCTACTCATTGTATCCACTCTATAGGATTGTTATGTAGAGGATTGTGTGATATCAATTTTTTTCTATACAATACCAAGGATTTAGCTACTCTTTCTTAATAGTGAACCTTGTAAATTCTTATGTTCCTATAGATGTATGATTGTTTTTTTAGAAATTCAAAAACTCTTTAATAAGAAGCTGTTGTTTTTTCAAAATAAATTAAACTTAGAAAAATATATCATAGATTTACCCCCTCTACTTATTAGTGATACTTATATCATGGATGGGCTTATAGATCCCATATCAATTTTTAAAATAATAAAATAACATATTATATTTTAAATCAACCCATGATCATCTATCGATTCAAGGGAGACTATGAATTCCCTAAAGTATCTATATATCTTATATGGTAATTTATAAATAGAAATAACGGATATATGGCTCAAATGGTTAGGTATAAACCTAATATTGATGATATTTTTTCCATTCTGGAATTTGTAAACCTATTTATAGAAGAGTTTCCCAGTCTTCCTTTAGATCGTGAGTTTGATATTTCTATAAAAGTCATACATTGTTTTATTCATATATAGAAGAATTATTAAATAAAGTTCATAACTAAATTACCTTAGTTAATGAAGAAACTATAAGATCATATAGATGAGTGTTTTATGTTGCAATTTTATTTACAATAGGTTTCTCCAATACTTTTTTTAATAATAATGATAGATAAATGTGTCTTTCTATTTATTATTATAAGTATAAGAGGGTCATAATAAAGAAACAAATCTACAACCCCAAATTGATGAATTGTTTGATCACCTATTAGGGGATCAATAATTCTCAAATATTTAATTACAATCAAGATTTTGAAATTTTTTGGTGAAAAGGGAGGGTATACCTAAGATATCTATCTATATATGATATGAAAACTATGAATTAATAGTTATTCCATTTGGACTTAAAACGTCCCTACTCTCTATAAGGATATTATGAAAATAATCTTCAAAGCTTACCATGAACTATATATAATAGTCATTACAAATTATATTCTCATATATTATTAGAGTAAATAAGAGAATGATTATCATTTGGGAATTGTGCTGAATACCCTCATAATAGTGAAAATATATGCTAAATTTAGGTTTTGTGAATTACATATATAGAGAGTATTATTCTTTGTTCATGTAATCACATGAGAGGGAATATCTATAGATCCATGAACAATAAATGAAATTATAAAATATCATAGACCTTCCACTATAATAGAGATTATTGGTTTTTTGGATAGAGTGAAACTATTAATTCATTGTGATACATTTATAATTGTTTTCAAAACAATTAATTGTGTTAAGAAGGAATAGTGTCATTTTCCTTTTTATGGTCGATTGCGACCAAAATTTGAAGCAGCATAAGGGAATTTTTTTTACTACACAAGTACAGACACAATGTTGCCACAAAAAATGATTTTTAATATTCCATGATGTGTCAAAGGATTTCTTGGGATGATTCCTTATGAAAAATGACAGAGTGGTTGAATATGACTCATGTTAATTTCATTTTCATAAGAAACATTACCCGATATATGATTTGGAGTTAGCAACATCTTTTTTAGAAAAAAAAAATATGGATTTATTATCTATATGGTGAAAAGTGTGAAAAATATACAGGTTATAATATATTAATGTACGTATTCACACAAAAAGAGTTAAAGATGTGCAAAATGAGATGACTCTATTTTATCAAGGAATATGAGCTTCCAATACATTATTAACCTGGGAAGGTAAAAAAGTATGATGATGCTATAAATATGAATTATTATACTTACTACATGCATACTGAGGATTAAAATAAACCTAATACTCATTTATTTTAAAATGGTGGTCCTTAAAATCATAATATAAGGGTAAAAATCAAATATTTCATAAAGAATAGCTCAACTATCCATCCATGGGAATATTATGGAGGTTCAAAAGGTATATATAGAGTTAGAAATGATTTTAAGAAATATTCTATAAATAAACGTTAAAAATGATGAAATAATTGAATTTTAAAAAAATTATGTCTCAATAATGACTTAATTGATGGATTTGTTGGATGATTCACATAGATCATTATTCAATATTTATCCAAGAATTATAAAATATACAAAAATATCAAGAACCATTTCTCATGGGAAAAAATGAAGATGAATATTAAAGAGTATATACCACAATTCTTGGTTAAAAATAAGTTATGGTTGAACACTATTTGACTAAGTCAATGTTCAAACCATTACCCATACCAGTATAAAAACGATAAAACATCACTGAGGTTTTTGTTGTAGGACTTTACCAAAATTATAAAGTCCATAGTCACACTTTTTTTATAATTTATCACCTTAATATGTCAACAAATTTCATTTATACTTGAGATAATTTAACACTCTATCAAACATCCAAGATATATATAATAGAAGTTGTATGTTTAAATATAGTAACACTTTTTATTTTATCAGATCAATATTTGAGGTTAGCCTTGATATTTATGAGATGTATTCAAAAATAATAAGTCATAGTAATGTTTATTTATATTTTTCATCTGATGAATGATGCTCATTTGGAAAGTAACATTCAATCCTTATATGAAATGTTGAGATCATGTAAATCTAATTTTATAGTATTTTGGGGTCAATACCTTCCCTTGTCATTTCAAATAGTTTGCGGAGGGGATTACAAAGTAAAAAATATAACTATGGAATCTACAAATAATCAGGGAGACTCTACCCTAATATATCCCATGATACCCTCAAAGATGTAACCATTATAATTTAGATGGAACTATATGAGGATATAAATGGGGTGGGGAAAAACAAAAACATGTTAGGATTAATATGGAGAGCATAATTCTTTGGGATGTGATGTTTCTTAAAAAATATTACAGAATATTCAAAGAATTTAGCAACATATTAGAATTTAGAAATGTTGATATAATATCAATACTAATAATCATAAAATTATTTGGAGTATGAATATAGAGGCATGTTGTCTATTATATTATAATTATATAACAAGGTTATATGACTTAAAATGAAGTAAAACATGAACCTTGGTTACATTGATCCTTTGGAAATCCACAATTATGATGTGAAATTTTTTTATTATCTTTCACTTCCTTTGAACTGTTCTCAAGTGGATAATGTGTTCCATCTATCACTTTTATGGAAAGACATACAAGATCTACCACATAAATTGAACTCATATGTTGTATAGTTAGAGCATGGTGACTCTTAATAGGAAGAAAGGGTAGAAATAGTGGACCATAGAGACAAAGTATTACAAAATAATACCACTTACATGGTTAAAGTTCTATTGAGGATTCATATATTTTAGGAAGAAAAGTGGGACCCTGAAGATGTAATGAAGCAGTGATACCCTCATTTTTTATTATATTAAAAGATTTTAAAGGGTGAAATTATTTTAAGGGAGGTTTAATATTTCACCCCTTGATTTTATAATGTTTTTCCATTCAAATTATTCTAGTGTGTTTGATAGCTTACTAGGCACACAACACAAAACTAAAATGAACAGTTCATAATTAAGGTAGAATATTATGATAAAAATGAAATAAATTAATTGATAGTTAAATGAAAAAATAGTATAACAATTGATTAGGTAAAAATAAATTTTACATATTCATTTAAAAAATAATTTTGATTCTAGAGAAACAATTTCTATGAATTACATATTTTTCTAAAATTTATTATTTTTAAAGAATGATATCAATAAAGTTTATTGGTAAATATAATGGAATGATTAATAACATTATATAAATAATTAAGAAACTATAAATATTCTAATTCAATTATTCATTTTTAAATAAAAACATGTTTTTAAATCGTTATTCTTATTATATATTATATAAGTTTTTTCTTAAAAGTAATGTTTTTAATATTTAAAGAATGTGAATATTTTTTTATATATCCAAAAAACAAAAATTTAAGGAATATTATTTTCTAATGAATAATATAAATTCATTTTTATGCTAGAAATAATTTTTTTAAAACCCTTTTATTATATTATGAGTAATTCTATTAAAAATATTCTTTATCTTTTTAAATTAATTACAAAAGAACGGATTTTGTATTTTGAGTCATTATTTTTTAACAAGACCAATTTCATTTTTTTAGGGAAATATGTTACTATGAAAAAGAATAATTACCTTGGTAAAGGTAAAATGAGGTAATAAGGTTAAATTAAGTGATAAGATCATACAATTTAAAATATATTATCTTTAAATATACATATAATGGATTTTATGACCTCACCTCACACCATATCTATTATTTATTCACTTTTTTCCATTTTACATTTTAAAATGAATACCATATACATTAAGTAATAAGTATTTATGAAAATACCACTCAATATCACCTATAGAAGGACCCATCCTCAACCCACCTCAAACAAAACATTTGATTTTAATTTATCTGAAATATTTAGCAAAATTATACCCATATTAATCACCCATCACTATTTAAAACCCCTTGTATGATGAATAATAAGTCATAAATCCCTTATTTAAAAGAGGTAAGAAATGTTAATTGTCACATTATTTTTTAATAATTATTTTTAGTCTTCTTTGTATTCCTATTCATGAATAAGATTTACCAATTTAATTAAATTTTGATGAAACCCTTAGTATTATGTAAAGGTGATATTATTTTTTAATAATAACATGTTTTTACTCAGTCGTTCATTATATCACATTCTTGTTTCTGTTGAATTTACATAATACATGAATGATGGTATCATTCTTAAAATATTACTGACTAATAAAAACTAAATAATGATAATTTTATTTAATAAAGATTAATTAAATATGTTCTTAAAATTTTCTAGTATTAACAATTCAAATTATAACAACTAATAAAATTTAATTATTTAGTTAATTTAAAAGAAATGAAAAAGGATATTTTAAAAAGTTCTGTATGAACCATTACAATTAGATCAGTAAAATAACAATGGTATTATAAAACTATATCAAAGAAACATATAATATTTTTATAAGCATCCTCGACATGTTAAATACAAGATTTTGGAGCATGGATCATAACCAAAAATTCTAAATCCTATGTGAAAAATAGAGCAATAAATAAGTGAATATTAAATTTAACTATAATGAATTAATATAAAGGAAATTTTCAATTTTAAACAAATAAAATTAAATAAAATAAATATTAGTAATTTGTTTATACATATTTATAATAATTCTAAATTTATTATATAGTGATATAGTAAATGTTTGACTAAGAGTAAATTTGAGGTAAGGGTTTACCGATCTCACATGGAAATCGAGGTTGTTTATGATAAATTTCCATTAGGATGAATTATGTAATGGACCAAACCCTCCTGGTCTAGTACTTTTCCAAAAAAATCGGTTCCACCGAAATGGTCGCACCGGTCATGGGGGTAGCGTGAAGGTAGAACCGGTCATGGAAGCACCGTGTTGGAGACACCGTGGTGGAAATAATGGTCAAGACAACACCTTGATGGTGGAACCAGTCACAGTAGCACCGTGATGGTGGTACCAGTCATGAAAACACCAAGAGGGTGGCTCCATGGCCGGGGTACCATGATGGTGGCACCGTGACCGTGGCACTATGACAGTGGCACCTCAGTAGTCGCACCTTCTCGATCTCACATAGAAATGATGGTACCGATTACGTTCTTCCATTAAACCTGTGGCATCGTGACGGTGGCACCATTACGGTGTCTCAACAAACGATTTCCCACCTTTTTTTTTCAGTTTCTTGAGTTTTCCCAGTTCGGCCCCCAAAACATTTATTTTGACATAAAAGTGTTTTTATACCCCTTTCTAAACCATTTTAATCCCACAAATGATATCTAAAATCCCCCAAGATCTAGGTGACCCTTGACTTACCAAAACTTATGGATTTTTCCTTTGTATGACCCCATTTTTGTATACTTTCCTGTTGTTTAAAGGAAACCCTTTAACTCACAGTTGTTATAGACACCTCTTTGATGAGAATTATTAAATAAAAATTAATTACATTATGTGTAACCATCCAACCGTGTGGTGAAACCATGATCCACCATTAATTTCATTCATTAATTCATACCTCGTAACTCTAGGGTCTAACCTTTTAACACATGGGTATTCCTTCTTCTTCTTCTTCATGATCGGTCTGTTTCCATTCCTTGGTGCGTTTGGAGTCCCCCCTAATTGATGAAAGTGGTTCCCCTGTGATAGAGACTTTACTGCTCCTTCGATTCCTCAGAGTACTTCCCCTACATGGCACCCATCCCCAGTTCTTATCACATGGAGAAAAACATCAATTATTGATCATCTAAGAAGTGTTTTTCCTTCGTCTCTCTTTACTGTGTATCATACAGGGTGGGTATGATAATGTTTCCTTTGGGGATGGATGAAACCAAACTTTAACAAAGATATTAAATGGTTATTAAATAATGAAAGTGTGTGTTTTATGATGCTATTGTACTCTTTTACCCTTTTTATATGTTGTTAATTGTATGGGATTATGTCCACTAGAAATCACAGTTTTTGGTTGTCTTTTCATGTACACTAATGAACCTCTATCTTTCAACATAATTCTGTGATTGAATGGATATAACATGGAAAATTGTTAATCTTACCAAATAGGTCGATTAAATCGATGCCCAATGAATAATAATCCTTGTATGATCACCCCGGTTAACCAAACAGAAAGACAGAACTAAATGAGTAATGTGTTTAAAATTTAAAAACTCTCATGCTCAGTTTTAGTGACATGTATGGTAGTTCTGCTTGATGCTTGTGAGCTGACATGGATGGGGATGTGATCCCCTGTTGTGTAGTCGTTAGATTGTGAATTTTGGGGCTATGTGAGGCCATGTGTTGGGTCTGGGTTTTGTTCTATTACCTCGATGGATCTCATGGATCCCTTGTGTTGTTGTGACTTTACTATAGAACTGGGTGTGAAAGCTTAATTTGCTGCTTGGTTGTTTCTCCTTCCTTGGTTTGTGGCAATTCCTGTTAGTTTCTCGGTAGTGAAGAATTATTTAAATGAAATCACATGAATATGAAAACAATAATGGGTTCAATGGGGAAATGTTTTTTGGGAATGAGTTATGATTTGGTTATGGATGTTGTTCTTCTTACAAATGAATATTAATGAGGGTGTATGTGTTAGTGCTAGTTTTGGAACCCCTAGGTTGGGATGAGTGCCTATTTACCTATATGTAATTTAGTTCTTATGTTTATTATTAGTTTCCCACCCATGTTAAAAACTTCCGGCCGAACACCCACATTTCATGGGGAAGGATTTTTTTCCCAACACTCCTATGACTGGTTGGTTATTAGCTCCTTTTTTGCTCCCTTTCCCAAGAAGCCAAAGACTCTTTGGGAAGGCTGTAATGACTTGAGGTCCATTATATCCCAATATTTTTTGGGAAGGGTAGTTGTGGTGGTTTTCCCAGGTGTGTGTGGGCAGGTTGTTTCCCAAGTGTCCTCAGGATGAGGCCCAGGTGTCATTGGGAATGGAAGTAGTCGTTATGGAATTTGTTTCATTGGGCATGGAGGTAGTTGTAATGGCCCAGGGGTTTGCGGGTGAGATGTATGGTTGTGGTAACTCAGGTGTGTGTGATTGGGGGATGGTAGTGGGACTGCGGTGAGAATGGCGTGGGAGGTCTCACGCGTAGGATGTCTTCAATAACTAGTGGGAAAGTGGTGTAGGGTACCCAAACATCGTTGTGTTATTAATATTATTTTACCTGACTTGTGTTATTTGGGTAATATTCTTTGGGGAGTTTTGGTGGATAGTTTCATTTCTATGTGCTTTGGTTATCTCCTTTTCCTCACAGGGCATTAGAATGTCCACCCCACTTGTGCACGAGAGCTTTTGGTTTTCCTTGCTGAGTATACTTGTATTCTCACCCTACGTATACAAAACGACATTCAAGATTATAAGAGGACTTCAAGGACTATACCAGACCCTATTACCTTAGACACCAAGACCATTGAAATTTCTGTTTTTATTTTCTTTTGTTACTTCCCTTTGAAGTTTTCTTGTACATTTTAATAATTACTATTGGAACATGCATATGGGAATGAATTGTTTGGGCTTTACTTATACTTCCAGTTTTAGTGTTATTTGGGAATTACTATCATATCTCTTAATCCTACTAAATAAAAATGGTAATACCTTCCATATTATGTGTGATTCTATACCATTGGTGCTAGTCACCACTCGGGGACCTATTGATGGTGGATCTTGAGGGACATTATCTCTTCTTCAACTAGAGGAAGGAAGGGTCTGGAAATCTGTTATCCCATCCATAATCTTGGTGAAGGAGGGTCGTGAAATAATGGTATTAGAGCGGAGGTTGAGAGATAGGATGGAGCATAGAGATAGGCATAGTTAGGATTACATGGGAAGGTAGGGAAACAGTGTTAGGAAATCATGGCATGTAAAATAGGAAAGGGAATACTGGCTAGGACACGAGATTTTAGGGCCCCCTTTGATATGATGCATGGACTCTGGACCCACCGAACAACCATGTGAGGCTACACCAATTGAAGGGTAATGACCCAAGAAATGGTACGTGCATCATAATGACATGTTTTCATGTGTGTTTGGTGTATTTTGGGGATTTAGAAAAACAAAAAGTCTAAGAAAAATTTAAAAGCAATATTATACACTACTCGGGCTTAGTCATTAATTGTTTACCTAGAATCTATGGCACCTGAATGGCGACCATGAGTAGTATGGGTGATCGAGGCCCATGAGGCTAATTTAGCTAATCATCAAAGGTATGATCAATAGGAGGAGGACGACCAGTGGTAGAAGATGATTTGTTCCTTTTAGCGAAAAACCCTCAATAAGTACGAGGGAAGAGTCTCGGACATAGAGACAGAGAGATAGCTCGAGGGTATTGTGATAGCTTTCATCTTGATTTGGGATCTAATGGAGTACTAGGTTCCTCTAGCTGTAAGCCAGATGCGGGGTGCAATACGTTAGTGGTGGATTCTCTATCTTGGGGAGAAGAGGGAGGATGATGTTTCATGGACTAAATTTGAGAGGGAATTCAGTGCGGAATTCCTCTCTTCCATGATAAAGGAAGAGAAGAGGCAGAAGCTACACTCCCTTCAGCAAGGGAGAATGTCAGGGAGGGAGTTGGGGATCAAGTTCAAGGATCTCCTCCACTTCTCTCTGGACCACTATCTAGATGAGTAATATTGGGGGAGAAGTTTTGAGGAGGCATTTCCACCTTCTTTTCAGTATGTCGTTACTCCCTTCACCTAAAAACGTACCTGGGGGTACAGAATAAGGCTTAAGTGGTGGAGAGGGTGAATACGCTGGGAGTTATTCCGCGAGAGGGGAGGTAGTTGGGCTCGTTAAAGGAGAAGGCCATCACCAGTAGGCCTCCAACATCAATACCTTCCAAGGTTCATCCAGTGGCGAGCAGGCCCCAACAGTTCCAGTTTCGATCTCCTTGCCCCCGCCCCTTTTTTACGGGTTGAGTACTGAGATGCTTCATATGTGGTAGTTGTGGGAATATTCGGAATCATTTCCCGAACTGAGTGTAGTATGGTGGGGGTGGGAAGGTTTAACGCCCAGCTCAGCAGTAGTAGTTTCCAGCCAGGCCCTTTCAGCAGTAGCAGTAGGGACAACAAACTCTTGCTCTTTTGAGAGAAGAAGTTACAGGAGGAGGCCTACGTCATGGTGCTCCTCAGGGTCCTTTAACAAGGAGTTGTTAGGGAGGTGTTCAATAACCTAGAGGTATAGGAATTGGGTGTGGGCAGTTGCATGCCGCAGAGGCAACAGTTTCTTCAGGTCCCGAAGTCATCCAAGGTACGATAAGATTTTTTAGCCCCCTTACCTGCGTCTTGTTTTATTCATGATCTTAAAACTCTTTTTTTCACCTCGTCCTGCCCCATGCTCTGGGTATAGACACAGAGAGAATTCTCATTCCCCTAGTTCGGAGTATTCTATTCAGAAGTCAGACCATCATGTCTCATGTTTGCAGGGGATGTAGACTGGTGTTGGGGCCACATCAATCCAGTGAGGACCTTCTTTTGCTACAGATGAAGCAGTATAATGTCCTTATAGAAATCAACTAGCTATTCTCTATGTGTTCGATTATCATCTTCTTCAGGAGAAGGGTTGTGCTTTTGGATATGGGCATCTAGTGTGCAGCTTCTTTCGTCGAGAGGGGTAGCTGGGAGGGCAACCGATGTGTGGAGCCTCTCCTTTCCTTGTTAGCTAAGATATCAATGGAGTCACCAGATACAAAGATGGTGGTAGACCCAAGTATCATCAGTGAGATCATGGATGTATTCCATATATAGGTGGGGAATCTACCCCTCAACCAAATGTTGAGTTCGGGATAAACTTGCAACCTGGTGCTCATCCGATTTTGATAGCTTCATATCTGATAGCGCTTTCTGAGCTACATGAGTTACAAATTCGGATTGAAAAACTGATTAAGAATGGTTTTGTTTGACCAAGTGTGTCACCATAGGGTGCTCTGGTCATGTTCGTGAAGAAGGAATTTGGTCATCTTAGGCTGTGTATAGACTACCATAGGTTGAACCAGGTAACAGTCAAGAACGGTTACCCCCTCATGGGGATCGAAGTAATTTTAAAATTGTTTAATGGGGAAGGATGGTTCTCCAAGATCAAAATGAGGTCAAGATATCACTAATTGAGGGTGAAAGAGTGTGACATCTTTAATACTAACTTTAGGTGAATATATGGGCACTTTGAGTTTGTGGTCATGTCGTTCATCATTAAGAATGCACGAGTGATGTTCATGGTACTATTGAACTCTGTCTTCTAGGATTATATGGACCATTTCTTAGTTCTTTTTATTGACGACATCCTGATCTACTCATGATCAATGGAGGACCATGCCGAGCTTATGAGAATGGTTTTATGGGTCCTCTGACAAACACAATATCTACATGAAGTTGTCCAAGTGCATGTTATGGCCATCAGAGGTGACCATCCTTGGACATGTGGTGTCTGACCAGGGATAATCGGTTGATCCATCAATGGTTAAAGCAGTTGTATCATGGGGAGAACCCAAAAATGTGATGCAGGTTCGTATATTCCTGGGTATGGAAGGCTATTATTGGAGGCTCATGTTTGAATTCTCTCAAGTTATGGCTCCGTTGATATCATTGACCAGAGAGGACCAGGACTTCATGTGGAGTGAGCAGTGGAAAGAAGATTTCAGTTATCAGAAGGGGAAGTTGGTTAGCTTCCCAGTACAAAGGTTTCTAGAAGGAGGGGTGATGTTTGTGGTGTTCTGTGATGCTTCTAGACAAGGATTTGTGTGTGAGCTGATGAAACAATAGGGGTTATATCTTATGGTTCTAGGAAATTACATCCCCATGAGCGTAACTAGGCCACCCACGACTTTGAGGTCACAAAAGTTCTATTCTCACTAGAGTTTTGGTGGAAGTACATCATCAGCAAGCGCTTTGTGGTCTTCATAGAACACAAGAGCTAGAGGTATATATTCTCTCAGTGAGACATGAACTTGCATCAACAGAGTGGATGGAGTTTCTTCAAGACAACGACATCAAAATTTCTTACACCTCAGGAAAGGGGAAATGGTGGATAATGCCTTGGACATGAAGTCCCTAAAGGATATGGTTTGAGAATCGGAAGATCCTTGGAGTGCGATGGAGTAGTTGTCTGCCCTACACCTGGATGCCGGGGTGGAGGATGGAAGATGAAGTATATTCTAGATGAAAGTGTAGTCCTCTCTATTGCATTAGGTGGTGGAGTCTCACTAGAGAGAATTAGAGGCTGATGTGATGAGCGATCATGTTGGTCTGGATGATGCTCCAGGTGGGTGGTCATAAGACATAGAAAGTCGGATACAGTTTCAAGTAAAGATGTTATTCCCTGTGGAAATACACAAGATATTTTTTTGGAGAGTTCCACAACTCACCACTAGTTGTGCACCCAAGAGTTTCCAAGATGTACTGGGGCTTGAAGGTCCAGTTTTGTTGGCTAGGAGTGAAGTGGGTAGTGCTAGATTTTGTGACAATGTGCCTCATGTGTTAGTAGGTGAAGGCTAAACACCACTTCCTAAGAGGCCTTTTACAACCTTTAGATGTCCTTGAGTGGAAGTGGGGAGACATCTCGATGGATTTCGTCATGGGACTGTCTAGATTTCAAGGGGGTTTTGATGCTCTCTGGGTAGAGGTGTAACATCTGACGAATTCAGCTCACTTCTTGGAAATCAAGAAGTCTAGTGCAGTGGATTCCCTATCATAGAGGTACGTGGATGAGGTGGTTTGGTTTCATCGTGTTCCAAGGTCCAAAGACTTGGATCAAGATACCATGTTTGCATCACGTGTTTGGAAATAATTTCAAAATGATTTTGGCACCTAGTTATTCCTCAGCACTACATTCCATCCCCATTAAGATTGGAAGACAGAGCGGATCATCTAGATGTTGGAGGATATGCTACGGTCATATGTTTTTGACTTTAGGGTATAATGGGTATGACACTTTCCTCTGGTAGAGTTTTCTTACAAAAATAGACATCACTCAACCATTATCATGGCTCCATTTGAAGCATTTTATGGGAGGCTGTGTCGCTCACCTGTGTGTGGGGAAGGGGTCACAGAAGTAGGTGTAGTTTTCCCAGAGGTAGTGCAGAGCACGATGGAGAAGGTTCACCTTATACAAAAGAGGATGAAGGTAGATCAAGACTGTAATAAGTCGTATGTCAATCATTGGAGGAGACTATTGGAGTTCAAGGCTGGGGACTATGTGTTCTTGAAGGTCTCCCCTAAGCATGGACAACTGAGGTTCCAAAGGGGTAGTAAGATTTCTCCTAGGTTTGTCGGACCCTTTGAGGTGTTGCTACATGTCAGCGAAGTTGCTTATCGGCTAGTGCAACCACCTCCTCTACAGAGGGTGCATGAAATCATCCATGTATTTTAACTTCATCGATATCTACATGAGGATTCACACATCCTTGACTAGGGAAAGCTGGATATCGAGGACGACATGACATTCGTAGAGTGACCATTGTAGATTGAGGATCGTTAGGATAAGGTGATTTGTGGATGATGTATTCCCTAGTTTTGTTTGTTTTGTAGGAATGGTGGCCTTAAAGAGAGTACTTGGGAATGGGAGGCATAGATGCATGCCCAGTACCTAGAGTTATTTTTAGTTTTGTTCTATTTTGATTCATACATGATTGTGATGTAGTGATTGACCATGAAAACTATTAATTGTGTTGTTTTCCTTATTATATGGATGTGTGTGAAGAGCAATGACTATGGGGAGGGGAGGACCATATCCCTAATCAAGATGCATCATGGTGGATGCGATTAAACCCGTGAATGAGATTCAGTTCATCTCAAAGCAGATAGTATCTTGACATGTGGTAGGGACTCCCTAACCCATATGTCTGGAAAGTGAGGCCTTTAAACATTTGTGTGGTGGCTTATGAGAGAAGAGTATTAGTGCTTCTATAGTTTATTGTTATGAAATAGATATGTTCCAAGATGTTGAGGAGGTTTCCTTGTAGAGCTTTAGAGTAGCCACGACTGTTCAGGAGATAAATATTGAGGAGGGTTTCACCGGAGAGTTATCTTAAGGATGGTTGTTTGGACCACGTTCTCCTATCATATTTAAATTCTTCAGGATGATAATAGTTTGAGAGGTATCCAATGTAATGTAACAGACCCTCCTGCTTCAGTACATTACCAAAAACATGGTTCCACTGAAACATTGGAATCAGTCACAATGGCAGCATGATGGTGGCATCGGTCATGACAGCATCGTGGTGGTGGCACCAGTCATGGAAGTACCCTGACAGTGGCACCTGTCGAGGAAGCACCATGATGGTGGAACCGGTCATAGTAGCACTATGATGGTGGTACCGATCAGGTAGCACCGTTTAGGTGGCACCGTCACACGGGCACCTTGACAGTGGCACCATAACGGTCCCACCATCACGGTCGCACACTGAAATGGTGGCACCCTTACGGTGTTCCACCGAACCGGTGGCACCATTACGGTGTGTCACCAAATGGGGTCCCACCCTTTGTTTTTTTCCAGTTTCCCATGCTTTCCAAATTCCTCACCCACAACATTTCTTTTGATGTATAAGTGTTTTAATACCCCATTTAAATCCATTTAAATCCTATAAATGATATCTAAAATCCACCAAGATCCGGGAAACCCTTAGATTACCAAAATGTGTGGATTTTTCCTCATTATCACCCCCTTTTTCCTATAATTTCCATCTGTTTAAAGAAAAATTTTTAACTCATAGCTATTATAGACACCTCTCTGATGAGAATTATTAAATTAAAATTAATTTCATTATGTGTAACCATCAAAATTCATGGTGAAACCATGATTATTTTTTAAATCGGTTCATGATTTCATACCCCGTAACTCTAGGATCTCACCTTTTATCACTTGGGGATTCTTTCTTTTTCCTCTTCTTGGATAGTTTATTTACTTTACATGGTGAGTTTGGTTTCCCCCATTATTGAGCATAGTGGTGCACCTGTGATGGAGCCTTTCTTACTCTTTGGAGACCCCATAGTTCTTCCCCTGCAAGTCGCACATCCCCAGTTCTTGGTGCGTGGAAAAAAACATTGATCGTTGATCATCTATGTTGGTTTATTACTTTGTTAATCTTTATTGTGTATCATGCGAGGTGGGAATGATAATGTTTCATTCAGGGATGGATGAAAACAAACCTTATCAAAGATAATAAATGGTTCTTAAATAATTAAGGGGTGTGTTTGATGATGTTGTATTACTGTTTTACCCTTGCTTATATGTTGTTAATTGTATGGGATTATGTCCTCTAGAAATCGTGGGCTTTGGTGGACTTTTCTTATGCACTAATGAACCTCTGTCTTTCTGGATAATTATGTGGTTGAATGGTTGTAACATGGAAACATGTTAATAATGTAAACTACGTTGATTAAATGGATTCCTAATGAATATGAATCCTCATATGGTCACCCCAGTTATCCCAATGAAATTATTGAACTAAATTAATGGGTTGTTTAAAAACTAAAAATTTCATTTCTCTATTCTCATGATATGTATGGTTGTTCTGCTTGAAGTTTGTGTGGTTACATGGATTGGAAAGGGATCCCATATTGTGAAGTTGTTAGTTTGAGGATTTTGGGGCTATGTGAGGCCATATGTTGGGGCTTGGTATGGTTCAGGTACTTCGAGGGATCTCAAAGATCCATTTTGATGTTGTGACATTACAAGAGAATTGGGTGTGAATGATTAATTTTCATCTTAGTTGTTTTTCCTTATTCTTCTTGTGGCTATTCCTATTAGTTTCTTAGTAGTGAAGAATTATTTGAATGTAATCACTTGAATATGAAAACAATAATGGTTTCATTGGTGAAAGGTTTTCTGGGAATGAGTTATGACTTGGTTGGGGTTGTTGTGATTCTAACGAATGACTAGTAATGAGGGTGTTTTTGTATGGGTTGGTTTTGGAACCTATAGGATGGGATGAGTGCTTTTTTACCTATATGTAAAATTTACTTCTAATGTTTCTTATTCATGCACCACCCAAGTTGAGTGATGTATGTCGAACACCTCCATTTCATAGGGATGGTGTTTTTCCCAATGCTCCTATGAGTGGTTGGATATTAGCTTATTTTTCTCCCTTTCCCAAGTAACCTAAGAATCTTTGGGAAATCTTTGATGGCCTGAGGTCCCTTATTTCCCAAGATTCTTTAGGTGGGGTAGTTGTGGGGGTTTTCCCAGGTGTATGCAGGTAGGTTTTTTCACAAGTGTCATTAGGATGAGGCCCATATGTCTTTGGGCATGCCAGTAGTGGTTGTGGCCTAGTTGTCTTTGGGCGTGGAGGTAGTTGTTGTGGCCCATGTGTTTGTTGGTGTGATGTATGGTTGTGGTAGCCAGGGTGTGTGTAGGTGGGGGATGGAAGTGGGACTGCAGTGAGAATGGCAGAGGAGGTTTGATGCATAGGATTTCATTAATAACCAGTGGGAAAGTGTTGTGGGGTACCCAAACATTTATGTGTTATTACTATTATTTTACATGACTAGTGTTATTTTGGGAGTGTTCCTTGGTGAGTTTTGGTGGATAGTTTCCTTGATAGGTGATTTTTTTATCTTATTTTCCTCACAGGGCATTAGAATGCCTCTCCACTTGTGCACATGAGCTTTGGGTTTTCCGTACTGAGTAAACCTGTACGCTCAGCCTACGTATACATAACTGCTTTTAGGTTTCTAGGAGGACTTCAAGGACCATGCCGGACTTAATTAGCGTGGATGCTAGGACTGTTGACGTTTATGTTTTTTCTTTTATTTTGTAACACCCCTTTGGTGTTTTCTTTTACTTTGTTGCATTTATTATTGGAACATGGATATGGGAATGAATTTATTTGGCATTAATTTTACTTCCTGATTTGGTGTTGTTTTGGAATTACTATCTTATCTCTCGATCATACTAAATAAAAAGGGTAATGTCTTCCATATTACATGTGATTATATACCCTTGTTGATAGTCACCACTCCAGGACCTATTGAAGCTGGGTCTTGGGGGTCATTATCTCTCCTTCAACTTGAAGAACGAAGGGTATGGAAATCTACTTTCCCATCCCTCATCATGGTGAAGGAGGGTCGTGACTAATAATTTATTACTTGTACATATAAAATTTAATTTTGTTATCATATAGTTATGTATTGGTTTTATAAACCTTCTTATCATTTCAATTACTTTTTGATAACAATTCAATCGAAATGTTTTCTATTGGTGGATTCATCCTTATATATTCATTTCAGTCGTGAATCATTCTCCACCGTATTTATATTATTTATTTGGTTTTATAAGTTTACATTATTAAATTTATATTTATATTATGGTAATTCAGAGTTATCTTTGAAATTATTTTGTAATGAATAAAACGAAATTCTTTTTAATTTTTTCTACACTTGTCTTTTTCTATATACATTGAATTTAATTATGAAGGAGTTAAAGGAATATTTTTTAACGTTGTCAGAATGAATTAATTTTACCACTATATTATCTTGTATTTTTATGAATCTTCCATTGTTTTTTTGTGATTTTCAATTTTAATTTATTTTCCCATTTTTTATAATATCTTTCCTTTCAAATTAATATTATTAAAAACATAAAATTGTTTTTCTTCAAAAAAAATTTCTAATGTGAAATTAAAAGTAATTTTTATACATGTAAATATATTTTTATGATTATTATGATCCAATGGGGATATTATTAGTTGATTCTTTCCCTCTTCTTTCTCTATTTATCTTATGATCATTAATTTTGGAAAAAAATCATGAAAAATATTTATTTATCATGGGTTAATTGAGGAATAATGCGATTATGAATGTTATCTTGTTCATTTGGATCACATATCTATGTTTTATCATTATATAATGGATATGTACGATATATCCCTCCAATAAATTGGATAAATACTTTTATCAAATGAGATCTAGATAAAACATGGGTGGTTATAGCAGGTATAAAAGGTTATGGGACATGGGTGGTTTTCTCAAGTCCATATTTCTATGGGAAGGTAGTTATCCTAGACAATGATGATTTAGATATCATGTTTGTTAATCATAAAATATTTTATTAATTTTGTTTTCATGTTTTTCTACATTTTTATCTTATAAAATATACCAATTTAATGATCTCATGGCTCGTGATATTTTACCCATGTTTCCAAACTCCTATTACTCTTGTCTTATGCCACACTCAAGGGTTTATGTCACGATTTAGTATTTACTATCCATTTTTTATTTGGAATAAAGTTTTTATGTCATATCCATTTACCTAGATTATATTCTCATAAAAACATATTCATCATATTCTAACTACTAATATCTGATTTATATATCTTATGTTCAACCCTTATATTGGGTCTAAGCATATCCATGATTATGTTTCCATTTGTTGAGGTTTTGAATAACTGTATTACATATGATATATTTATAAGGGTATCATGTGTGAACAATATCTATTTTAAATGTTTAATAATGGTTATAAAATTGATTTATTATGTATCTAAACACTAAAAACATGAAATATTTTTTTTGGTGTGTGTTTTATTGTGATATATAATGAATAATCTCGTAAAATGATGCGATAAGTATGTATAATATACCCAGGTTTTCTAAATCCCAGATCACCTATAAATTTTATTACAAAAAAAAACCCAATTATAAACCACTCAAACACCCAAAAAACAAGTTTTCTAACTACTGTCTCAACAATTTGAGGAAATAATTTGATCAAAACACTCATTCCTTTACCAATGCTGTACCATAAGACCCAATGTATCCTATATATATAGTGAACATCCTACACCCAAAGAATTATCTCAATTACCACCATAATCCCGTGGAAACCTATGACATATCCTACCCATGAAATAGTTGTAATAAAACATAACATAAAAGTATTTCAATCTATAAAGGATGTCACAAACAAATAGTCGGATAATCCACCTCATTGAACCTATATTTTTTAATTGAACTAATGTCCACAATCCCATATTTAGTAGAAATCAGAAATAGCCTACTATAAAAAAACATCCAATAAACATTTTTTAACCCTATTTTCGAACAAGATTTCAACCTCAACTCACTAGAAAATCAAATTTCCACATATCCAATTACAAATGATTTCCATTTTCAAACAGGTGAATCCCATTCCGCCCATAACCATATTCCATGTCATGAATCTATTTACAATACTAATACAATCACCATTATAACAAGTTCCCTAACAAATAATTCGTCTATCAACCACTACAACACATGTCTTCATAAAAAAATGTTCATTGACACTTGTACCAGCCTTGGATAGTCCTAGGAAAACCCCAAAGTACCCCAAATATCAATATTTTTTTAACTTCTCACATGAACCCACTCATGATTTAATTTCACATAATTCATAAACATAATTATAACATTGGGATTAACTAAGAATTAACTTCCTAAATATAGTGGGAATCCAGTCATAGAGTATCATCAATTGAGTCGACTTTAATCAACTAAAATAAGGAAAATATAGAAGAACCTTGACATTAGGGAACAAACATATAAATATAAGAAAATGATGAAAGAAACTAGAAAAATACACTTATATCCAACTAGCCTCACTCATGTAAATTTTATGAATATAATGGTTCAAAGAACAAAGAACCACTCAAGGAGATATTCTCTTGGGATGAGAGAGTATAAGGGAGAGTGATGTGAGGTCAAGGACCCCATGGGGATGGGTACAAATAAGGGGTTCCCATCATCTTAAAATTTTATTAATTATTTATATTGAAAGTACACTAAGACATATACCAGGATCCTAGTATAGATCCATTTGGTACCCATTGTCCCTCTAGGTCCACCAAATCCTATATAACTACCACTAGGTACCTGGTATCATGCCATTGAGAACCTAGTGACCAATTCCCTCAAGGTGTAGAGACCAATAACGAAAAACATTACTGAATCTTACCTAGAACATTATCAAACACATTTAACACCAAAAACATTTCTAACCAAAAATATTTCAAGCCACTCTCGACCTCAAATATTCTCACATAGGAACCTAGGATGTTATAATGATCATTCTCTCCAAAACCACATTTTAATAGTCATATAAACCCATTTTATATTTCAAGTAATGTTTTTTTAACCATGGTTTATCCACAATTTATGTACTAATTTTTGTATTTATTAATAAATATAATCTTTAAAAATAATATTGTATTTTATATATAATGGGGTTTTCATGTTGATTGTGTGAAGATTCTTCATAATTTAAGGTAGATAATAAATGGTTTATTATAATACTAATCATGAGTTTTATGGAGAACGTTATTGAGTAGAAGATGAAATTTAATAAATCATGGTTTGATATTATTTTGTTCATTGAGGTAGAATTGATCAATGATTTAGTATACACCTAAAATATTGTGGTTACATGAGTAAAATTAAGTTGGTAATGATGTTGAGGAGACTATAATAATTTTTATCCTAAAATCAAACAAATATTCTATTATGGTTGAGTAATTTATGGTAATTAGAAACTAACATAGAGTAAAATAATTCTATTCTAGGTGGTATCTATGTTCTATTAGGTGAAACTAGGTTGAGTTTTTTATAGGTAAAATATTTTGATAGTTTATAACGAATTAAATGGAAATGTTACTGATGATTTTTTGTAATGGAAATTTAGATATAAGTTCCTCAAGAAAGAACAATGATAATTAATAAGTGATGGGAGGGGTGAATTTCTATAAGCTATATAAACTATAATTCAAATATCATTGATGATCTCATTCATTTTAGTGAATATGATCTACAAAACTATATATTTGTGACGCAAAGAGATTGATATTGATAAATAAATGTATCATAAAACAAGATAAGTTTAGAAGGTTACAATATTTCAGAAATTGTTTAAAAATTTTCAATAAAATTTTAAATATTTCTTAATTAATTTTTATGTTTATAAGAATATTTATTGTTAGAATTTGAGTTTTTATGATTTTACAATAAGAATCCATTTTTATAAATATTATACTCTGAATTAATTGAAATATAATATAATATAAAATATATTTTTTAATAAATATATTAAAATCCTTAATTACTCAAGTTTTATCTTATTTTTAGAAATAAATAATAGTAATATTTTGTTTTTTCATGATGGAAATATGGTCTGCATAATGGGAATTTTTGAATTTTACAAAAAAGTGGGTTTAACCCCTATTTATCCAAATAAAGTATATAGACACCCTAGGGAAAGTTATCAATTTTCTAGGGACTAAAAAATGGAAATTATAGTATTCTTAGTAGTAATGTTTGGGACCATGGGTGAATTTCTAGATCAATAGATGTGAATAAATACACTATAAATACACACACATTAGTAGTTGGATCCGTAAGATAGAGATAATAATAGATACAGACTCCTCGTAGATTTTTTAATGTGAGATGGAGCCAAAATCAAGGAATTATTGGATTTAATGGGGTGATCCATGACATGTCATGGGAATGAAAAATTGTAGTATTTTTCCTCTCACATCCACATCCCTCAAAAACACTTCTCCTCTATTTTCAATCAGGTTTTACTGTCACGAAATTTCAAATCCATCACCATCAAAGATACCTGTTAGAGAACCACTTCCTTTAAAATAAAAATCATATATATAATGTCTTTTTATTTTATCATCGTAATAAATAATTTGGGTCATGTTATTATCAATTTATAAGAATAAATTTTGATGTGTTCTAATTGTTAATCACCAAACTAAACAAGGTAAAAAATCAATCCATTGTTATAAAGATTCATAAATACAATGTAAACTCAGGATATTCCAACAAAATATCAATCCTAAAAGGCATCTCAAACATTTCCAATAAAATATTATCTTATGAAATATCCTTTTCACTAACCAAGTTTCTATTGATCTCTAATATAACTCAAATATTTAAGGATATCTCATGTCATTTTCCATGGATCATTATACAATATAAAGTCCATAGAATTCAATAATGAATAATTGTATTTCAATGATGTTTTATGATATCTCAATGGTATTTTTTGTCTAAAGAGAAATTATCCCTCTCTAACAAATCTAATCACCATGAGACACTTTCACATTAATTTTATAATAGAAAAATATTAACTAGTGGACATGTTAGTTGATGACATATGACATTTAATAAAAGAAATCTAGAAATTTAACCATGTATATTATTTAATATTTTAGGAAATGTGTGTTACATGAAAAGAATGGGAATATTTATAAAAGGATTGGTGTTTTCAATTTAGGTAAGTATTTATACAACATACTAGGTGGATGGTGACTGTTCAGAGAGATATTGGTGAGAACACACTTTTGGTCACTTTAATATTGGATCCACCAATAATTTGTTATTCCAAATGTAGTGTGACACATAGATAAGATCATAAATCATGATAATCCATGTGTAATATATCTAATATAAGAATAACATTATTTTTAAATATGGTGTGGTGGATTTATTATGAGGAGAGGCAGTTTGAGCTAGAGAAGCATACTCTATCACCCACCCATTCATTTACATGACTCTATAAATAACATCCCTTAATTAATTTTCCTTTTTAATTAATTCCATAATATTAATTTTCCATTATTCTATCCATTAATCCACATATTGTAAGAGAGGAGGAATATGTTGTCTAAGGAAAAGATGAATTTTATTACAATTATATCAGTTATATTATAAATATATATATTTTTATTTCATTAGTATGATATTGTTTAAATTATTTGGGTAAATAAATAAGATTTATGTTTTTCTTATGAGGTATAATAATTCAATACCATAGTTGTGTATTCTAAACACATAATATTATTACATGGACAATTGGTACACCAATTGATAGACATTGGAGAGAGGTTTATGGAGTGAGAGTAGAGTCTTAAACCATGAATTTGAGTTTAAATGATTAAATTTTAAGGAATTAGTGTTTAAGGAATATAGTAGAAACTTAAAACTGGAATATGAAATAAAATAGTACTTCCAGATGACATAAGCAAACCTATATGGACTCTTGATTTTTATAGTATCCCTTAGAGTTAGTATGAGAGTATATCCTTTTGATTTTTTTAATTATCCCAAATTCTATTCTATTTATTGTTAAATTAATATGTAAAATAATAATTGATACTACCTAGATAACCCCATACACACTATAATAAATCAATACACCATTTATTTTATAGAGTCTTCCAACCACCTATTCTCATTCACAATCCATAAATTAAAATAAAATAATAATAAACATTTATACTTGAGAGTCAAAAACTAAAAAAACATTACTAAAATAATTTTTCTCATTAATTATGAATTAGTGAGTCAGTGGGGGGACCCAATTTCCAATCACAATTTATATGACTCGGTTAATCACTACATCATTGCTTATAATTACCCAATGTAGTTCACAAAATCATTTTATTGAGAATAAAATTCCTCAATGCTTAGAGTTTATGATCAAACATTAGATATCATTACCTTATAGTCATTAATGAATAAAAAAAATTGTTGTAAGAATATAGTTTTGAACTCGACAATAATAAATAATAAAACAAGTGTATAAAAGATGGCATTAAACGTTTGATAGTAATTTTACTATTGATATAACAATTCCATAGACAAAATATTATGGAATGATATATCTGAATAAGGCATAAAAGTTGAAAATATAGTGTGATTCCAACCTATAATGATAACTATTCTACCATCTTCACTCCCCAATGAAAGTAAAAAATCATAGACATGTATTTTACTGTGACACCTATGACAGAGTGATTCCATAAATTCTGAATAAGTAATTATAGAACAAGAAAAATAGGAATTTTGTTTTAATTTATAAATATATAAAAAAATTCCCACCTTTAACGCATTTTAATTTAATGAGCACCACATCAGAACATGATTTTATAAAAAAAAGAAATATCAATTCCTTTATTATCAGATCATATCTAATGAAGAATTAACTCATCCATTATATTTTTAAAAATAAATAAAACATGAAAATGACTACAAAACACATAAATGAATCATCTTAATAAACTAGTAATTGTATTATATCAAATATGAGTGCTTTCTAAAAACAACAACATTGGATATAATTATGTTTCTAGAGATCCATAACCAATAGTTTAATGATTAATAATACTTTAACAAAAAATATATTAAGATATTCTAAACTATATCTTTATTAATTAACTACATGATGTTTCTTCAATCTATACGGGATCTACAATATCCCTCTTTTTCTTTATTTTCAATATGATATATTTCTTATAAATCGTTAATGTAATACCAAAATGATATTATGTCTACTCCTAAAAAGGAACTCCTATTTAATATATTCTACCCATTTTCCTTTTTTTACCAAATATAAGTCATCCCCCTTTTAAATGAAAACTCCTTGAAATTATCATTATTTTTCAAAAGATAAAAATAAATGACATAGGGAAAATAAATTATTGCACTCATTGTGATTTTTTGAGATAATTCACCCCCAAAAACACCCATAATTTCTGTAAGACTACCTTTATCAAGGGAATCATAAAAAAATCAACAATTTCTACTGTATTTACACATACTCTAAATTTACCAGACAAAATTCCACTTTCTATTTGTTGAAGCTTTACTTGATACAAATATTATTTGAACAGTAATTTTTGTCAATATTTTGGAAAAAATGATTTCTCTATATTTTTACCTCCAATTATTAATAGATATTAAATTTTATGCTCTAAAATTCATATTTTATATGCTTTGGTTTATAAGGAAACCTTATGATGTGAAAAAATAATGGGATATATTTGAGTTGATCTAAATTGAGTAATAGTTAATATATTATTGATATTTAAACAAAGTGGTTGATAACTCTCAAAAGAATCATATTATTTGAGGGTTTGGTGTTTAGATTAGTCTATCCTTAGATACATGGTATGAATTTTTTCTTAACATAATTCAATAACGATATTTTGAAGGTATTTTTTAGATTTTTCTGATTACAGTATTCTAATAGATGTCTTGGAACCTGATTAGAATCATGTTGGTTGTAAAACAAAGATGATTTATTATAGTCGATAAAACTGTGACCAGATTAAGTTTTTTAATGCATAATAATATGATAAGTATTTTATTTATAACAATGACTCGTACATAAAAGAATATTCATTTCACCAAGATGAAGTTTATCAGGTGTCACATTGTCATTCATATGAAAGCATTGCACTATGACAATTTTCCATGATTTTAATGTTTGGAGATATCTTTAATGATTATGTTAACTACATCCCCTGTTTATATATCATGATAAAATATAAGATTTAACAAAAAAAATGATTTATTCCATAGAATATTTATGATACATTAGAATTATAGTCACACCACAATTGATTTTTTCATGCCACAATAAAGACAAGACTGGTGAAAATTTTGTGAATAACTTTGAGGATTTGGATATTATAAAATTAAGATATAATGAAATTATTTTCAATCTTAATATCATACTGAAATAAAAATCTGTCAACTGAGGTGTGTCTTATATCCTTTAAAATATTATTTTTAATTGAAAATAATGACAAAACTATAAGATAACTAATATTATAGTAGATATATCTTTCAAGAGAGGATTTAGATATGATTGAGG
This sequence comes from Viscum album, assembly GCA_963277665.1. Taxonomy (NCBI): domain Eukaryota; kingdom Viridiplantae; phylum Streptophyta; class Magnoliopsida; order Santalales; family Viscaceae; genus Viscum; species Viscum album. Next base: position 1,223,759,500 of record OY728151.1, read on the forward strand.
TTGAAAAAAATGGAAAACACTTGATCATAAATTAATTTTAACTTTAGGATGGAAGAGAAATATTAAGAAACCTATTTATTCTTATTTATATCATTCATGTACTGGTATTTTAGAACTCTATTCATACTCTTATATGTGTATCCCATTTATATTAAGATAATAATGTGGACAATGGGATCATAACCAATACAAAAAATATAGTCTAGTCAATAAGAGTTGAGTTTGAACCATATAAAAAATACCTTGTCAGGTTTATTCAATCTCTGTCTATATATCAATATCATTTTTTTTGTTCATGGATCATTTCTTTAATAGGTAGAAGAAGAATTTATATGAGAGTTAAGGTTTTGGAAGCTATAGTTCCACCCCCACTAAATGGATGTGCATCACTCACAATATCTTATGATTTAGAATCATATCTGGTGATTATTCTTTTAATTTGGAATCTACGAAATCTATTGTAATTAATAATCATATTAAATTTATTAGATATTCCAAAATATAATTTTTTTTCTTAATTTAATTATATTTTTTTGATCAAAGAGATCCACAGTGAGTATTAATAAAACCAATAATTAATGTGTTCACATGTTCCATGGGAAGTTATTTCAAATATGAAAGGAGAAGTTGGACTTATATATCTTTTTCTATTGGCATAGATATTCCATAAATCAATGAAAATATTTTTCATATTCCCATATATAGGATAACCTATACATTTCTCTGGATGAAAAATATTGATGCTAATGGGTGAGAGAAAAATTCTTGAGTCTCATCCTTAATGGATAACTCATTTATGTGATTTCCAATTAGTAATAGAGTTAATATAATTTAGAGAAAACTCCAGGACATCCTTGAGAAATATAACAAATTCAAATAGGCAGGTTGAAAAAAACATTCATCAGGTATTTGATAAAATTATGATGAGATAAGATAAGTTGGAGGGTGAGTTATTTATAATTATAAAAAATTATTAGGTGAATTTATAGTTATGAAGTGGTTCTTGAGGATTCAAATATGGTGAATAAATTTATGAGGAATATATCATATAATATTGATATAAAAATATTTTTATTTTATTATTAAGACAAGGATGAGTATATCATTAATAAGATCAAAATTATCTTGGTATCATGTAAGATAAGGATGGACAAAACATATATATGAAATGAAAATTTAAAAATTATTATTCACTAAAATCATGATAATGTTTGAACATTTTCAATCTTAGATGTCTCATGCGTAGTAAAAAAATTTGAAGGATGATTTCATAAAAATCAAAGAGTTTTTATCATTATTTACTAATGTCATACTGAGAGGAAAATTTAAATATATGGTTAATCTTATTTTTATGTTTTTTAATTATTGACATATAAGACACTTTTTATCAATTTTTCTTTATAATAAGGAATAATAGGGAGATGATTATCAACCCAATAGTTTAGTTTGGATAAATAATGTGAAAAGGATTATATTAAAGTAAATTATTTTAATTAAAACAATACATAAGAAACAAAGATTAAATTTGTCTCAAAACATGACGTAATATCTTAAGATGAAGAATTTGAAATTGAGGAAGAGAAATCAGAGAATTGATGGACTTTATATTTTATAGAAAAATCGAATACATCTACTAATCCATTCAGATAAGATGAAGGCTGTAGAGAAGTATATAGTAGGGATGAAGAAACACCAAATCAGTTTTAATAACAATATATATTTTTGTGTGATATAATGAAAATATAAATCTTGAGAAATAAAATAAGTCATTGAATAATAATAATGATTTTTTAAATTAATATCGTTATAAATCATATGATAATGATACTATTATTATTGAAATAAATCCCACATAGAAGATAAATTATCTCAATGTAATCCTTGAATTAATGTAAAATATATTGGAGTTTACTAAAAATAATATAATTTTCAATAATGAGTATGTGAAAGATAATTAGGTTACTTTTTGTAAATATTAAAGTGCATTGAAAGAATTATAGCATATGTAGTTAAAAAAGTATATCTAATAAATTGGATTTAATTATAAATCAATAAAAAAAAATTTTATGCTATCAAGTATCTTGTTTAGTGTTTTATGGTACATATAAATATTTCCTTGGAAACATTATATTTAAACCAAAATAGTGAATGTAGTGGTAGGAATTGTAAGAAAATGATTACCTCACCTAAGTAGGAATAATTAATCAATGAAATTTCTTGTGATTGTTTTATTAATCATAATAGAAATGAGGTATGGAATAATAAATATTTACAGGGTAAGTCTGATGGAAAATATATGATATATGAGATTTCTTCTAATCATCTCAAAGTTAAAAAAATTGAGGAATTTCAAATCAAATGAAAATATAATGGGTAAAACATAGTTTCTAAATTAGGATATTCTGTCATGAAGGATTATATTGGTGCAATTTAGTATATTAACATAATTTCAATTTATGTTGCTACAGTTTTTTATTCCCATAATAAAAAAGAGTCTCTAATTCACAGGATATTCAAGTTAATGTTATTAGAATTTAGTCTAGAAATTAAATTAAATACATAGTAAAATTTCATAGTACAAATTATTGAGTTTTGAAACTTTTGGGAGGTGTAATAAATTTTAATACACCTCCAAAAAATTGTCTTGTTATACTACATGAATAGGTTTAATTAAAAAATGATGTTGAATATTTTAATAGGATATGTAATTAAGAAAAAAATTAGTGGTTGCGGTGGAAGACAAACCCTGAATGGTGAAAATACATGGATATATGATAGTTTTTTCTCATCACATATGACTGGAAAAAGACTCTAATCAAGGATATAAAATGGTACGATGAAGTAGTAGATAACTTCATAAATTATGGATCATTAAATTTCACATGAGGTTGGGGAACCTATATTATTTAAATAAAGTTTGATTTTAGAAATGTTTTCTTTGTTGATTGGATGAGGCAGAGTGTTTTGAGTGTATCTAAGTATTATGAACAAGGTAATGATGTGATATTTGGAAATAATATATGTTTATTTATTATATTTAATGATGAAACAGTCATTATGAAGCGATAGTGAATATGTTTTAACTTATTCTAGATTTACAATTAATAAAATATTTATTGTATTATTGTGGAGGAATAGAATGATATTTGGTTTTTAGAACATGTCCATTTTCATGAAAAGAATATGGATAAACATGTGATGTAAAAATATATTATAATGCAAAAAAAATTGATTTTTAAAGTATAAACTCATGTGATGTGTGTCATAGTGGAAACATAGAGACAAAGACACACAAAATTTTGGAGCTAAGACCAAAAAATAATCATGGATCTATACACTATGATTTCAATAGTCTAATGACTGTGAAAAAACTACTAACATAGAAAATTATATTATTACCTTTATCAATTATCATGGTAATATTACTTTTGTTTATGTTATAGTAATTAAATCGAAATATCTTGAGTGGTTCAATAACATTTAATGGTGTGTTTAAAATAAAATTTGATATGTAATTGTAAGATCCCATCTTTTACTAGGCATACATATATTTGAGTTGCGACTCTAGGAATAAATGGATTAAGTGTTTCCTAGGTTATTGGTAATATAAAAAACATTAAAATATGTTTTTTTTTGTTTAAAAGGAAAATGATCTAAAAAACCAACTGCAGAGCACTTACACGTAGTGTAAAGGTATTACACATAGTGTAATTTTTCATGGTTTTATTAAAATATATCCGATGTCATGAGTTTCTTTGTGAATTCTATTTAAAACACTTACACAATGTGCAATAACATTAAACACCGTGTAAATGACCAAAAATGTATTTTAAATATGATTTGTGAATAAATTCTCAACTTTTTTCTAAAAATATCATCCCCCAACCTTAGGTAGACTCATAGCAGATTTGAATTAATTTGTTCATCTATGATCATTGAGAATTGGTGATGGATAGCTGGTAAGACCTTTTTTCTATGGTTCCCTTTCGTCCCACCATCTTACGATGAATTGGTGGAACCATTTATAGTTAGGTGTTTTGGGGTAGAACTTGATCCTATGTTTTTGTCTATATATCTTCTGTCATTATTGATTCGACCATCTTACATCAATTGGGGTTTCTGTTGGAAAGTGTTGTCATCAAAGTTGAGTTATGTGATATCTAATTCAATTATCAAAGTATTGATTTTAATTCTGTGTATATTATCACAAAATTTCAATTAGATTATTATAAAATTATATCTTTATTTAATTAATTAAATTTGTTTATTAATTAATTAAGGGAATTGGGTAATTAAGATTTTGAGAATTAGAAATTGAAAAATTAATTGTTGAATTAATTACGGGATATTGAGAATATATATTTGAATAAAAATGTATTAGGTTAATTATGGTATATATATATTGTAAATATAATTAATTAATTATAGAATTAATTATTTGAAGTTCAGATTGTGATTTATGAATCATTAATTTTCGATGTAACTATTTGATGTTGATATTGTGGATTGGATAATTTATTTTTGAATTAATTAATGTGATAATTTTCTGTGGTAAATGGTTTTCTATATCAAAATATGATAGTGTGTTAAAAAATAATGAATGGTAACAATAAAATTCAAAAGTGAGGATTGTGTGTGGGACATGTTCTGTGGCATCAAAATCCCATTGTGTGATAATAAAATTTGAATGGTAATAATGGAATTCAGTTATGATAATTGTGTGTGGGACATGGTATGTTGTATCAAAATACCATTGCGTGAACTATGATAATTATTGGTAATAATTAAATTCATATTTGAATTATTATAACAAAGGGTAAAATTGGAATTTAGTTATATGATATCCTATTTGGATACTTTAGACTCCGCCACGGGCCGAAGAAGGTATTGAGAGTTTGGGTGTCCTTGGGAACTTGTGTGTTATGTTGTTAAATAAATAGTAATTGAATACATAATATTTTTTACTTTATTTATTATATCCAATACATATATAAGTATATACACCATTTATTTACTGTATATTATTATAGATGCAGTTGGTGGGGGCCTACTGACTTGAACTCAAAACCTACTCATGCTGTCTGATGGGTACCCGAAAAGAATCCATTTTTGTCAGAATGGAAAAGGGAAAATTTAATGTGTTTTATGTATGATTTGGGATGTACCATGGATGAGGGAACAAGATGTGGTTTGGGACCTACTTGGGAGTCATTAGTACCTATAATTTAGTGTTCCCATTTTTACAATTGGCACGTATATTGGCATGGCATATTGACTTTTCAGATTCGATATTTTATTTAGAATTTTGGTCATCAAGTGATGTTAGTATTATATTTGTTATGTTTATATTCCATTAGGTTATTTCTTATTTATTTATAATTTGGTATTACACTAATAAAGTGGTCACAATATACCCATGAGTGACGTTAGACCCTCAATACTAGTCTGTATCCTTTGGCATACAAGGAGGTGCACCTGAGGTCATGTGGCCCACCGGTTTGGGGAACCAGCGTGTGTCACCCAGGATGAGATGTCACAAAGTGGTATTAGAGGAGAATTCATTACTCATATTTTTTGATAATATTTTGTAAAGTAGGAAATGAGAAGAGGAATATTATGGCCTAAGACATGAGCTCTTACATGGGATTTTCAAACCCATGTATGGTGGAAATCCCAAGTAGCCAGGGGATGTTTTTATTGCTATTTTTTGTTACTGTTGGATATTTTTCCACCTCATGTGAATCACTTGTTTTGTGATGTGGTAATTTTTATTGAAATTTTCTTTTATTTGACTCATATCCTGGTACGACATGATAGATGAGTATTCAAGCATCATTCTTGGCAAACATAATTTTCTTGTGACCTTTATCACTTTGGGAACACAAGAAAAAACATTTCTAGGAATTTTCTGTATGAGAAATATTTTCCCTTCATGGTGTTATTGAATTAAAAATTGTTACTCATTTGAGATTTTTAGTGGTTAAATGATGAAAAGTTTGAATAAATGGGTTTTTAAGTAAGGAAATTCAAAATGGTTTTACCCTTTTTAATAATGACGAAGATGTAGGATGTTTAAGGGTAGTAATAGTTCCATGCATTTGACCATGTGGTGGGGTTTGGTGGAAAAAAACATTTTGTGACATATTGTGTTTTCCTAAAACATAAACATTAATATTTTATGTTGTGTTTCTTGAGATGCATTTTTTTCATTGTAGAGATATTCCTCCATAATGATGTGTGTTGAGTGGATGGCAGGAGGACATGGATGGAGATGTTCCTTAACTAGTGGAAAGTGAATCATCAGTAGTGTCGAGTGAGTAATCGAGAGAGAAGTTTTGAGAGAAAAATTCTCAAATCATTATATTCATCTAAGGTGACCCAGAGAATGTTTTGAATAGAATGTCTGACATGAAGAGTGAGTTCTAGTTGTAGAACAGTCCAAATTTTATTAAAGATGTTGATATTGAGGGAGATGAGTTCCTGATTGAGTCCATCATGACTTTACATGACCATTTTTAAATTCCTATCAAGAGGAGAGAAAATTTGGCTTTTTGTATGCTATGATAATCAACAAAGAACAATTGGGATGTTCAGGCTTCGACTATATTGGCCTAGGGTATGTTATGAAATAAACTTATAGAGAATTTCTTGGAGCATTTCAATTCCAAAATGATGAAGTCTGAGAGAGATAGTGAGTTCATGCAGTTGAATCAGGGTAGTATATATGTGATTGACTATAATGGTAACTTTACATATTTTCGATTCTATTCTCCAGCTTTGGTAGGGGATGATAAATCAATGGTGGGAAATTTTTAGGATGGATTTAAATGAGAAAATACATGCAAAGTTAACCAATTTTCTTTAAAGAAGATTGATAAGGTGGTAAATCAGGATCTCATAGAATAGAGGAACCTGAGGAAGGATTCTACTACTTGATATGTGGTTGCATCTATATGTTATGTTGGTATGAATTTTGAGAGAAGGAAATGTATTTATGAAATTGTTATATAGAGTAGTTGGAACCAGAGTACCAAGACCATGGGATCCATTACATAGGATCTTACACCACCATCATGGTATGTTCGGATTCTTCTGAAGATGGTTCCCTAAAAAATAGTAGGGTGTAGATCATTATGAAATATTATACATCTACAGAGGTCAGGTAGGATCCCACAACAGATGGGTAGTGATTAGGGGCTAGAAAAAACCAAGGTTAGGAAGGGGATCTTCAAAACAATATCATTCATAAAAGCTTGAATTCTATTGGATTTGGTTGGAGAGGTAGTGGATGAGGTTCTTCTAGGAAATAAAACCTATATCAGTAGAGTGGTTATACTATGGGAGTTGAAACTACATCTCAGGGAATAGGGGCATGATATTTTCATGTAGTTCATCCTATACTAGTCAATTAAGAGGTTGGAATATCGATAGCAAGAGGTTTTATTCTTTTATATTATATTATAACTAGTGTATTATTTGATAATGGTTCCTCTCATTAAATTATGTCTGCACAATTTTTGAATGGATTGAGCTTGTCTGTAGAGTTCATGAGTTCGGTGTTGATAATAGATATGTTTTTGGGGTATGGTCAAGTGAAATATTAATATACAAAGGGTGTTACCTTGAGGTTGGGGAGTATCACTTTTTGTGAGAACATTAAATTCTTGATATGTTGGGATTTGACTAAATTATGGGAAAGGACTTGTTAGTATCATACCAAGCCCACATAGATTGTTTCTTCATGAGAATCATGTTTATGTCTCTTGAGTGTGAGAGGTTTGTTCACCATGGAGAGTGGGATATCAAGGTGGAATAAGCAGGGCTATTTCACAAGAAACTGGTGGAGTATACTGCCCAGGATTCTGGTTTATTGCTCAAGGAATCATATTTAAGAAATGAATTCATTATAAATGTAGTGGAAAAATTTTAGGATGTATTTCTTAAAGAATTATCTGGGATTCCATTTTAAAGAGATGTGAAATTTATAAATGAGCCCACGTTTGGGGCTATGCAAGTTTCTGTTCTACCGTATATAATGTCACCAGCAGAGCTTCAAGATCTCAAGACATAACATGAAAATTTTTAGGATAAGGGGTCATCCGAAAAAGTACGCCTCCAAAGAGTTCTACAGTATTTTGTTTCTTATAAGTAAGGTGGGAGATTGATATTATCTGTAGATTACAGAAGTTAAACTAGATAATAGAAAAACATGGTATCCTCTTCCATGTATCGACAACCTATTTGACCAATTGGGAGGAGTTTTTGCATTCAACATGATATAAATGAGATAGGGGTATCACCATATGAGAGTTGATCCTTCAGATATATTGAGGATTTATTTACAAACTAGTTATAGTTCATATGTGTTCATCATAATACCGTTTGGGTTAACGAATTCACTATAAATGTTTATGGGATTGATGAACATATTCTTCCATATATACCGAGATCAGTTCATGGTGGTGTTTTTAGATGATATCTTGTTATACTCCAAGACTCATGGTGATAATTCCCAAAACCTTGACATCATCCTGAGTACACTGAGAGATAATGAACTATATTCCAAGATATCTATGTTTTAGTTTTGTATTTATTAGGTAAACATTGTTGGTCAAATCATCATAAAGGTTGTTGTGTCCATGGACTTTGAGAATGTACGTAAATTAGTATCTTGGGAGCAGCCTAAGAATGTATTCAATATCAATTTATATCTGGGATTAGTATGATATTATTGAAGGTTCATTTAGTACATTTCTAATTCTTAATCACCACGTTCTGGATTTACCAAGTAGGGGTAATATTCGGATGGTCTGGAGCATGCACGAATGTTTTCTAAGAGCTAAAGAAGAAATTGACATCAAGAATGATCTTGATCATACCTGATCTAGGTGAGGATTATATGTTGTTTTTGGATGATTGTGGGATAGGTATTGGTTTAGTGTTGAGTCAGGGAGATTGAGTTGTATCTTATGGGTCTTAGCAGTTGAGTTCACATAAACCGATCATCCCTGTGCATGATCTCAATTTGGGACAAGTGGTTTTTTATTTTATGTGTTGGATGCATTATCTATTGGGTGAAAATATTGTTGTGTATACTGATCATAATAGATGATATAATATATGTTTCTCCAGTAAGATTTAAATCTATAGTGGAAGATATGGGATGATTATATGAAGTAATTTGATTTGATCTGTCATATATGTCCAAGAAGGGAAACAGTTTGGATGATGCTTTGAGAAGTAAAACATAGGCATAGGCTATTTAGTAGTCCTATGATGAGTGGAAAATTATGAATTTTCTAGCTGAGATACAGCTGGTGGTTTTGGAGAGTTAGGAGTATATGAAAATCATTTTAGAGATAGATGGTATGTGGATCCATAGTTCATGACCTTGAGGGAAATCCTTGACGGTTGGGATCCACCATCCAATTGGATCATATATGAGGATGAGATCATCTAAGATCGGAATTGGGTTTTTGTGCCAACATGTTTTTGAGTAGAGTTGATGCGTGAAGGTCATACCTCAATGTGGGCCATATATCCAAGTATGAAAATATGTACCATGACTATAACAATAGTTTTTGTGGCTAGGAATGAAAAAAGAGATAGTAGGGTTTGTAAAATGATGTTATACCTGTCAGTGGGTGAAGGCTGAGCACCAATGAATTGGTGGTTTTCTATAGCCATTTCCCATTCAGTAATAGAAGTGGGATGATGTAACTATGGATTCTTTTGTGAGTCTCTCAAGAATTCCTTGGAAGAATGATAATATTTGTGTGATAGTAGACCGACTAACGAAGGTAGTACATTTCATACTAATATGGATTACTTTCATAGTGGAGAATCTAGGATATTTGTATGTTTAAAAAATTGTTCATCAACATGGAGGGAACAAACTATTATTTTATACTAGGAATTGTGCTTTACATCCTACTTATGTAAGGTCTTTCAGAAGGAACATGGTACATATGTTTTACTAAGTATGGAATTCAACTAATAGATATATGGGTAGTGAATGTGTACTATAGAGGTGCTTGAGGATATGGTGTGTGTGTGTGTGTTCTTGACTATGCTGGGTATTGGGAGATACAACTATCGTTAGTGGAATTTTCATATAATAATATTTATTAAGAGGTGATAAATATGGTACTATATCAAATAGTTTATGGTAGTCCATACAGATCATGCCTATACTATATAGAGGTAGGTTAGTAAGAGCTCTTGGCACTGAGTCTTGTGCAAGAGACATCAGATAACGTTCAGATTATATGAAATAATAAGGCTATGACATAGAGTAGACAAAAGTTGTTTGATGATAGATAATGATGAACCCTATATTTCATAGAGGATGATCATGTATTCCTATGGGTGTCACCTATAATGGGTAACCATTGGATATAGAGTCAGCGAAAGCTATTGACCAAGTTCATCATAACATTTGAGATAGTGGACTCAATCCAGAAAGTTTTATACTAATTGGCTCTTCCAAAGAGATATAGTTCCATGCATGACATTTTCCATGTATTACAACTTAGGTGGTGTCACCCCAACCCTTCTTTTGTGATCAATGCGTATGATATTGAGCATGATATAGATTCTCCCTTTGAGGATAATCTAATACAAGTGTTGGATCATAGTGAGAAGGTGTTGTGGGAAATACCACACCAATAGTTTTTTATTGTGGAGAAATGGATTGGTTCATAATGAAATTTGGGAGATAAAAACTAATATGAGGGATAAGTGGACCGATCTTTTTGACTCAGGATCTTAGATATACTAAGAGGTATAACTTCAATATGAGTAGTACATAGGTGGGGAGACTGTAAGATCCTAGACATTTCTGGGTATGTCTCTCTCTAAGTTATGAGTATTGATATAAATGGGTTAAGTGTTTCATGGGTTATTGGTGAGATAAGAGACATAAAAAGAGGTTCTATTTGATTAAATAAATACTGGGATGAAAAATAAATTATATATCATTTAAAATCCATGAAAATGTATTACATGTCATGAAACTATTTGAGGGATTTAATAAAATAAATACCAGGTTACAGGTTTCTTGGATATTCTATTAAAAAGTTTAAATGATGTGTAACCACATTACAAACTATGTAAATCATTAATCTTATATTTTAAAAATATTATGAGGCTGAATTCTCATTTTCTAAGCTACATTTTATCCCCCTCTTACCCTATGGTGACTCTTAGAAGATTTGTAGTGATTTATTCATCTATAATCATTGTGGATTGGAGTTGGATACCTGGTAATCCCTTTTTTATTTGGATATCTTCCATTAATAATTATTTGGATGAACTAGTCAAACCATTGATTTCTCTCATTTTTGGGGTTGATCTTGATCTATGGTTTGGGTCTAGATCTCTTCTACTGTTTTTGATTCTTCCGTATTATAACAATTGGTGTTTACCATTTGTGAGTGTTCATCATCACTTTTTTCTTAGATAGTCAATAAATAAAATCCCATTGTATTGATTTCAATTATGTTTATGTACTCACAGAATTTATACTGTATGATTATAAATCGTGTTTTTATTGAATTAATTAATTTGGATACTTAATTAATTAATGTAATTTTTTAATTGAGATATTTAGATTGTGAAATTGAATAATTAACTATTGAATTAATTATAGGATATTGGGAAGTTGAAATTGAATCTATAATTTATGAATTAATTATGGTATATTGAGATTGTGAATATTAATAATTAATTATTGGATGTTATGATTTTGATTTATGAATAATTAATTGTCGATTTAATTATTGGATGTTGAGATTGTGAATTGGTTAATTAATTGTCGAATTTGTTAATGTAATAATGGTGTATGCGACATGGTCTACAGCATCAAAGGCCTATATTGTGTAAAGAAATGATGAATGGTAACAATGAAATTCACATGTGATTATTGGGTGTGGGATACATTCTACTGTATCAATATCCCATAATGTTATATGAAATGATAAATGGTAACAATGACAATCACATGTGATTATCGTGTGTGGGACCAAGTCTGGTACCTCAAAATCCTATAGTGTGATTTATGATAATGAATGGTAACAATTAAATTAATATGTGAATTGTGAAAATTAATGGTAAGAATTAAATTTAGTTATACAATACCCTATGCAGATATTTTAGAAACCATCATGGGTTGAAGCAGGTATTGAGAGTTCAGGTGTCCCCGAGAACCTGAATGTTATGTGGTTAAATAAAGGGAAAATGAAAAAAAAACTTTTTCAAATTATTTCTTTTATTAATAATTTATAGAATATCAAACACCTATTATTTAATGGATCATTTTTTAGATGCCATTGGTGGTGGCATGTATAGTTGTACACACACCCTACTTAGGATTCTTGATCGGTACCTGAATAGAGTTCATGTTTTCATGATAGGGTAACTGCTAATCCCCTATGTTTGATGGATAATTTGGGTTAGATCATGGATGAGGCAACCAAAAATGGTCTAGGTAACTCTTGGGAGTTATTACTATCATTACTTTTTGGTTTTTATTTTGTTACTTGGATCAAATATTGTTATAAAATATCTATTATTCAGTATTGATATTGTATTTCTAGTTTGGGTCATACTGTGATGCTGGTATTATATTGGTTATTCTTATATTTCTTATATTTATTTATTATCTATTTCTACTATGTAATTACTATGATAATTTGATTATAGTATTCATATAATCAATAATGCACCCTCTCTCATAGTTGGTAGCCTCTGGCATATGAGGATCAACTCTTGAGTTCATGTGGCGCACTAGTTCAGGGCACCAGTGTGTGGAACCCAAGTTGGGACATCATAATAATCAAATTAATTCAATATGATGACAGATATAAATATAATAATGATGATTTCTAGTCGTATCTAGGGAAACATAGATTATGAAATGAATATTATTCTCTATAAACACCCCAAAAATTGGAGTAGTGGAGCAAAATATCCAAAATTTAAAGTACATTTAGAAGGCGATGTTATAAAAAAATGGAATATTGAAATTATTTTTGAGAGAATTTAAAATAATGACTATGTACATCTTGAATAAGTGATTAATTTGATCAAATTTATTGAATAAACCTTATGATAATTAGTTCTATAAGAAAAACAATTTGAAAAGATTAAATATATTTGGAAGCCCATGTAACATTATTATTAATGGATTAAATCAGAGTATATTTTATGAGAGGTAATATGGAGAGTTATTTATTAGATATTCACCAATAAGAAAGAGTTAACAATATTAAAACTAGAATTTAAGGAATATTATTTATGGTTTTAATTTTATTTTTTATATAATGAAAGTTCATTACAAACATTATTTCTGATTAATGGTGACATTAAAAAATCATCTATAATGATTTATGAGTGATATGTGATTATTTTAGTTAAAATGAGATTTTAAAAATTTCCATGATAATTCATAAATTTATAACAATAGTGGAAGCATAGGGAAAATATGTGTTAATTTAAAAATTTATAGAAAACATGTTGATGTGAGTTGTAACATGGGATCTCAAAATATTTTTTTACCATGTGTTACATAGGTACTGACCTATTTCAATATCCTACTGTTTAAATAAATTAAGCAACACTTAATTGATTTGAAGAAGAAAATAAAATAAATGAAAATGAGAGGAATAATATATGGTTTTTATTGAATTCCAAACAAAATGAAACAATTGTGAAAACAACTATTTTTAATGAAAAAGAGAAATTATTTTGATAAATTTATCCTAATACATCATCAATCATTAAAAATTATCTCTGGAAATAAAATTATTTTTTTTATAGTTCATTAATTTGTTATCCTCAATCCTTGGGGACGTAAACCTGACCATAAACCCGAATCTAGCTTCAGGATTTCCAATTGCAGAAAACATATTTTATTATATTCCAAAAAAATTATGTTGAATATACTACTATTATAAAACACTAACACTATAAATGTGATTTTATTGAATTTCTAAATGATATTAGAATCCTATAAAGGGATCCCAAGTTGATTTTATTAGATGGTTAAAGTTTTTCACTAAAAAATAACACACACCCAGCCTCATTTATCATTTCTGAATCAATTGACTGTTTTAAACTTCAAAAAAATATTTCATTTTTAAAATATTATGAAATATAGAGAGTAAATTGATTAAAAATTTATAATTAATGAGTAAAGATTATAAAAATCTTCATAATAGTTAATATTTCATTGGAGGAATTTTCATAATGCGGATGATTTGAAAAAGAAACGGAATGAATGAGTATGATTCAATATCATTTATACTAATGTATTCCAACACCAGGAAGAAAAATAAACATTAGAAATTTAGGAATACTAAATTTATATTTAATATTCAATGTGATTACAATATTATAACAAAATTAACACAACATAGACGTGAGAGAGGAGAACCTTCTAAAAAGATAACAATTCAAAAAGGATATCTTATTTGAAATTGTTATGGGGTGGAATGGAACCACCCATTTTGGCCACGCCTTACCAAATGATCTACCAACCCTCCCAAATAGTGAAAAACCCTTATAAATAGAGTGATATAAGGATTTGGTTTCAAATACCAAAATATTTACATGAATCATTCTTTATTTAAAATTTACACTATCTTGAGACCAATTTTGAACCATTTAAAAATGTGAACTATGTGTCACTATAGTTGAATAAAATTTTCTAAATATATTCCTTTAATAACTTTTAAATTTTAATAAATATTTAATTATAAATAAGGATGTTATGGATGAATTAGTGGGGTGGGATCTATTCTAATGAGTTCAGTCTATCCTCATACAAATAGATATTTTACGCACTTCAAAATTGAGATATATCTTACAAAGTCTAAATTAAAAATATAGAAAAATGAGTTGTCAATTTTCCTATGAAATATAATGTAAAAATTAAAAAAAATTATATGAAAAAATAGAAAAGGTGAAAAAAATTCTTTCAATTTAAAAATTCAATTAGAGAATAACTTTTTTCCTTAAATATTAAAATAAATATCAATGTGGTGAAATTTTACAAATAACTATAAAAGAAATATTCCGTATAAAAATAAATTATTAATTGACCCATAGTCACATTTTTTTACTCATAGGTAAAACCCAATGTTATGTAATCCATAAAATAACAGGTATCGAAACTTGTTAATAAATGAGGGAAAATGAATAGAGTGAGAATCACAAAAAAGAAGTCAGTCTAAATAAATATAGAATTATTTTTCTCATAAGTTGTATCAAAATAATGGATAATGATATCAACAATACTAACCATTTTTTACCATGTTAGAGTCTATTATAAAACAAAATAACCCTTTAACCAATATTTTTATGTTCAGTAGATATTTTCTTCATACCTAATTCAGTATTCCTTATCCAATTGAACATACTTTTGTATCAAATTACAAAACAAAATCACTTTAGAATACTAAAACATCCATACTTAAGCTTCCAGAAAATATATACAAACATGCAGTTTATTTGATCGCTCCTATATTAATTTTTTTGAATTTTTTTCATTTATAGGGTTGTAAAACATTTGGATATCCATTAAAAATGCATAAGAAAATTCGATATTGTAATGAAACTAATTATATGATAAATAAATGTATATAAAGACGATTTTATCAGAAAACAATTACATAACTTGAATATAACATAAATCTGGGAATACAAAACCGACAATAATGATTATGTGTAAAGTCATGTAGAGATATTACGTGAAAAAAAATTATCAAAAAAACCATAAAATCATAGTGTCAAAATATGAATGTATTTATAAAGATAAAATCATTTTTATAATTGGATAACTTTCATTTTTAATAAAATCAACCTCCATTGATTAATATTTTTCCCATGGGATTGTAAAAATGGAGCATGAATTTTCAAAAGGATCCTTGGAGGTAATGAAAATGTGACATGAGTTTTTTTTTACCATTTTTAATATATTTTAATAACAACCAACAATTATATGGAAAAAACCAAATAATTCCCAAAAAATACAACCCTCACTCTCAAATTGAACAACCAATTTGAATTAAAGTACTCATATATTGTTTATGGTGGGAATCCAATATGAATATGAGATAAAAACACGATTATTTTTCATATGGTGTCATTGATTAAAGCTCGTTCTTACAACCTTCTATCAAAGATAAAATAAAAATATATAATTAATACGATTAAAGAAATTAGAAAATTAAAATTGTAAATGTCAACATCATTCATCCCCCAATATGTGTTTTTTTATACTACCTACAACCAGGTAGTAGAAATATGTTTACCAAAATCCCTAGTTGTATGGGGTTTATTTGATATAATGGATCATATATTAGTTCTACAATTTTCTTTGAGTAAAAAAAACATACAGACCCCCATGAAAAGAGAAAAATAACCCCACCTATAAAAAAGGGGAAAATAAGTAAATTATTGGGAAATTGTAATATAACGCCCCACCCCCAGAAGCATGGACCTAGAGCATTATTTTAATACATTTTATGATTATATTTAATCAAATCCAAAAGGAATGATCAGCTTAGTAGTATTTAAGAAACTAGATACATACATGGGACACATTTTACATTTTGAAATGAAACAAAATTCGATACAAAACAAAAGCTAAAAAAATGCATCCTTGATAACACAAAAAATGATCTCTTCTTCTTAAACTGGGAATAAAAAAAATAAAATGTGTGAGATCAAACACTCATTAAGGGTAATAAATAAAGTAGAAGATATCATAACATAAAAATCATGCATGGTGAGTAACGAAAAATACATGCCTTTTCAAATAATAAAATTGAACACATTATGTTAGGAATTTAAGAGAAGTATATAATGTCATAATAAAATATAATCATGGGTATTCTAATAGTAGAATAACCACATGAACCATTAATACTATTTTCATAAGGAGGGAATGCATAATGAGGGACATAATCACTATACCGTCAAGGCCTCGTGCCAAGATCATAAATAATCATTTTGTCAAGGGCTTGTGCCAAGACCGTAGTTTGTCCCATGAGATCTACCGATGCACCATGGGGCTATAGTAGGCCGCACATGACACATACTATGTCCAATGCATTCCTCTTATGAATGGGGATAAATATAAATAAAATAAGAATTCATATCGAAACTAACATATGAAATGTGTAACACCCCAAGCTTCTACGGTATGTTTCCCTTTGAATAATGTAATAGCGTGTGTTGTACGCAACATCGAGTTCTAACACACACCACAACCAAGAAAACTAGCCATTATGAATAGTAATACCTACTTTTTGAAATTATATATATTTTATATTACAAAATGGACTTTATTTTTGGATTAAGAATATCGAAATTATCCTAAGTTGAATTTTTGGTATTTTTCTGAGAACGTCCAATTTTTATGAATAGTGAAAAATACTTAAAAACAACTTTTTTAATCAAAATATTTTATAGTGATAAATTATATTATTTAGTGGATTTAAAGTATAATTAGAATATATTTTTACCATTTTATCCAATGGTGTTCATTATAATTAATTTCACTTTGAAATTTGATATAAACAGTTGTCAATCTTTTAATATATATTGTTTCTTAAAAGCATGCTATTTTTTGTGATAGTGGGAATTAATTATAAAATTAATTAATGCAACTTTTATGTTTGGAATTTTGTAAAACAGACGTCATTTATTAATTCGGAATATCAATTATAGCTTAGGGTGAAATTTTGGCACTGTTCTGAAAAACTTCAATTTTTGATGAATAGTGAAACTACTAAGTGGTAGTTAAAAAACTGAATTTTTCATAAAACATAATTTTACCGCTTCTTTGATTGAAATTTCAAAAATCCGAGAGACACAGTTAATATCAAGGAGTAAAATGTGGTTCAATGAGATGAAAATAATTTTTGGTGAATAGCAACTTTTTACTTTTATTTACCACGGTTAAAAGTAAATAGGGTAATTAAGGGTAAAAATGATATTAATATTACCATAACACATGTCCTAATTCTATTTAAAAAGTGTATCTCGACCAAAAACAACCTTAGGAATAAAATATTATCATTTAGGTCAACTTGGATTAGATTATGACATTTATTATTATTTAATTCAAAGAAGAGTTAAAAGAGTTAAAATCAAAGCTTACTTACTAAAACATTTTTAATATAGGGTTATACATAAGATAAATTCTATTGTAAATATTCATTAGAATGCTAAAAAGATTTCATACATAATTATATTTTATTTATAATTTTTATACATTAAATAATTTAATTTATTTATGATACAATGATGATGCATGAATTACCATAATAGTGAAAATTTAAAATAATTGATCTTATAAATACCCAAATAAATATAATTTGAGACTTTTAATGAATAAAACTAATTTTCTAGGTTAATATTACATGTTAGGAGTGACTTATGTAACTGTTTTCGAAGTAATCATTCTTTTATGAGGTTCAAAAAAATCAATTATTGAATAGTGTCAAAATTGACATAAAACAATTCTTAAAATAAATATTATATTACTAATTGATAATAAATTCCTAAAAATCTAAGGTTCGGCCAAGATACATATATCATGATAGGTTTATCATTAATGGACCACTTGGGGGTCTCTTGGATGTGTATAGTAAGTTTATTAACCATATAATATAAAATTACAAAGAGACATTGTAAAAGTGAAACTAATTAACTAAGAGTTAATACTTAATGATAAGGTTACCATAATGACCCAAACCTATCTAAATTCTATTGGTTGAGTGGTTTTAGGCATATACCCACCTTAAACTTTAAATAATCCACTTTGAAGCCATTAGAAAACTAATATGAATTTATTATAAAATAATATTTCTAGCTTTCCCAAAGGTGCCCCTCACCCCTCGTATAAAAGGGAACTCCACCTTCTCATTACTTCACAAATTCAAAGCCTTTTGGTTCGGCCAACCTCTGCCCAAATACTCTCTCAACTTTCCTCAATTCATCATAGAGGCCTTCCTTTGTCAGAAAGCCAACCTAAGATCCCTTCT
The DNA here is from genome assembly GCA_963277665.1 of Viscum album. Taxonomy (NCBI): domain Eukaryota; kingdom Viridiplantae; phylum Streptophyta; class Magnoliopsida; order Santalales; family Viscaceae; genus Viscum; species Viscum album. The sequence continues at coordinate 1,223,778,552 of OY728151.1, forward strand.
GATCAAATCAAAAGGAACAACCCGAAGAAGAGGTAATGATTTCACCACCCTTTTCCAAGTTCCTTTCTTCTTCCACTTCTTCCTTCTTTGTTATTACCGTTCTAAAATAATAACTCCAGTATCTTATATATACTGTGATGTTATTATAAATATGGTACAACCATATTCAATACTCTATCCATCCTTTTAATAACATGTCACCATACGTGCGTACGTACGGTTTACCGTCTCCGCGTCGTGGTGTAATTGTTATTCAATAAATTATTATTTGGATGGGTATAATAATGATGTGTAACTCATGTAAATAATAAATATAACATGATAATGATTCTGTATATATGTTATACCATCCAATTATATATTATTTTATTATCAAAAGAATGATATTGTCGCTCGTGCGTACGTACGGACTACCGTCTCCATGAACGCAATAAGATTCATTCTCTATCGTATCCATTCAATTCTAATTCTCATTTGATGATTAATAATAGTGTCTAAGGACTTGATATCATTCTGGATATGATTAAGATACAACCTATCCATGACAAACACGACTTACGTAACAAAACATATAAAATAAAATGAGTAAGTTAACACCCGAAACAACGATAATACTAAGATATTATTAACAAATCAATGTTAAAAGATCATATATGATATCATATTAATATATATGATTATTGTATAATTTAATAACAATTATTTCACCATTATACAAGAGGTTATCCTACCCCAACCAAGGAAAAGTACATGTTAAGGGTTATTTCACAATCTCTTCATTATCCGAGGTTGTTTATACGTAATAATCTACTGGGATCTCTTTATCATCAACATCCATGTTTCTTAAAAATGAATTTCAAAACATTTTTACTATTTACTAGAATATGGGTTAAAGTCATTTATACCTTTGTTTGACTTTTTATAAGAGGTTTATAACGGAATCTTTCTGTCGTTTTCCAAACAAGGTTCTTTTTAACCTTTTCGACAAAATTAAGGTAAGAATGTTTTTTTAACTTATACGGTGGGTGTGGCTATTTTCCGCCGTTATAAAATCGTCGAAGCTTCCCTTACAAGCTTATAAGAATATTTTCAAAGTAAAAGTTTTATTTTATAAATATATGAATCTTAAATGATTTCAAAATAGAATGAGATATTTCTCTAAAAAGAGTTTTGATTTTATCTATGTCAACATCCTTTGATGGATTTTATGCTTATTTGATGTTGATTTATTATGATTCAAAACTTCTATATTGTATTGAAGGTTTTGTGATATGTTTGACTGTGGATGTTCTATTTTTATACCATTCATGTTTTATGGTGAAAGTATTTACATTCCGTATGCTAGTTTTAATATGAATGTTTATGTTATGATTAAACCTTTTCATATGGGAATGCATTGGACATAATATGTGTTGGGTGGAGCCCGCTATAGCTCCTCGATTCATCGATAGGTCTCATGAGAAAAACTAGTGTCTTGGTACAAGGCCTTGACAAAATCTTATTTGTAGTCTTGGCATGAGGCCTTGGCTATGTGGTTATGATAGTCTGAAATTATGCATTCCATCATTATGAAAGTGGTTATTGATATTTCATGTGATTATTCGATTAGTAGAATATCCATGTGAATATGTTAATGGCATTATTTCATTTTATTTTTTCCATACTATGTTGAAGTTCAAGTTTAAAAGGCTTTTGTTTTAGTTATACACTGCCTTAAATGTTTATTCTTATTTATGAAAGTTTCCGCTATATTATTATCCTTACTGGGCATTTGAGCTCACCCCTTTTCTATGTTTTATTTTTCCAAGGATGCGAAGAAGTAAATTATGAATGACCTGTAGGGATATTATGAGGGGATAATAGTGTGGACTATAGATACAATATGTTGTTGTAGTAGTTTTTCACTTTATGTTGTAATGTAAAACTTAATGAATATATCCAGTGTTTCCAGGGCTACTAAACCAATTGATCTTTCGAGATTTGATCTTTCTTGTGATCATTCCAATGCTATGTAATAATTTTCCGACTCTGGGTAACTGGGGTCGGGGCGTTACAAAATGTAAATAACTTTCCCCAATCATTAATCCTAAGCACTAACCATTCAGAGTAATATGGTGAATGGTTTCAAGATAGCACATACACAGTCAAACTAATCATAAAATAGAAAAATATTGGATGTTATCATAGGATATAAAACTCAATTAATTAAAATATTTAACAAAGGACATTTACATAGATGATGATACCTTTAAATGATACCATTGAAAAATCCTGGAGGAAATAATCCTTAAACATTCCAATGTGTCCCATACCACCTTGAAACATTCAAATAATAATCCCTTTGAATATCATGAGAATATGGTATATCTTGATATGATATACCAAATGATAGTACATACACCACAAGAAAGAAACAAGTGGTGAACAATGAAGATAGCTCATAAATGATAATGTGAAATGAGAAAAATCATTTTTACATTTCAAAGACGAGTTCTTTTGGAAATCAATTGTATTTTCTATGAAATCAGATTATAAACATTAATATCCTATAAAATAAAATACTAATAAATAGAAATTATATTTTAGGAATAAATGAAATCCCCCTAAAGTGAAATCATGTAAAAAGGGTTCTTCATATTTTTTAGAAATAAATCATTTTAGATAATTTTAAGGAAAGTATTAAAGAGACTTTTAAAGTGAAAATGCACATTTGTTATCCTAAATCCTGAAATGATCCAAGATAATTTTTCATGATAAAATGAGAGTTTTTATAAAAATAATGGTGACTTAAAATAAATTCTAGTGTACACATGAAAGCTGTTAAGAATTCGAAATGATCGCTTGAATTGGGTTTGTATTTCTGAAATAATTTTGAATGTTAATTTTAAAATGTGTAACTCCCCATAAAATTAGGAATTATTCTGGATGGTAAAAATATATGGAACAATCGCATAGAATATATGAGGATTAAAAAATAATACCTAATAATTTAATTGAGGTAATTAGGCAATAAAAGTAACCCTAATGAAAATGGAGGTTCGGGCAGAAAATCCCTTTCAACATTGTAATCAATTGAATCATATGCCCCAAAATTAATGATCATAAAATGATAAATTGAATATAATGAAAATTAAGATATTAATGATATGAAACCTTAATTTTTAGTATACATACACTATGCACAAGTAATAGTAGTCGTTATGGAATATATCATAAAATAGAAGTGAGATTAAGAAACCCTAACCTTAAGTTCGAATGTGTTCGACTCATGAACATAATTTCCTGGAATATGAAATTAGAATTATTAATAATTTATTTTATAACAAATTAGACATTTATTTAGTTTATCATAATTATTTTTAGTTCATTTATTCACTTATAGATAAGTTATTATAATGAATTTCGTCGTTCCGGAGAGTTTGTTTTATTTATTTTAATTATTGTTTGACTTGTTCTTATGTAATGGAGTTCATCTGGAATGAATATAAATATCCAAAATTTAAATTAAATATTATTTATGAATGTCCACATGGTTTAATGGTCATTTATTACATTTTGTTACATGTGAAAAGGATGAATCATTAGATAAATATTTATGACATTCAATTAGATTATTTTAGCAGTATTTAGATTATTAGGAACTAGTTTGGTCATATTATTAATATGTACATATACTGATTAATAAATATTAATTTGGATATATTACATATATTATAGCGTGGTTAAACCATAAAATTGGTTTCATGACCAGTAATAAATTATAAATTGAAGAACAAAACTTCTTCATCTACGAAGTTTATAAATTTGAACCTCTTGGACATTGATTTATTTTATAAAATAAAAGAGAGAGAGTAAGCATATTGATGAAGGTTATCACATTCACATGAAATAATTCCATTATATTTATGATAATAGATCTATCATGGTCATTTGGATAGAGGAGGCTAGGAGAGGATAACAAAAGAAGATAAATTGACATGAAACTAATGAAAAAGGATAATGTTTTACCTCATTAAATAACCTCCTTGAGAACCTCTTTAAGGGAAGGGAATTCGAACTTTTTGCAATACCAATAGCTTCCTAGACGTGGGGAGTGACTCGAAAAAGGTATTTGGGGAGAAATTTGAGGAAATTCATGGCCTATATGAGTAAAGAAAAGGGGGAGTGAGGGTGTTTTTTATAGTGAAAGAGAGGAGAGTTTTTACAATTTGTTAATCACTGGTTTATTAATTTCCCTCAAGACCAGAAATAGTGATCATTTCAAGACCTAGAATAGTAATAAATTTATATGTGTTCGAACTATGTGATATTACAACAAGTATGATGTCATAAATAGTGTATTTAACTGATAATTTATATATACAGTATTTTATCGTATTTCACTATTAATAATTAATTCGGGTATTGTAGGAAAATTAAAAAAATTCATTATAACATAGTTTTGATGTGAATAATCCAAAAATGATTTCCATTTTTATAAAAAAATATATATATTATTAACTTAATATTTAATTAAAATCCTAAATTATTCTAAATAAAACAGTTTTAGAACATTTAATTAATTATTCCAAAACATTAGTATATCATACTTCCACATGAATTTTATTTATATTCAATCATAGGTAAGGTTACAATTCAATAGAGTATATTAGTATTCATAAAGTTATGTTACTATTCCAAATGGTAGGTTACTATTCACAAAAAATTACATTTTATTTATCGAACTCCAAATAACTTATTGATCTCAACTATATATGTCATATTTTCAAAATTCACATCACAAAAGTAACAAATTTTTTTTTCATTGCTAGGTTATAACAAAGTGGTGTTTATAGAGACTCAATGATTCATGCATTCTCAAATAAATCTATTTTTAAATTCTTGAGCTCTTACATTATCCCCTCCTTACAATAATTTTTCTTAGAAATTCGAAATTGAACTACAATAGTTAATGGTTGATACATTAGAATTCTCTTATAGAAACCCACATTGGAAATGGTGTTAATAAAATATCATCCTAAAATGGATAACGAAGACGAGGTGTTCACCCCAAAAAGTATGCTCTCAAATGTGGTGACATTAGTTAGAAGTAAAAACCTAGACATTGAAGAAAAATATAACTATGATGTTATGATGGAACATGACAGAGGACATGTTCCGATGAATGTTAATCAGTAAAAAACTATAAAAAACAAATTATATTATCAATGATTATGATAATTGAAAAATATTTTATTTTATACTATTTTAATTGAGTGGGGGAATTATTCCACTCTTTAAGAGTATAAATATACATATATATTATAAACTCATCATTTTATTTCAATTGAACTATTTATACCTCATCACATATCACGGGTTATTCCATTTGGTGAAGCAATACATTAACCTTTAAAATATCATACAGTGATTAAATTAAACCATTTTATAAATGGTTAAAATAATTCCAAATTATAATGATTCAACAAATTATAATGAAGCTCTCTAAATTTACAAGATGAACTTATCATTAACCCTTAATAAAAAACATGTAGCTCTAAAATTCACATTCCAAACATGTGAATAACTTCATCATGTATCCTCTTGAAATATGGTAATAACTTTAATTACGGTAAAAACCATATTGGAAACATGCATTATTCTATATTCTTTATGTAATATAAATTTTATTGGATATATTCCATGATCCCAAAAGTGTTGTAAATGTCATTGATGATTGCATAGACCTCTTATCGACAAGTCACTAATCAGTTCTAAGGTTTCCAGTACTTATCTGAACCAATCATTTCTTCATCATTATCTCAACATCATAAATATATTATGGGTTGTCTTTCCATCAATCATGTTCTTTTCTAAAAAGTTTTTCTTTACACTTAATCACTTTTACTTGGTACCATTCATCATATGACCTCAAATCCTTAGTGAAAGAGTACTAAAATACAATCCTTATATATCTCATTATTCATACAACCAGTAAAAAACTGGCAAAATGTACAAAAGGCATGATTCTTGATTAGGCATATTAATCATAATACTTCATCTGAGGTAGCATACTAACTTGATCATTATTAAAAATCATCATTTAGGGAATATTCCTTTAATTATTTAGACATTTATACACATAGTGTCCCATATCATTGAAATTGAAGCATTGTACAATGGAAACCCTTTTCTTAACCTTTCAGTAAGGAAATCAGTGTCCTTTTTCTCCAAACATTTAGCAAACAGTCATTCCCTTCAAGAATTTACTAGTGTGATTCTTTCCATAGATATCACATGTGGAAAAACATTTCTTTTCCTTCTTCCCTTTATCCTTATATCTCTCTCCGATACTCTTATTCTTTTTCTTCCCTTCAAATCCATAGGACTAAGGTAAGTATTTACATACATTGTTAACACATGATAATATTTCATCATATGATGAGGATACATGGGAGACAATCTTCTTTTGAAAAGATGGCTTATGAAAATTAGAGATATGACCCTTCTTACTCTTAGAATCCCATAAATTGGTGAATTTCTCATTCCTTATACTATGATCTATATATAATAAATTCTATATTACATATTATCTTATAAAATTATTAACTCTCTATAACTGTAAACATGGTATAACACATAGCATAAATTTAGTCATCTAAAATCCTAGACCCATATAACTCATTTACTTTGTGTGAATAAATCCTTCACAGTGGTGTGTAAATAGAATTTTAAATATACTATGCATATCTACTAGGTGTTTCAATCAAAGAGTGTAGAAAGGCCCATTGGAGTTTACCAGGATACCTCAGGTCAAGCCCAAAACTCCTTGTCTGAGTTTTCACTCCTATGTACATTTGTTCCAGAGCCACGTCTATTGGTCTCTATCTAGAGAAGGATTTATATGCTGAGATGATCCAAATAATATATTAATTACCAAAATTCTAGGATGTTCTTTTTTTTCCTCAAATACCATCTTTGGGATAGGTTCTCTAACCTATATTTTCTAAATCTAGTTACTGAGGTTTCTACTAAACATCCCTTCATACCAACTGTAATGCCCTGACTCAAGAATCTCAGAGCCAGTGCATTATTTTAAAACATTGGGATGATTACAAGGAATAAAATCCCACATTAATGATTTTTTAGTAGTTTTGAAGAAACTAGATACATACATGAGACGAATTTTACATTTTTAAATGAAACAAAATATGATACATAAGAAAAGCTAAAAAACTACATCCTTAAAAACACAATAAATGATCTCTTCTTCATAACCTGTGTAGGGAAAACAATTGAAATGGGTAGACTCAAATGCTTAGTAAGGGTAACCATTACATCCAAATATATCATAAAATAAACATTAGGAATGCAGAATAATTGAAAATACATGCCTTTACAAATAATAAAAATGAACACATTATGGAAGAAATATGAGATGAGTAAATAATTCCATAATAAGATATAATCAGGGGAATTCTACTAGTCTAATAACAACATAAACCATCCACTCTATTTTCATAATGAGGGAATGCTTAATGTGGGACATCATCATTATACCGTAAAGGCCTTATGCCAAGACCACAAATAATCATTTTGTCAACGCCTTGTGCTAAGACCGTGGATTGTCTAATGAGACCTACCGGTGAACGAGAAGGCTATACCGGGCCCCATATGACACTTACTATGTCCAATGAATTCATATTTTTAATGGGGATAAACATAAAGAACATAAACATTCATCTTGAAACTATGATATGAACTGTAAATAACTTTCCCCAATCATTAATCATAAACACTAACCATTCAGAGTAATATGGTGCATGGTTTCAAGATTGCGCATCCACAATCAAAAAAATAATAATATAAAAAAATATTGGATGATATCAAAGGTGATAAATCTCAATGAAGTAAAATATTCAACAAAGGACATTGACATAGATGATGATACTTTTAAAAGAAACCATTGAAAAAATATTGTGGAAATAATCCTTAAACAATCCAAAGTGTCACATACCACATTAAAATATTAAAATCATAATCCATTAGAATATCATGAAAATAAGGTAACTCTTGATATGATATAACAAACGGAAAAACATACATCAAAATAAACAAATAAGTGGTGAACAATAAATATATCTCACAAAAGTTAATGTGAGATGAGAAAATTCCTTTTTTACTTTCGAAAGAAGTGTTTGATTGGAAAATCATTTATATTTGATATTAAATAAGATAGTAAACATTAATATACCCAAAAATAAATGACTATTACATTGAAATTATATTTCCACCACAAATGATTTCCCACTGAATAGAAATCATGTAAAAACAGTGTTTAATATTCTTTAGAAATAAATCATTTTTGAATATTTTAAGGAAAGTATTAAAGAGAATTTTAAAGTGAAAAGGAATGTTTATTCCATTAAATCAAGAAACCATCCAAGATAAATATTCTTGATAAAATTAGTGATTTTAAAAAAATAATGGTGGCTTAGAACATATTCTCGTGTACACTTGAAAACGGGTTTGTATTTAGAAAGATTCCTTCAATCAGGTTTTTATTTTAGAAATAATTTTGAATATTCATTTTCAATTGTGTAAATCCCCATAAAATTAAGAAGGATTATGGATAGTAAACATATATAAAACACTCACACCATAATTTATAAGAATTACACAATAATAAATTTTAATTTAATTGAGGTAATTATACAATAAAAGTAACCCGAATGAAAATAATGGTTCGGGAGGAAAAACCCTTTCAACATTCTAATCAATTGAATCATATACCCCAAAATTAATGATCCTCAAATGATAAAACAAATATCATTAAAATAAATAGACTCGTTATAGGAAACATTAATGGTCAGTATAAATTCACCATACACAAAAATATGTAGTGATTACGGAATATCTCATAAAAATGGAAGTGAGATGAAGAAACCCTTACCTTAAATCTGAATGTGTTCTGCTCTTAAACATAATGTCATGGAATATTAAATTATAATTATTAATAATTTATTTCATAACCTATTAGTCATTTATTTAGTTTATCATAATTCTGTTTAGTTCATTTATTCCCTTATTGATAAGATATTATATTGAATTTCCTCATTCTACAGTGTTCGTTTTCTTTATTTTCAAAATTGGTTCACTTGTTCTTATGTAATGGAGTTCCTATGGAATGGATGTAGATATCCAAAAATAAAATTATATATTATTTATGAACATTAATAATTTTTAATGGTAATTTATATAATATTGTTACATTAAAATAGGGTGAATAATTAGATGAAATAATTATGACGTTCACCTAGATTATTTTAGCTGTATTTTGATGTGTATGAACTAGTTTGGTCATATGATTTAATAATATCAATTTATACTGGTTTATAAATTTTAATTAGGTTATATTACATATATTATTGTCTATATAAACCATAAAAATGGTTTCATGACCATTAATTAAGGATATATTGAAGAATGAAACTTTTTTGTCCACGAAAGTTATAAATTGGAACCTCATGGACGTGGATTTCATTTAAAAACTAAATAAGAGAGAGAGTAAGGATATTGATGATGGATCTTCCATTCACAAGATATAATTATAGTATATAGATGATATTGAATCTATCATGCTCATTTTGAAAGAGTATGTGATGAGAGGATAACAAAATAAGATAAATTGAAATGAAACTAAATGAAAAAGAACGGTGTTTTACTTCATGAAATAACCACCTAGAGAACCTCCTTAAGGGAAGGGATTTTGGTATTTCTCCAAGACCATAAGATTTATAGACGTGGGTAGTGACTAGTGAAGGGTATTCATGTATAAAATGAGGAGATTAAATTCTTATAGGAGTGATGAAAAGAGGGAGTGAGGGGGCGGGTTATAGTGGAGGAGAGGAGAGTTTTCATAATTTTTTAATCGTTTGTTTTTCAATTTTCATCAATACCAAAAATAGTGAAGATTCTATAACCAAGAATAGTAATAAATTCATGTGAGTCAGAAACATGTGAGCTTACATCACATATGATGTCATAAATAGTATTTTCATAAATAATTTGTATATACGGTATTTTTCTGCAATTCACTATTCATCAAAAATTCGAGTATTTCAGAAAAATATAGAAAATTCACCCAACCATTTTTCGATGTGTAGAATCCAAAAATGATATAATTTTTTCAAAAATAATTATATACATATTAATAATATAATATTTAATTAAAATCATTATTTATTCTAAATAAAACACCTTTAAAATGTTTATTTACTTATTCCAAAACGTAGGTATATCGTACTTCCACCTGAATATTAGTTATATACAATCATAGGTAAAATTACTATTAATTAGGGTAAATAATTATTCCTAAGGGTATGTAAATATTCATAAGAGAAGGTTACTACTAACCAAAAAGTATGTTTTATAATCGGACTCCAAAAAACATACTGATCATAATCATGTATGTCCGATTTTTGAAATTTACATCACAGAAGTGACAAACATTTGATTACATGGCTAGGTTATAACAAAGTGGTGTTTATAGAGACTCAAAGATCCATTCATTCTATAATAAATCTATTTTTAAACTCTTGGGGTGTCACAGGTAAATAAAGAAATAGTACTCTATATGAACATTCATGGAGTTCTACTCTTGTATATATTCTCTTTTTTTATGAATAAAGAAATTATATTTCCATAATATTATTTGAATATTATTCGTTGAACACCACCTCTTGGGTGGCTTATTTAGTAGATTTTGGGGATAGCTTTGAAATTACTATATCTTTATGAAAATAGTGGGTGAAATAACATAAAATTTCCTTTTGATAAAGATTAAAATAAAAATAAATAAAATTTTTATGATCCGACTCATTTTTATCATATTTTATGTTATATTTCATAGCCTAAATAAAGTATTCATCATTGAATTATAACACTATATTCTCCATGATAGTGGTGACTCCATCATTATCATCATCACATACCAGGGAAAGCATATGTTCTTATTTTGTAAACAAATCTATGGTTATTGAATTAAATTTAATAATATATTACAATAAAAAAATAGTAGAATCCAATTTTAATTTCACTATCATTAGTTGATCAATATCATGTGAATGTTCTTTTTGAAGGGATACTATTAGGAATCCAAATAGTTATTAGAGAGAAGTATTTTTTTATGTAGTTTCTACCTTCCTAATGTATTCATAAATGATAAGAATTTTTTTTATCTTAGACCGTATTTAGATGTAATTTAGAAAAATATAGTGATTAATCAGTGAGTTCATTGGCTATGTATTCAATATATTGGAATTCAAGATCTTCTTTAGGGCCTACAATAAAATATTTAAACAAGTCATTATAATATGTATAATTGGTAAACCATCTAATTTTTTTTGATAAAAATATATATTTGTATCACAATGAAGGTTGAAAAAATTATGTCCATTTTAAATATATTTTTAATAAAAATAATAGTTGAATCATATCATAAAAATGGTTAACGAAAGTTTTTTCCTCTCCAAAAACATCGCCAATTTTATGTGAATTGTTGCACACACCCTCAAAATATTTTTGATTTTTAATAATTATAGTTTATGGGATGACTAGGGTCATCATATTGATGAGGAAATTAATTAAACTCACCAAATTATCTTGAATAAGAAAATAAAAAATAAAATGGGGGTGAAAAATGGGTGTCTTGTTTGAGTGATTTTGGAATAAAAAGAAACAAATGAGAAAAAATACTTTTGAGAACAATGATATCAATGATTATGACTAATATATCTAACCCACTCATTAATAATTATTAATTATAGGTTAATAAGAAATATATTAAATTATGGTTCACTATTTTGTAAAATCTGAACCCTTTAGAAGAAAACATGACTAAAAATTTAAAATAACTTTAGTATTTCCAATTCCAACACCCCTCTTTGATTATAGTCTCAAAGATAACATATTATTAATAGAAAATCATTATAAAACTTAAAATCTATAAATATCAATTTTTTTGAGTTCTTAGAAGATATTAGAATCCTAAACATTGATTCCTTATTGATTAGATTTGATTGTTAATGTTTTTCTCTCACAAATCACACACACATGAACTCTTGTGTCTTATGTGAATCATTTGAGTGATAAAAAATTTACAAAATATTTAAATATTCATATTTTTATGAAATAACATAATTATATGGATTCAAAATGAAAAAATATGGAGGTACTATTTGATCATTTAAAAAAATAGTTATTCTTCCATGGGTTGATTTCCCATTATGGTGATGATTTTTAAAAGAAATGTATTAAAGGTATAAATCGGTATCATCTCCAATATTTTCTTGCTACACCATGAAACAAAATAAGATGATGAAAATATAGAAACATATAATTTTCATTAAATATTCAATTATATTAGGAGAACAAACTGAAATTATGACAATGTACATGTGGGGGAGGAGCACCATCATGGAAGAGTTACTTACACATATAATTCCTTATTAATAATGGTTAAAGAGTGAAACATTACCACCTCATTGAGAAAAACCTTAAAAAAACCTTAAAAAATATTTTCAAATATTTAAAAACTCATTTATATCATGTGATAGTGGGATGGTGTTTCAAATTTGAAATGGGGTATATGAATAATTTATTCACAAAAAATTACTCCATATTAAGGTTATTTTTTTAACACATTACTATTTGATCCAGCTTTCAATCCAATTATGTGAAAATATTCAAATATATTCCATTTAATTCTATCAAAATTTCTTCAAATTAATGCTAGTAATGTAGAATTTATGGTCTAATTTTTCATTTTGGGTCCAGTTTGAACAATTCAGTCTAACCGTAAATTAATATCCTATTTATGTATTTCAAAATTGGGATCCACTGGGAAATATCTAATTGAAAATTATTTAAAACTGAGTTTGTAATATTTCCCTAATATTTCCTTTAAAAGTAGGTTCAATGATATTGTTATGAAAAAATTAATAAGTTGAACTTAAAATAGTAAAAATATAATTCTCTTAAAATGTCAAAATTCAATCAAAAAATATAAAAAAATAAAATGAATCTAAATTGGGGAAATTATGTCAATAATTATAAAACACATATTAAAAACATGTATTATAACATGTCGATCCTAAAAACATCATTGGAGATTTCAGAATGAGTATTTAAACACGGATAAGTTATGGAAGTTGTAATAAAAAAAATCATTATTTCATAATTTTAGTGAAAGAGTATTGATGAAGAATTTAAATTTGAGTATTGGATAAAAAAATGAATAATTCTAAAAGAATATTGAGAATAATGATAATTTTTTGTTAGTGTCATTTCCAAGAGAAAATAATTTTATTGTGATAAAATTAATTTTTAGAAATAATGTCTATGATAATGGAGAAGTTTCATAAAATAAAACAAATATTTTCTGCAAGGGAAACTCTAAATTTATGATATGTACTTTTATGAGTATTTATCTCCCTGCACAAGTAATGAAATGATCTGATTTTACCTTGTGATATATTCCATATGACTCTAAAATGTCTTCTGAATGGATGTGGATCTATAATTCTTCAATGGGTAACTTCAAGAAGACTTTTACATTGAACAACCCTATGGTTTTATACGTCTTGGTATTGTTTCATGATTATTCAAGATGATGAAATCAAATTATAGATTTTTAAAGGTTCTATTAGTATTATATTGAAGACCCAATTATGGATTAATGAGTATTTTGTTTTGAAAATGGAAGGTGAATAATAATCTATTTGTCAATGGATATGAAACGAACTCATTTTTCATGATTCTCTATGATGATGAAATTTTATTTATTAGAAATAATGAAAACAATGTGAGGGTTCTACTTCCAAAAAGAGTAAATAAATTTATATTTTAATTATTGGTGTGATAATATTCTTTTATGTTTTTAACTATTGAACATACCAGGTCGTATCTTTATCTCATAAAAGAAATATGATTTTGAGTTATTAAATAATTTTGTAATAGAAGAAGAGAAAAGAGGTATATAATACTATAACACTTGAGATCATGTTTTAATTTGATTATTTAGTCTGGAGTTTTGAACAAATTTTTTTCTAGAGGATTATTCGAATGATACTCTACCTAAAAATATATATAACCAATATCTTGTATACTATTACACATTTTAATTGTTTAAAATTTTATCTAAATGGGATTCATTTTATTTATATAAGTATTATATTATGATAGAAAATAGACTCTTCATTATGTATTAAATAAATATTAATAAATATATTTCAGATTTATATAAATTCAAATGATGATCGGGCAGATGATCTATATGATCAAAATGAATCTTCTGGAGATAAATTATTTATTAGCAGAAGATTTATTTATCTATACTCTATGAATATAAATTTAATCACTGTAATAATAGAAATACATATAAATATTATGGAATCAAAAGCCACAATATAAATAATGTAGATTAAGTCAAAACATTAAGATACGAGGTTGAATGTTTCATACTGAATGATGATTGGGTGTTATAATAAGTGTTCAATCAGTAAGTCAAATAATCTAGTGAAATATACATTTTATATTCATATTTATATCGAGTACTAATTCATTAATTAATATTTTCTACATAATTAAGAAACCATTAATGAATGATTCCTTCTAGTACCATATAGTTTTGTTTGGAGGGAATTATCTCCCGAAATATTTATATGTTCACTGAATTATTTTCTTTACATCAACAATTTAATTTTTTTACAAATGGGGAGAATAAAAATGTTATTTTATTATAAAGGCGGTGAATATTTATTTGTATGCAATGATGAAGGGAGCCAGGAAAAGAATATTTTTCCATTTAGGGTGACGTGAAATTTCAATAGTTAATGAAAGGGTGTTATTGAGAGAATGTGTTTTTCTGACATTTATATTAAAAAAATTGTTGACATTGATGAGTCATATATATTAAATAAACATCATAAGGGGAATTGAAAAAGGGAGAGCTAGGAGTTTATTTGATTTGAAATGTAATGAATATAGTATTCATTATTACATAGATAGTTAGATAAATATCTAAAATATCACAATGTCCAATGGTGTTTATTTATATAATTTCCAAATTGGAAAAATGTTAGGGTTTGTTTCTCAAGACCATTCATTTATAATTTTTAAAGGAGGTATCATTTTTTAATTATTGGAAACATGATTACAGATTTTTTTGAAGATGATTAATTTTTTTAAAAGATACAACCTTTTATTGGAAGCAAGAAAATGAAATTACCAAATGAGAAGGGAAAGGGAAAACAAGGAACTCCCAAAACAAAAGAAGCTGTATGTTTATATTTTGCAGCAGCCACTTGGTATACTTTCGTTCTTCATATCTAATAGCACCCAACTTTTCCCTTCCACACCCATGTCTCCGACTTCTCATCCTCCCTCTACTTTCACTTTCCCTGTTCGAGAGCTCTTTGAGACTTTAATGAATTGTTTCTACATCAGTTCTCTCAGAACCTGATCTATACTCTGAATCTTCCTTGCATTTGTCAAAAGATACATTTTTAGAAACTGGCATCTTCATTTCTTCTGCAATGGGTATCTCAACAACCATTGGTGAAACAACTGGTGATGAAGTCTTCTTTTATGAAACAATTAGGAATACCGCATTATCCATAATAGGCTTTGAAGAAGAATGACGAGCCTTAGAGATGACTGGGGAGTCAGAATCTATGATTTACTTACCTTTTTGAATCACTGAGTGAACCATGTTTTCCTATAGTTGAGATTCTTTTTACCTAACTTTTTCCATTCCAGAAGGATCAATTACATGATGGTTTTCTTCTTCCATAAAAATATCAACCTAATATTTATTTTTGTTTCTAGGAGAGGGAGCACATACCTTGGGTGAGTCTGGTCAGTCTTGCATTGTTTCAACTTTAGATACCACTTCATGAGTGGCATCTTGCACCTCTTTCTTGGGAGGATAAGCACCAGTGCCCAAATCCTCCACACTCCTACACAAGTCCTTACTATCCTGTGGGTTATATTTAAAAGTAGTGGAATATTTTCTCTTCTTGAGACAATTATTCTCATTGTGACCATGAAAAGCACAAAAACTTCATACTATAGACCATAGATAGGAATATAAGTCATTTCCAATGACATTGCAATCCTTGCTGAATTTAGGAATTTTTTCATAAACAATATTCAGATCAATTATATCTTCATCAGTCACAAGAATCACTTTTTCAACAAGAGGTGAACCCATCTCAACCTCAACCATAAACCTAAATAAGTGTTCAAAACAAGCAACCTTCTTTTCCTTATCAATTTTAATTGGAATACCAATGGATAAGGCAATATTATACTATATTTTGGGATGAAAAAGTATCTAGTTTAATCCATACACTCTAACCCAAATTTGGGTAGTAATGTGACCATCCTCCAAGGGATTGAACTTTTTATCCCATTCATGCAATTGAATAATTCCCGGTTTGAGTTCAATGGATCCATAGCCCCATTCTTGAGTTTTCAATTCATCCATTGTCAAAAATCATATAAAAGTATCCTCGACAATGAGAGACACACTTACATGGGGAAAATCCCCAAACCAATAAATCATGATCCTTGAGTTCTTCAATTTTCATAGGTTGTGAACCTTTAGGAAGGAAGAGTTGAGTAATGATTGAGAAATCACCCATTTCGAGCCATTCGGAGACTGCAATGGGATCCTCTTTGATGTGTTCAACGTTTCCTTTTCTTTGGAATGAAAAATCAAGCCCTCCTTTGAGGGAGGAAAAGGAGCATACACCATTTCCTTCCTGGTGTAATACCTTAGCAGACTCCATAATAGGATCAATAGAACCTGTTCCAGAAGATAAAAATCTATCCCGCAAAGTAGATACATCATTTCCAACAGCCCCCTTCGAGGCCAATCCATTGAAATCCTGAACTTCCTTAGTTAGCGAAGACTCACTGCCCACAGTAGACGATAAACCCGAAACTTCCATCATCTCATTCAAAGTGCCATCACGAATCGCAATAGCTTCTGTAGATCTAGAGGTCTAGAATCGTATGGTCTCTACATCCGCATTAGACTGCATATTCCTCACACCACCATACATCGCTGCTTCCATGATCTCCTTTGTAGCCGCATTGCTCGAGGACCCACCGCTGTGAAATACAAGCATCGACTTCGTAGGGAAGGAGGTCGAGATCTGTCCGATCTCTGCACCCGCATGAGATATATTCTTCTTCACAACATCAAAAGACTCATCCTATAATGAAACTGTTCCTGATGCATCACTAGAGGTCCCACCGTCACTATGAGATCCAGTCAATGCTGGCGGTTTACACAGATCCTTCCCACCGGGCACGCTCGCCACCGATGACCTGTAGTAGTCGAATCTACCCTGAGGAAGGAGATCTGTAGCATACATCGGAGGCACTGAAGATCAAGAACTCTAGCCGAAATGAGTTTTATAGAGAGAAGCTGCCACTTCTCTCATCCCCCTCCGCTATTGAAGATGATTAAAATTTAGTTGTTATAAAATTAAAAAATATATGATGAGGTAGATAAAACCAAAACATGATGGGTGTAATTGTTCCACTTTATTGGGATTAAGTAGAAGGATTACTAACTCATACACATAAATCACTCCATAATTTATAGGAAACATACTCTGATGGATATCTTAAGGGGTCAAATTTCCTTTTATACATGGGTATTATTCAATTATAGTGAGTTATGATATTTTTGGGACGAGATATCAACCATAAGTATGACCATCATGCCACAATAAAATCTATCACGTTATAGAAGAAGATTTTAAACCACAGTGATTGAGACCATGAATGATTTTTGCGCTACTATATTGATGGCCACTCCATAATTAATCTATCCATGTCATTATTGAGACAATTCTCCAGATAATTTTTTGGAAATCATTATGTATTTGGAAATATAAAACTGAGATATAATCTAACTATTTTGAAAATAAATTTTATTTCCTAACAAACACTATAATGTCATCAATTATTTTAGGTCATTAAAAAGAGTAATATCACTTCAAAATAATAATGGAATGTTGAGATAGTTGTCTATATACTCTATAGATAATTATAGATAAGATGTTTCTTATATAAAAGATATGAATAATGTTTCACATTTGATCAAACATTCATTTTACCTTGATGAGGGAAGTGAAATATTAATCAAATAGTTTATTATTTTTTATATTAATCATTCAATTGAAGTCAAAGACCATCATCCCAATATTATTCCTTATTTTTTAATAAAAATAAAAAACATGGATAATGTGACCAAAAACATTTAACATCATGAGTTATTCATTTAGGAAAACATGTGTGTGGACTATGTAAAATCTCCCATGTCATGTGTGATATCTCTCTATAATTATCTCATCATCAAAATATTTCATTAATGAATCTTATATTTAATAACCACAAGAATTATCACTTCGATTTTTGGTGTTTTATTATACACTAATTCACCCCAACCCATGGTTTTTCATCTCTCACTTGCACCTACCAGAGATGTGACTTCATTCACATCATTTAAGATTTGGGTTGTGATTTTGTGATATAATATTCTTATATTATTCTCAATATGATAGAATTTTACTTCGTTTTGTTCCAGGAAGTGCATATTTATTCAATGAGAAATACAACTATATAAGTTAAACTTTGATCTCCCATATCAGTTACCAGGTTAGAATAAAAAAATAAGTATATGTGTTTATCATAACTCATCCATTCTTAAGATTTACTTTGATCTTGTGAATGATCCGATTTTCCACCATAAGTTTCAACTACTTTATGTTAAATAAAAATAATTCACAAATATTAATGACAAAAAATTTATTATCTTAATAATATCAGGTTAAATTTTTTATTTTCCTTAAAATTTCTTTATAATCCACACTCTATCCCAATACATCCAAAGAATGCATAGTCATAAGTGTAATATCAGTTGAAATTGATCTTGATTCTTCTATTTGAAACCATATGTGATCATAATATTTCATACCTAAATGAATTATTTTTCACCAATCATTAACGTGTTAAAAAAAATTTATTTTAGTAAAAAATTCATCCCAGATATTCTATTCATTTCCAAGAAAATGATTCCATCAACTTACAAAATCATAATGAGTGAGTTTGTGTCAAATCTTTTGATGTAGAAATTATTTATCTACCTTTAATTCATGGAGTTATACAATTAAAGATAATGTCTATTTTATAATACAATGATTTGGGTTATTGTTAAATCCATAAAGTTATTCATTTATCATTAATACCCAATAACCATCACTGCCAAGGATGAATCATCCCAATTGTTCATTATAAACCAACTCCATAGGTTCCTTGTTTATAAATTATGAATTTTCATCCAATCTAAATTAAAATTATTTTCATTGATATCATATATTAATTAAAATTAAAATAATATCCTTCCTATCAAATAGGTAATAATCCTCACCAAATTTAATACATTCAATATTAGAGTAACCCTTGAAAATAATGTCAAATTTATTCTATGATACATCACCCTTAATAGTGTGTTTATTTATGAAAATAAATTTTTTCATTGTCATAATATTATTTTTTGGAAATGACACTGATTCATAAGGGTTATTATTTACAATTAAATTTATTTCTTTTTAGATGAAATCCAATGCTGACGCTGCTAAACAGTTTTTACGTTATTCTATTCAACCCATGAAACTAATCTGGTGTAATTTGAATTCAAATAACATTTTTTTTGTGTTTGAAATCCATTATTTATATCACTAATTATTTTTAAGTCTCCATACATTTTAAATGTATTGAGTATTTAGAATTCTATAATTCTAAAATATTTTCAATATTAGACAATTGATAAATAGTTTTCATATTTTTTTTATCATATTTTACAAAGTGAATCTAAACCATATTTTTCAACATTTTCTACATATGATTATTTATCCTCATCAAAAATGTGGAATGAGGTAATTTATTTATAATTATCATCTATTAATTATACACCATATCTATCAATGTTATCAATTATATTGTTTTTATAAAATCCAATACATCATCAAGTGGGTGTATATAAAAAAATTATGTCCTTGTTGAACCAATCATCAATGTTTTCTAAATATATATCTTTTATCGATAAATAATAATGGATTTAAAACAACATAAAATTAAATTATTTGGGATTATTTTTGAAACTCATATCAATTGGAGTTAAGGACCACCATCTCTATATTATTCCTTAATTTTTTGGTAATACTATGAAACATGGATAATGTGAACAAAACCATTTAACATCATGAATTATTCGTTCATGAAAAAGTGTGTGTGGACCATTTAAAATATCCCATGACATGTGTGATATTTCTTTTTCAATATATCATCATCAAATTATTTGATTAATGAATCCTATGTTTAATAGCCAAAAGAATAATCACATTGATATATAGTGATTTTGTAAAGACTAATTCGCCAACCTAGTGGTTATGCATATCTCACTTGGACCTACCGTATATGTGACTTCATCCGCATCACTAAAGCTTTGGGTTGTGATTTTGTGACTAATAAGCTTATATTATTCTTAATATGATAGAACTTTTCATCTTTGAGTTTGAGGAAATGAATCATTATCCAATGATAAATACACCAATATAATTAATCTTTTAATCTCCCATATCACATACCATGTTAGCATAACAAAAAAATATATATAAATATATGTTTTCACCATAACTCAATAGATTCTTAAGATTCACTTTGATCTTGTGTAAGATCTGCTTTTCCACCACAATATCTGACTACTTTATGTTAAATAAAAATAATAAAAAAATATTAATGAAACAAATTGTAGTCATAATAATACTATGTAATGTAGAATTTTTATTTTCTTTCCAATATATTTTTAATCTACATTCTATCCTAATACATAAATTTAAATCATAGTAACAAGTGTAATAGGAGTTGAAATTGATCTTGATTCTTCTATTTCAAACCACATGTGTTCATAACCTTTCAAACCTAAATGAGTTTCATCTCACCAATAATTAACATTTTAAAAAATATTTCACTACTGGAATTCTTGGTAATTGAGATGGGATCCCATCGCAAATAGGATTTATCAACAGGGCCCTATCACAAATAGCCCGTTGCAGAAAACGCCGTCGCAAATACAAGTATTTGTGACGGGCCCGTCACAAAAAAAGTTATTTGCGATGGAAAACATCTCCATCACAAATAAGATTTCTATTATATATATTATATATAGGTAAACGTTTTCACGATGGGCCCATCAAAAAAACTATTTCCGACGAGCTCTCATCCCGTTGCAAAAAATATATATATAACACTTTTTGAGATGGGCCCGTCGTAACAAATTATTTGTGATAGTACTACTTGACCGTCACAAATATGTTTTTAAAAATATAGAGTAAGAATATTTGTGATGGGACCCTGTTCCAAAAGGTCCAATCACAAATAATAAATTAATTTTTTAAAAAATAAATTTTAATAATATTACGATTAATGAAAAAATAATATTACTATTATTAAAACAATAAATAAATAAAAAATATTAAAATTCTCAATATTCACAAAAAAATATTACTAATTAAATTATGTAATATTTGTACCGATATAAAAGACAGAAAATGAAAATAATTCATATTGCAATGTTAAGTTCAAATGTTTGTAACATAAAAAATCACTGGGGGGTCATCTTCTGGAGGAGGTGGAGGAGCTGAAGGAGCTGGTGGAGGAAACTCCATCCCTAAACTACGAGTCAGACGAGGCATGTATTCCATCTGCTTGTGATGCTACCACTTCCATTGACACATACGCTCCTTGTAATGCTGCTCTTGCTACTTCTGCCACCGACACATCTTTTCTTGCTGCTTCTGCAAAGTCTCTATATGCCCAACCTGAGCTCGGAACTGCTCCTGATACTACGAGCCAGAAGATGATGCCTGTCCATGAGATCCTCTTGAGCTGGACGCCGACATCGCATCAGTACAATAATAAGCACCGAGAGTTAAATGAGAGTTGATTCCAACTACTCTTCCCTTCTCAAAGCCATACCGAGTCACCTGCATCCATGCCGCCTCATCGAAATGGTGGGCACCAGTCTGCTCAGCCGTCTCGTCTTGACCCTCAGCCTGTGTCTGAGAGGTCGCAACCTCATATGACTCCTTCAATTCCAATTAAAAATTAAAATTGTCAAAATATTATATGCAGTTAATTGTTAAACTGAAAAAATAATACTAAACACAATCTGACGCTGGAAATCACCTCTAATCTCTCCAGTAGCTGGATCACTGTACATCCTACGATAAACGTCTTACTCCATAATATTAGGATGATCGACTGCCTACAGAAATATAAAATAAACTGTTTATATTTAATGTTATATAAAATATTTAATAAATATACTTACCAGATGCTCTCTATGTGAACTGAATGTAAGACTACGAGCTCGATGTGTCACCTCCTGTCTCCCCCAGTTCTGTCGTCCCAATGAATATCTCCTCTGAAATCCACCACCCAACCAGTGTAAACATAATCCATCCCAAATGTGAGATAAGATGTACTCTGTTCGGTGGTCTCTACATGAATCATCAAATTCTGTCACCCCTGCTTTCTTAATGGTTGTCCTTCTCAAATTGTGAAAAAACATGCGAAAATGGTCACGCATAGAAACATTCCATGCCGTGTGGATAGCATCGCGCATGATTTTATCAATAGGATTCCATAAACCCTAAAAATAATATATAATATCAAGTTGTTAATAAAATAAATTTCAAAATAAATATTATTTATTTACGTACCAGCCAATGCTGGAACATGTCATGTCGCACATCAACGAGAATCTGTCCCCATGTGATTCGTGGCTAAGAGAAATAATTGTGCAATATAGCACTCCCTTTTCCAATAGATACATGATAAAAACTACGACAAAGGAATAAATAATCAAACAATTAGTATATATATATAAATAAATTAATGAAATCTAACTAAAATATACAGGTTACCATACCTCTGTGTGCGTGGATAGAAACCAAGATGTGGACGTCGCTCGGGGATAGGGTCAATAATCATCAGTCGCGCAAGACCGCACCCCTCCACGTACCTCCTGAACCACCAGTAGGTTTAGGGTCAGCTGATCCCACATCCTCATCATCCAAAGGTATCTCAGCCTCCTCCAACTCATGGAATAGATCAGAGTCCATATGAAACAAAAAATGATTGTTGTTAGCAGATAGTTGAAAATAACTATTATATATAGATATTTTTTAGTTATGATTATAACCAGCATTTAATTGTGTCAATGTTCATCTTCATCCTCTTCTACATAGCTGTCAATGTCAATGTCTTCATCTTCCACCTCAGCATCATCAATATCCATATGAGTTTCTGTTTCAGCATCTCTTGTCATTTCAAATTCATTTGTAACATCATTAAAATATTTATCACCATCGATCCTTTATTGTGGGGTGTCATCGTCAATATTAATGTCTCTTTGTGAATCAGATGGATTTTGAGCCGTCTTATGAAAAATTTCAATTCCTTCCACTTCAACGGAACCACATTCAGTTTGAGTAAACTGATTTTCACGAGATTTCATTTTTATTATGCTCCACCTATCGCTCAAGTCTCTTGAAGTAGCACAATACATTGCATAATAAATTTGATGTGCCTGTTGAGCCAGTATAAATGGTTTATTTACTACAATAAGACTTTAATATTTAATATCGATGATTCCATGAGTCGGATGAACACACAAACCTCTCTCAGTATCCAACCACTGACATTTAAACATGGTCATGTAATTCTGTCCTAGATAACATAGCTCAATAATTTCATCCAAAATTCCATAAAAGTCAACTTCAGTTTCTCTGTGATGTGATCCTCTCAAGAAAACTCCATTGTTCATTGTTTTTTTTACTCCCCATATGCATGTGTATGAAATGGAAAACCATTCACCATATATTCATTATAAGATTTAACCATTTTGGATGGTGGATTACTCAATATACATAGTCGCTTATCAATATTATCAGTATATTGAGACACCTGAAAATTTGTAAAACAATTATCAATATAATAAATAATAAACTGAATTGATATTAAACCATCAATAATTTATGTTACCAGTTTTTGAAACCACTGAGAAATTTTTTTTTGTCTGCGTTCTTCAAGATCAGCTTCTGTAATTTGTGGAGGTTATTTCTTGATATGATTATCATATAACCTATAAATAAAATAAGTACAAATAATGTATCATAAATTATAGAATAAGTGATAGAAGCACTCACAGGAAAAATGATGTCATTTCATCACAATTGAGTGGAATGTATGTATGAGCTCTGTGATGTTCATCATCTGAAAGCCATCATTCATAAACTCCACCGAAACCAAGATTTTTCTGATTAAAAACTATTAATTGATTTTTCATTTCTTCATTAAAATTCCCCTCGTTTTGCCCCATGCGATTCTATTTTGAGGGATATTGAGATTCAAAATAATGAGAGCAGAAAAAACCAATTTCCACTTGCAAATAAGCTTCAGCAATTCAGCCTACAACTGATGTTTTGTTACGTATTTTTTTCTTCAATATCTGCATGGATATCTCGAATGGTTACATCAATCGAAACAGTACTGGACCTCCACATTTAGCTTCATATGGAAAATGTAATATCAGATGTTCCATTGAGTCAAAGAAAGCCCGTATAAAGATTTTTTCCAGTTTACATAAAATTACAGCAACATCTTCTGCCAGTTTTCTTAGCACATTATAGTATATTTTCGCTGCACAAATGTCTCGAATAAAATACGATATGTCTGTTATTGAATCCCAAATAATAGAATTCAACAAACTTCTGGATCCAATCGGCATTAGTCTTTCCATTATAACATGACAGTCATGACTTTTTAATCAAGTATTATAATCATTCTTAACATATCTACCCAAATTGGAAGCATAGCCATCTGGATGTCTCCAATTTTCCATCCGCTGAAAAAAATAATAAGTGACTCTCTTTGGATAGTGTATAAGATGCTTTTGGCTTCATTAACCTCTATGATCTGACATTTTCAAATAATTCAAGTTCTGGCCGCCTGCAAATTTTGGCAAGATCTAATCATGCCTTTACATTATATTTGGTATTACCTGGTGTATCCAAAACTGTATTAAATAAATTATCAAAACAATTCTTCTCAGTATGCATAACATCCAACAGCTGGTAGACCAACAAATCATACAAATATGAAAGATCCCAAAAAATGCTCCGTTTTATCGAATTATGTTTTTTCCCAAAGCCATGATTTTTTTGTTGGTTTACTATTGGTCCAAATGTGATGGGGGTAATGAAAATACAACTGATTTTAACTCTGTACATGAGATCATCTTTGGAGGTTCATCCCTTTCAATTGTAACTTTTCTAAAATGAGATTTGTTCCTCTGAAAAGGATGATCGGTTGGAAGAAATCTACAGTGACAATCAAAATAGCATGGTTTTTTTCCATTGACCAGCATAAAGGCATTGTTTTCTTTCATACAGTAAGGACATGATTTCAGACCATGTTTACTCCAACCAGATAACATGCCATATGCCAGAAAGTCACTAATCATCCACATCAATGCAGCTTTTAATATGAATTTTTTTTTTGCAGAAACATCAAATGTATTAACACCATCACCCCACAATGCATTTAACTCATCAATCAATGGTTTCAAATAAACATCTATATTATTTTTCGGATGTCCTGGGATAAATAGAGACAAAAATATATAAGTCTCCTTCATCAACATCCATGGAGGAAAATTGTATGGAGTTATAAAGACATGGAAACATGAATATTGACTACCATAAGAACCAAACGGACAAAAACAGTCAGTTTAAAGAACCAATCACACATTTCGGGCTTCTATAGCAAAAGACAGATGCATACGGTAAAAATGTTTCCATGAATCACCATCAGATAGATGATTCAAGATCTTATAAGTTGAAATATTTGTTTTGTGCCATGCCATCATTGATGTTGTGTTCTGAGACATAAATAAACGTTGTAACCTGGGTGTAAGGGGGAAATATCTCAACTGTTTTACTGGAATAAATCTAGACTTCCCTGGTTGAGTTTCTTTATACCTTGACCGTCCACATGTGGGGAAAATATCCAATGACTCATTTTCACCAGAATATATGATGCAATCATTTGGACATGGATGAATCTTCTGATAACTAAGGCCCAAATTAAGAATCAGACTCTTGCTCTCATAGTAATTTGTAGGAAACACATTTCCTTCAGGTAATAGTGTTTTAACCAAAGAAAATATCTGATCAAAACAGTTGTTTCACATTGCATTATCTGATTTAATTGCCCTCAATTTTGCAACCGCTTCTAATTTACTTATCTTGCACCCAGGATATAATGCATCCTCAGCAGACCTCAACAACTCATAAAATTCTAATGGTGCCAACTCAGGAGTTAAATCAATATCATCGTGAGTTTTAGTTTGTTGCATAGATGGACCTCCAACATCATGTACTAAATTTTGAAATCGTGATGGATCTGGAATCAAGTTATTAAGATATTCTCTAGAACTGCGTTCACCGTGTTGATACTAAAAAACATCATTTGTTTGAAAACTAAACCGCAAGAGATGTCCCCCAAACTTTTCAAATGTTTTAAACGTTCATAGAGCACATTTTTTACAAGAAATATCAATTGTGAGTTCTAAAACATATTCTGGTTTTAATGATGAAAATGCTAAGAAAGCTTCAACAACCTCAATATATAAAGGATTTAAACTAGAACCATTGGGATTTCTGCGCTGATTTATCCAAGCTCGATCATCTATTAATGACTGATGTCGACTTCCTTGATCCATATTTTCCTATATAAAATATAAAATCATCACTGTTTTTGAATAGTTTGAAATTATAAAAACACTATCTGAAAAATAAGATAAATAATTACAACTATTTACTAATTATCATTAATTAAGGATGAAACAATTTCCAGTGGATTGATGGATACTCTTTTGTCCGACAGCTCATTTAATTACATCTTTCTCAGACTTATTATTGCTAATTATTGCTAATTATTCCTATTTATTCCTAATTATTGCTAATTATTACAAATTATTACAATTTATTACTAATTGTTACTAATTATTACAGTTTATTACTAATTATTACAATTTATTACTTATTATAACTATTTATTACTAATTTCTCAATACTAAGATATGCTTAGAAAAATGAAAAATGGATGAATAATGAGAGGAAATTTGTTAATCATCTTTGTAGAGATGATTACAAATTTTCCCTTTATTATCCAAGCAGATTTTGTTTACTAATTATTAGTAATAAAAAAATTGTATTATCAATATTTAAAAAAAATCTTAATATTATTAAAATAATAAATTTTCTATAAAATATTAAAATTATCAATATTCACAACAGACTTTGTTCTATTCTTAACAAGTTCAAATCTCAAAGGGATGTTAATTGTGAAATCATGCGCAATAAAAAGTTTGTATCAGTCATGTCAAAATTAAACTCTATAATTGTACTTGCATGGTTGATCACCTTGCAAGTAGTGTTGAAACAAGAAGAACAATGTAATGATGCTCTCATCTCTAAGAATCATCTCACAAGACACTTTATATTGATCATTCTTCCTTAAAAATTTGAGGAGATATCATTATTTTTCCTTTAAATTTTCAAGGAAGAATGGTCTATGTAAAGGTTCATGTGAGATAATTCTTATAGATAAGAAGGAAATGACTTGGTTTGTCCATTTGCAACATTACTTGTGAGGTGATCAACCATGAAAGGACAATTATAGAGTTTACATTGGACATGGCTGACAAAAACTTTTTATTGTGCATGACCTGAAAATTGGCGACCCTTTAAGATTTGAACATGTTAAGAATAGAGTAGAGCCTGTTGCGAATATTGATAATTTTAATATTTATAAATTTTTTGTTATTTTAATAACATTAATACTGTTTTTTCGTAAATATTGATAATATATTTTTTTGCTACTTATTGCTAATTATTGACCATTATTGCTCATTATTGCTAATTATTGAAAATTATTGCTAATTATTGCTAATTATTTCTAATTATTCCTAATTATTTCGAATTATTCCTAATTATTCCTAATTATTACTAATTATTCCTAATTATTACTAATTATTACTAATTATTACTTTTTATTACTAATTATTACAAATTATTACTAATTATTACTAGTTATTACTAATTATTACTAATTATTCCTAATTATTCCGAATTACTCCGAATTATTCCTAATTATTCCTAATTATTCATAATTATTCCTATTTATTCCTATTTATTCTTATTTATTCCTAATTATTCCTAATTATTCCTACTTATTCCTAATTATTCCTAATTATTCCTAATTATTCCAAATTATTCCAAATTATTCCAAATTATTCCAAATAATTCCTAATTATTACTAATTATTATAATTATTACTAATTATTACTAAGAATTACTAATTATTACTAAGTATTATTCATTATTACTAATTATTACTAATTATTCCTAGTTATTACTAATTATTCCTAATTATTACTAATAATTCATAATTATTACTAATTATTCCTAATTATTCCTAATTATTACGAATTATTCCTAATAATTACTAATTATTCCTAATTATTCCTAATTATTACTAATTATTCCTAATTATTACTAATCATTCCTAATTATTACTAATTATTCCTAATTATTACTAATTATTCCTAATTATTACTAATTATACCTAATTACTAATTATTCCTAATTATTACTAATTATACCTAATTACTAATTATACCTAATTACTAATTATACCTAATTATTAATTATACCTAATTACTCATTATACCTAATTACTAATTATACCTAATTACTAATTATACCTAATTACTAATTATACCTAATTACTACTACCTAATTGGTACTAATTATCCCTAATTATA
The DNA here is from genome assembly GCA_963277665.1 of Viscum album. Taxonomy (NCBI): domain Eukaryota; kingdom Viridiplantae; phylum Streptophyta; class Magnoliopsida; order Santalales; family Viscaceae; genus Viscum; species Viscum album. The sequence continues at coordinate 1,223,807,563 of OY728151.1, forward strand.
CCTAATTATTACTAATTATACCTAATTATGACTAATTATTACTAATTATTACTAATTATTACTAATTATTACTAATTATTACTAATTATTAATAATTATTACTAATTATTCTAAATTATGAATAATTATAATTATTACAAATTATTACTAATTATTACAAATTATTCCTAATTATTCCTAATTATTCATAATTATTCCAAATTATATCTATTTCTTCCTAATTATATCTAATTATTGCTAATCATTACTAATTATTAATAATTATTCCTAATTATTACTAATTATTCCTAATTATTACTAATTATCCTAATTATTGCTAATTATACGTCATTATTACTAATTATTCTTAATTAGTACTAATTATTTCGAAATAATACTATTTATTCCTAATTATTCTTTTTTATTCCTAATTATTACTAATTATTCTTAATTAATACTATTTATTCCTAATTATTACTAATTATACCAAATTATTACTAATTATACCTAATTATTACCATTTATTCCTAATTATTACTAATTGTGCCTAATTATTTCTAATTATTCCTAATTAATACTAATTATTCCTAATTAATACTAATTATAACTTATTATTAATATTTATACCTAATTATTACTAATTATTCCTAATTAATAATAATTATTCCTAATTAATAATATTTATTCCTAATTAATACTATTTTTTCCTAATTAATACAATTTATTCTTAATTAATACTATTTGTTCCTAATTATACCTATTTATTCCTAATTATATCTATTTTTCCGAATTATATCTAATTAATATTAACTACAACTAATTATATATAATTATAACTAACAATATAAAATTCTTAGTAAAACTAAATATAAATATAAATAAATTAAATTCTAATTAAATTCGAACTAATAATCCACAATTAAAATTAACATAAAAAACAAAATAAACATAAAAAAATAAAATATAAATATCTTAAACATTGATATTCTGAAGATATTGACGCCCTCCGATGGATCTTGTATAAAAAACATCAACTAAAAAAAATTCTCTTTAAAACTGAAGAATGAAAAGAGAGAGAAATCAAGATCTGAATGATTTTTGAAAAAAACGGATGGGGGTATATATAGGTTAAATTAGTTGCGACGGGATTATTAGCGAAAGACTTCCCGTCTCAAATGGTCGTATTTGTGATGAGCCCCGTCGGAATTACCCTTGCTCGCATTAATTACAGTCAGCGGTTAAAAGGTTATTTGCGACAAGACATGTCGCAAATACTACATACTGATAGTCTTTTTGCGACGGGACGATATCCCGTCACAAAAGGGTATTGATCACCGCCGGGTATTTGCGACAGGTCTCGTCACAAATACATCTGCATGGTTTGGTGCACAAGCCGCGCCAAACTATTTGCAACGGGAGGCGAAATCCCATCTCAAATACTTTGTTATTTACAACGGGCAACTTTCCCCATCGCAAATAGTTTCTTGGACGGGTTATTTGTGATGAGAAGAGATCCCGTCGCAAATAATCCATTGTAAATACTGATTTTTTCCGTAGTGTTTTCATTTGATGAGAAAATTTCCGTAAATATTCTCTCTATTTAAAAAATTGATTACATCAACTTACACAATCACAATGAGTGATTTTGTATCATATCATTTGATATAGAAATTTTCTATCTAACTTTAATTCATAGAGTTATACTAGACAATATAATGTATAATTTAAAATACCATGATTTGGGTTCTTTTTAACCCTATAAAGTTATTTATTTATCTTTCATACCCAATTACTATAACTTCCATGTATTAATTGTCCAAATTTTTCAATATAAACCAACTCCCCAGGTTCTTTGTTCAAGAATTATGACTTTACATCCAAGCTAAACACATTTTATTTTCATTGAGATCATATTTTAATAAAAACTAAAATAATTTCCTTCCTCTCGACTAGATAATAATCCTTACCAAATATAATACCCTCAATTTTAGAGTAACACTTGAAAACAAGGAGATATTTATTCTGTGATACATCTCCCTTATCAGTGAGTTTATTTTTGAAACACCATTTTATCATTTTCATGATATTATTTTTTGGACATGACACCAATTAATATGTGTTGTTATTTTCAATTAAATTTATTTCCTTTTTATAGAAGAACTCCTATCCTCATGCTGCTAAACTTATTTTTCATTATTCTATTCTACCCATGAAACCAATTAGTCCTAATATGAATTCAAATAACATTTTTTGTGTTTGAAATCCAACTTTTATATATCTAATTATTTTTTATGTTTCCATACATTTTATATGTATTAATTCCTTTGAATCCTCTCATTCTAAAATACTTTCATTATTAGACAATTGATAATTATCTTGAGTATTTTTAATCATTTTGTAAAAAGTGAATCTAAAACATATTTTTCAACCTTTTATACATATGATTATTTAGCCTCATCATAAATAGAGAATGACATTATTGATTTACCATTATCCTATATGAATTATAAATTATATCTATCAACATTCTCAATTTTATTCATTTTATAAAATCTGAATCTTCATCAACTTGGTGTATAGAGAAAATATTGTCCTTATTGAATCACTCAAAAAAGATTCGCAAATTTATATATTTTATCATTATATAATAGTGGATTTAAAACAACATAAAATTAAACTAGTTGAGATTCTTCTTGAACCACATATCATATGGTGTTTTGATCAAATTCTATCAAATTGGACATTGGATGAGAATGTAGACAACCATTATTATGGCTTTCCTATAAAGTATTTTTGAATTTCCATGATTTGATAACATGGTATTTCCTATATCCACCAATGTCACATTAATTCTATTAGATTATTTATTATTTTAAAATATTTATAAATCACTATATTCATGGCTCATTATAATACTCTACATATATTCTTGAAACTATTAAATGTTGTAATTGGATCCAATGTTAGACTAAAACCTTTTGATAGTATTACACATTTAATTTTATATATATTAATTATAATTTTAAAATTTATAAATATCCTATAATTTAAAATAAATTAAATAAGAACAATCATATAAGTAAGATCATCAAAAAAGTAATTAATTACTTATCTCAATTCATTAAATTCATTTTCATCAAGCCAAACACATATAAATAAATTTATTAATTAAAGTGACTTATTTGTGTTGATGTATACCAACATCTGGCCCTTTTTAACAGTATTTCCCTTATTATATTAACCAAATGTTCTCATTCCTTATCTTTTTATTTTTGTTATATATATGAAAACATTATATTTAAAAGGATTTTTATGTTATTTTAACAAAAATGGATATGTAATTTATTCCATTGATTATCTTAATCCTTTACACTCTTGAAAAAAAGAGTTTTGATCATTGAAAATCTAAAATAAGAATTCTCTTGTACATAATCCATTAAGAATGTTTTTTTCAACACATCATTCTTCAAATGATACATTCATCATTATGGAAATTACCAATTTTAAATTTTCAAGAAGTTTAGAAATGATTAGGATATTATATATCAACCTGTTTATGAAGATAAAATCACTTGGATTAAAATATATCCCTATAATTTCAGTGATTTGATAGATTTTTACATTTAAAGATATATTACATTCAAATTTGAAAAAAACTCCATCATATCAAAAAAAATCAATTCAAATAATTTTTATGGAACTTTTTTATATGAAACCACTATAAAATATCAATGGTTTTCTCTATTCAATGCTTTATAGGACACCTTAACCACTATTTAATTCCCTTTATCACCTATAACCATTATTAACCAAAATTATATATTTTTTATCATTCTTATATTATTCCAAATATTTATTAACGGAAATTATACAATTTTTCTAAAATTAAAACACTTCAATAAATATTTTTCTTTGTAATTTGATTTTCACTTTTATATGCATTTATAGAATTGTGATAAAAAATAATTTATGTTCAATTAATCATCATAAATTTACAAATCCTATTTGTAATCCCACTTTGATTCAAAAATATTTTTTCCTTTGGTACATTTGAAAGAAGTATCCTTTTTAGATGTAACCCTCATTTTCAATAATGGTCCCCTCATACTCTTATAATATATCAAAAAATTATGGAGATTTTTAATGGAAAACAATTCTATTCCTTAATAATCTAACGTAATTTTTTTCAAAAATATCCTGAATTATTCAAATAAATTTACTTATGATGTTGGAGTTTTCAATAATATCTAATAAACAATAGGTCAATATAAAATTTTTTTTATCCAATATAAAAAAATTCATCCATTAATTCATAATCATCAATATAAATATCTTCAAATTATAAATGAAATCTTTTTAAATCATGACTCACATAATTTCATATCTCATTAATAAATTTCCTGGTTATTTATTTATATTGAATTCATTTTTTAGATTTCACAAATATGATCAATTTCTTAATAAGGAGGGGAAATATTGGTGTATTTCATGGTCTCTTAATGACGAAATTATTCATATATTTGAATATAATGCTTTAACTTACTCCAAATATGTTTACACCTTTCTTGGTAATGTTAATAAGACCCATTAAAATAGATAAAAGATATTAAACCATCCAATCTTTCTATAAATGAATATATTTTCCATAAGACATGGGAACAGCCATGTTATTTGAGAATTTAGTACTCTCTATGAATATTTATTAATCATAAACTGTAAATAATATTAATAAAAAATATATCTTTGAAAAATACATGTTGTAATACCAAATAAATTGTCTAGGAAAGTACCTTGAGATTTACTATGGGTTTGTGTGTTTGGGGTGGGGGTTGGAGGATGAATTAGTGAAAAATTAAACAAATTTTATTAAAATAACTCTAATATTATTGTTTTGGTTAGAGTATTGGATCCTTAATCCCAATATAACACCATTATGACTGATAATGAGTTTGAAATAAATGACACTTAACACAATAAATTTTTAAAAGGTTCACACATTCTTTATATATTTTGGTTTCATTCATTATACTTATTAATTGAAACCCACATAACATGACCTTATCAAATTATCTTTAAGAAACAAATATTACGGAACAAAAATATGTTCTAGTACTCTTATATAATAATTTCAAATACTTGTTTCAACATGATTAATCAATAATTTATAATCCCCCTCAAGTTCCTCAAGGCATAAATGCTGTTTTCACCTTAATTATTTTCTTAAAACATAGCCAATACAATCTCAATATTCTCCCAATATGGATTGATGAACTTTTATAATTATTTATAACAAATGTCATTGAAACTTCCAATATTTTTTAAATTCATTAAAATTAATATAGTAATGCTACACATTATAATGAAATTCATAGTTGATTTTACGTCACAAAACTAAGTATAAAATTTATTAATTAATTCTTTATGATTATCAACATGACCCAAATAATACACACATATCTTGAAACTATTGTGATGTGAAAATATTTTCAATGAAATAACATTTATATCTTATTAATATTCTAAAAATTCAACAAATTCACCATGGAATTGAAAATGAAAATGTGACATAAAATGCTGATTAAAAATTTTTAGTAGGAAAATTGACATAATATAGCGCGTAGATAGAGAAATGATATTTTTTAATAATGTATAATATAATTTTTTTAATTCCTATTATATAATTAATATCATTGTACCCATTTCATCTCCCCAAAGACTAAAAAACCCATATCCACGTATTGCTACATGATTATTATGTCTTAATTATTCTATAAAAACTCGAGAAGTAAACATTAATATAAAAATGTAAATTTTGGGATGATTTTTGAATAGGTAACATTCCCTACCTACATTTAACACATTTTGGTACAATGGAAACGAATCATGAAAAGATTTTTTAAAACTTAAGAAATATTCATTTTTTCTGTTAGAAAAACTCTGATCAATATCTATCTCATCCATGATAATTTAAATAATAAATATTATATAAAAACATCAATCCAAATTAATATATCATATCAAGAAACAATTGATAATAAGATCCCAAATTTGAGAGTTATATAAACACCACACCAATAAATATAATAGTGTTTTTTAGAGATATTCAACCCCTGGTGTAAATTTCAATATTATATTGAATAATTACAAATTGGGATCTTCTAAACCCTATCAATTCATATCATGATATCTATTTAATATATATGTTATATTCACTAGTATAGTTATGGATACAGATGAAAGATGAGTAATGTGTGGAGGATTATCTTAATTAATTCTTTTAATGAATGTGTTGGGAGATAAAATTGAATATTCAAGATCTATGGATGTGATTATTAATTTATTTGAATAAATTATATAATATTAACTTTCTGATGTTGATTATGTTTTCAATGTTACATCCTTACATAACATAGCCTCTTGAACAATACATGAGAAAAGTTCCAATGTTAATAGGAATTTGGTAGATCATTTTGATCTCAAAAAATTATTAATAAATCTATAAGGATAAAGACAAAACATTTAGGGGATGGTTTTCCCTCATATAACACACCACATACTACTATTCTTTGTGCATTTTATCAAGGGGTATTAATAACATCCATATAGAAACACCAGTAATTTAAAAAATCAAATCATAATGAAAATTACATATTCAAAATTGTATGATTCACGAGATATAGTTTATTACATGAGATATTAATTTAAAATATTAGTTATGATTTTAAAATGTATAATAATACACAATAATACATAAATATGGACAAAATATAATATTTCACCCACAATTACAATAAAATATAAGATGTTGGGGGTGAATTATATTGTTCAATATTTTTTCTTTCCTGTGGATGTTTTTCTAAAATTATTAACAATAATTTGAAAATGTAAATATTCAATAACATGTTGTATTATATTATAAAAAATAATGTCAGGACAAGCTGGTTTTACATAGTTCACCACAAATTGATAGTCTAAGGAGAATACCATAATGCTGTTTTGAGGTACTAGGTATTAAAACTTTGCAATTTAAGTATTTAAATTATTTTAGAAATGTTGATTTCTGATCTAGGGGAACTCCCTCTACATTAATTCATATGAACCACTTTGGGACAAGGGTTACAAAGAAAATGAAGCATACAAGTTGCATACAATATATTTCTTTAATCAGGAACGAACCCCAAAATATAGGGGGTGTTATATTTATTCTTATTACTTATTCTTGACCAATTTATGAACCTCAAGAATTCATCTTTTTTGGTTCACAATCTACATTTTATTCTCTTCTCAAAGATATTTTTGTGGAAGTATCAATTTACTCATATCCCTTATTCGTCCTTTTAATTCAATGAATTTTTAATGAGAAATCATTTCATATTATAAATATTAAAAACTCCATAGTTATCCAAGTTGATTTATTTTATGAATTATATTTAATTGATTTTCTTTTTGATTAAATTTATTCCTTAAACAAATATAATATCATGAACCCATCCAAGAAGTAACATTTCTATAACTTTTTTTTCTTATTATCAATCTTGAATTATGATTAAAAAAATCTATATTGTAACTCATGTAGTGTATAGACATGTGTCACTACATGGTTTTGGATCCAAAAAATTTATACAATATCTACATTTTAAATCACCAATAATCTCATGAATTATTTATCCTTTAATTTCCACTTGATTCACTCCATGAACAATTAACTAATTTTTTAATCATATTTTATGTTTAATAAAATAATTTTAATATTCTCTATATTATTATCCACTAAAAAAGATAATGATAATGAAACATTTATATTTACACTTATTTTGTCACATGAAAACCAATTTTTAAAAGGTAATGATCCAAAAAAAGTTCACTAAAAACCTTTTGTATTTATCCTTCAATGTTGTGAAGCCAACTATCAACATTATGAAGTTTACTGATCAATGTTACAAAGTCGAGTTTTAAATTTTGAAAATTCATATTTATGATTTTGAGAAACCTTACAATTTTTAAGCACTTTGTCCACAAAATAACCTTATATAGTTTTTCATTTTCCTAAAATTTACCATATGATCATAACATGTCTTCTTGAAGCCCTTTAAAAAACATAGAATCCTTAAAAACCTATAATCTAACGTATTTCTTTCAATACACATGATAGATAAAAATCCAATTAATATGACACCCAAATAACATTATTTAAAAACTACTATAATTTTAGACATGGTTTGAATATTCTCCCCCTTAATATTTTTTTTATCAATTTTTAATATTTTCCAAGTTTAATCTCTTTATGATCCACCAAAAGATATACACACTTTTTCTAAACACCATTGTAAGAAATAGTATGAATACTTCCTTTCCTCCCTTCATTATATGTGCCTTTACACTTTCTCCTCATGTTATTCTATACTCCCCTTTTATGATATTATTCAAAGGTGAAGCCTTCTTTACATTAGAATATTACATATCCCTTATTGTATCACTATGATAGCTATGAAATGTATCATAAATACAATTATGACCCATAATTTTTATATATAAATATTAAAACTTATTATATGAATATTCAATTCCTAACATTATGATCAATTCCAGAATTTTGTAGGTTTAATGTATTTGGAATCTCATATATACAAACAAGTTGTTCATAATAGATCTAAAATATCTCCCACTAAGCTATTCATATCTAGCACACATCTTAGAAATATCACTATGAAAAATTTTTCTATAATATGAGAAAATAAAACATAAGAAATGGTGATTTGAGATTCTCAATATGGCTAATCAAGAGAAATATCAATGATCACTTAATAAGTACATGTGAATAAGGACAATAACAAGATCTAAATATTTGAAAACCACATCAAAGATATCATTGATCATAATATTGCATCACAACATAAATCATGGAAATTCATAAGACATGAATCATAATGGAATCATAGAACATGATCCCTACAAATATAGAATTGGAATAATAAATAGGCTTTGGCATATAGTGAAGTAATTCTAATCTTTTACTTGGTCAAGTATAATATCCAAGAATATCATAGTGGATTGGTTTCACTCCACATTCCATCATATAATTGTTAATGGCTTACTCTGATGTCTAGTATATTGGAACGAGTTTCTTACTGAACTCAGTTCACTCCACATTCCATTCCTTATTATCTCATAAGTTATCAATATTTATGAAATTGGTTATAGGACTATATAATTCTAGACCCATTTGTTACATATTATAAATAATTTTTATGTGTTCCACATGATCCTAAAATGAGAATCATAACAGAACCCATCTAAATGAAATGGATTTCACAAAAACATCATCATTTAGTAATATAATAACCCATATACATGAAATGAGTTTCACATCATAGGACATCCCATGTAAAGCATATAGTTTTCACAAACATTTCATCATTTCATCATAGAATAATCCATTAAAAATAAACAAGCTTAAAATAACTCCCATCATCATAATCATAAACCATATAGATAAATAAAAAAATGGAATCCATGGATCATATTCCCCAGTAAAGCATGGGTAACATTAATCGATGTTATCTTATATTCAAAATATATTAAAATATAGTTTCAAATATTTCACGAGGAAAATACACTTTTAAATTTGGAATATATTAATTTAAATATAATAATATAAAAATATCATTGAAAATATTTTCTATTAAAGGAATCTTGTAAAATATTAATGTATGTTTCATATCCTTGAGTGTTCATGATAGAGGGAAAAAAAATTTTGTGTATATTAAAACAATGATTATTTTCCCATTTTTGGTAGAAAGTAAAAATTCCATAACTCATAAAATTACAATAAGACTTATTTTAAACCATTTTTAATAATTAAAAAAATGAGTGAAAATAAATTTAAACAAACATTATATATTTTTAAAAATAATATTGAAAACATTTTTAGAAAATATGGACATGTATGAAAAGATATTTTCAACCGAAGACCAAAATAATGTCATATTTCCTTAGAATACTATTTTTCTATCTTTAATACTTAATGACTCTTAAATGAAAAGAAAACATGTAATATCAATAAAAACATAGGATAAGAAAATTCATTAGTATATTGATAGTTATATCATAAAATTTCAACATTGTAATCTAAACAGTATGTAACCCTAACAAACAATGAAATTATGAAATAAATAACTTTCCAAATTTGAATGAAAAGCCCCATGAAATAATAAATTAAAAATGAAATATTAAATATAATTAAAATAAAAAGATTCATGATATATAATATCAATAAGTAATTATATACACTACATAAACATAAATAAGTGCATAAAATAAAATATGACGTAACAAAACTATATTGTGATGGAGAACCCTCATCACTTTGATAATATCAGAATAAAAAACTAAAGAATGAAAGAAAAATATATGTATTTTTTAATCACTATAATTTTCATGAAAATAATCATAAAATATATTCATGGTAATTATATACACTACATAAAAAACAAGTTGTGAATAAGTCTTGTGACTCATAGAAATATATGATAGAAAAAAATACATTACCTCATGTTTGATTATCTTCAAATGCACTCTAACCACAAGAAAATAAATTTAAATTTATTATTATTATATAAAATAATAGTTGAAAATTTTATAATCTCATATATGATCCACATTTTAATCTTAAAACATATTTATTAATAATTCCTTATTAAAGTCATCATTTCCATTTGTTAATTGTTTTGTTTTTATGATAATTTCATTTCGATAGTTCTTAAGCCTATACATTGTTCATGGTTTAATAATATAATAAAATTTAACTATTATATATATATAATTTATATTTTTTTTAAATGTATATATTTATATTCATCCACTAAAGGTAGAGAGATAAAATAAATTACACATTATAGGGAGATAGTTGGCTATAAGTATGCAAGATTTTTTTTTTCACTTTTTTATGGTTCAAATAAAACAAAGAAAAATAATAATTTACCTTTATATAAATAAATATTATATGATATATATGATATAAATTAATTAAATCTATCATTATTATGATCCATGTAAAGTTTAATCGAAATATGAATCACATAGCAATAAACATTATAATTTTCTATTAGATTTGAAGGTAAGAGTGTATATATTATATTTTTTATATAGAATCATAATTCTGTCATAAATATAGTAATTAAAAAATTAAACACTAATAATAACCATACATTAATGTGATTTATGGAAAATGTATTTTATTATGATGTCAAGGGGGTAGTCCACACACACATGAGCGATACTTTCAATTCCCATTTCATGTAATATTTGGTGGATATCGATGGTTCCATAATCATAATTAAATTTCAATATATTTATTGCAATGAAATTATTATTTTATTAATACCATATATTATGAATAGGTAGAAGAGAAATAAATTGAATGAGTTTGGGTAAGATGATTACCTCTTCTTTGATCGGCCTCTTTAAGATCCTTTCTTAAAGTCCCTTGAAATTATATTTTAAGGATAAAATAACCAATAATTAAATGATAGAAATTTTTAAAAGATAATTGGATAGGGTTCTTTCAATATTTATGGTTAAATTGACGTGATAAAGAGATGAGAAGGGGTTCCTTTTAAAAAGTGTGTAGGTGGGAACTCATGGAATTACTTAAAGTATTAATTTAATGTAAATTTATTTTCAGTTTCACATGGATAAAAATTGATATATTTCATAGATATCATTATTATGATTAAAATATTCCTCATAAAATAAATTTTGGACTATTTTAGACAATGTTCTCACCATTATCTCTTTGTTTTAACCCCATGTCACCCCATTTGTCAATTACCATAATATCAACAATTTTTTAACTATTAAGGGTTATGAATGTCACCATAAATAGAAATGTTTCCCATAAATAAACCATTAATTATTTTTTAAACCATATCTAATAAACATGGCATAGTATATGATTTTTATTATTTTTAATGTATTTTATAAAATTTATTTTATAATAAAATATCCTTAATGCCATTTTTGACCAATTCATTCACTTTAAAATTAATTTCATTATGGGTGATATCGATTTTGAATATAATCCTTCCAAACAAACATAAAATGTTATATTTTTCTTCAAAATTTAGGGAAAAAATCACCGATATTTTATTTCTTTAAATTTCTTTAATATAATTTGTAATAATTTTCTAATAATTGAATAAATATCATGTCAGCATTTCATAATCGTTTAAGGTAATTATTAAATCCCTAAAAATTTTAAATAAAATTCTATGATAAAAAATTTATTTATATTTCAAAGAAATATTTTTAAAATAAAATTTACTTGTTTTATCATTTTTTAAAACATTATTGATATTAAAGTCAGTACAATGACATTTTGTATTTATTGTTTTCATAAAATAATATAATTTTCATAATCAAAGAAAAATGACATCAGGTATACATAGTTTCAAATAATTTATGAGTATGGCTAAAATATACTCATCCAAATAGAATTAAATAAATTTTTAGATAAATTTTAAAGCCTTATCCTAATGTTTTAATGTTTTTTTACATGTTTTACCCTTACCGTAGAGAAAAATGTTTACCATGGTCGCTATTTGTAATTACAAAAAATAAAAGATAAAAAATTTAAAAAATTTATCATCCAAATTCAAAATATGGAATCCAATTTTAAAGATTCATTTCACAGATGTGACATAATTTAGTTTAAAACAAAAACCTCAAGTCGATGCAAAAGCTGTTTTCTATGAAAATGAAATCTAATGTATAATTTTTTTTACCAGAATACACCAAAAAATTTAATTAAAATCACTCTATATAAATTATTAATATTATAAGTGAATAAATTATAATTAAAAAAAATTAAAAAAAATTAAACGTTGTAAATTTGATAAATGAAAAGGATGTTTTCCATAAAAACATTATTTTTCACCATTCATAAAACAATAAATTTTTTCATAAAATTATCAAAAATTCACACCAAGATAATGTTGATAATATGATTTCAAAATTGATTATAAAATTTTAAAATAAAATTTATAAAATTATTATAAATTAAATATATTTTCGATGCAAAAAAATACAATAAAAACCATTTTGCATGAAAATAAATTTTTAAAACATAAAATAAACGCACCAAAAATCATTACCTATTTCATAATAATTATTCAAAAAAATAATTGTGTAAGAATACTATTATTATATTTCATAATTTTTTTTCTCAAATTTTTACCTCCCAATCAAAATGATATGATGCATTTAAATAATATTATTTTTAAAAAACATTAGAATTCACTTAAAACATGGTTTTGAATGTTAATTAATCTATCAAGATTATGATGCTTTAAACAAAAAAATTTCTAGCTTTAAAATGAAATTATATAAGACTACATGATCCTAGGATTTTGAAGGATACAATACAATATAGTAAAGGGAACAATATTGTTTATAAAAATTATAAAACAAATCATATTCCATATATTATTCCACCATGGAAAATTCTCCCCATTTCTTATTAACCTAAAAAGAATATAACAAAATAAGAAGAAATAAAAAAATGATATAAACAGGGTACAAGGTCAATTCTAAAGATCATAAATTTGAGTGAGGTTTCTGAACACCAAGATTTAGTCGATTCCATTAAAATTTCCTAGTGGATAATGAATTTCTAAATATATCCACTAATTATTTACGTGTACATACATGTTCTAGTTTTATGAATCCTTGATCTTTATCAGCTTAAATAGAATGACAGTAAATCTTGATAAGTTTTATTTTTTAATACTATGACATATTTTTCTCCATCTTTGTCACACTTTTGATGTCACAATGTAATACCATAGGCAGCTTCATATCGTCTCCAAGTTTCTCCAGCTACTATTTATTCAATCCAATTGTGCGTATACCTTTTTTTACAAAATATAATCTTCTTATGTTTTATTAAAATGTAATTTCATTTTTCTTTTTGAGCCATCAAATAAAGTTTCTCTAAAATAAAAAATTTATTACAATTTTGGATTTTATATCTCTGATATATATATATCCCAATTTTTATCCGAGTAGGAATATAAATTATTTTCATTTCATGAGAAATATACCCAACCATAATCATGTTTTCTAAATGTACCTCTTGGTAGGATATAAAACTAATATATAGCCCCCCATTGGGGTAACATTTTTGGTGGGATTCCAAAACTTATATACAAAATACATCCAATATTAAAAATATAATATATAATAATCTTCCAATAATTATTCAATAATGTTTTGTATAGATGTTTTTTAATTATTTGTAATTTAAATATTCAATCCAATAATAACTACTATTGAAACTAGTATATTATCATTTATCTTAATCATATCCAATAACTACTATATAAAATCAGATTTAGAAATATATGCATAACTTCTTTTATTGGAAACTTATCACTTGAGGAAAAATGTGAGTTCATTGATCATTGATTTTTCAAACCTCATTATTATAAAAAATAAAAATTACTATACAAAATTATACTTTCTTCTTCTAAAAATGATGTAATAAACTAATATGATCACAATAAAATATTATTCATTGGCCTATTTCACATAAATTATTATAATTAAATTAACCTCTTATAAATTATATTCTCTTCAAGAATGTATCCTAGTGAAAATACCAGCCCATCTGATCCTATTTCAAACCATATAAGAATTTTTTTCAACTTTTATTCCATTGATTCATTCCTCCTAATTATAAAAGACACAAGTTGTTCAATTTATAATGGTTCTTTTAGAATCCCATTTAAAAATTATATCATGTCATATATTTGATATATTCATTATTTTTTATAGAGAAACATAATAATGAAGAGTAAAATTGACTCAAAAAATACATAGAGAAATTTTTTTCTAAATAATATCTTTCCACTCGTGAATACCCACAATAGACAAATATATTTTTATTTTTGGTCACCTGTACTTGATAATAAAATTTATTTCATAATACTTATTCTATTATTATGATATTATTATCTTCTAACCAATCCAAGTGTTCCAAGACCTAATATTTGTTAATTTAATCTAACTCCTAATTCAAGGACTTCAACCATAACCCATATTTCACTAGTTATTGGAATGAGTTTAGTTATTTTTGAAGAAATACATTAATTTTCTATATAGTTATCATCCTCTATGTTTATATAGGTTCATTTTTATATCTACTGAGGTTTAACTCATTGAATACAGTACATATTCTTGTCTTTAGAGTCACCAGTTGAACCCTTAAAATAGACTCTTCATCCACTGATTCAGTCTTAGAATATATGTCGTATAATGTGTTCTAATAAATAATTATAGAATAATTTTCATCTCTATCATTGATAACAGTAGGATTTATGTAACGCCCCGACCCTAATTACCTAGAGTCGGTGCATTATTACATAACATTGGCATGATCATGAGAAAGATCAAGTCTCGAAAGACCGATTAGTTTAGTAGCCTTGGAATAACTAGATACATCCATAAATTTTTACATTACATCATAAAAAAAACATCTTGTCTTCATATCCCCTCATACTATCCCTGCAGGTCATTCATAAATTACTTCATAATCCTGGGAAAAATAAAACATTGAAAGGGGTGAGCTCGGATGCTCAGTAAGGATAACATTATAGCAGAAGCTTTCATAAATAAGCATAAACACTTAAGGCAATTTATAACTAAAACAAAAGCCTTTTAAAATTGAACTTCAACATAGTATGGCAAAAGTAAAATGAAATAATGCCATTTACTTACTCACATGGATATTCTACTAGTCGAATGATCACATGCAATATCAATAACCACTTTCATAATGATGGAATGCATAATGCCAGACTATCATAACCATTTTTCCAAGGCCTTGTGCCAAGACACTAGTTTGTTTCATGAGACCTACCGATGCATCGAGGAGCTATAGCGGGCTCCACCCGTCACTTATTAAGTCCAATGCATTCCCATATGAAAAGGTTTAAACATAACGTAAACATTCGTATTAAACTAGCATACGAAATGTCAATACTTTCACCACAAACCATGAATGGTATAAAAATAGCACATCCACAGTCAAACATAATTCATTCGATACAATATGGAAGATTGTATTGTATCACATTAACCTCAATCAATAATAATGAAGGATGTTGACATAGATGAAAATAATCATCAAAACTATTTGAGAGAAATATCCCCCTTTTCTTGAAAACATTTAAAAGTCACACTATTTGTCAAGAAGCCATTTAAAAGTATATTTTTGAATCAAAGTGTCCCATACCACTTTGAAACTTTTAAAAAGAGTTTTAATTTTAAAACTTTAATGTCCATATAAATAAATCCTTAAAACCATTTTTAAAATATGGACATTAATGAGCATGATTTAGAAGAATAATTCTTTAAAACATTTTAAAATGGTATTTTGGTTAGAGTTTCTAACCAAAAGAGAGACACTTGAATACAAATAATTGAGGTAATCAAAACATTGTAATATCATGAGAATAAAGGAATTCATGATATACTATGTCAAAGTACATTATATACACCACATAAAAGTGATTTGGTGTATATCATCAAAGAAGTCTCAATAGAATGTAAATTGAGATGAAATCTCTCATAAAGTTTGTATCCTTAGGTTAAGGATAAATCAACGACATAATTATGTGTGACAAATATAAATACACTAAATATGATTTGATATTCAGTGTAAATCAATCAAAGGATATTCACACATATTCTTGTAAAAACAATACCAACGAATTGGATGTTTAACTCAACAAATGGAGAATGAGTTAAAATTACTCTTATCAAATTCATATCAATGAATTGAGAATTATCAATGGAGTGATTATGTGTATAAAACTTATATCCATAGGAAGGGAGTGGAAATTATGACATAATCAAATGAATAGTGATTCCACACATAATCTTGGGGTAATATAATCAATGAAATATGTGTAAAGCCAAATGAGTGGAAATTGAAATCTCAAATTCCCTTATCGATTAGGTAACTTACGAAACATACACCCATGAAAGAAGTATCAGACCATGATGATGTAAATACCCATAAATTAAAGTATATTACACAATGAATACGATCATGGGCAGTACACATACACCACATGCAATAATTAAGTGGTGATCAATGGAATTCTCACAGAATTAAAAGTGAGATAAGAAAACCCTTACTTTGTACTTTTTCCTTGGTCGATGGTAGGTTTACCTCCTGTATAATGGTGAAATAATTGTTATTGAATAATACAAGAATCATTTACTTTAATATGATATCATATATGATATTTTAACATTGATTTGTTAATAATATCTTAGTATTAACGCCGTTTCGGGTGTTAACTTACTCATTTTCATTTATATGTTTTGTTACATAAGTCATGTTTGTTGTATCTTATTCATATCCAGAATGATATCAAGTCCTTAAACATCATTTTTAAATCATTAAATGATAATTATACTTGAATGGATACGATGGATAATGAATCTCATCGTGTTCGTGAAGACGGTAGTCCGTACGTACGCACGAACGCTACTTCCATTTAATTTTTTATTTTAAAAGAATCGAATCCAAATGATACATAGGTATATTACTATTCCAGTATAATATAATATTTTATATATGTTACTTAAGTTCATTAACACCATCCTTTATACGTTCCATGTGTGGTATGAACGAGTCATATCATTTTAAGGGGGCGGTAGTCCGCACTTCCTCAAATGAAATTATCGTATGTATATACGACATGAAACGAATAATGGTATGAAATAAAATGGAATTACAGAAGCTTATATATAAAATATATATCATTAATATAATATTTAATTACAGTGCCATCATAATGGCCACCATGAGAGGCGGTAAGATGTTTTTGAACAATCATCGTTTCGTGAGGCGTTAGTTTGTCATCCACAGAAACATTATGTTCATCATCCATTAGATGGAGTTGTGTGTATGTGTAGTTTGAATACATTTTATAAAAACATCCTAGTATATTGAGGATACTGGTGTTGTTACAAAAGAAGGGAAATAAAAAGATTTTGGGGGTTGAAGAAGCAAAATAAATGAAAATAATTTAAGAGAAATCGTTACCTTTAATTTAGGTAACTCACTTTGGTTGGAACCAAAGGACTTGTTGAAATGCTTTCTGCCTAAGGGGAAGCTTCAAGGAGGAGGAGAGGGATGTGGGGAGATTAGTTGGGCAGAGTTTGGACGAGCCAAGTGGCTTGAGAGGTGTGAGGAAATGAGAAGGAGGAGTGCCCTTTTATAAGAGGGGTGAGGGGCACCTTTGGAAAAGCTAGAAATATTAATTTATAATAAATTCATATTCGGTTTCCAATGGCTCCAAAGTTGATTATTCAAAGGATAAGGTGGGGATAGGTCGAAAACCACTCAACCAATAGAATTTAGACAGGTTTGGGTACTTATATTAACCTTATCTTTAAGTATTAACTCTAAGTTAATTAGTTTCACTTTTACAATGTCTCTTTGTATTTTTATATAATATGGTTAATAAACTTACTATATACATCCAAGCGACCCACAAGTGGTCCATTAATGATGAACCTATCCTGATATAAGTCTTTTGGCCGAACCTTATATTTTTAGGAATTTAATATCAATTAATAATATAATATTTGTTTTAAGAACTCTTTTATGTCAATTTTGACACTATTCAATAGTTGATTTTTGTGAAACTCATAACAGATTGATTACTTCGAACAAAGTCAATTAAATCAATCCTAATATATCATATTATCCTAGAAAATTAGTTTAATTCATTAAAAGTTTCATATTATATTTTTTGGGTATTTATAATATCAATTATTTTAATTTTTCACTATTATAGTAATTACTGCATCATCATTGTGTCATAAATAAAATAAATTATTTAATGTCTAAAAATTATAAATAAAATATCATCATGTAGGAAATATTTTTATCTTTCTAATGAATATTTATAATCGAAAATCCAACATGTATAACCCTATGTAAAAATTGTTCTTCTAAAAGATGTAAGCTTATTCCATTTTTATTTTTATTTTAACTTTATTAATATAATGTGTCCCTACCACATACAAGTGGCTCCAAGGGGTCCCCAAATTGACCCAAGGATGCCCATGGTCGGGTATGTGTCCACCAATAAGGTTAGGACACGTTTTAGGGTAATTTTGTATTATTATAATATTATTTTTTAACCCTTATTTACCGGATTTACCCTTTAACCATGGTAAATAAAATATTTACCACAGTAACTATTCAAAATGTCTAAAAATAAAAGTTACCTATTTACACAATTTGAACATCCTGATTCCAAATATGGAATCCATTTTCCTAAATTCAAAACACAAAAGTGGCAGAAATTAATTTAAAATTAATTCCCGCTGTCAAAACAAAAAGCGTGTTTTTAAGAGATAATAACTATCAAAAGATTGACACTTGTTTATGTTCGGTTTAATTGTAAAATTATGTCCAATGACCAACATTATATTAAATGGTAAAAATATATTCTAAATATACTTTAAAACCACTCAAATTCACAATTTATCACTATTAATTATTTTGATTAAAAAAGTTGTTTTTAATTAAAATTTAGTAATTTTCACTATTCATCAAAATATGAAAGTTATCCGAAAAGTACCAAAATTTCACCTTAGGCTAAATTCGATATTCCGAATCCAAAAATGAAGTCCATTTTGAAATATAAAATATATATAATTTCTAAAAGTAGGTATTACTATTCATAACGGCTAGTTTGATTGGTTGTGGTGTGTTAAAATCTCGAAGTTGCGTACAATGCACGTCATTGCATTATTCGAAAGGAAACATACCGAGGAAGCTTGGGGTGTTACATTCTCCCCTCCTTCAATAAATTGCGTCCTCGCAATTTTTAAATTTTTGCTTGGGAATATAATGGAAAGTCCCACATCGGAAAAAGAGTCAATAAAACTGTCACTTTAAAAGAAAGGAAGAGAGGTATAAGGGTCATCCAAGATAACCCATACTAGGATTCCATGTAAGAAAACATGGATATGGATGATAAACTAAGTGTCAAGTTCTGATGGAGAGGGATAGAAATCATGATCAGGAGAAAGTTAACAATGAGAAAACCACAAACTTGTGTTGGGACAAACGACCATTAGTCTCCTAGTAGGAAAGTAAACGGACAACATTTTTTTTTTAAGTTACATTACATAAGGAAGAGGAATTCATTTATGATATTGACTAAGAACATTATGAGATATACTTAAATTTTAAGTATATTTTCATTCTTTAATAAATTTCCACCACTAACTCATTTTTTTTTAAAACTATGAGTATTCAAGAAGACTTGGTCACATTGGAAGAGATAGAATAAACTTCTATAGAATCACATGATCCATGAAGGATAAACCATATATTTACATTGTCTTTGAAGATTAATCAAAACCAAAATGGTCAGTGAATGATCTAATGATCCCCCAAAAGGATATTCATTGAGATAAATATGCACTAATCTTAATTTCTAAAATTAAACCAACAATACCCCAAAGTTAAATAGATACCATTCAATAACCAATTGTCCTTAAAATCCTTTAATATAATCCAAACTAATATTGAAACCCAAAACATAGAAGAATTTGATTATGTAGTCTCCCATGTTAAATTGTATCTCCAAATGACATCAGATACTCTTAAAGTCACATACTCAAAAGTAATTAACCTAATCACATATTCTCTATTATAGGTTAATCATTTTCATAAATAACCCAAATCACTATAAATCCACAATAAAAACGTAGATAAAAATCTATCATTACTCCACAAATGAAACCCCATAGTATTCTATTTTCCTTGGACATATAGTGTTTCCAACAAAGCGAACATCTTCCAAAATAACATTTATCACTTAATCACCAAATCATTTTCCTATACCAAGGGTATTATTTTGATATGAAATAAGAACCCAAATCAACTTATTATTGATCAATAAAATCATTTAACAAAAAAGTCACACTAACCAGGGACTTCACGTAGTCCAGTGGTAGGCGATAAATCCCAATCGCACTTTGGTTGTGGGATCGATTCCCATAGCTTTGTCCGACGCGACGGGTTGTCACACGGTCTACGTGTTGTCCTTTTTCAAAAACTATATTTTATAATATTGCCAAAATGAGATAAATTCCTCAAAATACTATATCATAAATTTAACCACAAATGTTATATCATACCTTGAATCTTCATCCCAAATTAGAATAACTTATAATTCTCTCAAACCCCAATGATCATATAAATCCAAATGGTTATTTATACCCAAATCCACAAGAGAAGAGACAATTCTTCCTCAAATATCATTCTCACATGGCAAACTGCGGGGTTACAAATACAAGAGAAAATTATTCCATAGTAAACCCATCAACAAGGAGTGCTAATACTTTTTAAACATTTCTCCAACCATTTATTCCCACATAGCTTCTTCTTTGACCAAGAAAATATCCTATAGAATAGGACATTCACTCGGGTAATGGCCAGGTCCCCTACATTTACGGCAAATGACTGTAAATGGACTCTTGGGACCATTTTTATCTTCTTCCATAGTACTCTTCATTTTTCTTCGGCAATTCTTTACTTTATGTCCTTCCTTCCCGCACGTAAAACATTTCGTTGTCCCATTGAGACACTTTCCTGGGTGTCTCTTTCCACCTTTCCTGCATGATGAAAATTGAGGGTTCTTTTCTCCATGGTCTCCATTGCTGGAGCTCTTATCATTTATCACCTTTCTCTTCCTTGTTGAGTCTGGGAGTTGGTTAATATATATGTTGTTGATCATATTTTTGGAAAACTGATTTGGCATAAAGACGATATCTTTTACGCCTATCAACATTCCATTTTGTTGCTCATTGCCACCACCGTTCCCATCTTGTACATCATTCTCAAAGTCACTATGACTTCCTTGGAATCCAGCCATTGACTAAAACCATAAAGCATTGTGTGAGTAATAGTAGTCGTAAAATCATTTAGAGATTAAAATGTCACCATATCCTCAATTTGAAACATATTAGGATTAACCAAGGTCATTTACTCTCATCTTATATATATATTACTTAAATTGGTTTGTAAAGAAAATGTAAATTATCCTAAGCATATCCCCCGGGAGTGTCGTAACCAAGAGTGCAGCAAGGCCCGTTGTCGTGCACCAGTTCCCGTTCGAGTCTAGCTCAAAGCGGTGTTTTCGGGTTTTACCCCTAGGTACATCTGTGCCAGAGCCGCCTCTACCTGCTCGTATCCAGACAGGGATGTATTGCTCGGAAAACTCACAAAATCTCTACAATACCAAAATTCTAGGAAGTTCTTTTATACTAATCCTCAAAGTTCATCTTAGGTCTACGTGCTCTAATCAGAGTTTATCTAAATCTAGCTACCAAGGTTTGTACTAAACTTCCTCTGATACCAACTGTAACGTCCCGACCCTAATTACCTAGAGTCGGTGCATTATTACATAACATTGGCATGATCATGAGAAAGATCAAGTCTCGAAAGACCGATTAGTTTAGTAGCCTTGGAATAACTAGATACATCCATAAATTTTTACATTACATCATAAAAAAAACATCTTGTCTTCATATCCCCTCATACTATCCCTGCAGGTCATTCATAAATTACTTCTTCATAATCCTGGGAAAAATAAAACATTGAAAGGGGTGAGCTCGGATGCTCAGTAAGGATAACATTATAGCAGAAGCTTTCATAAATAAGCATAAACACTTAAGGCAATTTATAACTAAAACAAAAGCCTTTTAAAATTGAACTTCAACATAGTATGGAAAAAGTAAAATGAAATAATGCCATTTACTTACTCACATGGATATTCTACTAGTCGAATGATCACATGCAATATCAATAACCACTTTCATAATGATGGAATGCATAATGCCATACTATCATAACCACATAGCCAAGGCCTCGTGCCAAGACTACAAATAAGATTTTGCCAAGGCCTTGTGCCAAGACACTAGTTTGTCTCATGAGACCTACCGATGCATCGAGGAGCTATAGCGGGCTCCAACCGTCACTTATTAAGTCCAATGAATTCCCATATGAAAAGGTTTAAACATAACGTAAACATTCGTATTAAACTAGCATACGAAATGTCAATACTTTCACCACAAACCATGAATGGTATAAAAATAGCACATCCACAGTCAAACATAATTCATTCGATACAATATGGAAGATTGTATTGTATCACATTAACCTCAATCAATAATAATGAAGGATGTTGACATAGATGAAAATAATCATCAAAACTATTTGAGAGAAATATCCCCCTTTTCTTGAAAACATTTAAAAGTCACACTATTTGTCAAGAAGCCATTTAAAAGTATATTTTTGAATCAAAGTGTCCCATACCACTTTGAAACTTTTAAAAGGAGTTTTAATTTTAAAACTTTAATGTCCATATAAATAAATCCTTAAAACCATTTTTAAAATATGGACATTAATGAGCATGATTTAGAAGAATAATTCTTTAAAACATTTTAAAATGGTATTTTGGTTAGAGTTTCTAACCAAAAGAGAGACACTTGAATACAAATAATTGAGGTAATCAAAACATTGTAATATCATGAGAATAAAGGAATTCATGATATACTATGTCAAAGTACATTATATACACCACATAAAAGTGATTTGGTGTATATCATCAAAGAAGTCTCAATAGAATGTAAATTGAGATGAAATCTCTCATAAAGTTTGTATCCTTAGGTTAAGGATAAATCAACGACATAATTATGTGTGACAAATATAAATACACTAAATATGATTGGATATTCATTGTAAATCAATCAAAGGATATTCACACATATTCTTGTAAAAACAATACCAACGAATTGGATGTTTAACTCAACAAATGGAGAATGAGTTAAAATTACTCTTATCAAATTCATATCAATGAATTGAGAATTATCAATGGAGTGATTATGTGTATCAAACTTATATCCATAGGAAGGGAGTGGAAATTATGACATAATCAAATGAATAGTGATTCCACACATAATCTTGGGGTAATATAATCAATGAAATATGTGTAAAGCCAAATGAGTGGAAATTGAAATCTCAAATTCCCTTATCGATTAGGTAACTTACGAAACATACACCCATGAAAGAAGTATCATACCATGATGATGTAAATACCCATAAATTAAAGTATATTACACAATGAATACGATCATGGGCAGTACACATACACCACATGCAATAATTAAGTGGTGATCAATGGAATTCTCACGGAATTAAAAGTGAGATAAGAAAACCCTTACTTTGTACTTTTTCCTTGGTCGATGGTAGGTTCACCTCCTGTATAATGGTGAAATAATTGTTATTGAATAATACAAGAATCATTTAATTTAATATGATATCATATATGATCTTTTAACATTGATTTGTTAATAATATCTTAGTATTAACGCCGTTTCGGGTGTTAACTTACTCATTTTCTTTTATATGTTTTGTTACATAAGTCATGTTTGTTGTATCTTATTAATATCCAGAATGATATCAAGTCCTTAAACATCATTTTTAAATCATTAAATGATAATTATACTTGAATGGATACGATGGATAATGAATCTCATCGCGTTCGTGAAGACGGTAGTCCGTACGTACGCACGAACGCTACTTCCATTTAATTTTTTATTTTAAAAGAATCGAATCCAAATGATACATAGGTATATTACTATTCCAGTATAATATAATATTTTATATATGTTACTTAAGTTCATTAACACCATCCTTTATACGTTCCATGTGTGGTATGAACGAGTCATATCATTTTAAGGGGGCGGTAGTCCGCACTTCCTCAAATGAAATTATCGTATGTATATACGACATGAAACGAATAATGGTATGAAATAAAATGGAATTACAGAAGCTTATATATAAAATATATATCATTAATATCATATTTAATTACAGTGCCATCATAATGGCCACCATGAGAGGCGGTAAGATGTTTTTGAACAATCATCGTTTCGTGAGGCGTTAGTTTGTCATCCACAGAAACATTATGTTCATCATCCATTAGATGGAGTTGTGTGTATGTGTAGTTTGAATAATTTTTATAAAAACATCCTAGTAT
Source organism: Viscum album (assembly GCA_963277665.1). Classification (NCBI taxonomy): domain Eukaryota; kingdom Viridiplantae; phylum Streptophyta; class Magnoliopsida; order Santalales; family Viscaceae; genus Viscum; species Viscum album. The sequence continues at coordinate 1,223,832,681 of OY728151.1, forward strand.
ATTGAGGATACTGGTGTTGTTACAAAAGAAGGGAAATAAAAAGAGTTTGGGGGTTGAAGAAGCAAAATAAATGAAAATAATTTAAGAGAAATCGTTACCTTTAATTTAGGTAACTCACTTTGGTTGGAACCAAAGGACTTGTTGAAATGCTTTCTGCCTAAGGGGAAGCTTCAAGGAGGAGGAGAGGGATGTGGGGAGCTTAGTTGGGCAGAGTTTGGACGAGCCAAGTGGCTTGAGAGGTGTGAGGAAATGAGAAGGAGGAGTGCCCTTTTATAAGAGGGGTGAGGGGCACCTTTGGAAAAGCTAGAAATATTAATTTATAATAAATTCATATTCGGTTTCCAATGGCTCCAAAGTTGATTATTCAAAGGATAAGGTGGGGATAGGTCTAAAACCACTCAACCAATAGAATTTAGACAGGTTTGGGTACTTTTATTAACCTTATCTTTAAGTATTAACTCTAAGTTAATTAGTTTCACTTTTACAATGTCTCTTTGTATTTTTATATAATATGGTTAATAAACTTACTATATACATCCAAGCGACCCACAAGTGGTCCATTAATGATGAACCTATCCTGATATAAGTCTTTTGGCCGAACCTTATATTTTTAGGAATTTAATATCAATTAATAATATAATATTTGTTTTAAGAACTCTTTTATGTCAATTTTGACACTATTCAATAGTTGATTTTTGTGAAACTCATAACAGATTGATTACTTCGAACAAAGTCATTTAAATCAATCCTAATATATCATATTATCCTAGAAAATTAGTTTAATTCATTAAAAGTTTCATATTATATTTTTTTGGGTATTTATAATATCAATTATTTTAATTTTTCACTATTATAGTAATTACTGCATCATCATTGTGTCATAAATAAAATAAATTATTTAATGTCTAAAAATTATAAATAAAATATCATCATGTAGGAAATATTTTTAGCTTTCTAATGAATATTTATAATCGAAAATCCAACATGTATAACCCTATGTAAAAATTGTTCTTCTAAAAGATGTAAGCTTATTCCATTTTTATTTTTATTTTAACTTTATTAATATAATGTGTCCCTACCACATACAAGTGGCTCCAAGGGGTCCCCAAATTGACCCAAGGATGCCCATGGTCGGGTATGTGTCCACCAATAAGGTTAGGACACGTTTTAGGGTAATTTTTTATTATTATAATATTATTTTTTAACCCTTATTTACCGGATTTACCCTTTAACCATGGTAAATAAAATATTTACCACAGTAACTATTCAAAATGTCTAAAAATAAAAGTTACCTATTTACACAATTTGAACATCCTGATTCCAAATATGGAATCCATTTTCCTAAATTCAAAACACAAAAGTGGCAGAAATTAATTTAAAATTAATTCCCGCTGTCAAAACAAAAAGCGTGTTTTTAAGAGATAATAACTATCAAAAGATTGACACTTGTTTATGTTCGGTTTAATTGTAAAATTATGTCCAATGACCAACATTATATTAAATGGTAAAAATATATTCTAAATATACTTTAAAACCACTCAAATTCACAATTTATCACTATTAATTATTTTGATTAAAAAAGTTGTTTTTAATTAAAATTTAGTAATTTTCACTATTCATCAAAATATGAAAGTTATCCGAAAAGTACCAAAATTTCACCTTAGGCTAAATTCGATATTCCGAATCCAAAAATGAAGTCCATTTTGAAATATAAAATATATATAATTTCTAAAAGTAGGTATTACTATTCATAACGGCTAGTTTGATTGGTTGTGGTGTGTTAAAATCTCGAAGTTGCGTACAATGCACGTCATTGCATTATTCGAAAGGAAACATACCGAGGAAGCTTGGGGTGTTACAATTTAAAAATATTGATTTGTTTTCATCTTAGGATTAAATAGTATTAACATATATTATTTCTAAAATCATGTTCAATATTTTTTGGATATATTTATAGGCCTCAATGTTGAATTATGAACTTCAAAAATATATTTTTATCTACTTAATCTCCATATTTACATCTTTTACCTTACTTGTTTTTAATGTAACATACACTCCAAAACACACTTATGTGTTTCAACATTGGTTTTCTCCCTTTAGAAATATTTTATTGATCTTCTTTTATCATGGTCTTTGAATGGAATGATATTATTTTTATACAACAAATTTTATTATTTCATTCTAGTAGTGTTGAGAGATGACGCATTCCATGAGTTATCTTTTGGCCATGATGTTTACTATTTAATATCACTCTTCTTCAAAATAATTTTTTGTTGCGTTCAAACTAATGAGTCTTCGTAATTTATCCAATTTTTCATGTATTTGTATAAAACATGATAGGTTTATTTCATTCCACTATCAGATCAAATAAGTTATCTCATTCCACAATTTCTTTATCATTTCATCTCTAAAAATACTTGATTCTATAATCCACTTCATTAATTTAATACAAGATCATGATAAAACCTATTATAATGTAATCATTAATGAATATAATGAATTAAATTCATAAATATTTTTTAAGAGCCTTTATGGGTCCACCCATATCTGTTTATATTAGAAAAATCATGTTCAAATACATTTTCATCTTTTCTCGATAGTGATTTCTCACTAGTTTTCAATTTACATAGGCCCCACGAGTCTTATAAGGATCTCATTATAGATTTAAAAAATTCAGTTGTGCTATTTTCATTGGAAATATACTCTGTTATTTATTGATTTATCTATTCAATCCTTTGATTAAAAATTATATTCTATTCTTATACTATATGTAAAAAATGTTTTTCCCTTGAAATCTACTTGAAAAGTATTTATATTCATTATCTAACCTATTTATAAGAGCCTGATATTTTAAAGAGATGTCTTTGGATCATTTATAGGTATACATTTTCTTTATGTTTAGTAACTTTAATTTTTGTTTTACCTTGTGGAATGTTTGGGTAAAATTTGAAAAAAAAATTGGATGAATGAGGGTAGTGCATGGGTGGCGTACGGTTTTCCCAAACCATGTACCCTGGCCTAGTTAACTATAAAAACCTGGATATAGTGTGTTTAAATAGATAGTGAATAGTTTTTCAAAAGTCATGCCACAACAGTATAGACCACGAAACCCCTAGAATATGTGCATGGTTAAGGCAAACAGGTTGATAAATCATCTGGCTCTGCCAACAAATCATGTGTGGGATTTATGTTAATCGAAAAAATTGTTTACAAATTTTCCAATCCCTCATTTTCACCCCATTTCAACCCCCACTTGACCCTAACCATGCTTTTAGGATTTTGGAGGCACCCATACTAATTCCAGGCCTTCCTGACCTCTGTTCTCATAAAATAAAATTGTGGATTGAAGATCTGCACATATATGGGGTTCTGACCTCTTTCCGTTTAGATTTATCTCACTCTCTCTCCTTCTTCTATTCCTAGGTAATAGATTGGTGTTTATCTAATTTTGATTCTAGATCTAGATATAGGATTATTAGTTCTTTATTTTTTTAATCATGAATCATTGATTCAAATCTAGATCAAAATCTTCCTCACATTCATGATTAATCCATTTAAAATTGGGGATTCTTATATTGGTTGGGGTTTGTCAATAAATTGAGGTAGGTTGTCTATTATTCAAATTTAATAGTTATGAATACAATTTTGAGTATGTAATTATAGAATTTTTGAAGTCTTTTAGAATTTGAATTTCCTATTTGAATTAATTATTTTAGTGAATTAATTTGTTAAGGAATTTGGGAATTAGGGATAACTGTTTATTGAATTAATTATGAGGATATTTAAATTGTTTGATTTAGTGAAAAATCAATTAAAAAATTATTTATGGGATATTGATTTGTGAATTTGAAATCTATTTGTGGAATTAAATATGAGATATTGTGATTTTAAATTTGGGTAAATATTATAGAATTAATTATCTGATATTGAATTGTGAATTATAATAATTAACTGTTGAAATAATTAATGAAAGCTGATATTGTTAATTGATTGATTAATTTTCAAATTAATTAATGGAATTTTGGGTATGTGCATGAGGAATGTTATAGAGGGTTAATTTTGATTAAACACGAATGTTGTGTTATATGTGATTGATTAAGAATGGGGTGTGGGACACAGATTCATGCTCGAAATACTCATAGGGGTGATATACATGGCGTTCTGGACCCAACTACACACATGAAAATATTATTATATGAGATTTGGGCTGATGATCCAAATAAAAAGGGGTAGTGGGACAAGGAAAGATTCACCAAATAAACACATTGTTCTAGACCTGAAGTTTTACACACATTAATTGGTAGTGGTCTATGGATCGAAATCACCATTATACAAATTGATTATGTGATATGGTTTAGACTCCGGCACATTCTGAAGCTTGTATTGTGGTTTGGGTGTCCTTGGGATCCTGGTAGATTATGTTGTTAAATAAAGGATAATAGAATATATGTAAACTATTTACTTTATTACTTTTATTTTATTCTTAGTAGTACTACATACAATGTTATTGACTATATTTTTTATGATTCCATTAGCGGTGGCCAACCGTGTTGTACTCAAACACTACTCGGGCTTCCTGATTGGTACCTCAATATATTTGTTTATTGCAGGAAAAGATAAGGGAAAAGGTTATGAGTTAGATGGGTGATTTTTGATGGAGCATTGATGAGGTAACTCAATGTAGTTCAGTTCCCTCTTAGGACTAGTCAGTGTATATTTATTTTGGTTTCTTCATAATGGCACTTGGAACAAATTTTAGCATGGAATATTAACTATACAGTTTTGATATTGAATTTCTAGTTTTGGACTTCATGGGATACTTGAATTGTTTCGGGTTATCTTATGTAATTTTGGTTATTGATTCTTTATTTCCTATGTGGTATTACATTGATAAAGATGGTATAGTCTCCCATTGATTGGTATTAGAGCCTCACTATTATTTGGTAGCCTCTGTCCTATAGGGTGGCACACTAGAGGCCATGTGGAACATTGTTTTGGGGAACCAATGTGTGGAACCCCGTCTCAGATATAACAAAGTTGTATCAAAGATGTTTTATTTTATTTTAGTTTTTCATACTATTTTGGAAAGGTATATGGGAGACTAGGAAGATTTATTCCTTCAACATGAGCTCAAACATGGTTGTTGCAATCCCAGACATAAGGAATACCCATGTATCTAGGTTGGGATATTGGTATTGGTATTTACTATTATAATTGGATGTTATTTCACCTTTTTGATGCACTTTTTGTGTGATGTGATATTTTTTGTAGAGATACTCTATGAATTGACTCATGGCCCACTGTAGAATGAGATATGAGTATGCATGAATCATCTTATGAACTCAATAGTACTGTGTGACATGTATTATTTTACTCATGCATAGTAAACCGATTTTTGGGTGATATGTTGAACTCTATTTTTCCTTGCTTATGAAATTGAAGTTAAAATAGTGCCGAATAAGAAATTGAAAGTTGTAAAATGATGAAAAATTAGAATAAATGGGTTTCTAAATGAGAAACATGAATATTGAAAATACGTTTACCATTTGATAACCATGTACAAGATGTTTTATGGTTAAGGGTAGAGTTAGATACTCGATTTTGACAATGTGGTGATGTTTGGGGAAAAATACTTGTTGTGACTTATAGTGATTCCATCTTAATTAAATGAGATAAAGTGGTGTTATGTGTCCAATGACTTATTTATTGAATTTTAGAGATATAAATCTAAAACTATTCTTATTGAGAGGAAGAGAGGACGACACAGATGGAGATCCTTCACTATTTGTGGAACATAAGTCATTGATATTGTTAGGCCAAGAAGCATGAGAGACATTTTGTGAGAACATTGATTACTTCATGCAGTTTATGGATAGGGTTCCAAGAAGGGTTGTGAAAACATGTTTAATTTGATGATGGAGGTTCAGGTATAATACCCTATGAATTTTACTATAGACTATAGACTTGAGGTAAAAGATTTTTTGATCAATTCAATCCAAACCATACTTGACCAATTGGACATTACTTATATGAGTATATTCAAATTTTCTGCTTACATGTTACATGGTCAATATAATCATTGGTGGGACATCCAGACATTTCATAGACACCTGTAAAACATGGAATGGAAGGTCATGTAAGAAAATATCTCGAATTTCTTTTATCCATAGATTCCCATGTTAGAGAGAGAATCTGTGTTTATGTGATTTACTTAGGGGTGTATGTAAATGATGGACTATACTAGAATATGAACATATTTGAGGTTCTTCGGTCCAACATTAGTAGGATATGAGGCTAATGCAAAAAATAGATTTTGTTATGGGATTAAATGTAAAATTAAGTTCAAGGTGAATATCTTTAGGAAAAAGAAGTTTCCAGTGGTGTTGAATTAGACTCTAAAAATTGAAGGGTACCTGAAGGTTGTTTCCTTTTACGGAAAAGAGATTTCAGTTGAATTATTAGTAGGTATTTCTTTTGAGAGTGAGAATATACTTTATGATAATCTCATCCAGGGAAATGTAAGGTAGTGTAGGAAGACAGTGGGGTCAATTACATAGGATCTTAACTGAGTGCTTTTCCACCATTGCGATGATCTAGGGCACTAGGGTAGCCATTTCCCCCAACTACATGTGGACTGCCAATAATGTGGAAGGATGAGGAATATAAAAAGGTTTTGTAGGAACCCATGAGAGATGGGTAGAGATGGAGTATCTAGATAGAACCAAGATACAAGAAGGGGATCTTCTACACCATATCATTTTGGTAGCTGGAGTTCTATTGGCCAGGGTGGTAGTGGCAGTAGATGAGATGCTTCATAGAAAGGGTGCATGTATCAATAGAGTGGTGCAACATAGGGGACCCATGTTGCATCGTATGGAATAAGGGTTGGATAGTTATAATCAGTATAGCATTGAATTATGAATAGTGAGTCTGAACCATCGACAATTATAGGTACTATTCTTATAGAATCTATGAAAGTTGGACAATTATTTTATATTGGAGTCTCTTATTATTCTATTTGTACATAACCTAAAAATGGTTTGAGCCTTGTGGTAGATATCATGAGCAGTGTGTTGAAAATAGATACATTATTGGGAATACGATCTAGGGACATGTACTTGTATAAGGGATGTCCTCCTGAATTTTGTGAGTGTTGCTTTCTATGGTATATTTACATCTTTAACATGAAATAATTTGACCAAATTTTGAATTTGGACATTTAATTAGTATACTTATCTTAGATAGTGTTTTACCGCACGAGAGTGACATTTACATATCCTAGGGGTGACAAGTATATTCTCAGGGGATAGTGGGATATCAAAGCGGGTCGTGTAGGTCCAGTTACTCAGATGGTGGGGGATCTTACCACCTAGTTTGAAAGACTGTTTTTGAATGATGATGGTCCAATGAAAGGTGTCTTTCCACTTTTAGTAGAGAGGATTCAGAATGTTTTTCCTAATGAATTCTAAGGGATTCCACTTGGGAGAGACATGGAAATTACCATTGACCTAATGCTGGGGGTTGAGCCATTTTCTATTCAACCACACAGAATGGCACCGATAGATATTCAAGAGATTAATACTCAACTGAAATAGTTGGAGTATAAGGTATTTATCTATCCCGAATACGCCTCCTTTGGGATCACTAGTGTTTTTTTCTAGGAAGTTTAATGGGAAATTGTGATTATATGCTGATTACTGGAAATTGAACTAGATGACTATAAAGAATTGGTATCCTCTACCACTTATCAATGATCATTTGGACTAGTTATTGGGTGATTTTGTTTTCTCCATGGTTAAATTGAGATCTGGGTATCATCATTTGAGAGTAAAAAATATTTTATGTAGCTTGAACTACTTTCAAAATCATGTGTGGCCTATATTATTTAATCGTAATGTTATTTGGGTTGAGGAATTGACTAGCAGGTCTTATGGGATTGATTAATTTAATATTCCTTTTGTACCTGGGTAATTTTGTGGTAGTGCTTGTGGATGATATATTGTTATAATCTAAGATTAAAAATGACCATTCCCAACACATTTACATAATCCTAATTAAATGGAGATAGAATCGACTATATATTAATCTATATATGTGTATTTTTTTAATTTATTAGGTACATATCTTTTGACACGTTCTCATGGAGTAATTTGTGTTAGTTGACCCAAATAAGGTTCAGGTAGTTTTTTCTTGCGAACATCACAAAAATTTCTTTGATATCCTTAGATTTTTCGGATTTGATAGATATTATCAAATATTCATCGACGACATTATTCGGTTGGCAGTGAGGCTTTCAAGATTGACCCAAAAGGGGTTATTTTTTTACTTTTTATAATCATGTTATATTTTGTTCTATGAGTTGATTAAGCAGTTGACATCAACAAAAATAATGATCCTTCCTGATCCATGTGAAAGTTATATGGTGTTTTGTGATGATTAAAGGATCAAACTTAGAGAATTGATACACAGAGATAATTTTGTGGCATATGGGCCTCAATAGTTTAGGTAACATGAACGTAAATACATTATAAACAACCTCATGTTGGAATATGTGGTTTATTCTTCGATATGTTGGAGATATTATCTATTGGGTGAAAATTTTACTGTGTGTATGGATTAGAACAATATTAAATATATCATTTCATAGTGATATTTGAATATTTGGTAGTATATTTGGGTTGAGTATATGGAGTCATTTTACATTGATCTAGCATATACGCCTAGGAAGGGAAATAGTGATGTTGATTGTTTAAGCAGAAAAACTCAGACTCAGTCAGTTCAAGAGTCTCATGCTAAGTGGAATACAATGAATTTAATTGTTGAGATACATGTTGTCGTTTAAAAGAGTTAAGGGTTGAAGACTCCGATATCATTTTTAGTGGATTCTATATATTTGATATGGAATAGATATAGAATATATGAGGTTCTAGAATTCCAACAATTGATAGAAGCACATAAAGGTTTGGAGTCACCTTCTAATTGGAGCATAGAGGAGGATGAGATCACTTATATCAGGAATTAGGTTGTTTGTGCCTACATGCATGATAGTGGGGTTGATGTGTGAGTTTCATGCATTAATGTGGGAGGTACATCCAGGTATGACCAAAATTTACCCTGACCTATAATGACTGTTTTGTTGGTCAGGCATGAAAAAGGAGATAGTAGGGACTGTGACATGATGCTAAACCTGTCAGTAGGTGAATGTCGATATGAAAAAAACAAGTGGTTTACTACAACCATTTTCCATTCATTAATGGAATTTTGAAAATGTTACTATAAATTTTTTTGTTTTATTCTCTTGAATTCCTTAGATGAATGAAGTTATTTGGGTTATTGTGGACTGACTAATTAATGTGGTGCATTTCCTATATATATGGGAGACTTTATCTATTGATCATTTGAGAGATATGTATGTTTGATAGATATACCATTTACATGGGGTTCCATGGATTATAGTGTTAGACCGTGACATTTATTCGACTTTAAAATTTTGGTTGGGTTTGCAGAAGGTTCTTAGTACGTTGGATTTTGATTAGTATTACTTTATTACCATAGAGATATGGGAATCCAGAGAGTACCACACAGGTGATTAAGGATATGATTCGAACATGTATTCCAGAATATGATGGGTCTTGGGAGAATCACCTAGAACTTATGGTGTTTTCCTATAAAAATAATTATCATGAAACTATTCATATGGTACCATCTGAGGATCTATATGGTAGAACTTGAATATCATCTCTATGATGGATGGCAGTAGGTTAGTCATAGTTATTGGTACCAAGTATCTTGATCGAGACATCAGAGTATTTATAACTAATTTGAATGTGTATGGATATAGTTCAGTGTATACAAAAGACATATACTGAAGGACTTCAACAATCCCTAGAGGTTACATATGGTGATCGTGTATTCTTATCAGGTTTTCCTATATTGGGTTAACACAATATATGAAGATAGGGTAATCTAGTTCCCAGGTTCAAATGACTGTTTGAGGTTTGGGATAGAATCGAACGGTGGTGTACAGATTGGATCTTCCAAAGAGATATCTTTTTATGCCCTAAATTTTTCTATGTCACAAATTCAGATGTATCACCTTAATAATTCTGATGTGATTGATATGGATGATGTTCTACTTGAGATTGATGAATCCTTAGTGGGGTATCTAATATGTTTGTTGGATCGCAATGATAAAGTGTTGTCAGGTAAGACAGTGATGCCAGTCTATGCATTTAGGGATCACAGTCATGTATAAGAGACAACATGGGGGAGATAAGTGAATATTCAAGCACATTGGTCCAACCTTTTTTACATATAATCTTATTGATTCTTGGGAGTGCAAATCAGAGGTGAGCTGTTATATGTTAGGGAGAGTCTATTATCCATACCTTTTCTAGGGATGTCTTGGGATTTTTTATAGGTAATGTTTTTCATTATGTCAAGTACATTTAATTTGGATTTATCCTTGGGGTGTGTTTGGGTGAAAAATTGAAAAAATTGGAAGAAATATGGTTGTCCACGGTTGGCATATGGTATTCCCTAAACCTACACCCTATCCCAAAATCCTTTTCAACCCTAGATATAGTGTTTTTGAATGGATATTACACAGTCTATAAAATCGTGTTCCCTAAAATGAGAAACCATGCACCCATTAGAATATTTTCATGGTTAAGGCGCTCAATTTGGATAACCTTGCACCTTTTTAGAGGAAACTGTGGGTGGGATTTATGTTTTTATGAATTTTTTTAATGTTTTATGAACCCCTATTTTAACCCCTAATTTGACCCCCATATGACCCGAACCTCTCATTCACGATTTTGGAGGCTCTCGAACAGATTTTGAGCCCTCCTAACCTGTTAACATAGTGAATCAAAGATAATGTTGATGATATACACCTCCATAGGTATGTGATTTCTTCCCATTTAGATCTCTCTATCTATCCCACTCCTATTCCAGGAAAAAATAAGGATTTTTATCTACTTTTGGTTCTAGGAAATATCTTAGTTTATTAGATTTTGATTGGATTAATCATGGATTTAGGTTTCATATCTAGATCATTATCTTCGTCACATTCTTCATCAATCCACTTAAAATTGGGGATTCTTCTGTTGGTGAGCGTTTGTCAATGAATTTAGGTAATGGTCTATTATATGAATCCCATATTAATTAATTCAATTATGTTTTTTAATTGTATAATTGGTATGTTTTTTTTAGAAATTGAATTTCTTATTTGAGTTAATTAATTTAAGGAATTTATTGATTAATGTATTTTGGAAATGGATATAATTTTTTGTTGAATTAATAATTGTAATATTGTGTTTTTGGGATTTGGGGAATAATTAAATGTTAATTTAATTATGGGATATGGAATTGTAAAATTCAATAATTAATTTTTGGATATTGAGATTGTAAATATGAATATTTAATTGTTGAATTAATCATGGGTTATAGAATTATGATTTAGAATAAATAATTATTAAATTACATTTGTAAGTTAATATTTTGAATTGATTAATTAATTGTTGAATTAAATATTGGAATAATTGGTAGGTTCATGGGGAATGTGATATAGGGTTAATGTTGATTAACCATGAATATAGTGTCATATATGTTTGACTGATATTGGGGTGTGGGACAAAGATTGAAGCTCTAAATACCCAATGGGTTGCTAGAAATGGCCCTCTAGACTGAACTGAATGCAAGCGAATATCATTGAATGGGACATAGACTGATGCTCTAATTACCCCTGGGGTGCAGGTCAGGGACTGATGATACAAATACCCATAGGGTGTAAGAAATGATGTTCTACGCCCATTATTTTTCATTAGACTCTGATCCCATTTGATGTTATACAAATTTATTATGTGATATGTCTCAGACTCTAACATAGGATGAAGCAGGTATTGTGGTTCAGGTATCCTCAGGAACCCTCTAGTTTATACTACTATATACTGTTTAACTACATAAATGAATGATGTTTAATTAATTTATTTTATTTTATTATTAATAAAACATCATATATTGTTATTGGATGGATTTGTTTTAGATGCCATTGGTGGTGGCCTACTAAGTTGAACTCGCTGCCTACTTAGGCTGCCAGATCATTACCAGAAAAGATTTCAAGGTTGCTTGATAGGATAAGGGATAAAGTTCTGTGTTAGATGGATGATTTGGGATATATCATGGATGCTGGATCCAAATGCTATATAGGACCCAACTGATAGTTTCCAATTTCATCATTTCATTTGTATTTTTGATATTTAATCTTGGCATATATGTTAGCATGGAATAATTACTGTTCATTTTTGATATTTTTTTTCTAGTTTTTGTCATCTTGTGATACTGGTATTGTTTTTGGTTATGTTATGTCATTTTGGTTATTGATTTTTGATTTCCACTATGGTATTACTCTAATAAATAGGGTATTTTCTCCCGATGATCGACATTAGACACTCACTACTAGTCGGAAGCCTCTGGTGCATGGGGAGGCACACCTTAGGTCCTGTGGAAAACATATCAGGGAACCAGTTCATGGAACCTGGGCTATGACATCACACTTTTCAAAAAAAATAGTTATTATTTTGATAAATAATTTTTAATTATTAAATTTTAATTCCAATAGCAATTTTAATATTTTACCAGCACAGATAATATGAGTAAATAGGTCTCCCACATGTTGAAATTATTTATTTTTTCAGCTCATATCCATCCTTCCTTATCAATTTATCTTCAATTAATTTTTAATCCTCTATCATTACCAACCATAACTGTTGTCAAGATCCGTCCTCGGGGCCCATGCCGTGACTACTCGATGCCCGCCTTCCATAGGCCAGGGGCTGGAGACTAGAACTAAGGCATAATTCCCGAAAAAAATGGAAGACATTGCCTTTGTAAAGTAAACAAACACCACAGAGCAAGCAAGCAGTAGAAGTAAATACTAAGTAAAAACTGGGTACAACAGTAAGTGTAGAAAAGTAAGTGGGCCAGAATACAAACCCAAACTGAAAGTAAAGTACAACTCGAAAGGGAAAACAACAACTGAAAGTAAAGCCGCAACGTCAAGCCATCCACTGGAATTCCCCCTTCAAGGGTGAGTACAGATAGCCTCCACAGCTCCTCGGGTCCAGCCGTCCGCTCCGAGCACGTCTCGCCCAGTGGTCCACCTCTAGGTACAGTCTTGCTCCACAAGCCTCAACCATGATCAGCGTTGTCTGTCGTCTGCAACCAACACAATATTGTGCGGGCATAGCCCATGCAGGGGTGAGTATAAGATACTCAGTAGGGACCACGAGACCCCCGATGGTCTCCCAGAATCCACAACGGATAATACACAATGGAAAAAAAATACAATCACGAAGTAACATCCGACACTGCTTCGGTATATGCCCATACATATACCTAAGTCACCAATTCCAGTCCGCTCCAACCTCCGAGCCCAAGTACAACCCAGTCCACACAGGAAAGCACAATACAATCCTCCATGGAAAACAAAATAGGATTCAGCTCACACAGGTATACTACTTCGTAAGACGATAGAGATTATCAGATGTAGCCACCGATTCGTCTAAGCCGTCGGACCCACAAAGGATCGGTAGGTACTAACCCCCGCAATGACCCACACAGGATCAATCATGAAGTTGAAACCATAGCTATTGGGTAACTCCTTCTCTATCAAGTACAGTGGGTATGCCGCTACAACCAAGCGCTTCCCTCTAACCTTGGACTGCTGTAGTACTCCACCTATCGAGTACTGTGAGCCTGCTGCTAAAACCAAGCGCTTCCCACCATGGGTCTGCCGTTACAACCAAGCGCTCCCCCTCATTGCCTCTAGAGGTACTCTTTCTGTTGAGTACCGCAGGTCTGCCGCTACAACCAAGCGCTCCACTGTCGTGGGTCTGCTGCTACAACCAAGTGGTCCCCCGTGCTGCAACAAACAAGCGCTCCTCCGTCGTAGGTCTGCCGCTACAACCAAGCGCTCTTCCGTCATGGGTCTACCGCTACAACCAAGTGCTCCCCCTCATAGCCTCTAGAGGTACTCCTTCTGTTGAGTACCGTTGGTCTGCCGCTACAACAAAGCGCTCCTCCACCGTGGGTCTGCTGCTACAACCAAGCGCTTCCCACTGGGCTATCTGTAACACACCGAGTCGTTCGATCAGAAGTCGTCAAGTCTCAACTGGCTATAGGGTTTCCGCACACAACATGCTCGTTCTGGGAGGGTCCACTCCATGAGCTAAGAGGTCGATGCATCAACTGACATGTAGTACAGAGTTGATGTATCACAAAAAGTATTGTAGTGGTCAATACAGAACCCACAGAGGATTCCCGTACTGTCTTCATTGTCGTCGCAGACGCAGCCAACACTAGGGTTCCCGCACACAGCAAGCTAGTTCAGGAGGGTCTGCTCCACGAGCCGAGAGGCTGATACATCAACTGACGCATAGTCCAGAGTTGATGCATCCAAAAGTTCTGTATCGTCAACAGGAACTCAACGTCACAGACGGTGTGTCAATCGGACGCCCGATCTGAGAGTTATTGACTTTTTCGTCCCAGGGGCCCGATTGGTTTTTAAGTCAAAACCAACCCGACCGTACTCCACCTGCATCCAAACCTCGAGCGGAGTAAGCCAAAAGATCCTTCTCACTTAGAGGAATCCATCAAAGTTGACGACACGTAAATCGGATGTCCGGAACTCAAGATATAAGTGTTTCCGCTCCGAGGGCCCACTACCAAAAAAATAGTTTTTTGCAGCGCCCCCCTTTATCAGCGCTAACGAAAAAGCGCTGATAAAGGGTGCCTTTATCAGCGCTAAAAAAATCGCCGATAAAGGCACCCCTTTATCGGCGCTTTTTTTTAGAGCTGATAAAGGGCCCCCCTTTATCAGCGCTTGTTTAGTAGCACTGATAAAGGGGGGGGGGGATTTATCAGCGCTGATAAAGGGTCGGCTTCAAAAATAAATTAAAAATATATTAATATATTAATATTTAAATATAGTTATATTGTTATATAAATATAATATATAATTTTTAAATATATTTTAAATAAGTATAAATGTACATTTACACTTATTATACTTAATATATAAGATATTTAGTGAAAATGACTTCTTAAAAAATTACAAAAATATTTTTAATTAATAATTTGATAATCATTATGGAGTAATAGTCATTTAATTACAATTTGAGGACTAAAAAAATTTAAAAAAATTTAAAAAAGATCCAAAATATGTTGAAAACGCAACTCAAACTTCAAACGGCCATAACTTTTGATCCGAGTGTCTGTTTGAGCTCTACCACATATCAAATCAAAGCCTGCGACGAGATCTACGTTGTTTTGACCTGAGGAACCGGGTTCAAGCATTTTTCGAGGCCAAAAGAGGCTCAGAAGGCCTCCAAAACTGAGTTTTTTGTCGGGGTACCTAGATTTTTTAACATTTTGTGGATTTTCAAACACATTTAAGGGGATATTATTGGCTTTTTTTGGCAGGGACTAAATTTATTTCAAGGTATTACATTCATATTGATATTATGTTTTTGAAATTTCTTCCTTTTTTATAAAGAACTGCTATTTATAATCAAATATATAACTATATGTACATATTTTTTATATATTCGCACCTAAAAATTAATTTTTTTAAATAAATAATTAAACATATTTACATATAAAATATATTAGTTTTATCTAAATAATAACTAATATTAATTTTATTTAAAATACCAATATATGAATATTTATATACCTATATATTAATCTAACTATATATATATATTAATCTAACTATATATATATATATATATTAATCTAATAACTATATATATATATTAATCTAATAACTATATATATATTAATATAACTACATATGTATATATATTAGTATTACTATAAATATATATATTAATATCACCATAAATATATATATTAAT
Source organism: Viscum album (assembly GCA_963277665.1). NCBI lineage: Eukaryota > Viridiplantae > Streptophyta > Magnoliopsida > Santalales > Viscaceae > Viscum > Viscum album. The sequence goes on from OY728151.1 coordinate 1,223,848,601, forward strand.
ATCACTATATATATATATTTATATAACTATATAACTATATAAATATATATTCATATAACTATATATATGTTAATATAACTATATATATATTAATATAAATATATATTACTATACGAATAAATATAACTAAATATATATAGATATAGATATAGATATATATTAATACCACTATATATATATATTAATATTAATATATATATTATAATATAACTATAAATATATATATTATAATATAACTATATATATATTAATACAAATACATATTACTATACGAATAAATATAACTAAATATATAAATATATATATATAAAGATATCATGAATTGGAAAGAAAATCAAAATAGAGTAGTGGTAAGGGTTTAGGCGGGGGAGGTCTCGAGTTCAAATCCTGGTGGAGGCAGGGGTGCGCGCGCATGGGGAATATTTGAGCAAGTGCCGTTAAAGGGTGGGAGGGGGGTGTGTGGGGTGCTGTATAGGGGCTGAAAAGCGCTGTAAAGGGGGGCGGGGTTCAAGCACTATAAAAGCCCCCCCGATTGGTAGTATTTTTTAAATTATTTTAAATTTTTTAAATTTTTTAAATTTTTTTAACTTTTATCAGCTCTTTTTTAAAAGCACTGATAAAAGGGTCTTTTATCAGCGCTAAAACAAAAGCGCTGATAATGGAAGCGCTGATATAGGACCCCTTTATCAGCGCTTTTTTAGCACTGATAAAAGACCCCTTTTATCAGCGCTTTTTTTAGCGCTGATAAAGGGGTCCTATATCTGCGCTTTTCGGAGCGCTGATAAAGGGGACCCCCCTTCATCTACACTGGCTTTATCAGCACTTTTCGAGCACTGATAAAGGCCATTTTTAGCGCTGATAAAAGCCATGTTTATAGTAGTGACCCGGTTGGTTTCGTGTACGAACCAACCAAGCCAAACCCAAAGCACTCTGAAACCTTGAGTGTAATATGTCAAAATGACCGTCTCGATCCAAAGATCACATCGCTGCTGACGGTGCGTCGATCGGAGGTCCGTAGCCCAAGATATGGGCAAAAGACCAAAATGGGTCCGGAAATGGGGGGTCTGAGCCCGGACCGAACCAGCCCAACCCCCCATGGGTCGGCCCGAACCGGGTCCGGGTCTGACCCGGCCGGGCATGACCCGGCCGGGCCGTCGCGGCCTGACCCGACCTGGCATGGGCGCGACCTGGCTGGCGCTGGCCGGTTGGCCAGCAGGTCGGCTCGGCTGTTACGGCCGAGCAGCGGGAGGGGGGGCGCCCTGCCCCTGCGTGAAGAAGCAGCGGCCCCGCGTGGGGCCGCCCTTGCCAGCGGACGCGGCGGCCGGCCGCGTCCCGTCCCCCTCCGGTCCAGCGCGGTCGCAGGACCACGCCTTGCCGCCGCAGCTTCTCCACGGACCACTGGACGAGTTCCGGTGGTCGGAAAAGCACGTCGTCTTCACAAAAGGCCCTCACGGGGCCCGTCCTTTACTGTGAGGACCTCACATCGCCCGTGCGGCTTGTTTTGTCATCGTCCGCCATTACGCACCCCAAGAACAAAAAGGGCGGTGGGTTCAGACTTGTTCGTCGTTCCGCACCCACCGCATTAGCGGTTTTAAAAGTCTCACAACAAGTATTTAATCATACGCCGCGGGTATAAATCACAATATTTAAATGAATCAAACCCCTACTTCAACGTTATCGTCGAACGTGAGTTCGTCGTGGAATTGAGCATCGTAGAAGAAGAGGATCGTCACGTCGCGGAAGGGGCGTCGCTGTCGTCGCGGTACACGGCATCGCGTAGTCAAACCCAATCGGTTGTTGATCGAAGATTGTCACGGGGAAGGAACGTCACGGAAGAAACGTCACAGAAGGAGAATCGTCGGCGTCGATCTCTGAGGGTTCGGCATTATTCGCGTTCTTCACATTCTTCGCAAAGAAGGATGAAGATCTTCAAGCTTGAGAGCTTCTCCCAATCCTCTCAACAAGCAACCCTCAAGTGAAACAAGTATTGGTCTTATTTTATTCTCAAGCCAACAATTAGAAAATCAATGTTATGTAACAAACCATTAATTCGATGAATTAATGGTAATGACTTAACTGCCCAATTAATTGGGGCGTTTCTTAACCAGAAAAATACACGGTTGACTTTCAATTAAGAGGGGGTTGCAGGTGCGTTACTTAGGAAGAAAGAAATGGTGGGGATCATGTGGGAACCACCTTACAAATATCCTACCAAGTGGGTAGGATATTTTGGGTTCCACCCTATCCGCTTAACTTAGCTTAAGTGGCTTTAAGTGGCTTTAAGTGAAATAAAATAAATTTGTCGCACAATTTTATTTTATTTCTTAACATAACCCCAAAACTTAAAAACCACACCCGAGAAAACGCAACTCGGGAAAAGGCGTTTCTAAGAAAATATCGGTGCTACGATTCCATTGGTGCCCTCAGAATTTGATTCTGAGCACGAGTTCAAAAGTTAGAAAACCCGCTCGTTCGTCCACTTAACGTACCCGAGCCAAACTTCGGAAAATGATTCCAGGCACACTGGGCCTCAGAATCAGGTGCCATCAGAAACTGCATTCTTGTAAAATTTCCATGATAATTAAGAAAAAAAATTCCCTTGAATTTTACGGGTCTTTACATCACTCCCACCTCAGGGATTTACATCCCTGTAAAGATACATCATAAACTAGGGAAACAAAAGTGGGCACTGAGCACGCATCTGAGCCTCCCGCTCCCAAGTGATCTCCTGGAGGTTCCCGTGCTTCCATATGATATGCACTAGAGGGATCGATTGTCCATGTAGGACCCGCTCCTATCGATCCTCGATCTCCGCCGGGACCTCCGAAAACATCTCCCCATCATCAACGTCCAGATCTCCATGGTCAAAGATATGCGTCGGGTCATACACGTATCTCCTCAGCTGAGATACGTGGAAGACGTCATGCACCCGGTGCAACAGAGGTGGTAGAGCCAGGCAATAAGCCACCTCACCAACCCTTCCGAGGACCTAGAAATGTCTGTTGAACCTCGGTGATAACTTATCGCCTCGGCCACATCCCCGTATCTCACGTCGAGGTGTGACCCGTAAGGAAACGTAGTCACCATCCTCAAACTCTAGTGGTCTCCGCCTCCTGTCAGCACAAGATTTTTGCCGGCTCTGAGTTGTCCTCATCCTCTCATGGATGACTTGGACCTTTCTAGTTCTACAAGAGCTGCTGAGATTTCTTCTTTGCAAAGAAGAGAAATCCGGTCTCATCCCCTACATGAACCACATTCTTCGCCTAATACAGCCAATCCTATCATGGATGATACTAACCCATACCAAGGATGACGTCGTAAGGCCTCGATGCTACTACCAAGAGATCCAACTGTTACTCTTGCCTCCAAGGGTTGAGTCACACTGTCGGCATCAGTGTGTGGTCACTGGGTCTCCTCCAGTAGGTTTCTCAAAGTGAGGGTCAAGTCAACGGTTTTTAAACCGGAACCTCTTAGTAACAACATAAAGAGAGGACATGAAGGTAAACGCCAAAAGAAAGTTGTCTTTTATTACTACAGCTCAAAGTACAAAGACACTAAACATATACAAACAAACATCAACAATGCTAGAAGCAGCATAAACAAAAGTCTCCAGGTTTGGAGCTAGTCCCACTCCTGTCCATCTGCTCCTGGAGCTCCATGATCATAGGCCTCAACTGCCTAAATATGAGCTCCCCCATGTCCACCAGCTCCCTGCGGTCGGGGTGGACCTCCTGGTGGTGGTGGTGGTAAAACCTCGAAGCGTCGTCCACCTCCAGCTGCATGGCCAGCTCCCCTACCACGGTCTCCTTCTCCATGTGGTCCACCTCGATCGAACCTCTGCCTCTGCCTAGGAGGTCCTTCGTTCATCTGCTGGTCATCCGTATGGTAGGTTAGACAGTCACGAGCCATGTGACCAATCCTGCCGCATGAGTAACTTTGTCTGCTCATGGTAAGTCGGTGTCCATCCCGGGTGCCTCGCACAAACGATCTTGTGTTATGCGGTCGAGCACCTGTAGGTCTAGTCCTCTTGGACCCCTGCGTCATCTGTCTACTTCCCGCTACAGAAGACTCTGCCGCATGCCGACTAGTGGTGGGTCCTGCTGCTGGAGACTGCTCAGCAAGGAAACTCTCCACTAAGAGGGCTCTCTCTAACACCCATGTCTGTGTTGGAATGCTGTGAGAAACAACTGAAGCTCTGATCTCTCTCCTGATCCCCTGCTCGAAGGTTCAGGCCCTGAAGAATGGTTCTCGTACCATGTCCATAGAATAGTGTGAGAGATCGGTAAACCTCGCCACGTACTGGGCAACTGTCATGTTGTGCTGCCGCAGCTGTAGAAGCTCCTGGATGCGCACCGCACGAAGGGTGGCTGGGAAGAATTCCGACTGGAAGAGGCTCTCAAAGTCCATCCAGAGAAGAGATGCCTCATCATGCACCTGGAGAATCAAGCTCCAGCATCTGCCTGTTGTCGCGTGAATTAGGCTCGATGCGAGGATCACCATGAGGTCTGTTGGTGTCCTCACAAACCTGAAAACCCGTACAACTGCCTCCAGCCAGTCCTCGGCTGCCTGGGGGTCCGTCTCCCCACGGAACCTCGGTGGTCGCTGGCACTGAAACTCGTGAAGTGCACTAAGACGACGTGCATCGTCAACGGCTGGGCCTGGTAGCATCGATGGCTCGGCGGGTAGAGGTACCGCCGGTGCCTCTACTGTCAAAGGGCCCTGTACCGATGCCTCGTCGCTCGGCGGGCTATCGTCACGTAAATATCTCAAAACCCTAGCTGGCTGCCATCGTGGGGCCATCCTGAAAAGAGACAGGTGCTCCACGGTCAGAACAGTATACCTGGTGAGCTAACACAAAGTAATCACAAAGAAAACTTCAATCACACACACAATCAATGTTTTCCATCATTAAGTCAGAAATCAGAAGTCAGGGTTCTGGTGTACAGATACGTCGGCTGCCACACCAACACTGGACTCCTTGAACTGATAACCACACCCAATACGCGTTACACTATTGCTTCACATAGAAAAAGATCAGAGTCCCACGTTCTGCGGTAGAACCGAACCTGCCTCTGATACCAATTTGTCAAGACCTATCCTCGGGGCCTGTGCCGTTACTAACCCAAGCCCAACTTCCATAGGCCAGGGGCTGGCGACTAGCACCAAGGCATAATTTCTAAAAAAAGGGAAGGCATTGCCTTTGTAAAGTAAAAAAACACCACAGAGCAAGGAAGCAGTAGAAGTAAATAATAAGTAAAAACTGGGTACAATAGTAAGTGCAAAAAAGTAAGTGGGCCAAAATACAAACCCAAACTGAAAGTAAAGTACAACTCAAAAGGGAAAACAACAACGGAAAGTAAAGCCGCAACGTCGAGCCACTCACTGGAAGTCCCACCTGAAGGGTGAGTACAGATAGCCTCCACAGCTCCTCGGGTCCAGCCGTCCGCTCCGAGCACGTCTCGCCCAGTGGTCCACCTCTAGGTACCATCCTGCTCCGCAAGCCTCAACCACGATCAGCGTTTTCCGTCGTCTACAACCAACACAACATAGTGCAGGCATAGCCTGTGCAGGGGTGAGTATAAGCTACTCAGTAGGGACCTCGAGACCCCCGAAGGTCTCCCAAAATCCACAAAGGATAATCCACAAAGGAAAAAAATACAATCACGAAGTAACATCCGACACTGCTAAGGTATATGCCCATTCATATACCTAAGTCACCAATTCTAGTCTGCTCCAACCTCCGAACCCAATTACAACCCAGTCCACACAGAAAAGCACAACACAATCCTCAAAGGAAAACAAAATAGGATTCATCTCACACAGGTATACTACTTCGTAAGACGATATAGATGATCAGATGTAGCCACTGATTCATCTATGTCGTCGTACCCACAAAGGATCGGTAGGTACTAACCCCTGCAATGACCCACACAGGATCGATCATGAAGTTGAAACCATAGCTATTGGGTAAATCCTTCTCTATCAAGTACAATGGGTATGCTGCTACAACCAAGCGCATCCCTCTAACCTTGGACTGCTGTAGTACTCCACCTATCGAGTACTGTGAGCCTGCTGCTACAACCAAGCGCTTCCCACCATGGGTCTGCCTCTACAACCAAGAGCTCCCCCTCATAGCCTCTAGAGGTACTCCTTCTGTTGAGTACCACAGTTCTGCCGCTACAACCAAGTGCTTTTCTGCCGTTGGTCTGCTGCTACAACCAAGCGCTCCCCCGTGCTGCTACAACCAAGTGCTCCTCCGTCGTAGGTCTGCCGCTACAACCAAGCGCTCCTCCGTCGTGGGTCTGCCCCTACAACCAAGCGCTCCCCCTCCTAGCCTCCAGAGGTACTCCTTCTGTTGAGTACCGTGGGTCTGCCGCTACAAACAAGCGCTTCTCTGTCGTGGGTCTGCTGCTACAACCAAGCGCTTCCCACTGGGCTATCCCTAACACACCGAGTCGTATGATCAGCAGTCGTCAAGTCTCAACTGGCTCTAGGCTTTCTGCACATAGCATGCTCGTTCCAGGAGGGTCCAATACACGAGCCAAGAGGTCGATGCATCAACTAACTTGTAGTCTGTAGTTGATGTATCCCAAAAAGTACTGTAGTGGTCACTACCGAACCCACGGAGGATTGTCGTACTGTCTTCATTGTCGTCACAGACGCAGCCAGCACTGGGGTTCCCGCACACAGCAAGCTCGTTCGGGAGGGTCCGCTCCACGAGCCGAGAGGCTGATACATCAACTGACACATAGTCCAGATTTGATGCATCTAAAAGTTCCGTATCGTTAACAGGAACTCAACGTCGCAGACAGTGCGTCAATCGGACGCCCGGTCTGAGAGTTATTGGCTTTTTCGTGCCAGGGGCCCGGTTGGTTTTTAAGTCAAAACAAACCCGAACGTACTCCACCTGCATCCAAACCTCAGGCGGAGTAAGCCAAAATATCCTTCTCACTTAGATGAATCCATCAATGTTAACGGCACGTAAATCGGACGTCTGGAGCTCAAGATATAAGCATTTCCGCTCCGAGGGCCCGGTTGGTTTCGTGTACGAACCAACCCGGCTGAACCCAAAGTACTCCGAAACCTTGAGTGTAATATGTCAAAACGACCGTCTCGATCCAAGGATCACATCTCCGTGGACGGTGCGTCGATTGGAGGTCCATATCTCAAGATATGGGAAAAAGACTGAAAAGGGTCTGGAAACGGGAGGTCTGGGCCCGGACCGACCCGGCTGGCGGTGGCCGGTTGGCTAGCGGGTAGGCTCTGCTGTTACGGCCGAGCCACGAGAGAGGGGGGGGGGGGAAACCTTGCCAGCAGATGTGGCAGGCGGCCGCGTCCAATCCCCCTCCGGTCCCGCACGGTCGTGAGACCGCGCCTTGCCACGGCAGCTTCAGTCGCGACGGCTCCTCCTGGCGGCGCGTCGGGCGCCGCCGCCACCTGCGTCTGGCACCGCCGTGCCGGCGCGGCACGCCGGCGGGCTGCTCCGCGGACCACCGGATGAGTTCCGATGGTCGGAATAGCACGTCATCTTCTCTAAAGGCCCTCCCGGGGACCGTCCTTTACTGTGAGGACCTCACATCGCCTGTGCATCTTGTTTTGTCATCATCCGCCGTTCCGCACCCCAAGAACGAATAGGGAGGTGGGTTCGGACTTGTTCTTTGTTCCGCACCCACCGCGTTAGCGGTATTAAAAGTCTCACAAAAAGTATTTAATCATACGTCGCAGGTATAAATCACAAGATTTAAATGAATCAAACCCCTACCTCAACGTTGTCGTCGAACGTGAGTTCGTCGCGGAATTGACCGTCGCGGAAGAAGAGGATCGTCGCGTCGTGGAAGGGGCGTCGCTGTCATCGTGGTACATGGCGTCGCGTAGTCAAACTCAATCGGTTGTTGATAGAAGAGTGTCGCGGGGAAGGAACGTCGCGGAAGAAACATCGCGGAAGGAGAATCGTCGGTGTCGATCTCCGAGTGTTCGGCATTCTTCGTGTTCTTCGCGTTCTTCGCATTCTTCGCGAAGAAGGATGAAGATCTTCAAGCTTGAGAGCTTCTCCCAATCCTCTCAATAAGAAACCCTCAAGTGAAACAAGTATTGGTCTTATTTTATTATCAAGCTAACAATTATAAAATCAAATTTATGTAACGAACCATTAATTCGTTGAATTAATGGTAACGACTTAACTTCCCAATTAATTGGGGCGTTTCTTAACCAAAAAAACACACAGTTGACTTTCAATTAAGACAGGGTTGCGGGTGCGTTACTTAGGAGGAAAGAAATGGTGGGGCTCGTGTGGGCCCCACCTCACAAATATCCTACCAAGTGGACAGGATATTTTGGGTTCCACCCTATCCGCTTAACTTAGCTTATGTGGCTTTAAGTGGCTTTAAGTGAAATAAAATAAAGTTGTCTCACTAGTTTATTTTATTTATTAACTTAACCCCAAATATTAAGAACCACACCCAAGCAAACACACCTCCAGAAAAGGCGTTTCTAAGAAAATATCGGCGTTGCGATTCCATCGGTGCCCTCAGAATTTGATTCTGAGCACCGGTTCAAAAGTTAGAAAAGCCTGCTCGTTCGTTCACTGAACGTACCCGATCCAAACTTCGGAAAATGATTCTGGTCACACCGTGCCTCAGAATCAGGTTTCGTCAGAAATTGTGTTCTTGTAAAATTTCCAAAAAAATTAAGAAAAAAAATTTCCTTGAATTTTACAGGTCTTTAAATCACTCCCACCTCAGGGCTTTACGTCCCCGTAAAGATACATCATAAACTAGGGAATCAAAAGTGGGTACTGAGCACAAATCTGAGCCTCCCGCTCCCAAGTGCTCTTCTAGAGGTTACCGTGATTCTATCTGATGCACACTAGAGGGATTGATCGTCCACGTAGGACCCACTCCGGTCGATCCTCGATCTCCACCGGGACCTCCGCAAACATCGCCCCATCATCAACGTCCATCTCCCCATGGTCAAAGATATGCATCGGGTCGTGCACCTATCTCCTCAGCTGAGATAAGTGGAAGACGTCGTGCACCCGGTGCAACTGAGGTGGTAGAGACAGGCGATAAGCCACCTCCCCAACCCTGCTGAGGACCTAGAAAGGTCTGTTGAACCTCGGTGATAACTTTTAACCTCGGCCACATCCCCGTAACTCACGTCGAGGTGTGACCCGTAAGGAAACGTGGTTGCCATCCTCAAACTCTAGTGGTCTCCACTTCCTGTCAGCACAAGACTTTTGCCGGCTCTGAGCTATCCTCATCCGCTCATGGATGACTTGGACCTTTCTGGTCCTACAAGAGCTGTTGAAATTTCTTCTTTACTTAGAAGATAAATCTGGTCTCATCCCCTGGATGATCCACATTCTTCACCTAATACAGCCAATCCCGTCATGGATGATACTTACCCATACCAAGGATGACATCATAAGGCCTCGACGCTACTACCATGAGATAAAACCGTTACTCTCGCCTCCAGGGGTTGAGTCACACTGTCGGCATCAGTGTGTGGTCACTGGGTCTCCTCCAGTAGGTTTCTCAAAGTGAGGTTCAAGTCAACGGTTTTTAAACCAGAACCTCTTAGTAACAACATATAGAGAGGATAGGGAGGTAAACGCCAAAAGAAAGGTGTCATTTATTACTTCTGATCAAAGTACAAAGACACAAAACATCTACAAACAAACATCAACAACGCTAGAAGCTGCATAAAAAAAAAGTCTCCAGGTCTGGATCTAGTCCCGCTCCTGTCCATATGCTCCCGGAGCTCCATGATCGTAGGCCTCAACTTCCTGAAGCTGAGCTCTCCCATGTCCACCAGCTCCATGCGGTCAGGGTGGACCTCCTGGTGGTGGTGTTGGCAACACCTCGAAGCGTCGTCCACCTCCAGCTGCATGGAAAACTCCCCTGCCACGGTCTCCTACTCCAGGCGGTCCTCCTCCATCGAACCTCTTCCTATGCATGGGAGGTCATTCTCTCATCTTCTGGTCATCCGTATGGCGGGTCGGACAGTCATGAGCCATGTGACCAACCCCTCCACATGAGTAACATTGTCCACTCATGGTAAGTCGTTGTCCACCCCGGGTGCCTCGCACAAACGATCCTGTGTCACGCGGTAGACCACCTGTAGGTCTAGTCCTCTTGGACCCTTGCGTCATCTGTCTACTGCCCACTATAGAAGACTCTTCCGCATGCCGACTAGTGGTGGGTCGTGCTGATGGAGACAGCTCAGCAAGAAAACTATCCACCAAAAGGGCTCGCTCCAATACCCATGTCTGTGTCGAAATGCTGTGAGAAACAACTGAAGCTCTGATCTCTCACCTGAGCACCCGCTCGAAGGTTCGGGCCTTAAAGAATGGGTCTCGTACCATGTATGTGGAATAGCGTGAGAGATCGGTAAACTTCACCGCGTACTAGGCTACTTTCATGGTGCCCTACCGCAGCTGTAGAAGCTCCTGGATGCGCACCGCACAGAGGGTGGCTGGGACGAATTCCGAGCAGAAGAGGCTCTCAAAGTCCGTCCAAAGAAGAGATGCCTCATCGTGCACCTGGAGCATCAAGATCCACCATCTTCCTGCTACCGCATGCAGTAGGCTCGCTACGAGGATCACCATGGGGTCTGTTGGTGTCCTCACTAACCTGAAAACTCGTACAACTGCCTCCAGCTAGTCCTCGGTTGCCTGGCGGTCCGTCTCCCCGTGGAACCTCGACGGTCGCTGGTGCTGAAACTCGTGCAGTGCACTAAGGCGACGTGCATTGTCAACGGCTAGGGATGGTAGCATCATTGTCTAGGTGGGTAGAGGTACCACTGATGCCTCTACTATCAAAGGGCCATGTACCGAGGCCTTGTCGCTTGGCGGGCTGTCGTCACGTACAACTCTCGGAACCCTAGCTAGCTAACATCGTGGGGCCATCCTAAAAAGACACAGGTGTGCCATGGTCAGAACAATATACCTGGTGAGATGACACAAAGTAATCACAAAGAACACTTGAAACAAACACGCAATCAATGTTTTCGTGCATTAAGTCGGAAATCAGAAGTCAGGGTCCTGGTTTATGGATACGTCGCCCGCCGCACCAATACTGGACTCCCTGAACTGATAACCACACCCATACGCTTAACACTATTTCTTCACATAGAAAAAGATCAGAGTCCCAAGTTCTGCGGTAGAACCGAACCTGCCTCTGATACCAATTTTTCAAGACCCATCCTCGGGGCCCGTGCCGTGACTACCCCAAGCCTGCCTTCCATAGGCCAGGGGCTGGTGACTAGCACCAAGGCATAATTCCCGAAAAAAGGGAAGGCATTGCCTTTGTAAAGTAAACCAACACCACAGAGCAAGAAAGCAGTAGAAGTAAATACTATGTAAAAATTGGGTACAACAGTAAGTGCAGAAAAGTATGTGGGCCAGAATACAAACCCAAACTGAAAGTAAAGTACAACTCGAAAGGGAAAACAACAACTGAAAGTAAAGCCGCAACGTCGAGCCGCCCACTGCAAGTCCCACCTGAAGGGTGAGTACAGATAGCATCCACAGCTCCTCGGGTCCAGCCGTCCGCTCCGAGCACGTCTCGCCCAGTGGTCCACCTCTAGGTATCGTCCTGCTCCGCAAGCCTCAACCACGATCAGCGTTGTCCGTCATCTGCAACCAACACAACATAGTGTGGGCATAGCCCATGTAGGGGTGAGTATAATCTACTCAGTAGGGACCCCAAGACCCCCGAAGGTCTCCCAGAATCCACAAAGGATAATACACAAAGGAAAAAAAATACAATCACGATGTAACATCCGACACTACTTAGGTATATGCCCATACATATACCTAAGTCACCAATTCCAGTCCGATCCAACCTCCGAGCCCAAGTACAACCCAGTCCACATAGGAAATCACAACACAATCCTCAAAGGAAAACAAAACAGGATTTATCTCACACAGGTATACTACTTCGTAAGACGATAGAGATGATCAGATGTAGCCACTGATTCATCTAAGCTGTCGGACTCAAAAAGGATCGGTAGGTACTAACCCCCGCAATGACCCACAAAGGATCTATCATGAAGTTGAAACCATAGCTATTGGGTAACTTCTTCTCTATCATGTATAGTGGGTATGCCACTATAACCAAGTGCTTCCCTCTAACCATGGACTACTGTAGTACTCCACCTATCCAGTACTGTGGGCCTGCTGCTACAACAAAGCACTTCCCACCATGGGTATGCCGCTACAACCAAGAACTCCCCCACATAGCCTCTAGAGGTACTTCTTCTGTTGAGTACCACAAGTCTGTCTCTATAACCAAGTGCTCCTCTGCCGTGGGTCTACTGTTACAACCAAGCACTCCCCCGTGCTGCTACAACCAAGAGCTCCTCCGTCGTAGGTATGCCGCTACACCCAAGAACTCCTCCGTCGTGGGTCTGCCGCTACAACCAAGCGCTCCCCCTCATAGCCTCCAGAGGTAGTACTTCTGTTGAGTATCATGGGTCTGCCACAAAAACCAAGCGCTCCTCCGTCGTGGGACTGCTGCTACAACCAAGCGCTTCCCACTAGGCTATCTGTAACACACCGTGTCATTCGATCACAAGTCGTCAAGTCTCAACCGGCTCTAGGGTTTCCGTACACAAAATGCTCATTCTGGGAGGGTCCACTCCATGAGCCAAGAGGTCGATGCATCAACTGACATGTTGTCCGGAGTTGATGTATCCCAAAAATTACCGTAGTGGTCACTACTGATCCCATAGAGGATTCTCGTACTGTCTTCATTTTCGTCACAGACGCAGCCAGCACTAGGGTTCCCGCGCACAGCAAGCTCGTTCGGGAGGGTCTGCTCCACGAGCCAAGAGGCTGATACATCAAATGACACATAGTCCAGAGTTGATGCATCCAAAAGTTCCGTATCGTCAACAGGAACTCAACATCGCAGACGGTGCGCCAATCAGACGCCCGGTCTGAGAGTTATTGGTTTTTTCGTCCCAGGGGCCCGGATGGTTTTTAAGTGAAAACCAACCCGACCATACTCCACCTGCATCCAAACCTCGGGCGGAGTAATCCAAGAGATCCGTCTCACTTAGAGGAATCCATCAAAGTCGACGGCACGTAAATCGGACGTCTGGAGCTCAAGATATAAGTGTTTCCGCTCCGAGGGCCCTGTTGATTTCGTGTACGAACCAACTCGGCCGAACCCAAAGTACTCTGAAACCTTGAGTATAATATGTGAAAACTACCGTCTCGATCCCAGGATCACATCTCTGTTGACAGTGCGTCGATCGGAGGTCCGTAGCCTAAGATATGGGCAAAAGACTGAAAAGGGTCCGGAAACGGGGGGTCTGGGCCCGGACCGACCCGGCCTGGGCGCGACCCAGGTCCGGGTCCAACCCGGCCTGGGCGCGACCCGGATGGCACTGGCCGGTTGGCCAGCGGGTCGTCTCAGCTGTTACGGCTGAGCCGCGGGCGGGGGGGCGCGCTGCCCCCGCGTGAAGAAGTCGAGCCCCCCCCCCCCCCCCCCCCCCCCCGTGGGGCCGCCCTTGCCAGCGGACGCGGCAGTCGGCCGCGTCCCGTCCCCCTCCGGTCCCGTGTGGTCGTGGGACCATGCCTTGCCACCGCGGCTTGAGCCGCGGCGGCTTTTCCCGGCGGCCCGTCGGGCGCCGCCGCCCCCTGCCGCCGGCGCGGCGCACCGGCGGGCTGCTCCGCGGACCACCGGATGAGTTATGGTGGTCGGAAAAGCACGCCGTCTTCGCCAAAGGCCCTCCCGGGGCCCGTCCTTTACTGTGAGGACCTCACATCGCCCGTGCGGCTTGTTTTGTCATCATCCACCGTTCCGCACCCCAAGAACGAAAAGGGAGGTGGGTTCGGACTTGTTCATTGGTATGCACCCACCGCGTTAGCGGTTTTAAAAGTCTCACAACAAGTATTTAATAATACTACGCAGGTATAAATAAAAATATTTAAATGAATCAAACCCCTACCTCAACGTTGTCGTTGAACGTGAGTTCGTCGCGGAATTGACCGTCGCGGAAGAAGAGGATCGTCGCGTCGCGGAAGGGGCGTCGTTGTCGTCGCAGTACACGGAGTCGCGTAGTAAAACTCAATCGGTTGTTGATCGAAGATTTTCGTGGGGAAGGAACGTCGCGGAAGAAATGTCGCAGGAAGGAGAATCATCGGCGTCAATCTCCGAGGGTTCGGCGTTCTTTGCGTTCTTCGCGTTCTTTGAGTTCTTCGCGTTCTTCGCGTTCTTTGCGAAGAAGGATGAGGATCTTCAAGCTTGAGAGATTCTCCCAATCCTATCAACAAGAAACCCTCAAGTGAAACAAGTATTGGTCTTATTTTATTCCCAAGAAAACAATTAAAAAATCAAATTTAAGTAACGGACCATTAATTTGATGAATTAATGGTAATGACTTAACTGCCCAATTAATTGGGGCGTTTCTTAACCAGAAAAACGCACAGTTGACTTTCAATTAAGAGGGGGTTGCGGGTGCGTTACTTAGGAGGAAAGAAATGGTGGGGATCGTGCAGGCCCCACCTCACAAATATCCTACCAAGTGGGTCGGATATTTTGGGTTCCACCCTATCCGCTTAACTTAGCTTAGGTGGATTTAAGTCTCTTTAAGTGAAATAAAATAAAGTTGTCGCACCACTTTATTTTATTTCTTAACTTAACCCCAAAAATTAAAAACCACACCCGAGTAAACGCAACTCCAGAAAAGGAATTTCTAAGAAAATATTGGCGTTGTGATTCCATCGGTGCCCTCAGAATCTGATTCCGAGCACCGGTTCAAAAGTTAGAAAATCTCACTCGTTCATTCACTGAACGTACCCGAGCCAAACTTCGGAAAATGATTCCGGGCACACCGGGCCTCAGAATCAGGTGCCGTCAGAAACTGCATTTTTGTAAAATTTCCAAGAAAATAAAGAAAAAAATATTCCATGAATTTTACAGGTCTTTACAACTGTGGAATTGAAACATCTCTTCACATTATTTATGATACATACATTGTTTTTCATGTGGAATTAATATCCACTTTCAAGGATCTAAGTGATACTAAT
Organism: Viscum album; assembly: GCA_963277665.1. Classification (NCBI taxonomy): domain Eukaryota; kingdom Viridiplantae; phylum Streptophyta; class Magnoliopsida; order Santalales; family Viscaceae; genus Viscum; species Viscum album. The sequence goes on from OY728151.1 coordinate 1,223,863,638, forward strand.
TTTGATTTAATTGGGAGAATCTATACAAATATAATCTTTTATGTTTCCCTCTTCTACTTTCGGTAGATGGCTGGTTGAGTAATGAAAAAAATTTATATATCCATATTTTCATTATTATCAGAAGAAATATTTTACTCCTCTCCCACCAATGGATAGAATATATTTTTCAATGAAATAACTTATGGGTTTTCAACTACATTTCTTATTTTGGAGGTTATTGGATCATGTAAAATTAATCCATGACATGCAATTCATTAAATTTGGGGCTAAATTATAATAGTTATAAAATAACTATAAATATATATTTTTTCTTTTATATGTAGGATATATTTTCATCCTTAGTTTCTATAACTTTAGAGATTCACATCTCAAATAGAATTTTTTATCCCTACACAATGTTATCATATTTCTAGGAAAAAAAATTATCATTTATTCATTGAAAAAATATTTTCTAGAAATCCTCTATCTATATTTACATATTTAGAATATTTACCTAGATGATGAGGTGACCTTGGTGCTTTTGATCTTACAATGACTTTCTATTGTTACATATTTTATAAATTAACTCCATTAAGATTAAATGTATCAATATCACATGTGATCCCAACATTTACCATAAGATTGGGCCTATGTTCATTTATGATATTTTCAATAATAGTCTTGCATATTCATTATACATCTATAATCTTCTTGGTAGATAACATCTTTAATTGAAAATTTTTATAGTCACCATATTATTTTTATAATTATTCTTATTTATAAAAGAAACAACTTCTTATTCAAGATACTCAACCCTTATTTCTTTTTCATCAAATTTGGTGTTTACTCCTTGAATCTCATTTAGATGTAGTTTTATAAGGATCTAAAAATGGTATTTTGAGCCATATCATCACTATAAAAAAGTTTTTTTTTCATATTTGATCATAAACATTACTATGGTGTTGATGGATTTTATTCAATGTATAGTAGAACTGAAATCTTTATGGTCAAGAAATAATATGTGATATCCCATATGATTATTCCATATATGAAATTATATCTATCAAACAAAATAATTTCCATTTCATTTACTATGTTCTTCGTATAATTTATAGATATATTCATTATGCATTAAAAATTTTCTAATACCACTTGTTTTACATATAGACCCCATACACCTGAAGAGGAGTTTCAGAATTTGTAGTTTTAATTATTATTTTCATTACACATGTTATTATTCCATTGTTAGTAAAAAGAAAAATAACCATTCAAAATTCATTAAAATACAATATTTAGATACATAAAAATAAATAAGGAAAGATATGTTTTAGTTTGTTCACCATAACAAGATACTCAATTTATAATTTTACAATTGTTTTTCAACATGACCAAGATTAACACTATGTATTGTGAGTGTTAATTTTTTTTCAAAAAGGTGCACCATTGATCCGAGGGAACTCCCCCATATTTACCTCTTGTGCACTACTTCACATAATGGGTTATAGAAAAAGTATAACACATTGGTTTATTACAAAATGTTTTTAGAATATATAGTTAAAAAATAGTGAGGGTTTTATCATTTTTCTTTTATTCATCTTCTTCTACAATTCTGGATATTCTCGTGTGTTTCTATTCCTTTCTTCACATTATGTATTTTCTTTTCTTCTCTTAGTTTTTTATGATAATAAATTATTTTTATTCTCCCTTATTTTTCTATTTCATTCCCCAAATTTTCACTTAAAATATACATAAATATTTTTATTTTGAAAAACTCCAAATATATCAAAACATATTCCTTATTATTTTGAGTTATTGGTTTCCACATTCAATAACAGTTATTCGTACAAAAAAAATTAAAGCATGACCTTCTCTTAAATGAAAATTTTCATAACCAATTTTTTCCTATTATCAATATTAAATTATGATGGATAATATTTATATTAATCCATGAACACAATGTGAAATTCTTATTCCTAACATTATTTTAGATCAAAAAAAATTTAAATTTGAAATAACCAATCATATCAAAAAATAACTCTACTTCAATATCATCATGAATCTATCAACATGAAAATGAGAAATTTATTAATCATATTTTATGATTAAAAAATATACCATTTCTTCCTTTAATGATTCGTGAATAAAAAAGATAAAGGGAATGATCCTAACAAACATCCCCTTAGGGTTTCACATGAATGAAACTTTTCCAAAGGAAATGTTCGTTATGTAATCTCCTACAAAACCTAAATTTTTCTATTTCAACCTTACATAGTTAAATTTAAACCATAAAATGTCTATTTATCACTGTCATTTTGTCTAGTTTTTATCTTATAGTATCCATATAGAACATTACAATAATTCTTATGATGTTTGGGTCTACATTATTGTGTCCACTAACCAAAAATATAATTATTTTACTTTGGAAGAAATGTAATTTATGATAAATGGATCAATTATCCATGCCTTTATTAAAATCTTAGAAACATTAAAAAAATTGACTTTAGAATAATTCTTCCAAATCATTTCAAAGGTAGAAACATAATTAATATGACTTCCAAATACTATTATTTGAAACCTATATAATAAATTCATGCTATATCTCAAATAAATACATAACCCCAAAATGTGGATATCATCAATGAATACTTGATCTCACTATATAGTCAATGATATTACTATAATCACCATAAATTACTTCCACCTATATAGATCCACATCCCTAGATATATTATACTAATAGTGAAAAATCTACAATTCCTTTTCCAATTTTTCTTCGAACAGAATCAATACTCCCACTATGTTGTTCATATATGGTATGAGGAACCTGAATCATGGTTACCCCTTAGAGATTTTATACCACCCATGAATGTGAAACTTAAATAATAGGTAAATTTTTGTTTATGAAATTATGAATCTTCCCATTAATTTCATAAAATCCAAAAAAGAATATTTCACATTCATCATAAAAATATTTTCTATACATATAAAAATCCACCAAACTTTTAAATATTTTCATCAATTCAATAAACCTATATTTAAGGTGTCAAAAAACTATTTTTGTTTCTATTAACATACATGAATGATACCCTTATATTGTATCCGACTCAAGTTTACCAAAACTATTCTAATGTCAAAGTGCTACATGACCTTAAGAATGACTCCCCTTATTCTATAGTTTATTGACCTACAACGAGTTTATGTCAAAATAATGAGGAGAATAAAAACTATATCAGATAATTATAAATAATAGTGAGACAGTAGAAAACAATCATCCTCAACATAAAAACAAAATGGGGACATTATAAGGATAAATTAAAAGTCAAACGATACAATATTAAATAATAAAACATGAACCCAATATAAATTTCAAATAATCCATACATCAATTATATAATATCCTAATGGATAAATCATAAAATATACACAATAAAAATTAAACCAAAGAATATATCCATAAGAAAAAATTATTCCCAATTTCCTTCCTAGTTTTACTCACATTCAGTCATATATAGATAATCCCTTCAGCAACATAGACTTTCCATTACCTAAATTATGGATAATGAAGTTATAATTCCCACCATGGTGCATATAAAGGGTATGAGGAATATACATAATAGGTCAGCTCCAAATTTATACGTATAAATATACAGTATATAACACTTCATAAAGAAAATTTCCTGATAGAGAAAATAAATATAACATAACACCCACCGCATCATCAGGTGATAGTAAGACATAAAAATTGAGAATATAACCGCATCGAGTAGTATCAATATATAATATTGCGTTTCCCATAGTATAAACACATCACATCATTTGTGATTTATCCCACATCCAAAACCCAATACTCATCGTAGTCCAAATATTAGGTCAACCAATGTGAAACCAATATACATTTGTAACCACCAATATAAAAGGGTGTTTTATGCCCAATATATTTGAAATAAACACATATAAAATGAAAATTAGGATTACAACCCTCCATTTTAAACTCATCACACAATAGAGGCTAAGTGGGCTAGTGTCCCACAATCCTAAACCCATCATACTATAAAATTTGGTTTGGCCAATATCTGACCTAACAATTGATCATAACAAAAGGATATACCATCCTACATTAAACCAACAAAAACCCACATCCATCATGAGACAAGAATAACCTTCACTCACTCATCCTACACAAATAATAATAATAATAAATAATTCTTTGACTATATACAATTATCATAAAGTCACTACTCTAACACCCAAGTCATAGGTGTCATCCGACATCACTGTTGAGTTATGGTTGAAGGAAAGTTACTTGTTCATGACCACCGTCAATATGGATCATAATACCACATAACCCCCAATCTCTTGAAATCTAACCTGAATGGAAAGTAACTGTCACAATGTCACAAAATAAGACTAACTCATCACTAATTATCACATGTATAAGATTCCATTTATCATGGAATTCTCAAAAGAGCCTTGTATGGTCTAGTAATGTATGTATAAACAAAGGAATACACTTCCAGGTTCCTTATACAAGGTTCTATAGATAATATGTCCACTATTTTCCATTTAAGAATAATATTACGTTCAAAGGACCTTATATGGGTTTTATATTCCTTAATCACTACTCAATGTGTAATGAAACCCTATTAGCTTCCATTGTGGGTTGTTTTTATCTACACCCTAACACGAACATATCCTACAAAAAAGTAAAACTATTTAAAACAAGGGTATAATTTAGGGATCAGCTACCTCAATCTATAATTATCCTCATATTTATAAATAATTTTGATATTTTAAATTTATTATAAGAACTTTTATAACTTGGTATAAACCCATAATTTAGTGATTTCTACTGAAGAATAAAAAATTATTGATAGAGTCCCCTTATATAAAAGAAAATAAGGCTATAAATACTGAAATAATCTGATAGAATATGAAACACTTGAATCTAGGATGGAATTAAAGAGATAACACATATGGAGGATTGAAAAGTGGGATATGGGAGTGCAATTCGTGAAACATACCAAAAAAAGGAGTAATACATATTTAATTTTTTTAATAGGTAAGTAATTTAATTAAATTATTTTTTAAAAAGTACACAGAAGGTTAGAGGTTACTTGATAGAAAACTGAATTCCTAGAAGGATCAAACTAAATATTTGGAAGCCTATATAGGCCTACCATCCCCAACATGTTTTCACCATATACCCAGTGTCAGGCCAACAAGTACCTGTTGAAATTTCTTATCTTTTACAATATTTTAAACAGTGACCTTGTTTCCTCTAATTTAGGATCTCTTGATCCAGCAACTATTTCTATAACCAATAGAAATGAAATTTATAATGAAAAATTTAAAAATAAATGTAATTTATACTTTAATATATTTAGGTGATTATAAAATCACCACCATAGATCATCTCATCAATGAGATTCATCTTTCAACATTATTGGTGAAATGGTATTGAAAATTATATCAAATATCCTCCTCCCTCTCCCATGTATCCTCTGGGATATGTATTCCTTGCCATTTTACATTACCTGGTGTACCGTCTTTCTATTGTGTGTCTCTTTAGTTCAGTATACAATGACCATCAGTCACTACTCAAATGACGAATAATCTTCTAAATTCACATAGTAAAAATAGGTAACATGATATTGGATTTTCTTGTATCCTTATAGATGAGATATATAGAATATATTGTGATTAATAATATACATAAATGTATGTTCTAATCGAAATGACAATGTACTGTTCATTTCAAAAATCTCAAATACACTAACTAAATAGGATGTTAACTTCTTACGTCCACATAACTTGTGGTGTTACAACTAAGGAAACCTTCTAAAAAATATAAAATCATCCACCTCTAACCCTAGAAGTTGTTGTCTGGTCTATATATTTTCATCACATGCTTCTAAATATTTCAATCCTATTCTGAATAACTTGAATATACTCTATGGTTTTTTTGTATGACACAACCCAATCACCGAATAATCTTCCTCCACCAGATATAATAGAAGTGGTAAAAATAAAAATACAATGAATGGATCAATGTGACCAATCAAGATCAATTATTGATGTCTATTTTTACATAAAAACTTATTTAGTATAAAATTACTTTCCTTTGATTTACTAAAATAAAGGAAATGTTTTTGAATATTTACCCTAAAATAAATACCATATGATTAGTCTTTAGATCAGTATGAGGAAGATATGTTGCACTAAGTTTCACTTGAGTTATCAATATATGTTTAAATCCATATAAAAAATGGAAATTGAATGTCATATTTTTATACCAATCAATAATTATCAATACACAATGAAGTCACATCATCTCCCCCAAATACAATCTACCCATCCCATCCATAAACAAGGTCCTATTAAGTGGAAAGTGGTACATAACCTTGGTCAAATGATTAAAAATGAGCATAAAAATATTTTCACCAAAGGGAAATCAAGATAGAACTATCATGATGTCAATATAAACCTCATCTCATTTCCATATATGAATTGGTTGTAGAAGAAAAACAATAGCTGACCTATTGTGCTTGGCCTTCACATTTTGAAAAATGTAGTATCGTGATTCAAAGAGGAATATTCCCCTATTCATCTCCATCCAGGAATATTATTGATAGATATTGTGGTACATTACAGTCATCCCATGTCTTATTACCTATTTTATGGTGTATTAATCCAACATCAACTCGTCCGCCATTCTCATTAAGACTTTCATGCTATGTTAGACATATAAAAAACCACCACCATACCGAGTTCGATATAATAGTGTATCTCCACTATATATGATTTCCATTATGACCCAATATTCTAAGTTGGTTAAATAACTATCCTTCACCCTATCAAATAATGATGAGTTGATGCTTGGAGAATATCATGAATCGAACCACTAGTACACTTAGAAATCTATATGGATATTCAAGAAAAAGGCTTATCAAGTTCTATATGTTAATATCCAAATGAACAAAAATCATATGATTTTTTTATTGAAATCATCTAGCATAAAATTTACACCATCTGGGTTATAAAATATATAAAAATTAAAAAAAAATATAGGTACTAGACCAATCAATCTATCTAAAGGTTAGTGTATCATTGAAATAATATCTATTTGATTTTTTTTGTGGTTGGTTTAAACAATAAATTTATTTCTATTAAGAAAATGGAAACAATAGTTTAGTTTATGGATAATTAGAAATGGAACTAAATCATGAGTTGTATTTTCTATCACGTGGACTGAAATCTGGGACCCATAATCAACCACAAAACTATCTTTCTATATGACTACACGAATCCCAACTCATTATGCACCCCAAAACATAGTATATTCCATACCTATCTCTTGTTAGGTGAGGATCAGATGTATAAGTAATCTCCACTTCAGTTCTTGTAAGGATATACATATCACAACCCAAAAAAACAACTACCCCTCAAGAGATTGATCATAAGAGAAACATGTCAACCAAATCGCATTTCTAATAGGTTATGGGTGGGCAATAAGCACTGAGGGAATAATATACTCAAATGGAAGGAATTTACATCAATATACAAAATAAATATAAAAAAACCACAAATCAACTCTACAATATATATAATGTTTTTATCCCAATCATAATATTTAAATGACTTAAAATTAAATGAAAATATGGAATAAATAGTGAACCACTCCTTTGGTAGGGTCCACAAACTCTATAAATCCCTTGAGAAACATACATGAGCTAGTAACATCTAGTTATATCACCAACAACCTCCTATTAACATGTTATATATTTGTATATATAAATATATCTGTGTGTGTATCTCTGTATGTGTGTGTTTGTGTCAGAAAAAAATTATACTAGGTAGGATTCTCCACAAAACCACTTATGAAAATGTGGAAGAATTATACTAAAATCACAGTGAATAAATTAAGGACAAAACTCATCAACTAAATTTTGTAAACTATATTTCCAACCACACCTTAGATTTCTCACCACGTAAAACTTAGAAGATATGTAACATATCAATGAAGAATTTATATATCATGGTCACCACACTATGACATTACCATTTAATTAGTCATCATAACCCCAAATTACATACATTATGATGCTCCCATCCCCACTATAAGTCATACCCCAAATATATGTATATACACCACTAACACCGTACATTATTTCCCCATAATCATAGGGAAAGTCTAGGTTCTATGAAATCCCCATGAAAATATACACTATGCTATAATCAATTAAACCCCATGTATAAACACACATGTAATAAATGTATATTATAGAAAATTAATCCTCTATAGCATGAATATATATATATATATATATATATACAAAAATCGAGATCTATTACAACATATACAAGTAGACAACTTATAAATATAAGGAACCATTTCCTGGATACATACACATACAAAGTTACATATATAGAAGACAGTGTGGTAGGGGGAGTTCTTTTCCATTCATAATGTTGATAACCTACATATGGGGAAACACATATAACCCAAAACTTTTATATGTGTCATTCAACCCAATTGATTGATGTGGTGCATTATAATGAATTGTATAACATAATGATATGTATATATATATATATATTTATCACCACCAAACTAGGAGGAACTACTAAATCCAATTATTCGTTCTGTATCTATCATGCCACATATCAACCTAACTACCATTTATAAGGATAATGAGTCTAATGATTCAAGAATTAAAGGATAAATTTCCATAAATAAATAATCATCTATTTATTATTATTCCATTACTAATCTTGGAATAATTATCAGTTCATGTTATTTCATTCGTTATTAAATGTTAACCCACATTTTTTTTAAAAAATCCATGACAACATTTTAAATGTTATAATAATTTAACACCATTAGCCATTTCATTTTGGATATTTTATCATTTATATAGAATTCCAAATTTCATAGCACTAAGACACATTCCTTTGACTATAAAAATCTAAATATACCTAAATAGAATTAAATAATAAGAATCAAACCTAAATTAAGATATTAGAAACATCCAAAATTAAATTTATATTAAATATGGATTTCAACTTAGAAATCTATCCATTATAATTATCATCACTATTCCGATATATTCTACACTTTCCATCATCCATCACGTCAAGAAACCAAACCAAGAAAAACTATACAACTCATTATCATTCCATTAATATCATGTTTTAAAAAAATACAATAAGCATCAATGATTTTTAACATATCGATGGTAGTGAGAAACATTACATTCTATAACACTAATGTATCAAAGTCAATTAAAATAATATATTTTATCCATGAACATTAATATTAAAAATTTAGGAACATGTTCAACGTTTAAATATTTTATGCCAACAATAATCATTTAATTTTTCAAGCCTGAGTTTACTAATTAATTTATTAATATGTTACTAAATTATGAATTATAATTTAATAGTTTTTAACAATGATTAATAATATTATAATATTCAAAAGACTTTCTTATTGCCTTAATCAGTTGTGTAGATGAGGAATATACTGATATCATTTCATTATTTAAAAAATTTATTTATTTTATTCATTTTTAACACATTGGAAATCCATTAAATAATAATAAAAATGTTTTATAATAATACCACATTACCAAGAAATTAATATTTCAAAACAACAAGAAAAATAAAATGACATTAATAACATTTCATAACAAATTTCAATTATTAAATTCCAGTTATTTATCTTCTAATAGAAGTCCTACTAATTTACTCATTGGAAAACTAAAGTGTAAAACCCCAAAAATCATACATAAAAATATAATCTTAACGATCCTCTACCTCAATTTTCAAATACATTATATGAAGAAATAGGTTCTTTTTAGTCATATATGTGATGATATAATAGTTCATAGTAAAGGGGTAGCACTAAACACATAAATGGGAGGAAGAAGAGAAAATTACACATCTAAGGATACTCAATAAAATGATGGAGTAGAGGAATTTTATTTCTCACAAGTGCTCTAAAAGATCCTTTTACCACCTCTAATCATGGAAAATTTAAAGTGAAAAGTCATAAAATCATATATAGAAGGAGAAATATGAATATATTCTGATGATACTGCTCACAAAATCATATCAGCAGCTCATCTGTAAATACACATATATAAATAAGAACATAGGGAAAATGGAATTATTTTTAAATTACATGATTTAATTCACTATATAATGATGTGGTTCAATCCATGTTAAATGTTTTTTCACTTTTTTAAATCGTATTTTGTGGAAAACATTTGGGAAAACATTTTCCCCCTATAATGAAATCACAATACCTCATTTATTAAGTATATTTAATTAATTAATATATATATATATGTAATATGATATTTATATAAAATATTCATAACATAATATATAATATATATATATATATATCGTGTAATATATATATATATATATGATGTGTAACATAATAGATGCATAAGAAATTTGGAATTGCTTAATATAAATTCACCATTCAAGATCATTTTATCAATATATATAGAAATATAGGTATTACATAAAGAATTATCTCTATTGTAATATTTCTAGTAGCTGATGTTTTTACAAACCATGCATAATATTTTATTATTATGTAAAATATAGAAATCCTATAAAAATATTAAAAATAGAATTAAACTAAAAATATGGAATTACATAAAATTTAAATAAACCTTCACCAAAACTTTGAAATTAATAGAACCCATCTATAGAATATATCACCACTACTAAAATGATTGAGGAAGGGTTTGAGAAATAATAACCCCTTAAAAAATATATTTATTAATTGATTATACTCCCCTAGAATAAAAACTAAAACCAAGAAGGAAAGAAGATAAAATCATTAATAACATCCCATTCCATACCTCTCTAGTAGGTTTCTCACTATTATAATAAATCAAATAATACAATATAGGGAAAGTAAATAATATATAGAATCATATTATCAATAAATATTTTAAAATATATATCATAAAGTCAAAATCATTCAACAATAAACATATGATATTAAACATGCATTTTCAACTCATATTGAAACATACATTAATCTAAACCATAATATCACTATAAGACACGAAATAAAGTAATATCATGCATGTGTAACATCATTTACTAATGTATAAAAACCTCAACAAGGAATTACTTGAACATTACAACATCTTAAACCTCTATCTCACCGTAGTTAATGAGATAAGAATAATCCTAACGATTAAAAAAGAGTAATATATGGAAAAAATGTTTTATCTTGATCATATGTGGAGGTAGGGTCAATAAATACATAATTAAAATGAAATTTTCCAACATCTCTAATGGCCCATAAAATCTGAAAGAAACATTACTCCCATTATTGGACCTTCATTGACTATGGTAAGAAGATTACTTAAAAAATACACGATCTACAACAACAAACATATGAGGTCTCATACAATGATCATCATATGAATTATGAGGGTCCTGAGTTTCCTTAATCTATTCAAGATTAACAATAATTATATTTGTCATGTTCTTCACAAATTTCAATCCAATAATAAAAGATTTTATATCTTCGGCCCAACATAAGAGAGTTTTGAAATATTGGATATACAAAAAATCACAAAGGTTCCTCAAAAATTGTGTGTGGATATTTTTTGTTATAAAAAAACATGACCAATTTTATATTATTCATCCATGATCCTCCAAAATACATAACACATTTATAGAAAATGTCTTCCAAATTAAATACAATATTCTATTTATAACCATATTTCTGTAGATGAAATGTACTACTAAGGCTAACTGAGAAAAAAATAATGGTCAAGACCTATCCATATTAATGTGGTAAAATGGGGATCTAAATAAAAAATTATTTTTATCTGATACCAATAGAGACTCACAATATTCTCCAAATAATTACACAATTAAATTTCTGCTAATATTGACACTTTATTCAATAAGAAGTGAGATGGAGTCATAATGAAGTCTACAATAATCCAAATAGCCTCATGACCACCATAACATCAAGGTTAACTAGTGATGAAATCTATTGAAATATACTCAAATATCCACCGGGTAACTTCTAACAATTGATGTAACAAAATAGTAACACGATGATCCTCCATTAACTTCTAGTAGACCAAACAACGATGTGAAAACTTTACAACATATCTCTTCATACTAGAACTCCAAAATTGACTACTAAAAGAATGTTAAATCTTAGCTAATTTGTGAAATACTTCCAAGGGAAGGATTTGTAAATCATGGAAAACAACCTCTCACATCACTACGGTAATGATGATCCTCTCTAGGATCCACAATAGATGCTAATAATCTACTGAACATCCCTTAGAGCCATATCCACAAATTAATTGTTCCCACTAAACATTTACCACATAATCCCCTAAGTGATATTCTTACACCTTCTAAAACAAGGTTGAATATGAGGTCATATAATTAGAACATCATTTACCATCGAATTCTCTTATTTGAAGTTGTGATGTTTTGATCTCTCATATCACTCTCCATACTTCCATTGAATCAAAAACATCATATATATGTGACTTTACGAAAACAATTTCAACAAAAAATTTTGTTTCTCAAGTGTAATGGAAACATTATAGTGTAAATATTTCATAATTACATCAATAAAAACTATCATATTTTCAAATTACATTGGTAGAATATAATGTCCAATATATTGAGATAAATGGAGCACATAAATCCTTCATTGGTGAGGAAATGCAACCAAATCTTCAGATCATGCACTAACATAGCTAGCTCATTATCATTGGTAGTGTAGTCACTTTTAATGGGTCATAAAATTTTAAATCAATAAGAGATAACATGTAAATAATGATACATAATAAAAATAAATCCAAGGAATATATAATTTAAATAGTCCTCAAACAAAACACAATCCTTAGGAAATTGGAGAACATATGTATTGGCCATCTTCTCCTTAAAATGAATAAAATATTCCTCACAATTGAAAATTCAAAAAAAGTCATGCCCCTTCCATGTCAAGGCTATCATACGAGTCAAAATATGATATAAATTTTTCATAAATATTCTATAATTTCTTGATAGAATAAGGAAACTATAAACCAACACAATATTAATAGGGGATACCAAAGAAACAAATAAATTTATCATTAAATAAACCACATATACTCCATATTTAAACATATAATTTTCTAAAAAATTCATTTCATGGTCCAATAACATACAATTATTCACATTCACAAATAGAAGATAACATTGAAGGACCTATAAAATATCTCACAAATGATCCACATTCTCTTCCTAATATGCATATTACATAAGGGTGTCATCTAGGAATACCACTGAAAATTCAACCCGAACACATCAAATATGGTGGTCATGATTTGATACACAGATGTCCTGGGGAATGAAAAATTAATTAACTACCTTATTATATTATGGTGGTTAAATCTTTGTAGCTTCCAGAAGATGAGTGAAAAAAATTGGTTTGTCACATTTTGAATTGATTTTTAAAGAAATTGATAATGGATGGATTTTATAAACAGAGGGTTCTATAAATAATATTAAATTAAATTATTTAAAACAATTGATGAGAGATGTTGATTGAGTCCGGATTTAATAGGCATAGTGTTTTTCATAAAAATTTCTAATTTTTATCAATTTATATTCCATTGACTGATAAATGAGATATTACATTATTAATTAAAATATCTCCCTTAGTTAGATGATGACTGTGAGGATATCCCAAATATTATTCTAAAATTGATCTACCCTACTTTTATGTTTATATTATTATAGCAGGTTTTCATGATAAAATAATGAAATACTTAATTGGTTATTTTTATTCCCTAATTGACTGATGTTCTTATCATAATTCCTTATATGTTTCAATGATCATCAAAAAATCAACAATAATCTTTAATATGTTCCATGGTAAACATATAGGATGTAGGTGGATGGAGACATAGATTCTAGACCATGTAAATTAAAAATAAAATGATCAAACCCTAACACATATTCATTTTGAATTAAAAAATTAATAAAAAATTTTAAATTTGAATGAATAAGAAAGAAAAGACTCTTTTCCAATCATTTCATACAAACTAAAGAATCAATAAATGGTATGGTGTTCCCTTCCTTAATTACTTAAATTAAAACCCCCTACTTTGATGGGGTTATCAAGTTTTTGTGGGAGGGAAATGGAATCATAGAATGGAAAGAAAATAAATGAAGGAAAGTAAAAGATAAAAAGCAGCACAGTTATAGTCCATCATCCAAAGATTCTTATTGTTGATTTATCTTATTTTAATCAAACAGAAGCTCTATTTATAGAGATAAAAAGTATCCCTGATGTATCATAATTTCCAAAAAAATAATTATTTCTGGTCAATCATAGGGGTTCATGTTGGTCGCAGGTCAATAATATGGATTCCCCCCATAAATTACATTAAATTAACCTATTTTATATCTTTCATGAAATTTCATATCATGAATTCTTTTTTATGGTGTGTCGTGTATATGTCTAAAAATTTAAAACATTGTACATATTATAGGGGTTTCTGGTATTTTCCTGAGTATTTCACAGTTTGATCATATGATTCACGTCTTGACTAGTGATTTCATTATCTAGAATTTCTTTTTCACTTCATTTTATGGATTTACATCACATATTACTTTAAGGTTCATTTCCTGGATGAAATACATGATTTGAAATGGTTTTCATCAGTATTTTCCCTTATATTCAACCCGGTTCTTCAGTTTGGAGCTCCATGTTCAAACCTTTAATTAACATTCATGATAGTTCATTATCATTATGTAGATTTCATCACTTTTAACATGTTATTTTAATCATTGTATCCTTTCAAAAAAAATTAGTAAAAAAAAATTTAACCATCTAATGTGAAAAACAATATTCGTTATATTAAAATAAACCTATAAAATATTTCTACCTTAATTTCAAGTGTGTTATACTTTATTATTTGTTTTAATAAATTGTTTTGAACGTTATATTAACACCATGGACCTTCCACAAATCATGTTGGTTTCATGGTGATGTAAGACCACACTGGGGGCCACCAACGGGTTGTGCCAACCCGGGATGTGGTATGTTTTATGGGCTTATTTTTTATTAATTTTTTTACAAGTTTTTGAAACTTTTTAACATTGTTCCTTGGGGTTTTATTTATTTTCTATAAAAAGGGTAAAATAAATGTTATTAAATAACTATTTTTTTTAAAAAAGGTTTTGACATTATGTTTTATTAAAATTGGTTTCATGTGAATTTGAAATATAGATTTTAAATAGTCGTGGGGTGATTCATTAAAAAAAATCCATTGGATATGATGGTCTTATTGTTTTTTTCCTTTTTTCAAAGAGGATGACCCATTTTAAGTGGTGGTTTTGAAATGTATAATTAGAATGTTGATTTTGGTAATTTTGGTAATTTTGTAAATTTTAGGAAGTGTTGGAATTTTTTGAGCCATATGTTGTTTTCATGAACCTTTAGGGAACATGGAGAGTGTTTTGATATAGAAAAAAAATTGGAAATGTATTTAAAATGGGTGTGTTTCAATGATAAATGGTTTTAATAACATTTAAAAAATATTTGTTTGAGTAAATAATTCAATGGTTTAAATTGTGAAATTTTATTATTATGATGGATGTAATGGATATTTGAAATGAAGAATGAAATTATAATGAATAATTAGTTAATTGGTTTTGGTGATACTAATACATGAAGTTTAGGATCCATGTTGGATTCATGGATTGATGCTCCACATTTTTCGACTTATCAGTCATGGTTTTGAGATATTGGAATGGTGCTACACTCCCCTATTTTGGGAAGCCAAGAATGATTATCCATGAACCCCAATGAACTTGAGTTATTTGTGGGAAGTATTGATGATACCGATCCCAAGGTAATGGACATGGGGTTCAATATTAAGGATGGGACGGTTAGGGATGACGTTCTGGGTGCCAATCTAATTCATGGAATAATGATATATGTTTTATTACATGTGTAAAATTTTTAAGAATGGCCAGACATTACGATCCATGTAACACCCTGAAATTTTATGAGATAGATTCTTTTTTATTTACTTTTATGTCTTCTTTTTTCCACTAAACCATGATTAGTTAGAACTATATGCAACATCTTATTATCTTGTAGTATACGCAACACTATTCTTGGTTTTGGTTGCACACAATTTTATATTTTATTGATAGAGTTCATTTCTTGCCACAATGAGTAGAGATTTTTTTAATGTATAAATGAAATATGTATGGATTATGTTATATGAAACACCAAAAAAATCTTGCACTACACACAACACAAACATGGCTTGCATTATATGCAAAAGCTACCTTCCTCAATATCTTGCATTATACGTGCTACTGAGTTTCAAAAAACAACGATGCATTATTAAAATATTATTATTTAATGAGTTTAAAACTAACTGTTATAAATTGAATTATCCACATTTTAAATTTTACATAACATTGTCATCCATATTACACATTTTCTAGAACATGATATGAGAAAAAAAATTAATTTTTCATATAAAAGAAGTATTTTTTTAAAAAATACAGTTTTACCACCTTTTGATGGCACACCCATTTAAAATCTAGTTTTTTCAATTTTTTTAGTTAACTTTTACAATATAAACCTATTCTTTGTAAGCGGGACATAAAATTTTAATTTTTTTGATTTTTTGTTATATTTATAATAAAAATAGAATTTTAATGAATAGTTAAAAATACTACATTTTAACTCGAAACTGCCTTTTAATATAATTTTTTTATATATTTAGATTATATTTTTATTAGATTTAACGTGTAATTGGATTAAATTTTTTTCATTTGATCTAATTTTGGTCATTGGAAGTAATTTCACTTTTAAATTGGACATAAACACACGACAATCTTTTGATAGTTATTAATTCTTAAAAACCAACTTTTGATTTTTATCAATGGGAATAAATTTTAAATTAATTACTGCAACTTGTTGTGATTTGAATTTGAAAAATGGATTCCATATTTTGAATCATATGGTTCAAATTGTGTAAATATGTACCTTTTTGTTATTATGAATATCATCTTTAAGAATTATTTTATATACCATGGTTAACGGGTAAATCTCATAAATAGAGGTAAAATTATAATATTATAACAATATTTAACTATCCTAAAACATCTACTAATAGTATTGGATGAGATTTTTCTTACCATGGGAATCTGTGGATCTATTTTGGGACCCCAAGGATTCTCTTTGATGTGAAAATGACAGTTTATATGAATTAATTTAAGGAAAAGATAATTATAACCTAAATATATATCTTTTACTAAATCTATTTTAATATTGGATAATATAAATTATATCAATTCATATATATATAGTAATTGGAAATATAAAAACATATCCTAAATCATGGTATTTTTTTATAATTTTTAGACAACAGATAAATATATTTATTTATGACACAATCACGATAAAGTGATTACCTAATTAATGAAAGATTCAAATAAATGAATGTATAAATATTAAAATAAATTTAATTTGAACATTTTGATTCCATAAAAACATTTTATGGATGAATTTTAAATATTAGGGATGGTTTAACACCTTTGGTTCTAAAGAATCAGGTTGTTACAATTTTTTTAAAAATCAAGTGTGAATAGTATCCAAAATTAACATAATTCATAACTTAAACCATAAAATAGTTTATTAAATGATATTAAATTACTAAAAAAATAAGGTTCAACCAAATGGTTAATATAATTCCTAATATTTCATAAATAAATTTTTTGTGTCTTTGACATTATATGGTAATTAAGTTAACCCACAATGTGTAAATAACAAGATATCACAGTAAGATTAGAAAGGGTAAAATAAGGGTTAAACCCAATATAAAAATATAAAACAATATTAAAAACTTGATTAAAAAGAATTTGAAGATAGGTATTCGAAAAAAATCATCTTATATTTGAATTAAATATTTTTTTCACAATTTAAAATCTTAATTGAATTTATTATAAATATATATTATGATTTTTCTAAAGTGCCCCTATCCTCTCTTATAAAAGGGCACGTCCTCCCTCTCCAATTAACTCAATTTTGAGATTTTAATATCATCAAAACCCTACCCATTTCTCCTTTAAACTTCCCTAGTTACATTTTGGAGTTTCCTAACTTCTCAAAATAGAAACACAATTTCTATATGAAGAAATTTAAAGGAGGCACATCGAGGAAGACGTAAATTATTTTACCAATTCATTCAAATTTCATTCTTCTTATGCATCCTCTTCATTAGTTGCCTCATTATAAAGTAATAAAATCAGTATCACTCCTATAATGATATGTTATTGTAATTATTAAACAACACTATTTCACCTTCTATCCATTTTACGAAAAACAAAATCACTACGCATGTGTACCAATGGTTTATTGTCTCCACCTCGTGCTGTAATCAATTTTTCACCACCACCTTACATGGATGGGTGTAATGGTAGAATAATATCTATATATGATTGTTATAACATTATAATAATTATGAGATATTACACACCATCCAATACAATATCATTCAACAATTACGCGCATGATATCATCGCTCGTACGTACGTACAAATTACTATCTCAACAATGCAATGTGATTTGTTCTACAAAATACTCATTAAAAACCAATTATATAAATTAATTTAATTAATAAATATGTAATAAATTATAATAATAGCATTATTTAAATTATATAACTATAACATAAAAATAGTAATAATATCTTATTCGAAAAAAATATATAAGAAATTAAAGCAGTTAATACATGAATAACAAGTAACGATGAAATGTCACTAACAAACAGATGCAAATATGATCATAAATGTTATCATAAAAATTATTATGATTATATAATAATAATTAACATTATTTAAATATTTATATAGTATGTCCATATACATATTAAGCATATCAGACCTATGGTAAGGGATTATTTTGTCTCACTTTCATTTCTGTGGGACATATGACTTATACACCATCTAATTATTCTTTTTGGATTTTATAATACCCATGAATATATTTTTTTTATGAAGGCCATGATATTTAAAATTGAATATAACATTCTTTATTTTATATGATTTGACTAATCCAAAATTGGTAAGGGAAAATTTTTCAATCTCATTTTTATTTGAGATTGTTTATACCTATGTATTTACTGGGGATATATTTATCATCCATGTCATTGATTAGTAAAAATGTTTTCATAAAATTTATACTATTATTATATGTATTTTTAAAGTCATTTTACCCCTTTTGTATTTTTAGTATGTTTTATGGAAGGAATTTTTATTTTTTTTACCATACGAGGTACTTTTTGACCTTTTCGGTAAAAGTACAAGGAGAATGTTTTTTCACTTATATAGCATGAACATGATTTTACATCATCAAAATTCCTTATTTCCATTAATATTACTCTATAATATTTCACAATTATTTTCCTCAAAATTCTTTTATATTAAAATTGAATGACATTTTAAGAAAATAAAACGTTTTTGAAGAAGAATTGATATTTTCCTCAAGAACTAAGTTCAAGTGTTTTATAGAAATTATTTTCCATCTAATATGACACTCTTTAATAGGGTATTGTTTCTATATCAATTATTAATATGGTTTGATTTCACTAATAATGGAATAATATTTTATATGGAATATGTTATTATGGAATGATATTTATGAATCCCATTTTGTATATTGGGTTATGCTATGATGAATGATTTAAGTTTTTAGAGATCATGTAAGAATAATTTCAATATGAGATTGGTGGGACCTATATCTCCCAAAAATGAATTAATTAATGATGTATATATCATGATATAGACATGACAAAACAAAAAGTTAATATGTTTCAGTAATATATGGATGGAATGGTAATTAATCCCGATTCCCTAAAGTAAATTGTCCACTATGATGGTCCTGGTAGAAATTCCTTTGATACTATATAAATCTTATTTTGTGATTATTTTTTTACCACAATTCCATGTTTTATGTTAATATTATGTTATCATAGTCATGTTTACTTGTGATTTATGCTTTACATACTTCCAATATTTATTTAATGACTCAATATTTTTATGTTTAAACATTATGTTCAAGTTTTTACATTGTAATGATTATGATTTATTATATGTTCTCAATGTTTAACCTTACTACGAATTTGAGCTCTCCTTTTTTATGTTTTCTTTTCCCTAGGATATAAATAATGTTTTTAGTTTGGAAAAAAATGGGAATATCTTTATGGGAGGTGTTTAAGAACATTAACTAAGATAGAAGAATGTGTTTCGAGTTTCGAAAGACACTAAACTAATATGGTATTTGGGAATCTGTTTGTGTCACATATTATGTATTACTTAAATGTAATTTAATTTCCATGCACGTCAAACTTGGGTCTCTATAGTTGGTCTCATAATGATGATTTAGTCAACCTTTGGAAAATAGGATGAGAGAAATGTAGTGATATCCCTATAGATATTTCTAAGGATATGTTTATGGATGTCTTACGGATAAGTAAAGCATATGTTACAAACCTATATTTTTTATGATAATCATGAATAACATATGATTAAACCAAAGATATCATATATTGAAATATTATAAGTCATTTACCAAATTTATGTGTTTCTAATCTCTAATATGTATTTCTCATACTTTTATTTCAACTCTTAGTCTGTATCAAACACTACATAGAACATAGTTAACCAATGAATGTTTTAGATGTGGAAATTATGGTAAATATGGAGATCGCTTCCCAAAGTGAAAAAATCATTAATAGAATCATGATGATATTACATTTATTAATCATGATCCTGAGGATAAATATTTTTTAAAAGAATTGATAAAGATATGTGATGTTCTTCTAGTATTTTTTCCATTAAACCTAAGAATATTGAGGTTGAGAAATGAAAATACATGGTTCATATTTTTGTATATATGAAGATGATGGATCCTAAGTAATGTTATAAGACTAAAATTTGATGATTATGGTGTATATGTCTCATAATTCAAGTATTATGTAATATGAATCATGAAATATATATGTTTTTTTGGTATAAGGATTGGGAAGTATATGATGAATAGTTCTAATGAGATAGAAAAGTTATTTTTGTGTAAGGTGATATACTTGGAGAACACATGATTAAGGGAAATATAACCCTTAATATGTCCCTAATTTTACGATAATGATGATTTGTTAATGATATGTTTGATTAGAATAAGTAAATTGGATGACCCAGGTTTTTTGAAATCTAATTATGGTGTTATTGAAAAAAGGTTTATGCTATCATGGATGAATTATACCACTTTTTGGGACTTATAGAATATATCCAATATGTTTTGGAATAAGGAAACATGCATTTTATCAATAAATATATGTGATAATTCAGGTTGCTACCTTGACTCAAGTGAATATATTATTAAGGTATTCACATTTTAGTAATGTGAAAACCAAGAACGTCATTATGAGTTATGGGAGACAAATGCTATGTTGATTTAGTTCAGCTATTTCTAATGTTCAATATTTTCAGTTTTTGGTAGGATGGAAATGTTATACATTTATGGATAATATATGATATATTCTAGTTGACGTTTGTTAGAATAATGTATTATCTAACTATTGGTGGACTTATGAATGTTTGATAACTTGTTATGACCTTTTTTTGAGATATATGGAATGTCCTTTCATTCTATCACATGATCTGTTAACACCTCAAGAATGAAAAATTCAACTTCATTTCTTCAAATAAGAGATGAATTTGAAATTTTTCAGGGAGCGATCAACGATGAGAATGTAATGAAATCAAGAAAGTATTTCTTCTCATATTTTTCAACAATATGAAAAGGATCTTTAAAACAAAAACTATTATCCTAGTACATTCTAATCCAATGAATGAAATGGTCCCTTAAATCCTCACTGATTTATGGCTTTCTGGTGGTTAACTTTCTCCAAACATTATTCCCTATCACTATCCATTGGAATATAGTGGTTAGAGTTCTATTCCATATCCATGTTTTAATTTACCACCTATTTTCTCATATATGGAATCCTTGTGATGAGTTAATTTGGGTAACCTTTATGTTTCTATCTTTCCTTTTTAAAATTTTGTTTTAGTATTCCATTTTATGATGTGGGTTTCCTTGAAATATACTTTCAAGTAGAAAACCTTTTATAAACCTGAACAATTTCGAGGGTGAAATTAATTTTAAAGGGGGTAGAATGTAATACCCCAAGATTTTACAAGATATTCAATTTCTTATTTTCATTGATTTCTTGAGTTGTACACTATGCCAAGATTATCTTGAGCTATACGCAACATCATATTAGTTTGCAGAATACACAACAATATTCTTGGCTTGTGTTGCACACAATTTCATGTTATTTTGATAGAGTTCATTTCATGAAACATTGAGTATAGATTTTGTTCATTGTAAAAATGAAATATGTTTGGATTTTTTTTATATGCAACACCAAAAGAAGATTTTACTATACACAACACTGACTTGTCTCGGGTTACACAAAATAGTGATCTTCCTTGATAGCTTGCGTTATACACAATACCGAGTCTCACTAAACAACAATATGTTAATAAAATATTATTATTTAATGAGATATAATCTTATTGTTATGAATAGTATTAACCAAATTGTGAATTTTTTATAACATTTGCTTTCATATTACACATTTTCTATAATATTATATGAGAAAAAAATCTATTTTTGGAATAAAATATGTATTATCCAAAAAAACACTTCTACCGCCATTTGATGGTGCACCCATTTTAAATTTAGTTTTGACTCTTTTATATGCTAAATTGAACAAAATAAAATTCTTATTTGGAATCAATATATAAAAATTTACTTTTGTTGATTTTTTTTTATTTTTCTAATAAAATAAAATTTTAATGAATAATGAAAAATAAATCATTTTAACTCGAAACTACATTTTTATCTAATTTATTTATATAGTAATATTATCTTTTTAATTAGTTTTAAAATATAATTGTATTATATTTTTATTATTTAATCCAATTTTTGGAGCTTGGATGTAATTTCACTTTTAAATTGGACATAAACACATGTCAATATTTTGATAGTTATTACTTTTTAAAAGCCCACTTTTTGGTTTTGAAAACGTGAATTAATTTTAGATTGATTACTACAATATATGTGTTTTAAATTTGGAAAAATTTATTCCATATTTCTAATGAGCATGTTCAAATTCTACAAATAGGTACCTTAATTTTGTGGACATTATGAATTGTAACGTTGGTAATTATTTTATTTTCCAGGGTTAAAGGGTAAATCTGGTAAATAAGGGTAAAAAAATAATATTATAATAATATTTAACTACCCTATCACAAGACGCAATAATATTGGATGAAATATTTCCGATAATGGTCATCCTTAGGTCAATTTTGGGACCCATGGATTCACATGGATGTGAAAATGATATCTTATAAGAATTAATTTAAAGTAAAGATAATTAAATCTAAAACATATATCTTTTAATAAATCGATTTAAATATAGGGTTATATAACAGCTATTTATGTTTATAAATAGTCATTATAAAGATAAAACAATTTACTAAATCATGGTATTTTATTTATATTTTTTAGACACTATATAAATATATTTATGTATGAAACAATTATGTTGTAGTGATTACCTAATTAATGAAGGATTCAAATAAAAGATATTATAAGTAACAAAATAAATAAAATATGAACATTTTTATTCCATCAATTAATTTTATGGATTACATGTACATATTAGGGATGATTTAATTCATTTTTATTGAAGGAATCAGGTTGTTATGAATTTTTAAAATAAGTTAAGTATGAATAGTTTCCAAAATTGACATAAATCATAACTTAAAACATATAATAGTTTATTAAATGATATTAAATTCCTAAAGATATAATATTTTTAAAAGTGGATAATATAAGTCCAAATATTTCATAATTAACTATTTGGGGCCTTTCTACAAGATATAGTAATTACATTAACCCCCAATGTGTAAATAACATGATATCACAGTAAGATTAAAAAGGGTAAAATAAGTGTTAAACCAAAAAGATAAAAAAAACATGTCTAAAAATTATAGGATCATGGGTATTCAAATATAAATCATCTTATATTCTAATTAAATAAGTTTTTGACCATTTTAAATCTAAATTAAATTTATAATAAATTAATATTTTAGGACATTCCTAAAGTGACACACTCCTCTCTTATAAAAAGGCACCTCCTCCATCTCGTATTCACTCCATTTCGAACATTCAAGTAAAGAAAGCCCCTGCCCATTTCTCTTTTCAACTTCCATAGTAACATTCTATTGGTCATGGTATTCTCAAAATACCCACAATAGATCCCTAAGGATAAATTTAAAGGAGGCACGTCGAGGAAGAGGAAATCTTTTCTACTGAATCGTTCAAATGTTGATCTTCTTTTAATTTCTCTTAATTAGTTGTTTCATTATAAAGTAATAACATAAGTATCAATAATATACTTATATTTTATTATAAATATTGAAAAAAACTATTTCAACTACTATCCATCCTATGAAACATGATATCACCACGCTCAAGTACGTATGGCCAACCGTCTCCACGTCGTGGTGTAATATGTTTTCACAACCACCTTACATGGATGGGTATAATGGTGGAAATAAAAAATATATATTATTATTATTACATTATACTAATTTTTGATATATTATACACCATCCAATCTAATAACATTCATCTATTATTGAAATGATATCATCGCTCGTGTGTATGTACGACTTATAGTCTCCACAATGTGATGTGATTTGTTCAACATAATATTAATTAAACCATTATTATATAAATTAATTGAATTAATAAATATTATATATATATTACTAATAACATGTTTTAAATTCAATAACCATAACCTATGAATAAGAATAATAACTAATCTGACCAAACATACATAAAACATAAAATAGTTAATAACTGAATAACAACTCACAATGAAAGTTTACTAACAAATGGGTGAAAATATGATTATAAATGTTATAATAAAAATGATTATGATTCTATAATAATTATTAACATTATCTAAATAATTATACATGAGGTTATGATACGGATGAAGCATATTGGACCTAAGGTAAGGGATTATTTTTTCTCACATTTATTTATGTGGGACATATGACTTATACACCATCTAATTCTTTTGTGTAGAATTTATGAAACCCATGAATATTTGTTTTATTATTATTATTATAATTATGATATTTACATTCACATATAACATTGTTTATTTTATATAATTTGACTGATTATAAATTATTAATGGATAATTTGGAACCAGATTTTTAACCCATATTGTTTATACGCAAGTATTTACTAAATATATATTTATCATCCATGTCCATGTTTACATTAAACGTTTTCATAAAATATTTACTACTATTCTATGTATTTGTAATGTCATTTTTACCCCATTTTTACTTTTACTTTGTGATATATATGGAATCATTCTTTTTTTTACCATATGAGGTACTTTTTAACTTTTCTGGAAAAAGTAAGAGGAGAATGATTTTTTAACTTATAAGGCATGAATGAGTTTTTAAAACTTCCAAATTAATTATTTCCATGAATAATACTCTAAAAAATTTGAATTTTATTTTCAAATAAATTATTTTCTTTTAAAATTGAATTGAATTTTTAGCAAAGAAAAATTTTTTAAAAAAGAAAATATATTTTCCTTAATAACTAAGTTCAAGTGTTTTCCCAAAATTATTTTCCATCAAAGATGATCGTCTTTAAATAGGGTTAATATTATATCCCTATTATTACTATGGTTTGATTTAATTTATTATGGAATGATATCCTATATGGATTATGTTACGATGAAATGATATTTAAGAATCCCATTTTATTTCTTGGGTTATTCAATGATGAATAATTTATGTTTTCGGGGAACATGAAAGAATGATTTCATTATGATATGGGTGGGAATTTTATATCCCTCAAATTCATTAATTAATGATTTACATCTCAGTGATAGATATGACTTGTTCGAAAAGTAAATCTGGTTTAGTAATACATGCCTAGAATGACTTGTAAACCCAGTTCAGTAATGGACATTATCCACTATGATGGTCTTAGAAGCAATTCCATGGATACTATAAAAATCCTACTATGTGCTTATTTTTTTCCAAAATTATATGATTTATGTTAGTACTATGTTATCATGTTTGCGTTCACATAGGCTTTTGCCTTACATTCTTCCAATATTTATTTCACGACTCAAGATTTTGAAGTTTAAACTTTATGTTCATATTTTCACATTATAAAGTTTATGGTTCATTTTATATTCTCAATGTTTAACCTAACAGAGCATTTTATCTCACCAATTTTATGTTTTTACCAAGGATATCAAATAAGGGAATAGATAGGAAAACAAAAGGTAAAGATCTTTATGGTAGGTGTTGAAGATATTTCACCCAGATAGAAGAATGTGTTCCATGTTTCCAAAGACACTAAAGTAATATGGTCATTCGGCATCTGTTTTTGTCATGTATTAATTATTATGCCAATATAATGTAATTTCCTTGTACATTATACTTGGGTATCTATGATTTGAGTCTTGGTTGGATTCATGGACTGATGTACTGTATTTTCTGACCTATGAACTAGTTGTTGGGATGGCCGTACATGATGAACCATATACCGAATAGATTATTAAACTAAGGTCCCAAGATTTTTGACTATTGACATCAATGATATTTTCCATATATTACTATATTAGGATGAGGGGAATTTAATGGAAATGGTTAACTTTGGAATAGATAATAACATAACATAATGAGATAAAATTAAATAATGAAACTAGTTTTATTACATTATGGTATACTATTGTTCTGTTTTTCAACATGCATTTTTTTACAATGTTTTATATTCTTTAGACACCATTGGTGATGGTCTATGGATTTTTACTCACACCTTTATCAATACACCATTACGTACATGGGTACCCAAGAAGCTCTCATGTGTTCATTATAGAGAATGGTTCAGGATTATGTTTTCTTATAGTATTATTAGTTGATTGAGATCACTCAATTGGTATCATGTGACATAATGGGTTTTCCATGGTGATTATATGTAGAATTTTTATAGTTTTTTTGTAAGTTATATAAATTTCCATGGGGTGGTTGGTTGTATGAATGACATGACAGTTTGTGTCCTCTATCACGGTTCATTTTATTACAATGTGTTTCAAATGCAATTTATTTTTTTATTAGTACAGTGATGTGTATAATATTTGTTTATTATATTACATTTGTGCACTATGATATGTGGGTATAGTCTCCTCACAGTTCCATTATAGAATAATCTTTTTAATCATCAGCTTTTACCATATGTGATGTTGTGTTTAAGGTATTTTGGAGGTCTGGACTAGGGCACTGGTTTTGTGGAAATTGGGCTGGGACATTTCAAAGTAATATTAGAGTAGTTCGCTCTACTGTTATTTTACAATTTGGGGTTTGGTAGTCTAGTGTTATATTAATGCATCAATGTTCATGTTAGATAATATGTTGGTGTATCATGAACACCAATTATGGTTGGATGTCCTGGTTACCAAGGGCTAGTATTGATGTTCTTATTATTGATTTTATGGTCGTATATGACTTTTTCTTTGATTGATGGACATTGTTTTGGGATTTTATGGTTTATGGTGGATTCTAGGTTCGAAGCCATTAGAAGGAGGCATGTGAATTGGAGTTGACTCTTGAACTTCTGAGGCAAGATGTGTCTTGATCATCATGATAAGCATATAGATATACACATTACATGGGAATATCAGAGTTTGAATTTATTGATTTCCTATCAATAGAATGTTATATAGATATAGAGTGACATGATCATAAATGAGAACACTAGAATGGTCTTCGTGTATGTTTACTGTTGTTACCCTTTGGGGTGAGCACATTGTGATTAAATGATTTTCTCACCCCCATGGGACGATTATGGTAAGATGATCAGTAGTTTGTCTTAGTCTTATAGGGAGTGGTATGATTTTTAGATTCTCATAGAGGATGGATTTTATCGTTGTGGTAATTTCATTAGTGTGTTTATTATTATTGTTTGATACCCTATAAGAGGTTGGGTTAACTTAATGAAGTCATGTGATGATGATCTAAGTGCTTGATTAGTGAACCATGATTTCTGGTCTTTTGTGATAAGGTGTAGACCTTGGGTGGATTTCCCAAGAGACCTTATTGAAATGACACATATTCAAGGTGTAAATATTGTGTCAATATCCTAGGTGACCTTTGAGTGATGTTGGATTAGTTTTAAGGGACATTAGGTTCATGATGCATAATGTAAGATTTGTAATTTCAATAATGGTGAATTGTGGGCGCAGCCTGGTGTTGGGTTTTGGCAAGTTTGTTGCCTTTGGTTTTAGGAAATAGCACATTAGTGCAAGTGGTTTTCTCGGTTGGTTAAATTCTAGGGGTGGGGTAGGACTATTTGGGTGCCTCACCCGATTAGCTATAGATAAATCATCTGAATCATGGTGATAACATGGATTATTTATATTTGAACTTTGAATGGTGCTTGGGTTTTTAGGGTTCAAGAAGGTGGTTTTTCTTTGGTGAGTTTATTTTGGTTCTGAGAATAACCCATGCTACTCATCCTTGGGTGAGATAGGCATATGGGGAACGCTTGACTAATGGATCGGTCTTGTGAAATGAGTTTTCATTTGTAATGAATCACTATGGTTTTAAATAGATTCAATGATTGAGTTACATATGAACTTTTAATGGTTATGTGTTTAGGGGATCTTAGAGGAAAGAACACAAGGTGATCTTTCATTTCCATTTTGTTTTCGGATTGGATGATATGAGATCATACATTCGAGGTGCTTGTGTATTGAAGGTATCCATGAGTAGGATGACAACCGTTGTGGACATGATGAAGCACTTTCATAAAGGGAAGCTAGAGACCATTGGCTGGGATTTACTTATCACTTAGATAGAGGTGACATTTTAAATGGATGGGTAGTGGGGGTATTCATCTTCAGTATATTAACATACTCTTTGTTATTAACTATCATTCCCAATATCTTGACATTGTTCCAAGTATTCTTAGTGAGAAATGGTTACACACATAGTTACCCAAAATTTATTCTGGTTAGATATGTGGCCTCTTTGTGGACACACTCATGGAGTAGTGAATGTGAATTCATATAGTGGGAAGTTCCCCATCAAGGGTATGGTCTTAGACAAGGATTATATGTCAAATAATTCCATGGGTACCATTATTAATATTTGGTAGCATGTGATAGTATATGTTCTAATAGGTTAATCAGGTGATGGAGATACTTCCACATCATATTCAGAGGTTATAAGCGGTTGGAGAAAGCACTGAAAAGATCGTGGATGTTGGGTGAGTCGGTGATAATGATAATATTATGGTGTTGAGTGATGTGTCATTTATAGTGGCACAACACCTATTCTGGATGGGTTGTAGGTATGTGGGAGTGGATGTGGATCTGTCTTAGTGGAATTACCATTCTAGTTGAAAACCATTGTAGGGTGTAATTGAATTACATACGGAATGATAATGGGAAATCAGATATGATACATGATCAAACCAATAGTGAGATTTGGCCTTGGGGTGGTTCTAGAAAGTTGATATGGTATGGTCTCTAATGGATATTTTTTCATTGGTTTTGAAATACCATTTAATATAAGGGAATAATGATTAAATGAGTTGGTGATAGACCAACTATTGAGGCCTATATTGTTGGGATCATTAAGTTGAGGAAATTCAAACTTGGGTTTGCATGTGATGAAAGTGTGGATGGTTGAAATTTATGTTTAGTTTATCTATTTGTACATGAATAGTTTGTTTCGGGTTTGTGTTGGGATTTCGGGGAAAATTCAGTATGTTCATGGATGTTCTTGGATGGGTTTAAGAATACAAATTTGGTGATATTCAATAATGAGTATGGGTTCAAATAATTATTAGTGTTCTAGTGGGTATTGGAGAACTGTGATTTGAAAACCATGTCAGGGACTTGATATGATAAATGGCTTAGGTTCAGTGGTCCGTTCTATAGGAAATGTCCTTAAGTATCAATGTTCATGGACATAAGTTGAATATTATGGTGGGTATACCTATAGATTGATTATTTATTGGGTTATGTTTTAATGATTTTTTCTATAATATGGGATCATTTATGATCAATCCTAATGTTCAAGCTTTGACAAAGCATGTATGCTAAATGTTTTGGACAGTTGAGGGCCTTGACAGAGAGGTTTCTACGAGATAGTGTTTCAAGATACTGAATATTGAGTGGGATGTTCGTTAAAATTTTATGACCAACCTAGGTCTAGTGGTGGTGATTTGTGACCACCGAGAATTCTCAAGGATTATTATTATAATAGGGGAAGTTGTAATACCATGTGTTTTGGTGGAAAAAAATTCTAAAGAAATTTTAATCGTCGTTACTGGATAAGTCAAATCTTGAATCGATATATGTAATAAAGGTATAAGACTTTTGATATCTTGAAATGGTGTATTGAGATGGAGATTATTAAAATATATTAGAATGTTGTTTTGGTGAAATTTGGAGGCTTTAGGTTATATTTATGGGGGTTTGGAGTTCTATGGAATGGTGCATGTTTGGGCATGCTTTGTTTAGGAGAAACTATGAGACACCTTGATTATCATGAGATTTTTAGTTCATTTTAAAATGATTATTATTGGGTTTTTAGTATAGTGAATTTAAAGGGGGTAAATCATGAATGTATAAAAGGGAAGCTCTGTAAGGATGATGATGATCTAGGTTATGATGCACGGGCTGCACATAGTTTCAGATGCACAGTACACCTTTCTGTATGTGGGAGATAGTTATGATATCATGGTTGGTGTGTGATTTGATAAACCATGAAGCCTAAATAAATGGGGATGGTTTTTGGACTTTATTGGTTCACAAAATTAATTCACATCTTGGAAAACCATGTGGCCAAACCGTTCATGTGGTGGATTTGGGTATAACTAATTGCATAGATTGTGCATGGTTTGGAAAACCATGCGTAAGGTCAAAACATTTTTCAAATGGTATTTTTCCATTTTTTCCTCTCGGATTTTAACTCACCCTCCCCTTTTCTCTCCCTCCTTTTCATTAAAACTATATCAGGGTTCTCCTCCTATAAGGCCTTATTCAAGCTTCACTATGAAGGTGATTAGTGGTGTTTCATTGGAGTTTTGATGTAAGATCTATCCTCTAGTGTATCCCCCTCTACTCTTCATTCATTCCATATATTTTTAGAGTTATAAATTTTGTTTTCTTTAAATATTTTACCATATCATGGTCGAATCATCCATTTCTCATGTGGATTTTGTTGGACTTTGGTAGAGTATATCTTGAGATGGATTCTGCACTTTGTTTCATGGTGTTTCATTAATGTATGTGACTGCAATGAAATTTATTAAGATTAAACAACTGTTTAAATTTAATTAAATGCTAAAATTGTATCTCCTCTTAGGTATATTCTTGATAAGAGTTTTAAGAGTCCATTTTGTACCTCACATGGTTGTTTTATGTAGTTTTTATAATATTTGATCAGCTCGATGAGTTTTCTAGAAATATGATATGTAGGGTTTTAGTTATGTAATTTTCAATAATTGTTATATTTATTGAATTGTTAGATTTTTATAGAAAATAGAGATTGTGTTAGCATCTCAATCTCGGTAGAATGATGATTGGTGTGTAAGAAGCTTGAATGGGCCTCAGTAAGGCCTTTTTTCCTGTGAATTGTTTTTTGGAAATATTATCTATTGAGGTAGGTGGTCTAAGTGCTTTTACCATAGTATTAATAATTTATTCATATATGTAAATTGATATATATTCCATAGATCCTATATGTGTGATGATTTTTTATTTACATTCTGATTGTTTGACCATTTATTGATAAAGTAAACATTATAGACATTTTTATTTATCTGTAGCGATGTAAGAAAAGACATGGGACCACCCATAGGGTGTGCTAACCTTGGAAGTGGTATGTTTTAGGTGATAATATTTTATGAAATGTTTCATGAGGTTGAAATGATTTAAGTGTTTCCATTGGATTTTTTTAATGAAAAAGGGGAAAATCTATTTTTTTAAATGACACTTGTTTTCAATTGATGTGTTGACCTCAAGGTGATTTAAAACGGGGTTTATGTTGATTTCAATTGTTAAATTTAGATGGGATTGGGGTTATTTTTTAATAGATTTTAGTTAATAAGATGTTCTTGGTCCCTGTTTGTATTTTTCAAAGAGGAGACCCCATTATAAGTGGAGGTTTTAAAATGTGTAATGGGAGTGTTTATATTGGTATTTTTGTGATTTTTAAAAAGTGGTTAGAAATTTTTGTGACATGTGTTGATTTTATGGCCCTTTGGGGTCATGGAAAATGTTGTGAAATAGAAAGGAAATGGGAATTTTTTAAAAGGGGTTTTTTATTACTAAATGGTTTGGAGAATATTTAATGTATATGTGTATTAGTAATGTTTGAAATGATTACAATTATGGAATTGGATTAATGTGATTGAAATAATGTATTTTGGTTTTTTTAATGAAATTGTTATTATTATTTAATTAAAAGGTTTTACAGATGGTCAGACACGATGTTTCATACCACTTTTTGATTCATGGACTGATGGTCCATGTTTTTTGACATGTGAGTCATGATTTTGGGATGTTACACTAATGATGCGCTTACTCATTTTGAGTTGGATAGACTGATCATGTAGGAACCATAGTGGGGGAAGTACTGATGATCATGAACCCAAGGGTATGGAAATGGAATTCCATATTTTTGTTGGGATGGTGGTAAATTACACTCTGAGTCCTGGTTGGATGAATGGAATGATACTCTATGTTTTAGGACCTATGGCCTGAAGGATGGGATGTCCAAACATGAAAATCTAGGTCCCAATTAGATTCATGGAATCATGTTCTTTTTTGGATGTCTTGTGACCATGTGGTTGGGATGGCCATACATGATGTACCAGATATTGGTTGGATTATTGGGCTGAGGCTCCTTGATTATTGACCTGTCACCTCTCTTATATTTTTTTTAGATCAATGGAATGGTCTAAGGTGAATTTATGTAAATGTAAAACATTTGGAATAGTGAAAAAAATAAATTAATTTAACATTATTAAATAATGAATCCTATTTTATTACTTGTTGGTATGTTTTCATTCCCTTTGTAATCATGCACATTTTCACTGATAGGTATTTTATTTAGAAAAAGTTAGAGGTAGCCTAATGAGTTTTACTCAAACCCTTCACAGGAAGACATTTAACATAGGTTCATGAGCATCACTCACATGTTCCTTGTGGGCATACATTTGTTCTAAGGCCCACATTGAGTATTTTATGTTGAGAAATATTTCTCGGGTGGTTTTATTTGACTGGATGGGTTTGGGACAGTGATTCTATGGATTACTCTTGTAATTACATTTATTTTGGTATTTTATATAACCAAACAGGGTTGGTTAGAGGTATTTATGACATGGATATTTGGTTCCATAATTGAATTTCATGTTATTATAGCATTTGTCAGTTTTAGTTTATTTATTTTATCTATGTACTCTGATGTGCATGATATTTTTTTTTGAGTTGTTCACATTAATATGGGAGTATATTATTCTCATAGTTCTATCATAGACCCCCACTTCTATTCATTACTCTCTTCTATATGAGGAGTCACTATTGAGGTCTTGTGGTGGTCTAGCTCATGGAACTAATTAAGTGTCACCCAGGCCAGGACGTAATATGCATTATATAAAATCATTATACATATTTTCATGACATGAATAAAATTTTTCCTTACCACAACCATAATGTCTATGTTATGATTCTTAAATTTAATAAAATCTTTAATATTATATCATGGTTTTCATAAAATTCGATGTTTCCTGTCTTATACACTATCAAACATGAAGCATGTATTCAAAATTTATTTGGCATTGCATTATTCCGACCATAAATAAATTTCAATCTCAAAATTTGAACTTGCATATAAAAATCATTGGTTTTATATTTAAAAATATCATTTTTGAAAACCCACATTGTAAAAAGTTGTAATAAATTTTCCTTTTAATAGTAGGAAAGTTAAATACAAAGGTCATATAAAATAAAATGCAACTATGTTTTGATGTAAGGTAAAATTGGTGGGATGTGAAAATAGGGAAATTGAAGAAATGTGGAAATAATTTTGGATACTGATATGGATCATTGATCACAAAATAATCTATGATAAAGAAAATTCGATGACCAATATACCATAAATGTATGATGAGTTAAACGACCATTCATTCATCAGATATAATGGTAATGGGATAACATTTTTTTCACAATCCTTTTCCTAAAGTTGATAAATTCATTTAATATTGAGATAAACAACACCAGATTATATACTTACATGATCTTTTTTTTATTTTCATAACCACAATTTTATTATTTTTTGTTCTTTAACCAACTTCCACCTCACCTCTTACTTCAAGTAATGTATATTAAATATTAGTTTTATTATTTCTACTACACTAAAATAAACTTATAATAGATTATATAATCCATGAAGTTATAACACGCTATTACTATAGTCATTACTAAAATAATAATTATTATAAAACGTTATTCAATATAAATAAATATAATACAATAATCTGTAATACCTCAATAATAACACCCAAAATTTAACTTAATTCATTCAATAAGTATCTATTCATTGAAAGATTTAAATAAAAACTAATTTATTCTATCTGTAACATAATGTTGGAAAGTGGATGGTGTCACACACTTTTCATTCATTTTTTTGTTGGTTCAATCTACATGGCATTCCTGATGCGATGGATTTTCACCCGACCTGCAAGTTGTACTTTTTCTAAAACATTATTAATATAATTCCTATAACATTCCAAAATTGTAATGACCTATAATATGAACAAAATCAAATATATGGTAAACCTGAATGAATACCAATACCATTAATTTCAGGTCCAAAAATGTAAATGAATTATTTCTTAAATAAAATTTTCACTAAAACATATAATAAACCTAAGGACTGTGTTTCTATAAATGTCAACCATAATATCCAAAAACATGATAAAATCCCCACCACATAAAAATTAAAAAACGAGTTCTTAAGATGTTGAGCATATGATCATACGTAAAATAATAAAACCATAATAGTATCCATAAATCAAAGGTTATTTTCCAAGGTGACATATATTCTTCAAAAACTAAAACAATCCTTATATTTGGAATATTTATTATAACCAAAATACCATTGGAAAAAAAATTATTAATATAAATATTAATTCATAACATATAAATACATCATCCTAATTTCATCGATATAGGTCCTTCCATGGCCTAGGAGTTAAACTTAAAAAGATGGAATTGACTCAGATATTTCCCATGTAACCACATTGAATACATTGAAACATAATTGGTTCTCTCGGTTGAAATTTATTATTCTCCATTGAACTCCTCACATTTCTTTATAAATTTGTTTCTCAATGACCTGTTTTTTCATACATAAAATGTTTTTATATTTCATTGAGACATTATCAAGGGCGTATCTTTCAAAATTTCTATCATAAATAAAATTGAGCCTTCTTTATTCCATGATCTCCACCTCTCGAGCTCTTAGAAGACACTATCCTTCTATTATTTGGTTATTCTGAGAGTTTTTTTAATATTTAATTTGTTAATAATATATCAAGACAACCGATTAGTCATAATCATGATATATTTCACTTGTGTAATCATCTCATTTGGTATCCTATAATCATTAAAATTACTATTATATTAAATATCAACCATCTTCCTTCAGGATCTAGTTATCCACTAAAACCAAAAATAATTGTTTGAGAAACAATAATCATAGTGGAAAACCAAGTAATCATTTATTGAATTTATAAATAATAATAACTTCTTTTCAATCTAATTCACCTTAGATTTAACATTATTCATTCACTACCACAATCTATTTAAAAACATCATGATGGTTTATAAATAATATTTGAATTAAACCAAGAATATCCCCTTGGAGTGACAATTTAAGAGCACAGTAGGCTTGTTATAGTGCACGTATTGAAAATCAAGTCAAATATCAACATATCATTTTTCGAGTTATTACCCCTTGGCACAACAATTCCAAAAGCATTTCCACTTGTATTATCTAGACATGGATTCATTTCAATGAAACCCAACATAATATTTTCCATTTAAAATCCTTTGGATGTTACTATATACTTATACTCAAACTATATCTTAAGTTTATGTTGCCTAATCAATGTCATAATAAATATATTTTCCAAGGATTTTACTAAAAAACATGTAATACAATCTATAAATACCTTGAACCAATTATAAAAAATTCAGTGGTTACTTTATTATATTGGTTATAGATAAAATTGATCACATCTTGAAAGATCAAATAGATTATTAATCATGGAAAACTAGATACATACATGATTCTCACATTATATTGGAATGTATAAATTACAAAATTTTGAAAGATAGAATTTTTCATCTTTAACCACATTTAATAATTACTTCTTCATATCCAAGGAAAGGGGACTAAATAATGGAAATCTATAATTTTTAGTAAGGTCTATGAAAAAAATAATATGTCATTAATAAATAAGGCATATTTAATATGGAATATCAAATGAATGAAACACATGCAATTTATCAATAACTTGACTATCTTTATTATATTCGTAATAATCAATAAGGTATGGTAAATAACTAAAAACACATAAGATTTAATCAATAATGTTGATACAAAGAGAATTCATAGATAATATCAATGAAATAATATCATGGATAATTAAAACATAATTATCAATGAATAAATTTGTAGTATTGGATATCTTGATTTCAAAAATTATTAGCAGTATACCATCAAGACCATTCTATAATAATTGTTAATTAGTGGTTAGGTATACACTAGAAACACATTAAATGGTAGATTATTGAATCTCCTAATGAGACTATAGATTTGTATAGACCCATCCTTAAACATTAAATATTCAAGTAAATATAACCTGAATTCTATTTCTTATATTCACAAACAGGTATTTGTTATATTTATTTGATAATTAGATAATATGTCTTACATAACAAGCCCATGATTTACATAGAGGAAATGTCTACTCATTATCCATTCTTTCATAAATATAAAACACATAAAATATAAATGTTTTTCCTTTAATGAAAAATGTTCATAATATTTGATATTAACCTCATCCTTGTAATTATTCATCCATAAACCGATGAAAAAAAATTATAACATTGCATGAGCACAAAAATTATATTAAAGGATATAAAAGAAAGAAATATGTTAGTCCTATGGAACATAAAAAATCATAATATAATTTATATTATAATATTATTCATTGAGACTACGCAAAAAATAATTTCAGTAGGAAAAAAATTAATTTATTTATCAATGAAAACATTTAAAAGGAATATAAAGAATATATAAATCATATTAGAAATGTGATGTATCGTGGGAGTTTCCAGGACGACAACTAATGGAAGACCGTCAATGATAACTTCCAAACATTACCATAGAGTAACCATCCAAGACAACAATGGATTAACCATTATTTTTATTCTAGGAATTAACATAACAATATA
This sequence comes from Viscum album, assembly GCA_963277665.1. Classification (NCBI taxonomy): domain Eukaryota; kingdom Viridiplantae; phylum Streptophyta; class Magnoliopsida; order Santalales; family Viscaceae; genus Viscum; species Viscum album. The sequence continues at coordinate 1,223,901,350 of OY728151.1, forward strand.
TTCCAATATTATCTAATTATAACCCTAATTAGCTGACTCTATCTTATATATTGAATAACTATACCGTCAACATCCATACTCAATGCATTAGAGGTTATAATATAACCACTCGTCCATGGATTATAAAAGAACCACATGTATTTATTAATAATGCGACCACTCATCCTTGGTTTATAATGTAACCATACATCATTATATCAATTACCAGGAACTATAATATAATCATATATCATGAAATATTTATTCATAAAAAAATTCTCAAGGAAAATAATATTTCATTTTTGAAATAACTTTTTTTTTAAAATCATGCACATAAAAAGGAAATAAATTCATTTAAAATAACCATGTAAACATTTAAAGTATGATTAAAATTAAAATAATGTAATTCCAATTGGAAAACCCCCTCGTTTTGTTTAAGTTAAAAACATTGCTTTTAAACTTATTTCGAAAAAGTCACAATGTACATTATTTGGAAAATGGTAAAAAGATCCCTTTTAATTTTTTATTTTAAAAAAAATTAAATCATAGGTAATAATGAATTTATTAAATTCACGTGATAAGAGAAAAAATATATTTAATTTTTATGGAAAATATGGATGTAGAAGAAAACATGAGTTTTAAGGGAATCCTTAAAAATATAATTTTTAAGATAAAGTCCTTTTTCAGTATAGAAACATATGAACCGCAAGCACCATGAATGAATAACATTAAAAAAACAATAAATATCATTTTAATAGAGAAATTAAGGATATAAAATTTCAATGGGGATATATATACTCCTTATAAAATAATATTGCTGCATAACTTCAAAATATCCCTCAATGAAAGATGACTGAGTCAAAGTCTCATAATTTAATCCCAACTCATAACGTTCATTCTTTATCATTGGGAATAATAAAATTAGGTAAATTATTTACATTATTATGAATTTATTTAATATTTATTATTCTTTTTATATCACATAAATCCCTCCAATATAAAATTACTTAATCACTTAATTTCATGTCAGACATTTTGATAATATTCAGTACTAAATTAAAAAACAACTATGGTTTGTTGAATATGGTAAAATAGAACAATATTATCTCATATAAAGAATAAATATTTTGAAATATTTATCATTTTTATATATCAATTATACATTTAAATGCAACCATTAAAAATGGTTTTTAAAAATGAACTTTTTTACAACAATGAAGATGGTAGGTCGGACGTACACATGAGTTACATTTTCTTTTTCCAACGATTAGTATGGAAAGAATATAGGAATTATTTTTTCTATAATTAAGGATAATAATATAGTATGTATCATATAAATCATTCAAACATATCATCTATGTGATGTGGTGATGAGAAAAAGTGTCACATCGATTCATGGAGGTGATAGTCCACATATACGCTCAAAAAACGTTATTACATTTATGTTCATAGAATGTTGAAAAAACTGATGATGTATTATATTTTTATAATGATAAATATTTAATAAATATCATATTTAATTATTAATTCCATCATTATAATAGGTCATAAGAGATGTTTACAAAAAATGAATTACATCGGTTCATGAGGTTATAATCATCTATACAAAAAAATGATGAATTCATTTCTAATATGATACAAGATGAGATTGATATAGGTCATTAAACATACATAATAATATAGTTTTTATATTTATGATATTGGATTTATTATCTCTCATGGATGATGAAGGTATGGTGAATTTAGAAGAAGAAACAAAAATAATGAATACAGATAAAAACAATACATCTTCATTAGAAAACATTTTAATCATAACACCTCAAGACATGAAAGATTTTTATTATTCTTCAAAAGACCTCCATAATGACAATATGTGTTATGGGAAGTTATTTTCATAGGTATTTATTTGAAAATGGTTGTTTATGTGTGATTAATTGATAAGAAGAGGGTTCCTTTCATATGAGATGATACATGGATTATTTGTATTTATTAAAATATTATATTAAAATAAATTAATTATCAATTTAAAATGAATCGAAAGTTAGTAATTTATAATATAATAAGGGTATTTTTTGAAATTATATCATATATCAAAAATTTTAAAATGTTTGGTTATATCACTACCCTTCTCTTTTAGGTGTAACACCTATTTAACACTTTTAACTCTTACTATGACTTCATAGATTTTTACTCTATAATGGTTAATATAGATAGAGTAAAATGAAAACATACCATAAATGAATAATTTATGATTCCAAGTACCTTTAATTAATAATATGTTTTAATTATATATTTTTATGAATTTTAAATATCATTTCGTAATATTTTATTTATATAAAATATCCATAATTTCAATTTTTACCACTTTTAATTATTTAGACATTAATAATATCAATAAAACATCCAAAGTTATAAAAAAAACTAATATACTTAACATGTAATGGTTATCTTCAATGTTATTTGAGAACATTATTTACGTGAAATATTATTAATTTGAATATTTGTAAAATCAATTATATAATTTTTCATTTAATTGAATAATTACTGTGTCAACATTGAGTAATCATTTAATAAAATTATTTCATCACAAAAAAGTAATAAAAAATTACAATTATTAAAATAAATCATTATGATTTCTAATTAATATTAGTATTGTAAAATTCTGTTTGACTAACACCATTTTAAAAATATTACAGTTATTAAATAAAGAGGGTGACATGTTTGAATTTTTCATTAAATAAAATAAAATTAACATAATAACTTCATCAAAAAATCCCCAAAAGGTTATAAATATGATAAATTGATGACTACGGTCAATATATACTCATATAATAATATTTGGGAATGTTTTTTGGATCATTTAAGGGTTCCTATTGTTTTATTTTTAACCACAACTACTGCTAGGGTATGATAAAAAAGAGGGTATTGTTTTTTGATAAATAGAATACAATAAAAATATTATTAATAAATATTTGAATAAAAAACCATTTTCACATTGAAAATATCGTTTATGAACTAAAAAATTGTATAAAATTTGAATAATAAATTTCTGTGAAAATAACATTGTAATATTGTAATGGAAGATTCAATAAAATTATTGTCTATGATGTTGTCAAATTTTATAAGTTCCATATATGTTAAAATAATTATTCCTTTAACATTTTCCTTAATAATTCAAAAGTTACATCACTTGGAAAAAATTAGAGGATTTAATTTTAACTATTTTTTAAAAAAAATTAAAAAAATTAATAAAGTTTTTTTAAAATCATTATAGAATATTATAAAAATTTTCATTAAATATTTTTAAAAAAACATGGTTATTTTGAAGAGATTATTATTTTTTTAATTTAGTAATAATGATTAGTTTTCCTAAAAAAACAATTAATCAATTTAACAAAAAAATGAATTGAAAAAGTTAATATCACTAGACAATTTAATTAATTAATATAAGATAATCAAATTAAATGGGTTTATTATACAAATATAAAATAATTTCCCCTAATATAAATTTTATAACCAAAAGTCACTATTAAAATGAGGTTGTGAAATAGACCCTTAAAATATTATAACGTTGAAGTGAAAATTATTCTAAAAGTTAATATTTTTTTCCAAATGTAAATACAAATAAAAAAGTCTTTATAAAACCTAAAATAATAAACATTCATTACACATATAATCTTAGAATTTAAAATACAATGAATAATCAATATATCCCAATGGAAATATATTTAGTTATGAAATTCCTTACCACATATAAACTTTCAAGTAAAATCCCCTAGGATGAAATAATTACAATTGAAATATAAAATTAAATCTTATATTATGGATTCATGAACATTCTTATAAAAGTGTAAAAATATACACAATATAAAATAAATTATGTGAAAAACACTTCAATATGCCTCAATGAATAGAGATTGTGTTCAAATCTCTTATATTAAACTTCCCTTTAGTTGAATGTGATTTAACCTCTAATATAATGTGTTTTTAAATGTTATTAATTTTTTCGAGAACAATATTCATATTTATAATATCATTTATTATCTTCTAATAAAACCCTTACTCCAATTTGTTAATAATATTTTATTATTATTACTGACGCAGGTGTTCATGACTTCATTTTCTCAATCATGATTTGTCACATATGATAAGATTAATGTCAAAATGATATATATACATAATTTATAGAATTATATTATTGTTATAAATATTATATTTATTCATTAGATACATTTTTATAACCATTATTTATAGTTGGAAATGGAAAATGAATCTCATTTCTTTGTGGAGATAGTAGACTATACATACACACAAGAAACGATATACTTCACATAATGGTTAAAAGGGTATAGAAGTGGATAATATATTAATTATAATTAATTAATATCATTTTTTATTTTTCAAACATAATAATTATTTCAATCATTATAACGATCCATGTGATTTAGTGACGTAAAACAAATTGCATCGATTCATGAGGTGGTCGTCGACCATTCGAATGTGGGACAACCTTGTTTCTCATTTGATGGAGGAGGTGGTGGATAAATATTATTAAAAAAATATAAAAACATTTACTTTTTTATATAATAATATATTATTAAATTTTAATTTTTAAAAATAATTATGGTGGAAAAAGAAGAAGTAAAAATTTGGAAATTAGTGAAGACGATTACAAATTATTAGAAAAACATCCTTTAGATAACATATTAAGGACTCTAGTTTTGGTATATTTGGATGTAGAAGATATCAATAGTGTGTATAAAGATGTTTGGGAGATATTTTTGTTCTTTTTGGTTGATAAGAATGGGATTATTTATGTGGATATTTGTGTGGATGGATTTTCATTTTAAAATTGAGAAGGAGTGACATTTTTTAAAATACCAAGAACTACTAAATAATGAGAAGTAACTATCATCCCATGTGCTTGAAAAAATATTAATTAATGGAATTAATGGAATTTGAGGTCTCTCTATGCCTCCACCACAAAAGTTATTGAATTTTTAAATAATTTATCCCTTGATCCCCAATGTTTACTTACTTTAACCATTTTAGTTTTCCCCATAGGAATTAATTGTTTCTGTCCTAGGTAATTATTACTTTAATAGGAAAATAAATTTATAATTAATAGATAATTTTGAAAAAATTATTCTAAATATTAAATATTTTTCATCTAATAAAAATTTAATGTTAGTGGAAATTTTATTTTAGCACAGACACTTGAAACGCATAGATCCTCGTTTTAACCTTAACCACGTAAATTAAATTTTTTTACTAATAACTTTGACAAAAATTTATTTTTAACTAAATAATTTATATTAATTGTTGTGAATAAAAATATGTAATAAATTTTATTAAATTAAAACATTTTATTATTCATTATTTTAATTAATTAAAACTATGGAACATTATTCAAATTAAAAATATTTTTTAGAAGAATACATTTGAAGCCAAAAAATCAACTTATTCTAGAATATAGAATTGAAATGACTCTAATGTAATAAATTAGATTAAAAATAACTAAAAATAGTTATTTTTAGTTGAAATAAAAATCCGATCGTAAGGTGAATTTAAAATAACTTAAATAATTGAAAAATAATGATAGTTTCATAACAAATGGTATTTTTCACAATTCACTAAATAATCAGTCTTTCAAAAAATACCAAAATATCACTAAAATTAAATGATTATAAACTTAGGAAAAATAATATATTATTTTTCTGAAATATCAATTCAAAACGTGTTATAAATTAATTACAATTTTAAAATAATACATTCTTAAAAAAATACATTTTGGAAGAAAATATAATATTGTAGCATAAAATTATTTTATTGAAAATTAAGTTCTTATTTATATATAAATTTTATAAAACATTAATACATATTTTCATAGTGTGATTATAAATGTTCATTCCCACAAAAGTATTTTTTATTTTATAATTGTCACATTAAATTACATCATTTTAATTGTACATTAATGTTCACTTAGAACATGGTGTTCTGTGTCGTATACGATATCAATGATGATTTTTTAATTTAAAAATATTTTTGTTTTAAAAAATTAATTCATATCCCCAACATAAATATATTGAATTATCAGTGAAAAATCAATGTGTTACTATGCTTACAACCAATGTATATAGCCCCTACCCAATAGGTGTTTCTAGGAATCAGCTTCCTAAAGATCATATTATTCTCTACTTTGTGGAATTTTATGTCATTTTAGTAATGGATTTTCACTCACTATATATATACCATGTTAATTACTTGGATTGTGAAGTCACATTTCATCTCTTAAATCATCCAATTATATCAATAAATGTGAAGGTAACCATGAATTTACTTTTTATTTTAATTCTATTATAAGGACCATAATACAAAATAATGAGATATTTTTGACATAAATTGTTGAGAAAAAATAAGATATCGATGATATGAATTAGAATTTGTTGATGTACTTAAAAATCAGTTTTATGCATTTCCCCATTTATTATGTGATTTATTTTTTAATAAATCTCATACCTAATGTTATACCAACATCCAAGACTCCCTATAGAATGGCCTCAATTGAATAAGAGTAATTTAAGAAGAAAAATAAAGAGAATATGAATAATGGTTTATAATAAAAATAGATTCACCATGGCACAAATCAATACTCCTTATTTAGAAGAGGTGTTTATAATTGTATCTCTGCATTGATTAACGTGAACTTAAAAAATCAATATCAAGAACATGTATCATCTACCTTGTATAAATTATTTGGTCAGTCAAATTTTATGGGATAATTAATTATTAATGATTAATAAATCATCTTAATATCATCAATTAAGGTTGAATAGAGAGTATTTTCCCAACACAACATTTCACACGATGTATGAGCATTATGAATTCATAGTGATTCCAATTTGACTCAAAAATTCACATGTTATATTTAAAGATCTGATGAATAGTGTCTTTATAGATTACCGTGATCATGTTTGGGTAGTATTTATAGATGATTTTATTATATGTAATAAGAGAAATTAAGATAATGTACATCATTTAAGGGTTGTTTTATAGACCTTGACAACAGATAAATTTTATTCCAAATTTCTTATATGCGAATTCTGGTTTCATAAAGTATTCCACTTGGGTTATTTAATCACAATATAGATTATATCTTTGGATTCATCAAAGATATAGGTTATTAATGTATGGACTAGAAAAACCACTATAAAACAAATCTATATTTTTATTTGATTGTCTTGATGTTATCGATGCATTGATATAAATTTCCCATTACTGTCAAATGTTCTAAACCAGTTTAACCAAAATGGATAGTTCCTATAGACAATTTCATGTAAAGAAACTATCAAGGAAATAAAAATAATGTTGATCACAACACCTACATTCATAATTTTCTACAGTTGAGAAGGTTTTTTCATATTTGAAGAAGTTATTGGGATGTTTCCTCATATAGAATTACATGTTCTAAGATTATGACATATTCCAATTAACGATTTAAGATAAAAATTACTTGATTCATGACATGGAGCTAAATTTAGTACTATGTTCAATTAATATATAGAGTGATTATCTATATGGTTAAAAGTATTAAAAATATACTAATCCTAATATTGTAAATTATAAATTCAGAATAGAGATAAACAAACTCTAAATGATCTGGTTGGAGTTGATCAAGGAAATTGTTTACTCAATATATTACCACCCTATGATTGTAAACAGGGTGGCTGATACTCTAATCAGGAAGGTTCATGATACCTTATCCATGAATAGTATTGAAAGAAAATTAATACATGTGGATTTTTAAATGATAGTCCTCAAAATATCAAGGGATGTAAAGAAATTATATCTTTCATAAATAACATCTTAATCATCCATAAATTTATAGATCCATTAGACAGAGAAGGAGGATATGTAGGTATAATATAAGGCTAGGAATAATGAAGAGTTAATCATTAACAATGAATGAATTATATTATTAAGGCAATGAATAAGTATTCAATAAACAAAAAAATTAATGAAAGGGATATTGGATGATGCATATATCTCATAAATCTCTATTCATTCTGGATTCACTAATATTTATTGACATCTAAATAATAATTTTTGGTGGTCCATCATGGAGAGGGACATAATAAATTATGTAGCATAATTTTTGGTATTCTTGGAAGTTATGATGTAATAATAGAAGTATAGGGCGATGATGAAACCATTACCAACACCTTTATGTAAATTAGATAACATTACCATTTATTTTTTGTAGGCCTCCCTATGACATATAAATTTTATATTTACATTTGTTTTATAGTTGAGAACCTTATGAAGTCCACACAATTCATTTCTATTAAATAATATTTATTATTGGACCAAATTACTATGAAATAAATAAATAAAGTTTCATGGATATATCAGATACTAATATAAATATTATCTGATTTTGAATTGAATTTTACCTTATTGTTCTGGAGAACATTATTATAAGATATAGATAGTGTGTAAAATATCATCATTTTTATCATCCTTGGACTAATAGTCAATTTTAAAGGACCATTTGAACACTTTAGGATATAATTAAATAATATTTTGTAGATATAAAAGAAGTTTGGGATCAAGACCATATGCTAGTAGTGTTTCCATATACCAATATTATCCATTCTAGATAATAAATGGCACCATATAAGGATCTATGTGGGAATAGATGATGAAACCCTTCATTTTGAGATGAATTTATAGAGTTTAAACTAATGGGACTATATATTTTGCAAGAAGTAACAAATAAGATTCAATTAATTTAGCACCTTATTAAAACATCAAAAAATTTATAGAATTTCTATACCTATAATAATTAATGAAATACATATTCTAGAGTTTGAGATATGTTGTCCCTTTGAATATCTCCATCGACAAGTGTTATGAGATTTGAAAAGACAGGAATGTATATCCCAATGCACATTAGTCCTTTTGAAGTAATCAATAATATGTAGATGATATCCTATCATCTCCAACTTCCATTGAACCACTACCAAGTGAATTATGTATTCCATGTGTTACTTTGTAGTAAGTTCATACCTAACCCTTCGTATATACTAAAAAAAGATGTAATATATCTAGATCGTGATCTCACTTATGATGCATAAATGGGAAAAATATTTATAGAGATAATGTACTATGAAATAAGAAAACTCACATGTTTAATGTTCTCTTGTGAAATAATATGCTTGAGGAACAAATATTGAAACCTAAATATGTAATGAGGTATAATAACCCTAATTTTTTCAATAGAGTAATGAATTTTTTTGGAAGATAATCAATTAAGGAGGGTAAAATGTAACACCCCATGATTTACTATATAATTTTTTTAGATAAATAAATGTTGTGTTAAATTCCCTATTTCAAAAGAAAATAAAACTATGAATAATTATTCTACATTTTATTGATATAAATTATTACAATAAAATAAGTTCATTTATATGATATGAGAATGAAATATGTAACATCATTAGGAAAATTTCAATTAAAAAAAAGATGTATAAAGGTATTAAAGTAAGTGGAAATGTTATAAAATATATTAAAAATCAATTTATAAATGTTTGGATGATGTATTTATCATCCAAATCAAATCCAAACCCCATTATTATCCACCTTTTGAAGACATTCTTTTTATAATTGCAAATGTCTACATTAAGGAACAAATATGTGATTAAATGCCTCACAAAACACATCTATAAAAGGAACTGTCCTACAACCCACCCAAACCACTCATAATAATCATTTATCTATTTATTATAATACAATTTCACAAATATAAAATCTTAATTATACTTTTTATATCCTTTGTTTCCATTAATGAAAACCCAAATCTTGTATTCTAAAGGAACCTGTGTCGATAAGGAATGAATTGATCAGGTAACTATCAAATTTCTTCTATAAAAATTTCAATTACCATCTCATATGCACAATTTCAAAATATTATTCTCCATTATATTATTGTTACATTCATATCATTATTATTCTAAAAAATTTATACTATTATTATATAACTCTAAACTCATATATATTCACTATTATAATATGTCATTTTTAGGTTGGTTCAACCACCTGCATAAATGTTGCTATAAAAATATCATCACTTTTTTATGATGAATAATAATGAAGACTTTAATATTGTTATTTTATGAAATTAATTATTAATATATTTCATAAATTTGGTTCAGAAATGATGAAAAAAATTAATGATCATTTTTATGTAACTCATTTTTACAGATAAATTACTTGTAAACGTTCCTTATAGATTCCATTAACATTAACCATGACCACACATTAAATAAAATTCATATAGGATTACATAATTTATTGTAAAAAAATATTCCTCAAAAATGTATATGGAATTATGATCTTTATATTTAATAATATGGATCAGAATCACTATTATTAAAATAATTCAAAATAATAAATATTACAAACATATGATATAGTAAATTATAACTTACCAATATATGTTTAATGAATTATTAGAATTAAATTTTATAAAAGGAAATTTTTTTAAATAAGCTTTAAATTACATGGTTAATATGGTTGTTTCAATTTATTTGTGGGAAAAAACATTCATGAAACTCATGAGTTAATGTTAGGGGTTTTCTAACAAATTTTGATTTCATTGAGATTTGTTCCATACACAAAACTTATCATATATTTTTGTGTATAAAATACATAATTTATTTATTTATTCATAATTACCAATAAATTAAATTTATTTAAAAATAAATTTTATTTTTTATAATTTATGTTACTTTTTGTTCAAATTGTAAAACCATATATCTGTACGAGTGATCAAATATTAGTGTAATGGTAGAATTTTTTGTCAGTGGGTGAATATAATTTTGTATTGATGTTTAAAATGGGGTTCTGTTGAATTGATAATATCAATATACATTTATTATTAATGTATGAGGGTATATTATACGAAGTAGGGGCTCAAGAGAGCCCTGGATGAGTCTAGAGTGGCTATAGCAATCAAGGTTGTGGCACACTACCATCTAGTCACTGGGAGCAACTATCTCACCATAGGCCTCTAATGGGGAAGAAGTAAAATATTTTATAATATAAGATTTTAGAGGGGAAACCCTTCTACCTTATGCTTCTTAGTGTGATATTTGTTTGGATTCCTTCTTCCACATCTCTTCACCATTGATGTGGGTGGGGTTTCTTGGTGTCTTTCTTCATAATTTCAAGAGTTTTCTCCCCTATTCTTACATCACATGATATCCTAATATTCTCCTTTTAATTTATGGGTTCTTTGTTTAGGTATTTAGGGATGAATCTATTAGAGCATGTTGAAATTGTATGTTTGTTATGGATCTTTCATCTGGATCTTGAAGGGGGAATTACATGGTGATAACTTACAACCATCACACATCATTATGATGGAGGTAAATATTTGGATTGTTATATATTACTTCGTTTAATGGATATAACATTAAATTATTTTTGAATTAAAATATCCCATTGGGTATTTTTAAATTCTTGGTATGGGATGTGTCTAGACAGAATCTCAACGTGTACTTGTGTCATTTCAATTTGAGAATATTCCTGATTTGGTGTTAACCCCCCCCCCATGGGTTGTTAGTGAGTAGTGAGTTTTGATTATAGTGTGGCGAGGTCAAAAAATGATCTTTTAAAAATTTATGATAATTTAAATTATTATGTTATTTTATAATTTTTTAGTTAATTAATTAATTATAATTCTCTTGGAATTAATTAGTTTGGTTGATTAGTTTTGATGAATGGACTTAGAACTTTGGAATATGGCATAATGGGCTTAGAGAGCCTCTTTAGGTGTTCTCAGGAAAATTTGGAAAGGAGAATCACATAGAAATTTATTAGGATATCCTTATTCATTTGCAATTTAGTATTCATTATTTTTTTATTCATTTGGCTTGTTTAGACCCTCAACATTGGGTGGTGGGCCTCATTAATTTTTCTAAGATGTTTAATAAAAATAGTGGACTGGGAATGAATTCCACAATGTTTGGTCGACCTTAATGGAACAATAAGTATAAATTTTATATTCAATCAACTTACGGATAACAATATAAATTTTAATGGTTAAAGATTAGTTTCTCTTGTTGTAGGTGGAATAGTGACCCATATGTATAGAAGAGGGATGACCTAGGATTATAATAAAGAGGTTGTACATGAGAGATTACCTAGGAATGGTGGCCACATTATGCTGAATATTTGGTTATAATTCCTCTACACATGTACATGACTATTTGGGTGTCACACCATGTGATGATGAAGAACAAGTTTGGTGCTTATACTGATCATGGAAACCATGGAAAGGGAATGAGAATAATTTCATATCCATAATATGACATTATTAAGGGTAATATGATGACTCCCTAAGACCTTGGGGACTCTAGTAGTTTACCGAATGAATTATGAACCTAGTGATAAGGTGGTATTGAGAATGTGTAGATATGGTTGTGGGTATCACCTTATAACTTTTATCGATTATGTAATCTTGAGGGGTGGGGATAATGAAGACATTATTGGGTTTTAATTAAACCCTTTCTATGATATTTTTATATGTTATATGATTTTCTATGATTCTTATGAATTGACCAAGGGCGTGACACTGATGTGATTTCCCCAAATCCCCATAAATCACATGTTGAAATGAATAAAACCCTAGGATATGTGGTATTATTGGGATATAGTCTCATTATATATTCGGGGAGAAAATATTGTATGTATAGAATCAAAGGATATAGTATATTTAGTATAAGATGATTAGAGGTGGTATCGAGGATCTAACATACTATTGTTTGTGCCATTTAAACAAAAATCCCTAGGATCATAGTGGTTCCTATAACTTCTTATATCATTACAAATTCCTAGGTTATGGGCTATTAATGAAAGTATCATTAGAAAATTATGAATTCCCATGTTTCGAAATATTCCAATGGTTGTATGAAATGGCACCTTTAAATATATCCTCATGAATGGATATTGAAAATATTGATAGTGAATGTCAGATTCAATCAATTGATGCTTATTATACCCCCAATGATCATGTAGACACACGAGTGATTGTTCATTTGAATAGTTGTGAGTTATTGGATGCCTATGAGATTTAACATGTGAATCAAAGAGGGTATTTCCTTCAATTTACTAGGTCTCTCACGAAAAAAATCAGGAATTTACATATAAGATTACCTAGGTTATCTCCATCATTGGAATCAGTCATCAGCCTAACTGTGAGAACAAAAACATAATATAATGGTGTTAAACATGAGGGATTTAGGATTATAGATTCATTATGATGCACAAGATTCTACTACTCGTCATTAAAGTGTCATGGGAATGTGATTCATAGGCACTGGAGAGAGAAACCCTTGAGTTTACTCCCATGGTCAAAGACACACTAGTGGTGGTAAAGGTAAGTATAGTTGTTTAGTGTTATAAATATAAGGATCCAAAATAGTTATTTGGATCGGCCTAATTTATCTCTATACATATTTGTGGAGGTTGGTATACTGGTTATTATTTTCCTCAGGACATGCTAAGAGACATTCTACCATCGAGATGAAGTAGGCCTGGTTTGTGGTTTTTTTATTAATCTTTTCCTATAGTTTCTTTATTTATTTCATCGTAGAAAATACCATTCACATTCACTATATACTCTAGTTTTGTATGATACTGTGTTTTTTGTTTATTACTATGTTTTATATATTAATCAGATAAGGTTCGTCATGGTACATGGTCCCTTGAGTAGACCGCTCTCTTTTCAAAGGTACAAGACGGGTTGGGGCCCGTGGCTTGGATTTTGGACATTAGGGTTGATATATTAAAAAGTTTTGGGTGAATGGGATATAGGTTTACATAGAACATTAATGAAGATTACGTTTTTATGTCTTTTATTTTATTTTTTATATGTTATAGTCCCGGTGGGAAATCATCCATATACAAATGTACTATTCCCACAGTACATGTTATTACTGATAGTGTTGATTTATTTATTTTGTGTAATCTAATTTTCATTATTTATGTTTAATATTTGGTTATTTATCCATTACTATGAAAAATTATTAGGGGTATAGTCTCCCTATATTACTTCTTTAAATAGCTGCTGCTAGTTGGCTTCCTTTGGCATATGGGGAGGTGTGCATAAGGTATTTTGGTGAACTAGTTTTGTTACTGTGCATATATTGTCCTAGGATGGGTTTTTAAGAATTAGTATCAGAGAATTATTTTATATTTTAATATTTTTTGGCATTAGTATAATGTTCACACATGGATGTGTTGGAGATTTTGATTGATATTGTGATGTTGTGTTGAGAAAAAATGTTCTTGTATGAATTCTTGTTTTACCTAGTTATGGGTCTTCAATTTTTATTTTCACCTTCAGTATCTCACATGGATGTTTAAGGATCTTTGATAAATTGATGTTTCTAACTATTTTCCCTCCTATAAGTGGAAAATGATTTTATTTTATCTCTTTTAATATAGATTCAATAGGCATCACATGCATTATATCAAGTACATGAGTTTTGTATGATATATATACCTAGTAGTGTACGCCTCTACAAAAAAATTAAGGCTTAGTTGTTTAAAATATCAACAACTACTCATATACGATTTTACTATGAATATTTTTTTCCTTTTACTAATTTATGCAATCTAGAATTTTTTTATCCTAAAAATGGTAGGTTATTTTGATCTATGGCATGATGCCTCTTGATGATGATTTTGTGGTCCCATATTATAAGGTATGTGAGGTGACCATTGTAGATCATAGGGGTTCCTAGTTCCAAAATGAGAAACCCCTATTGGAGGGATAGTATACATGTTCTATAATTTAAAGTGATTGTAACAAACTATATGTTGTTTTCTTATATAGTTTGGAATATCCCTCTACTTAACTGAAACATGTAATGGTGGATCACTATATATTGATCACTGCAAGGTGATACTAGTAGGATTTAGCCTATTGTTTGGTTATTTAAAGTGTATGTAACATCCAATATGAAATTTGATTTATATTTATTAGAATTTAATACTATATAATTAAACCTCATTACAATGTCCCCTAACACAAATCATCCAATATGATTCCATTGTGGATTGCCCTAGAATTTTGAATTATTAAAGGGGAATTCCTGTATATAGATACTCAGTGGGAGTCAGTTCCCTTGTAAGTGTATTATTGGAAAATGATGTGTTATACATGGAACCATTTTGAGTTATTATTTTTTAGTATTGGATATTTAATGAGATATCTAAAAATATATAAATTGTTTTCCGATATATCATGGAATTACATTCTCTTTTACCAAGACTAGTGTTTATGGTTCACTATAATGGATTGTTAAAGATAATTTCATATTGTGTATGAACCTATTATGTTGGGATTCATGAGGGATTAGTTATATTTTTTTATTTTCATTTAGAATATGTTCCTAGGTAAACTTTGAGTAGGTATGAGGAAATATGATGGTTATGGGGGCCTAGAATGGGAATTGAGGCATCAATTTCCTTAGGCTTTAAAACAGTCAAATTGGTTACCCAATAGTTATGACCCTTAATAAGACATGGGTTATATAGATATGAGCGAGACCATAGTGACACCAAATATATGAATTAGTATCTTAGTGAGTTAGTGGATGGTATGATTATGGGTTACCCATGAGAGAGGTTATCTTAGGTTATTAGTTTATCTACAAATGAATGTGAAGATTGATGCTTTAGGAATGATATTAGTTCACATGTTGCACTATCAGGTATGTGAAAAAGGATTAGTGATTCATTGGGGATTTTTTGGTGATGACTACGTAGAGTGCTAGAGGCATCAGAATGATGTTTTGGTTTTGAGGGAAGTACTAGAAGTATAATAAAAAAGGGTTTCATGGAGGTTTTTATCATTGGTTTGAAAAACCACCCCTAAATATTACAGAAAGATTGTTTTCATGATGTTTTTTGAAACGGTTCTTAAAACTATAACTAATTTTGTCTTCTTCATTTTTTATTTTCTTTCAGGTGGATTTCAGTAGTGGTTTTTTAAAACTACTGCTAACATTGATTTTTTATTTCGGAAAATTATTTTTTTGAGTAGTAGTTTATAATAACTGTCGTGAAATAAATATGGTTTTTATAAAATCCCACTAATTAAATGAGAAAATATATGAAATAGTATAAATTAAATTTTGATTTATTATTAACTAGAATTAATTATTATTGAAAATCAATTAGTTTTTTATTTATAATGTAACGCCCCGACCCCAGTTACCCAGAGTCGGTGCATTATTACATTACATTGGCATGATCACAAGAAAGATCAAATATCGAAAGACCGATTGGTTTAGTAGCCTTGGAAACACTAGATATATTCATAAAGTATTACATCATAAAGTGAAAAACTACTACAACAACATTGTCTCCATATTCCACACTCATATACCCACATAATATCCCTACAGGTCATTCATAACTTACTTCTTCACATCCTGGGAAAAATAAAACATAGAAAAGGGGTGAGCTCAAATGCCCAGTAATGATAACAATATAGCGGAAACTTTCAAAAATAACCATAAACATTTAAGGCAATTTATAACTAAAACAAAATCCTTTTAAACTTGATCTTCAACATATTATGGAAAAAGTAAAATGAAATAATTCCATTTACTTATTCACATGTATATTCTACTAATCTAATAATCACATGCAATATCAATAACCACTTTCATAATGATGGAATGCATAATGCCAGACTATCCTAACCACATGTCCAAGGCCTCATGCCAAGACTAAAAATAATATTTTTCCAAGGCCTTGTGCCAAGACACTAGTTTGTCTCATGAGACCTGCCAATACATCGAGAAGCTATAGAGGGCTCCACCCGTCACATATTAAGTCCAATGCATTCCCATATGAAAGGGTTTAAACATAACATAAACATTCATATTAAAACTAGCATACGAAATGTAAATACTTCATCCATAAACCTTTAATGGTATAAAAATAACACATCCACAGTCAAACATATCACAAAATCATTAATAAAATATATAAGTTTTGTATCATAATAAAACAACTTCAAATAAGCGTAAAATCCATCAAAGGATGTTGACATAGATGAAATCAAAACTATTTTTAGAGAAATATCTATTTCTATTTTGAAATCATTTAAGAGTCATATATTTATAAAATAAAAAAATTTCTTTGAAAATATTATTATAAGCTTGTAAGTGAAGCTTCGACGATTTTATAACGGCGGAAAATAACCGCACCTGCCGTATAAGTTAAAAAACATTCTTACCTTAATTCTGTCGAAAAGGTTAAAAAGCACCTTGTTTGGAAAACAACGGAAAGATTCCTTTATAAAAATCTTATAAAAAGTAAAACAAGGGTATAAATGACTTTAACCCATATTCTTTTAAATAGTAAAAATGTTTTGAAATACATTTTTAAGAAACATGGATGTGGATAATAAAGAGATCCCAGTAGATTATTACGTATAAACAACCTCGGATAATGAAGAGATTGTGAAATAACCCTTACCTTGCACTTTTCCTTGGTTGAGGTTAGGTTAAACTCCTGTATAATGGTGAAATAATTGTTATTAAATTATACAAGAATCATATATATTAATATGATATCATATATGATCATTTAACAGTGATTTGTTAATAATATCTTAGTATTATTATTGTTTCGGGTGTTAACATTCTCATTTTATTTTATATGTTTTGTTATGTAAGCCATGTTTGTCATGGATAGGTTGTATCTTAATCATATCCATAATGATATCAAGTCCTTAGATACTATTATTAATCATCAAATGAGAATTATTCTTGAATGGATATGATGGAGAATGAATCTCATCACGTTCGTGGAGACGGTAGTCCGTACGTACGCACGAGCGACAATATCATTCTTTTGATTTTAAAATAATATATAATTGGAAGGAATATCATATATACAGAATCATTATCATGTTAAATTTATTATTTACATGAATTACACATCATTATTATACCCATCCAAATAATAATTTATTGAATAACAATTACACCACGACGTGGAGACGGTAAGCCGTACGTACGCACGTATGGTGACATGTTATTCAAAGATGGATAGAATAATTAATATGGTTGTACCATATTTATAATAACATCACAGTATATATATGATACTGCAGTTAATATTTTATAATGGTAACAACGAAGGAAGATGAAGTGGAAGAAGAAAGGAACTTGGAAAAAGGTGGTGAAATCATTACCTCTTCTTCGGGTTCTTCCTTTTGATATGATCAAAAGGGCTCCTTAAGTTGGCTTTATGATCAAACTAAGGCCTCTATGTTGTAGTGAGAGATGTTGGGAGAGTATTTGGGCAGGGTTTGGCCGAACCAATAGGCTTTTAAGGTGTTATGTAATGAGAAGGCGGAGTGCCCTTTTATAACAGGGGTGAGGGGAACCTTTGGAAAAGCTAGAAATATTAATTTATAATAAATTCATATTCGGTTTATAATGGCTCAAAAGTTTATTATTTAAAGTTTAAGGTGGTGATAGGTTGAAAAAAATTCAACCAATAGAATTTAGATAGGTTTGGATCATTATATTAGCATTATCTTTTTGTTTTAACTCTTAGTTAATTAGTTTGACATTTACCATGTCACTTTGTATTTTTATATTATATAGTTAATAAACTTACTATATACATCCAAGCGTCCCCCAAGTAGTCCATTAATGACACAACTATCATGATATAAGTCTCTTGGCTCATCCTTAAATTTTTAGGAATTTAATATCTATTAATAATATAATATTTGTTTTAAAAACTCTTTTATGTCAATTTTGACACTATTCAATAGTTGATTTTTGTGAAACTCATAACAGAATTATTACTTCGAAAAAAGTCCATTAAATCAATAATAATATGTCATATTATCCTATAAAATTATTTTAATTCCTTAAAAGTCTCAAATTATATTTATTTTGGTATTTATAATATCAATTAGTTTAATTTTTCACTATTATGGTAATTACTGCATCATCATTGTCTCATAAATAAATTACATTATTTAATGTCTAAAAATTATAAATAAAATATCAATATGTAGGAAATCTTATTATAATTCTAATTAATATTTACAATTGAATTTATCTTATGTATAACCCTATATTAAAAATGTTTAAGTAAATAAACATTGATTTTAACTCTTTTAACTCTTCTTTGAATTAAATAATAAATGTCCTAATCTAATCCAAGTGGACCTAAATGATAATATTTTATTCCTAAGTTTGTTTTTGGTCGAGATACACTTGCCCAATAGAATTAGGACATGAGTTAGGGTAATATTTATATCATTTTTACCCTTAATTACCCTATTTACTTTTAACCGTGGTAAATAAAAGTAAAAAGTTACTATTCACCAAAAATTATTTTCATCTCATTGAACCAAATTTTACTTCTTGATATTAATCACGTCTCTCGGTATTTAGAAATTCCATTCACAGAAGCGGTAAAATTAAGTTTTATGAAAAATTCAGTTTTTTAACTACCACTTAGTAGTTTCACTATTCATCAAAAATTGAAGTTTTCCAGAACAATGCCAAAATTTCACCATAATATATAATTGATATTCCGAATTCAAAAATGATGTATATTTTAAAAAATTCCAAACATATAAGTTGAATTAATTAATTTTATAATTAATTCCTGCTGTCACAACAAATAGCTTGTTTTTAAGAAACAATATATATCAAAAGATTGACAATTGTTTAGGTCCAATTTCAAAGTGAAATTAATTCTAATGAACACCATTGGATAAAATGGTAAAAATATATTCTAATTATACTTTAAAACCACTCAAATTCATAATATATCACTATTAATTATTTTTATTAAAAAGTTGTTTTTAATTAAAATTTAGTAATTTTCACTATTCATCAAAATATTAAAATTATCTGAAAAGTACCAAAATTTCAACCTAGGATAATTTTGATATTACGAATCCAAAAATGAAGTCCATTTTGAGAGATAGAATTTATAAAATTTGAAAAAGTAGGTATTACTGTTCATAACAGCAAGTTTGGTAAGTCATGGTGCGCTTTAACTCGGTGTGGCGTGTAGTGAAAGTTATTGAATTATTTTGAAGAAATAACACACTCTGAAATATTGGGGTGTTACATTCTCCCCTCCTTCAATAAATTGTGTCCTCGCAATTTGAAATTGTTATTCGAAAATAAAAGGTTGAAAATAAAAAATATCTTTGTGGGAAACCCCTATCAGAAATTGGGTTACTAAAATTTAGTCTTAATATGAGGAAAAAAGAAATGAAAGGGTCACCACCAAATTATGACCTCGATTAGGAGATCATTGGTGGAAATTAGAGTAATATAATTGGAGGAAAAATGTAAATATTTATAGGTAGTGATTGAGGTCATCAATCACAAACAAGTTTAAAATTGAGGTCCTTAAATTCATCAATCTATGATGATTTAAAATACCATCGATTCAACAAAACAAAAGGTATTAGGATAACACATTTTTGACGTTTCAAAATATCTTAGTTGAAATCCCACATCGAAAAATGAATTAATGAGGCCTCTATTTAAAATAAAGAGTGGAAAGTATGAAGATTACCGAAAATAACACATACTAGGGTTCCATGTAGGAAAATATGGATATGGAAGACAAATCTAACCATCAATTATCTGATGGAGAGTGGTAAAGAACATGGCTATGAAAAGGCCAACAATCCCAAATTCATAAATTAGTGATGATTTAGGGTTCCATCAAGGACAACATTTTTGTTCTAAGTTCCTTTTCTTAATGTTGAGGAATTTATTTATGAGATTGGCTAAGATCATAAGGAGATATACTTACTTTATAATTAGAGTTTTATCCATTAATAAATTTCTACCAAAAACTCATCTTTCACTCTAAAAGATAATAGAACGTAAAAAAATTCTATTTATACTATTTGTACAGGGTTCCAAAATAAACGAATTTATAATTCATCTACCAGATCTTAAAAAAACTACATTATTTAATCCAGGACATCTCATGGGCCAGTGGTAGGTGATACACCCTTGTCGCCCTTCGGTTGCAGGTTCAATTCTCGCGGCCTTGTCGGTCGCGATGGGTTACCACCGGACCTCCAGGTTGACCTTTTATGGAAATCCAAAAATAATCCAAACTAGAACTATCCAAAATGCTTTAGTCCAAAAATGAAGATCCTTTTTACAGCGTAATAACGTGTGAACACCTTCATCATGTATTATTTTATAACACTGCAACATCATGAATTACCATAAAACCTTATTGATTACATTCATGATCCCTTATTCCATAAATAATAATGGATATACTCCTTCAAACCAAAAATGTTTTAATCCCCAAAAATGATGGAATATACAAATCATTAATCAGCTTCAAGGTAGTCAAGAATATCCAATATAATTTATCCAAATCAATCATGTATTATTCTAAAATCACTACCTCAGTATTAGAACCATATTATGGTTTATCTTTCTCTCAACCATATATTTTCCAAAATTTTAACCTTCTATTGAGTCACTTTTCTTTGTTCCACACAATCTCAAGTCCTTAATGAAATAGTACTGCAGTACAATCCTTATATACTCCATAATTATTATAACAAGTACATTGTTGATACAACACTCAAATGACATAATAAACATAAGAAATCTAATCATTCCTCTTCATATGTGGTATTATCATAACTTGATTATTATCCAATAGCATCATTTGCGGCATAGTATGATGACTAGGAAATAGGTTAGCATAGTGTCCAAACTCCTTGCAAATAGAGCATTGTAAATTTGAAACCATTTTCTTACCCTTGCAGTCACGTACTTTGTTCCCTTTTCCTCCACACTTATAACAAACTCCCATTTTTTTCAGGCAAGTTCCAGGGTGTTTCTTTCCACAATTATCACATATGGGAAAATTCTTCTTTTCCCTCTTCCCTTTATCCATCTTTCTCTCTTCCATCCTTTTCTTCCCTTGCTTCCCTTCAAAGCCATAGGACTCAGTAAACTCTTTACTTATCTTATCAACACATGATATTATTTCTTCATATGATGATAATACATGGGAGACTATTTCCCATCTAAATGATGTCTTAGTTTCATGAAATATATGATCCTTACTACTCTTTGGATCATACGTATTACTGGAGTTCACATTCCTTCTACTGGGCGCCATTTCTATACAATAGCATAAACTAGGTCAGTTTATGAATTGCAATAAATAATTCCTAATGAAAATTGAACAGTTTATGGATATAATCCATAATCATAAAAAAAATGTTTTCTTTGAGTAAGTATATACTCATGAACCCTTCATAATGGTTTGTAAATAAAATGAGAATTCTCCTAAGCATATCCCATGGGAGGGTCGTAACCAAGAGTGCAGCAAGGCTCGCTGTCGTGCACCAGTTCTCATTCGAGTCTAGCTCAAAGCGATGTTTTCAGGTTTTACCCCTAGGTATATCTGTGCTAGACCCGCCTCTACCAGCTCGTATCCAGACAGATATTTATTTCTTGGAAAACTCACAAAATATCTAAAATACCAAGATTCTAGGAAGTTCTTCCATACTAATCCTCAAAGTTCAACTTAGGTCTACGTGATCTAATCAGAGTTTATCTAAATCTAGCTTCCATGGTTTGTAGTAAACTTCCTATGATACCAAATGTAACGCCCCGACCCCAGTTACCCAGAGTCAGTGCATTATTACATTACATTGGCATGATCAAAAGAAAGATCAAATCTCGAAAGACCGATTGGTTTAGTAGCCTTGGAAACACTAGATATATTCATAAAGTATTACATCATAAAGTGAAAAATTACTACAATAACATAGTCTCCATATTCCACACTCATATCCCCACATACTATCCCTGCAGGTCAGTCATAACTTACTTCTTCACATCCTGGGAAAAATAAAACATAGAAAAGGGGTGATCTCAAATGCCCAATAAGGATAACAATATAGTAGAAACTTTCAAAAATAAGCATAAACATTTAAGGCAATGTATAACTAAAACAAAATCCTTTTAAACTTGAACTTCAACATATTATGGAAAAAGTAAAAAATGAAATAATTTCATTTACTTATTCACATGGATATTATACTAATCGAATAATCACAAGCAATATCAATAACCACTTTCATAATGATGGAATGCATAATGCCAGACTGTTATAACCACATAGCCAAGGCCTCATGCCAAGACTACAAATAAGATTTTGCCAAGGCCTTGTGCCAAGACATTAGATTGTCTCATGAGACCTACCGATTCATCAAGGAGCTATAGTGGGCTCCACCCATCACATATTATGTCCAATGCATTCCCATATGAAAAGGTTTAAACATAACATAAACATTCGTACTAAACTAGCATATGAAATTGAAATAATTCATCCATAAACCATGAATGGTATAAAAATAACACATCCATAGTCAAACATATCAAAAAACCTTCAATACAGTATAGAAGTTTTGTATCATAATAAATCAACTTCAAATAAGCATAAAATCCATCAAAGGATGTTGACATAGATGAAATCAAAACTCTTTTTAAAGAAATATCTCTTTCTATTTTGAAATCATTTATGAGTCATATATTTATAAAATAAAACATTTTCTTTGAAAATATTCTTATAAGACTGTAAGGGAAGCTTCGACGATTTTATAACGGCGGAAAATAACCGCACCCGCCGTATAACTTAAAAAAAACATTCTTACCTTAATTCTGTCGAAAAGGTTAAAAAGCACCTTATTTGGAAAACGACGGAAATATTCCTTTATAAAACTCTTATAAAAAGTCAAACAAGGGTATAAATGACTTTAACCCATATTATTTTATATATTAAAAATGTTTTGAAATACATTTTTAAGAAACATGGATGTGGATGATAAAGAGATCCCAGTAGATTATTACGTATAAACAACCTCGGATAATGAAGATATTGGGAAATAACCCTTACCTTGAACTTTTACATGGTTAAGGGTAGGTTACCCTCCTTTATAATGGTGAAATAATTGTTATTAAATTATACAAGAACCATATATATTAATATGATATCATATGTGATCTTTTAATAGTGATTTGTTAATAATATCTTAGTATTACTATTGTTTCGGGTGTTAACTTACTCGTTTTATTTTAGATGTTTTGTTACGTTAGCCATTTTTTTCATGGATAGGTTGTATCATAATCATATCCAGAATGATATCAAGTCCTTAGATACTATTATTAATCATCAAATGAGAATTATACTTGAATGGATATGATGGAGAATGAATCTCATCACGTTCGTGGAGACGGTAGTCCGTACGTACGCACGAGCGACAATATCATTTTTTTGATATTAAAATAATATATAATTGGATGGAATATCATATATAAAGAATCATTATCATGTTAAATTTATTATTTACATGAATTACACATCATTATTATACCCATCCAAATAATAATTTATTGAATAACAATTACACCATGACGTGGAGACGGTAAGCCGTACGTACACACGTATGGGGACATGTTATTCAAAGGATAGATAGAATACTGAATATGGTTGTACCATATTTATAATAACATCACAGTATATATATGATACTGGAGTTATTTTTTTATAATGGTAACAACAAAGGAAGAAGAAGTGGAAGAAGAAAGGAACTTGGAAAAGGGTGGTGAAATCATTACCTCTTCTTCGGGTTCTTCCTTTTGATTTGATCAAAAGGGATCCTTAGGTTGGATTTCTGATCAAACTAAGGCCTCTAGGTTGTATTGAGAGAAGTTGGGAGAGTATTTGGGCAGGGTTTGGCCGAACCAAAAGGCATTGAAGGTGTGAAGTAATGAAAAGGGGGAGTGCCCTTTTATAAGAGGGGTGAGGGGAACCTTTGGAAAGGCTAGAAATATTAATTTATAATAAATTCATATTCGGTTTCTAATGGCTCCAAAGTTGATTATTTAAAGTTTAAGTTGGGGATAGGTCGAAAACCATTCAAACAATAGAATTTAGACAGGTTTGGGTCATTATATTAACCTTATCTTTTTGTTTTAACTCTTAGTTAATTAGATTGACATTTACCATGTCACTTTGTATTTTTATATTATATAGTTAATAAACAAACAATATACATCCAAGAGACCCCCAAGTGGTACATTAATGATACACCTATCATGATATAAGTCTATTGGCCGAACCTTAGAATTTTAGGAATTTAATATCAATTAATAATATAATATTTGTTTTAAAAACTCTTTTATGTCAATTTTGACACTATTCAATAGTTGATTTTTTTGAAACTCATAACAGAATGATTACTTCGAAAAAAGTCAATTAAATCAATCCTAATATGTGATATTATCCTAGAAAATATGTTTAATTCATTAAAAGTCTCAAATTATATTTATTTGGGTATTTATAATATCAATCAGTTTAATTTTGCACTATTATGGTAATTACTGCATCATCATTGTGTCATAAATATATTAAATTATTTAATGTATAAAAATTATAAATAAAATATAATTAGACCAATTACATAATGATATGATCCCTCTAATAGTGGGGACTAGGATATCATCCATTGGTAGTGTATTTTCCTAATATTTTAAAAGAAGTAAATTTTGTTTGATAACATATATGACATGCCACACCAAGATTAAACAAACTATGAAATATTAATATTCAAATTTGACTACTATAACCTAGTGGTTAAATTGGTGGGTATTGTGGAATGAAATACATTTTAAATATATATATTTATATATAAGTTTCGTAATAAATTCATATTTAATGAATAATTCATAAGAATTTAGAACTCAATTCTTAGTAAAGTCATTTTATACTTCTCTGGTTTTTTTCTTCAAAAATGGGTATTCTACTAATTTTTTTAAGTGAATAATATATTTACTTGGTGGAATATTTATAAATTTTATATAATGACATAATTTTAATTTTTGGAATAATCATATCAAAATTATCATGTGGTGAAATTTTAAAAATTTTCTATAAATAATGACTTTTAGTTAATAGTAAAAATAATAATTTTTATTAAAAACTATATTTTGTTTTAAAGTATATAAAAATTAAAATAATATTCATTATTTTTTTAAAAACATTATATAGTAATATTTATTTA
Source organism: Viscum album (assembly GCA_963277665.1). Classification (NCBI taxonomy): domain Eukaryota; kingdom Viridiplantae; phylum Streptophyta; class Magnoliopsida; order Santalales; family Viscaceae; genus Viscum; species Viscum album. Next base: position 1,223,927,514 of record OY728151.1, read on the forward strand.
ATGAAATAAATTTATTGATATAAATGTATTTTTTATTTTAATTTTGTATAAAAATGTACTTTTAAAAAGAGGGTTTTCAGAGAAAACAATTTTCTTGACGTTTTTTTGTTTAATTTTAAATTAATTGTTTTCTAATTATGTTTTTTAAATATTGAAAATAGTTTCCAAATTTTGAATCTAGTTTCCCATATATAGTAAATAGTTATCTTTTATTTTTCTTCAATTTGTGTAGTAACCATTTTAATTTTTGTTACGATGATTAAGGGTAAATCATATAATTATGGGATGAAAATAAAATGATAATGACTAGAAAATTACCATAAAACATTCATTATTTTTATTTTTTATGTCCATTTAATTTATACTCATCCCATATTTTGTTATATGACTTTATTATTCCATTTGGATGTGACTATGACCTTTACAATATTTTATATAATGATAACTAAAAACATCACTCTTGTTTTTATTAACTGTAATGTTTTTAATATGGGTATAACTAGAGGATATGTTCGGTTATGAATGGTTTTTTAAAATAAAATATCTATATTACAAATTTTAATTTATTTTTAATATTTACTGATGGAATAATTACATTAAAATCTTACGCAATTCTAACATATTAATTATTCAATTAATAGAAAAAATAAATGATTTAAAAAATGTTAAAAATAATAGATTTGGAGTGAATATCTACATTATGAAATTTTATTAGATATATATTACATATTTTACCGATTGGGAAACAATTTCATTGAATTCCATAATTTTTTTGAGGTTTTTTAAAGTCAAAGTAAATGAAAAGTTAAAAATTGACATTTTTGATATTTTATTATAACTTATATTTTATTAAATGATTTAAAATTTCAAAAAATTATAATTATAGCCATGTTATTGGGAAATGGAATAAAATATCAAACATGATCCATTTAAGGGACTTTTTATGATAATATTAAATATCATTACCCTTAATGATTAAAAAACCTAGTTATCACTATAATTGTGAGAATGGTTAAAGAGGGGCTAAAACAAAAATATAAGGGTGAAACCATCACCTAAGCCTATAAAAATTTTACTTTATGAGATTTTTTTACCCATAATTCTTATATCATAGAAATAAACCATTTTCAATCCATTTTATTTCAAAATTAATTTATATTAATTTAATATTTGGTGAAATTCTAAAACAGCCCCTCCTATCTCATATAAAAGGTAAAATATTCTTATCTTTCAATAAACTTAATTAATAATTTTTTTCTTCCAATAAATTCCCAAATTCCATAGTAGCATAATTTCCTAAATTCTCTATGTTTATTTTGGTCATAATACCATCCTTAGAGGTATTGAGGTTTAATGAAAATAAGTTTTCCTGATGAATAGGGATAATTCTTACCATGTGTTCGAATTTTATTTTTCTCACACCTTATTAAAATATTATACAATGATAATTATATGATATCATAATTATATTAAATATAATTTGATGTTATTATATTTTATTAATAAACAATATCAATCTCAAACCACGTCAAATGGGAAAGGAATTCATTGTTTGTGTGTACGGAGGACAACCACCTCACAGACTAGTGTAATCTGTTTTTCATCACCGCCTCCCACAAATAGTTATAAAAATGGAATTATTAATTATATATTATTTTATTGGAATATATATCATTATGAAATAATAATATATCATTTAATTTCTTACATTTCTATTCACCAAAAATGATAATGACATTCCTTTGTGTTTGTGGATTACCACCTCCATGAAGTAATGTGATTTATTTTTCATCACCACATCTCTTTTATTATTATTATAATTGAATTTAAATTATAAATTTTCTATGATGTATTTATCATACTATAAATATAAAATATTACTTAACTTTTTTCTTTTATTATTTTTGGAAAATGGATTCATTACCCATGTGTATGTACAATTAACCATATCCATAACTACAATGTAGTTCTTTATTCACAATCATCATTAATTATTAGTTTTAAAAGTATAATTGATTTATATTAATTAAAATTTTACATTATTATTATTCTAGATATAATGGAATAATTAACATTTTGGCCATGTTTAACACAACAATGTTGTTTCAAAATTATAGATCGGTCGTTTTAAAAATACATGATTTGGAATAAACTGATTAAGTAATTTTATATGTCTTTATGATAAATGATATAAATGATCTAAGGATATGGTATTAAACTCGTATCATATATATTGAGTATTAAATGGTATGTAAAATTATATTTCATTTATACTTCATAGTTCATGATATTTTATGTTGTAATTTTAACTATTTTTTTCATGGGTATTTTAATTGAATGTTATGACGTAATAAAGAGTTTCATAACTCAATTTCCATTCACAAGGTGATAATTATTCTTTATTGAAATTGGTATACCATGAGTATTTTATAATTTAAATTGAAATTTTTTTATTATGTATTTTCTATTTTTATGATAATATGAGCACCTTCAATTTTTTGTCAAATTTATAAGAAACAAATATTCAACTCAACATAATTATAAAAGAATAAAAATTAAAAATATCCCTATGAAAAAGAAGAATTAAATCTAATGGAATATGATCAGACTAGTTGAGGTTCTTTCTATCTAAAACCAAATTGCATAGAATGACTGCCAATGAATTTGGATCTCTAATCACATGGTTGATAGTGAGGTAAACGTATGAGGGAAACTCAAGAAATTTAATCCTTTTATTAGTAAGTATCCAAAGAACTTGAGTAGATCTAGATCTGATAGACTAAAAAATTATGGTAGAGTCATGTTACAAACTATGATTTTTCAATCCCCTATATTTTTATTGTTTTGTTTCAATGTTAACACCAAGTATATTATCCTTAAGAGAGGAGGGAACACCACATGAGACATGAAAATACCCTAAGTCATTCCCATGACAATTCTTGAAAATCTCACCATATCCCAAGTGTCTTGGATTTCGTCATGAAGATCCATCATTATTTATTTTAATCCATCCTACAAAAGGGGATTTCCAAAAAACCTTCTTAGTTTCTATAGGATGTTGAAAATTATCTTTAGTAAAAATTCTCATAAGAATATATAAGTTATGGGTTGAATTTTGATAATAGAATCTTTATGATACTTTTACATATTTTTTTATAGAAGGAATACCAACCATAGTATCCCAAGAGTTGAAACAACCACCATCATCTAAACACATGTTTTTCTATTTACAAATGTTTTCAATCACTTTTGATGTAGCTTCCTTAGAGAGTAACAGAAGTTGAGGAGATAGTGAAATACACAACCATCCATAAATAATGTCATGGATGGAATATGTTCTCAGAATTGGGAAATCAATGATTTCATAATGAGACATACACAAGTAATATTTTGTGAAATAGCACAAAAAAAGATGGTCGAGGTCCTGCTGATGTTGATGGTAGAGAACATAGACTGAGAAGAGAGAGATTCCATTGACCATCATAAATGTGTCAATAGAGATCTTGTGATTAGCCTACCTCTAGAATACACTAAACCTAGAATATGTTATGAAATTAGTATTCATCTTCCCAATACATTTCATTCCCATAATAGAAGTAGTGGAATGAAAATAGAACAATTTCTATTTAACCAGTCCACATGATTGAGGCTCCCTAATCTTGAAGTCCCCACATTTAGAGAAGTAATATTCCTAAAAAATCTTCTTAATATTATTTGGGAAAAAATCAGTGTCACTAAATTGATCCTTGATTAAGATATAAAAGTCTACGTTAATATCATCCTATGTTAGATAATTTAGAAGAGGAACTCCACTCAATTATATGATAAAAAATCTAGAGAGTATTCTCTACAAACTGACCACCTAGAGTGAGAATCAATTAAAGAAAAAGTAGAATTGAGGAAAGACCAAACTGAGGTGTCAAAATGATTACAATTACCAAATATGAGATTATTTATGAACCCATCACTCAATAATGCAATTAATTCCTATGTTCTATTAACAAGCATCCATAAAAAATAAGATTGTAATGACTTATTAAATAATATGAGATTCTTTATCCCAATACCCCCTTTCTCAAAGGGCTAGCAACAAATATTCCAAGTATTATTAAAATATTACCAATGAGATACTAAAAATCTAAATGGTGTTCTTAATATCCACATTAATACTCTTTATTATTGAAACATTCCATTCATAAACCATGATAGAATATAAAAATTTAGAAATAAAGAAAACATTGAAATGACATACACATCCTACCATGGAGAGGTATTTTACATTCAATTAAGATAGATGTATTCTAATATGACTAATAATTACATATAAGTGAGAAGCCATTGGATGACCACAAAGAAAAAGAGAACTGATATAACTATAAGCTAAAGTCCCTTCATTAGTACCTAGATCACTGAGATGCAGAATTTTCATAGAAGTATAAATTTATCTTCCAAAATAAACAAATGATTGTTTCTATCTAATATGATTACCAGAGACCTCCTCATAGTGAAAAAATAGATTTCTTAATGTTTTTTATGTTTCCCTTATCCCTTTCAGTGAAGAGAATAATTCCATCAGCATAAATAATATAATTAAGAGTAGGAATTACTTTACATACACTTATACACATCATCCTCCCATTTCAATTCATAATGGATATAAATATACTATGAAAATACTTAACTATAGAGAAATGATTGTAGAGAGGAGATATCCCTACCTAAACCTTGTAGAATAAAAAAAGTACCACTCTAGACATCCATTTACAATTATAGAGATTTGAGAATAAAAATAATAATTTTGATCCAATAGATAAAAGAATCATCAAATCCAAACATGGAAAGGATATTATTAATAAAAGACCAGTCCATCATGTCAAAAATGTTTTTAATATCAATATTAGGTGAAATCATACATCTTATGACCATATTTTTTAGAATAATTACCCACATAAAATAATTTATAATACTATCTTAAATGTACTACCCTTTAATGAATCCATATAGATTTAAAAAAAACAATTTTACTTAATATGGGAGATGACTTGTTGGATAAAATATTAGTAATAACCTTGTAAATGGTGTAACAAAAGAAACATGTTGAAGAAATTGGATCTTGTTGGCATTATCTACTATAGGAATGGGAGAAATAAATTCTGCATTCTGTGCTTGGGGAAGAGAGCCACCTTTAATGAAAGAAATGATAATACTTCAAACAACATCATTGATAATCTCCCAATATGTCTGGAAGAAGAAATTACTAAATCCATTTGGTCTAGGTGAGCATTCAGGATCGAGACTAAAGACCACTTCTTTAGTATGAGGTTATAAAGGAATATAAATGTGTTTTCAATTACGCTCTTAAATAACCAGCCTTTGGAAAATTCCATCCACAAGCTCAAAAGTGATGGATGATCCATTTAAGAGATTTTTGTAGAAAGATATAATAATCTTATAAATAAACTATCTACAATGTGATTTTATTTTCGGAATAAAGGAATATTTATCTTTTGAAATAATATATGAGATCAAATTGTTTTTATATTGATTTAGGTTAGCTTGGGAAATTATTTTCATATCTTAGAGATTATGTGATTAAGGCATATTAATTTCATTGAGACATTAATAATGATTGATGCTATTTATAAATTACTAATAAATGTATCATGGAAGAGTATGTGATCAAATTATTTTAATCTTTGGTAATTTTTATTTATTTTTTCAGAATGAGGTATCATTTATACATATTATGGTTTATTAATTTTGGTAGTTATATAATCTTTTTCAGACTATTTTGGATTTTTTTAAAGTCCAAAGACATAATGAAATTTGTTTTATCATTTTTAATAATTATGTGAGAGGTTATATGTTTATTTTAGTTATTTAGGGAAACAAACAATCTTTAATACTCTTGGTTTTGAGGAAAATATGGCATTATGGTGGAAATAAGTTAATGTATGAAATCTTACATGCCAAGTAGGTATATTTTCTTATGTCCATAGTCTATATAGTAAGTAATTCCTCAACTGTAGGAAGATCTTCATACAAAAATTAATCATTTAACCTTATATTCAAATGAATTGATAGACTATTTCCTACATCTTGGGTTTATTATTTTTTCATTATGGACATTCTCATGGTCATTAAATTTCTTGTGATCTAGAATCTTTTATAGTATCTATCATTATTTTAATTTTATTATTATAATACATTCTATATTTGGAATTTAGACAAAAAGTTTCTCTCATAGAGACCTAGTACATGTTCTCCCAAGGACTATAGTACTTTCCTTTCTCTCTTTTCAAGGGGACATTTTATTAACCATTTATATGATGTGGGTTCTGAACAATTTATTTTCAAATGAAAATCCCCTGGTTACCATGACCAAGATCAATATTTTAAGATGAAAAATATTGGGGGAGAATGAATTATCTGATTATTTTAAAAGAATTACATAATTTTTTATAATGTATAAAACATGAAACACTAATATTAATTGAATAGTTAAATTTTATTATTTAAATATAATAGTTATAACTTAGGTGTTAAATTGAATGGTTTGAATATGATTAAATAATTTTCTAAATATTAATTTACACTTATATATATATATATATATATATAATTTTCATAATATATAAATATATATTTATTAATTCTGAAGTAAAATCAAAAAAAATTCGTAAATCCATTTTATTCTCCAGGGATATGTTTACCTAGAAAAAATACAGTTTTATTTCTTTTCATGAGATATTAATATAAATAATTTTGTAAGTTTTAGAAATTTTATTTTAAGAAATATATATAATTTTTTAATTCAGAATATCTAAATAAAATTATGGTGATATTTTTGAATTTTATTGAAAAGATTAATTTTTTAGTGAATAGTGAAAACTATTGATTTTATTTAAACCTCCATATTCCACTAATGTATTTAATATTAAAATTCTATTTTTGGATTATTTTTAAAATTTCATTATTATTTTTAAAAATACGGTTCTTTATTTTCAAATACATTTTATACTTGAATATAACATAAAAACATTCTATATTTTAAATTTTCATTTTTTAAAAACTATTAATCATCTAATATTTCTGAAATAATTTTAAATATAATAATTCCACTTATATAAATTGAATATTTAAAAATTAATTTCATATTTTTAATCATGGTTTCCATTTTTTAATAAATATTTCTCTTTGTTATTAAATATGAATAGTTACCCTAGTAATATTTGTTACTATAGTAAAGGGTAAATCAGATAAATATAGGTTAAAAATAATATAACAATGAAAAAAAATGAACATAATAGTTGAATTAATTTATTTTTTGTATTAAATATCTTCCATAGTCACCCATATTTCGGTTATGTAACCTTTTTGGCAATTATTTTTTGTGATTATGACATCAATCACATTAAATGTAATGAAAAGTAAAAAAACTTCAATATTTTTTAATAACTATAATAGTTTTATCGTGGGGATAACTAGTGGATATGTTTTCTTAAAATAATTTTTTTTAATTAAAAATAATCAATCTCCTTAGTCATAAATTATTTTAAATTTTAAATATATAATTAATTACCTTAATAAGAAACGCAATACTGATGAAATAAATATTCAATTAATTAAAAATTTTAAAATTGATTATGAAAATATTGAAAATCATATTATATAGATTTATATATGTCTTCCACAAAATATTTAGATAAAAAAATATATATTATATTGGTTTGTAATCATTTTATTCTTATTTCTCTGTTGTCTTGATGTTATAAAAGTCAATGTAAATGAATTCTTCTAAAATTTGCCTTAATGATTTTTTATAATAGAGAATAATTTTTAAATGACATAACATTCATAAAAAATTTATATTCTAGAAAGTGATTGGGCATAGAGTAAAACAAAAATCATGGACCATTTATCGGTATTTTTCATTTATATTAACTACCGTAACACACAAAGAATAAAAAATCATTTTATCATGGTAAGTGTGAAAAGCTTTAATAGGGGGTTAAAACACAATGATAATGGTGAAACCATAAAAAACATATAAAAAATTTACTATACGTGGGTATTTTACAAAAATCATACTTTTTTATAAATATTAATATTTGATACATTTTGAATTAAAATTAAAATTATATTATATTAATATTTATTAGGTTTCTAGAGTACCACTCCCATCTATTATATAAGGGAACCTATTCATCTATTCTAATCACATATCATAAAAAAATTTAAAAATACCTACTCAAATACCATCATAATAACCCTAAACATATTAAAAATACCTATTTTTGTAAGAATACCAATCCTAGAGTTCTTTAGGATTATAGAAAATGATGTTGTCCAACAAAGTAGTATAGTTCATGAACGAGCCTTTTAATTTTACTAATTTTCTATCATATTAAAAATATTCTAGAACCATAATGAGATAATAAAATCAGATTCTAATATATACGGGGATGTAATATTTTACAAACATAACCTATATCCATCTCAATCATTCGTCAAATGGGAAAGGAATTCATCATTCTTTTGTAAGGCGGACTACCGCATCACCAATCGATGTAATTTTTCTCGATCACCAACTATAATGGCTAGTTATAGTGATTTAATTTATGTTTATTTGTTATATTCATTAAATATTTATCATTATATGATGATAATACATCATTTAAATTATTACCTTTAAATTTATTGGATTATGAAAATGATGTTCATGTATATGTGCGGACAACCACCTCCATGAATTGATGTGATTCATTTATTATCACCATATTACATGGATGATATATATAAGTATATATAAATAAATAATACAATATTTATAAAATTACAATAATTCTAGAAATATAAAATAATAGGTACCTACTTTCCATAATGATCATTAATAAAGGAAACATTACTCATGTGTATTTACAACCTACCATCTCCATGATAATAACACAGGTCAGTTGTCATAAATCATTTGTAATGATTTTTTTATAAAATTATTATTATTTTATTATTATTATTATGGATATGATGGAACAATTACCTCTTTGACCATGATCAACACAACCAATTGATTTTGAAATGATGGACTTAACATTATAAAACTACCTAATATGGATTTAATGATTAATTAACTACCTATATCATTAAGATAAATGGAATAGATTGTTTGAGGAGAATGTATTAGTACTGGAAAAAATTATTAATTAATAAAATTATATAAATAAAGTTTTTATAGATTATTAAAAAGAATATACTTGAAAAATCTTGGACTCGAGGTAAGGTATTTCATCTCAATTTCATTCCATTGTGGAATATTTCATTATTATACAGCTAATTTAATTTATATGGTGTATATAATTCCATCTTACATTTTATATTATTAATGAAAAACAGTTTAATAAATTTTAAAATGAAATTTATATTATTTAATCCAATAGGTTTTGACTGTAATGTTACCAAGTAATAAAGGGTTTCTTAATTCAATTTGAATTTGTTGTTTTATAACTTATATTCATTGAATTTATTATACCATGATTATGAGTTAAATGATATCAAATTGTTATATTATATATATATTCTTTCTTTGTGTGGATTTATAATCATTAGAGATAACCTCATAATTGATTATTTCTCAATTCCATGATATCGTTTTTGGAAAGGTTATTCATTAAAAATTATCTTTCTATCAAAAATATATTAATTTTATGAACCTAACTTCATTTATGAGTTGCATATACTTCCACTTTTACATGAGATATCATAAATATCATCAAATTCATGATATTTAATGTTTCTATCAACATTATTCTTTCATGATATTACAATTGAAGAGTCAACAAAGTGTAAAAGGATTTCTGTTGCAGTCTATTTTATTTTTAGAATTTTTAATGGTCAAGTTTAATTAGGGGGAAATCATAAGATATTATATTTATGAAATAGGTATATATTATTCAACTTTGGTTATGATTTTTTTATATGTTTAATTTCTATTTACTCTCTTATTGATGAAAAAAATAAAGACATTCATTTGTATGTGATATTGATCTTTTCTATAATTTTACACGAGAAATTATTCTCTTAAATTTCAATGTTTTCTCAAAAAATCATAAATATTTTATACTAAATATTAAATATTTACTACATCTATTTTACATGATATTTTTTACTTCTTTTATAATGTTTTTAGAAGTATATTCATTAATATTTATCTAATTGGGTCACTATATTCTCTTATAAATTTGTTTTTTTAAAGAATATTCCTTTTTTAAATCTATAACATGAAATTATTTTCCTATAGTCATTACTACTATTATATTAAGTGATTCCATTATATTCTTCCATGGTTATTTTCAATGAAAAGTTCCTTCACAATATTTTTTAAATTTTTATAATTCAAAATTGATTTTAAAATGAAATGGATATTTTCCTCAGAAATATGATTAATAAAATTTTAGTGGAATTTACATTAATTAATTGAAAATACAATTAATGTTACTTAGGATCCATTGGGGATTATTTTTAGTTATTCCATCCTCATTATTTTTCTATAGGGATAATTATTTTAGAGATAGATTTCCTTGGAACCCATTTCATTTTGATAGGTAAATCATGTAATGAATGGATTGATATATTTTAACATATATTCAAAAAATGAATTTTCCCACCAAAAAAAAATTATTTGACGTTTTCATTAAATAATAATTTTTAATTGATTTATATAAAGACCAAAACCAGATTCTCTCATTTTCGTGATTTATGTTCTAAAATTTTTTAGATGAAAATATACATTCATATCTAAAAGTGTTTTGGACATGAGTTTTGAATTTTTTTTCTATGTTTTATTAATGATATGGTCGTTTGAAATTATATATGAAGGTTTTATACCCATTCATTCTCATAGGTTACCCTGACACAACTTATATGAGGGGTTGAGCCCCATTATAGCCTATGATTCAACATAATATGGTATATACATTTGGTGAACTGATATGGGGCTCTAGTGAATTTGGTAATGCTTATATTATTCAGATATTTATAAAGGAAGTATTACATATATATATTTCTATTATAAGGGTTCTTGTAAGGGTCCTGTAATGGTACTATAAGATGATGTACTAAGGTAGAAACATGTTTTTATACCTTCTATTTGTTTTAAATTATTTCCTCCGATCAAGGTTGACATCACATTTATCATGATTATTGACTCATAAAACCATTATACTATATTAATGATTTGAACCATGATTCATTATTAATGTTCTAGGTATTTACTAGTATGAACAATTTTATGTTATACAGTTTCTCTTTAATTATGTCATTATACCCTAATTCTTATCTTACTCTCACTGATGTCATTCAATTTCTAATTATCATGTAATCCATTATAAATAATCTGATATTTCCACTATTATGATTCACTTTCCCTAGGTTATTAATAATTATGTTAAATTATTTTTATTGTAAAAATGATTCATATGTGATTAATTTTGTTGGACACATTAAAGACTTAACATGGAATATTAAAATATTGGTATTGTGGGAGATGGAATTGATCAAAATTTGTTTAGAGTGTTTCCTAATACTCCAAATCTCTAATCCTCACATTTTATGAGGTTTGAATGTGATCTAAAATTTAATTTTGAATTTTTTAGTTTTGGAAGAAAAAAATGAGGGCATATTAATCGATATCAAATCTAGAAATGTATAGTTTATGATTTTATCATCATATCCATGTGTGTGAGTTTGATACCTTTATAAGTAGAATGAAAATTATTTATATGGGTATCTATGTGTGATACTAGTGGATAGACCATAATTATGGGATTTTGGATGAGAATATATAGATGAATTTAGGTTAATTGTATTCCCTATGTAATTCGAGGTATAGGATCATATATGGTATCAGATACAGTCAGAGAGTCAGAAATACGTTTGTTGTTAAGGCTTATAAATATTGATAAGGGTTTTTTAGAGGAGTATAAACCATGTTTTTTCATTAAATGGAATGTGGTGATCTATAAAATTAATCAAATATATCATATTAGGTGTATCATGTATGTCTTTGGATTTTTCTGGGGGTTTTAATTGAAATTCCGATGCAATAGGTTTTTGACCATGGTCAATTAGAATTTTATTTTTTTTCTAAATCATGTTTATGGAGTTCCCTTCTCATCTATGATCTATTGTGGATTCAACCTTTCATCATGGGTTTTTCTTGTGGCCGACATAGAGTTTACCATGTAATGGAATCGATGTATTTGTGATTTTGAGCTCACATGATTATCTTATGATAATTTATTAGCTTCTATTTATATATCTTATATTTACCACTTTTTAGTCTTTTAAGTTAACCATTTCTTTAATTCCCATTTTCATTTTTATTATTATGAATATAATGATTGGTGTGAATTAAAAGAAATTTTGTATGAAAAAATATATTTGCGATATGTAGAAGAATGGTTTTTTAATTAGTTTTTATGTTTTTAATATATATAAAAACTAACCAAATAGATTATAGGTGTTTGATTAATTATGAAATATATTTAATATCCATATAAAATTATTGAATGTTATTCTTAGTTATTAATAGTTGGTATCAGAGTGGGAAGTCGTTTATTTTTTATATTAGGTTATGAAGAATTGGATGATTTTTCAAAAAACCAATATTGAACTAAAATTGATTTAAGAGGAACCAAAAAATTTCATTGTTTTAAATGATAAATCTATAATTTAAAGCATGTTTGGATTTTTTTTATTTTTACCATATGATAGATTTCTCCAGTTATTATAAATTGATACTTTTACTAACCATTTTTTATTTTATTAAATGGTTTGATCTTAGAAGAACTGAGTAAACTACAAGGGAAATGGGCAATGCATTGATGACCTTAATGAAAAAAACTTTGATCAATGATATAGTGAAAAATATATTCAATATTCCCACCCAAAAAAATCATTGTATGGAGAATAACATGAACAATAAAAAACTCAAAAACTAACCAAGACAAGAAAAACACTCCATTGATCCAATTATATGGAAATTCCCACCACCTTTTAGTGGGTCTTATTATAAAATAATTTATGATTTTTAGATAAAAAAAGGAAATATCAATTATCATGTTCCTAGAGAATGAAATATTTATTTTAATGATTAAAATTTATAATGATAAGATGGTCAATATTTAATTCTCATTATGAATACAAGGAATGAGTATAAAATAAAATCTATATAATGATATGTGTTTAAGATGACAATTTTGAATAATTAATTTACCCAAAATAATCTCACTAGAATAAGTATAAAATCCCTAAGGCTATTGAAAAGGCTATTCGAATCCATTTGAAATTATGTATAGAACATCATGATACTTTCAAGGTATGATTTTATTTCCATTGTAGACGCTATAGTAAATATCGACCATTTCCTTTCTAGCTTAAAAAAATTCTACAAAAAGCGTTGTCTATAAGGAACCATGTTATTGATGAATAAAATGGTCATTTTTCTCTCAAGGTTTAAATGAAAATTTGATACTACTATTATTTTTGTGTTTTTTGGGACAATAATATAAAAATGGTGATTCATAAAAATTAAAATTATAAAACCCACTAATGAAACACAATTCACCTTTAAAAATTTTAAATATTTTTGAAGAATGAAGACATAATTTTTTCAAAGGAATAAGTTAATGTTGTAGGAATTTAATAAAATTCCATTAAGAACATGAGTTCCAAAGGGCTGTGAAGAGGAAACCCACTGAAATGGATATAATAAAAGATTATCACATTGCACTAACCACATTTTAATTATTCAATTGTAAAGTTTATTGAAATTATGAAATCTAGTACACAAATCCACAGGTGAATGATTAAAATAAAAATCAATAAACTCTTTTAATAAGGAATAAGGGGAATGATTAAAGAATAAAATATTATAAAATTAGGTTAGTAAAATAATGTGGTGAATTGTACAATATTTTCCACTCAAAATCTACAAATTTATTATAATATTTTGGCACCAAACACTCTTTTATACATAATAAATATTATAATTAAATCAAATAATAATCCCAATTATTAGATATTGATTTATGTGTGAAGTATCTTATTGGTTATATGTTTTTTAACATGTTTATAACCCATATAGAATATATTTATTAGGTAATGTGATTCCTATGAATTATATTATTCACCCTTTAATTAAATTTCATGCGATCCTAGGAATGGATTTAATATCTTAACAATTATCCTATATTAATTTTTAGATCAGTAAATCACATTACATACAATATATCAACAAATGACCATCCATCAATGAAAGGTTTATTGTGAACTCCATATGGATATTAATTCTCAGATATGGATCATAATATCCAATTATGATGTGTATTTAAATAAAATGAGTAGGAAGAGACTCACTATTTAGGATATTTTTAATGTGGATGAATATATTGATGTTTTTCAAAAATATTTTCTTGGCCTTCTACCATAATGTAAGGTTGAATTTTCCATAGAACTCATAGCTTATGATATGCCACAATAATATAATCCTTATAGTATAGACCCAAATTAATTACAGGATATATTGAAGAATCTCAAAGGGAATTTAAATAAGGATTACATACAACAAATTTATTTCGATATGGAAACACAATAAATCATTATAATGAATAATTATTGAAAAATGTTCCACTACAAAAATTATCACAAACATAAAAATAACATGATCAACAACAAGTATGTTCTTCTCAATATTGATTACTTGCATGAATAACAAAAAGGGACTCAATACATCTCAATTATTACCCATTGATCTAAATATCATAAATTAGTGGTTAAAATGGAGGAAATAACCAAGATAGAATTTTATACAAGATAAAGACACCATGAATTCATAAATATTCCACATGAACATGAAAATGACACCATTATATTCAAATATCTAAGAAAAGGGTCTTGAATGATTACCTCAATATTTGTTTGTATTATTTATAGATGATATTATCATATATTACAAGATAAAATAATTTCATGAAGACCATTTTAAGATTGTAATTAAAATCATGAGAAATAATAAACTATATTCCAAAATTAGCATCTATAAATTATAGGTAGAAATAATATCAGCCTTTTTTTGTGTAATCACTAGAAAAGTAATATATGTGGGTATATAAATGATAGAGGTAATTGAAGAGTAGAATATAACAATAATAATAACTCAGATCCATAGTTTTTAGGGATTAACTAGATATTATCAATGCTTGGTGAGAAATTTCTATTGTTTGTGAAATCCACTAACCATGTTAATTTTAAAGGGATCCAATTTTGTCATTTAAATATGAATGTAAATTAAATTTCAATGAAATAAAGATTATTTTGGTTAATTCACTTTAATTCATAGTAACCTATAGTGGAAAATGGTTTTTTGATAAACTATGATGCATAAAATAAGAGATTGAGAAATATCCAAATTCATGGTGGTAGATTATATCTCTTTTTAATTAAAGTCTTATGAAAAAATTACATAATGCACGATCTAGAACTAGTAGTGGTAAATTCTATAGATAATTCTATAATCAAGAAATATCATTCTAAATTATAATTTATAAATATTTAATGTGACCACATTCTCAATTATTTTCAAAGTATATACCATGCAATAATAAGGTTATGGAAACCCCTATCAGGAAAAAAAGAACTTCTCAAACATCCATAAGTGTGATAATAAATGAAGTATAGAAAAGGTTACTAAGATATATAAGAATATAAGTAATTTTAAAGAGTTTAACATTTATAGTGAAGGATATATAAGATTTAGAAGATGAATTTTTGTCCCTTAAATACACAAAATAAAAAAGGTAATTTCTGATTGTGCATAAAGCATATCATTCTCTATATTTACTGGTATAAAAATAATGTATAGAGGTATAAAGGATAAAAATTGGTTATAAAACACAAACCATGATAGTAAATATTATATATATGAATGATTGTTTTTTAAAATAAATAATCATAAATAAATAAGTATAAGTGTTAGATGACACCATTACACTTACTTGTATGTAAATGAGAGAACATCATAATGGATTTCTTTATAAGTGTTCCTACAACATTTATATTATATAATTTCATTTGGGTTTTATTCAATACCTTTAAATTTTCACCCTAATTTATTTTTATTCAATAATAATTCTGAGTAAATTAAAATTCAAAAAATGTACATGAAAAATGTTTTAAGGATATATGGGGAACCACTCACAATATTATCAGATTAAGATCTAAGGTTTATATCACTTTTTTAGAGAATACTTTAACAAAAATTAAAAAATTTTGATAATTAAAAACTTTTATTATCCCTGTACAGGTCATAAATCTATAATGAATATTAAATCATTTGAATATATTGTAATATGTTATTAAATTTATTAAAAATGAGTTTCCAATAAAAATTTCGTCGAGAATAGTTCTACCAAATATCAACAATTTACATCAACATATAAAAAGTGAACCATATGAGGATATCTATAGGAAGAGCTTCCAAACTCCAATAAGTTAGGATAATGTCAGAGTGCATAATATTTTGAGAGTGGTGTTTTCTAAATAAATGTTAGAGAAGATTAATACTATTCAATGGCGCATTAAAAATTCACAATGATGATTGAAGATCTAAACTAATAATCATTATCCATATATGGAGCTTGAAATCATAAAAATTTTCTTCCAATAAATATCACCATGAAATAGGTTTATGATATTGTTGAATAAGGTAATGTTGATCATGTGATATAATGAAAACATTTAAATCCTTGACCATAAAGGGATTTCATCTTATCACTTAGAAATTCTACATAATATCTCTCAAGTGGATGATGAGTTCTATGTATAACTATTGTGGAAGTACGTACCATATGAATCCCTTGTTATAAACCTAGTGGTAGTAAAAATGGAACATGTATACTTTTTATAAGAACAAATAAGAAACATTTTAAATCATAGAGATTACATACTAAGAAACAAGACCAATTCACCCAATTAAATGCCTTTATTGGAATCAAATGTTTAAAGAAGACATCTTGAAACCCAAATATGTTATAATGAAAAAGTTCCCTCATTTTTTCAATAGAGTAAGAAAATTCATAGGGAGAAATTATTTTAATGGGGTTGGATGTAACACCCCATGATTTTAGTATGTATTTCACTTTAAATAAATACTATGTTTTTGATAGGTTAAGATACACAGAATAATGAACTAAAATAAGAAATGTTTTATAATGGTATAATATTACTATGAAAATGAAATATATTTTGAGATATCTATAAAATAATAATTAGTAAAATTAATGAAGAATGAAACCATATGTAAATAAACCTTTTATAATGTTGAAATTCTCATCCTCATGACCTTCAATTAAGATCACACCAATAATGGTAAATAAATAATGAATAAAAAACATTATAAATCTGGATAAATTCTTGAAAATGAAATTATTGAAAAGGAATAATTATTTTAGTATGTATATATGAATATATGTGTGTGTGTGTGAGTGAGTGAGTGTAATATGACATATATATATATATATGGTTATTGGTTATATAGTCATTGGAAGCATCACCAATTTTTATAAGGCTATTGAGCATATGGTAACTAGCTATATTTATATCCAATAGTTAAATTGTATTCATAAAATTGTTAATAAAAATTTTAATTTATATAATTTCCATATAATAAAAAATTATAGAATGGAATAAAAAATATTAATTGTTCACATATATTTATTATAAAATAATTATATTTTCATTAAATTTTATTATTAATAGTATTAATAAAAATATTTTAACTATTTATAATATTCAAATAATTATTCTCATGTCAAATGATTGATAAAATGAATAAATAAGGGTACGGTATTAAAATAATTTTATGTTAAAAGGGATATATTTTCAAATAATTTTTTTAGAGTGTTTTGTATTTTTATGAAAATAAGTCTTACTGATCACTTTTAAAGAATGATTATAATTAAATTTTATTTGTTAATATAAAAAAATAGATTAATTCTCATTTAATTAGTAATTTATATAAAATACGATTAAGAGAAAAAAAAATTCAATGTCATTTTCCAATAAAAAACCTTTTTTAAAAAATCATTAAAAATATACTTTTTTAATGAAATTAATTTAGATTATATAATGTCCAAATTTGTAGTCAAAATTTCATAATTGGAGAAAAATTTCAATCTCATTTTTGTAAACAAATATGTTTTGTTATAAAAATTTACATTTCATAGTAAAGGTAAAAGGAGGTAAAGGATTAAATGAAAGAGTAAATTCATAAAATATCACAAAATATTTTATCTAAATGTGTATAAGATGGATTTATTGACCTCATCAAAACTATTTTCTATTTTTTTACACTTTGGATTGACATTCCTTGTAAAAAAAATTAAAATCACATTAAGAAATATGTATTTGTAAAAATGCCACGCAAGATCACCTATAAAAAGACCCATCCACTCCCAAAATCTATCCAAACAATTACATATATTTAATCATGTTGATTTTTACCAATTCAGTTCCAAATACTTATCTCCCACATCTGGGATCCTTTGGTCATAAAAAGGAGTCCCAAATACATTTTGGTGAAGAGACACAAAAAGATACATTTCAATTCTTAAATGTATGTGTTATCCTATCCTTAATCATCCTTATTTATGTTTTCACCCACCCGTTCTTAAATATATTTATTAGTTTAATAACACTTTAATGATTATTAATATTTTATAAAAGGTATATTATTATAACCAAATGACATGTTCATACTCTATTATTCATTATTGTAGGTTCTCATTTTGGTTGATTTTATCACCTACATGAATGATTTGAGTACATTATATTTACTCCACTTCCTGAAGTCCTAAAGAAGATTATTATGATTGACATGTCTAGAAGGGTATAATGTGTATATAAATCATCTGTTATATATTGAATAATTATTAAAAAATGACTTGTTTATGTATATAATCTAAAAATATAATACATATTTTAGAAATGGGTGTGTAAATTATAATGATATTTAATTAATATTCATTTAAATATATAACCAATATATGTTTATTTTTCTATACTCATCTAAATAGAATAGTACATGTCAATCAGAATGTGGGATATTTTAATCCTTAGATGACATCAGAAATAAATTTCCTTGAAATCGATGGACATTAGAGACCAAATAATCAGTGTTTGGGATACTATATGGTAATTATTGTAGTATTTGTAGATCCCAATGGCCCTTCATCTATCATGGGAATTCATACCACTTATGAAGAGAATAATTGTTATTCCCAATAAATATAGGATAAGATAATCATAATATATTTTCACCCTTGATTATGATTAAGAAAATCTAAGAGCTTCTCCTCTTTCCTATGAAACATTCATTTCTACCCTGATTAATAATCTCAAACAAATGAATATGATCACCAATGAATAAACATTTCTCATACCAATTAGTTCATTTATTTATTTTAATAAAAATTTTTATTACATTATATTCCTCTAACAACATCAATATATATTTTTACATAATTATAAACATTCTAGGATTGAACTACTAGGTAGTTATTCATCACATGGGATTTCCTACCAACCATTTTTCATACAAATATGTAGGGAAAAGTATGTTTCAATACTGTATTTCCATGATGAAGGCCAAATTATATAATATAATGAGGGAAAACATCATTTAGGAGATGCATAAACTTATTTTTATAGACATCATTTCCCAAATTTAGAATAATCACATATAAATCAATGTTTTCATCGAATTCCAATACCTATAGTTTCATTTCATTAAATATACTTTTACCAACATTGTCATGGAATTTATAATTTATTGACCAAATTAATTTCATTTCCGTTCTTTAATGGATGGATATTCTTGGTATAATAAAATGTAGACAACCCACAATAATAAGGAAACTATATCATTTTGATCAGCAAAATTAATCTACAGTTACAAAGTGATGACGTTTGATTTGATTAATTTTGGAATCACTTATAATAGGACTATGTAAAACATAATTAATCATAAATAAGTAATAGGAATTAAATTTTATATATAAGACATAAAAATCATATGAATCCAGTGTTATGGTCACTTTTTTAATCTTTTAGTGGTGTTTTATAGGTTATGATAGAATAACCAAAAGGTACGCTAATTGAAATGTGTGTCAGAGTCATATATTGGAAAGTACTAATATTTTTTATCATATTATTATATATTATGTTTATTCTTGATATAATCAATAATTTACTTTATATTTTACCTTCACGGACCATACAGAGTTGAGATTTCATTAATGATTCATTTCCTATATCAGATGATTCAATGTGAAACTAATTAGAGAATGTCTATCTTTTAAGAAACTAATGAAAAATATTTTGACCTATGATTTAGATTTTTTTAGATAGGGAGAATTTTTTTATCCTCAATAAATACCTTTCAAAAACATAAAATCCAATTAAAAAATCTGATGGTATGCACCTCATCATCTATGTGAAGGGCATCGAATGATATCATGGTGTTTTTATTTCCTTTAATTTTTTTAGGGAATGTAAAATAGTATAGTTAATCATGGATAGAATATATTACTATATAATAATATATATACCCCAATAGAGAAGATTTATATATATATAATTATTTTATTCATGAATAAATGTCACTATTGACAGAAAAGTTTGGTCCACTTCGTATTTAAAGTTAATATTTTGAGGTATATTTTAAATCAACCAAAATTTATTTGGTTGTTAGAGAGATGTTATGTTATAAATTAATAGTTCAATAGCTTCTTTTTCACCCCTGATAGATATGATGAATATTTAATTGAATCATTTCTAGTGGCACAACCAACCCAAGAGGAATTTCCCTTGGATATGTCACTTCTCAGTGCATCAGTTTTCATGATTAGAGAAGTAAAAATACATGGGATGTGTATTTTAATGGTATATTTTGATGATAAATCAGAAATTTGATCAATTACCCCATTTTCAATATTTTTTCCTTATAGTATAATTTATGTTCCATTTAAATAAAATCATAACATACTTTGTTCTCTTCTCAAATAGTTACAGAAAAATTGTTGTTCAATTTTATTTTTTCATCATGTGTATGAAGATTACTATATAAATCTATATTAAAATTATTAAATTCAATAGTGATTTAGAATTGGAAATTAAAAATTTCTATAGGGAATATATTATCCATAATTAGTAGCATATTTACCTTCTTGACAGTATATGGGAAATGATAAAACACATTCCCACTAAGTAATTCTGCTCAGATACTCCGAGGATTGAAATTCATAGGAGGATGCAGTTACCAAAAATGAAACCACTATTAGTATAAAATATCATGTTGAAATGATCATCCTTAAATTTAATTAATGAGTGTCAGATCCATTATTCTATAATTATATGGAATATGTTGATCCGTTCTGCATCACTTCACCCTTGGAAGAGTTTTCTCCCACGATTGTTGAAAAAAGAGTCAATTATATGTTTTTAATAAAGGAATATCATATGAATTTATAATTCCACATGAAATTATTAATTTTAAAGATATATATAATAGTGATGAATTTAATCCTCTACGATTTCCTAAATTTAAAAATATCAACTTGTATTGTTTTAATGGAATCTTCATTGGGTGACTTGAAGGAGGAGTGACCATAGTAGTTACGGAAAATGATAATGTAGAAACATGTGGTTCCCAACAAATCTGAAAAAATATAACCTATTATATTTAGTGTATTAGGAATTTCTAATTGTAAATAGTTCAAAATTTTCAGATTTTCTCAATGATATTTCACACATTCTTTGTTCATGAAAGATTCATTCATCATCCCAAGGGTTTTTAACACTATAAAATAATCATTGTTTTTTTTAATGTTTGAATATATACGATATGTTTTTGAACTCTGAAATATATTTATTATATTAATATTATCATCATTAAAACTGATTTTTTCTAAAAAAAATATATCAAAAAATACCCTTAATTGAGATTGGAACAAAATCCAGGATCAGTTTTGAGAAATAATGAGCCATTAACATATTTTTAGTTCTTCATTCTATCCTGATATAAAACTGAAAAATATTTTATAACTATGATTATATAAAGTATCATTCAAAATATAATATCAATAACACTATTTTTATTACTATAATGTAGCTATAAATAGATTGATTAAGGCCTTAAAAAAGAAACTATAAAATATAATATAGGAGACTAGGAAAAACAATAGTGATACATTTCCTAAAAATCACTTTAATACTACAAGGGGGTATAAATCTGCTACATGAACCACTACCCTTAAGACTCACTAGTTTATGGGAAAAAATTAATACATCATGTAATGTGGTAGTTAAAATTGATCTGAAAATAGATATGATCGAATGAATGAAGATAGATGGATAAAAATTTGGATATATTGATTGTAAAACCTTGATAAAAAGAGATTATAGACCTATCCTAACCTTGAATATTATTAAAATAACATGGCCTTATTTTTTAACAATAAGTTACTCTTATTTTGTTTTATTCATGAAGAGTTAGTGTCATCTTTGAATATATTGGCGATGTTAGGAAAAATATTGAAAAAAATATTACCTAAATGGGAAAGGCATCATATCATACAAAAGGTTCCCTTCAATCATGTGTACTTCTTGAAAAAACAATATAGAGAGTATTTTCTTAACCTATAATTGAATGGTTCCAAATGAAATACCTTGATCGGATATTTATCTCATATTTAATAGGACTTTTCCACACTAGCAAACATTATATTGCATATGGTTCATATTACATAATCATAAACTACATTAAATGTTTTACTTAATGCGAGACATTAAATTTTATTTCTTTTTTCCTATTATATACCACCAAACAATTTCTGATGTATGGTCCTTATATCTTAACATAAAAGAAAATGACATGTGGTTCTCTGAAAAATGTCCCAAACTACATGAAACTAGGTCCCTGATTCAAGAACTAAAATTTGATAACAAAAAATTCTACATATATGAAATTAAACTACATATATTACAAATGGTTAATATTACATAATCATAAAACACATGAAATGTCGTACTCAATGCAAGACATTAAATTTTATTTCATTTTTCCAATTATATACCACCAAAAAATTTCTGATGTATGGTCCTTATATCTTAAACAGAATGAAAATGACATGTGGTTCTTAGAAAAATGTCCCAAACTACATGAAACTAGGTCCCTCATTCAAGAACTAAAATTTGATAACACAAAAATCTATATATATGAAATTAAACTAGATATATTTTATCTTATATCATGATCATGAAATATACAATATATCATCCCTAGATTATGGTTTTATATTTAATAAGCCCACTTTTCCTTTACATGACTCCAATCTTTATATTGACATTTTAAAATTACAAGCCTTACAAAAGAATGGTTATCCCATTAATTTGTGTTAGTATTTTACCTCAATTATCCCAGGCATAACACTTTTTATTCAAGTATTTTACTTATTCACATAAATTTTCCATTTTAATGTATCATTACATGTTTTATCCTCACTAGTTCGCTATAATTCTACACCACATTAAGCCTAAAATCCCCACATCTTTCACTAGTATGAACCTAATTTTCATCAACAATGTATGGGTTGATGATTTTTTAAAAGTAAGATATTGATACGAATATCTATAATCCTAGGCTCAGCTAAAAAATTCTCTTCCTCTTAACCCCCATTCCACTATGGTTCTCTTTTCAATTCTCAATTTACATTAGGATACCATGATAAATTATTATTTCTTTATCACTACTTTTACCTAAATTATTTATACAAAACATTCATATAGGGTTTTCTCTCTATCCCTCACAATATGTATCCATCAAAAACTCATCCATTCAAGATTTGAATTTTATTAGGCCTCATTATAAAACTACATGTGACTTGATTGAAATTTTTATAGGCTATGTATGGAATATCAAATACATAATACAAGGACCAACACAATTCCCCACGATCTCACAACATATAACATTTTAGTACTAGAATTAATCTTATTAATGATATGTTATATTAACTATGTTCTAAATGAATAATATTATTTTTTAAAACATATCCATATAATTAGAGTATAAAATATTTGATATCATGTGATATTCTATTTAACTATAAACTGATATTTTCATTAGTATCTAGGATATAAAAAATTAAATGAGTTTTTAACTCTTTTATTCTGATCTCAATGACATTAAATAAGTATTAACTTCTTCGTGTGATTTGTATGATCCTAAATTAAAAGAACCTTTTTGTCTGATATGTATGAACCTCACAATCATGTATTATTTCCTAATGTTAAAACCAAATTTCTATTACAAAACATTAGTAAATATTAAGGTTTGGGGTAATATTTTTTCATTAGGAAAAGAATATATTCTCATTAATATTCACATATATATGAGGTATGATCTATGTCATATTATCGTAATCAACAAAAAAATTTGTTCTATTCTCTACGACCTCAAAGTAGGATTAATATTTTGGTCCATGCGCCATGATGAAAAACTATAATTAAAGAGTCCCAAAACACATTGTCATGAAAACCTATGAACTCTACCTTCTGAAAACATAAATTCATAACATTCTAAGATGACACACTTTAATAGTTTATGGAAATTATTGAGTAAAAATAGAATTGGTTTCAATCATTTATGGATTGTTATTTTTTTCATATAATAAATTGTATTATTTTTTCATCCTCCTAGGATAAATATTGTTAAATAACGTCATCTAATTATCAATTTTAATGATTTTAAACAATTAATTTTCATCATCATTTTTTAAAACATTCACATTGAGGCCAACCAAACATAATTACTATACACTAATTTTGGGTTGAGATTCTATACGCATTAATTATTCCACATCCAATCAACATTAATATTATTAGTTTAGTATTTTATTTTTGGATTTTTTTGATTAAGATTATTATTGTCCCATATTACATAATATCATAATAATTCACCCGAAAAAATTACATAAAATTTAATGGTTTTGAAATTGGGGTGCTCGAAAACATATTGAGCATCCCTTCTACATAAAGAAAATATTTAACATTTTATCACCTGATTTCTAACACCTTTTTATCCCTCATTCTATATGGATTAACCTCAGGTATGATAAAGGCATAGGTACACATCTCCAGAAAATTTCTTTCCAATACCTATTTTTATGAAGATCCCTATTTGAACATTATCTTAATTTCAAATATGATAACAATAGGTATAATGAAGGTTAATGTGAAAATGCAAAAAAAATACCCATTCATGGAACATTTCACAGATGGGTATTATCCTCATTCAAAGTGAACCATCCTCAAATATGATGAAGGTGTGTGGATACATGTCTGGATGATACTATTCATTGGAACTTTCCCAGAAGGAAAATCTACATAGAAAACTATTTTGAATTGAGTAATTACAGGTTAAGATTTACCCTTATTCATATCACCATATTTAAATGGATTCAAAAATCCTTCAGGATATTCAAAAATGAATCATGTTCATTATTACTACAAAATAATTATGTCTCACACTTATACTGACTCCTATAATAAACGAGCTTTTTTATTTTTGTGTTGGGACTAATATTGTGGTAAACATGTCATTTTTTTATCTATATCATTACTATTGGGTGCAAAAATAACCCATAGGAACATCATTAAAATTAAAAATTGTGGGGAAAATATAGATAACAAATATATATATATATATATCAATCAATTATTAGTTTTTTGTATCTACCAATTTTTATAGGACTATAATATTATAAAATTATGTTTCAATAGACATCCACGTAATGAATTATTATATACCCTTTCGAATAACCCAAATCATTGTTTTTAACCCATGATCCTAATCTGGGAATCCAAAAATAATAATTAAAATATCATTACCTCAACTATCTAGACGGAATAACAAAATGAGAGTCAATATTCCACCACTTTTTATCAATCCAAATATTATTTTTCATTATATAAGAATATAAAATACTTGCCCATAGTTTTTTATCCATGGGAATCCTCGAACCATGCCACCAACTACTCTTTAAAAAACATTCCACTATTATAATGGAAAGGAGTAATCCAGAATCAATTATTAATTTTATTATTCTCCTGAAAAATGGAATAGGTTTCATACCATTCTACCTATTTAATATAAATTTGTTTGGATAATCCGGGAATGAATGTGGGCGAATGAACATTTCATCACCACCTATTTTTTAGCTATGGGATAAATAATCAAATCCACATTGTTCTCTAGAACCATTAGATACACTAGAACATGTTTTCTATTTGATAATGTTCCTTTAATAATATATTTAAATTTCATATAAACTATATCTAATTAATTTGTGGTATAAAGATCTTATTCCAACGGTTATACTTCAATAAATGTATTGTGGTCTGTATTAGAACCATAATTATTATTGTTTTAGAAAAGATAATATTTTTTTACCAGATTGAGAACTCTCTAATTCATTATTATGAGTGAATTGAAAAATAATTTTTTTCTATCCATATTGTAAGGACATAATCCTACAATGTTTCCAAAACTTCTTTATAATTTTTTTCACATTAACATGTTATAAATTCTCATTACTATATATCGATAATGGTGGATTTTTTTGTTACGTTGATCCAATATTTTGTGTTCTCCCTCAATCCTATAAACAAATTTATTTTCCCAGTTTTTGAGGATATTAAACATAGTATTAATACAATTATAGTTTATTTATTTATCTGAATTTCTCTCCTAAAAATTATTTCACTTATTCACCCCCATGGATACCATTCTTTGTTGAGTGTCTCCATCCTATGTCATATACATTCTGTGATCATCCAACTTTGTGACTATTCATCCAGTATGATATTTTTCCTATAGATACTCTATAAGAAGTTATTTATTTTATCTAAATCATCATTAAATTCAATATTGAATCTGGTTAAATACTGATCTTCATCAAAAAAATATTTGATTGGAAAAATTATTAGGGAATTAACATATGACATTATGATTTTGGAAATTTAATTGTCACATTAAAAAATAAAATTGAATTTTCCATGGACATCAGAAGTTTTGATTTGTGAAAATCCTACCAAGGTAATGGGTTAACATTATAAATATAAAAACTATCATTCAATCTAATTTAATGTTTAATGATCATATATGGATATCTATTAAACATAGGTCATGAGAACCCTATCTCTAAATAAGATTTTATAAGAATGTTTCTCATATATATCACTAATATTATCTATAATTACAATGTTGCTGTAATTTTATAGGAATAATTTGGAGTTGTATCATCACCCCACCAAACATGAAAACTGATTTTTATTAATTCAAAAAGAAATGATAATATTATCATCAATGAACATATTTTGAACCTAGAGTGGGGAATCGATATAGTGTTTTAGAACACATAACCTTTAAATATTATTTTCACCCACCAATAAAAAATTTCAATTTATTTTCAAATATAGTAAAAATTTCATCCACTATAATTCTGGTTCAAAATGTGATAAATACAATCCAAAAATAGCTTGAAAAAAGTATTAATCATTCTTGTATCTAAGAATGAAACTTGGGAAAAATTAATTTTCTTGATTTTCATTCATTCATCACTGTCTAATGGAATTCACTCACTTTCATGCAATTATAGGAAACTAATCAATAAAAATTATCTTTTCCCACTTTATTATTTTAATATATCCCTATGTATGGGATCAACCATAAGCTAATAATTCACAATACACATTATCATTCCTATAGTGGTATCCATTCATATAAGAATTTATCATGTTTCAATCTAGATTTGTTCTATGGGGTTATAGAAAAACATCTAATTCACTGATGGAAAGGGATATTTAAATTGGTCTTAATCTCCCACTATAAATGTTCCTCCTCTTCCATTAACAAACCCTCATAATAAATGGGTTCTATTTAGGATCTACTTATATATTGTAAAATAGGATAAGCATTCCATACATTTCAATTAGAAATGGAAAAAAAATTTCCACTCACATTCCATAAATATAGCATCAACCCAATAAAATTTGAATATGTATGGTTTTAGTTTTCAAGAACATATAGATGATAAATTATAAAATGAATTCAGTATGTTAGTAAATAGAAAACTATGAGGTCTGAACTGTTGTGAAAGCATTAATTATTTTACCTATAAATAAAACACTATAAAATTTGGTATACTAAATAATACCATGAAAATTATTCAATAATTGTTCCCCAGAGGCTATGTATCACAATACACACTCAAACTATTCCTTTAAGTTTTTTGACAAACACATCAAGATCATTGAGTAATCATTTATGGTTGGATAATATGTGTGATATCATTCATTAATCATCTTAGTGTATTATTATTATATGTATGAACCCCTATTATTCATATATAAAATAAATTGACAAGAAAAAATTATTAAGCATTACCAGACAGTGGAATGAACCACAATGATTAAACGTTAAAACATAGAGAAATAATTGAAACAAACTTAACATAAATTTATTTATGTAATTGAATTATATTTTAAAATTAATAATCATTAATCATTAGTATAAAGGGGCTTGATATTGAAATATGATGTTGTGAAATTAAGCATTAAAAGAATGAACTGATGATTATGGAAATGGAATTCCTATTCTTGGGTGTATCCCTTTGCACGTGATGGGAAGAACTTGTACCTTATTTTATTTGGAAAGGGAAAAAAGATGGAATTTTAATTTTTGAATATAAATAAATTTTAATTAAGTTTAAAGTGGTGTTTTTTTAAAATATAGAATATTATTTTTCACGATCTTTACTTATCAATGATGTTCCTAGCCGTTGAGGCATTTTAAAATTTGCGATTCACCCAAAAATTCCAGGATTTAGAATTATGTGGATATAAAATCATGAAAAAGTAAGAACACTATATATATATGTATTATTTTTATAAGTTAATATTGCATTCATTTTTTATTGTTTCTATATTTATTTTGAAAACATTTAACCTTCACCTAAAAATTTAGTTGTAATTATTTATAACATGAAATGATATTGATTTGTTAAATTAAAAATCATTCTAAATCCAAAAAATCTAAATCCATGGGTGGGTTTATTGGGGATAAAAAAATTTAAGAAAAATTTCATTAAAGATAAAAAAAATTATACAATTTTAGGAACTTATAGTGTTTTTTACCAAGATCAATGGTTGGTGTATTCTATAGTGAATGCTAGATGTTCTTCAGACATAAAATTCAACAGAGAAATAACTAAATGTTATGAATATCCCAAGGTCTATTTTGGGTGAATGGGATAAATTTTCATATAAAAATACCATTGGACTTCATATTTGGATATATAGGTATTGGGGGACTCATATTTACAGCGATGTGAAGTGGCACTATTGTTGATCTTGGAGAAATAGTGATACATGAATTACCCAAGCCATAAAAAAATTACGATCTCCAAAATCTAATTTTAACAACTATATTTAAAAAATAATGGGAGAACTGGTTAAAAGAGTTATTATTAGGCTTTAATTTTGTCCATTGTTAGAGTGTATTCTCATTATTGACCTTCTACCCTAGAATGGACTCAAGATGGTTCTATAATAATTTTTTGAACACACAATTCTCACCATGGTTTCCCGAAATGTTGAGGGAAAACCATTTTTCTCATGTGTCCCATTTACCATATTGGTCGTGAATTGTTAATATTTTATAACAAGAAAGAATATTTTCCAATGAATTTACTTTTATATGCTTCCTCTAATTGGTGGACCTTATATTTCTTATCTTATATTAATTCTAAACATTATGGATTCATTATCACCCTTTTCATAGTTTATCAATGAATAATTACATTATAATTATTTATGTATAGAAGGATCATTAAAATGTTCCAAAAATTCATTTACCTAAGCATAATAACCCCTCATATTTTTTCCATTCCTCATTTAGGTAGCTACCAAGCACCATTTTACACTATAAATTCAATACACCATCTATAAATTTTGAAAAAACCTAATCATATTATGTACAATCATTTCCTCTCAGATTTATTTTACAAACTATAGTCCTTTACTTAATACATTTGTATTCCTCCATTTGTGTTCTATTTTCATAATATTACCTTAAAAAAATTCAAACCTCATACATTGAATTTAGTAATGGTTGTTTTATTGTAATTCCCATCTCAATCCCACTAGTATCACAATTTTAGTGATCTAAGATTTTATTTCACTATGCTCATTATTTAGAAATAATACTAATGTTTTCAAATTATCTAATATGGGAGTAAGTGATTTAAACTATAAAGAGTAGACTTTATTACATTAAAATTATTGGTCTTTCAGTCATCCTTACCCCATGATGTTAATGTTTTGTTTTCATGAGATTAACCACATCGGGGCTTGATCTGCAACTACCTCAAGCCCGCCTCTGTAGTCCAGGGGGTGATGACTAGCATTTAAGGAACAAAAATTCCAGGGAGGCCTTTCCAAAGAACCTGTGCACATGAACACAACCAACTCACAGGAAAATTATAGATGAAATAGAAATGATTCAACCAAACTATAAATAAACCACATATATGAATCGACCTCTAAACAATAGATGTAGAGAAAAATAAACTGAAAGGGAAAATGGTAAAAAATACACCCAAGAAAAATAGTACCATAGCAGAACAACAAGTGGAAAAGCAAAATATCTAAGATATACACACTCTTGGAACCCAAGATACAACCACACATGGTCCAAGTACCCCATAACCCTATGTTCCTATGAATTCATGAGAAACCTACCCATTATCTATAACTACTAATCATATAAGGGAAAATATCAATCATGGCCGAGTATAAAAATAAACAATATGATTCCAAGAAGGTTTAAGGGAGAATAAAAATATGTACTTAAGAGAGGAGCAGTAGACAGAACTAGTTATAGTAAAAGAGTACTCCTCAAACCAAAAAGATTTTGAAATCAAATTCATCCCAAAAACAAGGATATCAAAATACTAAAAAGATAAAATTCTTGTCAAGTATTCTCTACCAATATTTGGAGAGTAGACTCGCCCTACTATGAGAAGCTAGACATGGAAAGCATGTGGAATACCCCATGCGTCTTCAACTCTCATGGATGGAGGGTAACCATACCCCATGAATTTGGTACAGAAATCGGATATATACACATACTTTGTCAAAAATCCCAAACAAGAGTGTAAGGGGATCACCATCCCACAGCTCAACCTAGGACGAAGAGTAGCCATGATTTCCAAAAATAACCAACAATGATGCCCAAAATTCATCACATATGCTCTTAACATGTGATTCGAAGGGGTCCAATCACCCCACCTTCATACTATCATTTTTGGGTGGGTCTGTCTCGCCTGCATGGTTCTAGGTCTCATCAGAAGGAAGCGTCTTAGAGGGAAATGTGCATATATTACTCACGCGTCCAAATTAATGTCAAATCATGTCTTTACACTTATCCAAAATCAGACAGAGTAAATAAAAAATAGAGGACCCAAACCCT
Source organism: Viscum album (assembly GCA_963277665.1). NCBI lineage: Eukaryota > Viridiplantae > Streptophyta > Magnoliopsida > Santalales > Viscaceae > Viscum > Viscum album. The sequence continues at coordinate 1,223,959,159 of OY728151.1, forward strand.
AGTGTGTTAGCGGGATTCCACTTTATTTGTCATCGTAGAGTACCCACACAAAGATTAATTAGATTGTTTCCACTCTTGTTCATCAAGGACCCTCCCCCTATTGCATTCGAGGGATTCCACTCAATATTATCTGATAAAGGACCCACACTTATGCTAATGGGGGTTTCCACTCTTATAATTGTATAGGAACAACAGCCTAGTATGTCAGGGGGATTCCACTCTCGTATTAGTCAAAGAGAACCCACACCCTCATGCATCAGGGGGATTCGTCTCTCATAGTAGTCCCTTAGGACGTACATTCTAGTGCATCATTGGGATTCCACTCTCATTTTAGTCTCAGAGGACCCAAAACCAAAATGTTGGGTGATTCAGCATTATCTCATCAGGGACCCACACCATACCCAGTAGTGGGTCCAATCAAAAGGTATTAAGGAGCTACACTGGCCATCATGACTTGATGGTACCTCCCGGAAAGCACCGATATGAAAGTGCCTGATCACCACCATCGTCAGATATTTCCGGAATATGCGTCACATCCTGAACATCTCGAATCATATATCCAAAGCCATTATGGTGGGAACCATTGCATTCTACACAAAACAAACTCCATATTTTCTACTCACATGACAAAAATATGAGTCCAAAAGATGCATATACATGAGGTAAAATATTCATAGAGTGGTACATGAAACGTGTGGTTCCACATGATGTGTGATACCACCTAACCTCCTAACAAGGTAACTAGAAATATTTATGTTCAAAACCGTGATCATGTACCCCTAGGCGGGCAATTGTACTCTCAAATTACATAAAACCTCTAGCCAAGATGGCCGAGGAACGTACAATGCGCGTTGTTGATCCGAAGGGAAAAACATATTTCTACCAACTTGCCTCTTCAAATGGCTTTGGATAACCAAACAGATCACACCGACATGATACCTATAGAACAATGAAAATTATTGACTATTCATTCACCCAAATCATACTCCTGGGGAGGAAATTGAATTTCGCACTGTTTTACACAAACGGAGCTTCGTGGTGCCTATGCCCTAATCCTAGAACACAGCATATGAATTTCACTATTGTAATCCTCATAGAAAAAAACGGAATCAACTATTCATATTTCTAAAACATACACTCGGTAAAATAGCTACATTTCACCAAAAACACCCAAATCAGTTCTCATAGGGCCCGCACCATGATTTCAATTTATGTTATCAAAATTAGTATTCAAACTTCCACCTCAACCTTAGGTTCGTAATGCCTCTAATGGTGCGTCAATTAGACATCACATGCAGAAATTATCGTGGGTCGAATTTTTAATAAAAATAATAATACATTGATATTATTTAGACATCTCGTGGACCTGGTATGCCAACTAATGAAAAGAATCCAAAATTATCCCTGAAATGATGATCTAGATAACATGGTCATTCTACTAAGGACAAATCGTTAATTTGGTGATCCATATAAGAGTTTTTGGGGTACAAAGATTAAATTATTTCATTAAATATATTGAAACAGGGAATCTTCATGAGCCAAGGTCACGGTTCAGAGAAAAACATCTGAAATTGTATTAAAAAGAACGTATCGCAAATAGGGCCACATCGATAGTAACGTTGCATCAGTTGGACACCCCAAACAAGAGTTATATGGGTTTAACAAATTAATATTAATATTAATATTATTAATATTATTATTATTATTATTTTATTTTCATTGAATTAATTATTTTTTCCTACCATGTTAGTGTTTATTGTGGGATGCTGACCTCACCCCAAGTGGACATCCCAAATGACTGACCTCCACTGTCTCCAGGCCTCTCGCAGTTTCCCAGTTCCCCACCATCTGTCGGCCAACCGCCATGCTCAGGGTCACCGCCCTGCTGCCTCACCCAGAGCCACCACATGCCATCTCAACGGACCACATTTGTTGTCCACCTTGCCAAAAAACATTCTGTAGACCACCGTGTTTACTCTGTTGGTTGAATTTTTTTAAGACCATATATGGGATCCCTAGGACACAATCCACACAACGATGGTCTCTGTTCATAGAATAATTTATGTTATGACAAAATGAAAATTTGGTGCATCATCTACTCACCACCTCACCTCCTCTGGAACACATAACTCGACTCCGAGCATATATTAGGACTCCTCGGGTTGAGTAATTCACTAATATATGCCTCACTGTAAGATTAGTTTTCATTTCTGCATGACAAAAATTTGTCTTCGAAGAACGGGGAATAACACGAAGAATGGTTTTCCAGAAACTCAATCAGACGATGTCCAATGTTAGTTTGGCCATCGAAAAAGGCTTCCAAAGCATAAAAATCAAACAGAAATGATTTTTGACCCAAAAAATTCAATTGAGGAGTTGTGTAACAAGAAATAGTTGTCTTATATTGATTTGGGATCTTTCATTGTGTCTTCTGCTCTCTAATATACTTGCATCTACATTTTCAACATGGTGTGAGGATGTTCAGTTGTCGAATCATCATCAGAAGAATATGGCTACAGCTCCACCATCTAAATGAGAAATGAGTTAATTCTGGCTCATTTCTTGAAACTCTTATTTAAAGGAAACTTCTACTCTAATGGAATTTTAACATCCTCTATCCACTCACCTAAGGTCTCTTATAGGGTAAACATCAGGCTAAAAACTCAATGGTGTTCTCCAACATTCAATCTGAATCCCCATTCTGAGGTTTTTAGGAGTTGCGTCCAAATAAAATAATAATAATTAGTGATTTTATTTATGGTTATGTCCTCAATAACATTTTCCACAAAAGGTCTCCACCCACAAAATTCATGTCCCGCCTAAGAGAAATGGCATGTTTCGAGATAAACGGTGGCCTCAATTTTCTGATCAAAGCAACCTTTTGAGAGACATCCTATATCCATTCACTGTATAGTACAAAAATAATTAATGTTTTTATAAAATTTATTTTAGGAACACTGGGCCATAGAATTGCATATCGTCTCAGTGCCTAACATTGAAAATATATGTATAAATATTCCAAATACATACTAGGAAATAATGGTGTCTCTACATCATTCCATCCTTCATTTTTTTCATCCCCAAAATGTAAAAATAGTGAAGAAAACACAGGATACTGATAGTTCACATATCTCTCTTGCTTATTGAAACTCTAAACCATGTTTCTGTGGTGCCACATCATGTAAACCATGGGGATGGTCTGTCCCCATAAGGTCTTCTCCCATAGATGATGTGCCTTAGGAAACATGCACATATCTCCTCAGATGACCCATGAGGAAAACGTCACACACCCATTCCAACTCTTGGGGGAGGGAATGGTGGTAAAAAACTCACAAACCCTCATCACGGTCTCGAATGGCCTGAAGTACCTTAGGGGAAACTCACCTCCCCAACTGAAATCCAACACCAAGCCCACATCAAATCCTCAAACACCAAGATAGGATGCTCAGTCTGCCCCAAACTCTTTATCAAACTTTTCTCCCTGAGCCAGATTGTTCCCTAACCCATGAGTTGGTCTAAAATCACCCATATACCTTCATGGACCCTTTTTATGAATTGATTCCCTATGAAGACGTTCATGGATATTCTGTCCCATTTCTATTATGGGATTTAAAGAGGTTCTAACAACCCATCAGAACTAGGGTCTTAACAGGTGAGGTATCATTAGATAAAATCTTCTATTCTCAATCTCATGTCGGACCACCAAAACTACCACTGAATATACCTGTACATATTCGCCACATAAGGATATACAACTACTGGAGAAGTGTGAAACTATCACATCAACTCCTCCATCATCACAACTAGAACCATAGTTTGTCCCAGACACAAAGTCTCTTGATTCCCTCCTTCAAAACATCTATCTACTGTGTATCCCATTGATATATGAGTCACGTAATATATCAATGTAATTGTCTCAAAAGTAGTACTCTCTCATAATATTGATAAGTGAAAGAGTCAATACTAATGAATAAAGAAAAATTTCACCCTCTTGCTCCACTAGGGTCACCTGTAGAGAAGCTAACAGCTCTAAACCTTTCCCCCTTAAGTGAGCCTGAAACATTCTACTAGGGGAATCTACAACAACATTTACCTTTGATGGTGCATATAATATCCCAATTTCATAGTCTTATAGGATGTTCAACTAGCGTCACCACATTAGGTTCAATTCTCTCTGAGTGTAGGCGTACCTGAGACTCAGGTGGTCTATGTAAATCAAAAAGTGCTCTGTTAGGTGGTAGATCCTCTACATTCTCTAGGAAAAGACTAATACTGCTGGCACTAGATACTGAATCACATAGTCCTTTTCATGGGGTATCCATCACCTCGACCAGTACAATATGACTTCTTTAAAAATGTTGATGTTGAGCATGAAAAGGTACCAATGAACATGGAAGGTGAGTAAACTCACCAAAACGAAAGAGGCTAGACACAGTTTCCACAAAGAAAACACCACATATATTTTCCTCTCTTGGAAGGATTTTAACCCCAAACTTGAAACTTTTTTATACTCACAAGTGGTGTTCCAATAAAAAGGAGGGAAAGTAGATAAACTCCACTAGAAATGCTAGAAAATTATATGAAAATCCACTCTACATCCCAGCAATGAACACACAATTCAAATAGACTAATCTACCAAAACTTAATACTATCCACTTTGGGTGAAACTGACTCTCTCTAATGGGTTTCTCATGTCAAGAAAACATATCTCAATGGGGGGATTAACCCCACAACCTTGTTAATTAAAAGCTACGTCAAAAAACACAGAAATAAGGTTACACTGATACCCAATGTCACTCAGATGAATCCTAAACCAAGAATTAGGGATAAAAGAGTAACTTAACCTATGTCTAACAAGTTCTTCAGAAAAAAGGTAGTAAAGACAGAGAGCATACCTCTTATAATATCATGCACTGCTGGACTATAAGAATCCATAGCATACAACTGCCTATGACCCCCGACCGCCAGCTCCCTGAGCTTGATTTGGGCCACATGGTAGTGGTGGAAGGACATCATATCATATTCCAAAAAACAAAGTTATTCCCTCTCCTCTCCCTAAACTGCTACCATGGGGACCACCCTGTCCTCACCCGTGAGATCCTTGTTCATGAAACCATCTTTGTAATGGAATTTTATTTACTATCTACCTAGGAAACTCACCAAGTCTGTTCAAGAAATATCATTCCATATGACCTCACCCGTCAAATTCATAACATTGGCCCTCCCTAGGCTGCCATAGTATTCTATATTTTCCTACACCGTGTTCCTGAGTTTGATCAGGAGAATGCATCCTACATCGAGTCCCTCCAATGGATGCCTTCCAGCTGTGGCATACATCTCCACTATGACGTTCCCACTGCAAAAAGTATCTTACTAGCTTTCCATTGATAGAAATCTATATACCACCAATTCCTGATGCAGCACCCCAACATAGGTGGGGATGTACAAGGTCACAACATCAACACATATCTATTTGCGGAGACCCCACTCAAACTTCTATGCTCGGAAGTAATCATCACAGATCACATCCAAAGAGCATCGAGTAAGGTTTGAGAACTTAGTTACATACTCTTCCTCCATCATTCCTCCCCACTGAAGCTCAAGAAGCACCCAAAATCCAAAAAAGAGCATAATTATGAGGTGTAGTATTCCCCACAAAATAGATGCGAAAATTCATCCCCTATGAGTTCTGACCCACCCGCATCTATGTAATCAAATTCCACCAACATCAATATGCTCCATGGAAAGGAATAGCTATCAATGACACCGTCTGATCTATCATTATCCAAAAAAATCCTGAAGTGGTGGACCACTGACATTAACAATTCCTCTATTTCCGGAGGATATGGATCACTATGGTGCCTGAACAGTCTTTGGATTTGGATCTCGCAAAATGTGCTTAGACTGCACAGGTCCCTAGCCCACTCTATTGTGACTAACTTCAGCTCAATTGGTGAAGGTACTTCTACCTATCTAAATGGAGGAAGGGGGATCATATGATGGGTCATGAACTGAGGCCTCTTCACTCAAAGAATCGTTATCACTACCCCGAGCTACTATCTAGATGAATTTAATTGCGGAGGCATACTAAATCCATCAAGGAGTACCACAGTCATATATATATATATATATATCAAAAACTATGGTGAGCTGACTCAAGAAGGATAGTCAAGGAATCTATCCTATATGATGTATCAAATAATGTTCCCCACAACAAATTTCACAACATGATTAATTGACAAGTAGGCAATCAGGGTCCTAGAGAATAGTGATGTCGACCGCCACACCATCACTAGACTGTCCGGCTTGAGAGCCACACTAGAAACATAATGACATTATTGCCCTTTACCCAACAAAAACTTTTTAGAGATACATCTGAACAACATCCCAATGGTCGAAAAACCTCTGATACTACTCTATTGTCACCCGACCAACACCAGGGCTCAAGTAGCAACTACCCCAATCATGCTTCCCAATGCCATGTGTTGGTGACTAGCACTGATGGTACAACAATATAGGTGATGCCCTTTTCTATTATCATGTAAGAATTCACACAAAAAACTCAAACCAAAGGTATAGAGGAAATGTAAATGATACACTAATTCTATGTATAAATTACTAATATTGATTAACCTTTAAACAATACAAGTACATAAAATTAAATTAAAATGAGGAAAATAAACACCCAAACAGAAAAGTTCCACAACCTCGTAACATGTGGAAAAGAAAAATCATTGAGAGGGCCCCACTCTTGGATCCCAAGCTATGACCACCACACATGGTCCAATCACCCCATATCCCTAACCTCCTCAAAAGTCAAGATCAAACTCTCCATCTTCTACAATGGCACACCTAGTGTTGGAAAATACCAAGAAGGAGTGATTATATAAATACTCAGTAGGATGCCCTAAAGGATCAAGAAAGAAGGAAAAGATATATTTAACTACAGAGCAGTAGATATAACAAGGTTAAATTAAAGAGTACAACTCACACTAACAAGATAGTGAATGTAAACTCACCCCAAACTCAATAATCTCAAAATAGTAAAAGTATGAACATATCATCGAGTATTCCCTATCTATATTAGGAGAGTATACTCATCCAACCATGAATAGACAGACATAGAAAGCACATGGAATACCCCTCGTGTTATCACATCTCCTTAAAGGAGAGTAAACATAATCCATGTAGTGGGTACTACAATAGGATATATACATATAAATAGTCAAAGAATCCCAAACGAGAGAGTAAGTCGATCCACATCTCACATCTTAGCCTAGGAAGTAGATTGTCCAATAGTTCTAGAAGTAACCACAAATGATGCCCAACATCCCCCACATCTTCTTAGAACACATGATTCAAAGGGGATCAATCACAAAACCTTGATATTATCCTCGTTGGGTGAGTCTATCTCACCATCATAGCTTTAGGTCACGTCACAAGGTAGCATCTTGATGGGAAAAGATCCCCTCATACTCATGAGTTCAATGTAATGTCCAAACATGTCACACCACTTACATGATGCTGGAAAGAGTAATCCAATATAGAAGACCCACATCCTAGTGCATCCAGAAGATTACACTTTAATTTTAGTCATAGAGGACCCAAAACTTTATGCCTTAGGGGGATTTCATTCTTGTTCATCGATAACCGTCTCCCTAGTGCTTCATAGTGATTCCACTAAGAAGTTGCAGAAAGAGGACCCACACCTATGGTGATTGGTAATTCTACTCTAATTTCCCTATAGTACCCATTCCATTGTACGCCTGGGGGATTATACTCTTATAGTAGACATAGAGGACCCACACCCTAGTGTGTCAAGGGGATTTAACTCTCATAGTAGTCCAAGAGGACCCGCACCCTTCTGCATCATGTGGATTCCACTCTCATAGTAGTCTTAGAGGACCCAAATCCATACAAATTGGGGATTCCACTCTAGGTCATCAAGGAAAAACACCATACCTGGGAGGCAGGTTCTATTTAGAAGCTTTTGAGGAACAACACTGGTCATCCATGCTGGACGATACCTCTCAGAAAGAACTGATATACCAACATCTGACCACTATTGTCTTAAAACATCAACTAAATAGGCATCACATCCGTAACATCTCACAACGTATCTCAAAATCCACTTCAAAGGGTACCATCACATTCTATGTGGAACAAAAATCAGGATAGGATATTCCAATAACAAAATCCCAATACAAAAGAAGAAGATATGAGAGGGATAATATTTGTAGAGTGTTACAAGACGCATGTAGGGATCACATGACATATAACCCCCACTCTCTTCCTGGCCATGTACCTAGCCATACTCATATACTAAACTGTGATCAGTTACCCCTATACATTCCATTTTACTCCCAGAGTACATGAAACCTCTATCCAAAAAGGTTGATGAGTGTAAAATGATCATTGTTGATCGGAATGAAAACATAATTAAATAGAAATTCCTCTTTAAATGGATATGAATAAACAAACAGATCACACCATTTTGATCCTTGTGAAAAAACATTGGATAAGCTATTCATTCACCCTAATCAAACTCCCGGTGAAGAAACTGAATTACACAGCATCAATCATGAACGATGCTTCATGGGGCATATGCATCGATCCCATAACATATCATACAAAAAACACAGTTGGGATCCTCATAAAAAATTTCAAATGTCTATTATTTTTTAAAAAATGGAAAATTGGTGAAATAGTTACAATTTACCCCGAAAACATAAAATGGTCCATATAGAGCTCATGCCTAGATTTCGGTTTAAGCACATGATATAATTATTGAAACTTCTGCCTCAACTCCAGGGTCTCAACACCTATAACTATGTATAAATCATACATCGCATATAGAAATTTTGGTGGGTAAATGATTTATTAATAATAATAAAATATTAGTATTATTTGGAAGTCTGATGGACCGAGTCCATAAACAAAAGAAAAGTATCCAAAATCAATCCTGAAATGTCTATCCTGAAAATTTGGCTGCATTTATATATATGGATCATCAATTGGATGCTTCATGTAGGAGTTATGGTGGGAAAATATTTTATAATTTCATTAAATATATTGAGACACGACTGTTTCTTGGGCCCAGATCATGGGTCGGAGAAATACATATGAAATGGTCTTAAAAATCTTATCGTAAATACAGCCACATCACTACTGACGATACATAAACTAGACTCCCTAACCCAGTGTTATATGGGTTTAACATATTAATAAAAATAATAATAATAAAACAAAAATAATATTGTTTAAATCTATATTTTATTAGTATTTAATTAATATTTTTCTACCATGTTATGGTTTCCTGTGGTCCACCTCCCTTACCCAGTGGCATCGACCCTGCAGCCTGACCTACACCATCGTCTGGCCGCCACTTCCACCCGTCCTACCATCGTCGCTTGATTCCACACTATCTGGTGTCATACCACCTTTCTCGTTGCAGCCACCTATCAACCTACCACCTCAGATAGAGCCCCCACGGGCCATCTCAGCCGAACAGCACCACTGAACACCTCACTAGAAAACATTTTGCAGACCACCATGGTCTCTCTAGTAATAAACAAATTGATTTGATACCAGATTCGGGATCCTCGAGGAATAATCCACATATTATTGCTCTCCACTCAAATAATTTTCATCATTCCAACATGAAAATATGTTTTTGGATATTCTACTTGTCTTAAATCCTCATATGGAACACAAAAATCGACTCTAAGCATAGATCAGGACTCCTTGGTTTGAGGGAAACGTAGATATATACTGCACTCCAAGATCAGATGTCGTTTGGGAATTAAAAAATGTTGTTGCAAAAGAAAAATGATGAAAGTGAAGAGAAAGTTTCAGAAATCAAATTTGAAAATGGATTTTCTTAGATTGTCCATCAATAAAAAATTTCAAAGTAGCGAATTCAATAAAAAATTATTTTCAACAATGAAATATCAATCGGGGAGCTGCATAATCCAAAATAGAAATCCTTACTCGATTTAGGATCATCCATTGTGTCTATTGTGATATGATCTAATATCATCTTCATTTACATTTTGATTTGATGATTTTGGGACATCAAATATCCATCGGAATAATATGGACAAATATTTACCATCCGTGAGATAAATTATCTAACTATAATTCATTTATCTAAACTCATATTTAAAGGAAACTGCCAGCGTTCGACGAATATGAACCTCCCACATCATCTCACTTAAGATCTCCCCTAGGGTAAGCACAATGTTGTGAACATAACAGTGCACTCATATTTTCAATCATAATTTCCTTTCATAAGTTAACAAGAGTAGCATCAAATAAAAAAATATTATATAATTAATTTTTTTACTGTTATTTCATTGATAACTTTTTCCACATATGGTCTACGCCCGCAAATGTCATGTCCCACATAGGTTAAACGACATTCTCTAGACTCAAACATGGAATTTGATTTTAGATCCATGTTATCATTTGAGAAATATCCCATTTATGTCATGTTCATAGTTTAAAATTACCTAATATTTTTATAAAATTTATTATGGGAACACCGAGCCACAAAATCACATGTCGTCTCAACACCTAGCTGTGGAAATATATGAACATATATTCTAAATTATTAGAAATAAAAAATACAGTCTCTACATGTTTTTTATAATTTCTTACATGGATTTAAAATTTATGACTAGTTATCATGGATGATTTTTATTCCCCACTCACATGGATTTATGAAAAATGTTTTTATTTCTTTATCATCATAAAATTGAATTTTTCATTTAAAAATTAATTGTACAAATATTTTATAAATGATTTAAACTCTGAAACAAAACTATATATATTTAAATTCCCTTATCATAAATAATTAACAATAATTTTTCATCAATAATCACAACACATTATCAACACTCTGTATTTCTGTAACCTTCATACATTTAGAATATCATAAAACTTTTTTTGGGAAATTAGAATTCTTAGTGGAAATTTAACATCAATTTAAACCCCCTTACATTCATGATTAACATAAAAATATATAGTTACACTACATTATTTCCCATATATATTTAAAATATTTTGTAATAATATAATATTCATGTATTTATAAAAAATCATGCATAACATTTTTTGCATCTTTGAAATTAAAAAACTCACGTGTATCTTTTTTAACATTCCTAATGATAAAAAAAATAATGGTTCATTTTAAACATCATGGATGCTATAAAACTCCAACATAAAAAATTTCCTTATAGGATAATATAAAACTCAAAAACAAAATTCTATATACTCCCTAATAGAACTAAAATCTAGGATAACTTTTTCACCGTCCATGATGACGCAAAAAAATATAGAATAATCATCCAACTTCAAGGATGGAAAAACTCCAACATAACCCTCTCACCGTAATATGTGAGTAAATAATACATCATAACCTGATTACCATTTTGGGTATTAAAAACATCAATATAAATTTTCATGAATTTATTTTTGGATTTGAGCAATGGAATACCCATCATACTATCCTGTATGAAAAAAATTACATTACAAATAATAATGGAATCATGTATGGATTTAAATTATGACATCCCTTTTTCAATAGAGAATAGAAAAAATAATATTGTAACATCCATTCCTTCACATATAAATTAAAATTTTAGTGTACTTATCATGCCTTCAAAGATGGTATTTATCTCCAGAGTTCATTCATATATTTATTTAAAATATATAATAACCACCCACCATCTTGAAACAACCATGATATTTTATATTTCAAGATTATGTGATGATTTTATTCCATTGAGTAATTTCTAAAATGCATTAGTGTGAACAAAAAATATTTTTTTAGAAAATGACATTGTTTTTAGGACAAGCTAATCTCTTATCCTCTCCACAAGTAATTTTTTCCCAATAAAATATAAAAAATATTGGTTTATGGAAATTTAGGAAATACTCATAATCATGATGAAATTTCAAAATCATCTAACTAAAATATCTAATTTTTGAACCATGGTAGATCGTACATAATCATCACTATTGTCTAATGAACTGTATTCATAAGAGGAAATGATATCGGCTACTATAAATTTTTATAACTCTATACATTAAATAATTAGTTTTATACTAATGATATTAAGATTACGTAAGTAATTAAATAAATTTACATATAACTAATTTCAATTACATCTCTCATATAAAACATTATGCTCCAATTTCAATAATACCTTGTAATTCCATATGATACAACCAAAACTAAATCAAACAATTCACAAATGTTTTTATCTCAACATAAATAATTTACCCATTATTCATATATATAATATAATCTATATTTCTGGGCTGATCCTCTCTCTCATGGTGTATCCCCATAATTATAAACAATGTTGAGTAAAAATAATAAAATAACCATACTATTATACTAAAAGAATTATCTCATACCACCCTATGTTTTGTATAATTAATATTAGTATCTCCCCAAAAAATATTGACCAACACTTCATGCAAGTCACAACTAAAAATGAAATATAAATATTGTTTCATCACTTAAATCAAGGAAAAATTTATTATAACACACCCTCTCTAGGATATGATTCTCATCAATGTATCAACATACCCAACTATTTACCACATTTCTAGCATTATCATATCCATGTGAATATGACAATGTCCTTCATAATATGTGATAAATTTAAAATAAGGACAAATAAATTGATTCTAATTATCTATTGTGCCACCAATAAATTATTAGGAAAAACCTTAAAATAGTTATTATTGGTTTTTGAAATAATGGAATCCCATTTTTCAGAAACTTTTTAAATTATATATCACCATTAACATGTGATGTGAAACTACATGAAAATTATGATTCCTATATTCACTCCACTTGTCAATGTTTATATATATTAAAATAATAAATCAAAATAAATAACATTTGACATTATTAAAATCCACTCAATTATAACAATGAAAAGAAACAACCACCATCCCACCTCCCAACAAACATGGATTTCCAGCCATTCTCATATAGGTTGAGAATATATAATTATTTCATCTATAGTTATGAAGTATCATAGCTCCATCTACCATGTGTTAAATAATGATATATAAGATAATAATTATTAGATTCAAATTATTAATATTCTCTCCAGACTAACAATCTGCAATCCAAAACTTGAATTCGATTGGACCTTAACCAAACCTCCATATATTCCAAAGGTTATTCATTACTAAAAATGATATGATGATATTTCATGTTTAGTCTAGACCATCAGTTCCATTTCAAACAATAAAAAAATAAAAAAAATAGATATTAGAAATAACAATAAACATTAGAGTAAAATTTATGGAATCATATTTGTAATATAATTATAATATATAGCATACTATGTAATAAAAAATATAACCCCTTCCACCGAATTTTCTAAAGAATTTGATAATGGATCACTTAATAAATCAAATAATTTTTGATATATATGTAAACTATAGTGAAAATTAATGTACATATAAGACACCATTAGTAGTCCATAGAATTTCCATTGAACTCTTAGCACAACCCTACCAATGAACTCTATCACATTTACCATTATTAAATACTGTATCCAAGCCTACATTAAAAACATAAGTCTTTATGTACATCAAGATAAAATTGTTGTGTGTGATAATAAAACATAATAGGTAACTGAAATTTTTTACCATAATATGTAGCATCATATATGAGCATGAATATATAATAAAAATTGAAATTCCTAAAAATTACATTCATCACACATATCATATCATTGAAATCTTACAAAGATACTCTAATACTTGAAATTTACCTATATCAGTAAGTATTATTTTTTTGTAACATTCATTCTCAGTTACAATAATTGAGATAATTAATCCAAAAATACAGTAACGTGCCGCAAGTTGATCTTACAATATAGAGTGTACTCATAAGGCTCATGCATCTAGTGACTATAATTTCTAGTCTCATAATATTTTTTGGACCATATTCATCTCATGTGTTGACATTATAATCAAGATACCAATCTTTATTCAATTTTATTATTGATAATCCTAGCTAATAACAAATTTTATCATGTGGACAGACAAAACAATTCCCAATACAATAAATCTTTGATCTAATTTATAATTTCAAATTCATGGAATGAGGAAGGTTGGTTAATATCCAATATATACATAAAACATAAGGATAATGTGAACAATATTTATCTGATCCTTATGTATTATACTTCTATTTTTAGAAAAACAATGGAAGATTGATGGTTATAAAATGTATAACTCACCTGCCTCTCTAATGGATCAGGTGACTAACATTCAACCCATCAAAATCATATTAGTCTTAGAAAATGATGATAACCATCCAAACAAATACTACTACTAGTAGAAATTTTTATGAATCAAATAATTTGGTAAACACACAAATAGTAGATAAGAACTCATCAAATATCCATCAATTCAAATAGCCTATCACAATATAAATAAACCAGGATAAAAATGTCACAATCATACGTCATGACCTTTTGAATATTATCCCTATATTTTTAACCATCCCACATCACGAATCACATATCCTATCATAGGCCTCTATTACCCCACAACTAATATAAACTCAAGACTTGCATATGAAGAGTACAATCACACACCCAATGTGGAACAACTTTTTGAGTCAATGACTCACTTACATCATTTATTTTGGAATCCACATATGCTTTATAATAATTTTATCCACCTTGATAAATTTTGTATATATTATTTTTGTGAAGAATAAATTTATAGTAACCAAACCTCAAAAAACTACCACAAACCGGGGAAAGGTAAGAACCTCATTTTATCAGCACTAAACAAAAATCACTAATAAGGGGGGCCCCATTGTCAGTGATTTTTTTAGTGGTGATGTTGAAGGGTGGTCTTTATCGTCACTCTTTTTACCATCGATAATAAATTTTATATTTATAAAAATTATATTTCATTAAAAATATAAATATGGATATATAAATATATATTTATTAATATTGATATGAAGACAATATATATTATTTAAATATGTTTTAAATAATTATAAATAGATATTAGCATTTAATATATATTATATCTAGTGAAAATGGCTTATATAATATTTTAAAAGATATTTTTAATTAATTCATTTCTAATTATCATTACATAATAGTCCTTTAATAGAAATTTGATGAAAAAAATTCCAAAAATTAATAAAAGATCTAAAATTAGTTAATGACATAACACAAACTTCAAATGACCATAAATTTTGATCCGGGTGTCTGTTTGAGCTCTATAACTTAAAAAATTGAAGCATGCAACAAGCTCTATATGTTGACAATACAAGAGAACCATATATCACATTCTCAAGGTCATAAAGGCCCAAAAGAATTTCATAACCATGTTTTTAGTCGGGATACACAAATTGTTTAACATTTAATGGAATTTCAACCTCGTTTCATTGATTTTTCCCTTTTTTAGTGGGGAATGAATTTATTCAGAGGTATTACATTCATATAGATATTATGGAAATGAAATTTTATTATTTTTTACAATGTACTGTAATTTATAATCAAATATATAAAAATATATACATGTTTTTTAATATACTCACACATAAAAAATTAATTTTATTAATAAATAATTATACTTACTTACATATAAAATATATTTCTCAATATATAAGCGCTATCTAAATGAAAAAAAATATCCATTTTATTTAAAATACAAATATATGAATATTTATATACCTATATAATGTCTATGTTTGTGTGTATATTTGTGTGGATCTATATTATCAACTGATATATATTAATATCGACTAAATAAAAAATTAACTAAATACCTATAAATAAATAGATATAAATATATATTAATATACGAATAAATATATAGATATATAAATATATAAATAAATAAATATAACAATACAGGTATATATATATTAATATAGTTAAATATTTATTTTAATATAAATATATATATATATATATATATTAATGTAAATATAACAATATATATTAATATAAAATATATTTTTCAATATAATTTCTTTATCTAAAAAAAAATTAAAATCATTTTTATTTAAAATAAAAATATATGAATATTTATATACCTATATAATGTGTGTATGTGTGTGCTTATTTGTGTGTTATTGTATTAACAACTGATATATATTAATATACTAATAAATTTAAAGATAATAATTATAACTACATATATATAAATTAATAGATATAAATATATATTAATATACAACAAATATATAGATTTATATATATATGTATACATTTTTATAAGTATATATTAATATATATTTATTTATATATTCATATATGAATAAATAAATAAATATATATATATGTGTTAATATAAAATATATTCCTCACTTTATAAGATTTATCTAAATAAAAGACAAATATACATTTTATTTAAAATACAATTATATGAATATTTATATAAATATATAATGGGTGTGTGTGTGTGTATTTGTGTGTGTTTGTATTAACAACTGATATATATTTATATATGAATTAATATACATATAAAAAAGATAACTATATGTGACTAAATAGATTGATATAAATATATATTAATATACGAATATATATATATATGACTACACACACACACATATAAATATTAGTATAACTAAATATATATTTTAACATATATATATTATAATTATATATAAATTTCTGAATAAATATAACTAAATATATATATGAATAATTAGATATATCATTTAATGGACAACAAAGTAATATAGGGACATGGTAATGGGTCCAGGGGCATAGTGGGAGGTATCGAGTTCGAATCCTAGGGGAGGAAAGGTTGTGTTTGGTGGTCAAGGGTTATGTTTTGGCTATTAAAAGGGGGTGCTTGCATAGGTAAAGTGTTGGGGTGGGGCTGGGGTGTGCTGGGATGGTAGGAGCATGCACGTGTGGGCAAGGGTGCATTATAGTGCTATTAGTGGGGGTGTCAGGAGTTGATAAACCCCCTCCGATATGTATATTTTTTTGTATTAAAAAAATTAAATATGGATTTGTTCTTTTTAAAAAGAAATCATAAAAGTGGTCTTTTAACACCGCTAAAAATAAGCGTTGATAAAAGACCATTTTATCAGTGTTTTTATCATTGATAAAATATCCCTTTATCAGTGCTGTTAAAAGGGGTCTTTATTAGTGATTTTTTTAACTCTGAAAAAAGGGACCCCCTCTATCTTCCCTAAGATTAACATATAATTTTTATCACTGTAAATTTCTTTTCATAACACTTTAAAAGGCCATATCTACAGTATTGAAGGAACATAAAAGCTATCAAAAAATATTGTGATTTTTCAATTCTTCAATGAATAAATTAATCATATTAAAATTAACTATAGTGGTGAAGAAAACATCACTAGTTGTAGTGGTGAGATGCTATGTTAATATGAATATAGTAAAGATACTTTGGATCTAGTTATAACTGACACAAATGATTATAGAAACATATCCACTTCAGTTTTTTAAAATTCAATCGTTAAATAGATCCTTAACTTCAATAAATAAAAAATATTAATCGAGCATTTTGAATGTACCAGTTCATTATAATGTTGTATAATTTCTTATTGTAGAAGGTTCCTTTAATCAATGTAATAATATTTCATTCTATTTTTATAAACAACTAAATTTAAAAGGTATTTTTTATAAACCACGTAGTGTTTTCGTTGGAATTTTTTCATAAAAGATTATCTTCTACTAAATGATTTTCCTAGATAGAAAGAGAATATTTTTAGGGCTAGAATATTATACCAAATGATTGGTTATATGGATTGAATTTGGATATATGAATAAATAGAACCTACCAGTGGGTTTATGTAAGGGGATTCAATGTATAAGAAGATAGAGATACCTTGAACTTGGTATAATGATCCACCTTACACTTTAGTTTAATGTTTATTTTTGTTATATCCATTAAAAGAGTATTTGGGTTTTCAACTGTTACTCCATGTTCAGATTGAAACCTTTAGATTATTGAATTTCAATTTTTTTCACTGTCAGTACCATTACTTATTACTGATAAAAAATAAAATTGTTTATTTTTATTATTTTGAAACTCTTATTAGAATCTTTCAATATAACTATTCTTTTATTTCTGTTATGTGTATAATTTTTAATATGATATAGTGTGGGTATACCAAATAATTATATATATAAATTTATTAAAGTCGGGGGATTGATAAAAATATTTTTTATTATAAATTTTTAACCCTCCATCATGTATTGTTTTTTTAATCCATATCTTTGGATTCATTTGGTATTAGATAATGTTTATAATTACTTCAATATTTGTTTGATTTTTTGTATGTCTGTTGAAATTGGACCTCAGTTTTCTTACACTAATAGTTCTGGTAGCAAAAAGATTATTGTTGTTCTAGTAGGGATTCAAGAACAAACTCTTGGAAATATATCTTCAAGAAGAATTAATTTTTTATAGAGTTTATTATTAATTTTTTTATTATTATTTTATATATATTAATTTTTATACTAGAGTTGATAATTATTCCATTTTAGAATAGTAATATAATTTTCTAGATTAATAATTAGATCATTCATCTCCTATGAAATTCTGGAATATTAATTTAATCACAAATTTAATAATACATTGTTTCATTCCATGTCTAGGTACATTTATAGTCAAATATCATATTTTATAATAGTGAACGATATATGAAAGAGGCTTGAGATTACTAATTTTGGATCTACCATGGTTTTGGAAACACATGGGGAAATGTTAAGGTATTTTTTTCAAACTTTTGATTTTATTCTTGGTGAAATATTTGAATAAATAAGTTACTCATTTATGAATATTTTGAATGCTTAAAAATGTTTAGGTGATAAATAATTATAATAAATATATATTTTTGAAAAGAAAAATGATATAATGCTTATGGAATGGGAATTGTAAAGGCAGTATATTAATGATACAAGACATTATAATAACCTATGTATGGATGACTTAATTATTAATCTAATATAGTATGAAAATAGATGGATATGAGATATTTAGAAGGATAAAAGGTGTGATGTAGTTAAAATTACATTTTCATATGTTAAAACTACTTATGGTATTATTAATTACTGTACAAATGTTTTTAAATCATAGGTTTCTAAGAGGAAAAGTGAGTATTATGATTAAATGAGTACATATTTATGTTGGAATTAAATTGGAAAACATTATAGAAGGATGGATAAAATTATTTTTACCAACATAATCCATTATACACATTCAAATGATATAAAATATTGAATTGATAAGAAGGAGGCTTCATATGTTATATTTAATAAATGTTAGAAGAAATTTAGTATTAGACCATATTTTCCCCAATTAATGTGGAATGATTAGAAGATAATGATAAACTTTAAACATAAAAGGAAAATTGTTTTGGAATATTTTGACACCTATATTTTATGCAAAGGTGGCACATCATTTGATTGTTCACTGGAAGAATGTGGATGTGAACATGTAGATATATTTTTATATTATATATACTTACCTAAAGATGAAAAAAGTAACATTGATAATGTAAATTCTGATTCCTTGAAAAAATTATCTCTGTATTCTAAATTTAATTTTACCTATATGGATGATTAATATACATCATCGAATAATGAAAATTTTAATTCATTAGAAGATGAAAATATTAATTCACCAGATAATAAAGATGATATACGTAATCTTGAATAAATACGTAGATACAAAATCTTTATATATAAGGGTAAAGTATTATTAAAACCAAAATAACATTTTAAATATGAATAACTCATTAATGATAATTATTGAATTTCAAAATTATATGTTATTTTTCAAAAAATTCAATGGAATTAAATTGAAAATTTAGTTCAAGTTTATGATTAGGTTATTAGAATATTTGTGATTATAATTTTATTGTCAAACAAATATCTGAAGTTTTTAGTTTGAAGTATATTTTAATAAAAATTAAAAATAGAAAATAATTTTTTATAATTTTTATGGTCATATAATACCATCAAAACATATTAATCAAATAATATTAATATCCAAAATAACATATTTTTAATCACATAATTTTTTAACTAAAAGTTCACACTTTTTCACTAAATTTTAATGGGGAGGTCAATGGAATAAATTTTTTTCTATAAACCATGTTCAATGTTTTATATTTCAAAGATAATTCCCTTATGAAGAACTAGTAGTTGGTCAACATCAAATTGTTTGGTAGATATGGGTTTCTAATATAATATTTTCCAATATTACTAGACCCAAACAAGATTGGGTACCATGAAATTTCGTTTTTATTTTTAAGGAAAATTGGTTGAGTTCTAGTAGTATTTATAAATTATACATGGAGAATTGTTATTTTGAAAACATGATAAAAGAAAAATCCAAATACTAAAAATTGAGAATATTTAATGGAGGGTGATTATATTTTGGAGAAAATATAGAGGTAGATATCATTAGAATCTGTGATGTCTCTTTTCATAGTAAAACATAAATTTCAATCATATTACTATAATTTGGACATAATAACAACCTTATTAGAATTATAATAATATTAGATAAATTTTATCTTGTGAACAAAATGAATTGTAAATACACTATTTAAATTTCAGAAGATATTTTCATTCTGTCTTCTAATAAAAATGTGTATGTTTACACATTTGACTTATAAGACTTTAAAATCCTAATTTACCATGTATATATGAAACTAATGATTTATATTAGTTGTGGAATATAATATTACATCATTACAAATTTTGGGATGTAAATAATATTTCTCGGAATGGAAATGTTAATGAACATCCATGATTTACTTTCATCTCAACTACATTTTTTTATCCTTATAAATATTTAAAATAACATAAGTCCATAATCAAATATAAATTTTAGGTCTTATATTTTTGGATAATTATAATTATTGAACTTGGATATATTTGGTTCTAAAAAAACATAAAGTATTTTTATAGATTATTTTAGTTATGTTTTTGTTTCTTTTTTTGAGTATTTTAAATAAAAAAACACAATTAACAATTTCTGATAACTCAAATATTTTACAATACTTTTTAATTTTACTAATTTATTGTAATTTCTCACAATAATTTTACATAATGTGTAATTATCATTATCAAGACTGTTATATTCTATTTTTAATAAAGGATTAAGATTTTTCTATTTATTTCTATATTTTTAATTAATTAATTTTTCATATGATTAATTGACATTCCCTTCTTGAAATAGTCACTTGCGCTACCACATGTTCATATCTCAGGGTAGCATCACTTATCGCAAGACAATTTTTCTTATGGTCAATTGACTATTCAAATGTTTGATCCTAATAGTCGATATATTACAAAATCATTTCAATTAGTTTGAAACACATTTGGTGAACCATGGTTAATAGTACCTCATGACTGATCTCTATGGTTAATTGAATATCATAAGTGATCCACTTATTTAACATTCTTAATGAAATCTAAAATGATCATAATTTTATTTTTTATGTATTCTGATATTTTCACTAACTACCGATTTATGCAAGTTTTTCATTAATTTTATTGCATCATAAATACAAATATATCATTAAAATCTATGTGAATTATTTCATCAATATCTTAAATAGTTTTTAATTATTATATATTTAATTTTATTTTTCATAAATAAATATACAATAGGTATTTCAAAATGTTGAATTTTTTTATTTTAAGTGATTTAATAGTTTTTAATGTTGAAAATTCATTTTTTAATTATAAAAAACTATACAATGTTCATTTTTAGTATTTATTATAGAATTATTTATTTTATATTTATTTCACATATAATTTTGTATATAGAAACACTTTCAAAAATAAAAATTAATTTTTATAGAAGGAATAGATATAACAATTATAAAATTAGGGGGATCTTCACTTTGGTGGAGAGATCTCGGGTTTTATAGGATTTTGATCCTGAGTATTTCTTTATCAGAATATCCAAGAGGGACCTCATAGTGTATATATGGTGGACTAGAATCATTTTTGGTATTTCTACCCTATTATGATCCATATAAGTGGAACTGTGACGGTGTAACGACATTGAGATGGGCCCCACGGTCTGTGCCTGGTCTAGGTTTCAAAGGTGTAGTGAGGTAGAGACATGTATATGATGGGGAGGATCTATTGATCTAGAGTGGTTACTTAAGATGATGGAGCAACAACACCTCATATATGTGTGATGACTGGTTTCACTAGGAGCTGTTGGCGATGACAGGTGGAAGGATCCACTGCATAGTGGAGGACTGGTTAAAGGTAAAAATTTCTGTGACATTTATGGGAAGATTTTGTGTGGTTCATTCAGATCAGAACCTTCATGGAATCGTTCACTGGTAGTGCTGGAAGATGATATTGGAGGAGGTAAAATTATGTAGTGTGAGTGGTGGATGTGTTTTCATCAAGGCTTCGCGTTGGCATGATGGCACATTATAGTGTTCAGGGAGACAACTACTGGTTTGTGCGATCTTGGTTGGATCCCAAATTTGGATCTAGCCTAGACAGATTAGTGACCTCCATGATGAGGGATGGTGAAGAGCAGTCATCATTGAATTTACATACGTGTGGTAGTGCTCTGATAGTTTACATGGGTTTTCCACAATTTTCATGGATATATGTTTTGGTTTTGTAATGATCTTTGATTTTTTTAATGGGTTTTCTCCCTCTAGGATCTCAGGCCACTGAATTTTGAGGCGAGGTTCCTATGGTCCAATGGTCTTGTAATGAGATTTCCATTATCAAGCTCAAAATGGTTTCCTACTTTCATTTTTTTATTAAAGGGGCTTCTCCCCAACCATTTTGGTAATTATAAAATTACTTTGACCAATTATTTTTGAAAATTTTAAGCTATTTGACAGTGAATTAAAAATAGATTTAATTATTATTCAATGTTTTTATATCAAAAATGATAAATAAGATATTATAATATACATCTGATAATTATGATTTATTATTTGAATATCAATTATCTAACCAATTTCATTGATGATGTTATGTTTATTTAGCCCTATTTATTATTCTCAATACTCATTCATATGGATTGATAATTTGGTATGACTCTATAATTTTTGGATTTTTTCCTTTGAAATGATCATTCAAACTTGATGTGATCTCATGTGAACATGTTCTTTTCTACATGAAAAAATTTTAAGGGGAACATTATCTTTCATGACTACTAGTAACACCTTGAGGAGGAGAAATGATCCTTTACTCAATGAACCTGAGGTTTTTCTTCATATATATTCATCATCTTCTCTACATAGTTATATATGAGTCTATATTAATTATATTTTTCTCTCTCACATATACATATACCTTTAAATTATGAACTTCCAAATAAAGTAATTATTTCTATTTGGGTTTTGAAACCCTAATTCTAAAGTCAATGTTATTTATGTTTTTACTACTAGTATCTAATTTTGATTAATATAACAGTTATGAATCTCCATGAAAAAGAATATTTCTTGGTTATATTACCACAATAAAATTTATATTCTAACTATGTTAAAATTACAATTCAAAATTCAGGTAGGAATAACATATCTCAAAAAGATTAATGATGTGTAAGCATAAATATTGGCCCAATCTAGACTAAACTGAAAAACTAGAATTTATTCAATGAATTTTCTCTATAAAAAATCCACTACTGTTCATGATAATCAAATTTGAAAATATTTCATAAATATTTGAATATTTTCTATTCACACTCTATAGACATTATTTCATCAGTGTTCCAGACTTAACAATTGGTATTAGATCATAAATCTTATCAAGGATAGTTTATCTTTTTTGTTTATATTTTATTATGAAATCCATAATGTTATAGAAGTCCAAAAATAATGAATGTGTTCATTACAAGTTGATATTAATGAAGTTAAATAATCATTAAATTACTAAAATGGGTAATTAGAACTACTATTCGAATTAATCAAGTTGAGTAACCCAATAATAAAATGGGTAATGTTGAATGATTCAATAAAATGTTCCAAAAATTCCTTAAGATTTAAAATTTAATGAATATGCATATAGAAACATTATATAATCCTACAATTAGTATAATCTTACTGAGAGAACATACCAATAATAGGCAAGTGAATAATTTCACTATTAATGAGATCCAAAATACAAAATAGACATTGGATGAAATCATTATCTCATTACATTAATATAAATAATAGTTGAACAATATCTCTGAAAATGGGTCTTCAAATAAGATGTGTAAAATGTAAATAAAACCTAACTAAATTAACTAACAAGTATTTATCAAAAACATAGAAAAATGATAACGAACTTACAATTTTACCACAGGTGTTTACACAATGATAAAAATAACTAGAGGATTCATGAAACAAGTTAAGATGTATAACTATAACGATGTTCAAAATAATAAAAGTAACCTTGGTGATAATGATATTTATAAACTAAATATTTTTGAATGTTTAAAGAAGGGACATATAATGATAACTTTTCTTATAATGAAGAATTTTATAAAGAATAATAAATATATTATAAATAAGATAAGGTATTTAAGGAATAGATGCAGTTTCATGGAATAATCAAATTTAATTGATGAAACTAAACATGGAAAAGAAATGTCTATCCTTTTTTATGCTAACTACTTTGAATGAGTTTATTAGTTATTATAAATTAAGGTTCTATTATTTTGAATCTAAACTACTTATAATAGATTAATTAACAATAATAATAAAAATTACTAAAATATGATTTGAGAATTGATTATTTCTATATAATATTAAATGTATAGTATTGGAAAATTCATAAGAAAAATATTGAAATTAATTTAATAAAATAACGTGTTTAAAAATACTTATTCTTTCTCAAATTAATTTTGTAGTGATTTATAATTTTCATAAAAATTTTATGATAAAATAAATAATGAAGTTTTTTATTTGAATTAAAATTTCCATAATTTTGTTAATGGAAAATAGAAATATGTTACTATTATTTCTATGATAAAATAAAATAATCATAAAATATTTGTTTGTTGTAATAACAAAATAAAACAGTTATATAAAAGGTTATTTTTTTAAGGTTTATAAAACAAATATATGTAATGATACATGCTTTACACATGGAATGAATGTTCATTATGATAATGAATTCATATTAAAAATTTACTAGTCTTTTGTTCATATTAAATGTTTATTTACAAGAAATTTATCTCCTATATTACCCACAAATAATAGTTTTAGTTCTGTTTGGGTACCTATAAAATATTATACCAACCATATTTGACCTAGTATATCCTGGGTACCAAAAATATTTTCTAATTTTTTAATATTTTTAGAAAAAATTACATAAGAGTTTCAAAGGTACATGGTATATGCACATATACATCATAAGATCTATGACTGGAGATATTTCAATGTTTTTTTCATTTAATCAATGTGATGGTGGCTTTGTGAAATTTAGTCACATCATAAAAGGAATGGTTAAGGTATTTTGTGAAGTAATTATATCTAATATTTATTTAATTTCTAATTTGTTCTACATTTAAGGGTTAAAACATAACATAATTATTATTTCACATTATGTTATGATGAAATGTGTGCTAAATTTAATGATAAAACATATTTACCTTCCAAAAATTAATCTTCTTTATTATATTCTAAAAGGAAATTTAATACCTGTTATATAAATTTTCATCTGTTAACTCATGATAATTTTATGTGTATTAATTTAATATTAATTATTGATGTTATATGGAATTATAGGTTTCAAGATGATAACATTAAATTGCTATAAGAACATTGAATGGAAGGATATGTGTAGTAGCTGCTCGATTTTAAAATTATCAAGATTGTTATTTTTTATTCTTTTTAAAAATAAAAAAATATAGAATATGTTTTATACAATTTAATATTGTTAGAATTAATAGAGACATTGAATTTATTCATATAGATTATTTTGTACCAATATTTGTTTCTAATTTAAGAGGTAAATTATAGGTTTTTTATAATTGATGATTTTAAAAAATATACTTTATTTTTTTTATGTCACTTAAAATTGAATATTTATCAACATTTATTTATTTTTATTATATTGGTTCAAAATTAATAAAATCTTATTTCTTCTTGTCTACTGATGGTAAAAATAGAGTTGAATTTTTTAACTAAAATTTTAAAAAACATTGTGAATAAAATGGTTTTTGTCATAATTTTTTGGTTCCTAGAACACTTCAACAAAATACTATAATATAATTGGAAATTTAAATCATTACTGAAATTGATAGATATATGTTAAATTAAAAAAATTTAACTAAATATATTAATGTTGAATTATTATATTTTAAATAATGTTTTTATTATACATTTTAAAAGGAAACTAATTATAATTTTGTAATGGAAAAAACCTATTTTTTTTAATTTTATAGTTTTTTGGTGTAATGTTTTTATTAAAATGCCAATTATATCAACCACAAGATTGATTCTAAATTTTATACGTGAATATTTTTTTAAAAAAAAAATAATTAGTATTTTTTGTGATAATTATAGAAAAATATAGTGGTAGAATAATCATTTAATGTTATATTTTTTAAATATAATTGGAAAAACAATTTTTATGTAATTTTCTATATAAATTTAATAATTTTAATTTTGTTGAAGAAAAACTGCAAAATAATTTTCTTAATATTGGGGGAAATCTTACCTCTTCTCATTCGATTCCTATATATGATAATGATAATAAATAAATTAGTATTATTAAAGTTATTTGAAATTTTTGTAATATTATTAAAACTAGATGTTAAATTTTTAATTTTTATCCACATTGTAATATAGTTTATAAATGTGTTCTATATGATATTTTTTTCCTTGAATGAAATTGATAGGATTATTGTTGTGAAAAATAAACTAGGTTAATTTTTATGAAAAAGTGTTTGAAATTTAGTTAAACCCCATGTAGATGAAAATGTTTTTGGAATGAAATGGTTGTTTATAAATAAAATAGTTTAATCTAGTAAAATTGATACTAATAATGGTAGACTTGTAAATAAAAATTATTTTCATGTGTATGGTATATATTTTGATGAATATTTTTTTATTTTTTATAGAGTATAATCAATTTCCTTTTTTAGATTTTATAAATTTTAATGTTTTAAATTATTTAAAATGGATGTTAAATATTATTTTTCAAATTGTATTGATTCTGAAGAAATTTATGTTTCTCAAACACATGTATCTTAATATGAGAAATTTTTTAATCAAGTTATCAATGCCTTTATATAGTCTTATTAAAGGTCACCATTACATTTATGATATAATTACTTGGTTTTTAGCAAAAAATATTTTTCTAAAGGTAAATTTGATCCTACTTGATTAGTTAAAAGGATTGACATTTTCATTGTTTGTGTTGATGATATTTTTTAGATATTAAGTTAAATTTATTTGTAATTTGTTTTCTAATTTTATAGAATATGAATTTCATATGACTTTATTGGAAGAACATATAATCTCTTTAGGACATCATGTTTATCAAAGAGAGTGTGGAATATTTTTGAATCAATGTAAATATAGTAACAATTAATTTAAGAAATTTTATACTGATTCTTGTATAAATTTTCAACACACCAGGACTTCCAATAATACGTTGTATTTATATATATATAGAAAATTTTTAGATTCCAAACTTTATATAAGTATATATATTCATTTTTATATTTGAATACATATAGACAAGATTTTATGATTACTATATATATATATATGACTTTAATATGAAATTAAGGTATCATAATAAAATGATTTAATGATAATTATTAGATATATTAATAACACTATTATATATGAAATATTTTATTTTATAAATAACTATTTTCATATGATTAACTATTTAGTTCTTTATTTTTGAGTATATATACTTGATACAAATTGTACTCAAGGTATGTTTAATTTACAAAATAAAATAATAGCATCATGGATTTCAAGAAAAGAAAATTCTATTGATTTATATACCACTTAATTAAAATATGTTATTACTACATCAGGTTGTTCTAAATAATTATGGATCGGTTTTTTTCTATATTTGGATTTAATATTTAAAATAGTCCTATTTATTGTGATAATTACTCTATTTTTTCAATTTCAAGAAATCATTTATAGCATTCCAGAATAAATAATATTATCATGAGATTTAATATCACTATAGACATATATTAATAATGGAGATTTTTTAAGAATAATTTTTAACTGAATATGAAAATTTTGTTATTTTTATTTAATAGTTTTATTTTTCAATGTTTTCAAAATATAAAGTTTCATCTTGGTATGATAAAAATTTAATTTTAAATATTTTTATTATTTTACTAAAAATCCATTTATTATGGGTGGGGGTTGATGTTTTAAAAATAAAACACCTCAAATTATTTTAAAATATAAAGATATTTTATATTATTTACTTTTGATAATAATTAAAAATATATGTGACTTTTGTGTATTTCATGTTATAGTTTTATAATTTTAAAAAATGTAGTTTGTTGGATATTTTATCAGTACTATGGTTGTTTATTGAATTATTTATACTTTGGAATATTAGAAATTCCAAAATTAATGATTTAAAATACCTTAAATATTGCCTCTAATGTTTCCTATTTTCATTAGTAATTGTAATTTCTCATGAATTTTTTATTTATTTAGTAATTATATTTTAATTATTTGTTATATTTTAATTTTTTATAATGGATTATGATTTTTATATTCACTTCTATATGTCAAATGTATTTATTTATACAATCACTACACCAAACACATCACTTGCAGTCATTTGATATTATAAATGTTTAAATCTTATCATATATTGAAATATTACTTGAAAATTAGTTTTTTCAGTTGGTTGTATATCTATATGGTCAGAGTTTTTTACTTGTACCTGATTAGTCCATAACATGCTCAATACATCATAGTCAGTCAAACCTATTTTTCAATCAGAATGGCAGAATGAATCTCTGTTCTGATCAACTATATTTACATTTTTTAATGTGGTAAATTTCAATAATGCTATATTTTTCATGTATTTCAGTATTTTTACTCACTCATAGTTTATTTAAGATTTTATTGATTAATTAATTTAATAAATATATATATAATATATATAATATATGAAAATTGTTTTGGTAAATTCTAAAAGTGTTATGATTAATATTTAAATTATTTTATTATATACTCATTAACTCATATTGGGTATTTCAAAATGATAAATATATTTATTTTTAGTAATTTTATTTCATTTAAAATTTCTAATTTATTTTTAAATACTAAATAATTAATTGAAATATGACTTATAATAATTATTCAGATATTATTAATTTAATATTTTTATAACATATCTTCATGTATTTGGATAGTAATTCAAAATTCAAAAATGAATTTTAAAGAAGGAAGTGATGTTATAGTTAGGGGAATACTTTGAACAATTATTATAAATGTTTTTTGTACTATTTAATGATAACGTCAAAAAAATTAACAATTTTTATGTTTTTATATATTAAAATGATAATTATTGAATAATTATACCTCTCTCTATTTTATAATTTGGTTTTATTATTCGAATTTGAATTGTATTACTAATTTTTTGTTTCCAAGATTTAGTTTTTGATTTTTTTTATTCATGGTGATCAGGTCTCCTTCAAAGGAAAAAATATAGGATTTGATTCTACACTACTATAAATATTTCCATTGATGTATAAAGTCAAACATCAACTGATCCCAAGTGAACCTATTATTATATATTGGATTCTATCTCATTGTGAACATAATCATCCAAGGCTTATAAGGTTTCCTTATTGGGGAAAATGATTTTTTATACCATGAACCTATTATTGTTCTTAATGTTTCTTTATAATATCCAATTCCATGTTATTTCTAAGTTGGAATTATGTTTTTGATATCTCTCACATATTCGTAAACATAATTTTTATTCCCTCCACAACAAAATAATTATCTCTCTTTATGTTCTAACTCATGGGTTTGAATTGAAGGATCATTCAGGTTGTAACTATTTCTATCATAAGTAAATAAGTGTAAAGTGTTGTTACACCCCATACAAAATCTAGGATTATTAGTTTTAGTTATATAATATATTTTACATTTTAATTTGGTTATTACCCCCTTCAAAAATTATGTATTATCTAACACATCTCTGAAATATTAAAAAGGTTTAAGTATTAATGTAGGTCTAATTTGGACCAAACTAATATTAAATTACCAATATTTAATATTTACAACTTTCACTACCTATTATCACCTATTTTGAATGATAATTAACATTGATAAAATTTATTGAAAAATATTATCTAGTCAATTTTCACCCATCTAGACCATCTTTCATCACCATTTTGGACCTAATAGTATTGTGGGTAAACACTATATGTATGTAATTATTTTTTAAAACACTCAATTTACATAAGTTTGTTTTCTTAAAAAAAGTGATGTAATTAATCATTTTAAAAAACACACTTTCATTAAAATTGAGAAAAATGTACCATTGTTTATATATCCCTAGTGATTATAGTGGGGATCTTGTAAACCTTGATTTTGAAATTTTATGTATTAATAAGGGTAATATCCACACTTTTTCGATACATAGAACACCAAAAAATAATGTAGATGAACAAAGAAACTGAATTATTTATGGAATTTGATTGAGTTTTATATTTTTGTATTTAATTTCTAGATTTTTTAGGTTGTTTATATGAGTACTACTTTCAATACTATAAACTGAATATTTTCTCCATAATTTTTAAAATAATACTAATTCTGCATTATGGAGTAGATGATGGATAAAAACAACTTATTTCAGTGTCTTTGGATATAAGATTTTAATTTTGGTTACTAAATATAATATTTATAAATATTATCATCAGAATGATTAAGGAAGATTCAGTGGTTATTATAAAACTAGTAAGCTATATTGAGTTCAAAAAAATTCAAAACAATCTTTTATTTATAAATTTTATGAAACATGTAATTTTTTATAATTTAAATGGTATTATATTAAAAGATGCTATAGATTTTTAAGAAACTGATTTCATAATAATATTATGAAATCCTATAGATGTAATATCACAATAATAGGTATCTAAATGTTACATCAACTAATGATATACAACCGTTATTTGAGGATCCACTTACCATTTTACCCAATAACTAGTCAATATTGTGGAGTAAAACTACATTTAATTTTATTAGTGATTTTAGTCTTTCTATTAATATTGTAATTTCCTTATAAAATAGTGGTCATCATTATGAATTCTGATATAAATTTAAAACAAAAAATAAAGACGATAAATTAATGAATGTTTGATAAGATCCATGTAAGAGGAACTTGAACAATTTGAACTGAACCAATGTTGTGCCATATTTGACTAACCTAATGATCTTACTACTATTGGTGTTAATTGGGTCATTAAAAACAAGTGCAATGAATATATATCTATTTTTAATAACATAGAGAGACTTGTTTCTTAGAGTTATTATAAAAATGAAGGCAGAGTGTGTGATGATACATTTTTATTGTTATCTAAACATAAATATCCAATTATTTCTATCTATTTCATCACATATGATTTTTACATTATTTAAAATGGATGTCATTAGTTGGATTCTTAATAGATATATTCAAAAGGAGGTCTATACAGAACAACACATAGTTTTGAGGATACATAATTTTAAAAAAAATCATAAACCTGTCAAAGAACTCTATAGACTTAAACAATCTCTTAATGCATGGTATGATATATGTACCAGATATTTACATCAAAATAACATGGTTAAAAGAAGTGAAAATACCAATATTTCTAAAATTATTTTTTTTATGATATCATCATGGTTTAAATTTAATTTTATGAGATAATATTTTTTTTATCCAAAAAATCTCTTTCTGTATGTTTTTAAAAATATATGATAAATGAGTTTGTAATGTCTTTGATTGGATAACTTAACTTCTTCCTGGTTTTTAGAATTTATAAATATCATGAAATAAATATATTAATTCCAAATAAATAAAATATAGTAATTATAAATGGTTTTTTAAAAATAATTATGTATAGATAATCTGATAGAATCATTTATCAAACTTGATCTTGATGATTTCAAAAATATGGTGGATCAAAAAAAATTATATAATTGTGATTGAAAATATATGATAGTTTACTATAAATGGACATGGAATTATGTTTTCCAAATTTCTAAGTGTTATATGTCAAGAAAATCCAAAGGAATCATATTTAATGTCCAAAAATTCATTGTTTATACTGTAAATGAACAAGATAATTTCATTCATCTTATCATTATTGTAATTGGTTTATTTATAAAATTTTCTCTAATGTTGTCTTCATAGGTTATATCTCAAATAAAAATTGACTAACATAACATTAAATTTCTTAGGAGAATATTAAATTAATTTATCCAATAATAATTTACATTCAGTATCCCTTTCCATTGTTAAATCTAAATATGTTGTAATGGGAAGTTGTAGTTCTCATGTTTTTTGATAAAACACACAGACACATGGTTGTTGTTTTGTTTTTAATCTAAAATCTATACCTCTGTGAAAATACTAGTTCTATATCGTTCTATAGTAACCCAATACATCAATTATAAAAAAGTAACACTGTTTCAAGTTATTATTTACTTAGGGATAACAAAAAAAATAAGATATAGTTCATGATTAATTGAAATGGAAAATTAGTGTGTTGATATCATTACAAAGTAATTAAATTTAGATAGATTTAAATAAAATTATTATATGTTTATAATGATGATCATTAAGTGATATTTAAATAACATAAGTTTTATTATATCTCTAAATAATGATAAACGCCTTAGAAATGTATGATTTTTTCCCACTTTTCTGTTTATCAGATTTATTTTAAACATATTGTATTTTTTAAATTAGAATTATATATTTTATATTTCATTGTTATATTATTTATATATTATATGAATTAAAAATTTAATGAAAAATAGAATTTAATTTATCATGTTTTTAATATGAAATTCATTAACTGTAGATGAAAATTTTCAATATAATTTATCAAAGAACCATTATTGAATATAGAAGATTATCAGTCTACTAGAAGATAATTTAAGTTCCTTGGACCTACACTCCCATGTCTATTAATAAAAAACTCACTTTAAACATAATATTTGATACAAGGTGAGATGATGCAAGAAAAAATATCTTTATTTTATATAATTTACATATGGTAAACATTACATGCACCCGGAAAACCCCATCCCAATAATAGACGACATAGTGTCTTTGTGGATAGGTTATATAAGAAAGTTATTTTTATGATACTTGTTGATATTTCTTCATAATAAAACCCAATTAAACCCCCTTTTATACTACAAAAATGTTATACTCATCTTCATAACCATGGTAATATAAACATATGAAATGGGTGAGTGAAAATTAATATTATGGGACAAAATCATCAACATGTAACCAAGAGTTGGATCAGAAATTTATGGGAAAACATCAGTAGATGGTATATTTCTTATTATAAAGATCATTGGAAAATAAACCTTTATACAAGTCATGATAGAAGAACATTTAATAAAAAATAAATAATAATACAAAATTAGAACATAGTGTGATATAATAATAATAGTGATAACAAAGACACAATCATTAACATATAACATATAAATTTGGCACAAAAATAAGCATATAAATCCAAAAATAGTTTATCAAGTGTCACTAATTATTTTCTATAGTGGATAAGGTATGAAACCAATTTTTCCAAAGAATATTATTCATCAAATCCAATTTTTTATAGTGGATCTATCATTCCTTCATGTTTCCTGTTATTGATAAGACATTGATTACTATTTCACATTGTGCATAAAATGTCATTAAAATTTTCCAATAATTATCTCATGAAATATAGATCTTTAAAAAATTCATTAGATAGTGATATAGGACCCCATCTATAATAATAATTTTTCTATCATACACATAATATTTTAAAATGAAAAAATTCATACTTCCAAGATCTATTAATTAACCTATGTGAAAAAGAAGGTATTCATGGAAAAATTTAAAGAATATTCCATAAGAAATCTCGATAAATAAGTTTGACTCTGAGAAACAATTATCCATATTTAAACAAATTGACCATTGCAGATGTAGATATAGACTAGAAATAACATTTTTGTATGATCAATCATAAATCAAATGAAAAATTAAAGTAAATTCCCCCCTTTTAAAAGAATTTAATACACTTAAAAAATGTTCAATTTAAAATAAAAATACATTAATAATAAAAAACATTATCCATTAATAATTAAAAAATGATCTGAAAATTTAAATTTTAAAACAAAATCATTTTTTAATTTTTTTTGAGAATACATGGAAAACTAAAACATTCATTCATAAAAACATAGGCCAGTAAAATACCATTAAAAATAGATAAATCAAATTAAATATAAAAAACATTACCTTTAGAAAATATAATAATATATATTTTTATTTTAATAATCATCCTTAGTTAAAATCATTTATAAAACTATTTTAAAACCTATGAAGGGGTATTTTTGAAAAAATAGTTCCCTTGATAGAAATAGAAATCATTAATGATTTTATTGGAATCATTTTTAACATACTAATAAAATATGAAGTTATGGGTCACATTAAAAAGTTATTTTTAGAATGGTGAAAAAAAAGCTTTTGAAATCATTTAAATTTAGTAATTATATTTCATAATAGATCC
The DNA here is from genome assembly GCA_963277665.1 of Viscum album. Classification (NCBI taxonomy): domain Eukaryota; kingdom Viridiplantae; phylum Streptophyta; class Magnoliopsida; order Santalales; family Viscaceae; genus Viscum; species Viscum album. The sequence goes on from OY728151.1 coordinate 1,223,993,920, forward strand.
TTGAGAATAATATTAATATTTGTATGGGAAATGGGGAGTGGAAGATAAAAAATCAATGATCCTAAAAGGAAAATGATTTGAAAATTTTAAAATAACATTTTTGAAAACCCACATAATGAAAATGGTTAATAAGACCTAATTATTAAAATATGATAATGTAATGATTAATTTTACATGAGTAAACACGTAATTATGTTTTAAATTTTAAGGGAGAACAATAGAAGGAAGAGACAATATATACATTTAAGAGAAACCATTGTTAATTATTATGGGAATTATTAAAAGATAAAAAGTCTAAGAAAGAGATTCATCATAATTAATATTTATAATATAAGTGTCACCTTCCATAATGGAAGGGTGAATTATTGTATTATTATTTAATATAATAATTCCTTCTTATAAATCTATGAAAAATGATGTATAATTATGACTCAAAAAATGATGTTGAGTCATGAAAAACACATTTACATTCATTCCTTCTTATCTCAATGTTCTCCAACTTCCTCACTATTGGATGTTCTCCCTTTGGTAAAACCTTAAGGATCCTTAGATTAGTATTTTTTTTCAATGAAAAGGGTTATTATATTTATCGAGAGAGTTTAAGAGATACTACAGTATTATTTTATTGAGTTTATGATTTTGAATGAGTTGAAAAATTTTGTTATGGTGAAATTATTTTATAGGTGAAGGAAATTTACTTTTTGTAAATATTAATTTTTAATATATAGTTACCCAAAGTTTCATATGGAAATTGGAAAAAAAAGGATCATAAAGGAGTGATCGTGATTTAATGTTTCCAATACCTCACTCATTCATTTTCATACATATTTTAACAATTATTTTAATTATTCTACAATTAGATTTTACACTTTTATCATTTATCTTACCATGCTATTTTCTTACCTACTCAATTTACTTTTAATGCCTTAAAATAAATGAATATTATTAAAAAAATCCCATAATGATTCCACATGGGAAATTATTTTTTTCATATAAACTATCTTATTGTGGTTAAAATAAATATTCATATTAATGCACATAGTAAATCATTAAAATTTATAGAAAAAATGTATTTTTATTCATTAAAATTATGATTAAGGTAATATTATCTATGTTTTTGATTTCACTAAATTAAATGGTTTATTATTAACCAATAAAGGGTTGTGTATATTTAAAAAAAATCCAAAACCAATCTCAACCATTTGGATACTTAGTTAAAATAAATAGAACTAATTTTTTATTCATGTAAAATATTACATTAGTTTCTAAAATGGTAATCACAGGGTTCATAAATTCAACATTGTATTTTTAAAGGAAATATTGTACACTATAAATATATTTTTTGATTAGAAATGTTTTTTCATAAAATTTCAAATCACCCATACATAATGGTAGTGTCATAAAACTGATAATATTTTGAAAATCACCATTTTTTCATAATACAACCAAAAATTTAACATTTTTTTTGAGATGTATAATTTTTTCCAAGATTAATGTTATCCTAAAAAAAATAAAATTGAAGTTAATATTTTAAAATAAATAATTATAATATAAACTTTTTTAGTTTTTAATATAATATAAAAAATGTAAATAAAACCCGATTTTTAATAAAAAGGACAATTTTAATCACTCATAAAATTATTTCATTATAATTTATATTTTAGATAATGTTTATATATTTTATTATATGTAATAATAGTTTAAAAATGTAATATTCAATTTTTTTGTAAAATAATAAAAAAAATAATTATATAAACAACATTAATTTTTAATTAATAATTAAATTATTTATTTATCCTCTAAATATAAGTAATTTTAGTTGAGTGGTGTCATTATATTGACTATAGGTTTTATTATTCATTTAATTTTCATGATAATAATATTCAAATATATAATATATAATTTTACTTCAACATGACATGCAGACCAAAATATCTAATATAATACGAATCTAGAGAAAAATATAAATTCTCAAATCTCAGGGTGATACTTTATCCAGACATTAGATAAAATTTATCCATATATAATTAATCAAAACCTAATAATGAAAATTTATAATTGTTTATAAAAGATATACCCAACCCCATATATAATTTCTAGGGATATATCTTATATTCTACCATTATAAAAATATATTATTTCTTAACAATAGGTCAATCTTAATATTGATTTAATCTAATCAATCGAGCTAAATGTCCCTTTTGATTTGGTATCATAACTTTTATAGTGGAAGTAGTTTTCATATAGATATTTTTTGAAATCTTCCATAGAAAAATGATAATAGGTTTTGTTGAAATATGATATTTTATTTTAATTTTTTTTATTACTATTTCTTATTAGTGGAGATAACTAAAACCTTTGTAAAATCACATAAAATTAATATTAATTGAGGATTATAAGATTTATATTCTGGTAGAAATTAAACTAAGAAGATATAATAATACTACTATATGTTTTTATTAATAAAGAATCTTCTAGTCATTGGGGTGGTTATTTTTTGTTCATAAAAATAATTCTGAATAAAAATTAGTGGGTTGACCAAGAATTTTTAACAAAAAACATAATACTCAGTGAATGATCATTGTATCATACTCCAAAACATTTTAGGGAGCCACATTACTTGTTGTCATTACATATGGTTTCCATTTTTATATTGGATTAAGAGTTTAATGATATTGATTATTTCCATAAACTCATTTTTTATATTACTAATTGGAATTATTTACATAATCCTTATAATTAAAGAATTAGACTCTTGGTAGTGTATCATTTGGATCCTTATTTTCCTCTATTATATCGACAGACATTATCGCCACCATTTAAAACTCAATAAAATAATTGTTATTCTATCCATTGTTAAATTACCTTCCTATAATTTTTATTCTATTTATATGGTGTTTCCACCCACACTTCAAGAATATCATTATATTATTTCTCTTCCCTCTATGCAATTTTTCAATCGAGTTTACATTAAAATCAATATTAAATTTTTTTCTTCGGAATAAAGAGAGTCACATTATTTTATTTATATTATATTTTCCCATACAACAACCTATTCAAATATATTAAGTTATCTTACACAAAATATAATTTTATATATTTGATAAAGGTCATTAAAGAATAATTCAGTCACACATTTGTTCTATGTCATTAAATTAGATGCATTTCATCCAAGTCTTCCAAAACCAGCCGAATAAATCCCAATGGATTTGTGACAACCAAAGGTCATTTTAATGTTTTATTTTTAATATTATATTTTAAATTGTATCACATGGAGTACCAGTTATTTTTAGGTTTAAATTTTGTAGTTTTTAATGTTTCTTGGGATTTTCAGGGGATACCTGCATGGTTAATGGTAACTGTGTGGTTTCCATATTGAGGGTACATTCATTGGAAAATTGTTATTTTTCAATATCTTCACATAGTTTTTCAAAATATTAGTATTTTAGTAAGAAAATTTGTGTATTTTTTATCATAGTGTTAATCCATCATGATTCGCATATGGTTTAAAAAACTATGATGTTAAACCATGTAGGCCACATAGTTCTCTAATTAATTTTTGTTTTACATTTTTTCACCTTTATAATTAAACTATAATACACCCATCACCTTTACCATAATACTTGGTTGACTCTTTGTAACCTATGTAGGTGGTTCATCATTCTTCATTATTCAATATTATCCCTTATTTATAATTTTTAATTTGTTTTTCCAGGTGATGTTTTCCTGTCTCTAATTTTTATTAAATTATTCATTCTTTTCTCTTGGTTTTGGTTCCACCAACGAACTATAAGGTACCAATTTAATTATTTACAATTATATATTGACATATTGTAGGGGATATTGGATTTTAGGGTCTATATAAGTTAAATCAATCATTTTTTAGGTTCTCCTCATCAATGGTCGAATGTTATATCTTTTTAGGATTTGTAAACACTTATTCCATGTAATTGTTTATATGAACATGTTTTATTTTGGAATTCAAAGTGCGCATGAGGTTCTAGAATAAATTTTTATTAAATATGTGAATACATGTGATATAAAAGTGATGTTTTTAAATATTTTTTATAATATTGAGCAAAGAAGTAATGTTCTTTTAAAACCAATGTTAACCTATTGGAAATAAGATGATTTTTTAAAGAACTTTTGAAATTAATATGAATCATTATGAAATGGTTTTGATGGTGTGTATTCGATTTTGATCTAGTTTTGGGTTTCAATGTGTAAAAACTAGGTTTGAAATAGATTTTTTTATAATGACTTGTTTACAATATAATAATATAAAAATATATTTGTAAGTTTCAATAATTACATGAAATAAAATTTATTTTAAAAACATTGTGAAAATGATTTAATGGATACATAAAATGTTCTTGAGAGAAATTGATGTATTTTGGAATTATTTTGGATTTCAATAGGGGAAAACATTTATTAATGGGTTTTAAAATAAAACTTGTTTTCATGGATTCAATTTATTTTTAAATGATGTTAAGGATTACCTTTATGAAATTTCAAAGGTTATTTGAATAGAAACCTATAATTTATGTAAAATAACTAGTTATAACTTTTTAATGATTTTTGTTTAAATATTTTAACACCCTCTGGATTTCCCCTGCTATTTTTTTCACCTTATGTGGGTTTGTTATCACTATGTAATAATTATTCTTCTATATTGATGGAATGTTTCTATATTTTCTATGGATGTGTGGTGTTTATGGGGTATTCATTGTAAAGGTTGTAATCTTGGGGGATAATAATTTCTTTTAGACTGTGTGTTCATATTGGTATGGTTGTATTGTCACCTTTACTTTTGTATTATTCATGGGACCTCATGTAGTAATTGAAGGATCTATATTTTTTGTTACACTAGTTGGTTTAAACCCTACTACTATATATCTTTTCATGTTAGGACTTATAGTTTAAGGGAGTTCTATTTTTGATGAGGTCAGTGTGGGCTAGTTGGATTCATTGATGACATTGGGGTATATATATTCTCATAGTTAGTCTATGAAAAAAATTGTTAAAGTTATATACTTAAAACATTAGCTTCCCATGTTTGGTCCTATGACACACTTATTTATTTATTGGGGGATCATATAGTAGATATCAATCATTTTCATGATTATATTGTTCTCATTAGTTATACTTTGGTGATAATTTAATACTTTCTATCTTCATTGATTATTTTTGGAATTTTGGTTCCAACATATTGTATTGTTGACCCAATGTGTTTGGGTTATTTTAAATTAAATATATTTTAATGATTTTTATAAAAAATAAGTATAATTTAATAATCTCATGTATTTTTATTTATACTGGAATTCAAAATTGAAGTTTTGGTTCTATGAAGGCTTATGCTGGTGAAGTTTTTTCAAAGTGTATTTTTTCATTTAATGAAAAAATAGAATATTTTTAATAGAAATTATTAATTTTATATTGGTTTTTAATTATTATTTCCTAAAATTATTTTTTTCATGTTTTATTTTAAAAAAAGATATTTTGAACTACCTTTCGAAATGAAATGCACATGTAAAGTGGATGTAATGCTAATGGACTATTTAGATCATTCCTATATATTACAGGATCCAAGATTATATACTACACTCATATTTAGTTCTGGTATTTAATTTTGGTTTATTTTTTTGGGTTTGAGAAACCATTGGTTACAAGTGTAAAGACCCGGAATTCCTGTGGATGTTTTTTATACACGGGAATTTTACGAGTCTGTAGTTTCTAATGGCGCTTGATTCCAAGGCCTGGTGTGCCTGAAATCAATTTTTGAAGTTTTATTCGTGTACATTCAGTAAACTTATGAGTGGGTTTTTATAACTTTTGAATTGGTGCTCATATTTGACATCTTAGGGCATCGTTGAACTCACAACATAGATAATTGCTTAGTGAGACCTTCAGTGCAATTGCGTTCTGATGAGTTTGGAAGTTAGTTTTTGGATTTTTATTTTAAAACACAATAACAAAATATACTACAACAATTTATTTTATTTTTAAGATGTCATGTGTTTTGTGTGCGGTTAGTTGGAACCTCACATTGGATGTTGGGGGTGGGAACGCCACACCCTAACCTCTCATGAGATGTTACGACGTGGGGACCACCCGGGCATAATCTCTAAATTAAATGATAGGAGTGGGGACCACTTTACCCCTATTAATAGTGGATAATGAAACCTCTCCACTCTCCCTCATTAATGAGGGAGAGACTTTGACCTCCTCCATACAATTAATTGTGCCAACGTGCATGCCAACTAATTGTGCCAACGCACGTGCCAATTAATTGTGCCAACATGTGTGCCAATTAATTATGCCCACACGCGTACTAATTAATTTCTCCGATGCATGTGAATTTATTAAGGATATTTTCTTTATCCTTTTTTAATTTGTGTGCCAACAGTCAAATAATAAGAATCCTATTATTATTTTTTTGGCATTCTCCTTCAGTGGAACATGAGAGCTTTGGAGGATTAAAATTCTCCCAATGAAGAACGCGAAGAATGACGGATTTCGTCTTCAACTTATCCCTCGGACATCTTCTTCCTTCTTCTACTGGAAAAAGGAAGGGGATGCGTCATACATGAAGAACACCGACATCATCCTCGACTTCTTCTTTTCCGACGTCAATGGAACAACGCCTGCTTTCCACGACGTTGCCAACGAAAAATAACAAGTGAGATAGGGGAATTTTTTTAGTTAATTTATGTATGAGTTTAATCTTTCATTCTTCGTCGTTTGTTGAGAACTTCGTTGCCAAATGCTATCGCCATAACGAGGAGGGTTCAAGCCGCACGAACACGGCCCGACCCTCTCCCCTTTGCTTGTTCTTGATTGACGACGTTAGAAGCACCGGTATTCATGGATAATATCCATCCCTTTGAGTATACCCCCACTAGATTTCGGGGTATAGTTGAGTCACGACCAGGTTGGTTCGTTCACGAATCCAACCGGGCCCCTGGGACTAAAATGCTAATAACTCACAGACTGGGCGTCTGATTGATGCGTCGCCTATTGCATTGAGACCCCTATGACCTGGAATTCCTTTGAAATACTTCCATGTGAGACCTCGTGTCACTTGTAGTATCGACCAGTAGCTCATGGAGCAGAACCACCCAGAGACGAGCAAACGGAGTGCAGAGACCTAGTAGCTGTAGACATGGTGACTACTTGACTGATTTGACTCGGAGTGATTCGACTAGCCTAGTCGACGAAGCGCCCAGTTTGGTGGCAGACCCATGGAGGATGGAGCACCATATATTTGGTAGTAGACCCATGTTACTCGATAGGATGAGTACCTCTGTAGGCTATTAGGGGGAGCGCCTGATTTGGCGGCAGACCCACAGCAGATAGAGCACCTAGTTTGGCAGTAGACCCGCAGTACTCGACTGGAGGAGTTCCTCAGTAGTCCAAGGTTAGTGAGTAGCACCTCGGAGTTGCGATAGTGTCAATGTACTCGAAAGAGGAGGAGTTCTCCAGAAGTCATGGTTTCATTAATGAAAATCCTGGTTTGAGTTGAGACATTGTCCTTTGTGTTTTCCTCATGATTGAGATGGGTTACTTGATAACTTAGGTATATCTATGGGAATATACCTAAGTAATGGTTATCCATTGAAATCATACTTTGAATTTTAACCTTGTATAATTTTGTGAGACTTTGAGGGTCTCGGGGTCCCTACTGAGTATCATTATACTCACCCCTGCACGGGCTTTGCCCGTACCTCGTTGTGTTGGATGGAGACGACAAACTGCTCTGACGGAGACCTAGAGCTCCAGGACTGGACGGTACCTGGAGTAGGACCTTACGACGTATCAGTACACGATGGAGTCTGATGGACGATGAGTGGTGAGGAGGCCATCTATACATACACTTCAGGTAAGAACCCCAGAAGATGATCCAAGAGATGCTTTCACCATTCAACTATTTTTACCTTTTTAGTTGAACTTGATTTCAGTTGTATTTGTATTTTACAGTTGGACTTGTATTATAGCCCCCTTTACTTTCAGTACACTTGTTATACAGCTTTTACTTAGTGTTTGCTCCTTCTTGTACTCTGGTTGTGTGTATTTATGATTTATAAAGGCAGTGCCATCCCAGTTTTAGGGAATTATGCCTTTGGTGCTAGTCACCAGCCCTTGGCCTATGGAATGTGGTCTTGGGGTAGTCAAGATGTGGGCCCCTAGGGATGGGTCGTGACAGGAAGGAGTTTTCTCTAGGATTGGATTGAGTTTTTTATTCTGTTGTATCATCTATGTTGACCATCTCATTTTACTGAATTTAGTTCTTCTTATTGTATTTTATCATTCCATTTTTTATAATATTATTTATGGATAATTATTTTATTTAGGAAAATGAGTTTAATTACTATTTTTAGTTAGGGAAATTAAGTCATGACTATTTCTTTTGGGTTACCTTTATTTGGTATTTTATGGACACCCAATGTAAGGAGGGTGCATTTAAAACCTAGAAGTTGTTCCATTGATATTTTACTCTAATATTTGACAGAAATCTATACCCAATGAAATACCTATGATTCCTAACCACTATTTTAGTTCACATGGTGATCAATAACAATATTCATGACTTATAATGATCGACATTGGGTGTCGAGTGAATAGAATCCTTGGATGGTTGATTTAATAATTGTATTATTTCCAAGGTAATTTCATTTCCTAGGTTAAATAGAGTATCCCTTTTTTAATTTGAGGACATCTTTGGTATAATAGAGTACAATTGTTTTTTTATACTTGAATGGTGAATTTGAGGATAATTTAATGGAATATTTCTCACCTTGAGACATGAGTTACATTATGTGGTTAGGGTTTTGTTCATTAATTCAATGTAGTTTTGGATTTTTTTCAATGGATTTTTATTGGATGTTTGTTTAAGCTCAGTGAGTATAATTTTTATATTGGGGTCAGTCTGTGTTTGCTTTGTGAAATTAGAGGATAAATTGAGTTATAAAATTAGTTCATATTTCATGGCCAACCATGAAGTGGTTCATAGATTATGTTGGGTGGTTGTAACTCTGTTTCCTCACTCATTTCTAAAAGTAATATATAACCCTATTTATTTAATGGTTATGTTTTTATGACTCTTTAAAAATTTATATTACTTGTAAATTTATTATTAGTTATTGGAGAAAAATTAAGGAGGATCGTAAGGTTGTTTTTATATAATTTTTTTAATGGTTGTGTGGTTCTTTAATGTTCATATTTTAAAAAACTGTTTTTGGAAATGGGGGAATTTTAGTGAAATTATTAATTCCATAATTTTGATTAAATCTATTATTGGAAACAAAAATTCCTATGGATTTCATGAAATATTTATAAACCGATTGTTTCCATTGTGATGTTAGGAAATTTTCTAAGGGGAATATAGGGGTGTTTAAAATTTATTCTTTGGGTGTATTCATAGTGGTGAGAAATTTCAAAATATTTTTTTAAATTATTTGAGAATTAAAATCATTCTTTTTAAGATAATATATATGTTTTTTAAATGGGACTAATAAGATTTAGTTTTAATAAGTAATTCCCCTAGGAATAGGAAATGGGTTTAAAATTTTAAGGATAGTTTTTTGATGTGTATTCAACCATTTTATGCTTATATAAATATGGGTTTTGATATTATTTAATGAAAATTATATCATGGAGTGAATTTTAGAAAACAATTTGTGCAATTTTTTTAATTTTAAAATAATGATTTATTTATTAATGAGAAATTTGATTTAGTGATTTATGATTTATTATCTCATCATGTAGTGGAATGACCCCTAAATCTACAAGATGGTTTCTTATAATAATTTCATTGAAACTATTATAAGGAATCAATCCCCAAAGGAAAAAATATTTTAGTAGTTATGGAAAACCAGATACATAAAATTTTATTTTATTACAAAAGAATACAGTAATTATAACCTAATTTTTTAATGCAATTAAATAAATTCGAGGATAATAACATTATTAAATCAAGTTTTTAAATTCATGTCTTATTTAATACACTTCTTAGATTCCAGGGGAGATGAATCAAAATAATGGTGAGCTCAAATTATTTGTATTGTTATGTAATGAACAATGGGAGAAATAATGAATCAATGAGTATAAATTATTATGGAAATGTATATAAATAAAACACACATACCATATAATATCTAAACAAAAAACAAAATTAATCCATAGATATTTCAAAATCAAATATTATGGATAATAATACCTGTGTATAAACTGGGTAAATTCATAATTATTGGATTCTATTTTCCTAGGTACATAGGAACATTACCATCAGTATTTATTCTCAATTCATTTTAAACTACACTAACATGGCCAAATGATTTATCTTACGAGACTATAAATGCATCGAGGGAATTTCATTAACCAGCCCTAAATCTATATCTTACTTATCTATTTAGGTTGGAAATAAACACTAAGGGTTTTTTCCAATTGATTTGTATAATGAGACTATCGATGCATTGAGGGGCTATCTCTAACTTGGCCCCACTTATAGATCTTGTCATAAAAGAAACCCAACACATATAGTTCATTTAAAATCATTTAAATAAAATATCTACCTTAATAATATCCATATGGAATAAAAAATGGATTTAAAAATATTACCTTTAAAATATTTAGTGTCAATTCAATGTAAAATAATAATTATAAATTTAATATCTCATGGGGACCAAAAGAAATCCAGGAAGTGAATATGAATACTATCCTCAACAAAATCAATCTTAACCTATCCAAATGATGAATACAAATGGTATAAATACTACATATCCCAAGTTTAGTAAAAACCTAAGGGTTTTCTACAATATCGAATATGAACAATATAAACAGATCATTCAGAAACATTTTTGAATAAAATAACCTTTTTTTGTAAATATTTTATATTCATTTTCTTCAAAAATCACCTTTGAAAACATTTTCATTAAAATCTATGCTTTTATACATGAAATAGAATCATTTATGTAATTATGATGGGTAAATCTATAGTCATTGTACAAGGTAAAATAGACATTCCTTTTTCACGGTAAAAGGTTCAAAAAATTCCATGTTCAGAATGATAAAATAAGAATCCATTGAAAGAATTTGTAAAATCCAAAGTTAGTAAAAATGTATTTACCAATCATTTTAGAAACAATTTTGAAAACATTTTAAGAAATCAAGTTTTTTTGAAGAATAAAATTTCTACAAATAAAGAGACAAATAATGTAGAGTTTTCTTAATTTTTTTAAAAAAATTCCACGAGTACCATAGATTTGAAAATTGGTACTAGTTTTTGATAAAGGCATGATAAACTATGTGAGAGTAAAATTAAAGGGTTTATTGAACAATGTTCTTATAATTTCCTCAAATGAGAATGAATGATTCGTAAAATTATTTCTCAGGGAAATGATCTTTAAACATTAAAAATTGTCCCCTACCACTTAGAATCATTTCAAATCACAATCCTTCTGAAAGATTGAATATTATATTATCACGAGTTTAAGAATATTCATGATATATCATGTAAAACGGTAGTATAAAAACCATATGAAAAAATTAGCTTCAAAATAAAAATTAAGTCTCAATGGATTATAAATTAAGATAAAATCTCATACCTTGGGTTTCCAATTTTTTAGAACATAATTTAACATACTATATAATATTTCACTTATTATCATATGGAATACAACTACTTAATCAATTATGTTACTCTTAGTTGTTTTGACCAAATTCATTTAATGTGTCAGAACAACTTCGGTATCTCAACTATGGTAAATAGGGTAAATATATAAAATCTAGATAATAATAATCATGAAATAAATATCATGTTTATAAATAAATTAATCATTACAAAATCAATAAATATGCATAATTAAAAAATTATTCACATTTCAATCATGGGGAAGATAGTTTGTACATACGTATAAGTAACACTCTCATTTTTCATTAATCGTTATAGAAAGAAGGTAAAAAGAATAATATAAATAGGTAATGATAATTATATCATAAATAAAATAATTTTTAATCATATATACTTTTATATATAATTCTTTTGAGGTAAAATGAATCACACCATGTCAAGGAGGCGGTAGTCCAAACATCTACGAACAACATTATAACCTTTTAAATGTGTGAAAGGATAATAAAGAAAAAAATATATGATATATTAACATAATGTAATTTTTACATTAATATCATATATATGTTGTTATGACACATATTTTTAATGAAAAACATAATTTATATGTTTCATGTGTTTTGTGAATGAATCACATCACTTTGATGGGGTGGTAGTCCACACTCCAACAAACGATGTCAGTTTTTTTCAAAAAATTAAAACTGTAGTGATATGTGTTGTACAATAATTAAATAATATTAAATAAATAATAAATATCATATATAAATTAAATGAACTTAGTTTCTATCCTAACGACCACCATGATAGGTGGTAATATAAAAATGAACTATCATTATTTCATAAGGTAGTAGTTCACCATAAACAGAAATAATGTGTTCGTTAACTATTGGATAGTAGTGTGTGTAAGTGTAGTTATAAACTTTAGAAAAAAATACTAGTATATTTATTATACTAGTTTTTTTATTCAATAATATAATAATAATAGTTTATGGGTTGGAGAATGGAAATAAAACTAAATATCTTACTGAAAGATGTTACATCTTACATGGGTATCTACTATTGGTGGATACCACAAGGTTTCATTTGAAGGATTTATTCACAATGGGAGTATTATTTTATTAGTTTAGGGATTATTAGGAGATATTTTGTAATATCATGTTGGTCAAATGTTTCTTGAGAGGTGTGAAAAAGTTGGAGGAGATTATTCCTTTTTATAGTGGAGGAGGTGTGGTACTCTTGTAATTTTTTGACAAAAGAATTCCATACATGGTTTTTACTTTTGAAGTGGCTCAAATAATGGGAAAAACATATTAAAGTGACTATAGGGTATAAATATGGCCCTAAAATGTGTCTTATACAAGTTCATTTCTCATTTGGGACTATATTATTAAGGTTTTGTCCCTAATTAAAGTTAATTTTACCTCAATTATAATAATTAAATTTAATTACATTCGCTAATATTTTTGTCCAAAAACTAAAGTGACATTATTAGATACTCTATATAATTTTAATTAAAAATATAGAATCAAATTTTACAAATCCTAAAAACATATTTGAAAGAAATTAATTTAAATTTAATCCCATAGGCAGGATGACAAAGCATGTTTTTAATGTAAAAACATCTGAAAGAATAACATGTATTTATAATCAAATTATGTGTCAAGTTGATTTAAATGACATAAATTGTATTAATTGATAGAAATATTATCTAATTATACTATTTAAATAATTAAATTTATAATCCATTATTATAAATAAAATATATCAAAAATCATATTTGAACTAAAATTCAGTATTTCTAACAATTCATTAAAAAATGATATGTTTCTAAAAAATAGCAGACATTCATCCCAACCAATTTTTTTTCTATTTATAATATTATATTTATTTTGACTTACTAAATATATTAAATAATTAAAATTTATATTTCGAATGGATTCTCCATTAAAAGGTAGTTAAATTGCCTTTATAAAAATATTGGTTTTTATATGTGAAACAGCGTTTGTTCATAGCTTAGGCCTATGAAAACTAATGGTTGAAAATCCCAAAAATATATTTCATATATAATATTTGTATTAATTTTATAACACTAAAAAAAATTATTTTATTTTATTAAAATATATTTGTGAATGTAAAAATTGTTTTCTTGAAAATATAGCCTTTAATTTCAATTGTCCCTTATATTAATTTATAATTAATTTGAATCCAATGAATTAGTTGGGTAAATCATATATTTTCATACATTATTTATCACTATTCATAACCTATAATTTAATGTCTTCATTTTTAATTATTATATTAAATATTAATATTATAATAATAAATTGTTGTTTGATTAAAAATCATATTGTGTATAACACAAGCCATTGAAGAAACAAATTGTATAATATATCACATGATAACTCAGTATTGTCTACATTAAAAGATATAAAATATATTTAATTCATTTAAAATATTTAAATAAATTATAAATTATATTTATATTATATTCTCTTACACTCTTTGTGTTGTGTTTCATACACGCTATAAAATATAATGTTCCTACATTAGATTTTCTGGGCGTTACTTGCTCCCCAACATAATTAAATTCTATCCGACCAATTTTAACAAAATAATTTCAATATATTGTTTGATATTTTATGTATTTAAATCCCACATCATGAGAACAGTTCGTAAAACATCATATGGATAACATATAATAAGAAGTATTAAGGTCACATGGACTAACATATAACTACGCCTCGAAGTAAGAGAACATTAGTGGAATGTAAGGAAACATACTTAGAGGAAAAATAGGAATATTTATAGGGACTGAATGGGGTAATAAATAAAAAACAATTGAATGATAAATTGAATTTTTATGGCCTCAAATCCATAAAAATTGATGATTTAGAAACCATAGCATCAATAAAAATTAAGGTATTTGTACAATAGGTTTGAAGAGAATTTTACATATTTGGATAATTAATTTACAACCAAAGGATTTAAGGAAAATTAATTAATGTATACATCTATATAAATAGAATATAATCATTTTTTTTCTTCAATGGGTTTTCTAATTCATCCAAAAAATCTTTTTTTATCCCGGAAGCAGTAAAATACATTCTAAATGTTCTTAATTCCTATAAAAGAGTGTCGAATTTTACTATCTGTCTTTTTTAATTTTCCACAACAAATATTATTAAGTCATTAGTCTTTAGAACCTAAATAAAACACTACTAGTTTATAATTTATATGTATTCATCAAATTTTTTTAATGAAAAATAATGTCATTTTAAACAGGACGATGTGTAGTTCAGTGGTTAGCGTGAAACCCTTATCATCTTTCGTTCATGGGTTCAAGACCCATGGCATTACTGGGTTTTATTGGTTGTTATATGGCTTCTATATTATTCTTTTATAAAACAATATTATTATAATTTCCAAATTAAATATAATGTTCATTTTTGAATATAGGTTAATCTGATAATATCCACTTAACCATTGTTTTTAATACCATCCCAATATATAAATAATTTATCTATTTATTTCCACTTCAGTAATTCTGTGGTCTAGTATTTACCCATAATATCATGAGTTGGTTTTATAAATCATGACAAATTATCTTCAATCTAGAACACCTTAGGATTAAAATGGGTCATTCATTATAAAATTTATTCCTAGTGGATTGTAAAAAATATGTGAATTATCCTAAGAATATTCACATGAACTGTAACACCCTGAGCTTCCACGATACGCTTCTCATTCAATAATGCAATGGCTTGCATTGTACGCAACTTCGAGTTCTAAAACACCGCGACAAATAAAAGTAGCCGTTATGAATAGTAATAACCACTTTTTAAAATTATAGAAATTTTATATTTCAAAATGGACTTCATTTTTGGATTCGGAATATCGAAATTAGCCTATGTTGAATTTTTGGTATTTTTCTGAGAACTTCTAATTTTTTATGAATAGTGAAAAATACTTAAAAACAACTTTTTTAATAAAAATAATTAATAGTGATAAATTATACTATTTAGTGGTTTTAAAGTATAATTAGAATATATTTTTACCATTTTATCCAATGGTGGTCATTAGAATTAATTTCACATTGAAATTGGACATAAACAATTGCCAATCTTTTGATATAAATTGTTTCTTAAAAACACGCTATTTGTTGTGACAGCGGGAATTAATTATAAAATTAATTAATGCAACTTATATGTTTGGAATTTTGTAAAATAGGCATCATTTTTGAATTTGGAATATCAATTATAGCTTAGGGTGAAATTTTGGCATTGTTCTGAAAAACTTCAATTTTTGATGAATAGTGAAACCACTAAGTGGTAGTTAAATAACTGATTTTTCGTTTAAATGAAATATTACCACTTATGTGATTTGATTTTCAAAAATCATACATACATGGTTGTCATTAAGAAGTAAAATGTGGTTCAATGAGATTAAAATAATTTTTGGTGAATAGTAACTTTTAAGTTCTTAATCGCGATTAGAGGTAATTAGTGTAGTTTAAGGTACAAATAATGTTTTAATAATATCAGATGAGCATGACACTTGTCCTACTCCTATTGGATGAGTCATGGCCGACCAAGACAACCCATGGGTCAACTTGGGGACCCCATGGAGCCACTTTAGTTGGAAAATGACATTAATATATATTTATTTAATGTTAAAATTAAATTGACACAAACATGAGTTATTTTACTAAAACAGTTTTTAAGTGGGGTTACACAAGTCCAAATTTTGACTATAAATATTCATTAGAAAGATACAAAGATTTCCTAAATCATAGTATTTTTTTATAATTTTTAGACATTAAATAAATTAAATTATTTATGACATCATTATGATGCAGCGATGACCTCATTATTTAACGATTTTAATAAAATGAAAAGATAATGTAAAATCCAAGTCATAAACTTGTCCAAAGACTATTGGATGGGTAGATTTAGAACCATTATCACCTTATCCAGGAATTATATAAGTGTGGGACCTTTAGAATCCGAAAAGCATTGTGTAATAATGTAACATTTCAATCTTTCTAAAAGAGCCCCTCCTCTCCACTTATAAACGGTCCCCACCTCTCCCACCTTATTCACACCTTCAAGCCATTTGGATCGGAAAAACACTGCCCAAATACTCTCCCAACATCCCTCTCTTACTCCTAGAAGCCTCAATTTGGGCAGAACGCTTCCCAAGGAAGCCTTTGGCTCAAATCAAAAAGAGTTACCCGATTTTGAGGTAATGTCTTCTCTAATGTTGTTTTGTTTTATTTTTCTTCTACAACCCCCTAAACTCTTTTTATTAATTTCTTTTGTAACAAAACCAGTATACTCAATATACTAGGATGTTGTTATATGAAGTATTCGAGCTACACTTACACACACCTACATCTAATGGTTAAAGAACATACGGTTTCTGTGGATGGAGAATTTCTTCCTCACGAAACGATGATTGTTCAACACTCATATAACACCTTCAAAGGTGGCCATTAAGATGTCACTATTTTTATATATGATATATAATATGTTTATATTTTACTTATGCTTCTGTATTTCTCATTTATGCCATACTTTATGATTTCCATTATGGGTAAAAGGCGATAATTTCATTTTAGGAAGTGCGGACTACCGCCCCCTCAAAGTGATTTGAATCGTTAATTCCATATGTGGGATGTATAAAGGATGGAGTAAATGGTATTATACACTATATTATACTGGAATTATATTATACATTTATATCATTATGATTTTTTTCCATTAAATATGAAATTGAAATGAAAGTAGCGTTCATGCGTACGTACGGCTTACGGTCTCCATGAACGGTGCATTTCATTTCTTACCTCTAAATGTTACGTAATATTATAAATGAATGTATATACTGGATATATAAGATATATATGACATCTAAATCATGAATATAATTCTGTAGATAATGGATATTCTACCACATAAACAACTTGTAATTATAAGAAGTTTATTGTTGACTCAAGTACCAAAGATCGGCAAAACAACCGTTATTAACTTAAATAATTACATAATGTTCATATCATTGTAATAAGTGATATAATAAGGATAATGAAATTGAAAATGGTACTTAATAAGGTATATATTAACTCTAGTTTATTATTCATGAGGTTAAAGAACGGTTGAGTCAAGTCAGACAAGAGGTAAGGGAACTTCTTAACCCAACTTCTATTCTTTGGGTTAATCTCCTACTTTCAAATTTTGTCATGATATTATTATGTCCTATCTTTTATTTTTACATTATTTATGTGTAATTATAGTGAATACACATAATAGACCTACTTTATAAAAAATGATCTTTTTAAGGACTTCGTCTCAATCTCCATTCATTGAGGCCTATTTTGTTTTATACACAACTTTCTTTTATACGGTGTATAAACCCATTTGACTTTTAGGTTTATTCAAAATGTTTTATTTTATAATTATTATATTTTTAAATTATTTGAAAAATATATATTTCTCTCAAATATATGAAAATCCAGTGCAAATGTATACGTATTTAACGCAAGCTTAAAAATGTTTTCATAAAACCTGACTTTCGAGTGTGGTAGACAGGAAGGGATTGGGAATGGACCCATCATGGCCTGTAATTAGTCGAGAAGTCTCAGAATTAGTTATTTTGTTTTTAGAAGCTTGCATAATGTTTTCAGAAAAACACTGGAGTATATTTGACCAATTTTAAACGTAATTATATTCTAAAAAAATTTCATCGGTAGGTCTCATGAGACAACTAGATGTGGAATTGGCTGAGGCCCTTTCCCAATTTGATTTATGGTTTTGGCCGAGGCCTTAATAATTTTAGACGTCTTGGCCGAGGCCTTGACAAAATGTTTCAGAATGTCCGGCATTATACATTCCCTCATTATGAAAATGGTTATTGATATTTCATGTGATTATTCGTCTAGTAGAATATCCATGTGAGTAAGTAAGTGACATTATTTGATTTTACTTTTGCCACATTATGCTGAAGTTCACGTTTAATAAGGCTTTTGTTTAGTTATGCATTGCCTTAAATTTTTATGTTTATTTATGAAAGCTTCCGCAATATTGTTATCCTTACTGAGAATCTGAGCTCACCCCTTTCAATGTTTTAATACTTTCCAGGATGTGAAGAAGTATTTTATGAATGACCTGCAGGGATAGTCAGAAGAGGATATGAGTGTGGACTATGAAGACTTTGTTATTAGTTTTTCACTTTATGATGTAATGTAAGACTTGTGAATGTATCTAGTGTTTCCAAGCCTACTAAACTAATCGGTCTTTCGAGACTTGATCTTTTGTGATCATTATGATGTTACGAATTAATACACCGACTCTGGGTAGCTGGGGTCAGGGCGTTACAGTTGGTATCAGAGGAAGTTTAGTACTAACCTTGGAAGCTAGATTTAGATAAACTTTGATTAGAGCACATAGCCCGAAGATAGACTTTGAGTATTAGTATAGAAGAACTTCCTAGAATTTTGGTATTGTAGAGATGTTGTGAGTTTTCCGAGCAATAATCTCTGTCTGGATACGAGCAGGTAGAGGCGGCTCTGGCACAGATGTACCTAGGGGTAAAACCCGAAAACACCGCTTTGAGCTAGACTCGAACGGGAACTGGTGCACGACAATGGGCCTTGCTGCACTCTTGGTTACGACACTCCCAGGGGATATGCTTAGGATAATTCCCATTTTCTTTAAAAACCACTATGAAGGGTTAGGAGTATATACTTCCTCAAAGAAAACATTTTTATGATTATGGATTATATCCATAAATAGTTCAATTTATGTAAAGTGTTTTACAAGTATGGAATTATGTATTTTAATTCATAAACTAATCTAGTTTATGCCATTGTTTAGAAATGGCGCCTAGTGGAAGGAATGGAAACCGTATCAATGCACGAACTTTGTGTAGGGATTGCCCTCCTGCTCAAGATAATTATTGTGGATCTGGAGATACAACTAGTATTGATCAACTTAATACCATACTGGGACAACTCACTCAGGTTATGAATAATAACCTTACTTGTATGGAGCACCCTGATCCGCAACGTGGAGGATCAATGCTAGACCGTTTCATGAGGCAACAACCACCAACCTTCAATGGGAGTACAAATCCTATAGTAGCTGAGCAAAGGATAAATTCCTTAGAGAAAATATTCCATGCCTTGGGGAGTAGTGAAAGGGAGAAGGTTGTCATGGCAGTTTATCGCCTCACTGGATATGTTGATCAGTGGTGGTCGCTGATTCAAAACACAAAGGAAGATGATGACGTATCGAATATGGAATGGAGGGAGTTCAAAGAGATTTTCTTAGAAAAATACTTTCCTCGTGACCATCGAGCAGATATGGAAAGGCAATTTCTGAGTCTGAAGAAGAAGGAGGATGAGAATGTCGCAAAGTATGAGGCTAACTTTACAAGGTTAGCGAGGCATGCTTTCGATTATATACGTAACCCAAGGAGTAATATTGATCGTTTCTTTGATGGGTTAAAAACCATTTCTCCGTCGAGCTTTAGTATCACAATACTTCTCATCATACGAAGATATTGTCTCGTGTGATATCAAGACAGAAAAGGAATTCTCTAAGTCTTATGACAACAAAGTAAAGCAAGAGAAGAAGAGAACGGTGGAACAAGAGACAGATAAAGGGAAAAAGGGAAAGAAGGATTTTCCATTATGTGATAATTGTGGGAAGAATCACCCTGGTACGTGCCTAAAATGAATGGGAGTTTGTTATAAATGTGGAGAAAAGGGTCACCAGGCTCGTGATTGCAAGGGAAAGAAAGAGGCTATCAAAGTTGAATGCTACAATTGTAGGGAAATGGGGAATTATGCAAATGAATGTCCTAAGCGTCAAGGAAACTTACCTCAGAAAAGGCCAAGGGATCAAGACCAATCTTATGCTGTGACTACAGTTGAAGCGGAATAATTAATGTATTGGTGCTTTTGGACTCAAGGATTATATTCTGGTTATAAGAATAATGTGATATGTATATAAGGATTGTACTTCAGTACTTTTTGATTTCATTAAGGTTTTAATATGATTAAGGTAATCATATTTTTAGTATGTGACAATAAGAGAAACTTTTCTTTGTTTGGGGAATCTGATGTTACAATTGATTTTGGAATTAAGAGACCTTTTAGAGAAAGTCTGGACAGAGGTATTTTGGATAACTATAAAGGTTGGAGTGGATTAAGTTGATCTTTGGATAGTATTGTTTAAGGTTAAAGCATTTCTGAAGATTATTTTTGGAATATTATAATACTATAGTTTTAGGAAAAGGAAAACCTGCAGGGTGGGGAATAACCCGTCGCGTCGGTCAAAGCTGCAGGAATCGAACCCACAACCATAGTGCGACAAGCCTTTATTTCCTACCACTAGCCTATAGGAAGTCCCTGGTTATTACAAAATAGTTTTACTAATCTAAATGGCATGTGTTAATATTTGGAACCTTATACAATTAGGATAAAAAGAATATTTTTGAGTTCTGTTACCATTTGGAGTAAAAGATGGGTTTGTGGTAAAAATTTATTAACGAATGAAAGTATACATAACAAGTATGTATATTCCCTTACGTTCTTAGTAAATCTCCTAAATAAATTCCTCAAAATTATAAAAGGTAACTTAAAACAAAAATGCTGTCGGTTAACTTTTCCAACTGGGGATTCAATGACCGTTTAACCAGTCACAAGTTTGTGATTTTCTTGTATTGAAACTTTCTCCTAATCCTGTTTTCTATAACTCTCCATCAGACCTTGATGGTTTGTTTCTCCTCCATATCCATATTTTCATAGAATCTTAGAATGGGCTATATCGGGTGACCTTTGTACTTATCTTGCTTTCTTTTAATGTTATATATTTATTAACCTTATTTCTGATGTGGGTTTTCCTCAAAGGTATTTTCCCTTTTCAACCTTTTATTTTCAAAGAAAAATTTCAAATTGCGAGGATGCAATTTATTGAAGGAGGGGAGAATGTAACACCCCGAGCTTCCACGATACGCTTCTCATTCAATAATGCAATGGCTTGCATTGTACGCAACTTCGAGTTCTAAAACACCGCGACAAATCAAAGTAGCCGTTATGAATAGTAATAACCACTTTTTAAAATTATAAAAAATTTATATTTCAAAATGGACTTCATTTTTGGATTCGGAATATCGAAATTAGCCTATGTAGAATTTTTGGTATTTTTCTGAGAACTTCTAATTTTTTATGAATAGTGAAAAATACTTAAAAACAAATTTTTTAATAAAAATAATTAATAGTGATAAATTATACTATTTAGTGGTTTTAAAGTATAATTAGAATATATTTTTACCATTTTATCCAATGGTGGTCATTATAATTAATTTGACATTGAAATTGGACATAAACAATTGCCAATCTTTTGATATAAATTGTTTCTTAAAACACGCTATTTGTTGTGACAGCGGGAATTAATTATAAAATTAATTAATGCAACTTATATGTTTGGAATTTTGTAAAATAGGCATCATTTTTGAATTTGGAATATCAATTATATATTAGGGTGAAATTTTGGCATTGTTCTGAAAAACTTCAATTTTTGATGAATAGTGAAACCATTAAGTGGTAGTTAAATAACTGATTTTTCGTTTAAATGAAATATTACCACTTATGTGATTTGATTTTCAAAAATCCGACATACATGGTTGTAATTAAGAAGTAAAATGTGGTTCAATGAGATTAAAATAATTTTTGGTGAATAGTAACTTTTAAGTTCTTAATCGCGATTAGAGGTAATTAGTGTAGTTTAAGATACAAATAATGTTTTAATAATATGAGATGAGAATGAAACTTGTCCTACTCCTATTGGATGAGTCATGGCCGACCAATACAACCCATGGGTCAACTTGGGGACCCCATGGAGCCACTTTAGTTGGAAAATGACATTAATATATATTTATTTAATGTTAAAATTAAATTGACACAAACATGAGTTATTTTACTAAAACAGTTTTTAAGTGGGGTTACACAAGTCCACATTTTGACTATAAATATTCATTAGAAAGATAAAAATATTTCCTACATCATAGTATTTTTTTATAATTTTTTGAAATTAAATAAATTAAATTATTTATGACATCATTATGATGCAGCGATGACCTCATTATTTAACGATTTTAATAAAATGAAAAGATAATGTAAAATCCAAGGCATACACTTGTCCAAATACTATTGGATGGGTATATTTCGAACCCTTATCACCTTATCCACGAATTATATAAGTTTGGGACCTTTAGAATCAGAAAATCATTGTGTAATAATGTAACATTTCAATCCTTCCAAAATAGCCCCTCCTCTCCACTTATAAAAGGCCCCCACCTCTCCCACCTTATTCACACATTCAAGCCATTTGGCTCGGCCAACCTCTGCTCAAATACTCTCCCAACATCCCTCTCTTACTCCTAGAAGCCTCACTTTGGGCAGAACGCTTCCCAAGGAAGCCTTTGGCTCAAATCAAAAAGAGTTACCCGGTTTTGAGGTAATGTCTTCTCTAATGTTGTTTTGTTTTATTTTTCTTCTCCAACCCCCTAAACTATTTTTATTCATTTCTTTTGTAACAACACCAGTATACTCAATATACTAGGATGTTTTTATATGAAGTATTCTAGCTACACTTACACACACCTACATCTAATGGTTAAAGAACATACGGTTTCTGTGGATGGCGAATTTTTGCCTCACGAAACGATGATTGTTCAACACTCATATAACACCTTCAAAGGTGGCCATTAAGATGTCACTATTTTTATATATGATATATAATATGTTTATATTTTACTTATGCTTCTGTATTTCTCATTTATGGCATACTTTATGATTTCCATTATGGGTAAAACACGATAATTTCATTTTAGGAAGTGCGGACTACCGCCCCCTCAAAGTGATTTGAATCGTTAATGCCATATGTGGGATGTATAAAGGATGGAGTAAATGGTATTATACACTATATTATACTGGAATTATATTATGCATTTATATCATTATGATTTTGTTCCATTAAATATGTAATTTAAATGAAAGTAGCGTTCATGCGTACGTACGGCTTACCGTCTCCATGAACGGTGCATTTCATTTCTTACCTCTAAATGTTACGTAATATTATAAATGAATGTATATACTGGATATATAAGATATATATGACATCTAAATCATGAATATAATTCTGGAGATAATGGATATTCTACCACATAAACAACTTGTAATTATAAGAAGTTTATTGTTGACTCAAGTACCAAAGATCGGAAAAACAACCGTTATTAACTTAAATAATTACATAATGTTCATATCATTGTAATAAGTGATATAATAAGGATAATGAAATTGAAAATGGTTCTTAATAAGGTATATATTAACTCTAGTTTATTATTCAGGATTTTAAAGAACGGTTGAGTCAAGTCAGACACGAGGTGAGGGAACTTCTTAACCCAACTTCTATTCTTTGGGTTAATCTCCTACTTTCAAATTATGTCATGATATTATTATGTCCTATCTTTTATTTTTACATTATTTATGTGTAATTATAGTGAATACACATAATAGACCTACTTTATAAAAAATTTTCTTTTTAAGTACTTCGTCTCAATCTCCATTCATTGAGGCCTATTTTGTTTTATACACAACTTTCTTTTATACGGTGTATAAACCCCTTTGACTTTTAGGTTTATTCAAAAGGTTTTATTTTATAATTATTCTCTTTTTAAATTATTTCAAAAAGAGATATTTCTCTCAAATATATGAAAATCTAGTGCAAATGTATACGTATGTAACGCAAGCTTAAAAATGTTTTCAGAAAACCTGACTCTCGAGTGTGGTAGACAGGAAGGGATTGGGCATGGACCCATCATGGCCTGTAATTAGTCGAGAAGTCTCAGAATTAGTTATTTTGTTCTTATAAGCTTGCATAATGTTTTCAGAAAAACACTGGAGTATATTTGACCAATTTTAAACGTAATTATATTCTAAAAAATTGCATCGGTAGGTCTCATGAGACAACTAGACGTGGAATTGGCCGAGGCCCTTTCCCAATTTGATTTATGGTTTTGGCCGAGGCCTTAATCATTTTATACGTCTTGGCTGAGGCCTTGACAAAATGTTTCAGAATGTCCGTCATTATACATTCCCTCATTATGAAAATGGTTATTGATATTTCATGTGATTATTCGTCTAGTAGAATATCCATGTGAGTAAGTAAGTGACATTATTTGATTTTACTTTTTCCATATTATGCTGAAGTTCAAGTTTAATAAGGCTTTTGTTTAGTTACACATTGCCTTAAATTTTTATGTTTATTTATGAAAGCTTCCGCAATATTGTTATCCTTACTGAGCATCTGAGCTCACCCCTTTCAATGTTTTAATACTTTCTAGGATGTGAAGAAGTATTTTATGAATGACCTGCAGGGATAGTCAGAAGAGGATATGAGTGTGGAGTATGAAGACTTTGTTATTAGTTTTTCACTTTATGATGTAATGTAAGACTTGTGAATGTATCTAGTGTTTCCAAGGCTACTAAACTAATCGGTCTTTCGAGACTTGATCTTTTGTGATCATTCCGATGTCACGAAGTAATGCACCGACTCTGGGTAGCTGGGGTCGGGGCGTTACATGAACTATCAGACCATGTGTGTAGTTAAGCTAGTTGTCATGTACTATTTTACATCTATTCATGCTCAACAAACCATGTTATAATTGTTAGTCCCATATACATCTATTCCAGAACCACATCCACTTGTAGAATCAAGACATGGATTTATTTATAGGGAAATGATATAATATCTCTCTAAATGAATATTTAGGATGTAATTCTATAAATATCCTCAAATTCTAACTGAGGACTATGGTATCTAATATATGTTTTATTAAATAGAATTCTCAATGTTGTTACTAAACATTCTTTGATACCAACTATAGAGACTCTATCCAAGAATCCTAGATATAGTGTGTGTTTCTAGTTACATTGTCATGATTACAAGTAATTAATCCTATAATGATTGAAGATTATAGTATTCATGGTAAAATAAATACATACATTATCCTTTTATTAAAAAAGAATACTCTAATTACAATATAAATTTTTTATAAGTAAATAAATTTGAGGATAATAACAATAATCCCACTAGAAAATCATTGCATGTATTGCATGGTACACTTCTTGGATTCCTTGGGAGAGGAAAAAAATAAGGGTGATCTCAAAAGATCTATATGGTTATGTAATGAATTGGGGAAGAAGTAATAAACCAATGTGACTAAAATAAAATTTCAATGTATATAACTGAACATACATTCGATATAATCAATAAATTGAGAATGAAATGCATCCCTAAGTATTTGAACACAAAATATCATGGATAATAATAAATGAGTCTAAATGTGGTAAATTATTAATTATTGGATTCCATGTTTCTTACAAAATGGAACCATTATTATTATGATATATTCTCAAGAATGTTTAAACTATTCTAATTTGGCCAAATGGTTCATCTCATGAGACTACCAATGCATCGAGGGGATTTCATTAACCAGTCCCCAACCCATATATTACTTGTATATTCAACTATGAAACAAATGTGAAGTGTTTTTACAAAATTATTCCTCCCAGGAGACATTTTATTCATCGAGGTATTATCTATAACTGCCTCGACCCATATGAGTTTCCTTAAATGATCCCCAATCATTATATTGCGTGTAATAAGAATTTAAATAAATGAAGAGCCTTATAAAATATCTATACTGAATAAAGTATTTGGATTAATCACTACTTCCTAAAATAATTAAATAACATTCCAAGTAAAAAAAATATTAAATATGGAATATGGTTCCTGAAATAATTATATCCATGAAATATGATATGCATATCTCAGGGAAATCCAATGTCAAATAATGATAGGAAAATGAATATTTAAAGGGGACTAAATGGAATATAGGAAGTGAATATGAACACTATCATTGACCAAATCAATAATAAACCATCCAGAAAAGGAATAAGGATTGTATAAATACAAAATATCTCTATTTGAGTAATAATAGATGGTTTTTCCTTTCATGTATAGAAATACTATAAAAAACATTTATAAACATTTTTGATGAAAATATAATTTTTTTTAAAACTTTGGGAAAAATTTATTTCAAAAATCACTTTTGAAAAAAATTCCATTAAAATGTAAAATTTTAAACCTAAAAAATGAATCCTCAATTGAATGATAGTTGGTAAATTAGTACTTGTTGTACAAGGTAAAAATACCATTTATTTTTTTACAGTAAAAGTTTAGAAAAATCCATTCTTCTGAAAGTGATTGGAATATTTTATTGAAATCATGGGTAAAATGAAAAATGGGTAAAAATATATTTTCCAAATCCTTTTGAAATAATTTTTGAAAAAATATTAATAATATAATTTTTTGAAGAAAACAGGTTCACAGACTAAATAGAGAAATAATGTCATGTTTCATTAAAAACATTTTCTAGAAAACCATGAATACTAATATGTGGGAAAATAGAACTAGTAATTGAAAAAAGTAATTATTATCAAAAGAAGATAAAAATGAATAGATTAATTGAAAAATGGTCTTATAATTTCCTTTAATGTAAATTAATGATCAGTAAATTTATTTTTGAGGAAAATGATCTTTAAACATTACAAAGTGTCTCATACCAATTTTAATCATTCTAAATCATAAGCCTCGTAAAATAATAAAATTTAATGAATGTCATATTATTATTAGTGTAATGATATTCATGATATTAATTATAAACTGGATGTATATAAACCATATAAATGATTCTATGTGCATAATAATAAATAGGTCTAAAAATAATGTAAATTCAGACAAAATCTTTTACCTTTTGTTTCCATTTCTTGTGAGCATCCATTAAATTCGTCAATAATAAAATTATTTTAATTATTTACATGATTGAGAACATATTTCATGTCTATAATAAATTTTATATAATTTATTACCATGTTTTATACAACTTCCTAAACAACTATTATTACATTGGTTATTTTCACCATATTCAGTTTTTGTGTCAAAACAACTTTGGATGGTCAACTATGGTAAAAGAGGTCAATATATAACATATCAAGAATAATTATCATGAAATAATTATCTTTTTTATAAATAAATTATACTTTTAAAGACAATAATTAAATATGTTTATAAAACAAATTAATCAATGTTATAATCCAGGAGATGGTAGGTCATACGTATGCATGCGTAATGTTCTCATGTTTGAATGATTATTATGGAAAGAAGGTAAGTAGAATAATAGATTTCAATAAATATAATAATACCATAAATAAGATATTATTTAATCATATATACTTTTATATTTAATTCTTGTGATTTAAAAGGAGTCACATCTTGTCGAGGAGGCGGTAGTCCACACATCCACAAAAGATGTTATCAAATTTTAATTGTGTAAAAGGGTAATAAAGAAAATTAAATATATTATATTTATAGAAATATAATTATTCTATTAATATCATATATAGGGTTTTATGTCACAAATGTTAATTAAAATAATCTTCTATATGTTTCATGTATATTGAAAATGAATCATGTTGCTTTGAGGGGGCGGTAGTCCACACTTCCACAAATGATGTTATCATTATTACAAATAATAAAATGGACAATTATATGTGTTTAAAAAGAATTAAAGAATTATAAATACATAATAAATATCATTTATAAAATTTAAAAATATAGTTTCAATCATAATTTATAGGTTTATAGTTTGAAAAAGGAAAGATTATCAATCATCGTTTCATGAGGCAGTAGTTTTCCTTATAAAGAATCATTATGTTTGTCAACCATTAGATGGATGTGTGTATAAGTGTAGGTAAATCCTTTATAATAAAAACATACTAGTATATTTATTTTACATATTTTATACAATAATAAAATAATGATATTTGAGGGGTTTTATAATTGAAATAATTATCCATAGATGAAGAAAAGATGTTACCACTTAAGAAGTTAACATCATCTAGTTTTTTCCAAAAGGATTCCTTGAATTGATATATTCCCAAGAAGAGGATTCTAGGATTAGGGGAGGTATTTTCATGAGATATTTGTGCAGTGTTCATTTCATCAAAAGTGTCCTGAGAGGTGTGCCGAATTGGGAGGATATGAGGCCTTATTATTGTGGAGGAGGAAATGCACTATTGTAATATTTTGACAATGGAAATCCATATTTGTTTTTTAAATTAAAGGTGGATCTAAAAATGAAAACAATAGATAACATGGATGATAGTTTCAAAATACGGCCATAAAATGGCTCATGTACAAGTTTATAGGTCATTTGGGCCTTCTAGATTACGGTTTAATGCCTTATTAATCATAATTTTACCTTAATAGTTACAATTAATTTTAATAGACATTATAAAAATATAGGGTTTTATGTGTGAAAGTGGGATTTTTATTATCTTATTCCTTACAAACCTAATAGGTAAATATCAAAAATATTATATTTAATATATAAAATATACATTATATTAATATAATCACTAATTAACTAAATTTATAATTATAAAATATCATTGTGAGTATTAAAATAGATTTCTATAAAATTTTCCATGTACTTTCAATTTTCCCTTATATTAATTTCTATATAATTTTTATCCAATTAATTATTTGTATAAACTATAGATTTTCCTATGTCAGTAAATACTATTAGAAAACATTAATTAAATAGCTTGGTTTAGATTTCTTATATAAATTAATAATATTTTAATAATAAATTGTAGTTCAGTTGAAACTCAGTCTGGCATATAACACAAGCTATTAAAAAACACATTGCATTGTATGTTTCATGATAACTCAATATCATGTGCATTTCAAGATATAAAATTAATTGAATTCATTTAAAATATTAAATATTTTATAAATTATTGGGATATTCTATTCCCTTGTATATTTGGTGTTTCATTCCATAAACATTATCGAATACAATGTTTTTACTTTAGATTTATGGGGTGTCACACACCACTAGTTCTTTCCATACACACTGTCAAATAAAATGCTTTTACTCTAAGTAGAGAGGAAACCATAATACCTTCCTTCCCATAAGACCCAATCAGATAATTATTAAATCCATCTCTACATTATTTTTTATACTGATAAATTTTAAACAGAAAGGTTAAGGTAATTGGAATAGATTTAGGAAAATTCATATTTCTATCAAAATACCTAAATCATCATGAGTGTGAGCAGTGATGAGGTTTCTTAATCAAATCAAGTTTACTGTAGTAGGGGTTGATGGTACCTTATCACCAATGTAAAGGTATTTCATTGGAGTTTTTCATGATGGTTTTTATTTGGTGGTTCTTTCTTAAGGTTATTAAACTATAGAGAAATATCCTAATTATCAGCCATCATTATGGTGTGTGAGGAGTTAAGGAGTATTCCAATCACTTATCAATTTTTTTTGTTTTCACATAGGTGATGGTTTCTAATGATTTTGAAAAAGATAATTTCTTCATTGGTATTATTTTCCCATATTTTTTTAAGTTGTGATTTCATCATGTATGATTTTAATTTTAGATTTTATTGAGGAGTCCATTCTGGTAGAGTTAACTAGTCTAGAAAACTAGATTTTGGTGATACCTTGGTTAAATCTGATAAGAAATAAGGTAACTAAGTGGTTGGGGAGTGGGAGTAGAATACTATTTGGATTGAAAAAAAAAAGGTTTATTTTTATATAACTAAAATAACACTTCCATTCTTAAATTGTGGGGATCTAATTAATTATAATCTCTATTATCTTAAATCTCCACATTATTACATATATTATTAAAATTTAGGTAATTTTCTGATTTTTTATGATATTATTTTAGATGATGTTTCAATATTGAACTATTTTGAATTTTGGCTTATTTTGGGACCTCCTGGTTAGTGGTTGTAATCTAGGTAGAGATATATAGAGATTCAAATATATTTTTTTTCTAATTTGGGTTGATCATTTAATGACAGTTTTTTAGAATCTACTATTGACTTGTGTATGGTAATAAGAGTTTATTTTTTCATGTATCATTCTATTGAGGTCTCGCATTCTATATTTATGATTTATTATTCTTGATTTTGTTGAGATTTTGAACTTCTCAATCGATATACATTAGAAAAGGCCATTGATACATGATTTGGTAACTATGATGGGTGACTCTCTAATGAGATTTCAATCTATTTGGTGGTTATATTGGGAAAATTATGGATTCATAATGATTTGGGGTTTCCATTTGTGTCCCCAGGTTATCCTTTTCTGTTATGGCTAGAGTTTTGAGATAACATCCATATTTGATTTTTCTTAGTGTTTTTTCTTTCATAATATTTTATAGAATTCCATTGGGATTGAGAGTTATGTGTTTCATGGTTTCACAAACATTTTGAGGATATGTATAATTTATTCTTTCTATTGTTAGTCCATGGTATAGAAATTATAAATGGTTGGGATACCATGTTAGATCTTCTTTTCATTATAGGATATGTTTTTTTTAGTTTCTTATTTTATTTATTTTTATATATTCCTAGAAACAAATTATGACTGGTTTGATGATTTTTAGGATCATTGATGTCTGATTTTGAGTCTGGATAATGTAAAATGGTCACCTTCATATTTTTTCTATATTGATCCCTCATTTTTTATAACCTCCCTTTTTTGACTAGGGACTCTCTTGGGGTAAAAAGTGGGATGGTGGGGAAAATTTTGACACCCACAGATCACTATAGTGTTTTGTTTGAATTATTTTATCTTATTATGGGTTACACTAAGTCCCATTATTTTTATTGTTGAAAATTTTTGAGTGTTAGATGATTTGTCGATGTTTCACTATTTACCCACATTGTTAGTATTTATTGTGTGATTCCCATGAAATGAGTACTATCACAAGGATAATGTGGTTTTTTTTCATATTTACATCATTCTACAAGTGGTTTTTATCGTCCTATGAAAATTATGTTGTTAGTATGGTCTGTATGGGTACTGAATCATGGTTGGTACAAAGTTATGAAAGCCATGAATCCAAAATGTGTGCTCTTCCTAGGTTCTTAATTTATTGGGATTTATAATTTTACCCCTCTAGAGTTAAAGGGGGATTCACCTCTCTCTACTTTTGTATGACATTAATAACTCCTAGGATCCAAATGTGGAGCTATAACCTGATTCCTTTTCAATATTTTCACTTTAATTTTGGGTTCAAGTGGGTTTCAAGTTGAATCTTCTATATTTTTCCTTTTTCATCATTTCTTCTCCCTTTGCTCTTGGTTTTGTATCCACTCACAAAACCTAGGGATTCTTCTAGCCAATTTAGGGATCATGATGGATCTAATGTTTGGGAAATGGATTTTTATGGTCTGTAAACATCATATCCATCCTTTTTAGTCTCTCTACATCACTATAAACTTGTTTTTGGCTTTATTAGGCTTTTTTATACCACTTATAAGTATATGTTTGAATGGAATCATTCATTTCTGAATTAAAAGTGTGCCCGATATTTCTAAACCTATTTTTATTGAAAGTATAAAAATATTAAATATCTATGTGATATTTCTAATTTATTTTTGTGATATTTAATTTTGGTATAAAGTGTCGTTTTTAATTTCAATATTTTATTTTTAAATAGTACATTTTTTGTGGTAGGGATTTTTGAAATGATTATAGTTATTTATGAAATGTTTTTCATGGTATATTTTGTATTTAGATTCGATTTTTGTTTTTATAGAGTGAAAAATAGGTTTTCGGGGGATACTTATTTTTCAATGGGGTTTTGACCTTGAAATTATATTAAAATGGTTTTATTTTTTGATTTCAAACGTTTCGTGAAAAAACTGTGATGATACATGGCTAGTGATAATACATTAATCATTATTTTTAATTTTTTCAGTAATTGAAGTCCTTTGGTCATGTATTGGATTTTAGAGGTGGAAACCCATGTTTTAATTGGATTATTTTTAATATAAATTGTTTTTATGGTTTAACTAGATTTCTAAATGATTTTAAAGTTTTTTTTTGTGAAATTTAAAAAATTCAAAGAATTTATAGCTATATTTCATAAAAAATTCCTATTTGGAATATTTTAAATCATGTAATTTATTTCTTATTATAGCCTTTTGATTTTCCCTTGGTCATTATTTCAACTATCTAGGATTTTCATAACTAGGTTATTTTTTTCTCCATTTTGAGGGAATGTTTTTATTTATTACAATGATTTATGAAGTTTATGAGATAATTCATTTTGAGGGTGATATGTTTAAGGGAGATATATTTATTATGGTTTGGGTATTGTTCATGGTTTTATTTTATTCTCCCTAATAATTATATGTTAGTCATGTGAACCCAATAACTATGTGGGAGATTTATAATTTTGTAACACTAGTAGGTTAATGTACTATTTCTGTTTCTTTGGTCCATATAGAAACTAGGTCTTGGAGGGGGTGTCATTTGCGATGATGCTAGTGTGGGCTAGTCGGATGTATTTTGGAAAATGAAATCATCATATTCTAATAGTTTTTTCATGGTAAGTTGATAAAATTATATGTTTATCAAGATATATTTATTTCTTAAAGAACCTGAAACTATTAGTACATTATTAGTTGATTAGATAGAAAATATTATCATGTTCTTGATTAGGGTTTACCTTTTATTAATATAGAAACATTATCTTGATTATATTTATACTTGTGGTGACTAATTTGTGTATTTTTGAAAAAAAAAATTATTTTTATTTTTCTATAAAATTGTTTTCAAATATGTTTGAAAACCCCATCTTGAATTAATGAATCATGTCTTTGGATTTTTATTAAATTGGATCTAAAAATGATAATTTTATATAAAATAAGGATTTGGATAATGAAATGTTATCAAATTTATTGTTATAATTTAAAAAAACAATAGGAGAATTCTATAAAGAGAATAAAAAAATTATATTGAATTTCACTTTTGTATATTTGAAAGGATTATTTTCAAAATATTTTTTAAAACATGAATTTATTAATTTTCATATGAAATGAACTACATAGACTAGGTTGTCGAAATATTGTAGAGTTATTTAGTAAAAACCTATATAATAATGGTTCTAGTATTCTTAGTTAGACTAATATTTTGTTATTGTGTCCTAATTTGGGTGTTTTGGGAGGTGTTGAGAAACTATATTTTTCATGTAATTTTCTTTAGACATAGATTGAAATTACTTTCTTTTTTTTTTATTATATTTTACAAGGAATATATATCATGTATAATCCCTAATTTATTTTTATTGTATCTTATTTTTTCATGTTGTATTGTTTCTTTTTGGATGATAAATTGTATTTATGAAAATGGGTTGAATCAGTGATGTTGGTTATGACCCATTTGGCATGCCAATTTATTTTTGGTTACATTCATATTATGTTTTCTTGATTTACATTGTATTTACGGTACATTACATAATTTGAAAACTTTTTTATATAATTTTAATCTGATTTTAGGGTTTAATAATTCCTAAATGTGTTTATTGTGATTCACAGGAACTAGTTTCCACCCCATGGGGATCAGGAACGCCCATTAGGTCTTGTGGTGAGTTTGTTTGACTATAAAGTAAATGATATTATTTTATAATTCATTATAGGATTCATACACTAATTGAATCATAAATATAAATTTTCTGTGTATTTTCATTTAATGATTTCATTGAAAATATTTTGGGAAGAACATTTTATGGAACCCCACTCATTCCATAAATTATACTTCCTCCCTTTCTATTATATTAATAACACATTTTACTATTGATTTTCCTTATAGTCGAAATGATAAATGTCCATAATAATGTTATCATGTTCTATGAATTTTACAATGGAAAATATATTTTACATATAATCGATCTATTTTATAATAATAAGTTTATGGGAAGTAGCAGTGATTGAGGGTGTAAATCTTTATATAAAATTATTAGAGTAATGATTCTCCTTCCTTTATGTTTTTGAGAGTTCAATAGGGTTTTATTGTTATTCATAGCTTAGAAGAGTTGAGAAAGAATAACCCTTAGAATTTATACTCCCATATCATTGGATTTTACATTATGGCAATCACTTCATTTCCCATGACACCAATTGTTGAAAAATTAATTGGTTCTCATAAAATTAATAAAACTAAATTTTCATAACATGAGTGATGGATAATTAATATCAAATGATATTTATTATTACAAATCTCATGAAAAAATAATCCTGAATTTTATTACTCTTTTAAACCATAAGTTTTTCGTTAAGTTCATCTTAAATAACTCTCATTTTAATATAGGTTTATCTTGGTTGGGTTCTCTCTTACATGAAACACTTCATTAAGTATTATTGTCATCAAATATTATTTAAATATAAAATTTTTTATATCCAAAGCTGAGTGTTCCACTAATCTTCAAAATATTCCATAAATCAATGGATATTTTCGAAAAGTTGAGGAGATTAAATAAAAACTACATAGTGGGTGATTTACCTCAAGGAAATATATTTTACTCATAAACAAAAATTTATAAAAAAATATATAAGGGACCAACCACAAATTGGACAAGCCTGAGTTCAAGAAATTAAATAAAAAGTTAAATTCATAACTAGTATTATGCATACTTTGAACAATTTATAACAATATATATATATAGTAATATATATAATTAATTCATATCCATCACACAATCTCACACAGAATATAATCTCTATAATGTCACATAATGTGAAAATAAGGGAACTAGATCGATAAAGAGAGTGTAATGAAGTATGCATAAAATATATAAATTGAATTTCCCAAATAATAAGTCAAACTCTTTAGTGATTTGGAA
Organism: Viscum album; assembly: GCA_963277665.1. NCBI lineage: Eukaryota > Viridiplantae > Streptophyta > Magnoliopsida > Santalales > Viscaceae > Viscum > Viscum album. The sequence goes on from OY728151.1 coordinate 1,224,029,382, forward strand.
GCCTAATTAAAATAACACATAAGGGAAACACCTTAGATAGCATGACTTATATAATAATAAAAAATCAATCTTAATCAAATGAGTCTCCACTTTAACATATATATCAAAATAATATGATTTTAATCCCATATAAAAATTACATTATATGAACAGGTAGAAGATATATATAGTGACATAATATGATTTTTTTCAATTTCCCTAGCTCTTTTGAGTGACATTAATGAATGTGGATATATGTTGAAGTGTTAGGGACAAGTGGTCTAATGTAATTAACCCATTAAGAATATTAATAAAAAATTATAACAAAAACAAAATAATTTAATAGTTTGATGGAAATAACATTCAAATATAATAAAGCTATCATAAATTATATATGTATCATTGAAACATAAGGATAAGTCAGTTTATTATTCTAAAAGATTCCAAATTTCAGAAATAACTAAATAATCATATCATAAATAATGATTCGTGTTAAATAAAAAAAATTCACTAGTTATGAACCAATATCGAATCCTTATATAGTCTCATAGATCTAACATGTGTGTATCTATGACCCATAAATAAAAATGAAACCATTAAAAAATTTAGAGTATCATGTTCTTAATATAAATCCATAATTAAAATATCATTTTAATACTCATCGTGATGTGCATAAAGGAATAAAAACATAAAAAATAGAATAATAAATCCCCAAGAATCATGTGTAGAGAATAAAACATTATTTAAAAAAATATTCATGTATTATGTGGTTTTATTTCCCTAACCTGTGTTTTTATGATGATCTCATATATCTCTTGTATAAGTTGAAAATTTTCAAATCCCATTCAATAATCTGGTATAATTCTTAACCGTTCAACATTATTATACAATAATGTCACATAGAATATTATATATTTCATGGTATAAGTTTATTCATAGATGATTACTAGAAATTGAGTTCATTTAAAAATTGATATGTGAGGTTAATTCATGATATGTGAGATCTATCCATGTCAATTAATGTATTTTAAATAAATGATTTAATATTTTTATCTAGTTTTACGCATTAAATAATATTTTGAGTTATTTAAAAAATTCATTTTATTAAAAAATCTACAGGTATTTTTATCAAAATATTCACAAAAATTGATACAAATTAAAAAAAAATTAATCTTTTTTGGAACATGGATCATAGGGATAAAATTACATTACATGAAATCAAAATTGAATCCCCAAATATGATACACATAGGAAGCATGAAAAATAATTAATCTCTAGAAATGGTATATTTTTCTGTTCTAGATCCTTGTATGATATTCCATTGTGTATATTAGGTGTTGAAGGTGATTATAGTAATCTCATAATAAAGAGTGGACTTATAATGATTTTTTAGTTGTATTATAATTGGAACATGGAGGCATTTGCTACACCATGGAGTCCATCTGGATGATTATGTTGTGGGGTGAATTGTGTGTTGGGGTGTAAAATCTAAAGTGTTGGTTTTGGTGGTTTTACCAAAAAAAATTATCCTTTTGTTGTGGGGGTATGATGCATTGTATAATTTATGGAGGTGTGTTTTATAGATTCTTTCATTTTCAAAGTTAGTAGAATGTGTGGATTAGTTTTTTCATAAACGTATCCTTTATCATCAACATTATTTAGTGTGATAATTTACAATTAATTGCATACCTTTTACTAAATTATATTATATTTGTTGTGGAACATTCCGGTTTTTTTCATCAATGGCCTTGACCATGTGTTTTTTGACACAACCTCTTTCCCTACACAATAGTTTTATCCTATGACAACAACTTTTCACCATGGTGTATAGTAAAGGAAAAATGTATTATAAAATATAATTTCCCTATAACTTATCAATAAATCGTTTAGATTTTATTTTTCAAAAAAATTCCATCTAGACTACTAGGCACCCGGGGTATATTTTTATGAATTTTATGTCTCCATTGATCAAATTCAACCCCCTCCTTCTGGACATCGATCTATGGTGATTTAAGGTCAGTTTTACCACTCTCCCTTGTGTTTTTTTCTTTTTTTTATCCCATTCTATCTAACCATGATATTAAGGTTTTGTAACACCCCAATATTCCACGGTACTCTTCTCATTGAATAATACAGTAGTGTATGTTGTACGCAACATCGAGTTCTAACACACACCACAACCAATCAAACTAGCCGTTATGAATAGTAGTACCCAATTTTTAAAATTTTATACATTATATCTTTCAAAATGGACTTCATTTTTGGATTCAGAACTTCGAAATTAGCTTATGGTTAATTTTTGGTACTTTCTGATAACTTTGATATTTTGATGAATATTCAAAATTACTAAATTTTAATTAAAAAAATATTTGTTAATCGAAATATTTAATAGTGGTAAATTATGAATTTGAGTGGTTTTAAATTATATTTAGAATATATTTTTACAATTTAATCCAATTTTTGTCCCTGAACATAATTTCACATTTAAACCGGACATAAACAAGTGTCCATATTTTGATAGTTATTATTTCTTAAAAAACATGCTTTTTGTTTTTACAACGGGAATTAATTTTTAATTAATAAATAAAACTTCTTTGATTTGAATTTGGTAAAATATAATTCATTATTGAATTCTAAATATCAATATTAGCTTCGGGTAAATTTTTGGTATTTTTCTGAAAACTTTTAATTTTTGATGAATAGTGAAAAACACTGAGTTATAGTATAAAACCGAATTTTTTTTAAATAAATTATTTATTTTATTGAAATTATTTAATTTCAAAATTGATACATAATACCTATATAAGTTCAATGTAATTCATTGGGGGCGGTTTATAATAATTTTAGATATATAAAAATTTTGTTGAACTTTTCACCATCTTTTACCCACCTCCTAGGAGCTTTTGCAAATTCACATAAAACTTATTTTTACCACTTCTGTGAGCTTAATTTCAAAAATCTGACAGACACAGTTAAAATCAAGGAGTAAAATGTGGTTTAATGAGATGAAAATAATTTTTTTGTGAATAGTAACTTTTCCTTTTATTTACCAAGGTTAAAAGTAAATAGGGTAATTAAGTGTAAAAATGATATTAATATTACCTTCTCACATGTACTAATTCTATTGGACAAGTTTATCTCAACCAAAAAAAACTTTAGGAATAAAATATTATCATTTAGGTCCTCTTGGATTAGATTAGGACATTTATTGTTATTTAATTTAAAGAAGAGTTACAAGAGTTAAAATCATTGTTTAATAACTAAAACATTTTTAATATAGGGTTTTTCATAAGATAAATTCGGTTATATGTTTTCATTAGAAAGATAAAAATTCCCTACATCATTGTCTTTTATTTTTAATTTTTAGACATTATATAAATAAATTTATTTATGACACGATGATGCAGTAATTATCTTATTCATGAACGAATCAAATAAATGGTATTATAAATACTAAAATAAATATAATTTCAATGTTTTTATGACATACACAAATTTTATAGGTTAATATGACATGTTAGTATTGATTCAATGTATTTTGTTTGAAGTAATCATGTAGTTATTATTTTAACAAAAAACAAATACCAAATAGTGTCAAAATTGACATAAAATTGTTTTTAAAACAAATATTATATTATTAATTGATATAATTGTCCTAAAAATCTACGGTTCGGAAAAAAGACTTATATAATAATATATATGACATTAATTAACCAATTGGGGTTCTATTGGCAGTATATAGTATGTTTATTAACCATATAGTGTAAGAATACAAGAAGACACGATAAAAGATAACTTATTTAACTTAGAGTTAAATATAAATGATAAGGTTAAAATGGTAACATAAAATTGTCTAAAACCTATTGGTTGAGTTGATTTCGACCTATCCCCACCTTAGACATTAAGTAATCAACTTTGGATCCATTATAAACTGAATTTTATTTTCTTATAAAATAATATTTTTAGTTTTTCCTAAGGTGCCCCTCACCCCTCTTATAAAAGGGAACTCCCCCTTCTCTCTAATTCACACCATCTAAGCCATTTGTATCGGCCAACCCCTGCCCAAATACCCTCTATAATATCCTACCTTTATCGTAGAGGCCTTATTTTGATCAGAAATCCAACCTAAGGATCCCATTTGATCAAATCAAAGGAAGAATTTGAAGAAGAGGTAATGATTTCACCACCCTCTTTCAAGTTACTTTCTTCTTCCACTTCCTTTTTCTTTGTTGTTTCCATTATAAAATAATAACTATAGTATATAATATATACTGTGATGTTATTATTATTATCGTACAACCAAATTCATTATTCTATCCACCCTTTGAATTACATTTCACCATACGTGCATACATAGGGCTTACCGTCTCTATGTCGTGGTGTAATTGTTATTCAATACATTATTATTTGGATGGGTATAATAATTATGTGTATTTGATTAAAATAATAAATATAACATGATAATAATTATGTATATATTATATACCATCCAATTATATATTATATTAATATCAAAAGAATGATGTTTTCACTCGTGCGTACGTACGGATTACCATCTCCACGACGTGATGAGATTCATTTCCATGTTCACCATTCATCGACGATTATAAAAATATATATTACTAATAAGTATTTAATGTATGACCTAATAATTCTACTAGATATATATATATTTATATGTATATAAGTATTTATGTACTTACATATATCTTATTTTCTTACTTCCGTTCAATACTATATGAAAATGGAAACAACGTTTATGCGTACTTACGGACTACCGTCTCCATAAATAGTGTTTTCCATTTCATATATACATCTATTATAAAGTTTTATATTCTAAATATATATGATAAATAAATCATGTTTTATATTCTTGAATTATTTAAATCATCATCTTTGTGATACAATCAAGAGTAACAAGTTAAAACATATACGATAAAGAAAGTGATTATTACCTGAAATATTAATATAACATGGAAATTATTATTAAATGGGTAGTATAAAGTCATAAATGAATAATTTATGATATCTTAAATATTAATATGGTTCTGGTGTAATTTAATAACATACTATAGTCTTCATACAAGAAGCTAAACGTACCCTCGACTAAAGGAAGGTGCAAGGTAAGGGGTTTTCATCTCACTCCTTATTCCCGTGAGATTCATGCCATATTGCCACTATTACCTTTTGTATGGTGTATGTATGTCCCATAATTTTATTCTTTGTGTAATACACTTTAATTTATGTGTATTTACATATTCATTTTACGATAACTCTTTCATGGGGTGTACGTTTCGTAAGTTACCAAATTGGTAAAGGTTTATTTCATAATCTATTCCTTATTCAAGGTTTTTTATACGTAATTATCTACTAGGACCTCTTTATCATCCACATCCATGATTCCTAAAAAAGTTTTTCAAAACATTCTTACTATTTTACAGAATATGGGTTAAATTCATTTATACCTTTTTTTGACTTTTTATAAGAATTTTATAAAGGAATCTTTCCGTCATTTTCTAAACAAGGTCCTTTTTAACCATTTCGACAAAATTAAGGTAAGAATGTCTTTTTTTAACTTATATGATGGGTGCGGCTATTTTCTGCTATTATAAAATTGTTGAAGCTTCCCTTACATGCTTATAAGAATATTTTCAAAGTAAATGTTTTCTATTATAATTATGTGACTTTTAAATGATTTCAAAAAAAGAAAGATTTCTCTCAAATAGTTTTGATTTCATCTATGTCAACATAATTTGATAAATTTTACACTTGTTGGAAGTTTATTTATTATGATACAAATCATATATATTTTATTTAAGGTTTTGGGATATGTTTGACTATGGATGAGTTATTTTTATGGAATTAATGGTTTATGATTAATTTTTTGGTATTTTGTATGCTAGTTTTAATACGAATGTTTATGTTATATTTCATCATCTTCTTAAGATGAATGTGTTGGACTAGTATGTTCCAGGTTGGGGATTGGTAAAAGTAAGCCCACAGGTTTTGGGTATGGTTATAGCAAACCCTCTGGGTTGGTGTCCAGTTATTAGAGGTACTCCGGGTTGGTGTCTGGTTATTAGAGGCACTCCGGGTTGGAGTCCGGTTATAGAGGCTCTCTGGGATGGTGTCCGGTTATAGAGGCTCTCCGGGTTGGGTTCTGGTTAAAGTTATAACTTAGGTCTTGGCACGAGGCCTTGACACAGAAATTGAAGTCTGGAATTATGCATTCCATCATTATGAAAGTGGTTAATGATATTGCATGTGATTATTCGATTAGTAGAATATCCATGTGAATAAGTAAATGGAATTATTTCATTTTATTTCTTCTATATTATGATGAACTTCAATTTTAAAAGGCTTTTGTTTTAGTTTTTTACATTGCCTTAAATGTATATGCTTATTTTTGAAAGTTTCCACCGTATTTCTTACCCTTACTGAGCGTTTGAGCTCACCCTTTCTATGTTTTATTTTCCTAGGATTCCATGAAGTGTATTGTGATTGATATGCAGGATTAAGACAAGGGAATAATGGTGTTCATAAATGATTATTTATGTTGTTTTGTATGTTATAATGTGTAATATAGCATTCATGTATGTAATCTATTTTCCAAAACTGCTAAACTGATCGTTCCTTCGGGACTTGATTCCTTGTAATCATGCCAATATATTAAAATAACACACAAACTCTGGGTAACTGGAGTCAGGGCGTTACAGGTTTGTCTCATTAATTTTCATGGAGTTCTTGTCATATTTATTAGCACATTGTGGGTGAAATATATTTGTGGGGATGAAGATTCCTTATGGGAATGGTGATCATAGATCATTATTTTAAATATGTTATCATTATATGAAAATTTATTTCATTGAGGTAATTAATTTAATCTTCTCCCTCTTTATATTTGAAATTTTAAACATATCATGTTTTATCACTTCGGGTAATTTCAAAAATAACCCAAAATAAGATTAAATTGGTTTAAGAAAAGATTCATCTTCTAGGTTGTGGTGATTGTACATGTTTATATTGTGTTGATGGAGTACCCCTTAATTTTTTAGATTACAATTTATATGTATTTATTTTATGGTTTTTATTGTTTGGAATGTTTTTTTGAATTGGTTATGTAATGTAAATGTGGTAATTAATGTTAGATAAATTAATAAGATGAATTTTTAAATTAAATCATTATTCATTGTAGTTGTATTGAAATTGAAATGATGCTTGAATCTACTTAAACAAATTTATAGTTATTAATATTATATATCATAGGGTAAATATAGATGTGAAAATTGTTAAATTAATCAGTTAATTTACGATGATAAAAAATGGGTTTACTAAAAAAGATTGATTTCTGGGGTTGAGTGAGCACATGTTCTTTTGAAGGATAAATGCCTTAGTTTTAGAGCCTATATTCCATATTGATTTCTGATTATTTTCAAGCTTCCTAAATATATTTTTGAGGATTAGGATGATTTTTTTGAGATTTTATATGATCATGGGATGGATGAATGTTTGATGATAGTGGTTAGAGATTCTAGAGTTCAGGGAAATAGTTTGTGCTAGGGACTTTGGGATGGATGGTGATATATATTGTAGTGTAAGGGATGTAACCTAGATAGATTGAATGGGTTGAGTTTAGGGTTTCCAATTTTTGTAAAAAATATATGTTGTTTTCTAGAAAATGAATCTACTTTAATACAAGAGGGTTGAGTTACTTTTTCTGTATTTATTTCCCTTCTACTTGATAAATCTAGGTGTGCTTGGTTTATATATCATTTTCACCAGCTTAATAAGTATCTTAGAGTACCAAAAATTAATGAATGATATTTAATGATAAATTATTTAACCTAAGGGTTTGGAGGATTTATAGAATTATAATTGATGATAATTCATGAGGAACCTTGAAATAGGTTAAATTATTCATAGAGGGTATGAAATTTTTTGATGATTTTATAATAGTGAGAAATTAATCTTATTAATCAATTATAAATTTTCTTGAATTATTTTTGTGCTTATAAAATATCTAGTCATTTGCAGTTGAATAATAGAGTCTGTGAGATGAAAGTAATAATTGTGATTAATTCAATGTAGTTTTCCTTTATATGATTTTGAGTTATATATCTTCTGGATGTTATTGTATTTCATATAAATTCTCCCCAATGTCAGGAAGAAGACCAATTCCAATGGACTCTTGAGGGTGTTTTTCCCAAACATATAGGTTTATAAGTAATGGATCGCTATCTATCCCCTCTTCCCTAACTCTCATATACTTATAATAACATTTTTTTATATTCATTATGGTTACCATTACCGTATATGGGTTTTTAGGATTTTAGTGGATTTTAAATACTTCACACACATGTATATCATAATATAGTATCCAAAGGATTAATATAGTTATGTTTTTATGGGTTTTGATGAATTGAGGTATAATTCTTAACATACAGGCTTTGGTACCTTCCTAAAACATCTTCATTTCAATTAAGAGATAGAATGTTCATGATGAAATTTTGTTATGGGCAAGGTAAATTATATGTTTTGGTATCCTGAGTTTATTCAACTATGATTTTATATTTATAGGAATGTGTATAAGGACATGTGACATTGGGGAAGTGAATTAGACTATTAGGGAAGTGGAAGTGCGGTAACGTCACTTGATATTATATTTGATATTATATTATTACTTTTATATGATGCTTGGATAGAGAGACATTATGATGATGGTAAATTATCAATCCTATTTATGTGAAGAGTTAGGTTTACATGTTCATTCTGTGGCCTTTAATATGTTTTCTAAATCCTTTTTACAAGAGGATATTGGGAGGATACTACTGAGTATAAATGTAAGATCACTCAAATTCTATATAAAATATTTTCCATGTTTTAAGGTTATATTTATGGATCTTGAGGGATATTATTAGCTTGTAGAGTTATTTCAGGGTTTTTTTGTCTTTATGGTACATTCCAGGATCTTATTTTGGTACTTGTTGTTTCTTTGGTAGTTATTTTAGTTTATATAACATTATATGAATGTTTTGGGTTGTTTTATCTATCTTTAGTAGGATTTAATTGGCGGTATAATCTTATATCTAGTTCATAATGTTTTTATAGATGGTAATGTCTCTCATCATTGTGCATGTTATAGCATTAGTGTAATTAAATATCTTATAACCTTGTAGATATGGAAATAAAGGGACATTATCCATATTCTCTAATTGTTTCACTATGAGAGAAACCATCAAAGTATTGGGGTCTTAACAAAGTAGTATCAAAGGATTAGTTTAATGTATATGATGGATTTCAGAGGTTGTAATTAGTGACTACTTCATGGGTTGGTAGGGAAGGAATTTCAGGTTAGTATAGTAATTGATGTAAACAAGGGCTTCCAGGTAGGAAATTAGTATATGGTCCCCCTATGATAGGATTTAAGGAAAATAAAGTTTACTATGCATATTAAATTTAGTAATAATAACATGAGGGTTGTGAAAAATGAAAGGATCATTAAATATTCTAGTATGTGAATGTGTATGAAATTAGTGGACATTAGGATTAAGATTTTCCTTAATTAATTAATCATTAATATTTCATATTCCATGGTTTTTATCTCCTAACCAATTATACCTTTTAGGTATAACACTATTTCCATATATTGTTTAGGTTCATACCAATGTTTTTCAATAGAACTTTCTAGTAGGCATTGTATATTTGAGGTCATCTATGATAACACATAGAGGAGGATAGTCTAAGATTTTTAGAACCAATGTTTATAGAGGAATGAGGGATTCTTTTTTGATTATATGATTGTGTATAGGTTGGAATTGATAGATATAGAATTCTGTTTTATTCCTGATATGTTGGTGCAATGGGTTTCAATAGTAGTAATGATAATACATTGGGTAACTAGTCATTTCTGATTCTTATTACTTACGAATCATGGGGAGTTATCTATTTTATATGAGAATTTTTTGTATTAGTTTCGAGTTTAGAATCTTTCCTAGGACCCACTAAAAAATTAGGTTTCCAGGGTGAGTCATTTTATGGGGGGTTTACATCTATATATTTTTCACTACGTTACTTATTTTCAGTTGTCGAAAAAATCATTATCTGTTTGAAAGAGGAAAAATTGTGTAGATGATGCTATGAAAAAAAAGATCATCTATATAGGGGTGGCATCAAGATTCGCCTCATAGAAAATTTTGAGTGTATGTTTCCTAGAATAATATATAAATGTGTATTATGATAGCTAACTAAAGGTCTCAACCTTATAATTATCATCTTTATGGTGGATGTAGAACTCATTACTCATAAAAGGAATTACATATATGATTTTACTTTACAGTTCATGATCTTAAATGTAGGTATTGTCCTTACTTTTTATGTAGTTAGAATGTAGTTATTTTTATGCATTATGTTCCACCATTGTAATATTATCTTTAGAAGAAGAATTGGCAGAGTGTTCAACCGTTCGATTAGAAGAGGGACGACAAAACAAGAAGCATAAAACACTATTATAATCATATTTCTCAGTTAAAGGAATCTTCCTATGGTTTTAGTCCTTATAAGTGTCTAAGTGGCAATGGGGAGATTCATTATTAGATTCCTTTCTGGGAGTTTTCCAGTTCAATTCGTGTTACAGATTGTTTGAAGAAATTTTTTCATGTCTTATACATGTTATCATGTTTTTTTTATTTCTGAGATATAGACTACTTCATATCACATACAATAGTATTTGATTTAGGATATTATTTAGAGAGGCATCGAGTTCCGTTGGAGTTTATTCTGTTACTTAGAGGTCTATATGGGATATATGATGTATTTATATGTTATGATCTAGTACTAGGGTATCTTTTCTATTATAGAGGAATCATTTGTTTTTATAAAATCCATTTAGAACCATCCTTGGATATGACTAGATGTATTTAGTGTAGTCTATCATGGCTTACTTAAAGATGATTGTTTTGTTCTCTAATATTAACAAAGAGTGTTCTATATTTTTTGGCCCAAGAAAATCATCAATGGGTCAAATGAATGATTCATATTTGTCTTCTAGGATGGCCATATTGATTCTGATCTCATCATATGTCTATCCAGAAATGTCACTCAGTATTATGAAAGAGTACCCAAATAAATTTCTCTAGGATGTTATGGTTCTACCCCCTCAATGAGAGAACAATTTTGGGATAGAAATAATGAATATATATATTCTTTTATTAATATGTCACTATATATTATGGAACCTTCTAATTTATAAGACATGCAGATACATACCAATGATGTCTTATTTTGAGGTTTTTTTAGTCGAGTTCGTCACCATGGGTACTGCAATTTTGTTCAAAAAATGTTCAATTTTATGTTTCCATAAATGTATTGGATATATTTTATTTAAAAAATTAAATTTGCTGAATATCTAACCTCTTCAATATATTGGTGATTTATTTTTCCATCAAGCAAGAACTAGTTGGTTCTTAAAGATTGATCAATAGTGGGAATATCATGAAACGAGATTAAATGATGAATATATTTTGAAGACACAATTTTTATTTTGTTATGGTAGTTATGAGTTCATTGTTATTTTATTAGGTGTGATAAATTCACTATGTAAATTAATGGTCACAAGGAAATTCAAGATTTTTTAGTTTTTATACTAATTCATAGAGAATTTCATTGATGAAATCCTAATGTAATTTGCATCCATTGAGGAGCACAAATAGTATTTGGGAGCATTTTTTGATGTTCTTCATCGTTAAATATTATTTATTAAGATCTATAAGTGAGATTTAAAGTCTAATTATGTCTATTTATTATGTCATGACATGCCATACTGTGGAGTAGCTATAGATCCTTCAAAGATCAAGGCCATTATTTCTTAGGCATCCCCCATGAATGTTGTAGAGGTGCAGAGTGTCCTTGGTCTTGTTGGAAAATAGAGGAGGTTCGTACCTGAATTATCATTGATTGTGACTTATATAACATCCTTAAAAAGGGATCATTCATTATTTTTGGATTTATGAGTGTTAAGATAATTTTCAATACCTAAAGAAAAATTTGGTCAATGTTATTGTTCTTAATTTCTCAAAATATTAAGTTTAGTTTAAGGTCTACTATGATACATCACATCATCAATTTAATGTGACTTGATGGGGTATATATATTTTTTGATTAAGGGTCTCATTAGATCTGGTCCCATTAATGTATTTATTCCAACAATGATCAATATAATTTGGTAGTTTTGTTTACATATAAGTTATGGTGGTTCTAACTCTTCAAATAATTAATTATTTTTTTCCATCCTCATAAGATCTTGAGGTATGTCTTCTTCCAGTGAGACATAAACTGGATACAATGATGGTGTATTGAATTATCATAATATTATAACATCCTAATTTATTTTACACCATGAAAGGTTAATATTGTAGTTAATACACTATGCAGTAAGTTACACAATAATGTTTTTTGTGAGTATGTGGATTCATAGAGAGTGATGGAAGAGCTATCAGTGATGCATCCTGATGTGGTAGAGATTGGTGGTGGGTGATTATTTTTTAGGTGAAGGTTAATTAATAATCAGTAAAATTGGTGGAATATTAATATATAGTTGATTATAAGGGGAATATTTAGTAAGATTGAGTTATATGTGGTGATTTCCTTGAGGGATGATCTTGGGATGATCAAAACTAGTGATATTTTTAAGGAAGGATTTACATTATTTTATTGATGCATGAGGTGATTCTCAATGTGCAAGATAGATCACTCTTAGTTGTATATCTTGGCATGAAAAATGTTTATCATATATAATAGGTCTTTCTTTGGCATGGGATTAGGTGTAAATATTCATAGTTTGTTTCCTAAGGTTTAGTATTCAAAAAGGGGAAGGCAGAACACTATTTTCCTGGTGGAATTAGTCAACTGTCAGATGTTTCTTTTTTTATTTTGGAATAATCTTTGATGTTCTTAATCAATAGTTTACCCCAATATCAATGGGTTATTGATGTTATATAGTAAATAATAATCCATTTAAAAAAATTAACCACATATTATTGACTAAATAAGAAATATTATTGTTATTTTATTGAAGGAAGTACATAGAGGAGGTAGGGAGGCTTTAAGGGTTTATTTAGGGAATCATGATTGATTTTGATCATTATTTCAATGATATGGTATATAGAGGTCTCTAGCATGATATTCTCTCTTAGTTTCACCTTAGAAGCATTTTTCATACATATATATATTATCAAAAAAATTTATACCATCTATTTGACATATCAACCCCATTTCACTCATAAGTAACCGAACCAAATTTCCCGCATAGCCTCCAGAATTCTTCCTCAAATTATAGAAAGACTAGTAGAGGCGGAATAAAGTTACTCCCATGGGGAGGTTATATCCTTTAGATATATATTAAATATATTGAAAGAATAAATAAGTAGAAGGTATTGGAAGAACTAAATAAAACTTACTATCTAAAAAATAATCATATAACCTGATAATTTTAGTAAAACCAACATTTCATGAACTTGGTAAGACATAAATATAATGAATTAAATATATAGTAGGTAATACATATAACATGTCTATAATAGAAAAGTAATAAATGTATCCAACTCTATTAGGCAGGTAGAGTATATTCACATCTTCCACTCTCATACTAATTCATATCCCCAAAGATTCAATAGAAAAAAAGGATGTTCAATGTCATAAACAACGGTTAAGATATATTTTTGGGTACAAAATGGATTCCAAAATAGGCTGTGAATTAATATTATTAGTCCACAAAAAAGGATTTCTAATGAAAATCCACTATGTGAACATAAATGATGAATGTGATGGTATAAAAATGTAAAACAGTAAAGTAGAAAAAGAAACCCTGTCGGCCACAGGATCTACATGGGATACCTAGAAAACTCTACCCACTTCATACTATGCCAGATGTATCTAGTTATAATACCAATGAAGTATAAATATGACATATAGTAATATTCCTTAGTGTCCATGTGTAACATTAGTCATGTGGGACCCAAGGTGAAACCAAGTAGCCCCTAAATAATGATGGCTGTATAAGGTTTTACATGTTTTCACAACATTAATGATTCAAAAATTATGGTTAATCCAAATATATATAAGGTATTATATAATATAATTAGACCTATTATCCAATCCAATTCATTTTTTATCATAACCCAAGTATCATCATTGGATTTTATTATTTCATTTAACATATGATCTTGTCCATGGTATTCCATATTAAAAATACAAGTATCCATCAATGGGTACATAATTCATTTATCATATGATCCAATCCAAGGAAATATAAATAAGGTAAAAAAGTTCCACAGAATGAGTAATTTAATTCATTAAATCTATAAGAACACCTAAGGAATCCTGTATAAGGAACCAAAGTATCACCTAAGGAGTAAAATAGTATATTTAACCTATGACCTAATCCAGTGCAGTCTGTTTAAAGACCCCAATATCAACTAAGGAATAATATAACATGTAGGAATGTAAAATTTTGAAAAAAAATGATATGTTAAATATCCAATACTACTCATTATTCATCAAAATTCATTTCATTATCCAAATAATTACCTTTTCATTCATCATTGCCAAGAATTGATAGTGGTGATAATATCATTAATTATTTTTAACAATATGTGTCATGGGCCATAATATATATTTATATATAACAATTAAAAAATAAATTTTATTAGGCATGTAAATTAACAGTAATAAATCATTCCATTGATGGTACTCAATCATATAATAATTCATTTAATTCAATTATAGATTTCACTAAAAGGTGGTGATATCACCAAACCACAAGATGGTTTAGTCATGAAGCATGATCAATAATCTTATAATTAAACATATTTAATGTAAGTATCAATTCAATTTATAAAATAAATCGATTTACTTAATCATATAAATCCGAATTTATGAATGTCAGTTTTAGTATATACTCCTTATTATAATTAAATTATACAATTTTTTCATATAATCAATTCCCTTTTTAGGACACTAATCAAACACACCTAAGTATTGTTTTTCAATTACAAGAAATTACCAATGAGGGTAAATTATAATACACAGTAAAAAGGGTTATCCAAGATGACGTCACAATCCTCAAAAAATTCCATTTATTGCTATGATGGGTCTTAGTCATGATCTAGATACTTAATTAAAGCCATTAGATAGTTTAGGAGATAAAATATTAATTTATGATGGGAAACACAATGGATATAATTTATGAATGAAAAGGTTTTCAATTAAAATTCATAACCCAAAAAACAGTAACATCTAAAGACTATGTTTTCCAATTAAATTATTCTATTTGATCCAAAACTATTAAAAAAACTAAATGAACAACCTAAAAATATGTAATATTATATTACAATAAAAATACATTTAAAAGGATGATGAAAATAGAAAAATATGGTAAGATTAGATTTAGAATCACCTCTAGTCTTTCGAAAAAGCCAATGGTGGTCAATTCAAACCAATAATAAGGAAAATCATCCCAATTAAGTATAGATGGATGAGGGAACACACAAGAAGCTGATGGGTATGGATGTGGAAGAAAATGGGAAAACCCCAATTTAAGGTCAGAGGTTAAAATGGTAATTTTAATCTTATAATGATGTGAATGGTTAGAAAATATGGTTAGAAAAACCATTCATAAACCATGTGGGATCATTGACATAAGAACTACCATGTTGCATGGCATCCACAAATGGTTTTAAGAAACATGCATTTTCTGTGTTGTGTTACTATCAAAAGGAATCCTCTATCAAATTATTATAGTTTACGATTCGAAAAATCATATGCCTACCATGAATAACCCACTTCATCTCCTCACCAAAACACATAGTTGTCTTTGCCACATGGAATTGATAAGTCAATATGTGATCCTATTAAAAATAGGAAACATATATTGGCTTCATGATCAATAATAATTGTGAAACAACTATTCACCTCAAGATGTATATTCAAAATCTATGCTTTTTAAATTCCAGTGATTCTGAAACACATATATGATTCGGAGACACCTATCAAGACATAAATCCCATTCAATAAAATATTTCATGGAGTTATAACTCTTTGAATTCCATTATTATTCCTAGTTTTTTATTTTCCCATTTGAGTAGATAAAAAACTCTAAATTATATTAAAAATATACTCTTATCCAAAATCAAATAATCTTACAACCTCTCAACTATAGAAATTCACGTCCCTAAAAATCCTTTAGGGTCTTCAAAACTAAAAATCTGACATACCTGTGTCCAAAATTCCCAAATCAAATAGTCACACTACATTTCCAAATGAACAACACACCTACAAGAAAAAATTAAATCATAGAGTGATCAAACTGCAAAATCCCAAGAAAACAATCATAACCAATGATGACATGATAATAATTCCCTTCACTGATATAATCCATCCTAAGACATGATAACATAATAATCACTTTATCAACCACCCTTTGGGATTTACCACCATAAGTCCAATCGCTTAGTGGAATATTTTAAGTTGTGATTCTTCTACCATCTGATTCACCTTTTGAAGCTCACCACTATAATCCTGACAAAACTCCCATAAAAATTATTTAATTAATCAAATGGTTGAATTATAAACAACCAAGATATCACAATAATGATGGGTTATCCTTTAAAATATCTAGGGAAACATTACAATACACCCATATCATCCTAATGGAATGAGTGATACTGTTCCTCATAGATAACATCCAACTACTGAGGGAAACAAAGGTCCAACCACCTTTGGAAGACTATTTTTAAATTTAATTTTCATAAAAAATCAATTATTTACCAAAACCAAATTCTAAATCCTTTTTCTTATGGTGTACCATGATCATTATGAAAATTTTCACAAAATCCCACACCCAACTTTTAGTGATGTCTTATTAATGAAATATACCTTTCCTATCTTTGTTTCCCTATAAGAACATATGCACTAGAACACACCAGATCCCAAAACCAATGGATCATTACATGCCATATGGGGCATGAATCCCACACTAGGAGGCCACCCAATTCAATGATTGACCATTTAACTTAAATTTAATACTAAATCTATTCTTACATTCACTCATTTATCCATTTTCTTAAAATATCTAGAACAATCATCACACAACTTTTATCTGTGTCTTGTGACCCTTATCATATGAGGGTCACCCACCAGCAACTGATGTCCCCCCAACCTTAGGATAATCCATTTCTTTAAACCACCCAATGAGTTCCAGATTTCCACATCCCATGCATGGTCAATCAATAAATATAATGACTATAATTTTTTGGACATTCCCATTTCCAATTGCTAATAAAAATCCCAAACATCGCTTTTTCCTTTTTCCCAAAAATGATTCTATTGTCGTTTTCAAGGATCCACTCACAACAAGGGACACCACCCTTAAATAGACTATGGTACACTCACCACTATAGGTATTACCATAGATCACTACATGATAAAAACTCCCAATGTATCCCTTCATCAAACTAGAAAAGAAAAAATTTACTTTTCTTAGTGTTTAGAAGATACTATCCAAACAAAATTAAGTGAATTCTAGGATATTGTGAATTATCATGTCTAAACAATGAGTACACTAAGATTCCATCGATAGGTGTGAATCACTAACCTAGATCCATTATACAACATAACTAGTTGTACATTCCTTTAATCAACTCCAAAAATTATATATAACGATAATGTGTGGCTAGGTATAACCATTTTTCAACCACCTCATGATACCCAATCTATTTCTTAGATATCGCAAAATTTCATTTATGGAACAAGCATGTTAAACATCAATCACAGCAAAAGACATTACCTCCATACTGCAAATTATGTTCCCAGTGTGGTCTCCAACTAAAATACTCTTCCCTATCACAAAGAAGAACATTGAAACATCTGTAGTAGAATTATAATGAAAACAATTATCTATAGTGATAAATTCATCATCACAACTCAATCATGATTTCCTTATTACCCGATGAAACTCTCATGATCATTTAATCACAATTACTAAGAATAGTATCATGTCCATAGTGAACTCTCTATATTTGTAATCATAAACATTCATTATAAATATTCCCTAACCAGTGACCATTCATCCAAAATTATTATCATACTTAGATGGTACAATTTTTTGTGTCACATCCCTAAACTCACTCGTAGTATCATACAAAATGTACGTAAGGATTTATTATCTCACCTTATCAACTTGATCACACAAATATTCTATAAATCTACTATAGGGTGACTTATTAAAAGGGTGTATAGATCAAAAATTTACATCTTTATTAAGGATAAATCATATTTACCTTAATCCCCAATGTATATGTGAATGATTTTCCATAACCCCTAAATTTGAACCTCAACTCCCAGTGCTAGTCAACAGTTGGGTTCACAAAGAACCATCTCATTGTCATTATTACTCTCAAGTAAATTTAATCTATCTATTAAATAATTCTCACCTTATTAGTGTACTATCCATATCTATATTGATAATGGAAACTCTTCCTTTGAAAAAATCATCATATATAACCAAATGCAGTTCCTAGAGGTTGTAACCCACATATAAATATAATTATAATGAAAATAGAAATCAACTAGATACTTGTATGATTACTATATCCAGTTCATCATTGAATATATGTGTAACGCCCTTTCCAATCCATGGTAACATACATATATAACATCATATATAAATTCCAAACCAACATTTATCAGTGGTGTTTCAATAGATGATTTGTTTCCAACATCATCTTGAGAACCATGTAACTAAACCTTATATTAATTTTTCATGGATAAAATGATTATAGAAACACATTATTACCTTGGTCACCATACTACAGAGATGGCCCATGAAGATAGATTTCAATAACTTGTGGCCCTTTCTCCAAGTGGTCATGAAATAACTTGATCTAGATTTACAATGATCGAATCATTGAAGACGTAGAATAACTTGAACAATTATCATAGAACACCACACTGAACATTAATTTATCATTATGGGAACCAGATGCATCAATTTTTATATAATTTATATTTCATTAAGCCAACATCATATCATATCGTTTAATTCAATGACCCAATGACACTACACATTCTTGACTTGTGATAGAAAACACAACAGACTACCCAGATTCATAATATTGTATATGATTATTAAAATATATGATGACCATTCAAGTCATTTATAATAAAATTGGAAATATTTACATGATCTAAAAGATGATGACCATCCGATAGGACTGTTTATCCAGCTAAACATGATCATTACATAATAATAATTCCCCTATCAAGGCCATAATTATTGAATAAACACTCATTTATATAAATGTGTCGCTACATTACAAAGATCCTTATATAAATTCAACAATATAGAAATGGAATACAATATTCATGGGGAAATAGCTCAAATATATATATATATATATATATATATATCTTCTTCTTATCTCAAAATGTGTTACTATAACTGGGATAGCCACTCACATTATCAAAAGGCATCGACTCTAAAACTAGTCCCCCCCTAAAAGGTCACTAGGTTCTATAACACAAAATTTAGTTCAAAAAAACTAAATAAGTCATAAAAATCACATAGGAATGATTCACATTCCCATCCAAGGTAACTCTTATAGAGACATTAGAACTTACCCATACATGATAGTCCAAATAATTAACATATCTAAAAATGTTTTATTTAACATATTAAATAAATGTCAATTTTTTTATACATTAATGTGGCTCACACATATGAAATTTATTATATTAATTTTAAAGAGATTTTTTTGAAAAATATAATTAGAACATGAATTAGCTAAAACTGCTTGTCTCTATAGAAAAATCATATAATAAATTATTTTTAAACTATTATCAAGCTCAAAATTTTCACAAAAAGGTTCAATTAATGAAAATTTATATTCCAATCTATAAGTTTAACCACCATTTCAGTTGTAACTATCATTTTAAATAACCGATATTTCACAATAATAAAAATAAAAGAAGATAGCTAGGATATTATGATTTTAGTAGGGATTAGTTAAGTATGATACCACAGTAAATTTATATGTAACACAATTTAAGTGGCTGAATAATCATTAAATTAACATCTATATTCATAATAACATATACCCAATAGGTTACATAAAAAATTAGGAAGAAATAATGGTGGAATATAAGTTTCGAATCATGCCAACGTAGATTCTGTTACATGGTAATTCATTCTCAATTCATGATGTCAATGATAAAAAACTATAGTTAGTATCCCATTTAATTTTAACCCAATTGTAATTGATTTATTAAAGATTAATCACACCATTGGTTGGTTTAACTCATAATAAAAAAATAATGAGACTGAACAACATGGGTTTATTCAGGATTATCACATAATAATAACAACCCTAGTTTGAAATAATCGAGTCAAATTAGGCATATATATTTTGTTATATAAGTTAACATTCCCATGTTAAAGGGGTAATAACTGTATAATATACAATTGGACTCCCATTTAAACAACAACCATTAGAAACCTAATGAATTTTATTGATGTGGAAGAAGTATACCATGATCAACTAATCATTTAATTTCTTATTTTACTAAGAATTTTCCATAGTGGAACACCCTAGGGTTGATCACAAAGAGGACATTGGAACAAACTAAATTATATATTTTCACTATTAAAATTCATAATAATATAAATCTTCTAAAATAATATAAATTGGGGTTTTCAATTTGAAATACATGTAATATATATATATATATATATTAAATTATTGATCAAAAATAAAAACAGAGAAAATTATAAAGAAAATTTTATAGGAAAACTATTGCTCTCAGTGTTTTATAATGGTGTTATCATTATTAATCAAAATACATTCCAAATTATTTTAGTCAATTGAAAGATCAATAAAATTAAGTATACACCCTCTAATTAGATTGTTAATACCCAATAGTGATACTTATTCAAGTTGGTGTAATCACTTCTAGATCGATAACTATAATAAACTCCACCATTTTAATGACTTAGATATCAATGAGAGGTAAAATGATTAAATGAGGCAGAATAAAGGATTAGTAGAGAATGTTGGATAAATACTAGACATAATCATTTTAACCACAAATGAAATATTACAATAAGGAATGAAAACCCATTAAATCAGAAAAAACTACAACACCACCACCTTCCCCCTTGAACAACAGAAAGGGTTAGATCTCCAAAAAATATAAATTTAAAAGAAGTACTATGGGGGTAACACAAAATGGAAAACAAAATAAAATGATAGAAGAATTTTGTTAAACTAATATATATTGAATATTTTGTGAACACTTATCAAAAAAAACTCAACCTTATCTCTATGAAAATGGATATCCTTTTCTACGGGTGATGGAGTAAAAAATATTTTGGAATCAAAGGAGAATTTTGTTCTCAAAATATTTCTTCTGAATGTGTGGGAATTTGTGACACATTAAATGGCTGAATAGGAGAATAGTGACATTTGGAAATTTGTTCCTATATTTTCATAATATTATACATAATAATTTCTAGATAATTTTACATTAATTATTGTAGTTATTTATATTTTTCTCTTATAATCTTATTCTTTGAAGGTGATATTTGAATTCCACAGCTCTAATTTCCCTTTCATTTATGACAGTGAAGGAAGTATATTAAAGAATTTTTATAGTTAATGAATGGGTTCTATAGGATGCTATATAACTCCTTGAATAATTTTATCTTAATTAAGTTGCTATTATATGGTATGTGGTCCCATATTCAAAATCATCCAAATCTATACACAGATTCACGTGCTAGATTATGATATGGTTTTCGGCCTTCAAATTATGGACTAAGATTTAGGTATAGTCAATTGAATTAAATTCCATGATATTTAGAATCCTAAAAAAATAATTTAACAATTTAAATAAATTGGAATAATTTATATCTGAAATACTGAATCACATTTAAATAGTTAAAATTCATAATTAGGTTATTTTTTCAATTCAAATCAATTACAACTAAATCACAAAAATTAGAAAATGTCAAATAAAATAACTTTATAGCGAGATTTAAAAAAAATTAATTGCATTATAAAATGTATAATACTATTATATTCAACAACCACACACTTCACCACTACACTCATTTATAATCATGAAATTTTCAAATTAAATTGAACACCATAATAAAAAAGTTGAAAACATCCATGAAAAATTTTAAAATAAAATTAAATCATGTATATTATATGAAAATAATACCCATTCATTATCATTTACAAAATTTACTTTCTTCAACTAGAAATATTCACCCATGACCCAATAATACCTACCTTACAAGGAAATTTGTCTCAATATTTACTCATGGAATATTATATATGGAGTTATGGTCATACAAGAAAAATTCATGTTTCGCAACATTCTTATAAAAATTATCATTTCTCTAAAAAATGAAACATGAAAATTAATTTAATTAGGAGGAATTTTTTGGGCATTTCACGTGTCTTAGGTTTTGTGGGAAAAGTTTTTAAAAAAGTATGCTAGAAAGGGGAGGTTGAACTCTTTCATAAAATGAATTAATATTTGAGTGAAAAAAAAATTTACACAATCAATTCCCCGTAATAATATGAAACACATAGCCTCACCAATTTTTTAAAATTTTATATGAGTAATTATATGATTAAAATTTGGAAAATCATCCAAATTATCCCACTTTATCAAGTTTGTTTTCATTTTTTTCCGTTTTTTCATTTATTTCATTAGATTGAGATAAAAATTTAATAAAATAAATGAATTAAAATTCATGAAAAATATTTTATGGAGTCATAGGAGTTAATAATTAACGAAAAATTAAAAATTCATTTCATCTACATTTTTTATATTTTACTTTTTTAAATTTTTCAATTATTGAGAACCAGATTATAAGATTAATGAATAATGAAATGATGAATAATTCCCAATATATAATAAAATTAATAGAAAAAATGATTTCAGACATCTCAAACCACCTATAAATGAAACACATCCTAACTAATACACATAAAAGGCACTTCCCCTACACTAAAACATGAAAGATCCAAGAAAAATACTAATATTATGGGATGGTAAGGAAAATTGTATTGTATTTCGCATAAAACTATAAGTAAATTCATGGAATATTTGATGAAAATATTAGAATTAAAGGTAGGTATCAGGTAAAAATATTTCAATTCTATAAAATTCCTAAATCTTTATAATAATGTTCTCTATATTCAAAAACATTAAAAGAGAAAAATCACTTGTTATGGTTCTCACACAAAATCAATGATTCCCTAAAGAATGTATGGGTATTATGATGAATATGTAAAAATGAATTAGAATTCCTCAAAGGTATAGAAATATATTTTGAGTTAGTTAAGCATGGGTATGTATTTTGTAAATTGTTGAAACCGATAAAATTTCCTGAATATCTAATTCATAGTAACAATTCCCATCACCACAATCATCAAAAATCAAATTTTTTTAAAAATAATGTCAATTATCTCAATATAATTTCATGTGTGAAAAATGATAATAATATTAAATTATTATCAATGTTCCTAAAAATATTAAAAAGGTGGAAAACACACAATAATATCTATTCTTGTGGAAACTCCCCCAACACAAATGTTCCACCACCCCTCATTTCATCTCATCAAAATAAAAGAAAAGGTAGTAAATAAAAAGGGAAAGATACAACATAAAATTATTTTTTGTTTGAATATTTGAGTTAATATCAAATATGATACAAAATAGACCTATAAGTCATGAAATAAAGAAAAACATATGAGTAATATTGAAAAATGAAGAGAAAGGGAAAAGGACAGAACATGGTTTTGACCCCCCCCCCCCCCATCTGGGTTTTATATTTCTACTACACATTGTTAGGTAGATCTTACCGGTTATCCCTAATACAACAGTTAAGGTGGTTTCTTACTCATGAACCACCAAATATGAATTCTACCAGCATCCATCAGTAGATTCCAAGAGTGATAACTCCCATAGAAAATAAAAATATCCCCAAAATCCAAAATATATGAAAGTTATAATTTGAGGTACAGATGATGAGTGATAGAATATTGGGGTGCCCCTATTTTTTAGATGGATGAGTGGTGTGGAATAGTGGTGAATGTTGTATAATAGTTTTTGTCACCCCTTGTGGTTTGGGTTCATCAATGGATTCATCAATTAGATCTTTATTTGTGTATCATTCTAATATGCAGTGATGAAAAAAACAAATGTCTACTACATTATCTCCTGAAAACAAACCACTTATACATCTTATTCAACTGTGGTGTACAGTATACGTACCAAATCTAGAAAATTATAATACGAGATATTTGTTTCAAATTCATGATAAATATTTTTTGAATTAAAATATGGATAATAAATTAAATCTCCCTTAGAATATTCATCTGTAACTCCCCATCCCAAATTACCTAGAGTCGGTGCATTATTATATAACATTGGGATGATCACAATGGATCAAATCTCAAAAGACCGATCAGTTTAGTAGCCTTGTAAGTACAAGATACATTCATATGTTATACATTACATTAGAAAATGAAAAACAACAACAACATTGTCTTCATTGACCACATTCATATCCCTTATACTATCCATGTAAGTCAATCATAATATACTTATTCACATCCTTGGAAAAAATAAAACATAGAAAGGGGTGAGCTTAGATGCTCAGTAAGGATAACAATATATCAGAAACATTCATAAATAAGCATAAACATTTAAGAAATGTATAAGACTAAAATGTAAAACTTTTAAACATAAAATTCTGCATAATATGGCCAATATAAATTGAATAATTCCATTTACTTATTCTCATGGATATTCAACTAGTCGAATAATCATGTGAAATATCAATAGAAAATTTCATAATGATGGAATGCATAATTCCAGACTTCATAACCACATAGTCAAGGACTTGTTCCAATACTACAAAAAAACATTTGTCAAGGGCTTGTACCAAGACAATATTTTGTCTCATGAGACCAACTGATTCATCGAGGAGCTATAGTAGGCTCCACCCATCACTTAATAAGTTCAATACATTCCTCATATAAAAAGGATTAAACATAATATAAACATTCATATTAAAACTAGCATATTAAATGTCAATAATTTATCTATAAACCATGAATGGTGTAAAAATAACACATCCACTATAAAAATTATCACAAAACCATCAATACAATAAGGATGTTTTTATCATAATAAATCAACTTCAATGATGATTAAAATCCATCAAAGGATGTTGACATAGATGAAATAAAAAAATCTTGAGAAATATCACTTTCTATTTTGTAATCATTTAAAAGGAATTGAATTATAAAATAAAAAACTTATTTTGAAAATATTCTTATAATCATATGTGGGAAGCTTTGAAAATTTATTTACGGTGGAAAATAGATGCACCTGCTGTATAAGTTAGAAAAACATTCTTTCCTTAATTTAGTCGAAAATGTCATAAATGACATTGTTTGGAAAATAACAGAAAGATTCCTTTCAAACCATTTTATAAATGGTAAAACCAGAATATAAATTATGTTAACCCATAGTATGGTAATTAGAAGAAATGTTTTCAATTACCTTTTTAAGAAAACATGGATGTGGATGATCTAGAAGTCCCAGTAGATACTTACATATTAACAACATCGATTATGAAAAGAGATTGTAGAATTGACCATTTCCATGTACTTTTCCTTCTTCAAGGGTACATTAACATATTTTATAATAGTTAAATTATTGTTATTAAATTATTCAAGAATCATATATATAAATATGATATCATATATGTTCTTCTAATATTGTTTTCTTAATAGTATTTTTGTTTTATCATCATTTCGGGTGTTAACTGATTCATTTTCAATTATATGCATAGTTATGTAAGCCATGATTGTTATGAATAGTATGTATTTGATTCATATCCAGAATGATATTATGTTCTGAAAAATTATTTTTAATCATAAAATAAAAATTATTCTGGAAGGATTTCGAGGGGGATTGATTCTCATCGCGTTCGTGGAGACGATAATCCGTACGTACGCACGAGTGACAATATCATAATATTGATGGTTAAATAGTATGTAATTGGATGGAATATCATATATAAAGAATCATTACCATGTTATATTTATTATTTATATCAGTTATACACATTATTATACCAATTGAAATAATGATGTGTTTGAATAACAAACTGCACCACGACGTGGAGACGGTAAGTTGTACGTATACACATATGTTGAGTTCGTCATTTATAGGATGGATAGAATAAAGAATATGGTTGTAAAATAATTATAATAACATCACAGTATTTAGAAGGTCCTGGATTTATTATTTTGGTATGGAAATAACAAAGAATGAGGTAGTGGAAGAAGAAAATAACTTTAAAGAGGATGGTGAAATTATTACCACTTCTTTGGGTGTTTCCTTTTGAGTTGATCAAAATGGATCCTTAGGATGTTATTATGATCAAATAAAGGGATATAGGATAATGTGAGGTAATTTGGGAAGATATTTGGGTAGGGGTTGGCTGAGGGCAATGGCTTTGTATGTGTAAAATTAAGAGAAGGGGAAGTACCCTTTTATTAGAGAGGTGAGGGTCACTTTAGTAGAAGCTTGAAATATTATTTTATAATAAAAACATTTTCGATTTCTAATGGAACCCAAATGATTTATTTATAGGCTATTGTAGGGATGGGTCAAAAACCATTCAAAAAATAGGTTTTAGACTGGTTCAGGTCACCATATTAACCTTATCTTCTATATTTAACTCTTAGTTAAATAGTTTTACATTTACCATGTCTCTTTGTATTTTTATATTATATTGTTAATAAACATACTATAACAAGACAAGAGAACCCAAAGTGGTTAAATATTAAAATATATAACCTTATCTAAGTCCTTTGTCCAATCCTTAGATTTTTAGGAATATTATATCAATTAATAATATTTTATTTGATTTAAAAACTCAATTATTTAAATTTTGACAATATTTAGTATTTGATTTTTTTTGAAAGCCATAAAAATTTTATCACTTCAAATAGAATCTATTTAATCAACCCTAACATGTCATATTAACCTAGAAAATAAGTTTAATTCATTATAATCCTTAATTTACATTTATTTGGATATATGTAATATTAATTAATTTAATATTTCATTAATAAGGTAATTACTACATCATCGTTGTGTCATAAATAAATTAAATTATTTAATGTCTAAAATTTGTAAATAATATACAATTTTGTAGGAAATTGTTTTATATTTATACTCAATATTTATAGTCAATTTATATTTTTTTTAACCCTATATCAATATGGTTTAGTTATTAAACATTGAATTTAGCTCTTTTAACTCTTCTTTAAATAAAATAATAATAAATGTACCAATATAATCCATGTGGACTAAAGGGGGTAATATTTTATTCCGAAGGTTTTTTTTGGTCTAATTACACTTATCCAATAGAATTAGGACAAGTGTTAGGGTAATTATAATATCATTTTTACCCTTAATTACCATATTTACTTTAAACCGTGATAAATAAAAGTCGAATGTTACTATTCACCAAAAATTATTTTCATCTTATTGAACAAATTTTTACTTAAAAATATTAACTATATCTCTATGATTTTTGAAATTTAACTCACAGAAGTGATAAAATGATGTTTTATGTAAATTTTCAAATGCTCCAAGAAAGTGGGTAAATGACAGTAAAAAGCTTAATAAAATTTTATAATTCTAAACTTATTATAAAATGACTCCAATGAATTATATTGAACATATATAGGTATTATTAATCTATTTTGACCTAAAATAAATTAAATAAAAACAACTAATTATTTAAATAAAAAGTTGGTTTTAAACAATAATGTAGCGTCATCACTATTCATCAAAAAATGAATGATTTCAGAAAAATTCCAAAAATTCAACCTAAGATAATTTAGATATTAAAAATCCAAAAATGAAGTCCATTATGAAAAATAAAATTTAAAAAATTTAAAAAATTGGGTATTACTATTTATAATGGCTAGTTTGATTGGTTGTGGTGTGTTAAAACTCCAAGTTGTGTAGAACGCAAGCTACTGCATTTTTCAAAGAGAAATGTACATTGGAAGCTTAGGGTGTCACATTCTACCCTAATTAAAATAAATTCATCCTCAAAATTTCTAGATTATTACTGCATAAAAATATTTGGTTTGTCATTCATCATAAGTTCCCCAGGTTCCCACATTGCCTCTTCAATCTTATGGTATCTCCATAAAACTTTTACCTAACGAGTCGTCCTGTTTCTCTGCACTTGTTCTCTGGATTCAAGTATTTTGACAGGATCTTCACAATAAGACAGATCATGTTCCAGTTCAATTTCCTCATTAGTGAGTACATGCATTGGTTCGGGCATGTATTTTCTCAACAGTGATACGTGGAACACACCATGAACATTGGGGAGACTTGGAGGCATGGAAAAAAATAAGCCAAAACTCAAATTCATTCAATAATTTCAAATGGTTCGATGTACCTGGGACTCAATTTACCCATCTTACCAAAATGTATAACAGCCTTCCATGGAGATACCTTTAAGAAAACATGGTCTCCTACTTGACATTACAAATCCTTCCTTCGGTTATCAGCATAGCTCTTTTTCCTTCTTTGGGTTGCTTTGATGTGGGTTTGGATAATCATCACTTTTTCCATTGTTTCCTCAACATGTTTAGGGACTACATGTTTTCTTTCACAAAATTCATCCCAACAAGTTAGTGTGCGACATCTCTGGCCATATAATACTTCATATACTGCCATCTGAATACTTGAATGGAAGCTATTGTTATAGGAAAATAATACCAGAGGTAAATATTGATCCCAAATACCTTGAATGTCAAGTGAGTAAGATCTCAAAATGTTTTCTAAGGATTGAATAGCCCGTTCAGAATGTCCTTTAGATTGAGGGTGGTAGGAAGTGATCAAATGAAGTTTAGTATCTCGGGCCTTCGAAATAATTTTCTAGAATCTCGATTTAAAATGGGGTTCAAAATTAGAAACAATTGATAGGGTTACACCATGGAGTCTTACAACTTCAATAATATATAGTCTTGCTAGACGTTCATGTGGTAAATCTTCTCTTTTAGCAAGAAAATGTGGTGACTTGGTAAGATGATCAACAATGACCCATATTACATCATTCCTTTTATGAGTATTTGGTAGCCCTATGAAAAATTCCTTCGTAATATTATACCATTTCCACTTAGGTATGGGAAGCGGTTGCACGACTCCTCCAAGCTATTTCCATCCAGCATTCACTTGATGACAAACCGTACATCATGACTAAAAATCTGAAATCTCCCTCTTCATGTTGTCCCACAAAAAATGTTCCTTCATATCTCTATACTTCTTGGTGCTCCTAGGTTGTATAAGGAAATTGAAGCCATGAGCATCTTCCAAAAATTCTATTTTTAGATCAGGTATGTTCGGAACACAAATTCTCTTCCCAAATTTCAAAATTCCCTCTTCATGTATTTAGTCACTCAATATACCATCATTTATATCATCAATATTCTTTTAAAACTCCTCATCATATATCTGATAACTCTTTCTCCTTTATAGTAAAGTTGGTTTGGAATCCATTTGAAAGAGTATTGATGTTTCACCTTCAATGGTTATTCCCATATCCATTTTTACTAGATCCATGAATATAGGATTCCTTTCAACTCTTATCTTGTTCAAAACTCCATGATCCCTTGAAGTCAAAGAATCTGCAACCTTATTTTCCTTCCCTAAGTAGTAGTGTATAGTGAAATAATAATCCTTGAGTAGTTAAATCCATCGTCTTTGCATCATGTTCAAATATTTTTGTGAGAAAATATACTTCAAAATCTTGTGATTAGTTTAAGTCTCAAATTTTTAACATAGAGATATTGTCTTTATATTTTCAAGGAAAAGATTATAGCTACAAACTAAAGATCATGAGTAGGATATATTTTGTCCTGAATTTTTAGATGTCATGATTCATAGACAATAACTCTATCAGTCTTCATAAGGACACATCCAAGTCCTTTATTTGAAGCATCAATATAAATAACAAACCCATCGTTCCCTAATAGTAGAGTCATGATAGGATCATTGACTAATATTCTCTTCAATTTTTCAAAACATTCTTCACACTCTTTTGTCCAAACAAATTTAACCCCTTCACGTGTGAGCCTGGTTAATGGGTTAGCAAACCGGGAAAAATTCAGGATTAAACATAAATAATAACCTACTAAAATAATAAAACTATGTACCTCAGTTATACTCGTCGATGTTAGAAATTCTTGGATTGACTTGGTCTTTAAAGGATCAATAGATATTCCATATTTTGGGAAAATATGGCCAAAAAAATAAATCTTTTGAATCTAGAAATCAAACTTGCTAAAAATCGCATATAATTCATTTCTTCTAAGGGTTTTCTGAATAGTGCACAAGTGATTATAATGATCTTCATATCTTTTTTAGTATACAAAGATATCATCAATAAATACCACTATAATGTCATCAATATATTCCTTGAAATATATTCACTAGATCTATGAAGACAGAGTTCATTAGTCAATGCAAAAGGAATTACTGTAAACTCATAATTCACGTACGTAGTTCGAAATGTTGTTTTCTGAATGTCTTTCTTATTCACACACAACTGATGATATCCAGATCAAAGGTCAATCCTTGAAAAATATTTAGCTCTATAAAGTTGTTCGAATAAATCATAAATGTGAGGTAGGGGATAATTGTTCTTTATCATTACAGCATTGATCTCCCTGTACTCAATGAATAACCTCATATATCCATCATTCTTTTTAACAAAAAGGAATGGGGCTCCCCATAGAGAAACATTAGGGCGAGTAAATATCTTGTTACTCAATTCCTTTAGTTTTTTCTTTAGTTCCACTAATTCCACAGTGGCCATTATATACGGGGTCCTCAATTTTGGCCTTGAACCAGGAATTAAAATCAATGGAAAACTCAATTTCTTGTTATGAAGGATGTACAGGTAAATCCTCTGGAAACACATCAACATATTCATGCACAATAGGTACATCGTCAATTTGAACATTAGTTTCCTCACCCAAAGTTATTTCAGTCTCTTCCTCCCCAATAATTGAATTTAGTAGATCTATTGGGGGTGGATCTAGATAAGAATCAGGTGGTTACATTTCTTCTCTAAAGATAAGGTACATGTAATCATAATTGAAAATTTTATATTCCTTATTCTTATAATAAATTTTTACATCATGGTCCGAAATCCAATCCATTCTAAGGATTATATCAAATTCAATATTTCTTATGATAATGAGAGAAGTAGGTAAAGAACATTTATATGCCCTAATGGGATATAATTCAAAAAAAATTGCGATGATACATCCCTTAAGAGTTTTGACTGAAAACTCCCTTGTTATGTCAAAATGAAAATATCTAATTTTCATAGCAAACTGGGAAAATATGAAGCAATGTGATGATCCTAAATAAAATAAATCATTTGATATACTTGATAAAACAATTAAATTACCCTCCACTACATCTTTCTGAGCTTCAACCTCAGCAGTAGTGATCACATAAACCTGGACTTTCTCCCTTGGATTTTTATGAGGTATGTTTCCTTGGTGCTTAGGATATTCATTTTCATAATGTCCCTTTTCTCTACAATTGTATCATTCAACATTGACTGTATCATTCTTCCCCTTGTAATCACGAGCTTGGTGGCCTTTTTCATGACACTTGTAACAAACTCTCATTCCTTTCAGGCAAGTACCAAGTTTTTTCATCCGACATTTTCCAAAGGATAGATATTCAACTATTCCCTTATTCTCCTTATTTCCATTTCCATTTTGTTCAATTGATCTCCTCTTCTCTTTCTTTTCTATGAAGTAGTAAGACTTAGAGAATTACTATTTTATCTTGATAGCCCATGAGACAATATCATCGTATGATTGGAAGGATTGTGAGACTAATGCTCGACGGAGAAATGGTTTCAACCCTTAAATGAATCGATCAATCTTACTTCATGGGTTATATATATATTTTGTGGCATGACATATTACCCTTGTAAAGTTAGCCTCAAACTTTGTGACATTATCATCCAATTTTCTCCTCCGACTCGTAAATTCTCTTTCCATATCTGCTCGATGGTCACAAGGAAAGTATTTTTCTATGAAAATTTCTTTAAACTCTCTCTATTCCATGTTTGATACTTCTTCATATTCCTTTGTGTTTTGGATTAATGACCACCATTGATCTGCATCACCTTTGAGGTTATAAACTGCCATGAAAACTTTTTTCGTTTAACTACTCCCCAAAGCATGAAATATTTTCTCTTAGGAATTTATCCATTGCATAGCTACAAATGGATATGTACTCCCATTTATTGAGGGTGGTTTTTTCCTCAGAAGTGGTCTAACATTGATCATCTTCATTGTGTATCAGGGAGCATTATATGGGTAAGGTTATTATTCATAAACTGAGTAAGTTGTCCCAATATAGTGATATGATGATCAGCACCATTTTTATCACTAGGTCCACTATAATGATCTTGAATAGGATGCTAATCCCTACATTAATTACCTGCATTGATACAGTTTTCATTCCTTCCACTAGGCGCCATTTCTATACAATGGGATACAATTGATTAGTTTATAAATCACAATACATAATTCCAAACTTGTAAAACACTTAACATAAATTGAAAAGTTTATGGTTATAATCCATAATCATAAAAATGTTTTCATTGAGGAGGAATATTCTCATAAATACTTTATAATTATTTTTAATAAAAATGTGAATTTTCCTAAGCATATCCCCTGGGAGTGTCGTAACCAAGAGTGCAGCATGGTCTGCTATCATGTACTAGGATACCTCAGGTCAAGCCCGAAACATCTTGTCTGAGTTTTCAATCCTAGGTACATTTTTTCCATAGCCGACTCTTCCTTCTCCTATCCAGACAAGGATACATTTCTTGTAAAATACACAAAATATCTACATTACCAAAATTCTAAGAAGTTCTTATATACTAATCCTCAAAGTATATCATCGGATAATGTGCTCTAATCAGAGATTATCTAAATCTAACTTGCAAGGATTGTAATAAACTTCATCTTATACAAACTGTAACACCCCATCCCCAGTTACCCAGAGTTGGTGCATTATTACATAACATTTTCATGATCACAAGGGATCAAATCATGACATAATGATCAGTTTTTTATCCTTAGAAGTACTAGATACATTCATAAGTTTTACATTAGATTAAAAAATGAAAAAAAAAACAACATTGTCTTCATTGAACACATTAATATCCCTTTGACGATCCCTGTAGGGTAGTCATAATATACTTATTCACATCCTGGGAAAAATAAATCATAGATAGGGGTGAGCTCTGATTCCCAGTAAGGATAACAATATAGCGGAAACATTCATAAATAAGAATAAACAATTAAGGAAATATATAATACTAATATATAATCATTTTAATAACAAAATTCTGCATAATATGGCCAATATAAATCAAATAATTCCATTAAATTCTTCTTATGGATATTCTACAAGTCGAATAATCACACGCAATATCAATAGCCAATTTTATAATAATGGAATACATAATGGCAGACATCATAACCACATAGTCAAGGCCTTGTGCCAATACTACAAATTAGATTTTTTCAAGGCCTTATTCCAAGACACAAGGTTGTATCATGAGACCTACCAATGCATCTAGGAGCTATAGTGGTCTCCACCCATCACTTACTAAGTCCAATGCATTCCACTTATAAAAGGTTTACACCTAACATAAACATTAATATTAAAAGTAGCATAAAAAATGTCAATACTTTATCTATAAACCATGAATGGTGTAAAAATAACACATCCATAGTTAAACATATCACAAATCCTTTAATAAAATATGGATGTTTTGAATCAAAATAAATCAATTCCAAACAGGCTTAAAATCCATCAAAGAATGTTGAAATATATGAAGTCAATAATTTTTTTAGAGAAATATATTTTTCTATTATGTAATAATTTGAAAGAAATATTATTATAAAATAAAACATTTATTTTCAATACATTCTTATAACCATGTATGGGAAGCTTCAACGGTGTTATTATGGTAGAAAATAGTTGCACCCAGCATATAAGTGAAAAACATTCTTTCTTTAATTTTTACAAAAAGGTCATAAATGACCTTAATTGGAAAACGAAAGAAACATTCCTTTCAAAAACATTTATAAAAAGTAAACCAATGGTAGAAATGACTCTATCCAATAGTCTAGTAAAAAGTAAAAAGGTTTTTAATTACGTTTTTTTTTTGAAAACATAGATGTGGATGATAAAGAGGTCCCAGTAGATAGTAACATATTAACAACCGTGGATAAGTAAAGAGATTGTAGAATTAACCAGTACCTTGTACATTTCCTTGGTCGAGGGTATGTTAAAATCCTTTATAATAGTTAAAAAATTGTTATTAAATTATTAAATAATCATATAAACAAATATGATATCATATATCATCTTTTATTATTGCTTTGTTAATAATATTTTAGTAGTATCATCATTTCAGGTGTTAACTGATCTGTGTTCTTTTATATGCTTGGTTACGTAAGCCATGTTTTTTATGAATAGGATGTATTTTATTCCATTCAAGAATGATATTAAGTTCTTATACATTATTTTTAATCATAAAATTAATATTAGTCTTGAATGATTATGATGGGGAATGAATCTCGTCGCCTTCATGGAGACGGCAATCCGTACGTACGCACGAGCGCCAATACCATTATATTGATGATAAAATCATATGTAATTGGATGGTATATCATATATATAGAATCATTATAATGTTATATTATTATTTACATCAGTTATATTAATTATTATACCCATTCAAATAATGAAGTGTTTGAATAACAAACTACACCACGATGTGGAGACGGTAAGCCGTACGTATGCACGTATGGTGACTTTGTCATTTATAAGATGGGAAGAATAATTAATATGGTTGTAACATATTTATAATAAAATTTTATTATATATAAGGTAATTTATTTATTATTTTGGTATGGAAACAACAAATAAAGTGGAAGTGGAAGAAGAAAGGAACTTGAAAGAGGGTGGGGAAATTACTACCTCTTCTCCAGGTGTTTCCTTTTGAGTTGAAGAAAAGGACTCCATAGGTTGGATTTCTGATCAAAGTAAGGAATATATATTTATTTTAGGTAAGATGGGATGACATTTTGGATGGTATTATCTAATCCAAATGGCTTTGGTGGTGTGAAATTAATTGAAGGGGAAGTACCCTTTTATAAGAGAGGTGAGGGTCACTTTTAGAAAAGTTTGAAATATTATTTTATAATAATATCATTTTAGGTTGCTAATGGATCTAAAATAATTTATTTCGATGATAATGTGGGGATGGATCCAAACCCTCTCAACCAATAAGCTTTACATAGGATTAGGTCACCATATTAACTATATCTTTTAGATTTAACTCTTAGTTAAATAGTTTCACATTTACCATGTCTCTTTGTATTTTTATATTATCGGGTTAATAAACATACTATAACAATCCAAGAAAACCCAAAGTGGTTTATTATTAATATATATAACCTTATATAAGACCTTTTTCTGAACTGTATATTTTTAGTGATATTATATTAATTAATAATGTTGTATTTGTTTTAAAAACACAATTATGTTAATTTTGACACTATTTAGTATTTGATTTTTTTGGAATCCATAAATACTTTATCACTGTGACTAAAAAATATTTAATCAACCCTAACATGTCATATTAAAATTTAATTTTTTTTTAAATAATTAAAGGTCTAGAGTTACATTAATATGGATATTTATAATATCAATTATTTTAATATTTCATTAATAAGGTAATTAGTGCATCATCCTTGCATCATAAATAAATTTAATTATATAATGTCTAAAAATTAAAAATAAAATACCATTATGTAGGAAATAATTTTATCTTTCTAATGAATATTTATATTCGAATTTATATTGTGTAAAACCCAATATTAAAAATGTCTTATTTATTAAACATTGTATTTAACTCTTTTAACTCTTCTTTAAATAAAATAATAATAAATTTCCTAATAAAATCCATGTGGACCAAAGGGGATAATATTTTTCTCTTATGGTTTTTTTGGTCAAATTTCACTTATCCAATAGAATTAGAACTGCTGTTAGGGTAATTATAATGTCATTTTTACCCTTAATTACCCTATTTATTTTTAACCGTGGGAAAAAATGTCAAACGTTACTATTCAAAAAAAATTATTTTCATCTTATTGAACCACATTTTAACTATAGATATTAACATGGTATCTTAGATGTTTTAAATTCAACTCACATAATAGGTAAAATTAATTTTTATGCAAATTTTCAAATGCTCCTAGAAGGCGGGTAAAAGACGATAAAAATTTCAGTAAAATTTTATATATGTAAACTTACTAAAAAATTACTCCAATGAAATATATTGAACATATATAGGTATTATATATACATTTTGACTTAAAATAAATTAAAATAAAATAACTAATTATTTAAATAAAAATTCAGTTTTAAACAATAACGCGGTGTTTTTCTCACTATTCATCAAAAATTGAATGTTTTCAGAAAAATACAAAACATTCACCCTAAGGTAATTTTTATATTACAAATCCAAAAAGGAAGTCCAATTTTTTTTAATAAAAATTAAAAAATTTCAAAAAGTTGGTATTACGACTCATAACAGATTTTTTGATTGGTCGTCGTGTGTTAAAACTACAAGTTGCGTACAATGAAAGATACTGCATTATTCAAAGGGAAACATACCGTGGAAGCTTAGGGTGTTACATCGTCATTATATTATTTTCCATAAACTGTGCTACTGAGAACTCATTTTTGGGAGAGGGAAGGGGTTCCAAATATACTTCTTCAAACTCACAAATTAATTCTTGAAATGCAGGTGAAATAGAAATATCATTGTCCACATATTTTCATTTTTTCAATTCCATCCATAAAACATTAACTTCTTGAAATTTGGTCACCAAGGATTATACTAACATGTTTGATTTCATTGAGAATTTAGAAATTAATAACTATGGAAATCCATCTTGACCTATGAAATGATAGATATGTAATTGTGCTCTTTTTTTCAATTTTTTATTTTTTTGATTTTTTTATTTTATAAAAAATAGGTTGTGTAAGAAATTGGTCAGCAAAACAATGAATAAAAATTGATGATGCATCAGTTTATGATGAACCAATGGTATTTTAAATTATTATATTCCAAAGAATCATTCGTGGTGTCAAACCCTATGGTCTATCATAAGGAGGCTTCAAACACACTCTAAATATTTAATTGTCAATATTAATATTATATCTAAAATAAATCTACTAAAATAATATAAATTGGGGTTTTGATTATGATATATATATATATATATATATATTAAATTAAAAACATATATAAAAATGGAGGAATTATAAAATCTTTCAGAAGAAGAAATGTTCTTTTCTCAGGGGTTAAAAGTTGTGTTATCATTTGAATTCAAAATATTTTTCTGATTATATTTTCAATCTAGAGATCCAAAAAAAATCTCTAAACCCTCTCATTTGAATGGTAATACCCTAAAATGATACCTGTTTACGTAATAGTACTCTCATCCAAATAAATACCATAGAAAAACACTACCATTTAAATTACATAGTTATCAACGAGAAGAAATGTGAATTATGAGAAGGAAGAAAATATTAGTACAAAAACTGGGGAGAACAATAACCACAATAATTTTAACCACCACTGAAATCATTGAATAATATATAAGAAACTATCAAAGTAAAATAAATTCAAGCTTTATAACTTACCCCCTCAATAAATATAAATGGTCAGCTGTCCACAAATGCCGAATTAAAAGAATTATGTGGGTGGAAACATAAAATTGTAAATACAAAAAGGATATAAGAATAAAGGTAAAATAATATATATTGAATATATTAGAAACTATTATATCATAAAACCTCTACCTTATCCCTTGAAAAATGGATATGCATTATTTTGGGATAGGTAGTTAAAATTTAAATGGGCTAAAATGAGAAATTTTGGATCCAAAATATGATTACCTAAATTTATCATTTTTTGTCATGATAAATGGTAGAATTCAAGAATCATGTCTTCAGAAATGTTGTTACTCTCTAATATTATCATTCACCCTATAAATTTAAGCTTCATTATATATGGGATGAAGGATTTATTTTTGTGTAACCCATATAAACGTTTTTTTATTGGTGTCTATTCGAATTCTAAGGCTCCACCTTCCCATAGATTTATTATACTGAAGGAAGAATATTCAGTCATGTACATATTCATGGAACTTGATCCTTAGAATTTTTTATATCTCTTTATTTAATTTTATCTCAATTGGGTTGATATTGAATGATATATGGGGCATTTTAAAAAGATATACTAATCAATACATAGATTTCGAGGCTTGGATATTGAGATTGTTTTGAGCCTTCAAATAATGGATTGAGATTTAGTTTGAGTCGAATTAAATGATTCCAATGATGTATTTAATTCTAAGAACGCAAATAAAACTTTTTAAATAAATTTATATTATGTTAGGAATGAAATACTGAATAATATTAAAATAAATAAAATAAAAAATTCGTCCATTTTCCAATTAATCTCACATTACTAATAACAAAAAAGAAATTCACAATTTCCTTCAAAAATTATACTATGATATTATTAATATCATGTAATTATAATTTAAAATTAAATAAAATAATACATTCATGATTCATTAAAATAAATCGAATTTTATTTACATTTGAAAATTCAATTGAAGCTTATTTGCTAGCCATTTTTAAATCATTTTATCTATGTAATTCATTTGGATGTGGTTAAATAGAACTTCTCCATCAAGATATATGGGAAAATTATGTCAATTATGCTTGAAAACTTTATTGAATCCCCTTATACAATAATTATAATTATCCAATAATTAAATAATCATGGATATAAGAAAACGCGTTAGGAAATCACCCAAACATGGTATACAGGTAAAAATGATAATAAATTGTGAATAAAATATGCCTGAAATGATGGATGAACACACCTCCACATATTCTAAACTACAATAGGAGATGAAATACCATAAATCTGTAACTAGTTAAAATAAAAAAAATCACTAAAGGTGAAATGTTAATCAACTCTAATAATACTAGAATGAAAAATTATGGCATCAATGGAAACCAGATCATTTTATCATGTGTACGTTGAATAGTGATGGAAATAAGATATTGAACAAGTTTTTACACATTCCAAATCTCATATCTACTATTCCTAAATAGTGAGACATAGGAATAAATGAAATCCCTAATCCACTTCTTGGCAACCCAAACCTAGTTCACTTATACAAATCCAAACCTGGTTGTCCACATATCCTCATTTGTGCCTCCTCATAATAAAAAAGATTCTAACTAGAGGTGATAGGTTAATGGTGTTATAATGGAGATATTATAGGATTTATATCTATATTAAATATAGTGGAAGAATAAATAAACAAGAGGTAGTGAAAGAAAATAATAAAACAAAAAATACTAAATAATAATCATGTAACATAGAAATGTCGATAAAACCAACCCTGCAAGAACAAGATAAGACATAAATATAAACATGTCAAAATATATAAGGTAACACATAAAATAAGTATAGAATAAAAATAGAAAAAAAATTAAAATACAAAAAAATTTAAGGTATCCAAATTATAATCTAATCAACTACTACCAACCCATATCATAGTCCATAAGATATCACATAAAAGAAACACAAGAAACACCCTAACATGATGTCTGGATATCTCTTCTTGTTCCAGATAGTTG
This sequence comes from Viscum album, assembly GCA_963277665.1. NCBI lineage: Eukaryota > Viridiplantae > Streptophyta > Magnoliopsida > Santalales > Viscaceae > Viscum > Viscum album. Next base: position 1,224,069,315 of record OY728151.1, read on the forward strand.
TTCGAATGGGGAGTAAAACATAGTATACCAGCACAAATGGTTTTTAATAAAAGTATATTATGTGAATATAATATATTAGTTCATTGGTATGTCAAAATTAAATCATTGTGGTAAATATATAAATAATTTCGGGAACAATCGCTTATTGGGATACCTAGTTGACCCAACCTACATTATCCTATGCCAAATCTACAATATTTACTAAACTTGGGTTCTTCCCTACTTATGTGTCACCTCCACATTAAACCAATTCACCCATTTCTCCTATCCATTTACCATTGTTACCTCTACTATATGCTCTTACACACGGATTACACCTTGCTTCTCGTCTCCGACAAATGCAAAAACGCGACCCGACTTCGCGATTAGGGTTTCCTTATTCCATCTTCATCCTCCCGCTATGAGCTCAATCTATAGGCATTTCAACCATCCCACTTTCTATTTCCCTCCAGTGTTCCAAGGCTTCCCGCTGAATACTAACCTCTCCCTTCACACATCTCCTCTCGAGCCACACTGCATGACAACGCACCTTCGCCTATGCTTCTGGTCTCGTCGCTAATATCTCCTTCAACCATGGTATCCACATTATCCTAGATTCCCTTCCACCAACATTTCCATCAAATCAATGACTTCCTAATTCTCAGTCTACTCTTGATCGATACGGTATTTTCAAATACAACACGTTGTTACTCATTCTTCCATCGAAGATTTTACTCGGCGGTGGTTTTCTCCCCCCCCCCCCCCGTCTCACATTCTAGGGTTTCTCTTCGGCTTCAACCCAAATGGGGGAGGCTCGCAAACGCATTCTGCTCCGATGATTCCTCTCCCTTCCATATTCCCCTATTCTTTCTTTTCTCTCTTGTAGGTTGTCACTCAATGGTCTTCACGACGCAGTTGAACAGTGTTTATTCTTTGAGGTTGGAAGATTGGGAGGTGTTTTTGCGTCACCGCTATCAGTGGTGTTCCCCTCCCTCCTTGATGGCTTCTTTCACTTCTAGTGGTTGGCGCAATTTGGACTATGGCTTTGACCCTTATGCGGTTCAGATCTGATGAGATCCATGCTCAGAGCGGCGGTTATTGGTCACATCCACTCTGATCTCCTCGCCGACGATTCTACCTCGGCACGGGGTTGGGCCTCCTAGTCCTGGGTGATGATGGTTCCACTCCATGATATTTTGTATGAATTTATCATTGGGTTTTTTCCATGACTGGGATGTTAGAGGAGGTCTCGTGGTGGTGGTGGGATTCTTTGACTATGGTTCCGACGGCCAGGCCTTTGAAGGGATGATGTTGCTTCGCTGGTTGTTTTTGTCATTGTTTTTTGAATGATGAAGCTGGAATACTGTTTGTTGCTGAAGTTTGATGTTGTGTATGAGATGCAGAAGCCATGGCTCTATTTGGTTCTCTAGCTTGGTGATGGAGGATATGGTCCTGTGAAGGTTTTATGTGTGATTATTGATGAATGTTTTTTTCTATGGAATGATGTTTGTGGAATTGTCTGCATTGTGGGTCGGCAGTTTGTGTTTAACAGAATTTTCAACAAGTTAAACTACAAGGGGTTCTCTAGAGGAGGTTCAGAGTAGAGTGATTTCACTTGGTCATTGATATTCAGATTTGGACATTTGATGGTTTATTATGCTAGGTAGGGGCCTTGCTTTAGAGTTTTGATGGAGTTTTTTTTGGTTGAACTAATTATAGAGGCTTGGTTGTTTCTTAAGTTGTTGATGTCAGGTTATGTTCCCCTTCATTCCTGTTGTGTTTCCCCTATTACCTTAAAAGGGTTTATAATAAAAAATTAATTTTCAGTCATACTTCCATCAAAGGCATTACGTAACCCCACCTCCATCAACAGTACAATCTGCTACCAGAAACCCTCAATGCATCCTCCAATTCTCTTCCGATTTGATTTATTTCCTTCAATTTATTTTCTTTAATGTGATTCATTGATGCAGACACGGGTTTTTCTGAAATCCTATTTGTAATCCGGAAAATGCTACAATGCATTCAGATCCAAGATCGAGTGGACCTTAGAACACTGGAATCTCATCTTCATCGAGTAGGTTTGTTGTTGCTTGAATTAGATATGGTTGAATGTAAATTATTTTTTTGGATCCAGGTTCTTAGGTTTCGATTTCAATTTCGGTTTTGACTTCAATGTGGGTGGATCATCTTCAAACTGCATGCTCACATCTAGTTTCCATTTGAGTGTGAAGTCTATTCATTTTTTTCATAATGTGAAATCTTATTAATTTTTGTAATGTTTTTTCTATATTTCTTATTATTTTAATGTTTTGTGTATATTGCTTATTTGTTTCACATTCTTCCGAATGCAATTTTATTAATGACTTGTACATTTATTCTACATTCCATTATCATTATAATGTTTCCCAATGATCTTATATTGATTCTTCTTTTCAGGTTGCTATATCAGCATCTCCGGTTATTCTATGCTATATTCACAATGATTCATGGTAGTTTTTCATCAGGTATTGATTCTACATTGCATTATTATTATTACTATCCATTGTGCATAATATGGTTACATTTCACATATTTACTATTAAATATAAAGAAAACCATTACAAACATGCATTTCCCATCAACCTCTAAAGATGCAAGGTTTTAGATGAAATTACTAATGAAGGAACACTAAAAAATTGTGAGTTCTCTATTATGTTCACTTTAAAATTATGTATTCATGATATTTATTTTAATATATATATACATTACAAATAACACCATAATAGTTTCGATATCTATTTGGAATTATTCAATTACATCTATTCATCTCTCTTCTACTCCAATAAGTGGACAACTGTCAACAAATGGCATCACACATGGAGACACACACATGCCATTAACACCATCACCTATCAAGGGTTAGTTCTATCAAATTTTCCTGTCTAAAGCTATATACTTATATTACACTACATACTAACACAAGTTAGTCATATTGAACATCTTCTTTGTCGACAGTGCCTCTAGAATCGATAGACGAGCCAACAATCTCTACAGTATGAAACAATAAAAATCAAATACAACAAGCCAATAGAGAATCTCCACTTCCATTATGTAAGTATTATGTCAATGATCATCTAAATAACTTGTATATTTTAGTTGAATTTACATTTTATGAATAACTTGTAGATTTGAAGCTCATATATGTGTTTTCATTTTCAGTCATAGATCGATTGCAGATTTCAATTGTTCTTAACTATTATTTTTATGAATTTTCTGTTTAAAAGGTATGGGAAAATTGTAGATACTAAAATCCAAGGATTCCTTAGGTTTAATCAGTTTGTTATAGCGATTAAGGTTGCACTATGGTTCCTTCAATGCATTATTCTTCTTTAATTTTATTTATTGTTTTCATGCATAACTAGGTTGTATACTATATGATTCAACCGACAGATTTCATTGGAACAAGGTGGCTATGAATGGACGTCAAATCTCTTCTGGTTTTCAGGAATGAAAATTAATTTTTCTCAAATTTTCCCATCAATTAGAATTATTGTCTTATCATTGATGAATTTAGGGTTATAACCATTCTCTCTAAAAATTTATGTTATACAAATAATGAATTTGTTTAATTTTTTATATCACTCAATTCACTGCTTCACGTTTCATATGAATCAGATTCTCTTATTTAATAACCTCAAAACATCATCAAATGAAGATTAAATGTTGATTTGATAGCTGATTTGTTCCCATCCCATGGAATGTGTCATAGAGACTTCGAAGCCTCCACTAATGGAAGGTGTTGATGCCCTCACCATGGTGAAGGTAAAAACTCTGATGAGCTATGCTAATCTCAAGTCAATGGTCAGTTTCTCATCACTCAATAATTAATTGGTCACTTTAGTTTCTTGAATGTAAAAAAATTATGTTTCCAAGACTGTACGGTTGAAGACTTTATACCTTCAAAACAATGGTTTACATCAACATATCTAAAGCTGGTAAAGCAAGAACTTATAATCACAACTGGATGGAAAGGATCATAGTTTCATATTTTGTTTTTTATTAGATACCATTAGACCCAGTTACATCAATATTTAATGGGTTGAAAATATTGAACATTGGAAAGCTTAAGCCATTGGAAGTTTCCTATCTTTTTAATGATTTAAGATCTCCATTATTGGAAATTAGATTGAACACATAATGAATTTCTTTCCATATAGTTGTAAATTCATTTCATGTGGCCTATATTGTGCCAAGGTTTCAAATTAAATGTGGTTTCTGTTTCTACTTGTAGAAAAATAGTGATTTCGATGAAAAGCCTGTGATTTTTCTTCTATGTTAGTATTCAACTGAAAAAAACTACCTATATAAAAAAATTTCTTAGGAATTACTACCTGGGTATGAACGCTCCTTTTCCTCATTTTTTTGGATTCATCATTTTTAAATAATTATTAATTATATGGGTAAAACTTACTATTTCATTCATTCTTTTAATATGAGCGCACATTGGACCGAAGCCTACCATCGATCTATTTGTTGTTCTTATGGTATCATGATTGCTATTAATAATAATACTCATATTTATTTTTTATATAGATTCTTTCCTTTTTCTTTATTTTACTGACTGAATATACCGGAGTCTGGTTTGAAGGATCAATTCATTTCTTTTCCTATTTGGGGAAATCATGTGGTTTTAATAACTCTATAAAATAATTTTCTTTTTTGACCATAATCAAATGTAATGTAACTTATGATTCATATTTCATACCATGCGATTAATAGATCATTGTGTTCTTTTACCTAGTCTGGACCCTATGAAAGGAGTATTCCTAGAAACATGATTGCAGTTCATGCAAAAATTCCGTTTACTGACCTGACAACATTAGGGGGATATTTCTTATCCAAGTTCAAGTGTTCTAAAATGCCACATCCTGTGATCTACATACTTATAAGGGTTGAATCTATAACAACCATTGAATATAAATATCATTGAATCCTTCTTTAATATTCCAGATATTGGATTACATCACATTTTTGGACAACCTCGTGGTTTTATCAGGATAGAAGAAACGAACACACTAATTCTATGATAATACTGCTATCATGAATTCCTTGTCTTTAACCAAGGAGGAGCTACATTAATTTTTTGTTACAATACATCTGCCAGAAAGTTTAAAAAAGCTATTTCTATTTCAAAAGTTTTTAGCAGGATGCTTTTACTTTTACAGATGTTTGAGTCCCAAATCATTAAATAGGATAATAATGATAATGATATTGATACATATTTTCAGAATATTGTCGAATTAAACAGATTTCAGTAATATCAGTTGGAGATTGTGAAATTAATGCTTTTTAGTATTTTGTGCTTTGTTGTTTAATATGTTTTAGGAAAACAATTCTAAACAGATTGGATTTCCCATTTTACCAGTGGGTTTGAAGTCTTCATTATACATATTTTCTGACTTAACAATAAACTGGTGAACTTCCACCAAATTTGACACATAGTAGAAGAAATATGCATGTTCTCATTATAATATGTAAGTTATATATGGATTTATAATACAATAATTACACTTAACAATTAATTTCAGGTTTCACTAATTTCATTACTTTGTGTAGGCTCGAATATTTCATTTTCATGAGACATTTGTGTGGCCGGGTGAGTGTGAATCAGGTGCATGTTCCATCCGAAATTCAAATTGTAAATGGTGAGATCCTACCTTATTACATTTGATTCCAACACAATAACTCTTCAAATAATGATGTCCGCAAGTCAATCCCTGTCAAAAGCCACTTCATGTAGTCTAAATGGTATGTAATAATTCACAACCACTTTTGCTACTAATTATTTTAACTTACTTTTCAAATTTGATGCCATAACATGTATGGTACATATTGATTGCTCTTACTATGACCTCTTATATATAGAGTTATATAATGAAAATGTGGCTATAATTCAAACACATGTATTGTTTTCCTGACACCAAGATAAAGTTTACATGATTTCTTTCTGTGATCAATTGATAATTGATTGGATGGCTTCATAATCTCCTTAATTAATTATTTGAATTTTAAATTCTCAATGTGAAATTATAAGAGAAACACCCACCCACCTAGCCACCCATCATCATAGGTATTGAAATATAAATTCTTGATTTTTCTTATGCATTATCCCAGTTTCATTTATAAATTCATCAGGATGTCATGTTTTTTCCTCCAATGTTGAAAATTTAGTTAATTATATAATTTATTGTAGGAGTGTTTTATTGACCATGGATTTAGTCTAACTTTCATTTGGCCATTATTTATATTATGTTTATTGACCTTAGCAGTTTCTTGGTGTTTAATTTTTTTTCTTCTTTGGTTATATTAATTAATGGGAATCGACAACTACAGTGGTGACAGTATATAACGCTTCTTTATATTATGTTTATTATACCTTGATATTTCTTGGTGTTTAATTATTAAATTTATTCTGTGATAAATTAAAATATGGTTATCAAGAGTGATATTGATGAAGAATACCTGATGAAAGTATGACTAGATTCTCTATCATTTAAAGAAGCAAGTAGTGAGGGAAACTCAAGTGGAGTATATTCCTTGAAAATACTCCATGGACATCAGCTAAAGATTCAATTTTAATGTTTTATGTTAGTAATCATGGTAAAGGGAATTGGAATATTGTACAGAAGCACTCATGGATTTTTCACTCTAGGAAAAGTTTCTGCCTACGATGGAAAAATCGTATGTGACTAGATTTGAAGAAGGTTGCATTCACCCCAGAAGAAGAATATCACATAATCGAGCTACATGATAAGCTGGGAAATAAATGGGCATGGATGGATACAGAGTTATTTATTCCTGTTTCATCTTAATTACCCTATCTTTGAACCCAAAATAAGATGTATGTCTTGATTCCCTATGTATGGTTCAATTAACTACAATTGAATATTATTTTTTTCTATTATTCTGCCTATATTGATTTGAGAATTAATCTATTTTTTTGAGTTTTTTACGATCCAATATCTTTTTCATTTCCAAAACATTAACTTAAATTAATACTACATTATTATGTTTTATTTTTAGAATAGATTTGCACATTTAAATATTTATTACTACTTATTAATCTATATAATTAAATTTTCATCTGCAGAGTTCATTTTCTGGACAACAAAGCTGAAGAGATGTTGTAATGACCCTTTATTCTTGGAACACTAATCAAAAATTAATTATATGAAAAAAATTACAAACATTAGATTCATAGACTATTTTGTAATTATAGATTGCTTTCTGACATTTTTTACTCAAATTAACACTTTGGTCCCAATGGTAGAGAAGCAGGACATGTATGGATTTTAAAATTATTTGCTAACTTCCTCCTAAAAATAATTATTTTCTTATATTAGTTCTATGTTTAAATTTTTTTTGTTGTATCCATATTTTTTCCTTCTATTCCATTTATACGCACCAATACTTTCTGATTGAAAATTAATAAACATTACTATTACTGAGAAAATTTTACAAATATCATTCATTTTGGAATGAAAACCCTTTAATTTAATAGGTCGTGTGTACACACGGGTGATGACTAGTTTATATTAAAATAAGAACAATATAGTATAAATAAAACCAATTGATATAAACCTAGGCATCGATGTGAAATACTATTCATGAAAGACCTGAAGAGATACCAAGGAATCCATATATAATAATGGTTGTAACAGGTTCTACATGTTTCATGAAACTATTGATTTTGTAATAAAAGGTAATATGAAACAAAATAATGAATAATAAGATATAAATTGAACTATGAACACATCCAATGAGTTACAAATCTGATCCCTTGTATCATCCAAGGAAATAAAAAAAATTATTTGACTTTTAAGATCATCCCATAAATTCTGTAACAGGAATCAATGTATCTCTCATTGTTTATATAATTAATTCAACCTTTGACCCCATATATGTAATTCTATTCAAGGAATCCAATTATACCTTAAGGAACTGTATATTTAATTATAACAATGATGATATCCAAGGAATTACTTATAAAGAAACCATGAATCACTAATAGAGAAATAAAATAAATTCAACCTACGTGCCCATCCAAGGCATTATAAATAAGGATAAAATGTATCAACCAAGGAATATTATAATTAGTAGGCACAACTCATTTAATAATGAAACATTATTCATGGGTTATATTAATGTATTTTTATGATTTATCATGATTTATTTCAATTACCAAATCATTACGATTTCATTATTTAATGAAAAATTGTTAAAAGAGGTGTTAAAATGATTATTTAAACTCATCCAATTGTTTCAAGGTTCATGTAATATATATATACACACAGTACCACCACACAATTTAGTTTCATTATGTATCTCATATACCTAGGATAATAGGTTCATGTGATGGTAATCAACCATTTTAAAATTTATTTAATTCAACAACAGCTTCCATTAGCATGTGGAGACCCCACCAATCTTCAAGGGGGTTTATTCACGAGGAAAGATCTTTAAAATATTGATTTATCATAAGGAAAATATGTATTTGTTTTATTTATAAAAAATCCATTTTAACAATAATTTTACTCAAAATAAATAAATTCCATGTAAATATACATTCATTATTGAAATTAAAATTATCTATTCAATATAATAAAATCGATTACTTTTTTAAGAGTCTATCCAACACACCAAAGTGATTTTTTCTCAATTACAAACAATTTAAAATGAAAGTAAATAATTGGACACCCCACGGGAGTGACGCATGTTGAGGTTAGAACCCTCCAAAAATTTCTTTAAGTAAAATGAAGTGTCTATGTATAATTAGATATAATTAATTTATATAGTATCAATTAATTGAATGAATGCATAAAAATTATGATGTACAACACAATAATAGAAATTTATAAACAAAAAGCATTTATGTCAAAAGATATAGATCACCTACTTCTATTATAGTAACCTTAAATAATACAATATAATCCATTAATTTGAGATAAAAATAAAAGCAAGAGAGGGAAAAAATACCTAAAAATAAAGAAAATTATAAAACACAACAATTTCATTTATAAAGTAAAAGAAAGGACAAAAACGATACAAGGGGATTTTTAGACTCACCTATTATCTTACAACACATCTGATGGTTATCAAATAAATCCAATAATATGGTAAAATCACTCCATGTAAGAGGAGAGGTAGGATGTTGTGTATAGGGAGATTTTGGGAATTAATTAGGAATAAAATGGTGTAACCCCCATTAAGGTAAGTGGGTAAATTGTAATTATATTTATTTTAATGATGTGAAAGAGTATGATTCATTTTGAGAAAAAACATGCACTAACCATCTGGGATAACTATCCCAAAAACCACTTAGATACTTTGCTTCCTCACACGATTTGTAGAACCATGCACTTTCCATGTGGTGATATGGTCATAGGAACAGTCATCCTGATTGCTTACAACACATGATTATGCAATCCATGACCCACAATGCAGACACCTCTACACCTCTTATAACAACCCATATTTTTTGTGAGGTATAGATTCTATAATTTTTTATCAAACCTTCAATGAAGTTTTTTTTCATAGACCATGGTGACCAGGGCTTAAGGCCAAAAATGTTTCTTCTAGAATGAAAGTAATAAGAGGGGTGGAGGATTCCATTTAGACAAATTCATGATGTGTATTAATTACATGAAATTTATAGACATACATGGGGTGTATTAAATTCCTAACTTGTAATAGGTTGGCCAAACCCCTTGTATGTTGTGAATTGGTTTTTATCAGGAGAGAAAACCTGATCGTTACAGGATGTGTAGAATATATATGTGCAATATAAATTATAGGATTGTTTTATACAGGGGATGAACCCATAATTTTTTTATAGGGGATTATTTCTTTCTCTTGAACTAGAGTCCATCTAATCAAATCACCCTCTTCTCTCCTAACCTATACATTTGGGTATATCTCTCATATAAAATTTGATCTCAAAATTTTCAACATATTGGATGCATTACAAAAGTATATACATTAAATAATCTTAATTTTGTTATTTTTCATCCATTTATGTAGTAATTTGTTTGTGATCTAATAAGTACAATTTCTTGGGAAATTTTTGATAAATTTGATTTCCTTCGATCTGAACCAAAGTAATGGATGATACTGGATGAGGAGAGTACTCATGGAATAATGTAGGTGGTCCAGTTCTCTCTCCTAAAAGATTTATTTTATTTTATCATTCATGATTGTGCAATGTTGTACTTATCCAGAGAGGCCTCTAAAATTTATACTAAATTTAATTAAATGGTTCCCATTTGTATTTTATCCTTAGATTCCTATTATTAAATTACATTGGGTGATTAACTTGACATGAGCCACCAACAATGGTGTACCCCTTTTTAGGGCATTAGATCCATTATACCTGGAATTGAATTTAATTTCTTTTATCACAAATGTGTGAATATCTGGATAATAAATATATATAATATAATTTGAGATAAAATAGTGGATATTACTTGTTTTTTTCCATTATTCTTTATTCTATAGTATGTTTTTCTTGAAATTGATGAATTATACAAATTTATCAAAATGTTCCAATTTAAATGCCTTGCAACTGAATTTTACTTTTTGATTGATAAAACATACATTCATATCAAACTAAGGGTTGTGGAATTGTCTCAACATAAGGATTCATTGGATAGGATCATCATTCTTTCTAATTTGAAATTCTAAATTAATCTTAATATGAAGAGATTGGTTCTTGGTTTCTTTATAGAATTTCATATACATGCTCACCGGGTGGATGACTTTCCTACCCATGAGTGATTAAAATTCCCTATGAGAGTCAGCTTTGATAGGATTGGTGGACACAATTATTATACTATTCTATTGGGTGATACATGGTCCCCTATGTGACATACCTAGGATGGGCTTAAAGGGTCATGATTTACACAATTCCAATTTTCATTCTACTTACAGATCACCTTTGACGCACTCTTATGGTGATGGTTATTTATAGTTCTTCATGAGCAGTACTTGGGTAACTATTTACTGATCTATATGAATTGGATCAAGATGAAAATTATTGAATTCTAAGAAAAAATTATAATAAATTTCTTAATTTTAGTTTGAAATCTCAGGAGCTGACAGTCAACCCAAAGAGAATGTATGGGTTGACCCATGTTTACCCTTTCCTTTTAGAAAACATAATTATGTTTTCCATATATTCATCCTAGAAGACATACAATATATCTATATACATTTTCAATTGCACCAAATATTTATTGGTTGATCTTCATTCATAGATATCTAGATTGGACCAAAGAAGGTAGTGTTGGTATAGAATCCCATGACGAACCCATCTCGATGTGGTTTATTTATTTGTTACCTTACATTTATTAATCTTATTCACACTACTCATTTTATATGAACATAACATATTGTTTTAGCTACCAATTGATGTGTCCCACTAAGTATATCTCACACCCTATTCTATCCTCCTATTGTACCAAAATAGAATTCATGTATGTAGGTATTTAGAAATGAAAGTACCCAACTTATATTGAATTATATTCAGTGCTATAATGGAGTAGGAGAGTATAGAACCAAACCAATGCTCATGATTCTAGTGGAGGAATATTTTTTCATTTTTATTTTATAAATAATGTTGTATATGCATGTACCCTGGTATCTCATGTACTCCCTTTTTTAAAGCATTATGAAATGAACTTCGTTTTGGCTCATGATATGATTTAGTTTCTTCTTCTTTGTTTATTTGGAATATTTATTCATTCAATACATATTTTATTAATAATTTAAATTCTTAGCATTATTATTTATTATTGTGGATTACTTATAACATAAGTGTATAGTCCCCTAAGAATACCATCAAGAGCCTCAATGATAGTTGGTTTCCTCTCTCATATGGGGGGTATTCTTGAGATCAAGTGTCAAACCTACTCAGGACACTTTGTAGTGGCTTCCACGTCAGGGTTTTACATTTTTGAATCAGAGTTTCCTTTTCCTTTTATCATACTTTTTGGGTATTTGATAAGTTATTGGGAATTTTTTTAAATTTAGTATTGAGAATATTCCTAGGAGTAACCAAGACACCTATACAGGAAACCTAATTCACATGGGATGAGATATTTCTCTTTTGGTTAGTACATGTAACAGTTATACAGGTTTCACAATGTGGTGACACACATGTTTTTTTATGCTATTATTATGGATGTTATTGTTACAGACATATTTTTCATTATAATGGTTTGAAAAAGAGGTTTCATCCTATAAATAATATTTGGAACATAAGTATTCACATGTCATGTATTATACAATTCCATATTTATGTTACTACATGCATTTATTTGTATTGCTTGTGATAGTTGTTATTGAATTGATTTATATATATGGAAATGTGTTAAATTTTCTTATAGGGAAAACCTAATTGGAATAATTAAAGTTGATACAGCAAAATAAAATGTGGTTTACCATATCTATTGATGATGTAACTTTAATTGACCAATTATACAATGGCCAATCCATGAGGCACATGTTCAATGGGATGAAACACTTTTTGATTTGATTTCTTAATTTCTAAGTATAACTAATAATTATTGTAAATATTTATATATGAGAAGTTAATTTATTTAATAAGATAATTTTAAATAACCTATTATGTGAAAATAACCAAATTAATGGTCATTCATAGTTACATGACATGCCAACTCTAATTTATAATTATTATTATCCGTTTAAACTGGAAATGGTGACAAATCTAATTAGACATTGATAACTACATCTATATAATAGTATTATCTATAAACAACATAAATTTAAAATGAATAGGATACCATTAAATGGGGATGAAAGTTTCAAAGTAATGTGATTCTTTCTTTATACATTCTAATTGAAAATTTTTATACTAGAACCTTTGTGGTTTTATATGAGACCTTGATCCTAAATTGGCCCTAGTAGTGGGTAGTAGGTAGTTTATCCTATGATCTTTTGGGATCTTTATTAACACCAATACATATATTTCAGAGTAGGAAGAGAGATGTTAATAATTTCTTATAATGTTTTTTTTACTTTTCCTTTTCAATTATCATTACGCATATTTGTTGTTAAATCTTATCAGACGTGATTATTTTTAAATTTTGGAGCAATACTGCCATGATTTCATCAAGTTCTGCACCAATTGTGTGGTGATGGACATACTCTTGAGGTGGTGGGCCTTCATCCACCGGTATTATGTCTTGTATTTACACCAAATGAACCTCATGTTCTTCCTCCACTAGGCTCTGATGCTCAGTTTCTAGATAGCTTCATGAACTTTATGAAATCCATGAAATGAGCACCATGATCATCCCTTACTATAGAAAAGCTAATGCCGGAATTCAAGTAGTAAAACTGTCCCACCTTCTTATGGTATTTCAGAGCACAATATGATGTGTTTTGGATAGAGGCCATGTTATCGACCATCAATAATTTTTAGGCACCTCCTTGGTGGAGGGTTCCGTGTGATATCAATAAACTCAGTGAAATCATCATGTGTTGGTGGGATGTCTTATCACATGGTTAAAATCATTGATTAATGGTCTAGGAAGACATAAAGATAATATTTTATGACTACTTATTCCTGTTGATGTAGTGATAAACCACTCGAGATATTTTATGCACCTAATGTAGGGCACAATGTTTGTGAAAGAGTATTCCTCATGTTTAACTAACAGTGACCGATGATGAGTTGATGATTATGATATGGTTTGAGGAAGGTATTTTGTTTGAAATCCTATCTTGTGTATATTTATTTCAACTGAACACAATAATAGAGATAGTGTAAGAGGCCCTCATCATTGAGAGACACCAAAGGGAAGCTAGTAATGTAATCCATGTCGGTACAACATTAAGGTAGGGGGATGGTTTTCTAGAGGTATAAAGCATCACACCAATATTGTACATAGTGGTAGTGTCATTTGGATGACACACACCAAAAGTTGTGTAGTGTGTCAGTTGTGTGGTAGGGTATGACATCATAATCCCTGGTGTATGAGGAGCCTAATTGAGTTCCAAACATGTGGCATGATGTGTCACCTTCTCTCTCATATCTTGTGAGAAGGGATGTGTGTCAACCCTGCATTCATGTATAGAATTAAAAAAACCATTTTAGATAAGGAGTTGGTTTCTATCATCACATCATGACAAGGAAGGGATCATCCGTGATGTTTCTAAATAATATAGGTTCAATGCTAGAAAACCAAACATTATTAGGTTAGTTAGGATGCATCTTAGGAATATGGATAAAAAATTATCTATGAAATGCAGCCTACTCCCCAGGATAAGTGTCTAGGTATATAAATAGTATGAGGTACTATTATTGTAGACTATTCGGTAAATTTTCCTTGTCTGATATTGTAAATTCACAATATTTTATATCTGCATCAATATTTGAGAGCCTTTGTCTTTAAATGGAATACTTCAGTTTCATAATGAAACCCAAAACATAGTTAGGTGTTTGATCAAGGAGTATACACCCATTTAAGGGTTTCACTCTTATGTTGGGAACATATAAATTCCTATAGAATATTTTTTACAAGATATTATTGGCTTTGAAATTATTATATAGATTGAATGGTTAGTTCCATACCACACCCATGTTGATTTTTATTTCTGGAGGTTGTTCTTTACATCACCTTATGGTAGTACCTATGTTTATATGGGGGAAGGGGATGTTCAAGAGAATCAATATGGACCTGGTGATCATGGGATGGATGGAGTGATATACCAAATATATAGTCTCTTTATGAGGGATCTGGGAATGTAGAGTAAAAAATTCCCTCCCATGGTGTATCATTTCTAGGTTGTTTTCCCTAAAAACTAGTCTAGATTACCTCATGTCAGAGAAGTGGATTTTACCATTGTTCTTGTACTAAGAGAGGAATCGGTTTCCATTCCTCCATATATGATGAATCTTATAGATCTATAGTAACATAAGAATAATTTAGAGTGTTTAGAATCTAATTGTTATATATGACATAGTACTTCTCAATGGGGTTACCATGTCATTTCCTCCAATAAAGAAGATGATACCCTCTGGTTGTGTGTGGTTTATCTCAATTTGAATAAGATTATGGTTATGAAATGATATAAACTACCTTATATATTGTACATTTTCCACCTTCTATAAGGAGCAATAGTTTTCTATAAGAATGATTTCAGTTCAGCCTATTACCAAGTTTCTATTAGACTATCAGACATACCATGTATAGTGTTACAATGTTGATACAACTTATACAAGTATCTAGTTATATTTTTTGGTCATAAAAATTCAGGAGAATTTTTATGGATTTATTAATTTATTTATTCCCATGATATTCGGATTTTTTTTGTAGTATTTATGGATTATATATTCGTGTATTCTTCTACCCGACATGCATATACCAAGAATATTGATATCATGATGAATAAACTAATTGAGAAATAGTTGTATACTAATCTCACAGAATTAAAAAAAATTGATCGATAAGGCTCAATTCCTAGGTTATATCATTTTAGAGGTTGGAGTATCTATTGACCCAAAGAATGTGATCAGTGTAGCTTAATTGGTGAATCTAAATAATACCTTTGACATACGGTGATTGTTGGGACTATATGACTATTAAAGGCATTTTATTTATGAATTTTTACATATATCAAAAACTCATATGAGATTTACTATGAAAGAAGTGATGTTCTTAGTATCTCAAGCTAGAGAGAAATATTTCCAAGAGTTAAAAGGGATACTAAATTTATCACTGATCCTGATTCTTCCTTGGCTAAGAAGAATTTATACTGTGTATTGGGATGTGTTTGGAATCATGATTAGAGTAGTGTTTATGTTGGAAAATAATGCTATACTTTCTGGGTCCCACCATTTGAGACTTAATGAGATGAATTAACCTTCACATGACATTGATCCAACTAATGAGGTTTGTGAGTTACATTGTTGTAGGACTTATCTATTGGGGAACTTTTTAATTTTTGTATAGAATAAAAAATCCTCAAATAAATTAACACAAAACATTAATTGAATATTAGGAAGTTTATATGGGTAGAATAATTACAAATTTTATTGTTTTTGATTTCTTATACCTCAAAAAAGGAAATACATAAAATGATTCCCTAAGATATAATATTTTTTATATTAGAAAACTAAGAGGCCAATAGTTGGTGGAAGTTGGTGAATCTATATTCTATGATGTACCTTATGGTTTAGGAATATTATAGAAATCCTGATTTACTTGCTCTGATAGTGATATAATCCCTTTTGGAATGATTAAAGATGAGATATCTTCAAATCCAATGGGGTTAGTCCTCATGGAAAGTGTCTCAAGATAGGACCCATGACTTGTTTGAGTTATTGATAAGGATGGTATTATGAAAATTCATAGACATATTTGTTTTCCTTCAAACAAACCACAATGTTTTATGATGGAATATCATGCCTCATTTTAGGAATAAAACCAAGGTATTTCCCAAATGTAACAAGAAATATGTTGCTAGAATTGGTAGTTGGGAATGAAGAAGAGGAATGTAGTTTTTATTACTATGTTCTCCCCATGTTAGTAGGTTATGGTTAATCACCATCAACCTTTTGGACTTTTACAACCTCTATACATTCCTGATTGAAAATGTGATGATGTGATAATAAATTTCATGATTGGATTTTGAAGATCCCCCCAATGTAGTGATTTAGTATGGGTAATCGTTTTAGGGTTGGAAAATGTCACACACTTCCAACCAATATAAGAAACATTCTGATTTGATGAGTTTGGGAAACATTATATTTGAGAGATTTTATTCCTTCACAGTGTTACCCATTAAATCTTATCTAATCAAGATTCATGGTTTACATCACAAATCTGGAAGGGGTTTTAAAAACAACTGGGTTCATAAGAGTTTATTAGTACAACATATCAACCTCAAACCAAAATTCAGTCTAATCGTATCATATGAGTGTTAGAGGAAATTCATGGATCATTTTTTCATTATTATGAAGTTTTTTTTGGAGAAAACAACCTCTTGTTGAGTATAAAAATAGTAATATATTTCCGAAAATAATTCAAATGGATCCATATGAGGAAAATTATGGCAGTTCAGGTCATTCACACTTGTACTGTTTAAAGTTAGGTCGGTAAAACAATTGGATCCTCATCTCAATCTAGAGACATAAAAGCAGGTACGCATAATTAATAAATATGTGGAAACAACTCAGTCCACAAAGATGTATTATGTCAAACATCACTATTTTTCTCTAGAGTTTTAGGTGGGACATCATGAATTTCTATGAGTTTCTACAAGATTGAGTGTTATACAAATTTTGAGATAGGAAAATTTTCACCTCGTTAAATTAGGCCCTTTTTAATCATGGAGAGAGTCAAGATGGTATCCTATCAATTGGTTTTAACTCATACGTATTGGGTTATCCATGATTTCTTGAATTTATCACAGCTTCAATTTCATCATTTTGACCCATCTCATTCTTTTTTATTGAGGATATTGAGCTAGATCCATATTCATCCTTGGAGGATGACTTCATAATTATCATTAATTAGAGCATAAATTCTCTATGATAAAGGTTAGTTCTTATTTCCTAGGTTCTAGGGTATAATTATCGTGTACATGATCAGACCTGGGAGAGAGAGTCCAACATACATGCTTAGTGGGTGGCACATTTATCAGATGATGTATAATCAACATTAGAATGGAAAATCCTGAATGATTTTATTTTATAGAGGGGAGGTTGTGACATTATGGATATTTTATAGGCATATTTTTTTTAATTTTCATTCGAACCCTTATTGAGGATTATTTTTGTCTTATATCATAGTCATCTGACCATAAGGCTGGTCTGATCGCTATTCAAAAGGATGTAGATGGAGTGTTGGAGGCTGGATACTGGTGAAATACAAGAAATGTTTTAAATACATGATGTGTATAAAATATATGATTCATAATGAGTTTTAAAGTCACCATTCATGTCTTGAATTATTTTTTCCTTGGAGTAAATTCTCAATAACTACATAATATTTAAATAATTACACACAATGTAAATGTTGTTATTATTTTTAAGGTCATAGAATTTATTAATTTTGAAAGTGTATTTTTCATTCTCATGTAATGGGGGACAACTGATCGATGAACCCAATTAACTCCTAACCTAGAATTTGGGATGTCCCACTTGTTTAATAATGGTTTCAGTGGTAGTTTTTTCTATTGGATGTGTTCTAACAATCACTTCATTCCTATATCTCTTTTCCATAGTTGTTCTTAAATGTATCATGTAATTTTTATGTGATATAATAAGATGTATATCAAGGAATATTTCTATTATTCTTTTTTCCATCAATCCAAACCAAAATATGGGATGGTATTGTATGACTAGAGTACAATAGGAATAAGTTAGGTGGTCTAGTTTTTACCAAAAAATGACTTGTTGTATTTCATGAAACACCATTGTGCCACACATCCTACTATTTTGATGATGCCTCCATAAAACTTAATAAACTAAATTAAATGGTTCCTCAGTCTAATGTATACATATCTTTCCATGAATAAATTATATGGGTAGATTACCGTTACATGAGACACCCCCATGGGTATGATCCTATTTAAGGCCTAAGATCCCAATTCTGTAGAACCAAATTTAATTGATTTAATCTCGAATTTTTGATTCTCTGTGTTATAAATATATATATCATTATGTTTGAGAAATAAAAGAGGATATGGTATTTGTTTTGGACCTTATTTTGTATTCTATAGCTTTTTTTATTTGATTTTGATAACTTTTTCAACATGATTAATGTTTTAAAATTGTAATGGGTTGTTAAATTGTATGATTTATTGATTGTTAAAACATATATTTATATTATTTCTAGGGTGATTTAGGGGTCACTAATTAAGGATTCATTGGAAGGGATCATCTTGATTTATAATTCTAAATTCTAAAAGAATCTTAATATATTTTGAGTGATACATGGTATTTTATGGAATACCTTTTATAGGCCCACTTGGAAGAGGACTTACCTACCCATGAGTGATATTGATTCCCTAAAGGAATTACCTAGTATGGGACCAGTGTGAAATTTTATTATACCATGACATAAGATATAATTTTTCCACTACGTGTTATATCATGGTTGGTATTAGATGGTCACTCTTTACACCATTCCTAGAGTAATACATGGGATTTTTCTTACAGATTTCCATAGATGGACACTTACAATGATTTGTATTTATACTCATCCTAGAGTGATACATGGGTTCGTCTTTACAGATTACCTTGGATGAGATCATGATGAATATTATTTTATTCTTCGATTTCTAGGTAATAAAATTTTGAGTTATTTTTAAAAATCCAAGGATCTAACCTACTTACCAAATAAAATGCTTGATTTCATACCATGTTTTCCCTATCCTTTTCGAAATCCATTTTATGTTTTCTCTATATATATCCCAAAAAAACATAATATGTATCTTTATAAATTTTCAGGTAAAATGAAACTTCAGAGGTTGATCATAGTTTATAAATATTTGTCTTGGGACAGTAGATTTAGTTTTGGTTGAGTATCCCATGTGAACCTGACCCAATTTTGTTTATTTAATTATTACCATAGATTTACGATTCCCCTCCAAATTTCTTATTTTATAAGAAAACACTATATAGTTATACACATCCTTGGAGGTGTCCTACTAAGTATATCTCACATCCTACTCACACCGCCAATGGTACCCAAATAGACTTTATGTCTATAGGTATATAAAAATTGAATAACCCATCATTTAATGATTACTTGTTAATGAAAAGATGGAGTACAGGTGAAAAAGACTGATCCTCTGCATGTGATGCTAGTAGAGGATAATTTTGTTATTTTTTGTCTTCTTGTTTAGAGTTTTGAATATTTTTGTACACTTGTATCCTAAGTATTCACTTTTTGTATATCATCATGGTATGATCATCATTTTTTTACATGATTTTATTGAGATTCCTCTAAATTATATATTTGGAGGATTTCTTCTTTTACTACTAGTTTTTTATTACTATTTAATCTACTAATGTCTATTATTTACCCCTATGGATTAATTTGTTCATGAGTGTATTGTATCCCAATAGTACCATCCAAGTACCTCACTACTAGTCATCGTCCATTGGATCATAGTGAGGTGTGATTATTTTCAAATGGATGACCAACTCAAGGAAATGGCTAGTGGATTCTAGATTAGGATACTACACCTCTTTACCAAACCTCATAGTTTTTTGGGTCAACTTGTAAGGATTTAAAAATTTTTCCTTATAAAACATAATATGAATGGTTACTAATAATAGTATTCAGATTATTCACATAGGTATTTTTGTCCCAAAATAGATATTTCAAATACCAAATTAGCTGATAGACATCCATGATTTCATGTCACCTCTTGATACTATTTCCCAATCCAAATACAACATTATACATAGTTAAAACACACAATATTTCATATTAATTCTCATTTTTTTACTTTATAACATCCACCAAAATAAAAACTAAAATTCCATTGAAAATATCAACCTATCCAGAACACAAGGTGTTATAATTTTGACTATTGGTTACATTTTTTTGATTTTGTCCCATATTTGGGAGGTTCATGGGTAAGGAACCTTCCATTGTTCTAGTTTTCTTACCCTAATATTTTTCACTAATCCATTGTTATGGAACCATTTAATTCTTTTTCCTAAACTTTTATTTCCAAATCATACTGGACTTCTTCTGTAGAGTCATAAATTATTAGGCTGAAACTAGTGAAAATAATTAAAGATATGGTTTAAGGGATTTAGAAGAAAATGAAGGTAGTAAATGGTAATCATAAGTCATATATAAACCACAAGAGAATACCTATATAGCTCATCAATGGAGATCATGTGTTCTTAAAGGTTACTCTTTGTCATGGGTAATGAAGGTTTGGTCTCAGGAGTAATATTTCACTCTAGTTTGTTGGGCCTTTCAAGGTATTGGTTCATATTGGATCCATTTATTATTAGATAAAACATCCCTAAAAAATTACCCAAATTCATGATGTCTTTATTGTTTCATATCTTCACTTTTATCTTCATGATGACACTCATTTTTCTAATTGTGATGAGATCAATATTTTGGACTGTGCATCCGTCGAGGAGTAAACCATTGAGATCTATGATATCAATGGTAAGGTACATTACATGCTTGTTATTCACTTGTAATGTAAACTATAGTGACATTTTTTCATGGTGTAAACCTCAATGGATTTTGATTTGTAGATGTTATCTCAATATCCCAGGTGGTTTGACTCTTATTTCCTCTTTTTGAATGTTTTTTTTTTGATTTAAGCCTTTTTCTGGTTTGTTAGATAGTTCTTTCATCTTTGATGACTTGTATGTAGCCTTTCAGTTTTTTGAGAGGTATATCCCATGGGATAGTGTTGTGTAGTTTTTAATGTTAGCTTTTTTGGAGGTGTTTTTATGATCTAGTTATGGTGATATTTTTACGAACAATATCCTGGGGTTGTTATTTGGAAAACCATTTTCATTTTCCCTTTTTCTGTTTTTGTTTTTTAATTATCAAGGGAGGGAATTGATTATTACATATATAATGTAGGTAATCATTTAATTGTATCCAATTCCATTGTTTGTTTTAGATGTTGGTGTTTCCAACACATAGATTAGCGGGAGAGGGAGGGGACTTAATATGGACTTTTAGAAACATATAAGGTTATTGTATGGTGGTTTATTCTACACCATAGAGTCCAATCAAGAGATGATGTTATGGTGTGGATTGAGTGATATGGTAAAAGATCATAAGGGTAGGTTTGGTTTGTTTTCCCCATTATTTTACCCCTACTACAAGTAGGGTAGGATACAATACAGAATCTGAGTAGATAAGTGTCTTAGGTTACTCCTTCTTTGGGGTCTCTATGCTAGGGGATGAGTTATTTCTTTTCTTTTTCCTTTAGTATTAGAATTATATGGCCTTGTTGTTTAGTTTTCATCATATCCAATTCCTAATATTATTGTACCTATATTTTTTTAACATTCCACATTTAGTAGACGTGGAATTAACCTGGTTTTTAGTTTCATAGCTTCTTTCATAACACCGTAGTTTATTCTTATGACATCCATTATTCATTATGGTGTATGTTGTCACACCATAGTCTTCTTAAATCATGTTTTCATATAAATTCTCAACACATGTTTTATATTTTACTTCTCCAAACATTAACTCTTAGTACCTAGGCTCCCAAGATATCATAATTAAAGAAATTATAGGCCCAACTTCTGAATATTTATTTGTGGTGATTCGAAGTTATTTTCCCATGCTTCACATTTGTATTCTTATCTATTAGGTTGTTTCTCATATTATATATTGTAATATTATAGTTTATGATCTCATTGATTATCATGGAGTTATTTTTATTTTTTTTATCACATTAATTTCTCGGCATCCTTATAGTATGGTAGATTTTTTAAGGGAGATATGATGAGAGATCTACATTATTGATTCATTCTTGTTCAAAAACCACTAAAATACTTGAGGTAGTAGATTTTTTTTTATTCTCCATATCTTTTTTAAATAGTAAATTTTTCATTTTTATGTCCATAGGAAATTGTTGAAATAATAAAAATTATTGTTAACCTGGATTAAAGTAATAATTTTATCTTTCCTTGTATCGATCACATAATTTTTTTTCATTTTGATGGATATCTTATTTATTTGCTATATAGTGTGATATCAATTATTATGTTGTGGTTTACCATGATTGATAATTTTTTTGAAATTGACCAAATAACATAAATATGATAATTATTTTTTTTTGTAAAAAAATAAATTGTAATGATTTATTGAAACAATTATTTTTTAAAGTTTGATGGAAATCTAATTGACTTGTAATGTATGTTTAAATAACTTATATCAATTGACAGTTTATTCCTAAGTATCCATGTGACTCTAAACTATGATAAACTAATAAGTTAATTAAATATGATAATAATATTTTTCATTGAAAATGATAATTTTTTGGTGCTAAGTGATCATGTTTTCTTATGAATATCTTATTTCATAGTTCCAAGGGCCAGATACAGTGTCAGAAATTTTCTGTTTTCTTACTAACATGTTTGATTACTCTGAATGAGGATTCATTCTATGTATCATGATCTAATCCTAGTATGGTTGATGGGTTAGATGTAATGGATATGGAATCATTAATTCATAATAGTATTTGGTTCCAATGATGGATTGTAAGATAGTGGTAATCATTATGATGTTTCATATGGAAATAGGAGTGAGAGAATGGGTTGAGGCTTGGATTTCCTGTTGTTTGTTTTATAGAAATCTAGGGTGATTTCTTGTTAATATATCATTTATAGAGATCATATGTTATGGTTTATATTTTATAAATTCATTTCCATACATTATGTTTCAAATATATTTTTCGGTTTATGTAACTTGTTTTCAATCTTACGAAAAGTCCAAGAGTACAAATATTTGTAGAATGAAAATGAATGTTGATAATTTAACCCAGTGGGTCGGATTATTAGATATATTTTGATTCATTATAAATATTGAAGAACCTAATAATATGATGTATTATGTTTTTAGGAAATGAAATTTTGTTTATAATTTTATAATTTTGTGTTTTTTACTGTAATAATAAAATATAAAATCTCTCGAAATGTGTGTCTTTTTGTGGGAATCTAGTCCTTAGAAGAAGAATATAGGTGTTAAAGAGATGATCCATGTAGTTAAGGTCATTATTAGGTAGTTTCCCTTTGTTTGGTTGTGGGAAAAAATATATTTTATATGTTATGTTATTTTTTATTGTACCCCACCTATATCAGTAAGGCTATTGTCACCAGTGGACTCTAGAGAGTGTTTTCGACTACATCTTGTTTTGAAATGAACAAATATATAACTAAACCCTCTCTCTATCCTATATTCACATTATAGTATTATGTTAGAGTATAAATAGTGGTTAGATATACCATATATATGTGTAGAGGGATTTAATGGCTTTCGTTATTTCACAGACAAGTATCTCTAGATATAGTATTTTATTGATTTTTATAGGTATGTTGCTTATGGGGTGTGAAGTATTCAGGTAAACAAATGACATACTAACTATGGTGGTTCTACGAAACCAACTTGTTGCTATTTTGGGATGGGATTTTTATGATGAGATGAATTATTCCAATGTGTGTCTAACATGTTGTGATTTATTATTATTTTTTGGGAATTCAAGTATATTTTGAAAGAGAAATGTCATGACATGTGACATTAGGGAAGAGAAGTATACTAGTGGGTTAGTGCTAGTGGGAGTCCCTTTACATGATATTATGTTTACATAATATATTATTAATTTTACATGATTCTAAGATGAGATCCATGGTGATAGTAGGAACTTATCATATCTATTTAGGTGATGAGTTGGCTTTAGTTATAGCGACCTGACACCAGTATGGTCAGAGTCGGTGTATACAACCGTTACATTTTCTTAATTATAGGGAATAGAATCCCTATGGACTAAAGAGTTTATTATTCATGGTATGTAGGATAAATAAATTATACTTATATTAAATAGTAATAAAATAATTAAAATAGATTTTTTTTAATTTTGAGGGTATCATTATACTCAAATAGACTGACTGACTGAAAATTAATTTTTTTTTACAATCACTTTAAGGAAAAGTGAGAACTGAAAATATCTAAACTCTAACCAGAACATGACTCGAAACATTCATAAAAGGAATACTGTTGAAAGGAAACAAAATTAGTGTGATATCAAATTCTGAATTATGGAAAAGTACAATGGAATCAATAATGAATCCACAAAAATAATCTATTTGTAAAGGTGAATCACAAAAAACACATTCTATGTATTCAATAAATTGAGTATGAAGTGGATAATCAATATGGCTAGGTAATAACTAAAAAATCATGGAATTTTAATAAAATGATATATAATAATCAATATGGATACGAAAAATAATTATAATATATTCAATTTAGTCAATGAAACAATAATTAAATACAACCATAATAAATTTTAGAGAAAAATATCACTATTAATAATAACTTTATCTAATTTAGGGAATGTATAATTATTATATTTCATGTTTCCCAAGAACATTATATCTTTATATTCCACAACTTTCACTATATGGTTTAGCATGAAACTATTATGGCCTTTTACCCGGCAGTTTATAATTATTGGTATAATTCCATAAGTTCAATTTTGAAAAAAATTATATGGGTTTTTCTTCAACTAATTTCTTCTCATGAAACTTCCCATGCATCTTGATGCTTCCATTAAATGGTCCACATCTCATATCTTTCATTTCTGAATCATTGCCCATGTATCAAATAATCGATTCAAAAAATGAATAATGTTCTTTATCAAATATCTATATTGAGTAAATAAAACAGATTTATCTTTATTTTCCCAGATACAAAAATAACCATCAATTTAATTACCATATGAAAAAATGGTTTGTGATTTTCTAAATAAACTTATCCATGATATATGATTTATATAATTTGGGGAAATTCAAAGATTAATGATCACATGAAATTGAATATTTAAAAGGGACTAAAGGTAATCTTGGTAGTGAATATCAATACAATCCTTAGTCAAAGAAATCATAAACCTTCCAGAGGAAGAATAAGGATTGTATCAACACAACATATCCCATGAATTCTAATAATAATGGATTTTTGTAAACAATAAATATAAATACTATTAAAATTTACTTTGAGAATATTAATTGAGGAATATTTACATTCCATTTAGTTTTTTTAAATGATCAGTTTTAAAAAAAAAATCTTTAAAAATAATCCATTTAAACCCGAAATTATTGCTTTAATGAAATGAGGTAGGTAAATCCATACCTACCATAGAAGTCAAAATGAACATTACTTTTTCTCCATAAAAAGGATTGAAAATCCCTTTGTCCGGAAAAAGAAAATAATATTCCTTTGAAAAAAATTAAAAATATGATTGTGGTAAAATTTTAATTAATAAATAAATATTAAAATATTAAAATATTTTTAATGACCTTTCTATAAAGTAATATTTGTATAAGAAAATATGCTTCCCGACTAAAGAGAGAAATGAAGTTTTATTTTCTTAAAAACATTTTCTAAAATATTATGAGTTCCAACTATGGAAAGATGGTACTATTACTTGAAAAAAGTCAAGTATAGACATAGGAGAGGAAAATTAAATGTTTTATTAAACAAGGATCAAATAATATCCTCCAATATAAATTTAAGTGTAAATTATCATGGAAGAAATGCGATTGTGATGTAAACCCTTAAAAAGACCATAAGCTTGATGTGAGAATCAATCAATGAATAAATTATGTGGCTAAATGTAAATGCATAGAAAACATGTTTAATTTCCAAAATATATAGTATAAATTTATTAAACACATAATATTATAAATTTAATGAGTGCGATTATGTAATATAACCCAATGAAAATGGATCGGGTTATGAAATTATTTAATAATTGGTATCTTTTGATTTGAACCCCATTAAAATAAATAATTAAATTTTAAAATAAAATAAAATAATGATAAATAATTCATGATTTAATATATTAAAATTTTTATTAGATACACCACACAAAATAATTATTTGGTGAATATTACATTTATCTCAAAAAAGTAAAAAGTGTGCTAAAAATACCTAATGTTGAATTTCCTATTAGGTAAACATCCATTATCATAATGTATAATTATTTTAAGAATGTAAAAAAATTATACCAAAACCATAATAATATTTATTATATCCTATATAATCTTTTTATAATTTATTATTACCCATTTTTTAATTACCTTTAATTATCTTTTCTATTCTTCATATTAATTGCCTAGTTTTTCAAATATGTTTTGATTTGTGATTTTTGATATTATTATATAGATCACGATCTAATAATATTTAGAACATAAAACATGATTTAATTATCACATATAGTATCTATATATGTATTTATGATTATCCATAATGTTTCTAGATAAGAAGTGAAATCCATAGTTCATGGAGATGGTAGGCCGTACGTACGCATGGACGCTACTTCCATTTCCTTATCATATTCTAAAGAATGAAAATTAAATGATATATAATTATATTTATATTATTAATCTATTATCACATGTATTACATATATTTCACATTTTTATATTGAAACCAACATTTATACATTCCATGCATATCGTAAACGAATCACATCGCTTTGAGGAGTTGTAGTCCACACATCCACAAAATATGTTATCGTATTACCATAAAATTGAAAACATGAATTTATGAGTTATATATGAATTAAATAAAAAAAAATATATTATTAATATAATATATATCACAAATAAACTATAAATCCATCATTATTTAAACCTTGAAATGTGCTAAATGGAAGAACAGATGACATCGGTTCGCGAGGTGGTAGTCCGTCTTACAAATGAATGCTGACTACATATCCCAGTTTATAGTTTAGTCTGTGAAAGTTTATGTAGAACTATTTTAATAAATACATATATGTAAATTTACGATACTTATGTTATTATATATTCCAAATACGAACAAAATTTAAGGGGTGGAGAATTAAATTAAACAAAATAGATCGTTAAAGAACGTTCCTTCTTATACGTGTAACTGCTTTTGGTTTATACCAAAAGGATTCTTTGGATTTCTATAATACCAAATTTATAATTCTATGATTATATAATGGATTTTGGGAGCTTATTTGGATAGATTTTGGAGGATCTTGAGGGCTGGATAGGTTTGCATAAATGGGATGGGTGAGTTCCTTTTATAGTTGGGGAGGAGTGGAATTCTCATAATTTTTTTAAAATGGAATCCCACCCATGTGTTCCCATGTATTGTGGCTTGAATTATAAAAATGATAGTTACAAGTTAGTAAAATGTATAAATATGAACAAACAATTTCTTTTGGACACGTTTCTAGGTCATTTAGTGCCTTATGATTATGGTTTAGTCCTATGATAAGCTAATTTTTCTCCCAATCACTATAATTATTTTAAATCACATTCACTAATATTTTTGGTCAAAAAAAAAGATATAATTATTATATAATATAAATTATGATTATTAAAAATATGGATTAAATTTTTCTAAATTCCAATTACAAGATTGGGAAAAATAATAATTTAAAATTAATCCCACAGATGGAATGAGAAAGTAAGTTTTTAAAATAAAACTCTTAAAAATATTTCTATGTTTTTATATTGGATTTCTAGTTCAAATGGGATTAAATTACCTAAATTTTATTAAATGATGTAAAATTTATCTAAATATTTTTGAATTTAAATATGGGTTTAATGATGGCCTTAAACAACATAAAAAATAAGTATTAATGCTTCATAAGGCATTATGGGGAAAGGACAACAACAACCCACTATGGCACCGTTCGGGTGTGGCACTGATCAGTGATACACTAATCGACCAGAGACCGATTGGTGAGAGACATATTACTGAGATCAATAGATGAGACCGATTAGTGAGACACTAATCTGTGGCACTGATAGGTGACTCCTTCATGACACCCTGCCACCAACACCAATGCCCTCTTGACTCATCGATGGTGTCAAGGACACCCAAAAAACTAGAATTTGGCAATGTAATGTACCAAGAGGGTTCAGGAAATTACATTTGATACCTCTTAAACTATCCTCTCCCTCGATAATTCAAGAGTAAACACCAATAAAAGAGGGGTCTGAACAACCAGCTTGTAGGATACATCAAGGACAAACTACTATATAGTTTTTAGAAAGATGGAACAAACCCTAGAATCTAGAATCCTATTTATCACGTCTATCTCCTAAACAAGAATGAAAAAACATTGTAACCACAAAAACAAAAAATACAAACCACCTAGACGTATGGATTAGGGAGTCCCTTCCTTCATGTCGAGATACTATCCGCTTTGGTTGGAACTAACTCGCCCGCACGGGATTAATCACATCCACCATAATGCATATTGATTAGGGATCAAGTCCTCCCATCTCCACAGTCATGAATTTTTTACCCAAATTTAGAGAACAAGGGAAACCACCCATATTATAGAAAACATGGTCAAGCATTACATCACACCGAAGAACAAAGCAACCATAAGTTCAAAACTGAAAACAACTCAACGTAATTTGCACACATATGTGCCACTTATTCTAAGGTTCTCTCTTTGAGGCCACCATGCCTCCACAACACATGAACCATGGAAATGGTCTATCCATAAAGCAGCTTCCCCTATGATCCTCGATCCCCACCAATCATTCCAAAAACATCACATTTTCCTAGATATCCAACACTCCCTAGTCAAGGATGTGGGAGTCATCATGTAGATACATACAGAGCTGAGATACATGGAAGAAGTTTAGGATCCTCTCTAGTTTCTGTGGTAATGCCAGCTGATATGACACCCTGACGACTCGTCTCAACACCTTGAAGGGTCCTATGAACCTGGGGGAATGCTTACTCCCCTGGAAGAACCTCTCTTATCCATGAGGAGGGGAGGCCTTTATGAATATGTGGTCCTTAACCTAGAACTAAAAGGGTCTCCTACTATGATCGACATATTAATTGTGCTGGTCGTGGGCCACCTTCATCCTATAACACAAAAGATGAACCTTCTCAACCGTGATTTGCACTACTTCTAGGACAAGGACACTTGCCTCCCCAACATCTATCAAGAAAATGGGAGAAAACACAAAATTCCATACAATGATTTGAACGGATAGATTCCAATGATAAATTGATATCTATTGTTGTAGGAGAAGTCCACTAGAGGTATGTGTCATAACCATGATCCTCCTAAGTCTAGAATACATGCTCGCAGCATATCCTCTAATATCTGGATTATCCTTTCTATTTTCCCACCCATTTAAGGGTGGAAATAAGTTCTAATACATAACAAGGTGACAAAAAAACCATGTAATCCCATCTATACTCGTGATGTAAAGAGTGTATCCCGATCCGAAATGATGGTTCTGGGGACTCCACGTAGCTGCCCGAGTTCAACCCCATACTTTTGGGCTAAGGAATCCACTGAGCTTGACGACTTAATCTCCAAGAAGTGATATGATTTCTTCAAACGGTCTACCACTACCCATATGGAATCAAAACCTCCCTTATTCTAGGGTAGTCGCATGATCAAATCCTTCGAGATACCATCCCACATCCACTCGGGAACGTATAAGGGCTGCAACATACTGCCATGAACATGGTGTTAGGCTTCACCTACTGACACATGAGGATATTTTCCAAGAACTATTCCACTTCCCTCTTCACTATGGGACACCAAAACTAACCCCTCAATCACTAGTACATCTTGTAAATTCCTTATTTCACTGAAAGGGGTGAGTTATGGAACTTACTGAGAACTATCTCACAATTTTTTTTGGGACAAACAACTTCCCATGGAAAATAATCTGATTCTGACTATCCTCCATCCATCCTTCCTGAGAATTGCTTTGTCAAACATGATCACACATCACTTCAGCCTCTATGTCCCCCTACTAAGACTCCCCAACCTCTCGTACCATGGAATACTACACTTTCATCTGAAATTGAAATCCTCTACTTTCCTCCTCTCTCATTCCCAAATGTATAGCATCCAACTCCCCCCATTTCATTCCGAGCATCTGCTTACTCCCAAACCACGCCTCTATTTGAATTCATGCTCAATTCATTGGACACCACACACCCATTTCCTGAAGGTTAGGAGATCTTTATGTCGAAGTCTTGAAAAAACTACATCCACCTCTTTTGCCGCAAGTGTAGGTCTCATTGGTAGAAGACATACCTGAAGATCTTGTGATATGTGAAGACCAAGAAGAAATCCACGATGAGGTAATGCTACCAAAACATCAGGGCGAACATAACCCTTGAAATATCCACATCATGGGTGGCATAGTTATGTTCATGAGGATATAACTACCTAGACCCATAAGATATCACTCCCTTCTGCTGCATCAGTACACACCCCAAGCCAAGACTGGAATCATCACATAACCCTTCAAATGTTACCCCTTCCTCTGTAAACCACAACTATGGGGAACTGAACAGCTTCCCCTTTAAATAATTGAATGCCTAATGGAATTTCTAAGTCCATATGAATTCCTGGTCTTTCTTGTTCAATTCCATCAAAGGTTATGAAAGTCAAGATAAGTCAGTTATAACCCTTCGGTAGTAACTTTCCAATCCTAGGAAACTAAAAACCTCTACCAAGTTCTTGGGTGCTTCCCAAGAAACAACCACTTTTACATTAGATGGGTCCACCACTATTCCCATGATGGGACACAGCGTATCCAACGAAGTGTACCTCTCACATCCAAAACATTAACTTGGACTACTTCCCATATAGCCGGTGGCATTGGAGGACCTCCAAAACTATCCTTAGATGCTCGGTGTGATCCTCCTTTGATCTTGAGTAGATCAAGATGTCTTCAATGAACATGACTATGTACCGGTCCAAATACTCACCGAAAATAGAGTTCATGTGCCCAATTAACATAGATGGTGAATTTTTAACACCGAATAGCATGACCATGAACTAAAAGTGTCCATATCTCCACCTGAAAGCAGTATTTGAGATGTCACCCTCCTTTACCCTCAACTAGTGCTATTCTAACTATAGGCCAATCTTAGAGTACCAACCCGATTACTTCAACTGGCCAAAAAATTCATTGATCCTCAAGAGGGGGTAACGATTCTTAACTGTTACAGGATCCGGCCTTCATTATTCTATGCACATCCTTAGACCACCATCTTCCTTCTTCACAAACGAGACTGGAGAACCCCATGGTGAAACACTTGGTCTCATAATACCATTCTTCATCAGTTCATTAACATGAATCCATAACTCTAGAAACTCAGAAGGCACCATCTGATAGGGAGCCATCGAAATCATATTGTCACCAGGTTATTAGTCTATCCTGAACTCAACATCACATCGAGGGGGTAGAGTCAAAAAATATTTAAGGGAGGTGTCTATGAACTCACTAATAATCCCTAAAACATTAACTGTCTCATCATTTT
Source organism: Viscum album (assembly GCA_963277665.1). NCBI lineage: Eukaryota > Viridiplantae > Streptophyta > Magnoliopsida > Santalales > Viscaceae > Viscum > Viscum album. The sequence goes on from OY728151.1 coordinate 1,224,101,381, forward strand.
CTGATTCCACTGACAGATCGGCTAATAAGGAAAGAAGGGGCTCCACACACCAGATTCCTTCCAAAAAACCTCACCCAGCCACAAAAGTTATAAATTGGTCACCCATATCTGAGAACATGATCCTTATTTGGAAGCATTCGATAACACCATGAACGGAAAACACATAATAAATGACCAGGATTACATCGCATGGCTATATTTTCAAAAGAAATAGATCTCCACTAGACTTATGCAGCCCTAACGTCAGTCTCCATCCATGAAAAACACAAACAGGTTGGTCCAACCTCCAACTGTTGTGCTCAACACTAGGGAATAAAAGGTTTCTCTACCTATATTACCAAATAATAGGATATACTAGGTTCAACAATGGAATGTGAATATCTTTAATAAAACAAGGCATATGCAAGAGTGCAAAAAAAATTGATCGTTCCTCAAACGACCACTGACCTTACTAAGATAGATGACTCTGTGGCATGAAACCACCCATGCCCAAGTCCTCTACCTCTTGGATATAGACCACCTCCCTAACCATGCCCTGGTCTAGTTCCCTAAAGATCACCCTGTGGTCGGCCTCCTCATGCAAAAATTTTTCTCAAAGGAGAGGGAGCTAGTTGTCCCTGCTGCTGCTACTAAAAAGGTTTGGCTGGAAACTGTTGCTGCGGAGGTGGGAACTGAACCTGACCACCCCCACATTAATTCACTTGGTCTGGGAACTAATTCCATAGGTTACCATGGATAACATAGATATAAAACCTCAATCCTAGTCCCATAGAGAAACATAAAGGATAAAGTGATCAAAACTGGAACCACAGATTCCAACTCACCATCGGCTGAAACCCGAAAGGCACTAATGGTGGAGGCCTGCTGCAAACATAATTCCCCTTTGATGAAATTAATTGATTCCCCTCTCATTAAATACCTCCTATGGTGTGAGTCCTCTATGCCACTTAAACTTTCTCTGAACCTCTATGATTCTTGGTTGGGTGAAGGGAGTAATGAAATAGTGGAGGGAAGGTCGGAGTGCCTCCTCTAAGAATCTTGACCAAAACTACTTGTCTGGAAAGAGTTCTGGAGTAAAATTAAAGAGATCCTTGATCTTGATCCCCAAATCTTTTGTTAAAGATAGAGTAGATCCTACCACTTTTTGGCCTTCATCATGGAAGAATGTAATGCTTCCCAAAACTTCTTCTAGAAGTCAGTCCATGAATCATAAACATCCCTCTTATACCCAAGATAGAGCATCCACCCCTAATGCATCATTCCCCACATCTGGATCATTACCAGAGGAACCCAGTACTCTTTTGGATCCCAGATCAAGCTGAAAGCAATCACCAGCTCCTCAAGCCCCCTCTCTTCATCCATGTTCGAGACGCTGCCCTTGTACTTCTCGAGGGTTAGTTGCTGAAAGGAACGATGCATCTTCTTCCACTGGTCATCCACCTCTTCCCATTCAGCCCTTTGTTGAAAATCCAAATTATCCTGCTGGGAATTGATCTCCCTCACTACTCGTGGACATCATCTAGGTTCCACAGCTGCAAGGTAAACAAGTAATTGCTAATTCAAAGGAGTGGAGAAGATTCCTTTTAAATTTATTTCAAACTTCTTGTTTATTTAAATTTCCCAAATCACCCTAAACAAACAAGAAAAGAAGTCATGATGATTCATGTACCATTCCTAGGGTCTCTACCCTGTAATCTGTGTAGCCTCCATTGGTCATTCAGTATGTAAAGATTCCTTTCTCTGGATCATAGGGGGCCCAAAAATCCTATGTCCTAGACGGTCTTCCCTGTACTATTTTATGCACTACGATTTCCTAAAACTATTTCTCTACCATCCCATACAATCCTCGCTTTTCCTAACCCCAAACTCCTTCCCATATCTCAAACATCATCCTCTGATACTATTCTGTTACAACCTGCCTTTACCATGATGAGGGAAGGGACAAAAAACTGCCAGACCCTTCCTTCGTCATGTTGCAGGAAAGATAATGACCCCTGAGTCCTACCTTAAATAGGCCTTGAAGTGGCGACTAGCACCAAATGTATAGAATCTCAAGTGAAATGGAAGACATTAACATTTTTATAGATCAAGATCAGTATATTAGATGTAATATCCCAAACAAATCCAAAATACTTGATATTTAATGTAAATCCAAAATCCATTATTTTATGCATGTCCAAAATAAACTGATATAAAGTACAAGAAAAAAAACTAATGGAAATTACCAAAATAATGAAAAGTTGTAATGAAAACTCCCTATTCCCAAGAAATTAAGGTCATGCATGGTCCTCGAATTCATCATAGAAACCTGAAATCATTTTTGTGTATGTATGGGGAGTATAGAGGTATACTTAGTAGGGAATCCAAAATCTCTCATGAATAAGTGGGGAAGCATTCCAATTCCCTTAAGAAAAGAGGTAAACAAAACACCTAATAAGGGGACTGCTCATACATCCTCACCAAGGAACAATCCCTAAATAATACAAGTTAGGTAATGTAATAGTAGTAGCATATCGATACTTGGCTACCCCGCACTACTTTCCTACTGGTTATTTGAGACATATGACATGTAAGACCTCCCCTACATGTTCTACTATGGTCTCGCTTCCACCCCAACAAAAAATTTATGGGCCACCACTACCACGAATCCCGCCCGCAGACACCTGGGCCACCACAACCACATATAACAATGCTAGAAGACACTAGGTCCATAGCAAGAACTACCACAGCTGAAGACACCTCGTCTAGAATCAATCACTTCGACGACAAAAAATACATGGGCCATAACCACCAATGTCATGCCCGAAGACACCTAGGACTCATCACAAAGACACTTGGGAAGAAAACCTACCCACACACACACCTGGTCCAACCACCACCACACACCGTGCCCGAAGTGTCTTGAGACATAATGAACCCTAGGTCATCACATCTTTCCTGAAGAATCATCAGCTACATTGGAGAGGGAGTAGAAATGAGCTAATAACCAGCCACACATAAGAATGTTGGGAAAGAACCCTCCCCATGAAATGGGGGTGTTTTTCATGAATTTCTTAATGTGGGTGAGGTGAAAATAAGAAACATAGGAAATAAATATTATCCATGTAGGTAATCAATCCCCCATACCAACCTAGGGGTTCCAAAACCAACAACCATCCCTTACACTTTCACTATTGATTCTATACCTACATGAAAACAAACACAATATCCACAACCAGAGGACTACCCATTTATGGAAAAAAAATCCCCATTGTACTCATTCTCATTATCATTTTCAAGTGATTCTCTTTTAAAAATTCCTCCTCTACCGGGAAACTAACAGTCACAACCACGAGACAAAACACCAACTGAAATAAAACGGCCATGTGACATTTATGAATTCACACCCAGTTCTCTTGTTATGTAACAACATGAAAAGGGATTCGTGAAATCCATTGAATTAATGGAACCAAACCAAGCCCCAACAAACTGGCTCCACATGGCCTCAGATTCACATGCCAAAAACTTCTCAACCAAAAAAATCCATCCTCATTTATAATCCACCCCAAAAACATTTACACAGAATAACCACGATTAATAGTAGAATAGAGAAATGGAGTTTTCATATTTATCCAAACCATTTATCAGGTTCCCTCTTTCCTTCTGGTTAACCAGGATAATCACATAGGGGTTCTTATTAATCAGGAATCCATTTTATTAACCATGTTTATGTGATTAAACAGCTTCCATTTTACAACCATTAAATCACAAGGTTATCCGAAAATTTCATCTTCATTAGAACTCATGAAATTACCACCAATGACCGCTAATTTCAGTGGACATAATCCCATAAAATTCACAACATAAAAAAAGGTAACACAATGACGTCAAAATCATTATTCCTATCCCTTTATTTTTTTAGAAGGTCTGTTTATTATCTATGTTAAATTTTGTTTCAACTACATCCTGAGGAATAATAATTATACACACCCAACATGATGCACAATAAAGAGAGATGACGGAAGAACCCCGACATGGATGATCAAGGACGAATGTTTTCTACTTGTGCCATGATTTGGTGATGCGCGACTTATATAGGAGGAACTCTAAGGACTCTAAGGATGATGGGGAAGGGATCTAGCACATGCACACGATTTATCTCCAAAAGAGGAACTCCCAGTGCAGCATGGAATTAAAAGGGACCAAGGAATAAGAAGATCCCATTGATTAAAAGCATGATCATAGGGTTATGGGATGTGAAATATCGAACTAATTTAAAAATGTATCATGGTTTGACCAGGAAGATGGCCAGTTGTACATGTCGTAATTTATTGAGATTTAATAATTCTACTTAGAGATGGTGGATATAATGACTATGAGTTAATAAATCGACTTTAAAATGTGAAAACACGTAATAAGGGATAAACTAGAAAAGTGGTAAGGTTGTAATATGGATAAAAAATCACACATTTTGGTAAATCAAGGGTCACCCCACAATTAGGGGATTACAGATACCATTGAAGGGCTTAAATAACGACTTAATCCACTTTAAAAGAATTTTTCATGCTTAAAAAGGCATTAACGGGAAAGGAACCCGACACCCCTCTACGGAACTGTTCTAGTGAGTCACCGACCTATGAGACAGATTGGTCGCACTGATAGGGAACCCCATGGTGACACCCCTCCACCGACACTAATGTCCTCCTAACTCGCTGATGGGGTCCAGGTCACCCCAAACACTAGAACATGGTAAAGTAATGGACAAAGAGGTTCATGTCCATTATAGGGGAAGATATGCATCAATTTATTTATTTGTTTAAATTTTGAATTTAATATCACATTTCAATATGTATTTTAATTTTAACATCATAGATTGAAAAAAGTAATGATATTGAATAAAAAAAAATTATCTTTAAAAAAATAAATTCTATTATAAAAGCTCTAATAATTTCTTATTTTCCATGTTTTCAGATCCTCAGACCTATTTTTACCACCTTTGTAATTTGGATTTTCTATATTGAATTAACTGATGAAAAATAATCCTTTAATAATTTAACTATCTATCTTATAAGGGAATTAATATAATTTACCTTTCTATATACAATAAATAGTTATATGGGGCTCCATTTTAATTAATGAGCAAATATCCTTTTTAGTGCAATGAATCCATCCACTGTGATGGAGTCCAGATTAATTCATTGAGTTGAATGAAATATTCAATATGATCTATTACAAAAGAACTAGAATTATATTCAACAATATGATTCATCCACGAAAATTAAATGTATAATATTTCATAATATTTCACATCTTCAGGATTCTCTTGCTAAAAATATGGAAATCACATGAGAAATATGTTACTCGAAAAAAAAAACATGTCACTCAACACATTAACTAGAATGAAAATAATATATTTCACGAATCCCATTAGAATAAAAAATTTCGATTTTTATAAGGAAATAGTTAATTACTTTCACATTTTAGTTAGGTTATATAATCCTTCATTATGTGAGCTTTTTTGTAGTAGAAACAAAGAGAAAATGGCCAGAAAATCTGAGGAAACCCATATTAAAACAAATTATAATAGACATACCAATACTTTTTTCATTTAAATGTTATTTTACTATAGAAAATAATGAAAATATAAATATAAAATTATTTGATGTATTACAAGGAATAGTTATAGCATCCCATAGGATGTCAATGGAATATTATCCATAGATAAAACCTCAAAAATATTATTTAAATCACCCGTAAAATAGTCTATTAAATTATATTTCTATCATACAGTTGGATGGATTAAAACAACCATTATATATTCTAGATATGGAATTATTAATGAAAAAGATTGAATAGATTGTAGTAGAATTCCATTTGTAAAATTATCTATCAATCGAATAATGCTTTTAACTCCAGTTGGATCGTATAAATGAAACATGGACTTATTAATAAAAATTAATAATAGGAAATCATTATATAAAATTTTTATGAGATTGAAAATATTTATAATTAAGGAATAAAATGTGTGATGTTTGACAATAAAAGAGAAGAATAATAATTATGCATGTTTTGTTTGAATTCTTAATTTGTCTTACTAAACAAAAATATTCATTATTCATATATGTAAGATAATATTTTAATTAAATCCCATCAATCATAAATTATGAGTGACTATGAAATCTTATTAAAAAAATATATTTTTTTTTAAAATATACTTTATAGTTGATAAAAAAACATAGGAAATAGAATATTCACTTATTTTACAATAATAAATAAGGAACCCCATCTACAAGGGAATGTATATTTTAAATTAAAAAAATTTATGCTATGATGAGTACATTGAGGATTTTCATTCAGCATATTCTACAGTAGTTTAATCACAAATTTTTTTTCAAGAAATATTAATTATCGATTTATTATGAAAATTTGTCACACATATACAATCTCTCAGGTATACATGTGTGTGGGATGAAAACATACATTTTTCAAATCATAGAAGATAATTGAAGGGGATATGATTTAATTATTTACATGTTGCACAGTTAGGTTCTTTTTCAATGAAATTATCCATTAATAATCTACATAAATAGACTGAGTCTCTAAAAACGTTTTTTGTGTTATTATACCATAAATTATGAATTTGATTTCTAAATTACATCAAAATATATCTCTAATGATTTAAAATTGTATGATATAGTGTCCCATACTATGGTGGTGGTTTTAATTAGAATGATTCATTTGTAAAAAAGGATGGCCTTGCTTAGATAACCAAAGTTCTTCTTGAGAATACACAATTAGTATCCTTAAATAACAAAAAAAATCAAAAATATGAAAAAATAAATCATATAAATCCCAGTAAAACCTAATTAATATTATTTACAAAAAAATACTCATAAATTTAGGTGATTAAAATTTGAAAATGAGAAATACATACGTGATAAGAGGCTCAAAAATTGACCGATTGAATGGGACATGGGTTTATGTCCATAATACTCATGCAACATCATTTATATAGTCTAAATATTAAAAATTAATAACAAATAGGTAAAATAAGGGATATAGTTAATTTTATAGAAAATGTTATATTGGTGTGGGTGTGGGAGTGGGAATAAGTACCGATGATGAAACATGCATGTGACTATAGTATATATCATTAGTGTAGACATAGAAGGTGATGATGATGTTGGGACATGGGTGGCATGGGGGGAATATGACAACGTGTGTGGGAGAATCTTCTTTATTTTTATCCTATTTTTCATTTTTTTAGTTTCATTAATTTGTAGATTATTACATCTAAATGAAAAGATAACTTTTAATTTTTCGTTTTGATATTTTTTATATCTATAATATAATATATATTATATTCCCAATATAATATATCATGGATAAAATTTAAAATTTATTAAAAAAATATTCCAATATATTTTTTAAAAATAGACATGAATATTCATTGTAAAATGAATATTTTTTTCTTCTAATTGAATTTTATTTTGTCAATAACAATATATTATTTTTGTAAATGGTAAATAGATCATGATTAAAAATATTATTATTATATTATTTATTTATAGTTAATATATTATAACCATATATTTATATGTTGAATTTTTTTTAATAATTAATAAAAATATATTTATCTATAGGTAAGAAACTATTACTGTTAATTCTTAATAACATCATATACATCTGTTGATAAAAAATGTTGGTACCTGAATTTAATACTTAAAAAATTAATATTTTTTCAGTAACTAATTTATAAAAATTTGTATATTATCTATTACTAAATTTCTATTAGTACAAGTCACTTATTTATTGTTGTATTTGATGAAAATTCAACCAGTATTGCTAAATAAATATAAAGGCTAATAAATTCTTTAAAATGTATGCACTCTAGAATTTTATTTTTAAGTGTATTCTATAATAAAATAAATATATTATGGATAAAATATTTTTTTAACTGAATAATATAATAACACCTATATTATTAATAGTTACATGGAAATAAGAAAAATAAATAAATAATATTTTAAAAAGTAATTTTTCTCTGAAAATTATTTTCATTAAATTTTTATGTTTTTAATTAAAACTAAAAATTTAAAAATTTATAAAAATAATTTAATAAAATAAAACTCAAATTTATATTTATTTTCATAAATATTATATTAAGATAATATTTTTGATATATATTCAATAGTTTAATTTTAGGTGAATAGAAAAAAAAAATACAGGTTTTACCAAAACTATAAATTTTATGACCTTAATCCTTATATAAGAAAGATGTAAAAGTTTATAAAACTATATAATTGGTCAAATATGAACATAATGAGTAAAATTATAAATTGTTAAGTAAAATAATAATTTTATATAACCTATTTTTAATATTTCGTAATATAAAGTAATATTTTCCCCAAAATGAATTGGTTTTTAGTCTTTTATATTAATTGTATACTATTTTAGTAAAATTAGCATTCAACTTGATATTAAATCAACATATATTTTATTTTAATTATAATAAACCAATATTGATAATTAAAAACAAATATATTGATAATTTTATCCATTAAATATATTTTATTCCTTAAAATCCATGTTAGTATGTTTTTAGGTGATCCATGCACTAATGTTAATGTTTATTTTTATTACACGTAGAAATATGAATTTTTAAAATGGGGTTAATATTTGGAATAATTAGTATCAATTTATTTAATAAGAATAATTTTTATTTTTGGGAATAAAAAATTATTTACTTATTAAAAAATTACATACTAAGAAAAACCAAAAACTGTAAATGTGAAAATTCTAAGAGTAAAGGACATAATTTCATATAAAAATATGTATGAAAATTAATTTTTTATTTATGATATAACTTGTCTCATCCCAAACTCAATTTTATTTGTTATAATGTCTTGTTGACATGTCAAACTTGCGATCTCTTTATATTAAGTTGGAATTTTTACAAAAAAAGAAATTCTCACAACTTATTCATGGGGCCTTTCATCACCACTTCAAGACCAATTCCAATATTCAGTTTAATATATAAAATATAACATATTTACTTATTATATATTTCTATTTCCTTTATTTTTTCTTCTTTTCACAATAATTTATCATTGGCCCTTCACTTCTGAATGTTCTACTGACAGAAAATTCAGGTAGTCAACATGAGTACTAATTTTACATTACATATTTTATTTATGTTATTAATTTACCAAATAAAATTTTATATTTATAATATAAATAAATTAGTGTTGTTTTTATAGAAAATATTAAAATAATAATTTTCAATATATTAATCACTATTCCCCAATTTTGTTAAGACAAATGAAACAATCATTCAGGCATTGTGAAGACTACCATCTCAATGAAGCAACAACTTTAATTTTCAACCACCAACTCTATTAGTTAGTTATAATTGTAAAATTGTTGGATAAATGTGAAATATACAATATAATTATTTTCATTCAGAGATAGTTTATAATCCACCTTATTTCCCTCTCATTCTTTGATAAATGAAAATGTTAACCATGTGTCATAAAAACTATCCCCTCCACAAAGTAGTGTATCTCATTTTCAACAAGATTATTTATTAAAAAATAAAACCTTTTTAAATATTACTCATCATATGATATTTATCTAAATATTATTAATTTCAATCTCTAATAATACTATTATTCTAAAATTAAATCACTTCTATATTCATAATCATCCTTTAATTATATTTGGGTCATGTTTGGGTTGGTTTAACCGTATACGTGGAAAATGATATAAAATAATATCCTATAATACTATTAAAAATTAATTACTAATAATGTATGATAAATATATGAAAATTAATATTTTATTTTGGTTCTATAAAATTAATATTAATTTTAAACTCATTAATTGAGATAATAACGTCTTTTCATAAAAAAAACATAAACATGGACATCGTCAATTTACTAATTAACAATTATAAGAAAATATCTCATGGAGTGAAATCATAAAAGCATAAATAATTATAAAATATCATTTCTATTACATTTTATTGTATTATAGAGCTGAAATGTGGGATATCGATGAAGAATTACTCTGATATTATGAATCTATTTTAAAAATCTAGATTACTTACACATGATATTGAAAATATATAATATACTAATTGGAAAATAATGAGTGATTATAAAAAAAATTATAAATGGTTATAGATATAAATAATATTATTAAATAATTTATTAATATATTTAAATTTTTCTATAAAATAATCAAGTACTCAAATGGATGTCATGAATTATGGTAAGGTTTCATTATCATACAATCCAATTCCTTATGAAATCATTATGTTATATCCAATTTTTTATATTGTTTGGTGGACATAACAATAAATTGAAATATTATATCACTTTTATCCCGTTATTCATCATATTTAATTTTCCATTTCATATTGTATCAATAAAAGGGGTTTTATTTAAATGTATTTAATGTTGTAAGTGTTATTTGTCTCTTTTTTCAATTCTATGAAGCTTGTTTTATATTGTATAGTATATTATATTTCTTGTGGTCTGTTAAAATTCCAATTATATAAAATTATAATGAATACTTTTCATTTTTTATATTTTAATTCAGTTTTATCCCTCATATGATCTTTTTATTCTCATATTACCTCTACCATAAGTGTATTTGATTCTCGATTTTTCTTTGTAGAGATATGATTCGTACTCACCACATTTTCCATTTTTTGGTAAAATTTGGCTCGGAATTATGCTCAAAATAATATAATATTATTTTTCTTTAGGTTACAAAAATAATTGATATATATTACATCCTTTTCCTTTCCAAATAATCATCTTTTATAGGTTTTATTTTCATTCCAATCACTTTCATCTATAAACACTCCATATTTAGTTCCCTTGATTGATTGGGGTTCACTTAGATTCCATACATTGATTGATTAAGAAAAATATTTATATAAATATATGACTATTTATTTATATTTCTTATTTTTTTGATGCTAACATTAATATTTTATTCCATTTATTGATCAGGAAAATATTTAAAATTTCTATACATGTTATTCTGATACGGATGTTTATTGATTACTCAATAATATTGAATATGTATTGTTTTACCATACACATTTTTTTAGTGATATATTATTTTAATTTATTAACTGGGAAAATATTAACGCTAATTTTGTTTTTGTTTTTATTTATATAAATATTTGTTAATAAATTTAGTTCATTATGCACTGGATTGATTGTAATATCATTCACATGGTCAATGCATTGGACATAAAAAAGTGATGGGTGGTTCCTTATATTATATGTTCATTTGAAGAAATGGTTTTTATTATGAGACAAAAGGTTTGGTGTATTCCTACATAATGAAATAAGGATGTCTTGGTTATGACCTAGAAATAAATAATGATGTCTTGGTTCTGGCTGCTCATGTAGTGATTCACTATTCCTTTTCACCCTTATATCATAATGTTAAACTGAGTTTTTTATCATAAATTCCAAATTTAATTAAACAATTAACTTTATAATTGATTCAATTATTTGGTTTCAATTATTATTAAAAAATTTAATTTCACTGGTTTTGAGGATTACACTATAGTTGGAGGTGATTTTATGGGAATAAGATGAAGTTGATGAAAAAACGAGCCAAACTAAATAAAATTTCAAGAACACTAATGAAAAAAAAAGAGTACTATAATTGATACATGAATCTAATTGGGTTTATATTTTTGTGGTATGATACTAAATTCAGTGTGATCTATCTCTTTACATGACACCAAATACCAATTCATTATTTGAGGTACCTATTAGAACTAATCTGTCTAGGGAACTGAATCATCTCCAAGTCAAAAAGAAGTGTTATTTATTATGTCCATATCTATGGATGAAGTTTTCCAAATGGATCACAATTTTTACTGGATATATTCAAAAGGTTGTTAAATAATTTTTTAGTTTTCTACAATGTTATATAATACTATTTGACCACTCAAAACCCAGGACCAAGTGGTTTCTCAAAATCTATGGACTTAAAACCACCTTCTACTTGGCCTAAAAAATGGAAACCTGGGCACCCCCTTTTTAAGTTCAAACATAGAAAAATATCATAATATTTAGAGAGAAAATGGATTCCTCTACTCATCTAATAAATTCTATAGGACCCTATCCTTATAGGGGGGTTTACGATGTAGGAAAATTTCAACCTGGGATTCCTCCTCCTTTGAATGTGAGGTCAATAGTGGACGATCATTTCTAGAGCGATACACATCCTATTAAGATAGTTGAGATACTATAACTTTTGATGGATTTTTTGATTTCTGTTTTAAACATTACATTTAAGATATATCATAAAATTCTTTTCCTAATATGAATTTAGTTGGTAAACATATGTGTATCACTATTCATTTCAATATCGATGTGGTGGAGATTTATGTGGGAATATTCAGTTTTTTGATTAGACAACACAACAATCGGATTTGTTCATAAATATTTAATATTTCAGTATGATTTGGAAGAAATTTTTCTTTTTACAAGATCCAAATCATCACAACATGATTGTTTTTTAATGTTTGGTTCTTTATGAATCATTTTAAATGGAAAGTAGGGAATCAAGATTTTGGAAACCCTTAACTAATGTATTTCATTAAACCACGTGTAATTTTTAGAAAAATGAACTAAAAAATATTGTAGTGACCTAGAAATGAAAAAATTATCTCAGAATTATAAAAACCCAACATTTATTTATATCCTATCAATGTCGTTAATTGAGTACTTTTATTTTTAAAAAATTGTTCAAAACCACCCCTCTTATTATATTATTTATTAAAAATAGACACTTTAAACATCCAACGCTCTTTAAGAGATAACCTAGGGTCTTCTTTATACTATTAATTATCATTTAAAAAATAATCAATTTTTCATGTCATGAAATCATTGTAAAATTTTGCCACCAATTTTGGTGAGCGATTTGGTTTTTAGTGAGGGTTTTTATACTATTTTGGTAAATGTTTTGAATATTTATTTTTTATATCTTCTACATTGTCATATATTTTTTTATAATTTGTTGAAATTTTTGTTTCTATGCATGAATAATTTTTATTTGGCATATTTACAACCTTTTAATCGAAAATCGGAGAGGATCCTATGCTATTGACACCGATACACATATGAGAACCCTTTAATAGAGGAAACCCAAAACATTGAAACTATTTTTGATCCTTCTTCTTATTATTCTTCTGGAACCCACATTAAAACTAAAATAAACATATAGAATATGGATGAATATAACCAGATATTAAAATAACTAACCTCAAATGATGTAGTGATTTATCCAACACACATTAAAATACATGGAGAAAAACATAATTTTGAACTAAAATTCAATTAATTTCACTTATTACCAAGATTACATAGACTCATTAGGTAATATTCTCAAAAGATCTTAAAATAATTTCACACTATTTGTTCAACACTAAAACCAAGTAATATATATTAATAACAATTTGAGCTTAGTGAATTCCAATTTTAATGAGAAGACACTAAAAAGGATTTGATATATTATGTTAATTCCCCAATTAGTGGTTGGGAGGACCTAAAATGCATTTTCGTTCAAAAATATTTCCCAGCATCTTGAATTAAACAATATGGAAATAAATTTTTAGAATAAATAAATCATAAGGACAAGAATTTCATGAATACTAGGAAATATTTAAAAGGATTTTTTCTTGTTTACCACACCAAAAAATCAGTATCAAATTTTATTAAAGTATTTTATTGAAGGGTTAATTATTATTCATAAAAACATGATTTATGTTGATATAAGTGGTTCCCTAGATATGAAAACCCCAATCAGAGCATGGTCCTTCATTGATAACATGATAAAAAATACTCAACAATTTAATTCAAGTTCTCATTTATCCATTCATGGTTTCAATGAGGTGAAATGTTCCAAATTCAAGAAGAATGTGTACTAGATTTTTGAGGAATAAAGTACCCTTCGTCGACAACATATCCATTATCAAGTGAAATATAAATCTCTTCCACCTATCTATTATGAAATCTATTATATTGACACCTACTATTCTAACCAATTTCAACAATAGATAGAACCTTCAAAGAGTTATGAGAAAAAATATTTTCGCCCCCATATAACCAACCCATTCAGAAAAACCATACTCTCCATAAGACCTTGAGTGGAATGAAAAATAATCCTATAGGAAAGGGGGTATTCAAAACATACTCTACAAAAATGGAATCAACTAGGTTTGATTAGTCACCCACCACCACCACCCATAAATCCTCAACCCCCAAAAAATCCATTCCAACAACCCCATACAAAACTTAACCCTAGACTATATTTTAGGATTAAAAAAATCGCTAAAAGTAATATCCAATTCAAAAAAAGACCCAAGAATCCATACAAGTCCTAAACCCCAAGTTTTCAAACATTCCAAATCGGTTAGTGAAATCCAAATTCATGGGTTAGGTGAACTACCCTCTCAACTAATATTCAACCCTATGTATAAGGTAAATGTTAGTGCAGTCACCTATAAGATTTGGAAAAAACATAAAGGTAAATTACCCCTCCAATAGATTCATCCCCTCTTTATTAAAACACCATCCCAACCACTGAGAATGGTCCAAGAAAGGAAAAACCTAATGTAGAGAAAAATTACCCTAAAGGAAATATTTTTCATGTTGACAAGTCACCTAGAACAACCATTCCTATTCTATTTCACTATACTTCCACCCAACCAACATAACTTATAGAAACTAAAACTATTAAATAGATAATTGAAACTTTCAAAAAATTATCGGTTAAGTTCCCCTTGGTTGATGTTGTAAACAAAATTCCACGATACCTCTATTTTATAAAGGAGATGTACACACACCAAATTAGTCTTATTGGTGATGAAAAGGTAATATTTGGGTGGAAGGACACAATATGAATAGAACCATCACTTCCAACCTAATGATATGATTTCAGAACATTATCAATTCCATGTACCATATGAGAGTATCTATTTTCCAAAGATATTATTGACGAGGGTTCTTCTATAAATGTGATGTCTTACTCCATTTCCTCTTAATTTTATTCCTATGAACTGACGACCATGGTAACTTTTGTTCATTTGAAAAATTGTAGTATTGTACACCTCACTAGATTACTAAAGTTTGTTCTTGTGAGTGTAATTTTTTTTTATTTTTCATAGTATTTTTATGTGCATAAAATAGAAGATGATAGGATGAATGTACATGCATCAATTATATTTGGGAGGCATTTCTTTAAAACCCCCCCAAAAACATAATTAATTTCCCCAATGATACATTTTTTAATTATTTTGGTGATGACATTTTCCACATCAATATCATTGATGCCATGAATCACCCATCGGAAGAAAATCCTATCTTTTAATTAACACAATTTATGTACAACTTTCCCCTAAAAGATAAATTATTTCCCATGACCCCCTTTGTATGTTTTGATCAATAATTGAAATTAAATATAATGATTCATGAATTGGTTGTTCTAATAGTCTAGAAATATTTCATTAATGTTTGTTACTTGATAATTTTTTAATCACTGAGGATCCCATGCCAATCGATGATAATGAAATGCTTGTGAAATCTTATTACTCATATGAAAATGTTAACATTGAGAAGTTATATAAGATAATTGACCTCCAATTTTCACATTAACTTCCACCAATCTAAAATAAAACTAAATTGGAACATAAAAAACAATCTGAAAATTTAACATATTCCAATATAGAGATTGGAAACATGAATCCTTTCATAATTATATTTCACTCTATCTAGTACATGAATTGTGACTGTATAAAATTTTGAGGGAGTATAAACAAGCATTGGGTTGGACAGTTGTAGACATTCTTTGTATAATCCCATTAATTTGCACAGATCATATTTTGTTAAATGATGAGGCTTAACCAATAAATTTTTCCCAATTTCAACAAAACCCAAACATCATATAAGTTGTTAAAAGGAGGTAACAAAATTATTGTCAGTTTGAATTGTTTAACCAATATCTAATTTTCAATGGGTCAGTCCTGTCAAGTTAGTTCTTAAGAAAACAATTCTTACAATAATTACCAATGAAAACAAGAATTGGTTCGAAACCATGTAAAGAATAGTTGGTGTGTCATTATAGAATAACATTGACTAAACCCACACATTATGAAATAACATTACCATTTCCATTAATTGACCATATTCTAGAGAGGCTATATGATAATTCCTACTAATGTATCTTTGATAGGTATTCGAGATACATTCATATCCATATTTACCCAAAGGAACAAGAAAATATGACCTTCAATTGCCCCTTTGGTAAATTTTCATATAGGATGATGAAATTTGGCCAATGAAATGATCTATATACTTTCCAGTGATGCATTGTCTTCATTTTTAAGATTACTTGGAAAATTTAATGGATATTATTATGGATGATTGCACTGTATATGGTTTCTATTTTGATTAGTGATTGAGTAGTCTTGGTTTTGACTTATGTATCTATATTGAAATTAATATTGTATTAAATTATTGTAAATGACATTTTATGGTGCAATAAAGTATAATACCTGGACTTTCCAATTCTGGGGATGGTATCTAGGTAGATAAATCAAAATCGGAATTCAATTTCTCCCTACCATTTCCCAAAAATGTTTGGGATGTATTTTCTTTCATAGGTCATGATTGATGTTATGATAATTTCTTTCATCAATTTTGTATTATTTCACTTTTACTCTCCCACATAATCAAAAAATAAAAAGAATTTGTTTTTTATAAAGAATTAGAGGAATCGATTAATGAATTTAAATGGAGTCTCACATCAGCCCCAGTAATCGAACCACCTTGACGGGATTTACCATTTGAGCTATGTGTAAGGCCCCTAAGAATGCAGTTCGGGATGTTTTATCACAACAGGTTGCTTGAGATCCACATGCCATTGTATATGCCTCATATATACTAGACCCAAAATAACAAAACAACAACACAGCTAAAAAATAATTCATTTCCATTTTCTTTTACTTCGAAAAATATAGGTCATACCATTTAGTGTCAAAAGTAATTAATTTTCCAGATCATGCATCACTCGCGTATTTCCTTATGAAGCCAAAATCCACACCACATATCATTCGTAAGATTTTCCAACATCATGAATTTAATCTATAATTTAGGGATATTAAGGTGAAGAGAATGTAGTGGATACCAATTTCAATAGGATCATTTCATCCTTAGATATTGACTCATCCCCGTGTATTCCCATAAATGACATTTTTTCAGATGCGAAATTGTACTACATGTGAGATTCTATTCTTCGGTATGCTAAAATTATAGATTATTCGGAAGCATCCTGCATTCTTGCTGATTTCAACAAAAAACAACATGATCATTTGATAGATGAGCCTTATTTTTACATTTTTTATGACCCTTACCTTTGGTGAACATGTAATGATCATTTCCTTAAGAATTTTTTTCAAAATAGATATTTTTGGTGCATGCTTATGTTCTACCACACTCTTTTTTGTCGGGTCCTCTTTGGTCCCCAACGGACTGCTCACAAGGTTCTTGATTCTAGTCTCTTTTGGCCAAAATTATTTTTGGGTGCCCATTATTTTTTTAAATCTTTTATTCACTATTAATTAATGTTTAATTACTCTAAAATAAATTAAATACCATACAATCAATTTTTCTTCCATGACTTTTTCTCTGTTTGTGTCATTGACTTTATAAGTTCATTTCACAATTCATTTGGAAACTAGTACATTCTTCAAGAATTTGATTATGTGGCCAAATGTTTATAGGAATGATACAAGATGACATATGATTCCAAAATAGTTGTGGAAATATTAAAAGGCCAAATTTTTTGTAGGGTTGGATTTCCTAGGATTATCATCAGTGACCACAATTCTCATTTTTTTAATTGAAAAATGAAATCCCCATTACATCGATATGGGGTTAGAAATTGAGTGTCTACATCTTATTACCCTAAAAATTAAGGTCATGTTGAGGTGTAAAATATAGAGGTAAAACGATTATACCAAAAATGGAAAATATTGGTGCCACTCAACGAGATATGGGTTCCACTCAACAATATATGGATGACCACCTTCATCAAGTGATGTGGTTCTCTTTTCATCACAACACCTCATTGATGATATATATATATATATATATATAATGGTACAATTGATATTATTATCATTAATTAAACAAAAAATATTACTTACCATCATTTGATAATGATAATCGAAAAATGGAAAAGTTACTTATGCACACATACAGCCTACCATTTCCATGATCATAACATACTTAATTTCTTAAAACCTCCGTTCATGATTGGTATTAAAATTATTATTTATTCATAAATATGAAATTTATTTCATGATTACTATATAGTATAGTATTGAACAATATAATTTATAGATGAAGAAAAACATTCATGAAAAGGCCGAAATTTGAAATTAATGCAATTAACACCTCTAACAATGGGAAAAATAATATATTATTAATGAATAAGTGATAAGATATTATAAATGGATCACATATAAATTTGAAAATATTAATATTGTTATGTTATAAGTTAATAAAATTTTTAAATCCACAAAATGTGAGGTTAATGCTTGTTTAACCACAAGTTATCATGAGGTAATGGATTTATTAATTCAATTTCCATTCATTAGTGTAAACTTGTACTTCATTATTATGAAAGCATAATATTATGGATGCAATGAAATTTTATTATTTTATTCTGTACATCAACATTTTTATGTTTATTAACATTTTATACACATAATTAATTCATTAATTAATCTCTACCTCAATGATATGATCTTTGTAAGGGAACTCTTCTCAATTCATATTCATTAAGTTATATTATAATATTATGCTCCTATGATTTTTAATTTGGTATATAAACTACAAATTTTACATATAATATAATTAAATATTCATAATTAATGGTATTTGGATATTCTATTTGAATTATTTCATCTAAGGATATTTGAATTGAAAATTACCAATCAGAAAATATTTTCATAACACCATTTCTTTTAATTTGATCATATTTTTTATTCAACATCTTTTATATTCTATGATTATGTGTGAAATAACTAATGATTATATTATGTTGTATTTGGAATTTACTTATGTTCTTTTCTAGTTGATACATAAAATCTATTAATTTATTAATTATCACTTCTACATTATGATCTTTCTAAGGGTTTCTTTCACCATATCATTTTAATTGAGATTTTTAAAACCATTATTTCAACTAAAAGAAATTATTTGTCCATTTCTTAAAAAACCCATTAAATTTTACTCTAATATGGTATTTCCTGATATTTTCAAAGTAATTGTACCATATTTCTAGTCATTACTACCTAAAATAATTGAGAAAATTGTCTATAAAAATTTCTACTTCATTTATTTTTCTGATCTGAAAAATATTTTCTATCAAAACCGTGTTATCTAAAAATGAATTTATTTTTTAACATTTTTAAAAATATCTTTTAAATAATATTTTACCCATTTTTCTCATTTTTTATTTTTTTAGAGTAATATGGATTCATTTTTATTTATAAATTCTTGTTTGGGTTTTATAAAAATAATTGAATGGAATATTTGTTTAACATATACACTTTAAAAAAGATTTTATAGATGTAATAACCACTAAAGGGTTTTAAATCATAAATTATGAGTTTAAAGTATTATTTTAAAGAAAACTATTTGCAATTTTTTTAAAATAATTATTAGTTTGTAATTTTATTTTGAAAATGAAAATTATATTTTACTTAAAAATTTTATTATAGATATTTATTATTATATTTGTACTCAAAATTAAAAAACACATTATTCATAATTTTTATTTCAATATTTCTTATTGATACCATCCTTATTTTTACACTCAATGGTCTATGATCATTTTGACTATGGAAAGTGTAAACATTTATTTCCTTGAATCATTTTTATTATAATTAACTATCCGTTGAATTATTCACATTCTTGTGGACATTAATTTTTTTCTAAATATCTATATTATTTATCATACATATGTTTATTTATTAATATAAATATATATTCTACACATATTGTTATAGGTTTATTTTTATTTGTGTATCACGGTAAATATTGATAAATCTAAATTCCTTACTCAATACAGATATTCAATGACAATACCCATTATTTATGAATCAAAATTGTTATTCAATAAAAGTTGAATGTTTTGGACATAAAGGCATTGATTAGGTCTGATTATATAATCACAATCGATGCATCGGTGGTCTCATATGGCGAATATGTTATATAGCATAATATAAGTTCTCTAATCCATATGGGTTTATACATAGTGGTTGTAAACTATCTAGAGGGTAGATATTGAAGGCAGTGGATTTCATGATACATGATATCATGACATAGAATAATTAAGTATTTTATTCATTATGAATTAAATTATTATTATCTACCATATTTTTTCTGTGATATTATCTTTGGTTGAATTTGTTCCTGTTTTTTTATTAAATGGAATTTTTATTCATTTATTTACCTTACCATATTGATTATGATATATCTAGTTATAATAGTCAAGTAATTGATTAAATGACATGTGTTATAAGTTATTTACCTCGACATATTGATTATTATCCCAGATATTTTCACACAGATATTATACATGTATGTATTTCCATCACATTTTATTGATTACATTGCATGTTTTTGATGTTATATATAATTAGATATTGACTATATATATTTATTCATGATTTATTTGCTTGTACAATACCCTTACCAATTATTTGATATCACCCTTATTTCTTATCTGTTCTAATGAATCCTTGATGTTTACAATAATATATAATCAAGGATATGCTAGATGGTATAATGTTATATCTAATGAAATGTGTTGATTTTTATATTCAAATATATTAAAGACCCAAGTATATATCAATTTTACCAAGACTACTTAAACTACTCAGTCCTTCGGGATGAAATTCCTTGTCACTAATTCCAATGTAAAAATCCTAAAATGGATCTAGATTACTAGGGTATGGGTTTCAACATTTTTAATGTTTTCTATAAGGATATATATTTCTTATACCTCGAGTGTGGTTGGTAGATATGAAGCTTACTCAAATGAATTCCATTGGATGACAGCAATGACTATCATTAAGTATCTAAGGTGTACTAAGGATATATTCTTTCTCTATAGTGGAGAAAATGGATGAGTCATCAAAGGATACGTAGATGCTTATTTCCAAAAATAACAATATTGTTTGAATTCACAAACATGATACATCAACTCTTTAAATATTGGTGATATGAGATGGAAGGGCTCAAGGAAGGTTATGGTCACCATTTTATAGAATATTCTAAGTATATGAAGACTTCTAATGTAGTTAAAGAATCAATATCTATATGAAATATCATCCATGATTGTGATTTGGTACCTCAAAGAAAAGATCTTATTACACTCTATTATCAGAATACTACAATGATTGATCTTTAAAAGGTTCTAAGGTTTCATCAATGGAAAAAGAATATAATAATGAATTATCATAACTTCATGGATTTTTCTTAAAGAGATGATGTTTTAGAGGGAATAATTTTCACATTAGACAAAATGGTGGGCCCCTTGACTAAATCATCCTCTCTGTAAAAACATGATCTTCATGTGATGTCTACCATACTAATAGTTGTAGATTATTGGATCTAGTTTATGTAAGATAATTTTGGTATCCTTGAACCAGCTGTTTATACTTAATAAAATATCTTATTACATACTTCTCATTTTTCTACTTTTTTTTAATGTAATAAAATCGAAAGTTATTTTCCAAATTGATTAAATCATATCAGTTCCCTGCTCTAATGAAAAACATGATATTTAATGACTGTATTAAATATAGTTTTATGATTGGGTAATTTACTATGATATGGAACACATTGTTCAAAATTTTAAGTGTGATTACATGTAAGTAGATGTGGATTTTTCTCATGAATTTCACACTTGGTTATCTTTAGGACAACAGATTGTGAAGAACCACTATTACGAATTTTAGAGGTTTTTTATAATCAATATTTTCTAGATAAGAGTATGTGTAAAGGCTATTAGAAATTCATAAAATAATTTATTCATGTCATGACTTTTTTACATAGATTTACTGTCTAAAACCATAATTCCAAATGTTTTTGGGATGTATGGTAGGTTGGTACATCATTAATTGCATGTTATTAATAGATAATTTGAGGAATGATTTGTCCCTTAAATGTTTATGGAAGATTATATCATGACTATTTTATTGGAGTAAAACCTTCATTTAAAATTCCATTGTCATAGTGTTATGATGTGTGTGTTTTATATAGTCAAATAAAGACATATCAATTATATAGATTATTGACAGAGACATTCAACCATCTTCGTGAGATATTATGTTAAAGTGATTATATTATATAATTTTTGTCCATATGTAGTATTCATTATTGTAACATTAAGTTATTTATATTGGGTGTCTTAAAATATTGTAATACATTACTATTGGACTTTAGGAAAGAACGTCTATTTCAAATGATGGATGAATCCTAGAGGGCCACATTCTATGTGTTTCCATTAATCATGATAAATTCAATTTGAATTTACAAAATTTAAAATATATTATTCTTAAGAATGGGAACTAATATTATTCAAGTTTAATTGAAAAAAATAATTAAATAAATATTTATTTTAATGATATTGAATAATATATATATATATATGTCTTGTTAAATATAAGATTCAATGGTCAGTGGAAAAAATATTTTTTTTCTAAAGAAATTTTTTTTTAGCTACTCAAAAAATTTTGTGATGTTTGAGTGGACCAATATCATGTACAGTGTAATATATTAAATTAAAAGTTGTTGAAATAATATATATATATCAATTCTGTGGGTTAGTGTAAGCCATAAAACAATATTGTTTTTATAATTATGTGGCATAGGGTTTTTTAGGAATTATAATATTATTTAAGAGTATTTATGCATTTAAATTTCAATATAATATAAACTCTAGATCGATAAATAGATTATTATTTATATTATTTAGTGTTAATTGAATAATCATTACATTAGAGTCATTGTTCACAGTAGACTTGTTTCTTAGATTTTACATCTAATATTATCAAGAATGATAAAAATCATTCTTTTAAAAAGGATAATAAATTAATCAACATAAACAATGTAATTTAATTGATTATATACCCTAGAACCTCAAACTCGTTTAGGGTCACTCCGAGATCAATGTGTATGTATAGATTTGTTGATGGATTTTACACATAGATCCTTAAATTCAACAAAGGTAATCCGAAAGTATTTTACATATGATCATCATCATCATGGAAGAAATTTCCTTCACAAGGTATCTGATTCTCCCTATCATAAAATTTTTTTTTATAAATTTTAAATGAAAAAAAATAATTGTTTTGGTTTCTAGGAAATTCTATGTCAAAATTATTATTTATTTATCAAACACCATGGCTGATTATGAGGTGTTTGTAACCACCACAACCTAACGGGATAAGAAATGAAGTGTGGATCCTTATGATTATTCCAAACCATCTATCAAGGATTGTGATTAAAAATGTGAACATAGTTGAATTCGCAATGGATCCAAGGAAGATAAAGATAGAGACTCATGTTTTTTATGAGAAAAGTATAATAAAGGAATGATTTTTCAATTTCCAACATGTCAAAAATATTAGAAGAAGAGATATTGAAAATATATCATAAGAACTAGAATATGATTCATGTGTGTAAAATTTGGCAATATTTAAATATGTTGAAGAGGAAAAATAAATCAATTTATTAACAAGATGACATAAAAATATTTTTCACAGATATTTACTTATTATATTATGGTTGAAGGCTCTTTTAAAAATATATCATGAGTTATGTCAATAATTTTGGAACCCATGAATAATTTATTTATTAGGTTATAATTAAAATCATGAAAAAAATTTATTTATGGGGTGCAATGTAATCTCCTCACATTTTAAATTATATTTTCATTTAGACAAAATGTCTTCGATATCTTTTACACGAGACACCAAACCAAAACAAACCATGAAACATTATGTGACAATTAATATGTAGTTGTACAATTGGTGGGTAAATATATATTTGACCAAATTAATATATATATATATATATAATAAATGATATTATTATTAATAATGAATTTATAAAAATTGAAATACTATATCAACAAAACTAATTAAACTTATTTATTCTTGAAAATATAAACATTAAAAATTTGTATTTATATGTTTTCAATTAAAAATAGATATTTTGTGAATAAAATATATTATTGATATAAATAATTTATCAGAACCAGTTGGATTAGTAATTGATAAGAAATAATGATTAGAATAGTTAATATATTAAAATTTGTGATTTTTCAATAAAAATAGTTTTTGTTTTATTTATTGGTTTTTTAATTTAAAAATATCTTCTAAACATATATAATTTAGATATAAAAAATTTAACTACATTTTATGTCATAGAAATAATGTGTTATCTGAATTTAATTTTTTTTTTTTGATTTTGATGTGAATAATGAGAAATATATTTTTACAAAAACTGTAAAATTTATTAATTGATTGTTATATAAGAATTAAATATTCTACAAATACTTTTAATTTACCATATATTTTTTATTTAGAAAAAATTTTCATTTTTTAGTAACACTGTGAATTTATAAGACCTACGTTGTACATTCTATAAAAATAAGTAATATTTTCCAATAAAATATATGGATTTTTTTTATTTAAGTAAAAATTACTATGGAAAGTTATTATTTTTGAATTAAATGAAAGCCACATAAATATTATATGTTTTATAATAAACTATTTGTATTTGTAAAACATAACACACTGATAATGTTATACAACCTTGAAATTTAATTCTTAAAAACAAACTTTCTCTAAAAATATATTTTTACACATTATAGGTTCTAATTTTAATTTTTTCTTTTATTAAACCTATAAATTTTATATAATAATGTTTATTTCATATTTGGAATTTTTTTAATCAATATATCTTATAGATTTTGAATTTTTTATTTATAAGAAATTATATACATAGGAAAAAACCAGTTTATTTAAAAAAACAAAATAAAGTAAATTTGAATATTATAGGTGTAAGGGGCCATAATTACAAGTTTAAAAAATTATTAAAAATGATTTCATTAGGGAGGATCAATATTATCTCCTCCACTAATTATTTTTTTTCCATTTTATAGACTTTTTTACATGTGAAACATGTGATCTCTTTATAATAATTTGAATTATTTTAAAAAATATCTTTCTCGTGACTTATAAGAGGGGCCTATCACCACCCATTCATGAAAACTCCAAAAATTAGGTATAATCTTGAAAATTTTACCTATTTCATTCCTATATAATATTAATTCACTTTATTTGTATTTTATTCACAAGAATTTATCCTAGTCCTTCTATTTCCATAGATTCCTCCAAAGGAAAACTCTTGTTTTCAATGTCAGTACTAATGTTTTCTAAAATCATTCATTTCAAATCTTAATTTCCATAATATAATTTCCATATTAATTTATAATTTATAATATACATTTTATAATAATTTATTTAATATTATACTAATTAAAAATTAACCACCATTCTTCTTTTCTATTGATGAAAATAAGTATCATTCATCCAATGTGTGAACTAATGCCTCAATGAACTGAAAACTTATTTTTTTGACCTCCACCTCTAATAGATAATTATATGGTTAAAATTTAAGAATCATTGTTAAATATATTATAAAATTATGATTATTAAGAGAGAATATATCATCCACCATCTTCACCTTCCAAAATTCATAAAATTAAAATATTAATTGGTTGAAGTGTTAAAACCAACTCCACAAAGTAACATATATAGTGTTTCTTGTATATTTTTATTATTTAGTAATAAAATGTAAAATATTATTCACCACATTAAAAGTATATAAATAATATCATTCTTCATTCATAATAATTATGTTATTACAAAAAATAAACAAGATTCCAAACTATAATTATCCATTAATTATAATATATACATATTTGAGTCAGTTTGACATACTACCTAAAAATTTATATTAAATTATATCATTAATGAATATGTTAACATAGTTAAAAATATTATATAATAAAAATAATAAAATAGAGATATTATTTAGTTTCCAAAATGGTAAAATTAATACAAAACTCATTAATTATGATACCATGTCCATTTGTTCAAAACCACTGAAACATGATCATCACTGATCTCAAAATTAAATATTATAACCAAATTTATAATATAATTAAATTAATATATTATAAATAATTTTAAAAAATAAATTCAAGAACCATGTATATTTTGGGAATGGAGAACATTGGGTGAATAATGAAAAACAATTTCTTTATTATGAAAATAGTTCAAAATGACCAGGATAACTCCCACCCAATATCTAAAATAGAAAATAAACAACTTATATAAATATATATAATATTCATAAAATAATTTTCTAAAAAGTTATAAATATTATTAATGTTCTGAAATAATTGATTAAGATAGATATATTTTTTATACAAGGGATCCAATAACTTTAATAGATATCGAGAAATAAGGTAAGGGTTCTTGGCCTTAAATTTCAATTCCTTGAGAAATGATTATGTAATAAACATTTTTCTACTCTACGGTAAACTTATTACCCCATTTTATTTTATATATCTGGATTTTTAAATTATCCATGGTATTGAATCTAACATTTTATATTATATCCCCCATGGGGTTGTCACTTGAATGTTTCTAAAGGTGTAAGAGTTACATGTCATTATTTCAATTATATGGGACTTGATTGATTTTGATCAATGTATATTATTTTATATGGGGTATTAACTACCCAATTTCCATCTATTATAAAAAATATCATAAATATAATTATATTTTGATTCCATGGTATCCCTCTCATGCTCTTTTTAATATTATGTTAACATTACCCTAATGGTGTTGCATCTCAATTTCACTTCATTGTGGTATGATTTGTATTAACCACTCATAACATTTTGTGGTTTATATATTATCCATATATTAATTTATTTATCATATCCTAATAATTTATTTTGTGGATCAAACTCATATATAACCATCACAATTTTGTCCATTCCAAATCACACTCTAATATAATTAGGGTTTTTATTCCAATTATTTCCTCTATAATAACATTGTATTTATTTCCATTGATTAAATGGTGTTATCCTAGATTCTATACATCAATTGATTAGGAATATAATTGAATTTTTATTATACCAATTTCTTTATATGGTGTTTCTTTTGGGGATTTTAACATAAAATGGTATTACATTTATTGATCGTTGAAATATAAAAAAAATATACTTGTTATTCTGATACGAATATTTATTGATTTCCGAGGTAAGTATAACATGTATTGTTTTATAATCCAACTTTTTCTCTAGAGGGATTATGTTCATTTATTTTCTCAAAATGTTCTGAAATTATGTATGTTTGTATCTCAATATATTTTATTGTTTGTTTCTAAACATTGTTAATTATCCATTTAAGGGATATTCATATAATTCCAATGGTTTGTACATTTTACATAAAGATGTGATAGGTGGGGTCCAACATTATACATCCCTTTGTTTCAATGGTTAGTATCATGAGAAATAAATATTTTGGTATTTTGTGTTTTCCAACCAAATTCAATAATATCATTTTTCTTGAGACATTTATAGTAATAATGATAAATAATTTGTGACCTTAATATTATGAATGATTCCTTTATTGAGGCTTTGATGGTGAAAAATTTGTATAATTATGAAATCCATCACCATGAATTTATTTATCATTATCCATGTGTTTATATATATTTTTAACGATGGATTTATTTCAAACTTATAAAATAAATAATATGGAATTTTTAAATTAGCATTTTCATCATATTATATTACTCACTCTGAGTTCATGAATTTATAGACTATGTTATATGTTTTCCCTTATAGATATTTTTTAATCACATATATGATGTTGTCATTTCCCAATGCTATTAATAAAATCATTACCCAAGATATTTATATAAGAGTATCATGTGTTGATAATTTTTGGGGAGATGTTGAAAAATTAATAAAGATTAAGTAGTTACAAATATAATAGAAAAAATATATATTTTGAGGATAAATAAATTGGATTTATAAGTTATTTTTTTGGAACCCTTTTCAACCCTAAACCTGAAATTTCCTTCAAATTTATGTTCCTAGAATTTGTTGGAAGTTATTTTTATTATTTATGTTCAAAATTGGGTTGCTTTTGTTATTTCCAATGATGGTAAATAAAGAAGGTATTTATGAGTACTGGATCCATGATTTTTTGTCCATGTTTTCATATTTGGTATAAATAGTGTGTTTAGATAACTCTATAGGATAATATTATAGATTTGGAAAATTTACGTTTTGATAAGTTAAGGATGATAAAAATAAAGAGGCATAGATAACTATATTAGTTAATTTAGGTAGCCTTGACTATATAAATGATTATAATAAGGTCAAATTAGAGAAAACCCAATTAATATGTTTTATGGATAAATTTTTTTATAAGATAACATCCTATAGTTTTTGAAATGAACATATTAGGTGGTTATCTATAAAATTATATCCTTTTAAGTATATTATCACATAGATACAGTTGTAGAATAAATTAACCAAGGGTTAATCACCCTAAAAAAGTTGATTCAGTAGCAAATAAATCTTCAATTTGGTTCATGATGAGTAGTCGTAAGGATATACACTTGGATAGAAATACATGAAATATATTCATTGGTCAATAATTGTCACATTAGAATTTGTTATGAATGATTACATTGAGTAATAAGATTACAAAAATAGGATATAACCAACTAAATGAAACCTAGATTAAATCCACAGTGATTTTGGTTAAACATAATTATAATTTAACAATTTTAAAAAATAATACATACTGAGGTTCAATTTTTGATGTGAATATATTTTAATAATTCTATTTTTATAATTATAGCTAACATTTTATCCTATTAATTTTAGGAATTGTGGAAGCCTAGATGAATCTACTTAACAATTTATATATTGGATAATGTAGATATTTCACTAATGATCAGCATAATAGGATATGAAATGAAGTGGGAAACCCCATGATTATGCCCAACCATATATGAAAAAATATGATTAGAAATTTGGACATAATTAAATTCTTAATCAAACAAAAAAATAATAGGACGGTCTATCATGGAAGTTAAGTAGAAAAGAAAGATAAAGGAAATAATGTTCAATACAATTAATTTGAAAAATATTACAAGAAGAATTATGGAAAATGTCTCAAAGGAATTGGAAGACACTTCATTTGTGGAAAAGGAGGCCATTGAGAAACATAGTTTAGAGGAAAAATGAGTCAATCAATAAATATAATGATCAGAAATGTTTTTCCCTTATTATACCTAAGATATTAATGTTGAAACCTCATTTTAAAACATATAATTGGTTATAACTATCTATTCAATAACCTTAACTAATTTTATTATTATTTGATATATAAATTACAAGGACACAATTTATTTAAGGGTAGAACACAATATCCTCACATTTTAAATTATATATCTCTTTAAAACCAATATTAATCAATAAATGGATTCACATGTAACTCCAAAACAAAAAGAATGATAAATTGTTGTATAAAAATTTAAAAAAAGATACATAATTGGTGAATGTAAACGTAGATAACCAAAATTTTATTTATATTTAGAATAAAAAATACATGTTATTATTAATATTAAGGAATTGATAAAAATGCAATAATAATAGCTAGATAACTATCAAGACTCATTTATGATTCAAAATTTCACCATTCTTAAATTTTATTTTCTGTGTTTTTATAACAGAATATATCTTTTTATAAATTATGTTTAATAATAAAAAATATATTAACATTAATATTATTATTAATTGATTGATATTCTGAATAAGAGTAGTTAATATTTTAAGAAAATATAATTTTTTTATGGAAATAGTTTACATATATTTTTTAAAATAAAATTTAACATCCCAAATATAATGATATAAATTTTTAAAAAATTGAATTCATTTCTTCATTTATAATTTTAGTATCACTTTAATATAAATATTTTTTAATATTTTTGAAAACTATTTTACTATTAGTTGAGTGGTGAAAAATACAGTTTTTACCAAATATGTAAATTTTATTAATTTATGATAATATAAGAAAGAAACATAAGTTAATAAAACCATTTAATTAATAAAATCTTTAATTAATGACTAATAATATAAATTTTACATACCTTTATGATTTTAAAAAACCATTATATAAAATATTTTCAACATAATTATAATTTTCCAATAAAAGAAACTATTGTTGGTCAATTAATTTAATTAAAAATTATATCATTAAAACTGAATTTTGAATTTATATGAAGTTCCAACAAATTTATTAATTTATAATAAACAAATCTATAACAATAAAGTGAAAAACAATGATAATTCAATATTATGTATATATTTTTTTTCAAAAATAAACTTTTTCTAACAAAATATTTTAATCATTAAAAGTGATAATATTAATGATTAATTTTAATAAAACAAGAAGTATTATCTTATAAAGTGTATTTTAATTTTAATCATTATTATAAAATTATCTAGTTAGGTGAATTTGTTTTTTAGGTAGAAAAATAACTTAGGTAAAATCATGTTACCAGTGTAAAACAAAAAATAGTAAAAGTGAAAATTCTAAGAGAAGAGGGACTTAATGAAAAGATTAAAACACGTGTGAAAATAATTTTTTATAGATTATAAACCTTATATCATAATACACTAAATAATTTTTCACTTTCATGGTTTTTTACAGGTTAAATTTTTGTTTTTTTCATAATAAGATGAAATATTTAAAATATATTATTTTCACCATTTATAAATGGGGTGTCTCACCACCCATTCAATACCACTCCCTAAATATGGTATCATCTTGAAAATTTTCCTTCTTTTCATCCTTTAAAATCCTCTTTATCTTACATTATATAATGTCCACAATAATATATACTATTTCATCTATTTCATGGAGTCCTCCACGTGAATACTCATATCCTCAACGTGCGTACTGATTTTTTATAACTTATTTTATTTTAATTATTACTTTCCTGAAAATAATTTTTGAATTATTTTATTATTAAATAATAATTTTTATATTAAAATTTTTATTTTTATAATGGAATAACCATTAAAAACCATTCCACTTATTTATCAAAAAAACAATCATTCATTAATTATGTAGACTACTACCACCACGAAGCGACAACTTCAATTTTTCACCAGCACATATATTATAAATATAAGAGAAAAATTGAAAAATAAATGTGAAAAATATAATATTATTATGATTATGAAGGTGAAAATTTCAATCTACCTTTTTCCCCACTCATTTTTCAAAATATTAAAATGTTAACTATATGTTTTGTATACTACCACCTCCATGATGTAACATATATAGTTTTTCATATTTTTTCATTAATATTTATTAAAACCACATAAAATATGATTAATAAACATAAAATTATATAAATTATATCATTATTATTCAATAGTAATTATATTTATCACAAAACAGCCCACTTTCCTAATCATAATCATCATTTTATTATATTGTGTTCATGTTTGGGTCTGTTTAACCAAAAATATGAACAATGCTGTAAAATTGAATCAAGGATTAATATTATTACTTAATTACATATAATATATGATATAAATAATAAAATAAGGCCTTTATTTTTATTATTTAATGGTAAAATTAATTTTAAACTTTATAATTAAGATATGAAGATCTACTCACAGAAAATCAATAAAACATTCTCGTCATTGATTTAATCTTTAGATATTATAACAAAAAACCTAAAATAAATAATTTATAACACTATAAATAATTATTAAGAAATTATAATAAAATTTATAATTTTGGAATGGTGAACTTTGGGAGAATAATAATAAACAATATGCTTATTACAAAAATACTTCCAAACAACCAAGAACACTATTGCCCAATATTTTTAGTATATAATAAATGAATAATAAAAATATTGATTAAAATTATAAAATTGGTTCATTTATTATTATAAATATGAATTATAATATGAATTAATTTAATAAAATAGTTATATTTTTTGACTATATATTCATCCACTTTAATGGAATTCTGGAATTAAGGTAGGGGATATTTGTTTCAAATTTCAATTCGTTATGACTTGATCGGGTTATACAAAATGTATTCAATTATATGGCACAATTATTACCCCATTTAATATTTTATAAACTGATTCTTTCATTATCAAGGCTATTTAATTTTCTATTTTAAATTTTCTCCCCCATGGGGTTTTGATTTGATTGTATATAAATCCATATATGTTATCTGTCTTTATTTAGAATTCAATGAGACATGTTCGATATTGGGAACTATTTATTATTTTATATCGTGTAATGAATAACCTATTTGATTCAAATATAATTAATTCATATCATTTCAATATATTTGGATTTAATGTTATCCCTCTCATTTTATTTTTATTCTGATGTTACCATTACCCTAAGGATGTTTGAATCTCATTTTTTCTTCATTGAGGTATGAATTGTATTCAACACATCATCCATTATTGAGGTGCACGTATTTTCTATTAATTAATTTAAAAATCATCTGATATTATTTCCATTATGGGATCAATCTCAAGGAGATCCATCAATTCTTTTTTCTTTCCAAATTACCCTCTATTGCAGGTATGATTTTCCTTCCAATTTCTTTAATCCATGAACACTTTATATTACCTTACCTTAATTTAAGTTTGTTCACCTATATTCCATACATAAATAGATTAAGGATATTATTGACGTGATAGTATACCCATTTATCTTTTTGGTTTTTTTTATGGATTGTTACGTAAACATATATTCCATTTTTTATTAAGGAAAAATACATATAATTTTTATTATGAAAAATAAGTTTATTTATTACATAAATACTGACTATTTATTGTTCAGCCATATACATTCTTTCGATTGAAATTATTTTTTCATTTTTTGACTAAAAATTTATTAAAATTTCAAATATTTTTATCTCAATATAGATGTTTATTGATTTTCAATGAAATTTTTTTACGCATTGAATTTATATTCATATCATTCATATGGTGAACAAATTTGTCATAAATATGTGATGAGTGGTGATTAGTATTATATAGACCATCAATAAATTAGATTTTATCATAAATAAAAGGTCTTAGTATCTATTCTATGACTAACCAATGTAAATAATATGTCTTGGTTAGAACTTTGACAAAAATAATGACATCATTTCTATGACCATGATGGGAAGAATGATGTATTATTTGAGTACTTGAAGGTAAAAGTTCTCTTAGGACCATCACCATAAATTATTTTTTTACATTTCATGTCATTATATATATTATTAACTTATTATTTTTTCACTCATGTGTATATTTATATGGAATTATTTAAATATATTTTATTTACTGTAATATTATTGATTACATGTTCATGCATTAGTATCTTCTATTTTCTTTCCCTTACTGAGTGTTTAATCTCACATATCATATGTTTCGATATCACCAGTTTATGAAGAAAATTATTTCACATGATTTTCATGAAGAGTAGCATGTTTGAAAAATTTTATGGTAGATTTAGAAGAATTATATGGATTGATTAGTTTCATATATAGTGGATATATAACCATTTGATGATAAATACATGGGTTATGTTAGTAAAAAGTTCTTTATAACTCAATAAAACCTAAAACCTAATGGCCCTTTTAATTTATGTGACCCTATATTTATTTGGGATATTATTATAATTTATTGTTAAAATTGTGTGGATTTAGTTAATTTTAAATTTATTATGTATTGAATGTATTTATGATTAGTGGATCCAATGTTCGAGTTTGGGGGTATTAAAACTCATTTAAAAACTCATTGTGAAGAACCCTCATTAAATTGTATGCATAATTATTACCAAGTATTACATCACAAATAATTCATAAAATGATAAAATTTACAAAGGCATGTGTAAAATATATATCATATCACTAATAATTAACTCTTATTATCTAGATTTTACCTAACCCTTTAATATTTGGTTTTCTAGATTATTTTGTTGTTAATTGATACATTATACTTTATTTGATAATTACTTCAACCATTCCATTTATGTTTTATAAGTATTTCATCTACCATCATTATTATAATAAATATTTCACAAAAATATATTTTAAATTTTAAATTAACATTTTAATATAGATAATTCATGTGTAATTAATGGATTTGTTACACTTTTGAAAATCAGATTTTTTTGGTAAATGGATTAAAGGTTTATTTAAAAAATTTAGTTATTATGGAATAAAATAATAATTAATATATTAATATATTAATTTTAATTTAATATTTTATAACGGATTTTACTATTGAGTTTCATGGATTTATTTAATTTTGATTTTAATTTTCAAAAATCCAATACCGAGTGTTATTTTCCTCATTATAGGATGAATAATTAAAAATGACTAGATCATAAGACTTTCCCAATATCATATATCTTTTTATATCCTAGATCGTAAGACATGTAGATCATAATATAGTGAAGAAACCATCATAAGACTTCACTTAGATCAATCATATGACTTTTTTGTTGGAAGAAAAATGAAAAGGTATATGAACAAATGGTTATGTTTATTCTCTCTAAAGAAATATAAATTAGTATCAAATATGTAAAAGCTATGTCAAGAAGATATTACACATCAACAAGATGCATCAAGGTGAAAACACTTTGTTAAGGTAGAACTCCTCTATAGTTCATATGTTATGGTCTAAAAAATATTTTTGAATAAAATTATATTGTAATACAATATACATCAAGGAAAAGGGATGGTTGGGAAAATGTACTTTCAATATTATGAGGCAATGTAATAGTGAGGGGATCATTTCAAGTGATACATAAGGGTAATTTTGGGACACCAAACATTGTGAAAATGTTCACCACATTCTATGTAATGGAACAATGGATGCTTAATGGGCTTCATAAAAGTATCCACATGAAAAAATCGCATAAGGTTCATGAATGGATATTTTTAAGGGAATAGGTGTAGTGATTAAGATGAAAAAATACTAAAATTGAAAAGGATAATCAAAAATATGTTTTCCTTATATTCAAACAAATTTGGATGAAATTAAATTGAAAATCTATGAGTATGAGGAATAATATGGATATAGTGATATGAATGTGGAGAAAATGGAAGATTCATGTGATTCTTATCTATTGAAATATATGCACTTATGGTGGATGCATTGATGTGTTATGAACCTAGAATCATAGGAGCTCATCACACTTAAATCTAGGTGGATGAGGATGAGGGAGAAGATGTTGTAAAGCCTATAAATGACCCCATTTATCCATTTTGTAAATGTAATTAGACCTCCATATTCACAATAAAATTATATTAATAAAAAATATTTATTTCAATTTTAATTTACTTTTTTCTACTGTTTGTTTTTCTATTTTTCTCTTATCTACATAATTTCATAATGATCCTCAGCAATATGATGTATTCGTCATATCAATACTCCATGTTAATAGTTAATTAACCCATTAGGGGTGGTCCATGTCACGAACCAACCTAGGTTGACCACAAAATGATCACACAATCTAACCAACAATAAGGACTTAGATTTTTTCTTGATCCTCCTAGGCTAGGAATGAGTGTTTGGAATCAAAGATAACGAAATTTGAAATGATTTAACCCATAAAAGTACCCATAAATGAACATGAAAAAATAGATAATATTGTAAAAATAAAAATAAAAAAATGTGGATAAATATACCTATAAGTGAACTCATGAGTCACCACCAATCATATAACCACTCTCCCTCGCATGGTGATACAAAAGTGGAAGAACCTGAAACTGAGAAGAAAAAATAGGCTTAAACACTGAGAAACTATGTGTGGATAATAAAGATAAAAAAACTCCATACCCCACCACTAATGTAAAATCCATTATCATCATTTTTAAAATAAGACTTATATAAATAAATTTTTCAACAAATTTTAAAAACATCAAACAATCATATGTTCTATAGAAAAATATTTTTTCCATTTCATTTCCAAAATAGTTTCCAAGGAATGTGAAAAAACATTTTAAGATGCAACTTTAAAGTATAATCAATATTGTATCATGTATTTTAATATGATATAAAAATAAAGGGATTCATGGGATCAATTACCAAAAATGACACATAATGAAATAGAAACAAACAAGTATATAATCAAGGGAATTTCCAAAAAACACTCTAGATTAAATACCTAGAAATACTCGGCTCGGAATCACCTATCATGGTATGGTTTATCTCTATATTATAAAACCAACTAGCTACCATAAAATATCCTCCCCAATGGAACAACCAACATGGACTCTCATAAAATCTAGGGGGTTCCAACCCATCTAATCGGGGTCGATAAGAAACTGTCACTCGAGACTCTAGATGATTCGCTGGAATACCATGATAATAAAACATGGTTAATGGGGAGTTCCTCACAAGAATGGATCCAATAGAAACTCCCAACAACTATTATTATCTAGGAAAGTCACTAACACCACCTATGTGATGACCCTATCCTCAGAGAGTCCACCACAGAGGTACTTTTCTCTCATCAAGTCATATATAACAGCCAATTGGGCCTTCTCATCCCATGAGTTTCAGACCAATTTCTAAAAAAATCTCTTGGGAAAAAAGGGGCCTTAAAACATTTAAATCAAAATAAACTTTTCCAAATCCATTTCCAAATCTATTATAATAACACAAAACACAATAAAAATGTTCCAAATAATCCTTCATGATGTTTAATTTCCAATTACATTTTGAGGTTCCAAACTATCCATGTTTTACACATCACATTTAACCAAAGCATTTGAGTTCCAAGAAACGGACTTTACAAGCTAAGAATCATTTAAAATGATAATTTAAACATTAAGGATACATCACAATTAAAGGATAACTTTTAAAAGACATAAAAAACTAATGAAATTAATTAAAAAATTAATTCCAAGAGGCATGATAAATTTTAAATAACTTATATATATATCACTAAAATATTAAAACACACTTTTAAGATGCTATGAAAAAAATTATTTCAAATTAAGGGTGAGGTCATAGGGAAAATACCTCAAATGCAAGGCATGATACTTTAGGCGATGGAGACTCAAATATGCCCTTTCCACATCCATGAACATGCACCATTTCTTATATTCTCAGACACCTAGCCATGATGTATATATTTTCGTAGAAAAATATATAGAAGGGGACCCTTATACATATTATTATACATGTATATACACAGTTACACATAAACATTAATGAATTTCCACATAGAAACACACACACACACATATATATATAATCACACCTACTCCCATTATATATATTCATCATTCCATGGTGGATTATATATAAAGGAAGAAAACATATATCTATTACTACCTATGAATATCCACATAAAAATTTTATAATAGTGTTCTGAATCCCTACCAACATGGTTCAATACACAATACAACAATATTAGGGGCTAAAACATCAAAAAAAACCTAATTAAAATTAGGTTAAAAGGAATTGAAAATGAAAACCTACCTCAAAATAGTGGCAGGTAAACTAAAATGGTCTGAAACAATTATTCTTAAGTATAAGATGACAAAATATGATTTAATACAACACAAGAGAACAACTATAAAGCCAAACAATGGAAGAATCCCAAAAGAACAAGTTAACCCTTGACAACGGTTTCCACCAAAATGTGAGGGGATATAAAGAGAATAAAAAAATAAATTCTCAAGAGGAGTAGGAAAAGTGTTGGAATACCTTAGAGATCTTACCATGAAACCTCAGGAAATCAAAAAAACACTGCAGAAAGAGGGATCCAAGAGGGGGATCACACATAACTATAAAGGATGAAGGGAGGGGTCTCACATGATTTACATGTAGGAGTAAAATAAATTAGACAGATTGTAGAAAAGAATTAATGGAAACATAAAATAAAAACCAATATTTTAGAATATGGAAAGACCTACATGGTTCACACATTGTTTAAAAAATATTTCCCCAACCATCTAGTCCCTTCCAAATAAGCATGGTCCACCCCATGGTTTCCCCTAGTAGGGACAAACGGTCAGAAAAACCATGATCTAGCCATTTAAAATAGGATAATCGAGTCATAAATTCAAACTGTAATCCATACTCACATTTTAGAAGACCATGCATAAGCTATTTACCTACATGGTAACAACCTAGTAACTAATAACCCTATAGGACAA
Source organism: Viscum album (assembly GCA_963277665.1). NCBI lineage: Eukaryota > Viridiplantae > Streptophyta > Magnoliopsida > Santalales > Viscaceae > Viscum > Viscum album. The sequence continues at coordinate 1,224,139,788 of OY728151.1, forward strand.
CTATGTAACATTCATAGAGAATCAAAAAATTAAAAAATCATCCATTATTTCTACTAAAACTCAAAATAAGTATTAAAAATTAAAATAATTAAAATAATTTATATTTCATTGTTGGGGTGTGACAATTATACCCACAAAAAACACTTTGTTCCCCCATGAATTCATGCAACCTCATGAAGAACCAAAATCTAACTCAAGAAAACAAAGCCGAATGAAATAACTAACATCGAGGTGACTCTCCTAACATCCCAAGTCACACCTGACCAACTCTAAGGAAAAACACAATCAATAATATCCATGGTTAATCTCATCATAAGAGACCATATAGAACTAACCAACACCTGATCTAGGAACTCCCAATACCAACTAGAATCCCTTAGTAAAAGGGAAGCATGATGAACAAAACTAAAACCATGTTTCGGACTAGAGAACAATTTATCATTTCCATAAGACATGATCTTCTCCAAAGTGAGCACAATAAAAAACCAAAACTAATCCACAAAAGTACAAGAGTATAATAAAAAACCACTGATGAAATTATCCCATCCCCAAAGGCGAAAACACTATAATTACCTACGAATATGACCAATAAAATTTTTACAATAAGAAGAAACCTATGTCTAAAAGGAAAACTACAACAATAACATTTAAACTTTCTACACCCTAATGGTGGGGAAAAGAGTTGAACCAAGGTCCCCCACAACCCCAATTATTCTGGAATGTGTTAAGAGATTCACTTTTTGGACTATTAATAGATCATTGATGTCTTGAATAATCTACTACACCATAATACGGAGCAGATAAACTTAAAATAATACTTCCTATTATGGAAACATAGATTATAGGACATCTCTATGACCACACCAATGAAAATTCAATGAAGGTTGATAGAAATATATATTAGAATTTCAAAACCAACCATATAGAAAAAAATGAGTGAATGTTCTATCAAATGAAATGAATAAATTGGTCCAAGAACCCTGGATAGAGACCCCACAAGAAAGGAGGTGCTTCTAACAAATCACATAAAACAATAATCCAATAAATAGAAGATAGATCATTGAAATGGTCAACATTATTATTCATAGTTTGTTGCCCTTGTGAAACATCCATGAGATATGGAAGATTCCCCTCTTTTATGTGATAAATAATAATCCACTAGATGAATGTGTTCTCAATGATCTATCATGACATCCCATCTCGCAATGAGAATTCAATGCTCAAATTCTACTTTTACAGTCCCAGTTCGTGAAACCCAACAAAGAAAAATAAATCATTCATGACTTCTATAGTTCCCAAAAAACATAAAATAATCACCACTTCCTAATGACACTACACATTCTCCAACAAACATTTATAACTATATAAAAAATGAAACAATTAAAAATAGTTTGGCTTGGACAAAACCATAACAACATCAAACTATAACTCAACAAATTATCATTTTAAACTAAACAACAAGATTATTAACAAAAACATCACTATATAAAATAAAATACAAATCACATCTCATACAAAAAAACTCCCCAACCACATCTTAAAACAAGTGGAAACACCCCTTTTAGAAACCATTAATTCCGAATTCATGCATTTTCAAATTGAATTTCCACTTTCAAACTAAAAAACATTCTCCATTTTCTAAATCATTTTACATTTTGAAAATAATTTCAGCACATCCACATTAAAAATTACAAACAACCCATCACTTGTTCCGATAAAACCACTAATACCATTAGAAAAAATCTGTCTTTTAACAGAAACCATTTTCTCTTTAAAAACACACTTTTAAGAAACCAAGTTAAACCTTCAATTTTAATCATTCACCAACAACATCCTATAATATATCACATATGTTTACATGTCACTTTATCTTATATTGTCCACACATACATACTGACATGCACATTCCATACACACACTCTCTTATATGTGAACATCTATAAGGAATACCAAGGGTGAAATATAACATTATAAGATCAAAATAGATCATTTCTTGTTTAATTATAATTTCATATTTGATAAAACCTTTCAAAATTCAATACATTTTCCCCTTCTATTTCTAAAAATTTCAAAGGTTTACCACTTTTGAAATCCATATTTAGCCAGCTAAGAGTCAATTTATAACTGATGATAAGCACACCAAAACCAGTTTAATCTCGCACTAACAAAACACAAACCAAAAATTCACTAATACTAATATAAGTGGATATGTGAACAATTTTACATGCGTACCCCATCCACGTGGTTTAGTAGACCATGAACTTAGCATACACGATGCAATAGAAGCATATTGAATCATACACATGAGATCCACATGGTTCATGAAAACATATCAGATCACCCTGTTACACTATCTCAATTAAACTATCATCCCCAAACATACCAAAACTCATATAACTCAAAAAACTCCCAAAACATAAAACCAAAACAATAAATAAAGGCATGAAAACATGAATACCCCTAGTTACTGAAGCCTTTTCATTAGTTGTGGTGATCTAAAACTGACTCATGACCTACCTCATGAGCCTAAAAAATCCTATCTTGGATCTGCTTGGTAACCCATATAACAAGGGTCTACTCTGATACCATTTTTTCATGAACCAATCTTGGTCGACCACAAACCCGTCACCCGAGACAACATGCAAGCTAGCCCGAGAGGTTTTCCTAATCCACCGGGGCTAGAAACTAGTGTTGGGAATAAAATATAATTCAAATAGTAACAATTTATACCATAAAAAACAAATTAATAAATAGGAATAAAATATAACAAACTTAAAGTAGAAAAATAAATAAATAAATAAGGCTAAACAAACCTCTAACTGACCATGTGGGTCACCTCTAATCAAAATACCCACACTTTCTCTGATAGGGATACAAAACTGGAAGAACTTGAAACTAATAAGATATAATATGATTCACCACCCAATTGATCAGTATGGAATAAAAGGATAAATAAGGAATCATTCACCACCATTAATGTGAAATCCAATCTCACCAGTTTAAAAATATAATATTTATAAAAAAATATATCTTTTCAAAAAGAAGTAAAATAGATTCCCTTTATAAGAAAAACCAATTTTCAATTTCATTTTCATAATATTTTTCTAATAATGGGGAAAAATAATTTAGAAGGTTTCATTAAATTATTATCAATTCTATATAAGGAAATATAATATGCAATACAAAGTAAGGCTGTAATTATAACAAGTACTAAAAGATCCAGAATATGAAACATGAACATAAAAGTATGTAAACCATTGAATTTACAAAACATCCCTAAGAATTAATCCCTAGATGTACTCATTTCAGAATAACATGTTGGAGTATGTTCAAGATCTATAGTCTATAACCGACTGGATGCCATTGAGTACCCTAACTAGTGGCAGACCCCACCTAGCCTCCCCGAAAATACAGGGGGGTAACAACCCATCTAATCTATGTTTATAAGAACCCCTCATTAATACCTAAATTTGATACCTAGGAATCCAATGATAATACTACATTGGGAATTGGGAGGTCCTGACACAAGTGGCTCAAAATGACACCCATATCCACTATGATTACCTAGACTAAGCACTAAACCTACCTATTTGATGACCCTCCATTAAGAGGGGCCACCACAGAGGTTTTTGTCTCACATGAAGTAATACCCATGTGACAACTGAGCCTTCACATCACATGATATTAAAAAAAAATTCCAAAACATCTCAAGGTTATAACTGGGCCATTACATTTTCCAAAAAAAAATCAAAATTTCCAAATCAATTCCCAAATATTGGATAAGAACCCACAATGTAATTAAATGGATCTAAATGGACCTCCATGTCATTTAATTTTCAAAATAATTTATAGGTGAAAATGGTACATGTTTTACAAAACACCATTAAACAAATACTATGATTTCAATGAAACACACTTTGCAATGTGGTTATCATTGGAAAATATAATGTAAACATTTATGATATTTCACATTTAATGGAAATCATGTACACCGGCTTAGAAAAATTATGTAAATAAATAAGAAACTAATTTCAAGAGGCAAAATCAATTATACAAAACATTTATATACGTATCATATAAATATAAAAACACAATTCTAAAATTTTATTCAATCAAGGAATAAAAATTAAAGGCATGGGAAAAGAAAACCTACCTTGAACTCAAGGAATGCTTCTCTCGACGAAGGCAACTCGAATATTCCCTTTTTGCTTGTAGACATATGAAAAATCTCTTATATTCAAGGACACCTAGCCACTACGAACATATTTTCATGGCCAAATATGTAAAATTGGATCATTACACATATTCTTATATGTGAATATACCTCTTTACACTTACAATCATAATAATTTTCATATATATATAAGCACACATATCCCCATTATATATATTCATCCTTATATGGGTGACTATATATAAAGGGGGACATATAAATATATATTATTACCTAGGAATATTCATATTAACCTACAAAAATAGTGGCTCAAATATAGTCCAATAGGGTTCAAGATTCACAACAATAATATAGGGGATGAAAATTTCTCAAAAACCCTAATTAAAATATATCCAAAAGAAAAGTTATGTGAAAACATAAATCTGAACTGTGTTGAGATAGACGAAACAATATGAAATGCTTCGCCTTCAGTAGAGTATGCTGAAATAAGACTATTACCAAATTGAGAGACCCACTGCACACCCTATTGATAAAATAAAACAAAAAATATGGGTTAACCCTTAACCTATGGTTTGACCGAAATGTGTGGGATGACAGTTTGAAGAAAAATACCAATCAAAGGGAAGAGGATGGAAGAGGAGGAAATACCTTTGAGATTCTAATAATAATCCATAATAAATCTTTATTAAACCCCTCAAAAAGAGGGAGCTAAGTGGGAGGATCACATGTGGCTATGGACGAGGAAGGAAGAGGGCTAGTGTGATGCTTTGGGAGGAGGAAAAGAAAGAAAAAAGAGGAGATAAAAAATAAAGGAACAAAATAAGGAGAAAAATTAAAAATATATATATTTTATAATATTAGGAAACCAACATGATTTGTGAATTGTATACCAAAACATGAAACAACCATGTTTTCCCAAAGTGACAAGAACAAGGCACTGCATGGTTACCCAAAGGCGAGCTGTACAGTTCGAAAAACCATGGTCCAACCATGCCAAATGGTACATCCAACTCACATAGCCAAACCACATGCTTTATAAATTGTTTAACATTTTGTGTGCAAGTTGTGATACATTTATTTGTCTCACCTATTAACCCACATGGGCACCACATAGTTACTACTAACCATGTGACATAACTAATCAACAAACACAGAGCTACTAAAAATTTAATATTCGGCCCACAAACTACCAGAACACAAAATTTAGTCCAAAAATTACTAAAATAATTAAAATAATTAATATTTAAATTTTGGGGTGTGATAGGTTGTGATTAATGAAAATGGGAGTTCATAAATATCAAAATTTCATTCGTCAGTATATTCACTTATTCTGTGTGGAATTGGCTATGAGGAGTGGGTGAGGTTATTAGGAATCTATATCGCATCATTTCCTTGAAATTACACTATATATTGAACATAAATAAATATGATGACAATCCTCTTGATGTTGATTAAGAATATTGTTCATATATTACATAAAAAATTTATATAATTATTGGATAATTATATTTATTCTATATAGTAGATTAAGTTATTTAGAAAAATATATAAATTGTGTAGAACCTACAAGAATTCATCATAGGCCCCTATTTTTTATTACTAACATTTTTTATTTTATTTCATTCATTATATTTTCATTTTATAAAAACCAAAATTTAAAATAAATTATATTCAATTTCATTCTTTCAAAAGAATAGAAAATAAATTTAAATAATATTCAAGTCTTATGATAGTGATCCATCTTGGACAAACATCATATGTGATGACCATGGCTATCCACTAGGTTATATTCCAAGATTCATACATTCTATTTAATGAGATCCCTACAAAAAAATTCTATAGACATATCTAATTCATATTATTCAATTATCATTCATATTATTATTTTTTACTCAATTTCTTTATTAATAAATTGTTTGTGTATGAAAGGGAAAAACCCATAATTGTTCTATTTGGAGGATCAGTTTTTGAAGGTTCATATTTTCTTAATCTCTTAATCTTTCATATATATAATTCTATTAATATTAAATATATATTCAAATAATATTTCATACATACTATATTTATATAAATCTGGAAAAGACCAATATATTATGTATCAAAATAAATTATTATGTATTGGTAGTATCATAAATTTGGTATTATCTAATATCCTATATATTAGAACAGAAATGAAATGATCATTTTATGTATTAATTATTTATAAATAAACGACATCATATTTATAAAATTATATTCATGAAATAATGGATCAGGATTCTCATGTATTATAATTTTAAAAAATATGTTATGTTACACATCTCATGAATTTACTAAATTTCTTATGTATCTTGAATTTATTTGAGGATAAATTCTTACATATTTAGAATAGTGATGTTTTACTCATACATTTTAAAGGAATTTAGAATTTCCTTCATGTATTGAACCTATAAAGAAGTCATATATAACTCAAATGAAATGGATTATACCTTAGATAAATTTATATGACCCTTATATATTGACTCTTATGTTCAAAATTTAGTTTTATGATGTTAATGATGATATCAATTGAAATATTATGTAATATTACAGTCATGGTTATTTACATCGTCATTTTATAATATATTTTTATTGTGATATATAGATATTATCTCAACTGTGATGGCCTTTACATGTCATGAGAATAAAAATTTATGTTTTAAGTTACATGAACAATTATCTATTTGATTCTTCATTGAATATTATTCAGAATATATTGCAATTACAAATTTAAATGATTGAATTTTAAAAGGATATTGTTGACTTATTTTAAGGATGAATTGATGAGATTAAATAAATATTTAAATAATAGATTAATCATATATTATTTTTAATACTACTATGACTATTATTGATTCTTATGTATCAATAAAAAATATGAAAGCCCCATACTATAATTTTAAGTGTTATTGTAATGACCAATACTTCTATAAATTAAATTTCCCGTCTTATAATTATTTAATATAGTATAAGTCTCTTAAATCACATATATAACAAAATAAAAACTTTATAAATTAATAATTAATGAAATAAAAGGTATTTCTAGAAGTTAAGAAACCAATACCGATTAAATGGGATCTTGACCATTGGAATAGTAATACGACCCTTATAAAAATTAAACAAAACAAATGAATAGTAACCACCCTAATGAAATTATGAATAAAATTTAGGCAACTTATAAATGAAATTATGCTATAATTATATCATAGTATTAGTGAAATAATATTTTAATTATTTTAATTAAGTGTTGGTAGTTTTGTAAGCCATAGATATTTAATTACAATTTTATAAATAAAAAATTTATTTAAAATAAAATTAACTTTTATAAAATGAAAAAATATATTAATATTTTATTTGAATATGATTTTATAATACCTTAGTTAATTTTTTAAAGTGTTATAAAACAATTAATAATCTTAAATTTTGTTTTTTTAGTAAATGATCATTTTAATTAAATATTAATTTTCTCATATTTATAAATTTATTTTTATAAAACAGAGTTCATTTCTGAATTCTACATGTCATAAAATGGTTAGGGTTAATTTTTTTGGATTTTTCATAAATAGTTGAATTTTTTGTGAAAAGTGAGATACTGTAATTTATTGTATATATACATTATACGTTAAATACACTATTTATGGATTCATCGATGATTTAAGCCACACAATCCCCAACATAACTACATTATTTAAATATATTTAGTGACAATTCTAAATCTATTCATAGTAAAGATCCAAAATAATAACAAAATGAAAAAAATATTCCCAAAACACCCCTCTCCTCCACTATAAATACCTCCCTTCACAACCTCATCTCCTCAGACATTCCAATCATTGATACATGTAAAATATACCCCATATACCCTTCACAAGACCCCCACCCCCCCCCCCCCCCTCATCCATGAGCCTTTTTTCTTCGTAAAATACCAAAACAAATCACCTTAAGGTGGTTCGGATGGAGGAGAATTGAAGAGGTAAAATGCTTTTTATTTTCTTCAGTTTTATTTTCAATTTCATAAATTTTATTGTCTTTTTCTACCCTCCATTGTGGAAAGTGACAGGATAAATATAGTATCATTTTTTACTGGAATCCAATCATGTTAATGGAAGATCCTTTATCAAACTCCTTTCTCCCTCACTTTTATCTGATAAATGGAAACATCACATGTGCTTTGTAAATTTACCTACATCATGGATGATGCATTTTAATTTTCTAATAACTCCTTCAAGTATGGTAAAAATAAAAATTTAATGTTTTAATAAAGTTATAATATATTTATAATATGTAATTTATTTTTATGGAACCATTATATGTACATGATGTTAATTGTTATGACAAAACTAGTTTGTGATATCAAAAAATAGCCTAAATAATCTAGACGATTATCACTAATGTATTATCTAACAATTCAACCTCAACCAAAATAAAAAATAAAATATATAACCATTTAAAATTATTTATGTCAATTAATAACATATAACTTCAATTATGGATATTTATACACATTTTATATGAACATATATACTCATATATATATAATCCAATCAAGAAAACCAAGGAAATGAACATTCTGAATGATAAAATTATATCTTATAACTCATTAAAACCCAATAAATAAACATAATAAAATTTTAATAAATCAAATATATATAAAATTTTATGAATTAATTTATTTATGTATTTATTTTTATTATCCATGCCATTAAGGTCATGTGCATAACACTTTCATGCATAAGGTTAGGGGGTTTTAATCACACTTTAGTTCCATGAGATTTCCATTATTCTCCACTAATTTCATGTATGTGGTGTATATATAATTTCATTTTAAATGAAATATCATGAATATTTATATATTCATATAATTAATTATTCATATAATTAATTATACATTTTATGATTTTCAATTTTTTGTTCATATGGTTCAATTGATTACAAAGTGGTAAGGGGATTTATCCGAACCTCCCTTTTTTTGGGATACCATCACACTCTCTTTACCATAATGTAATTATTATTTATTTTTATATAATTTATCTAAATTCTATGAATATGTTCTAATATGATGTATCTAGATCATTTCCACTATTTTATGAGGAAATACAAATTTTATAAGGTTCCATTATTAATTAATTACGATAAGCAAGCCCAATTAATGGTAACATCCTTATTTGACACCCATTTTTTGAGTTCAATTAATAATATATTTTAAGAAACAATTATTATGATAATAACTGTAATTTAATCATGTAAAACTATATTTGTTTATTTATGGTTTTATATAAACATTTTTTTCATTTTTATTTTAAATAATCATTAAAATTTTCCCTTCAACCACACTAAAGTGACCCATTTCTAATATGTTTTTTAAAAACTCTTTATACACATTTTCAGTTCAGTTTTACATCATTTATGCCACAAATATAATTTAATTTTCCTTCACTATTCTTTTTCTGGATATAAAATTTTACAATATGAATTATTTACAAATATAAATTATTTTCCAAAATAACACTTCTTTGAAACGTAAAATGGCTTTTTCTTGTCCTACTTTTACTTCTATGACATTTATGTAATGTTCACCACTTATTATTTAAATTTTTTTATGCAATATATTTTAAAATATAAAATCATGAGTCATCTTATTATAATTATATTATATGTTTAATTTAATGTTTATCATTTATAGGGATTAATATTTAAATTTTGAAACTTGAATGGGACTCTTTGGAATGGTTTAATATTTTTATCCTCAAGAATTTATCAAATATTTTATTTGAATATTCTCTTATATGATTTTGATCGAAATATATCAATGTTTTAAATGGAATTTTCATTTAAAGATATATTTTTATTAGAAAAATGAAAAATTAACTCGACTTATAATGTAATGGGTGAGGCCTGTTATAGACCCTCGATGCATAAGTAGGTCTCATAACACAAAATAGAAATGGATTTTGGATGAGTCCTGAACCATTTATTTTCGAGTGTCTTGGATGAGGCCTTGATGGTTTTCTTATGATGTCTGATATATTCATTCCCTCATTATGAATAGTAATTAGTTATCCTTTTGAATATTCTACTATTCGAATACCAATGGTTATGATTCATTCTCATGTGACTATTTTTATTGAATTATTTATTCATCCTTTATTCATTCCATATTATGATCAGGTTTTTGTTCTAATTAAATGTGTTATTAGTCATTCACCATTCTTTATTGTTTATATTAGGTCCCTCTTTATTAGTTACCATTACTAAAAATCTGAGCTCTCCCATTTCTTATGTTCAATTTTTCCCCATGATGTGAGGTTTTATATTAGGAATGACATGAAGGGATAATCTAAGAGTTATGGAAGTTTCCAATAGAGTTTATTTATTGTTTTTCTTTCAAGTTGTAATATAATTCTTATCTTATATCTAGTTTTCAAAAACTACTAAAATATTCAGTCCTTTAGGATGATACTATCTAGTTTACTAGAAATGTAATAACATAATTCATCATCTTTGGAAAATTGGGGTTAGGGTTGTTTAAGTTTCTATTAGAGTATGTTTAGTAGAAACCATTGAAACTATATTTAGAAAACAATGGTTAGGGAACATAACCCATAGATAGAATATGATTATAAACACATAATAAAATTATATAATTTTCGTATGGTGTGGATTTTGTGGGTATTACTAGAAATAAATCCCTATCTAGAAACCAAAAGTTGATTTTTTTTTCTGGAAAAAATGTACCTAGGTGTAACCAATCTAACACGGTGTCCTGGGGAAAACTCGGTGTAACATGGTACATGAAGATAAACCATTAAGCACACCTGGTTTGACACTATTGGGGTATATTCTTAGGGTAATTAAAATTTTTATTACAAAAAATTACGAAAAATTTAAAAGTAATCATGTCCCCAAAGAAACCATGTCTATGAATATGATATTAGATATGCATAAATTTATAATTTTTTTTAGGTGTTTTTCAGGTTTAAAAATTATGCATTATGATCCATTACCTAATTTAGTGTATTCAATTATGATTAAATGGTTTTTAATGTAAGGAAGATAAGCTTTATAAATGAACGTATACCATATAGGTATTTCTCTCCTATACAAGATGGTGATATTCGTACAGGAGCTAAGATTATTGTAGAGAAACTAAAAAATATTCTGGGGAAACTGAATCAGGTTACGAATAATAACCTTACATGTATGGAGAATCCTAATCCACAACATGGAGGAGAAATGTTAGGAGTATTTATACGACAACAACCTCCCCCATTCAATTGTACCATAGACCCATTTGTAGCAGATAAATGGATAAGTTTGTTAGTGATGTTATTTCTCGAATTGTGATGTATTGAAAGGAATAAGGTTATCATGGACGTTTATAATATTTTATGAGATTATGATTAATGGTGGTCTTTGATTCAAAAAAAATGGAGGAAGAAATGAAATCATGAAATGGTAGTATTTTAATGATATTTTTCTATAAAATATATTCCTCGAGAATAATAATGATATATAGAGTGTAAATAAATTATTATAAAACAAAAAGGGGATAAACAATTCAAAGTATGAATCCAATTTTATAAGTACAGTAAGGCATTCTGCAGACTAATATCATAATCCAAAGAATAATATTGATAAATCATTTGATGTTTCCAAACCATTCCTCGAAATGGTACTTGTCTCTAAAAATTTCTCATCATATGAATATATAGTCTCATCTTCTATTAAGAAAGATAAATAATTCTTTGAATCTTATGACATTAGGGGGAAAAATAATAATAGGGAAGTGGTGTGAATAATGTATAAAGAGTGAAATAAAAAAGGGAAATTTACAACCTATATTACTTATGGAAGGAAATACCATGGGCATTATTAAAAGGAGAAGGATTTTGGTACAAGTGTGAAGATTAAATCCATTAAGCCCATGATTTGAAGGGAATGCAAGAATATTCCAATTTTAAATGCTATAATTATAATGATATGGGTCATTATGAAAATTATTTTCTTAATAATGAAGGAAACTTTACCTAAAATAGTCCAAGAGATCAAGGCCATGATTATAAAATCACAACTATGGTGGTTAAAGTTCCTAATGAGGTGGTGGTTGGTACTTTATTCATTTTCTCTAACTTATCATATGCTTTAATTGATTCTGGGTCATCACACTCCTTTATATCTTCACAGTTTTCCAAGAAAGTTAGATATTTCTATTTTCATTTAATAATGGAGTTGTCTGTCAAAACTCTTAAGGGATGTATCATTGTAACAAATATGTGTTGGTCAGTCACCATTATAACACATAAATGTGATTTATATTCAATACTTATCATCATACTTATGGTTTATCATTATATAATACTTAGTACAGAATGGATTTCAAAATATGATGCAAAAATATATTACAAGATTAATGGAGTTTCAATTTGTGAGGGAGATATAGAATCCCTTATCTGTAGAGAAGAAATATCATCATTTTATTCTCATAAACATCCACCTTCAGTGGCTCTTCTAATTGAAATTCTTTAGGAGGAAGTGAAACCATCATTTATTGATCATCAAATTTAAGATTAACCTATTGTGAAATAATACATTGATGTATTTCCAGAGGATTTACTTGGAAATCCACTAGAGTAGGAAGTTGAGTTGCATATTGATTAAATTTATCGTTCAAAACCTATATGAATGAATCCTTATAGAATGGACACTATGGAATTAGTATAGTTGATGAGAGAACTGTAGTAATTGAGTGATAATGGATTTATTCTCTGTATTGTTTCTCCATGGGTCCCCAATTCACTTTTTCAAGAATAAAGATTGATCCATGAGGATTTATGTTAAATATAGAGAAATCAATGCTATTATAATAAATAAAAAGTATCATCCTCTTCAAATTGAAAATTTATTTGATCAAATTCACAGAGGTCAATATTTTTTCAAAAATGACCATAAATCTCTAAACCATCAATTATGTATATGAAAGGAATATATTCCAAATATAACATTTTGAACTGTTTATGGACATTATGAGTTTACAGTAATTCTTTTTGGACAGACTAATGCACCCATTATTTTTATGGATCTAATGAATGGATTGTTTAAGGAATATCTGGATGATTTTTTGTTGTATTTAATGATGATATCTTGATATATTCAAAAATGTTTAAGGACCATGAGAACCAATTTTTGGTTGTTCTGTATACTACTAAAAGAAAATAGTTATGTGGTTTGTTTAGAATGTGTGAATTCTTTCTTTAAATAGTTTCCTTTCATGTCCATATTATCTCTATAGATGGAATCTTAGTTGACCTGGTGAAGAAAAAGGTTGATCAAGAATGACATACACTGACAAACATAACTAAGTTATATATTTTCATTTTTTTAGCAGATTACAATCATCATATCATTCATAATTTTTCCCAATTTCAAAACCCTTTAACCATTCTTACTTATAAAGGGTCTATGTTCATAAGGACAAAATAATGGGAAGAATTTTTTGATGAATTGAAGAGGAGATTAGTAAATTATTCTATCTTGACTCTACCATCGTGAAAGAGTGGATTTCTATTTTATTATGATGTCTCAAATAATGAACATGGATGAGTCCTAATATAGAATAATAGTGTTATTTCCTATGCATAAAGGTAGATAAAAAATAATGAATAGAACTATCCAACTCATGATAATCAGTTAGAAGCTATAATATTTTCTCTGAATATATGGAGAAACTATCTCTAGTGTGAAATATCTGAGATATATATATCACCAGAGGTTAAAATATTTCTTATAAAAGATATAACTCATCATGAGGCAAAGTAAATGGATTGATTTGCCTGAGGATTATTATTTTTCATTACATTATCATCCAAGGAGTAAAAATAAGATACTAGATGAATAAAAAATAATAGATTGTGGATTTAAAAATAAATGAGGTTTGAAATGGATTTCAATGTTCATGTATATAGTGAAGGAGGATATGGTAATCATCAAGGAAGGTGAAACATTATTACACACACAATTGTTATCATACCCATATTTATTGGAAAATATCAAAAAAAATTGTTTGATGTTGTGGATCTAAGAAATAAAATTAAATCTGTGAGTGATGGGATGTTGGAAGAATTTGTGAATGGGGATGAAATTATAAAATTTGGGAAGAGGATTTTTGTTCCCTCTATATCCAGGATAAAAATGGAGTTCATGGATGATTCAAATAGCTCGGTTTTCACTATACACTCTAATAGCTCTAATATGTATGAATATTTGGAGAAATATTTATGGTGGAAAAATATAATGCCAAAAATTTCAGATAATTTATAAAGATGTTTAGTTTATCAATAGGTGAATTTTGAAAGAAAACATCCTAGAGGAGTCATCAAACCTATGACTATTCCTACATATAAATGGGATGCAATTATTATGGATTTTGTCCTTGAATTTATATAAACTCCAAGAAATAATTCTGTAATATGGGTAAATGTTGATCGACATAGAAAATACGCATAGTTATTCACAATAAGTGAAGACTTACCAATGGAACACCTTGTTTGAATCTATATTAATGATGTTGTAAGACTACATGGATCACCTATTTATATTATTCCTTATCATGACCCCAACATTACATGAAAATTATAGAAAAGTATTCCAAAAATATTTGGTTACTATGATTCATTTCAGTACTTCTTATCACCTTTAAATTCATGGGTAGTCTGAAATCACCATTCTATCATTAGAAGACATGTTGATACCATTATAACATGAATTTCAAGGTATGGGGGATTAGTATTTTCCTTTGGTTGAGTTTTCCTACATTAATAGTTTCCATTAATGTATTGAAATGGCACCATATAAAGCATTTTATGGGAAGATATTTCATAGATTAATATGTCATGATGAATTTGGTGAAATGAAGCTTGTAGTCCTAAATCTTGTTGGGGGATGAAAATATTGAGGACTATTCAAACCAAAATCAAACATGCTCAAAGTATGCAATAGAGTCTTAATGATAATTGAAGTATGGATCTCTAATTTCATTAGAAAATCTTGTTTTCATGAATATATCCCCATGGAAGGGTGTTATAAGATTTGGGAAGAAAGGGAAACTGAGCCCCAAGTATATTGGACCTTTTGAAATCTTGGAGATAGTTGGAGATGACTCTTTTTATTTAGTGATTTTGCATATCCTTTTTATGGTACATAGTTTTTTCCACATCTCTTTGTTATGGAATTAAATTCTAGACCCTATGCATGTTCTCACATCTCAAGAAATAGAACCGTTACATAATTTACCTTACTATGATGAACATATCTGGATTATAGATAGTAGAGAGAAAGTGTTAATGAATCTAACAAATTATTTTGTAATGGTACTTTTGAAAAATCATAAAATTGAATAGGTGATGTGGGAACCATGGGAAGTTATGATGAAGAACTACCTGAATCTTTTTTTGAGGTGACATTTAGGAAAAGATTGAGGTTGAAATTTTGGTAGGAGGGGAGAATGTAACAACCCATAATTATATCAATTAATTTTATATTATTATAATTTTTTCATATAATATAAATCACATAAAATCACTTAGATAACACAATATAAAATTTAGAATTTGAGAAACATTAAAAATAATTTGTAAATCTAGATTTTAAGGAACCTCTATGGATCAAATAGTAGCATTGCCTTATGAAGAGTAATACAAACCTTATGAATTGTAAACCAGTCAAATGAATATTAACCACACCCATGAAATTATAAATAAAAATTATACGTCTAATAAATGAATTTATCATATAATTATATCATATTATAAGTAAATAAATATTTTAAAAATTATTAATTATGTTTTGGTATTTTTATCTGTCATTAGTATTTAATTACAATTTGATAATTAATAAAATTATTTAAAAGAAAATTTATTTTCATAAAATTTATTCTTAAATTAATATTTTATGTCATTATCATTTAAAGAAAATTTTATGAGACCTTAGTAAATTTTTTAATGTGTTATAAAATATATTATAATTTCTAAATATGTATTTTTTTGTTAAATGATGCTTTTTATAAAATATAAAAAAAAATTATTTTTAGAAAATTATTTTCATAAATTAGCGTTCATTTTTAAATTCAACACAATGATAAATGGTTAGGGTAATTTTTTTGTATTTTTCTAAAATAGTTGAATTTTTTATGAATAGTGAAATACATAAATTTATGGTAAATACACATTATATGTTAAATAAACTATTCCTCAAGTCATATATGGTGTAACAATCATAATATGGAACATAAATTCATTATTTTAATATATTTAGTGATAAATCTACAACTATTCATAGTCTTAAGACAAACTAATAAACAAATGTATAAAATATTAAAACTAAACACCTCTACTCCTCTATAAATAACACACCTCACCACCTCGTATCCTCAAACATTACATGCTTCGAGCCTTGAACAATTTCTACCCAATCCACTTCCTAATCACCTCCACCACATCCAAGAGTATTTTTTCTCTATAGAAGACATAAACTATTCATCCTAATGAGGTTCTTTGGAATGTGAATTCAAGATGTAAAAATCATATTTCTTTTAATTTATTTTATTTCCAATGTTGTTAATTTCGAAATACTTCCTTCACCTCCCAAATCCAGTGTGAAAAAATATGTAAATTATAATTTGTATATTTTAGTTATATCATGTTAATGGATTATCCATTAGAAAAATCCTTTATCTATCTATTATATTCTATAAAGGAAAACAACTCCCCTGATGTGTCAATTTACAGACATCATGGACGATACATTTTCATTTTCCAGTAACAGCTTCAAATATGGTCATAAATACATTTTTATGGTTAAAACAATTATAATATATGTATTAAATCCTATTTATTTTTATTTAACCACTATATAATCATGATTTTAATTAATAAAACTGAACTAGTTTGTGATGATCGAAAAATCACCAAAATAATCTTGACGGCTGTCACTAACGTCTTTTGTAACGATTTATCCTCAACCCAAATAACCATAAGCCTTATATAAAATTTTTATATTATGGTTGTTTATTAATAATATATAACTTCAATTATATATAATTGTACAAATTTTACATGAAAATCTATAAGCATATACTTGTAAACTGATCATAAAAACCAAGGAAACAAACTCTATCGAATGATAAAATTTTATCTTATAAATCATCAAAATGACTACTAATGAACATAATAAAATTAATAATGATATAATACATCTATAAAAGGTTCCTAATTAATAAATAAATGGATTTATTTTAATTAAATAGGACATTAAGGTTAAGTGAATCACATTTTTGTAAATAAGTTAAGGGGTTTCTCGTCTCACTTTTATTCCTGTGAGATTTCCATTATTCACTACTTATTTCTTGTATATAGTCTATGTATACTACCATTTTATATTTAATATAATTATTCTATCTATATTTTTGTTATTTAATAATTTATTTTATGATTATTAATTTTTTATATTATTGGATTGATTACCATGTGGTGGGGGGTTTAACCCGAACCTCCATTTTTTCCTTTGGGTTACTCTCTCCCCCTTTAACTTAATGTAATTCTTCATTATTTTTATATAATTATTCTAAATTTTTATTATATGATCCCAAATCATGAATCTTGATCATTTAATATTTATTTTATGGGGTAATACATGTTATTAAGGTATTCCTCTCAATTTATCTCGATTAGCATGCCTGATAAAAGGGAAGTTCCTGATTTCTCATCCATTTTTCTCTACGATCCATAATGCTTTTTAAGAAACACTTATTTTTCTAAAAAAATATAATTTTATCATTGAAAGTAATCTTGGTTCATTTATTTTTTTATACAAACATTTATTACTTTTCTATTTTAAATGATCATTAAAAATATCCCCTAAACTGCACTAAAGTGACCCATATATAAAGATTCTTCAAAACTCTTTTTAAATGTTTTTACTTCAATTGTAAATGATTTATGCATAAAATATTATTACATTTTCCATGAATTTTCATTTCTATGATATAAAATTTCAAAATATGATATTATAAAAAATAAAAATTATTTTACAATCTTCTTTCCAAAGTGAAAATGGGGTTTCACGTCCCACTTTTAATTCTGTGTGATTTATGAATTGTTCACTATGTATTCCTTTCAGGTTGGGTATGTACATCCCATTGATATATAAAATAATGAGAATTTTTTTATTATGATATTTTTTGTCTTATCTAATTTCAATCCTTCATAGATATTAAATTTAAAAATTTTATAGTTTAATAGGAACCTTTGAATGGATTAAAGATTATTTTACCAAAGAATTCATCTAAGATTTTATGAGAGTATTTTTATCTATGACTAGGATTAAAATATTTAAAATTGATATGGTACACTTTCTTAAAGATATATTTTTATTAGAGAAATTGGGAATGAATTGGGAATAGTATGTGATGGGTGGGGCCCACTATAGCCCCTCGTTACATTGGTAGGTCACATGAGATAAAACATAAATGGATTTTTCTTGAGGCCTTAACCATTTATTTTGAGGTGTCATCGATGAGGCCTCAACATTTTATTTATACTATTTGGAATATTAATTCCTTAATTAGGAACATTAATTAATTATCCCCATGAAAATTCAACTTGTAAAATATCCATGGTCATGCTTTAATATCATGTAATTATTTTTATGAAATTATTTAATTAGATTTTATTCTTTCTATATTATGCTCATGTTTATTTTATAATGTAACATGTTATTATTCATTCACTTTAACTTATTGTTTATATTATAATCCACTATATTACTTACCCTTATTGAGTATCTAGGATCACCGCTTTTTTATGTATTATTTTTTCCAATGTTGTGAAGATGTATATTATGAACTAATTACATAGTTAATCTTGGAGTTATGGATAGTTCCAATACAATTTCTATATTTGTTTTCAATTCATAGAGAAAGGTAAAACATATTATTGTATCTAGTTTTCTAAAACTACTAAACTATTTGGTCCATTGAGATGCGACCTCCTTGTTTATTATACCAATGTAATAAAGTAAGGCACCAACTCTAAGAAACTCCGGTCGGGGTCTTTACACTAATTACAAGGAGGAAATGCTCAATGGATATTCAAAAATCATTCAGATATTTATGCATGACTATGAATGCATTAATATAATATTGAATAAGTATTTGTTATACGTATAATTTCTATATATATATATGTGTGTGTGTGTGTGTGTTTGTGTGTTTTTTAGCATTGAAACATGTAACAATATACAAACTTAGGCTAGAATAGAGAACAAAAAATTAGTTGTATGGTCATTCTTCTTTGTAATGGTACATTGTAATGTTAAATCATCTTTTATGACTATGAATAAAGTAGTTTATGATTTAAGTCCATGTTAAGAAGATGTTTATTAAACTATAGTTTTTCAATAAATTTTTGAAAATTTTATATTCTATTAGTGAAATCATTGAATATTATATTATAGGGGTAATCATTTAAAGAGAACTACACTTTAATGAATAATTTTTTGTATTAAGATACATATTCTTTCATTTATTGAAGGATCATTGAAAATATTAACTATAACATTGTAAATTAATTATATCCCATATTTTTATACAAATGTTTCATCTTCTTGCACTCAGTTATGATTTATAATTCATTTACTTGTACTTAACTCTGGTGAAGTGTAAATGGATTGTACATCGTTACCGAGGTCCAGTGAAATAGGATCTCAAAAACATGAAAAGTTCTAATTATTTTATGTAAAAGATGAATTTACTCAAATTGTAGATACATAAGAATAGTATCTATTATAAATTCACTAGAAATGTATTGGCTGTTGGTTGATCGGACAAGGGAATGTTCTTTAATCCTCAATCGATAATAAAAATACCATGTTTTTTATCTGTTTACATTATATTATTTCCCACTATATCACTCAAATAAAATAGAAAGGAATATTTTTATTAATTAAAGGGGATATTTAAAATAGAAATTATTTTCAAATAAATAAATTCACCCCTTCACTCTTGATTTCCTATTCCTTATATGTATGTGAAAAAACATTGTATCATAATAGATATTTGGGAATATTTCTATTCTGTAGATGAATCTTAAAGATATATTTATCATTAAATTAATACCAACACATAGTATAGTAGAAAAAAATTAATATTTATAGTAGAATTTTGAATTATATTTTCAACAATGAAAATATATAAAATAAAATCCAATAGATATGGAGTTATTATTGTTAGTGATCCTAGAGGAGGTATCACCAGGATGCATGATCCTTCTTTTAATAGTGACAATTTTGGTTACTAAAAACATGAAATGAATATCTACATAATTAATATTTGTTAAACATTTATTTGAATGTGGTGAGACCATATATAATTCTGGTGTTCCTGAATTTTGGAGTGTTTCTGAAGAAACCTATTAGGATTTTATTCAAATTATATGAACAGTATAATTTATGGATTTGTACTATATGGTTATAATATATTTTCTCAATGTTATATTACTTATGATTTGTAGGATACTTTTATATTTCTTATAATGAAATAAAAAATTTTATGAAATGATGTTAAATACTATAAAACACAAGTTTTATAAATTTAGGTTGATTGAAGGAGAAAATTTAACATAGACAAATAGAAGAGTGACAGAGATTATGAATGATATTGTTCCCATGGGAATTATTTTACTAGAACATTATCAAGCCTTGAAAGTTAATACATTATACCAAAAATAGTGCAATATATAGTACCAGTTGATTGTAAACACTAGTAAATGAAATGAAAATAAAGGATTCAATTGGTTCACTCATTTCATATAATTATTGGATGCAAGAATAAGCTAATGATTATAATCTAGTCAAGAGAAAAAATATTAATTTTAACTTTTCTACCTAAAAGTTTTAAAAAATTTATTCTGATTAATTTGATTAAAATTCTATTAGTTCATAATACTGTTATATAGTTATATATTTTTAAATAAAATTAAATAAGTTTTATATGGGGGGAAGTTTGGAATAATGATGAAAAGGATGTTACGTTCTATGGGAGAATTAAATTATGACACTTGAGAATATAAATAAAATTTAGGATTGATATTATGAAAGTTATTTAGAGTAATTCAGTGGAATATTGTAGTCATTTCCATTCTGACAATAAAGTTTTGAATAAGATAAGGTAAGTCTGTATTATTTTTTATATTAATGTGGTGAATTTTTTTTCTGAATATAATTTCAAAATATTTATTTTCTTAAGAAGAATGTCTTTTTTCCATTATAGTAGATATATTTAATTATTTAGGGGAAATAAATACAATTATTAGGAAATTTTATGATAATATAGTTTTGGGAAATATTTATTTATCCAAACATATTTTGGAATTAATATCTAAATTTGATACAATTTTTATTTGTATTACATGTATGATAATATTGTTACAAAATTTTTAGTTGAAGTTAGTTTGTTAAATTTTGATGTTAGTGTTTTTACTAAATATATAGAGTAATAAAATAGAAATCATATTTTTTGTTAATGGAAATAAAGGAAAACATTGACATTAATGTAATTATGAAAAGATATAGATTTATAGATATTATTTTGTGATAGTTTAAAATATGGAAAATTACATATATTGATAAATTTTTCATTGTGGGATTAATTTAAATTATTGTAATTATAATTTCTTTAATTTTACATAATTTTAGGATGTCAATAATGATTAATTTTTAAAATACATATCTTTTATAAAGAATATAAATTCCTCTATAATAAATTTATTCAGTTATATAAATATCTTATTGCTAACACTACTGGAATCTAAAATCATATAGCTAAAAAAAATATTTATTGTTTGATAAGAAATAAAATTTAAAATCATATTGTTGTTTCTCATTTTAAATATAAATATTAAAATCCATTAATTATAATAACTCTATAGAAGATATATTTCTTTTAAAGGATAATTCATTGGATATATGGTCACATATTTATAGTACCTATTTCATTATTATAAATTTTAATTATAATAAATGCATAATGTTCAAAAAATATTTTATAGTGGATAATTTTTTTATAAATGTTTTTTTCATTATGCATTTTATGTTAGTTTTTTCAATGATTTTGGAATTTATATTGTCATGATATATCTTTTTTTATTTTTAACAGTGCATGTGATATTTTTTTATCTATTTCATTAAATAATATATATTTTATGTATTACAATTATTTATTTTAACTTATGGATGGAATTAATAATATTTATGATTTTATCTATAAGTTTGTTGCAATTATCTTAATTTAAATTTGCTAGTAAGTATATATCTACTTATCATATCTTATGGATTCAGAACACGTGTTCCACTCCTTTAATATTTCATGTGTTGTATGATATTAAACTTTTTATTTCATTTCATGGAATATCTATTAAATTATTTGAATATCATTGAGGTTATATTGAGGGTGATTTTTCTTAAATTGAATCTATATAGTGTTCCTCAATATTGGAAGAAGATGAACAATTTTTTAATTTTTTTTATTATTTTTTGGATCATAGAGTTTAGCTATATTATATTTAAAGGAAACTTATTTTATGAATGATTTTATATTATATTTCTACCCCTTGGAAATATTAATTCAGTTTCTCAGAAAGAGGTATTTTATTTTTTTACCATGGATATTAGTATTTTAATAGGAGAATGTTAAATTTATTAATGTCTTATTATTTAATTAAAAATATTGAATTGAAATATTAAAAAAAATTCCACGGTTATCTTTTTAAATTGTAGTTTATGATTTTATGCCCATGAACATTATGTTATATTTTGTTGAGGTAGATATTTTTTATATTTATATTTTATTAGTATGATTGATTTATATCTATAATTTAAATTGTGAAATAAACTTTTTTTAATTTGTTATTTAGTTTACATGATCCACAAATCATTATCTAATCCTTTATTATCACTATAAAATTGGAATATTTTTTTAGTAGTGTCCTTGTGATTTTTAATTATCTAAACGTGGGAGATGGATTATTGGATCCCTACCACATCATATTTGTTTTCATAATTAATAGAACCCTTAAATATATAGTTCATATGTATTTAATCAAACATATAATTATATTATTATTTTATTATTATTATTATTATTATTATTATGTAATTATTCATGTTTTACATTTTTAAATTTTCTATGCACAAGTGGGAGAAAAATGTTACATTTGAGATTTATAAGTTCTATTTTGGAAAGTTCACAATTCTATTAATTTCTATAATCTTTCTTATACTAAATTCCTTAAATAATGTCTTGTATATTATAATTAAATTTCTTATATATTATAATTTTTAAAATATAAGATTGTTGAATATAATATACACATGAATATTTATTATATATTGGAAGTATTAGAAATTTGGTGATGTCTAGTATGTTATGTATTATAGTAGAGAAATTAGCGATTTATAAAATTCTCACATCATATGCATAAAATTATATATGATACCAACTAGATAAATATTATTATATATCCCAAATATAGATATATATTATATGTTATCTATCAAAATATATTTGTTAAATTTCTTGCATATAAATATTTTCTCAAAGGATAACTTTTAAAATATTTTTAACTCTGAAGTTTTACTCTTTTAGTCTATTAGTATTTGGGAAATTAAAAAAGTGTTGAACATAGAGGGAATGCATAAGTTACTTAAATGAAAATAATTTACTATTAATTTAATTTATATGAACCTTTATGATAGAATATTATGCCCATAATTTACCCTTATGAAGTGATAGAAGATAAATTTTTTAAAATCATGGAAGATTACTTTTTTGATTTTTTACATTATCATTTAATGATATAGTATATAATTTGTTTTGAATATATTATAATTAATATTATTAAATGTATATATTAGGATAAATATATTTCATTTTGGAATCTATATGAATAATTAACCATTTATTTTGTTAAGTAATATTATTTTGAGTTTAATGATTTTTAGAATTCAAAAATTGGAATTTTCAAAGAATGTTGTTGTGAGATTTTAAAGTGAACCAATATTTTCATAAATAGATATTACACATTTTAGATGAATATTAAATATATAAAATCATGACCAATTACAAAACTTTAATGGTTTTTTCTCTTTGGAGTTTAGATACATTAACATATTATTTAGGTACATTTTTTAACATCTCTAATAATGTTGTTCTGAATTTGTACCCAATTGGAAAAAACCTACATTAAACCATTATTCATAAAAAAAAGAAAATTAACCATTAGAAAGGGAGAGACTAAATAATTAGTATAGA
The DNA here is from genome assembly GCA_963277665.1 of Viscum album. Taxonomy (NCBI): domain Eukaryota; kingdom Viridiplantae; phylum Streptophyta; class Magnoliopsida; order Santalales; family Viscaceae; genus Viscum; species Viscum album. The sequence continues at coordinate 1,224,164,339 of OY728151.1, forward strand.
TAAATATTGGAGATCTTAAATGCTGATCATAAGTAATAAATAGATAAGAATTATGGTATTACTACATGATCATAACTTACAATGTTCAAACCCAATCTAATATAAAGAAAAAATATGAGTCATTTAAAAAAACATTATCATTTAAATTTAAATTAATAATAAATGATTCATTCAAAATAAGTTCATATCAAATTATTGGAATATATTTTACACGCCATCATTGGGATAAAAACATTCATATGTCAAGGTTAACTGTAGAGATAATAAAATAAATGATGATCTTTTATTAGAACACATTTCCCATTTCATAAAGGATCAATGATAATCAATTACATCCCCAGTTTATCATGATTAACCACAAATTTCTAATAGTGTATCAGGAATACATATTTGCTTCATATAGTTAATGGATCTCATCAACTCGCATCCCAAAACTATCTCATTAGATATTATAATGTACCCAATTAATTTTATGGATAGATAATTCTGGTCTTACACATCATATAATTAATACCATACATATTTGTTCCAAAATATCATAAAATGTTTATCATATCCTCAAATCTAAACATGTACAAAGAGAATGAGTTTCACATAAATGTCATAAATTAATCATATAATAACACAATTTATTTGAAAATAAATAGTGTTCATCAACATCGCATCCTCATAATTATAAAAACCCAAAATATATAATAAGGATGGTATAATTGGATCATATCCCTAGAAATAAACAATTTCAATTAATAGATATAATCTTATAATAAAATTATTTTAAAATCTATTTTGAATATATCTTGAGAAAAATACCCTTTTCATTTTGGATAAAATTATTTAACACACAAATGTATATAAAATATTAAGGTAAAATTTTTATTTAAAATTTTACACTGAAACATGGTGTGTATTCCTCAAAACAATGAGTGTTCAGGACGGTGAATTATTTTATCCATGGTATGTACATTAAAAACAAAAGTTTACTTTCATATTTTTAAAAAAAAGGAAAATATACCTTCTCTAAAATATGATAAGAAGATTCCATTTAAATAATTTTATAATAAATTAAAACTTGTTTAAAAATAAATTTTCATATTCATTTTATAATAGTATTACATTATTTTATTTTTTTAAAGAAAACTGGGACATGAAAGAAATGGTTTCTTGAAAAAATAGTAAAACTTTTTCAGTTTTCATTTAAAACATTTCTTCAATCCATTGATTACTTAATGTGAGAAAAATGAATATAAAAATTGTATTTTATAGAAAAACCATGGAATTAAAATTAATTTTATGTATCATATAAGGATTATATAATTTCATCAATGGAAATTCGAGTATAAGAAATCCTTATTAAAATGGGATTCAAACTTAAGCCTCTTATCCGTTGTATCACCTTTCTTAATATGAATTTGAATATTCAATATAAAAAATAATTAATTATTATACATGTATAGCATAACCATTAAAATATATATCATACCATAAATAGATTATTTACTACATTATATCACCATTTTTTTAAAAATTTTAATAAAATCACTGCCCTCAGTGATAACTAATTCCTTTTTAATGTGTGTTTCGGTTTGGTCATCCACATTTTTATATGTTGTTCATAATTACTTAATATAAATAATATTATTCATGATATAAATATTATAAATAATAATTATATATAGATATATTAATCCATAAAATTTAGATATAGAAAACTTAATGACACTGTTCATGGAGACTATGGGTCAGGCGTACACATGAACATTGTTATCACTTATTGACAGATGGAATGTAAGAAAGTTAAATAATAAATAAATTTTATATAATAATTATTATATCATATATATCACATGTACTAATTGAATTTATTCTTATTACCTTCTATGTAAAATTGAAGTGAAAAATGAATGACACCCCTTCCAGGAGGTGGTTGTCAACTCGTGTGAATGAGTGATAATTTCATTTTCCAACAGATGATAAGAAGGTGGATAATGGTTCTTTTATCATCATAATAAAAAAATACATTATTTAGGATACTTAAGTTATTTTTTTTAATTGATACCATATATTTATAAGAGTTATATGAAAAAATAATATTGAAAATCTATAGTTATGAGTTTTACCCCCATCATTCGGAAACTTCTTTTGGAATACATCTTAATTATTAAAAGGGTGATATTTGGAAAAACTAAAATCACTTGGATGATTTTAATGATTAATCTATATTATTTGGTTTGTTTTTTTCTTTCATATTAGGATAAATTAGGGGAAATAATTATTTATAAGAGGTTCCCTTTAATATGTGAGAGGAGGAGGACTCCCAAAATTACATAAAGTATTAAATTAATATAAATTAATTTTAATGAAAATATAAATCCTAATTGATAAAATTTAAATTATAACATGAGTATGAGTCTAAATATTATTTTCCAAAAAATTGGACATCTTTTGGTTATGTTTTTAACCATATATCATGCTTTTAATCAATCGTTAACCATATTGACCATTAAAATAATATCAGGGTTTTTTACTCTTTAAGGGTCAATAATTTTACAATAAAAGAAATATTGACTAATAAATGAACAATTTTTTAGATTTTAAACCATATAAAATTAACATTTCTGATGTTAGGACTTTTATAAATTTTGAAATCATTTATTAACATATTTTTTATAATATAATACCGTTAATTTCATTTTTTGAACTATTAATTTAATTTGAATAAGAATACAACATGTAGAAAATGATATAGAAAATATTTCTTTCACATATCCATAATGTGATATATATATATATCTATAAAATTTTCATCCAAATATTATTCATCAAAATTATATTAGTTTTGTTTTTTTAATATCTTCTATTCAATTTTTTAGTTAATTGAATTAATACTATTTAGATGTTACGTAATAATTTATTGTAAATATTAATCCATGAAAAATTAGAAATAAATTTCAATTATAAAAGACTAATCCAAATTTCATGTTATTATTTAGAACAAAAATTATTTTATTTGTATCTTTATGAATGAAATTTCGATATACATCAGTCACAAGTGTGAAACATTGTATTTATTCTTTTCTTAAATTAATATAGAGGTCATAATAAATAATAATTGAACCAATTGGATATATATTTGTAAATTCCATTGAAATTTAAGAAATAAAAACATACAATAGGATTGAGGAAAGTGTTTTGTAGAATTTTAAGCCTTATCCAATTAGTTTTAACCTTAATTAACCCATTTTACCATTACCATGATAAAAATTACTATTTTACTACTCAAAATGAAAAAATTAAAAAAAATATACCTATTTAAAAAAAATTCATCCTAATTTCAATAATGAATCCTTTTTTAAGAATTTTTGTTATTTAGAATAAAATTATTTTAAGAAAAAAAATAAAAACTAGTTGAAAAAATGATTATTATGAAAATTTATTTTAAGTATAAATTATTTTATAAAAAAATTTACAATTAGTTGATTAAATTTAAAATAATTGAATAAATAATAATATTATAGAACTAATATTACATTTAAATTATTTTTAAAAAAATCACATTGTAAATACATGAAAGAAAAAAATAATTTTTAATAAAATTAATCATGTTTCAATATTCACTAGAAAATTAATCTATTAAGAAAATTGCCAAAATTTTACCCTACATTGATTATTTAAATTATATATTTTTAAAAAAATTCTTTTATAAATGTTCTATAAATTATTTACAATATTACCTTAAAAAAATTAGTAAAATCCATTTTTTAAGACCAATTATTTTTAAAAAATAAACTCACATTACATAAAAATTGAGTTCTTCTAAATAATAAATTTTTATAGAGTAGAGAATTTGTAAAAATAATATAATTTTTTTAACAATATTTATACCTACCATTTCAATTACTATGTGATACTGTAACATTAAATAGTAAAATCCCAATTGTCAAATTTGATTTTTTAAAACATGATGTTTCAGGTAAATAAAGATATCAAAGAAATAAAATTTAATTAAAATTTATTATATCATAAAATCTCAATTTTTTACTTTATAGATTATATTAAATTAATTTTTCCTTTTAAATTTCATTACTCTGATATATAAAAATCAGATAACAATGTTTTATTAAATCCTCAAGTCCCTAAGAAACATATTATAATTTATTATTTCTACAAAAAAACATTTACAATATGAGTGTTATTTATTTGATACATATTTTATGTATGATATATAATATAAATTATTCATTACTAATTAGATATATCATGCTCCATTACTATGGAGTCTTATTTCTATACATGTGAATGATCTGATGCATACTTCCTTAGGAAAGATACATGGAAAATATCGTGAACTTGGGAGAGATTTGGTTGATGTTTCAAATAATAATATACCATCCTAGAAGGATATAGAATTTTAAAGATACTTTTATATCTTGGTATCAGCATTAACATGTTTACAAATATTATAACCTTTTTCCAAGGATATATTCATTGGAATATCTTTTTTATGGCATTGGTCCTCATATCTTCCTAATGATTACCAACATAACTTTTTTATTGACTCTATGTTACCCTTATATACTGCTAAATGGATAAGAATTATTCATCCATATATTAATAATAATGAATTTAAAATCTAACTATTTCCCCATCATTATCTCATCATGTTTCAGTTACATATATCCCACCATAGTGTGATTCAAAAGGATCCATATAAATTCTTGAGTGAATTATATTGTTGAATGAAAACTAGAATAGAGGAAGGTGTTGATCCTAAACTACTTTTAAATCCATATAAAAATTTCTCAACATATACTATAGGGTTAAAAAATTTCTTTTAAACCAAAAATCTATTTGAGGATAGTAATTAGTACTAAAACCCAACTCTGAATACAATGATTAAAGATGAATTTTCTAGTACATCGAATTGAACTTCAGATCCTGATATGATATAAGAGAATGTACTATCCCATTCATTCTCACTAATTAAGTAATTTTTTTGTAGTATTATGATAAAAATAGATATATTCTATGATGGAAATTAATTGTTCTAAATTTTTAAGGAAACCGAAAACAACCCAAATAGCTTTGTGACATTTATATATTTTTTGGATTCTGAAAATGAAATCATTTATAATGTTTTCCTGTTTTTATATTGGTATGGGTAATGTCTCTAACATCCCATTAAATTTATTTCTCTTAGCCATAACATTCATATATACTAAAAATCAAGATAAATATTCTTCAATATCCCTTTTCTTGTTCTCCCACCTAAACAATTCTTTTATATCTATTATACATAATCAATCTTCTAGGATGAATATAAAGTGATGAAATATGATATTCATCTAATATATCCTTCTTCATTTATGGTATTGATGAGACATAAAAATTTTTCTTAATACATATAATTAAATCACTATAACGGTTGAATTTAGGAATAATATTCACTTTCAATTATAGTTATATTTGTTAATTTTGTGCCTCTTTAATCATCACATGGATGGATAGTTGATCATTCAATTAAGTAATATAGGATCAATCCCCTTTTATTATGATTTCATGTTTCATCATCTAAAAACTGATAAATATTAGATCTCTTTAAATCCCCATTGTATTAAAACAAGAGTAAACTTTCCAACTCAAGGTATAGATAACCTTGTTCTCCTTCTTAAGGTGGTAACACATTGGTCAGTCATAATCTTGAATCAATTCCAACCATCTTATATATCACATATTTAACGCTTTCAATGTTAAGAAATACATAAATATTTTATGATATATATATACCACAAAATTACCCATAATAATTAGTCCACAATTTGTTAAAAGAAAAAATTACCAATGCCAGATGAAAATCATGGGTCTGGTAATATTTCTCCTGTATTTTAAATTGGTGTGAGGAATATGATACTATCATATTATTCAGCATGAAGAAACATCTGAGTCTGTTTAATGATTCATGACTATATATCACAAACCCTTCCCCAATATAAGGTAGTATTAGAATAGGTATACTAACCGACCTTCCATTCATCTCCTTAAAGATGTTTTCATATTCATATATTCAAAATAACATAACCCCTATTTGAGTCAAATTGGTGAGTATATTATATAGTTGTGAAGAATATATTATAATGATTAAAAAATATCTAGAAAACATAAGAAAACTAAAAAACTCAACAATTGTGCATTTTCTTGTACATTACTCAATAACATCCATATTTTAAAGGTCCAGTGATATACCCTCTCATGAGATTAAATGACACAATAATGAAACTGGTTGAAGGAAAAATAAACACTGGGTAAATATCCCATATGACTTGTCCTCCCATTGGGCCTTTATCACAATTCTTAAATAATATTCATGCTCTACCTTTTTGATTGAATATATGAGAATATAATCTATAATGAATTACACAAACAAATAAACAAAATATAAAAATAATTTATTCATCACATTCAAGACGATTGTAGGGGAATTAGAATTTTCAAATGGAATATCTAAAATTTCTTAGTTCCCATATCTCATACGTAATGTTTTTGTGCATATACCTACCTTCTTATCCCTCAAATCATGATTTCCAAATTGATATTAAAATATAGAAAAATATGTATCACCTCCTGATTGATCAAAAAAATAATAGATTCATGTTAGAGAATACATGTTCTTGATATTTATCATGTTATATTCTTGATAGTAATTACAATGTGGCATTAACCCATCATTATTTTTAACAAAAATTAAAGGTTCACCACTAGGCGATGCACTCAATCATTTTATTACCTAATCAAGATTCGTTGAGGTTTTCTTATACAACTCAAGTAACATAATTAGTTCAATCCTATATAGAGTATTTGAAATATTTTTATCACTATGTATGAGTTATATTTGAAAATCAACAACATTATTTAGTGGAATACTTAAACGTTATTTTTTAAAGATATCAATAACTATTTTAAAATAGGTATATCCTTAATATTGAGTTTCCCCTTATCCATATGAGATAAATTTCTTTTGTGGTTTAGAATTATGATCTAAAAGATAGAAGTAATTTCAATTGGATATTTTTCTTTATCCACTCTAACAAATGACCATAAGTTAATTTGAACTTGAAATGTGACATCACTTTCTTATCAATTAATATAGGTTCTATATAAGGAATTTAAATACATGACATTAATAACATCAAATTATTTTTAAGTGAAATCAAAATATTTTATGGAAGTAAATTCCAACATGAATTCATTATAGAAGAACTATTTACATGAGATGTAACCAATATACTATTATGTGCTTTCCCTAAAAACTCAATGTATAATCATTGAGGATATAACAAGCTTGAACCCAGTTCATCAAGCTAATTCCTTACATTATTACATTTAAAAAAAACAAGGAGTCAATTCCTGAATGGATGAAAAGATTAATAGTCATGGAAAACTATATACATACTTATTTCCTTTAATAAATTTGTGACCAAAATATATAACATAATTTTTTTCAAGAATAAATTTATTCACATAATATTATCCTTGAATATTAATTATAGTACACTTTATGGTTCCTAGATAGTGGAAAAAAATAAGGGTGTGGTAAAAATATACGTAAGGGTTAAGTAAATAAGAAGCATTCATGTATAAAAATGAAAAATAAATATGGAATATTAAATAACAAAATAACACTATGTTTAATCAATAACATAAATATCATTACAGGATAGAGAATAATACATATAGAAAGGTAAATAACTTAAAAAACATTCTATTTAAGTAATAAAGTAATATAAACATTCACCTTGAGGAAATATCATTGTGAAAATATCATGGATAATAATAACTGAATACTTAATGGAGGAAATGATTAAATATTGGATTCCATCTCACATGAATGTAACACCTCTAACATAATTACCCTTCCTAATGTGTTTTAAAACAACAGGTAGATTTATGTTCAATACAAGACTTATAATTTTTTTTATGATATCTACTAATTCATCGATGTGAAATATAATATTGATGACCACCCATTAATTCTTATCGAAATCATTCCACAAATATCAAATAACATTCAATTTAAAAACACTGTATGTGGAAATGAGATACAGTTTAAGAAAATAGAATATCCATGATAAATAATATAGATATTTAGGGTAAATTTAATGTATCATTATCATAAGAATTTTAATATTTAAAGGAAAATGTAATGACTAAAAAAATTAATTAGTAATGGAAATTTCATAAATTTAATTGGTCAAAATGATCTTAACCCATCAATAGGAATATGCAACACCCTGATATTTTTTGAATTTATTTGAATTAATTTAAACGTTTGATATTTTTAATTCGACACAAAAAATAATATAGATTGTGTTATATGAATGAACCAATTTATTCTTTCTTTATAAGATACACCATGTTAATAATTCATTACATACCACAACATTTTATTCTTTCCCAACATGAAACACCGACATGACATGAGTTACACACAACACTGACTTTCTAAAAAACAAAATTTTATTATTATAATTATTTAAAATATATAACTATAACATAAACATTAAACATAGAAATATGAATAGTAGAAACTAATTTTTAAATATTATTTATAAAGGTTTTATATAAATAAAACATATTGATAATAGGCATACAAATGTTTTATAAAAGTTTCTATATGTTTGAAATACTATTTTTTAAAAGAACTGCTTTTTACATCCTTCTATATACAATAATTTAAAAAAATTAGAAAATATTATAAATTTAATTCAATAAAATAAAATCAATTTTTGAATTATGAATGATTCAATGATATTTCATTGAAATTTAAGGATATTTCTGAAAAATGTTATTTTTGGATGAATAGTGAAAAAATACAGATTTTGAATTTCAAATATAATTCTTCATCTAATTTATTTATATATTTAAATTATTTAAGAATTTGGTTTTAAAGTGTAATGAGATTAATTTTACATTAATTAATCCAATTTTAGTAATTTGAACCAATTTCACATTGAAATTGGATATCAAAACATTACAAACTTTTAACATTTTTTACAAAAAAATACCAGTTGTCAGTTCCCATTTGCAGGATTAATATTAAATTAATTTATTCTGGTAATATGATTAGAATTTGATAATAAAAATTATATTTGGAAAAGTAATAATTTATAATTTCTGATAAGTTCAATTTAGTTTTTTACCAAAAAGTACAATGAGGTTACTTTTCACATGCATGACTTATATTAAATGTATTTTCCATTTAATATCTAATATTGATTTGTTTTGGGTTTTTTCCATGCATTTTTGTTGAAAATGTGGGTTTTCAAAATTTAGGCCAAACCATGTGCCCAATTCCAATTTTAAAAATAAAAATTGTTTCTTTTATGACTGCTTTATTTTTCAACATTTTTAATCAATTACAATTCATTATTGTCCTTACCTGACCTATTAACACTACCATGTAAATTTGGAGCCTTTATATATCCATAATCATGGGGTATTTGGGTTTGTATTTGAGGAGTTGGGCTAGCTCCGAAGCTCATTTATAGTTTTTTAAACAATTGTTTATTTAATATATTATTCAGTTTTATCCTTTTTTGGTGATTACACCTCTCAAACAAGACCACTAAAATTAGACACACCCCTATTCACTTCTCCCCCTATTTAGTGCTCATTTTCATAATGGTTTAGGTTGAAGCATCTGAAGCTTTCACAATTCATCCAGATTTTAAAAAGTAATTTGATTCCTTTATAAATCTTTCATTTTTTACTCTTTTCCCCCAATTTCAGTTCTCAATTATCCTTATCTTGCATTTACCGACCACAATTTCATTTTTTGTTATTTTAAAATTCATCTAATAGTGTATTTGTGGTGATTTGTTCAAGAACTTACAAGTAAGTGGGTCTCCTTAATTCTTATTTCATTTTTCATAGGGTTTTAGTGTATGTGCTTAGGGTTTCATCCCTTATCCTTGAATTACCATATGAAATGAGGGTATAGTTTCAAACCAAGGGTGTAACCTTGGGTTTTCTTGGTCCATTATTCTTTTTTTTTGGCTTGATATACCCTCCTTGAGTTGCGGTAGTGTTGCAATTCAGTTTTCACACAAAGGATTCGTGGTTTTAACTATTTTGGTAGGTGATTACATTCTGTATTAAATAATTATGACTTATATTTTTGTGTTTATATTATTTTCATGTTTATCTAATTTGATTACTTCTATGAAAATTGGTTTTAGTGGTGTTTGTAATGAAAATTAATTTTTAGTGGCATTTTTATTTGAAATTATGGGTTTTTCATAGAAATCCATTATTGGTTCTTTTAGGGCTACCCAATAATTACTTAGTTTATTTTATTAATGTTTATTATGGTTTAAAATGAATATTTTAATGTTTATATCCATTGGTTGTTGCTGTGAAAATCTGATTTAATGGTGTTTGTGAAGCAAATGGACTTTAAGTGCCTTGTTTGTGTAAAAATGATAGTTTTTAAAAGATATAAATTATTGGTTCATATGGGGATTAAAATTAAGTAAATTATTTGTTTAATTGAGTGATATTTAACTGAAATTTTGTTTTGGTGACTTAAAAGTGTTCATGTACTGTGAAAAGTGGATATTTCAATGAGTTTTGGGTGCGAAACAATGTGAGATTTTGAGAAGTTGTTTTATTGAAAATCAAAATGTTTTGTTGTGTATGTTAAGTGGTAAAAATTGTGTATAGATACTGTATTGGTTTTATGTGACCAGTATAGGTATTTTTATCTGAAAATTGATGTTTTTTCCATGCTGGAATTGTTTGAGAACAAGGGGGGAAGCTCGGGTACCTAGGTTGGAGGATATGTACTGGTATAGCTAGTGAACTGGATGGGTGTTATCCCTTTTTAAATGAGAAAATGTATAATGACAACTCTAACTAAACTATATGGATGATTATAAGATATAATTAGGTTATGGGTGTGTTTCTTATTAGTTTCTCATTCATGAGAATGGATTTTTCTTTGATTACTTTTCACCGAGGTACAAGGTGTATAGGGCCCGAAACTATCTAGTTTCATATGGGTGTTTCTAGTTTTGGTGCTCACTGGAATTGTGGTACATACCCTTTACATAGGGTTTTTTTGGATGTACTTTATAATATATAGCATGTATTATTTAGTTCTGTTAACATTCTGAATGTTTTTAAAAAAAACTATTTTTAATTGAATGTTTAATTTCATGGAATTTATTATTACTTTTCTTTACATATTAAAACTGCTTTGTTTTTACCTTGTATTGAATACTCTTTGGAATATTTAGGTGGTATAATATTGGTCTTCAGCTAATAACCTACACACACCTCTTGTGTTTAAGTAGACTTGGTTATGTTTGACTCAGGTAACGGCAAAAACTCTAGTGAATGGGGTATGTGTTGTTCGTCCCCTCTCGGTATAGTGTTTTATAGACGGCTCAGGGGTGAAAACCCCTTGTCTTGTGGATTTTTTTTGGATGAAATGATGCTCTTTTGATTATTATTTGGGCCTCTTTTTATTTTTTTAACCACTAATTGTAACACCCCAGGTAAATAAATAATATGACATTTTCATATTTATCCATATTTGTGAATAAAATATTAATATGACTTTAAAGGGGACGTTATGCTTGATGGCGTACCCAACACGCAACAACGAGTTTCTTGGGAATCTTACGTTGCACTCTAATAATAAAATAATATTATTTTAAATGTCAGTTAACATGTAGCCATTGTATTGGCGAGAATGGATATAAATAACTAAAATATGATTATATATGTTTTTAAATGTTTTTACATTTATCCAATAAAAGATAAAGGCTTAAAATACGGAAAGAATTCAATTTTAAGCGTATATGCCCTAGTTTTCACTAAAGGTTCACTTATCACCTTTTGATGGAGAACCCTCTTTAAATATAGTTTTGGTCACTCTTATGCATTCTTTTGGACCAAATAAAATCCTTCTTTATAATTGTGACATCAAAATTTACTTTGTGTATGTTTTTGTTATTCTTTCGATAAAGTTCATTTTTTATGAATAAGTGAAAAATGTTGTATTTTAATTTAAAACCTCTTTTAATCTAATTTATTTATATGATTAGATTATATTTTGAATTGGTTTTAAAGTGAAACCATAAAATATTTTTACCATTTTATTCAATGGTGGACTTTGGAATTAATTTCACTTTGAAATTCGACATAAACAAATATCAATCTTTTGATATATATTGTTTCTTAAAAAAACGCTATTTGTTTTGAAAGCGGGAGTTAATTATTAAATTAATTAATTCTACTTATATTCTTATAATTAGGTAATATAAACATCATTTTTTAATTCAGAATATCGAATATAGCTTAGAGTGAATTTTTGGTAATTTTCTGAAAAACTCCAATTTTTTATGAATAGTGAAACCACTAAGTGGTAATCAAGCAAACTGATTTTTCAGTTAAATGAAATTTTACCACTAATGTGTCTTGAATTTTGAAAATCCGACATACATGGTTGTCATTAGTATGTAAAATGTGGTTCAATGGGATGAAAATAATTTTTTGGTGAATAGTAACTTTTTTTCATTAATCGCGATTAGAGGTAATTAGTGTAATTTAAGGTAAAAATGATATTATAAAAATATGAAAACACCATGACACTTGTCCTACCCCTATTGGATAAGTCATGGCCGACCAAGACAACCCATGGGTCGATTTAGGGGACCCTATGGTGCCTCTTGGGTGAGATAATGACTTTAATGCCTTTTTTTAAATAAAGGTGAAAATGACACTAACATAAATTGTTTTACTAAAACAATTTTTAGAAGGGTTTATACTAATAATATTTTTGACTATAAATACTCTTTAGAAAGATAAAAATATTTCCTACATCAGGATATATTTTTTATAATATTTAGACATTAAATAAGTTAATTTAATTATGACATCATGATGGTGCAACGATGACCTCATTAATGAACAGTTTAAATAAAATGAAACGATAATACAAAATCTAAGACCTACAATTCTCCAAAAACTATTGGATGTGAATATTTCGAAGCCTTATCATATTATCTTAGAAATATATCAATGTGGGACCTTAGAAATTCGAAACACTTTTGAAAATAAAATAATAGTTTCCTGATTTCCAGAAGTGCCCCTCCTCTCCTCTTATAAAAGGCCCCCACATCTACCTCATTTCACACACTCCTCAAGCCTTTGTCTCGGCCATACCCTGCCCATTTACTCTCTCCACATCCCTCTCCTCATCCTAGAGGATTCCATTTGGGTAGAATCCTTTCAAAGGAAGCCTTTAGGCTCAAATCAAAAGGAGTTACACTTTTAAAGGTAATTCATTCTCTCATGTTCATTTGTTTTATTTTGCTTCTCCAACCCCATAAACTCTTTTTATTTACTTATTTTGTAACAAAACCAGTATCTTTAATATACTAGGATTTTGTGATAATATTTATTCGAGCTACACTCTCACAAAACTACATCAAATGGTTAATGAACATACGGTTTCCCTGGATGGCGAAATTCTGCCTCCCGAAACGATGATTGTTCAATACTCATTTAACACCTTCAAAGGTGGCCATTATGATGTCACTATTTTTATATATGTTATATGATATGTTTATTATTTCCTTAATCTTCTGTATTTTTCATTTATTTCATACCATTATTGTTTCCATTATGGGTACACACGATATCTTCATTTTAGGAAGTGCAGACTACAGCCCCCTCAAAGTGATGTTATTCGTTAATGCCATACGTGGGATGTATAAAGGATGGATTTAATGTTATTATATATGATGTTATACTTGAATTATACTATACCTATATATCATTACTATTTCTTTCCATTAAATTATGAGATAGAAATGAAAGTAGCGTTCATGCGTACGTACGGCTTACCGTCTCCATGAACGGTGCATTTCATTTCTTATCCCCAAATGTAATGTACTATTATAAGTACATGTATATAATGGATATATATGATGAATGATACATCTAAATGATGAATATAATTCTGGAAATAAAATATACATACCTCTCATTTAGTTTTAATTCCATTAATATGACAAAGAAATGAAAGTAGCGTTCATGCGTACGTACGGCTTACCGTCTCCATGAACGGTGCATTTCATTTCTTACCTCTAAATGATTATGTAATATTATAAATACATTTATATGATGGATATATATTATATATATGCTATCCAAATCAGGAATGTCATTCTGGATATAAAGAACCTTTGACCACACGAACAACATGTAATTGTAAGAAGTCCACTTTCGACTTAAGAACCAAATATCGACAAAACAAACATTATTAACTTAAATGATTACATAATGTTTATAACATGACAATAAGTGAACTAAAAGGAATAATGAACTAGAAAAAGGTTCTTAATAAAGTGGAAATTAACCCAAGTTTATTATTCAGGACTTTAAAGAATGATCGAGTCAAGTCAGACCTGAGGTAAGGGATCCTACTCCTCCCTTTCTTTTTAAGTACACTCTTTTATGTCATTCCTTTTAAGCTCATATTTCTTATTAATGGGATTTTCTTTTATATTAATCCTACTTTACTTATTATGTTCATATGATGAGAGATCATATTTCCTCTCATCAATCCATTTTGGAAGTTTTGAGTGGCGTCGTTAGGCTGCCGAATTTTCGTAAGAGATCTAACCTCTCTCTTTCTTTTTAAGTACTCTCCTTTATGTCACTTCTTTTAAGCTCCTCTTTGTTATGATGGGGGATGTTATTTTATATTTCTACTACTGTAAATTTTATTTTAATATGATGAGAGACCCTATTTTATCTCATCAATCCATTTTTGGAAGTTTTAAGTGGCGCTGTTAGGCTGCCGAGTTTTCGTAAGGGATTTTTCATCTAACTTTTATTCCCATGAGATTTATGCTACATTTTCCACAATTTCCTTTGAGTGTTGTATTTACTATCCATTATTATACTCTTTGTGAAATATAATTTCGTTTATTAGTATTTACATCAATTTTGTATTTCCCTTCTTTCACGGGGCGTATGTTTCGAAAGATACCCAAGTCGGTAAGGGAACCTTTCACCCTCTTGTTTTTTAAAAGACTTATTTTGTTGGGTCTTTTAATTTACATATTTTTATGTTGGGATATGTTCTCATATATCCTTATTGATGTAAATTTTATGTCCAAGTGATGAGATACACAAAATATATCTCATCAACTCATTTTGATGTGACGCCGTTAGGCTGTCAAGGGAACTTCTTAACCCAATTTCGATTTCTTTGGGTTCAACATGTAGTTATTGAATATGTCATCCTTTGAATATGTGTGAATGACCTTTGATTATTTTACACTTAATATCCACTTATATTCGGTGTATTCGTTTGTCACACATAATTATGTAATTGATTTATCCTTAAACCAAGGATACCATCTTTGTATGGGACTTCATCTTAATCTCCTTTCATTGAGGCATATTTTATTTTATACACAACTTTCTTTTATACGGTGTATAAACCCCTTTGAATTTTACGTTTATCCAAAAGGAATCTTTTTTATACGAAGCATTTTACTAAACGACAAAAGGGAATGTATTTGTCGTACGTATGCGGCGACAACGACTTCTCCGCCGCCGTGACCATTATTTGAGTTTCAGATTCCTCTACAAGCCATACCTTCTTTTTAAAAGAAAAATGAATACCATGTTTTAAATTTTCTCTTATTTTGGTATTGAAAATGGTTTTCATAATGTTTTTATTATATCAATGTGTTGTATTGATATCTCATGATTGAAATGTGGAAATGTTATTTTTCCTTTATGCATGTTTTATGTGATATGATTATGTTATGGTTCTTGGATATTATTATGAAGACGGGTGGTTCCGTGATAAACTAAGGTTGGGTGAGCCCTTTATAGCTCTCCAATGCATTGGGTAACGCGAAGGAGTGAAACGTTAAGGTTTCTCCGAAGAGATTTAGGGAATATACTGTGATGGGTATTCCAAAACGTAACCAAGAGGGTTACTCCCTACGTAAGAATGTTATGAATGCCTCAAGTTACCTTTATGTCTTATTATTTCTTTGATTTATTCATGGTTTGATGAGTTATGTTAAAGTGCCTATGTTTTATGGGTAAAGTATGATTTCATTCTTATGTATATATGAACTCATGTTTCCTTTCCATATTTTTATAACCCTTACTGGGCTTTTTATGCTCATCCCAAGTTTTTGAAATGTTTTTCACAGGTCAAGGGAAAGGTACATGATGTGATGATAGTATCAAGGATGTGTCAAGAAAGAATCCGTGTTTTATTTTAAATATGTTTCCGTTTATGGGAAGAATGAATATTGTCTTTTATGTAACCACTTTGTTTAAATGTGGAATGTAATGCAAGTTTCATGGTCTAATTCTCTAAAACTCTAAACCTGAAAAGATCCACAATGTGTAATCTTTTAATAACTCAATATTAAGTAAGGTTTAAGTCTAGGGCCTTATAGTTGGTATCAAAGGTCGGTTTAGATAACTTTAGAGGTTAGGGTATTCTCTAAGCATAAGTGATATTACCATAATGGTTAGGATTTCAGAAAGAGTCCTAGTTTTAGATAAAGTGAATGAGTAAGTATATCTTAGTGTTTACCTTCCTCATTAGTAAATGATGGTTTTGTTGATATACTCACACTGACATTTCTATTTTTAGTGAATGGCTGGATCTCGCAGGAACCAAAGTGACAATTGGTTTGAAGGAAACTGTGGTGGTTCTCTGATTAAGAGACTCGATGAAATGGGGTATTCAATGAGGAAACTCGTGGTTGTTCTAAACCAACTATCAAGGAGTCATGATCAACCACTTGGACCTTGGTATGTTCTATAATGCGTCATGTTCGAGATGACCAATCAATGTGGAAGTTCAGGTAATAATTAAAAAGGTAACCATTAGGGTTTATATGATCCTTACTTTTGAGGTAATTATGGGTTATTATATGTTATGATGGAAAATGAATGGCATGAGATAAACTTGAGGTTAAAATATGTTATGTTTATTTTTGATGATTTTATCTCATTTTGGGAAATTTTTTGAGAATTATATAGTTTTGGAAAAAGGACAACATGCAGACTGTGTGACAACCCGTTGCATCGGACAATGCTGCGGGAATCGAACCCACAACCAAAGTGCGACTGGTATTTATCGCCTACCACTGGACTACGTGAAGTCCCTGGTTAGTTTGACTGATTCTTTCTAGTTATTTGATTTTATGAATTAAGAGTAAGTTGATTTTGGGTTATTTATGAAAATGATTAACCTATCATGGAGGATATGTGATTAGGTTAATTACTTTTCAATACAAGACTTTAGAAGCAACTGATGTTGTTTGGAGATAAATGTTACGATTTAACTTGGAAGACTATGTGAATAAATCCTTCAAATATTTGGGTTTCAATCTTAGATTGGTTTACTTTGAATAATTTTATGGACAAATTGTTTATCTAATGGTCCTCGTTGAACTTTGGGTTTTGTTGGACAAATTTTGGAGGTTAAGAATAGATTTTCTTTTTATAAAGGGTTATCCTTTTCTGGATTATCTGGTCTTGTACTAGCCTTTTTGGTATTGGTTTTGGTTAAAGTCTAAAGACATGGGAAGTATATAGTTCTCTTTTGTGGATTAGGTGATTCTCTAAAAGTTGATTATAGTACTCTAAATGTGAACAAGTCTTCATAAATACTCGCCTTTTGGAGAAAATATGAGTTTGTGTAAGCAATCTAATAAAAGTTGAAAGTCAACATGATAAGTGATTATGTTTCCTTATGAATAAATTCCCCAATAAAAAGTATCTTAAAACAAAAATGTTGTCTATTAACTTTTCCTACTGGGGAATCAAATACCGTTTAACCCATCACAAGTTTGTGATTTTCTCATGGTTAACTTTCTCCTAAACATGTCTTCTATCACTCTTCATCAGAACATGACCCTATGTTCTCTCCTCCATGTCCATGTTTTCATACTTGGAATCCTAGTATGGGTTAACTCGGGTGACCTTTGTACTTATCTTTCTTTATTTTAAAGTGATTTTTTTACCGACTCTTCTTCCGATGTGGGACTTTCAAGGATGTTTCCAAGCCCAATTTTAAAATTGTGAGGATGTAATTCCCAAAAGGGGGGAAGGATGTAACACCCCGGGTAAATAAAGAATATGACATTTTCATATTTATCCATATTTGTGAATAAAATATTAATATGACTTTAAAGGGGACGCTATGCTCGATGGCGTACCCAACACGCAACAACGAGTTTCTTGGGAATCTTACGTTGCACTCTAATAATAAAATAATATTATTTTAAATGGCAGTTAACATGTAGCCGTTGTATTGGAGAGAATGGATAGAAATAACTAAAATATGATTATATATTTTTTTAAATGTTTTTACATTTATCCAATAAAATATAAAGGCTTAAAATACGGAAAAATTCAATTTTAGGCGTATATGTCCTAGTTTTCACTAAAGGTTCACTTATCACCTTTTGATGGAGAACCCTCTTTAAATATATTTTTGGTCACTCTTATACATTCTTTTGGACCAAATAAAATCCTTCTTTATAATTGGGACATCAAAATTTACTTTGTGTATGTTTTTGTTATTCTTCCGATAAAGTTCATTTTTTATGAATAAGTGAAAAATGTTGTATTTTAATTCAAAACCTCTTTTAATCTAATTTATTTATATGATTAGATTATCTTTTGAATTGGTTTTAAAGTGAAACCATAAAATATTTTTACCATTTTATTAAATGGTGTACTTTGGAATTAATTTCACTTTGAAATTCGACATAAACAAATATCAATCTTTTGATATATATTGTTTCTTAAAAACACGCTATTTGTTTTGACAGCGGGAGTTAATTATTAAATTAATTAATTCTACTTATATTATTCGAATTAGGTAATATAAACATCATTTTTGAATTCGTAATATCGAATATAGCTTAGAGTGGATTTTTGGTAATTTTCTGAAAAACTCCAATTTTTGATGAATAGTGAAACCACTAAGTGGTAATCAAGCAAACTGATTTTTCAGTTAAATGAAAGTTTACCACTAATGTGTGTTGAATTTTGAAAATCCGACATACATGGTTGACATTAGTATGTAAAATGTGGTTCAATGGGATGAAAATAATTTTTTGGTGAATAGTAACTTTTTTTCATTAATCACGATTAGAGGTAATTAGTGTAATTTAAGGTAAAAATGATAGTATAAAAATATGAAAACACCGTGACACTTGTACTACCCCTATTGGATGAGTCATGGCTGACCAATACAACCCATGGGTCGATTTAGGGGACCCTATGGAGCCTCTTGGGTGAGATAATGACTTTAATGCCTTTTTTTAAATAAAGGTGAAAATGACACTAACATAAATTGTTTTACGAAAACATTTTTTAGAAGGGGTTATACTAATCCTATTTTTGTCTATAAATACTCTTTGGAAATATAAAACAATTTCCTACATCAGGATATTTTTTTTATAATTTTTAGACATTAAATAAATTAATTTAATTATGACATCATGATGATGCAACGATGACCTCATTAATGAACAGTTTAAATAAAATGAAACGATAATATAAAATATAAGACCTACACTTCTCAAAAAACTATTGGATGGAAATATTTAGAAGCCTTATCATCTTATCTTCGAAATATATTAATGTGGGACCTTAGAAATTCGAAACACTTTTGAAAATAAAATAATAGTTTCCTGATTTCCAAAAGTGCCCCTCCTCTCCTCTTATAAAAGGCCCCCACCTCGACCTCATTTCACACACTCCTCAAGCCTTTGGCTCGGCCATACCCTGCCCATTTACTCTCTCCACATCCCTCTCCTCATCCTAGTGGATTCCCTTTGGGCAGAATCCTTTCAAAGGAATCCTTTAGGCTCAAATCAAAAGGAGTTACCCTTTTAAAGGTAATTCATTCTCTCATGTTCATTTGATTTATTTTGCTTCTCCAACCCCCTAAACTCTTTTTATTTACTTCTTTTGTAACAAAAACAGTATCTTCAATATACTAGGATGTTTTTATAATATTTATTCGAGCTAAACTCTCAAACAACTACATCAAATGGTTAAAGAACATACGGTTTCCGTGGATGGCGAAATTCTGCCTCCCGAAACGATGATTGTTCAATATTTATTTAACACCTTCAAAGGTGGCCATTATGATGTCACTATTTTTATATATGATATATAATATGATTATTATTTCTTTAAGCTTCTGTATTTTTCATTTGTGGCATACCATTATTGTTTCCATTATGGGTATACACGATATCTTCATTTTAGGAAGTGCAGACTACCGCCCCCTCAAAGTGATGTGATTCGTTAATGCCATACGTGGGACGTATAAAGGATGGATTTAATGTTATTATATATGATGTTATACTGGAATTATAATATACCTATATATCATTATTATTTCTTTCCATTAAAGTATGAGATAGAAATGAAAGTAGCGTTCATGCGTACGTACGGCTTACCGTCTCCATGAACGGTGCATTTCATTTCTTATCCCCAAATGTAATGTACTATTATAAGTACATGTATATAATGGATATATATGATGAATGATACATCTAAATGATGAATATAATTCTGTAATTTAAATATACATACCTATCATTTAGTTTTAATTCAATTAATATGACAATGAAATGAAAGTAGCGTTCATGCGTACGTACGGCTTACCGTCTCCATGAACGGTGCATTTCATTTATTAACTCTAAATTATTATGTAATATTATAAATACATTTATATACTGGATATATATGATACATATGCTATCCAAATCAGGAATTTCATTCTGGATATAAAGAACCTTTGACCACACGAACAACATGTAATTGTAAGAAGTCCACTTTCGACTTAAGAACCAAATATCGACAAAACAAAAATTATTAACTTAAATGATTACATAATGTTTATAACCTGAAAATAAGTGATCTAAAAGGAATAATGAACTAGAAAAAGGTTCTTAATAAAGTGGAAATTAACTCATGTTTATTATTCAGGACGTTAAAGAATGATCGAGTCAAGTCGGACCCGAGGTAAGGGATCCTACTCCTCTCTTTCTTTTTAAGTACACTCTTTTATGTCATTCCTTTTAAGCTAATATTTCTTATGAATGGGATGTTATTTTATATTACTCCTACTGTAAGTATTATGTTCATATGATTAGAGATCCTATTTCCTCTCATCAATCCATTTTGGAAGTTTTGAGTGGCGCCGTTAGGCTGCCGAATTTTCGTTAGAGATCTAACCTCTCTCTTTCTTTTTAAGTACTCTCCTTTATGTCACTTCTTTTAAAATCCTCTTTTTTATGATGGGGGATGTTCTTTTATATTCCTCTTTCTGTACATTTTATTGTAATATGATGAGATACCCTATTTGATCGCATCAATCCATTTTTTGGAAGTTTTAATTGGCGTCGTTAGGCTGCCGAGTTTTCGTAAGGGATTTTTCATCTCACTTTTATTCCCATGAGATTTATGCTACATTTTCCACAATTTCCATTGAGTGGTGTATTTACTATCCATTATTATACTCTTTGTGCAATATACATTCGTTTATGAGTATTTACATCAATTTTGTATTGCCCTTCTTTCACGGGGCGTATGTTTCGAAAGATACCCAAGTCGGTAAGGGAACCTTTCACCCTCCTCTTTTTTAAAAGACTTATTTTGTTGGGTCTTTTAATTTACATATTGTTATGTTGGGATATGTTCTCATATATCCTTATTTATGTAAATTATATGTCCAAGTGATGAGATACACTTTTTATCTCTCATCAACTCATTTTGATGTGACGCTGTTATGCTGTCAAGGGAACTTCTTTACCCAATTTCGATTTCTTTGGGTTCAACATGTAGTTATTGAATATGTCATCCTTTGAATATGTGTGAATGACCTTTGATTGTTTTACACTTAATATCCACTTATATTTGGTGTATTCGTTTGTCACACATAATTATGTAATTGATTTATCCTTAAACCAAGGACACCGTCTTTGTATGGGACATCGTCTCAATCTCCTTTCATTGAGGCATATTTTATTTTATACACAACCTTCTTTTATACGGTGTATAAACCCCTTTTACATTTACGTTTATCCAAAAGGAATCTTTTTTATACGAAGCGTTTTACTAAACGACAAAAGGGAATGTCTTTGTCGTATGTATGCGGTGACAACGACTTCTCTGCCGCCATGACCGTTATTTGAGTTTCGGCTTCCTCTACAAGCCATACCTTCTTTTTAAAAGAAAAATAAATACCATGTTTTAAATTTTCTTTTATTTGGTATTGAAAATGGTTTTCATAATGTTTTTATTATATCAATGTGTTGTATTGATATCTCATGATTGAAATTTGGAAATGTTATGTTTCCTTTATGCATGTTTTATGTGATATGATTATGTTATGGTTCTTGGGAATTATTATGAAGACGGGTGGTTCCGTGATAAACTAAGGGTGGGTGAGCCAGTTATAGCTCTCCAATGCATTGGGTAACGCGAAGGAGTGAAACGTTAAGGTTTCTCCGAAGATATTTAGGGAATATACTGTGATGTGTATTCCAAAACATAACCAAGAGGGTTACTCCCTACGTAAGAATGTTATGAATGCCTCAAGTTACCTTTATGTCTTATGATTTCTTTGATTTATTCAAGGTTTGATGAGGTATGTTAAAGTGCCTATGTTTTATGGGTAAATTATGATTTCATTCTTATGTATATATGAACTAATGTTTCCTTTCCATATTTTTATAACCCTTACTGATCTTTTTATGCTCATCCCAAGTTTTTGAAATGTTTTTCACAGGTCAAGGGAAAGGTACATGATGTGATGATAGTATCAAGGATGTGTCAAGAAAGAATCCGTGTTTTATTTTAAATATGTTTCCATTGATGGGAAGAATGAATATTGTCTTTTATATAACCACTTTGTTTAAATGTGGAATGTAATGCAAGTTTCATGATCTAATTATCTAAAACTCTAAACCTGAAAATATCCTCAATGTGTAATCTTGTAATAACTCAAGATTAAGTAAGGTTTAAGGCTGGGGACTTATAGTTGGTATCAAAGGTCGGTTTAGATAACTTTAGAGGTTAGGGTATTCTCTAAGCACAAGTGACATTACCATAATGGTTAGGATTTCAGAAAGAGTCCTAGTTTTAGATAAAGTGAATGAGTAAGTATATCTTAGTGTTTACCTTCCTCATTAGTACATGATGGTTTTGTTGATATACTCACACTGACATTTCTGTTTTTAGTGAATGGCTGGATCTCGCAGGCACCAAAGTGGCAATTGGTTTGAAGGAAACTGTGGCGGTTCACTAATTAAGAGACTCGATGAAATGGGGTATTCAATGAGGAAACTCGTGGTTGTTCTAAACCAACTATCAAGGAGTCATGATCAACCATGTGAACCTTGGTATGTTCTATAATGTGTCATGTACGAGATGACCAATCAATGTGTAAGTTCAGGTAATAATTAAAAAGGTAACCATTATGGTTTATATGATCCTTACATTTGAGGTAATTATGGGTTATTATATGTTATGATGGAAAATGAAAGGCATGAGATAAACTTGAGGTTAAAATATGTTAGGTTTATTTTTGAAGATTTTATCTCGTTTTGGGAAATGTTTTGAGAATTATATAGTTTTGGAAAAAGGACAACATGCAGACCGTGTGACAACCCGTCGCGTCGGACAATGCTGCGGGAATCGAACCCACAACCAAAGTGCGACTGGTATTTATCGCCTACCACTGGACTACGTGAATCCCCTGGTTAGTTTGACTGATTCTTTCTAGTTATATGATTTTATGAATTAAGAGTAAGTTGATTTTCGGTTATTTATGAAAATGATTAACCTATCATGGAGGATATGTGATTAGGTTAATTACTTTTCAATACGAGACTTTAGGAGCAACTGATGTTGTTTGGAGATAAATGTTACAATTTAACTTGGAAGACTATGTGACTAAATCCTTCAAATATTTGGGTTTCAATTTTAGATTGGTTTACTTTGAATAATTTTATGGACAAATTGTTTATCTAATGGTCCTCGTTGAACTTTGGGTTTTTTTGGACAAATTTTGGAGGTTAAGAATAGATTTTCTTTTTATAAAGGGTTATCCTTTTCTGGATTATCTGGTCTTGTACTAGCCTTTTTGGTTCTAGTTTTGGTTAAAGTCTAAAGACATGGGAAGTATATAGTTCTATTTTGTGGATTAGGTGATTCTCTAAAAGTTGATTATAGTACTCTTAATGTGAACAAGTCTTCCTAAATACTCGCCTTTTGGAGAAAATATGAGTTTGTGTAAGGAATCTAATAAAAGTTGAAAGTCAACATGATAAGTGATTATGTTTCCTTAGGAATAAATTCCCCAATAAAAAGTATCTTAAAACAGAAATGTTGTCTATTAACTTTTCCTACTGAGGAATCGAATACCGTTTAACCCATCACAAGTTTTTGATTTTCTCATGGTTAACTTTCTCCTAAACATGTTTTCTATCACTCTTCATCAGAACATGACCCTATGTTTTCTCCTCCATGTCCATGTTTTCATACTTGGAATCCTAATATGGGTTAACTCGGGTGACCTTTGTACTTATCTTTCTTTATTTTAAAGTGATTGTTTTACCGACTCTTCTTCCGATGTGGGACTTTCAAGGATGTTTCCAAGCCCAATTTTAAAATTGCGAGGACGCAATTCCCAAAAGGGGGAAAGGATGTAACACCCCAGGTAAATAAAGAATATGACATTTTCATATTTATCCATATTTGTGAATAAAATATTAATATGACTTTAAAGGGGACTCTATGCTCGATGGCGTACCCAACACGCAACAACGAGTTTCTTCGGAATCTTACGTTGCACTCTAATAATAAAATAATATTATTTTAAATGGAAGTTAACATGTAGCCGTTGTATTGGCCAGAATGGATAAAAATAACTAAAATATGATTATATATGTTTTTAAATGTTTTTACATTTATCCAATAAAAGATAAAGGCTTAAAATATGGAAAGAATTCATTTTTTGGCGTATATGCCCTAGTTTTCACTAAAGGTTCACTTATCACCTTTTGATGGAGAACCCTCTTTAAATATAGTTTTGGTCACTCTTATACATTCTTTTAGACCAAATAAAATCCTTCTTTATAATTGGGCCATCAAAATTTACTTTGTGTATGTTTTTGTTATTCTTCAGATAAAGTTCATTTTTTATGAATAAGTGAAAAATGTTGTATTTTAATTCAAAACCTCTTTTAATCAAATTTATTTATATGAGTAGATTATCTTTTTAATTGGTTTTAAATTGAAACCATAAAATATTTTTACCATTTTATTCAATGGTGGACTTTGGAATTAATTTCACTTTAAAATTCGACAAAAAGAAATATCAATCTTTTGATATATATTGTTTCTTAAAAACACGCTATTTGTTTTGACAGCGGGAGTTAATTATTAAATTAATTAATTCTACTTATATTCTTCGAATTAGGTAATATAAACATCATTTTTGAATTCAGAATATCGAATATATCTTAGAGTGATTTTTTGGTAATTTTCTGAAAAACTCCAATTTTTGATGAATAGTGAAACCACTAAGTGGTAATCAAGCAAACTGATTTTTCAGTTAAATGAAAGTTTACCACTAATGTGTATTTAATTTTTAAAATCCGACATACATGGTTGTCATTAGTATGTAAAATGTGGTTCAATGGGATGAAAATAATTTTTTTGTGAATAGTAACTTTTTTCATTAATCGCGATTAGAGGTAATTAGTGTAATTTAAGGTAAAAATGATATTATAAAAATATGAAAACACCATGACACTTGTCCTACCCATATTGGATTAGTCATGGCCGACCAAGACAACCCATGGGTCGATTTAGGGGACCCTATGGAGCCTATTGGATGAGATAATGACTTTAATGCCTTTTTTTAAATAAAGGTGAAAATGACACTAACATAAATTGTTTTACTAAAACAATTTTTAGAAGGGGTTATACTAATCATATTTTTGTCTATAAATACTCTTTGGAAAGAAAAAAATATTTCCTACATCAAGATATTTTTTTATAATTTTTAGACATTAAATAAATTAATGTAATTATGACATCATGATGATGCAATGATGACCTCATTAATGAACAATTTAAATAAAATGAAACGATAATATAAAATCTAAGACCTAAACTTTTCCAAAAACTATTGTATGGGAATATTTCGAAGCCTTATCATCTTATATTAGAAATATATCAATGTGGGACCTTAGAAATTTGAAACACTTTTGAAAATAAAATAATAGTTTCATGTTTTCCAATAGTGCCCCTCCTCTCCTCTTATAAAAGGCCCTCACCTCTACCTCATTTCACACACTCCTCAAGCCTTTGGCTCGGCCATACCCTGCCCATTTACTCTCTCCACATACCTATCCTCATCTTAGAGGATTACCTTTGGGAATAATCCTTTCAAAGGAAGCCTTTAGGCTCAAATCAAAAGGAGTTACACTTTTAAAGGTAATTCATTCTCTCATGTTCATTTGTTTTATTTTGCTTCTCCAACCCCCTAAACTCTTTTTATTTACTTATTTTGTAACAAAACCAGTATATTAAATATAATAGGATGTTTTTATAAGATTTATTCTAGCTACACTCTCACACAACTACATCAAATGGTTAAAGAACATACGGTTTCTGTGGATGGCGAAATTCTGCCACCCGAAACGATGACTGTTCAATACTCATTTAACACCTTCAAAGGTGGCCATTATGATGTCACTATTTTTATATATGATATATAATATGTTTATTATTTCCTTAATCTTCTGTATTTTTCATTTATGGCATACCATTATTGTTCCCATTATGGGTATACACGATATCTTCATTTTAGGAAGTGCGGACTACCGCCCCCTCAAAGTGATGTGATTCGTTAATGCCATACGTGGGACGTATAAAGGATGGATTTAATGTTTTTATATATGATGTTATACTGGAATTATAATATTCCTATATATCATTATTATTTCTTTCCATTAAAGTATGAGATATAAATGAATGTAGCGTTCATGCGTACGTACGGCTTACCGTCTCCATGAACAGTGCATTTCATTTCTTATCCCCAAATGTAATGTACTATTATAAGTACATGTATATAATGGATATATATGATGAATGATACATCTAAATGATTAATATGATTCTGGAATTAAAATATACATAACTCTAATTTAGTTTTAATTCCATTAATATGACAAAGAAATGAAAGTAGCGTTCATGCGTAAGTACGGCTTACCGTCTCCATGAACGGTGCATTTCATTTCATATCTCTAAATGATTATGTAATATTATAAATACATGTATATTCTGGATATATATGATATATATTCTATCCAAATCAGTAATGTCATTCTGGATATAAAGAACCTTTGACCACACGAACAACATGTAATTGTAAGAAGTCCACTTTCGACTTAAGAACCAAATATCGACAAAACAAACATTATTAACTTAAATGATTACATAATGTTTATAACATGACAATAAGTGATCGAAAAGTAATAATGAACTAGAAAAAGGTTCTTAATAAAGTGGAAATTAAATCAAGTTTATCATTCAGGACGTTAAAGAATGATCGAGTCAAGTCAAACCCAAGGTAAGGGATCCTACTCCTCTCTTTCTTTTTAAGTACACTCTTTTATGTCATTCCTTTTAAGCTCATATTTCTTATGAATGGTATGTTATTTTATATTAATCCTACTGTACTTATTATGTTGATATGATGAGATATCCTATTTCCTCTCATCAATCCATTTTGGATGTTTTGAGTGGCACCGTTAGGCTGCCGAATTTTCGTAAGAGATCTAACCTCTCTCTTTCTTTTTAAGTACTCTACTTTATGTCAATTCTTTTAAGCTCCTCTTTGTTATGATGGGGGATGTTATTTTATATTCCTCTTGCTGTAAATTTTATTGTATTATGATGAGAGACCCTATTTTATCTCATCAATCCATTTTTGGAAGTTTTAAGTGGCGCTGTTAGGCTACCGAGTTTTCGTAAGGGATTTTTCATCTCACTTTTATTCCCAGGAGATTTATGATAGATTTGCCACAATTTCCTTTGAGTGGTGTATTTACTATCCATTATTCTACTCTTTCTGCAATATAATTTCGTTTATGAGTATTTGCATCAATGTTGTATTGCCCTTCTTTAATGGGGCGTATGTTTCAAAAGATACCCAAGTCGGTAAGGGAACCTTTCACCCTCCTCTTTTTTAAAAGACTTATTTTGTTGGGTCTTTTAATTTACATGTTGTTATGTTGGGATATGTTCTCATATATCCTTATTGATGTAAATTTTATGTCCAAGTGATGAGATACACTTTTTATCTCTCATCAACTCACTTTGATGTGACGCCGTTAGGCTGTCAAGGGAACTTCTTAACCCAATTTCGATTTCTTTGGGTTCAACATGTAGTTATTGAATATGTCATCCTTTGAATATGTGTGAATGACCTTTGATTATTTTACACTTAATATCCACTTATATTTGGTGTATTCGTTTGTCACACATAATTATGTTATTGATTTATCCTTAAACCAAGGATATCGTCTTTGTATGGGACTTCATCTCAATATCCTTTCATTGAGGCATATTTTATTTTATACACAACCTTCTTTTATACGGTGTATTAACCCCTTTGACTTTTACGTTTACCCAAATGGAATCTTTTTTATACGAAGCGTTTTACTAAACGACAAAAGGGAATTTCTTTGTCGTATGTATGCGGCGACAACGACTTCTCTGCTGCCGTGACCGTTATATAAGTTTCGGCTTCCTCTACAAGCCATACCTTCTTTTTAAAAGAAAAATAAATACCATGTTTTAAATTTTCTTTTATTTTGGTATTGAAAATGGTTTTCATAATGTTTTTATTATATCAATGTGTTGTATTGATATCTCATGATTGAAATGTGGAAATGTTATGTTTCCTTTATGTATGTTTTATGTGATATCTCTTGGGCATTATTATGAAGACGGGTGGTTCTGTGATAAACTAAGGGAGGGTGAGCCCGTTATAGCTCTCCAATGCATTGGGTAACGTGAAGGAGTGAAACATTAAGGTTTCTCCGAAGAGATTTAGGGAATATACTGTGATGGGTATTCCAAAATGTAACCAAGAGGGTTACTCCCTACGTAAGAATGTTATGAATGCCTCAAGTTACCTTTATGTCTTATGATTTCTTTGATTTATTCATGGTTTGATGAGGTATGTTAAAGTGCCTCTGTTTTATGGGTAAAGTATTATTTCATTCTTATGTATATATGAACTCATGTTTCCTTTCTATATTTTTATAACCCTTACTGAGCTTTTTATGCTCATCCCATGTTTTTGAAATGTTTTTCACAAGTCAAGGGAAAGGTACATGATGTGAAGATAGTATCAAGGATGTTTCAAGAAAGAATCCGTGTTTTATTTTAAATATGTTTCCGTTGATGGGAAGAATGAATATTGTCTTTTATGTAACCACTTTGTTTAAATGTGGAATGTAATTCAAGTTTCATGATCTAATTCTCTAAAACTCTAAACCTGAAAAGATCCTCAATGTGTAATCTTGTAATAACTCAAGATTAAGTAAGGTTTAAGGCTGGGGCCTTATACTAATTGAGTATTGGTTTTTTTAATTATTATTTGACATGAAAATGTCAGATTCTTATTACTGATTGTTTTTAATGTTTTCTGCTTTTGTACTTGGGTAAATTATTCTCAAACCTAATTTATTGATACCCAATCACTTTTTTCAGTCCATGGAGATAGGTAATGCCCATTGGGACTTTTAATAGGATGGATTTGGTTCTATTATTAGTGGAAAACATATCTGGTTCGTGAGAACATGGTATCAGATAAGGTTAATGTTTTTGTGTTATCATGCTATTTTGGGATGAGTTGGGAGAGACTGGAGCTAGGACTGTCTGGGATAGAGGTTTTGGACATGAGTAGGGTGCCTAGCCTCCACCTCTCAGGGCAGAACTTGTGTCACCAGGGGAAGTTGAAATTGACTGATTCTCTTCACTTCCAAGTGAGACGGGTAGGCTGTAGACCACATCTGGACATCGAGTAGGGGTGGAGTAGTTGTTTCTTTTATTATAATGATGTGATTAGATTATTTATATTTAATGTATTTGAATAAAATTTTCAATATTGTGGTATTAAATATCATTTTTGTTACAGATTCATTTTGTAGTGACATGCCTCCCTAGAAAGCTCCCATGTTCCCAATGAATGAAATTTGAGATAGTTCTCCCACACGAATTGATCAGAGGCAAGTAGAGGTTGTGGTCTGGGCTGTCCAGGATCTAGGAAGGGTACCATATTCTATTCCAGCTCAATTTAGAGAGGATGAGACCTATCTTAGAATGGAAAAGGCCTCAAATTTCTTGAAAAATAATCCTACCACCATCCGAGTAACATAGAACCCCATGAAGCAGAGGAATAGCTCAAGAATATTGAGTGTAGGTTTGAGTTCTTAGATACAACCGAGGAGATTAGAGTGACGTGTGTCTCCTTTCCATTCAAGGGTCCCATCTATAGGTGGTGGGAATTGGTTCTTCATACTTGATGAATGAGGAGATGCGTTGGGGAGATTTCAAGGTTGTCATCAATGAGCAATATTACCCCAATGTATTGGCCTATTCTCAATCCCGAGAGTTCATGGACCTTGTTCAATGGAATATATCTATGATGGAGTATTCCAACCATTTCATCGATTTAGTTTAGTATGCTCCAGAAATTGTCTCTAATGAGCGGGCGAAGGCCAAAAAGATTGAGAAAGGCTTCCGACCAGAGATACACTCCCAGGTGTTCTCGTTTAGGATGAGGAACTATGCTGAAGTCATTGACTATGTGTGAATGATGGAGATTCACCAGAAAGGAAGGGCTGGTTTCTCTGGATCAGTATCAGTAGTGGTTAGTGGATGCTCTTTAGAGAAGAAAAGGAAGCGAGAGGAACAATTGATGAAGGGAGGTGGTAGTTCTGGCCACTGCTCCATGAAGTTTTCATATGTGGCTTCTGATGCGAGATCAATCATATGCAACCTGTGTGGGATGTCGAGGCCCATCTGACCCACATGTCCACATCCTCCTAAGCCTTGTTACTAGTGTGGAGGTATAGTGTATTTACAACACTTCTGCGGGGTGGCACGTCCATATATGAGTGGGGAAGGTTCGGTGGATTCAAAAGGAGTAACAACATAGTCCGAGCCATCGAGGAATGGGGGATCTAATTTTGGTGGTCGTGGTAGTAGGGATGGGTCAACATCTTGGCAGAACTGGTTTAGGGTATATCCAAAGACTAGCAGTCCTCCTCAAGCAGAGACCAGACATCTCCATGTAGTGGACTAGGCACCGGTAGGATCCGAGGCAAGATTGTCGATAGTTCTAGGTACCATTTTGATCGTATATTCTATAGTTGTGGACCCTTTTCACACTAGTTCCTCTCTTTCATTAATTTATGCATGATTTGTGGAAATGATAAATTTTCCAACCGATTTGTTGAATTTTGTGATGGAGTTGGTTACTCTCCAAGGAAAGAAGAAGGAGCAGGGTCTTAGGTGCCCATGGAGTGCGCTCTTCATTTCATGGATTTAGATGGAGTGGGACCTTTTAGTATTAGTTATGGATATTTTGGACATGATACTTGGCATTGATTGTCTGGTACAGTTCTAGGTACACATCGATTTCTACATGCAATGAGTGAGTTTCATGGCACCTGATGGGAGTCGCATGGTTTTCTGTGGAGAATGGGATCCTCAATAGGGTCGTGCAAGACCTCCACTCCAAGATTTGTGAAGTATTATATTCTAGTTATCATCACTCACATAATAGGACAATGGTCTTTCCTTTGAAGGTGCACTATCTCATATAGTGAATATGTTTCTAGATGTATTCATGGATTATTTTTTAGGTTTTCCCCTAGAGAGGGATGTGGAGTTCTCGATTAAACTGGCACCGGGAACACAACTGATATCTCTTCCCTCATATCTCATGGACCCTACCAAGATAATGGAAATATAGATATTGATGGATGACATCGAATCCAAATGATGCATTCGCCTGAGTGTCTCTCATTGGGCCTCTCCTGTTTTGTTTGGAAAATAGGATGATGGATCCCTCTAGTTGTGATTTGACTTCTGTAACCTAAATAAGGTAACAATTAAGAACAAATACCCTTTCCCAGAATAGTTGATTTTTCCAATTAGTTAAAGGGGTAAATATGGTTTTTAATAAAATACTTGCGTTCGAGATACCATCAACTCATGGTGAGAGAGTCAGATATCCCAAAGATAGCCTTCTGAAGTAAGCGTGACCACTTTGAGTATTTGGTTATGCACTTCGGGTTGACCAATTCTCCAACAGACTTTATGGAAATCATGAACTGGGTGTACAACCAGTATCTTGATTCCTTCTTTGTGGTTTTTGTGTTTGAAATTCTAGTATATTCTGGCTCTGAGGAGGAACATGAACATCACATGAGGATCATTCTAGGAACTTTGCGAGATCACTGCCTCCATGAAAAGTTATCAAAGTGCACTTTCTAAATCAGGTAAGTGAAATTTCTAGGGCTTGTGATCTCGGAGTAGGGGGTTTTCATGGACCTCAATACGATCAGGGTGGTCATGCCATGTTAGCAACCAAATAATGTGTTCTAGATCATGAGCTTCCTTGTCCTAACTGGTAATTATAGGCGATTCGTTTAGGATTTCTCTCGACTAGCTTCATCGATGACTACGATCACCCAGAAAGGGATGAAGTTTATATGGGTCCTAGATTGTCAGGAATATTTCATGGAGCAGAATTTGCGGTTGACTACCACTCCCATGATGATTTTTCCTGATCTTGGGAAGGGGTATGTGGTCTATTTACGACGCTTCAGTTATGGGTCTTGGGTGCATTGTTATGCAGGATGATCACGTGGTGGCGTATGTCTCTTACAAACTCCAACCACACGAAATGAATTTCCTGACCCATGACATTGAGTTTGAAGCATTGATGCACTCTTTGAAGACATAGCGTCACTATATCTTTGGGGAAAGTTTGTGGTCTACTCTGATCAAAAAAATTTGGCCCATATGTTCTCACAGAAGGACCTCAACTTGAGGTATCATTTATGGGTCAAGTACTTGTAGGGGTTACATATTGACATTGTCTATACCCTAGGAAAAGTTAATGTGGTGGCCAATGTTTTGAGAAGATGAGTTCTAGTGAAGGCTTTGAGGAAATTTAGTGATGGTGTTCTTTGATTGGGAACTTTGCTCAGATTCATGTGGAGACCAATGAGAATAGTGGAGGTGTGTTTTTGGAGAGCTTTTAGTTGAATCCAACTTTCTTGGAGTTTATTCAGAGAAAAATACTAAGTGATGAGATTTTTTAGTAGTCGATGCATTTTATTCATGGTGAGTAGATATCCTCTGAATGGTCGTTGTCTCCCGATGCCACTATGTGCTTCAAGGGCTATTCAGTAGTGTCGTTATCTCTATGAAAGGTGCTGATAAAGGATAGAAACCAGTCTTAGTGGGCTGTCCATCTAGGTGCCACCAAGATGTATTATGATGTTCAACGATAGTTATGGTCACCAGGTATGCGATGAGACATAGCGGACTTTGTGTCGAGATTCTACACATGCCAGTAGGTGAAATCCTAGCATTTGAGGCCCTCCAGTTTTCTCTAGACATTACCCATTCCTACCTGGAAGTGGGATGAGGTTTCCATGGACTTTATTTTAGGATTTCCTCGTACACCTTAGGGTTAGAATTCCATTGGGGTGGTGATTAATCATCTAAAAAAGTCAGACCACTTCATTCTGATCAAAGATGTAGTTAAAGTGGATGAGTTCAGTTATTTGTATCATTAGAAGGTGGTGAGACTCCATGGAGTTCCATCAGCAGTTTTTTCAGAGTGAGGCCCATGTTTCACTTCTCGGTTTAGGTAAGTAATTCAGAAGGCCTTGGGGGTTTCATATTAAGATGGTCACAACATACCACCCTTAGATAGATGGTCAGACGGAGGGAGTGAATATGATTTTGGAGGACATGCTCTAGGCATGTGTCATGGACTTTTGAGGTTCCTAGATTAACCATTTAGGATTGGTTGATTTTTCTTATAATAATTGTTACCAATCCTTGATTCAAATGGATCCTTTTGAGGTTCTCTATGGTCGGCCTTATCAGTCCCCCCTTTGTTGGGATGAGGTAGGTGAGACCTAACTCCTGTGGCCGAGTCTAGTGTAGGTGACTTTTGAGAAAGTCAAATTGATTAAGAAAAGTTTATTGAAATATCATAGTCTTAATAAATCTTTGGCTGATAGGAGGTATCGAGACTTGGAGTTTTCTATGGGTGATAGGGTATTCTTGAATGTGGCCCCTTGTCTGGGCCATCGTCAATTGGGAAAGCAAGGGATGCTGACGCCGTAGTGTGTTGGACCTTTTAAGATCATCTGGAGTTTTGGCATGGTCGAATATAGGTTGGCTTTACCTTTCCAGTTTACATCCATCCATGACATCTTCCATGTCTCACAATAGAAGAAATACAACCCTGATTTGTCTCATGTGATGTGTTGGGAAGAACTGGAGATAGAGCCTGACTAGTCATTTATTGAGCGGCCAGTGCAAATAGTTGACTCACAAGAGAAGGTGATTCAAGGAAATTCTATTCCACTAGTCCAGGTTCTTTGGAAGAATGGAAGTGATACACATGAGACTTGGGAGTGGAAGTCATGGGTTGAGGAAGAGTACCCATTACTATTTTCCAATCAAGCTTCAGGTTGACATTTTAGGATGAACATTTTTCATGGTGGGGATAATCGTCACATGAATGACTTATTTTAAATATATTTTTCGTTTTATTTCCATTCTTGATTTTTTTGTGTTTCCAATGAATTTTGGTGGAAATGGTGGGTTTTCAATTTTGGTCCAAACGGTGATCCCAATTCCATATTTAAAAAATAAATTTCGTTTCTTTTATAACTACATCATTTTCAACATTTTTCATCCACTATAATTCCAAATTTTCCACCCCTAAGATATTAACACCACCATGTAAATTTTGAGCCATTAAAATTCAATAATCATTGTGTATTTGGGTTTTTAATTAAATAATTGGGCCATCCTAGAAGCCCATTTTCAATTTTTTAAAAAATATATTAATTTAATATCTTTTTCAATTTTAATTATTTTTTTGTGATTCCACCTTTTACCCAATACCACTGAATCTAGGTAGACCCCCCATTAACATATCCCCATATTTGGATCTCATTTTCCCCGTGGTATAGGTCGAAATACCTAAAGCTTTCAAAATTCATCTAGATTTAAAAAGGTAATTTGATTCCTTCTTAACAGCTTCATTTTTCACTCTTTTCCCCCAATTTAGGTTCTAAATTAACCTTCCCTTTCTTTTTCCTACCTTAATTTCATTTTTTGATGTTTGAAAAGTCATCTACTTGTGTATTTGGAGCTATTTCTTTAATATCCATCAAGAATGTGGAATGACTTCATTATTCATTCATTTTTCTTAGGGTTTCATTCTACATTCATAGGGATTCTTCCATTATCCTTGAATTACCAAATGACCATATGGTAGGGTTGTGAACCTAGGGTTTATACTTGTGTTTTATTGGTCCAGTATTCTTTTTATAGGCTTGATCTACCCACCATTATGTGCGGCGGCGGTGCGATTGAGTTTTCGCACAAAGGATTCAAGGTTTTAGCCATTTTGGAAGGTTATTCCATTATGTATGAAATCCGTGGGACTTATATTTATATGTTTATAGTAGTTTCATGTTTATAATTTTTGACTATTTCTACTAAAATAGGTTTTAGTGGTTTTTGTAATGAAAATGAATTTTTAGTTCCATTTTTATGTCAAATTAGTGGTTTTTAATAGAAATCTATCACTAAAACAGAAAACGCCTTTAGTAGTGGTTTTGTAGCGGCTGTTTAAAAAACCGTTGTGAAACCCATTTAGTTTTTTACACCAGTGACACTTCCCACCCCCCACCCGAGCCAACCCCGACCCTGCGAGGTTCTCACTCTGACGATCAAAAACCCTAGCTCGGGTCCCCTCTACTACCTTCCCATGCCGCCGGTGACCTTGTCGTCGGTCGCTGCTGACCCCACTTCTCCCCCCGACACCCACGACGCCAGCTTCTCCCCCGACCCTATCGAGTTCGTACCCTAGGTATTCTATCATCCCCTTCCCTCGGTGGGATCATCCTGTTACGGTGGATTTTGTGTGTGTAATTTTTAGAGGAAACTTGTAGAGGAAAAATGCATAAGGTTTTATGTAGTTTCATTATTTTTTGAGTAATTTCCATAATTTATTTTGGTTTATCATCATATTTAGATGAATTAATTTAATGGATTGACTTCATATATTTGGGTTTTGTTTAGAAATGAGCTCAGTGGTGTTCCAAGAGTGATCCATACCCCATTTCTTGAGGTCACAGTGAGGATACATAATTGATGAGATGTCCCTAAAGTATGACTAACTGGATTAATATGTATTAATTCTCTTAATTAATTATTATTGATTTATAATATATGATGTAATTTTATGAGTTAGGGGATCTAAATGGTGTTGGTTCCTAGAGATGGATTTTATGAGGATGGAATGAGATTTCTTAAGGGGATAACTCTATGGTCAAGGTAGTTTATGACTAATATTACCATAGGATATGGTTATGGATTTATTGTGCGGATTTAAATTTCATGTACATGTGTATGTGACATGAATTGGATCCATGAGTTATTTACCTTATGATACATGAGGATAGAGATTCATGTTGGGTTCATAGAATTCCCTTCGGTATGATGCATTGATTATACAACCATTGATGGCTATGTTATATAAGTGAGAGGCTTAACTATAGGGAAATTAAAACCCCAATAGGGTGTCCATCATGTATTTATGGGTCATGTTTTCTATAAAGGTCATGTTTTAGGTTATTGATTCTCTCCTAAATAAATTTCAAGGGGCAGGGCTATGGGATGGTGTGGTAATGGTCATATGTGGTATGATAATCTATGAGAACATATGAAAGACCCAGTATGGAGCCAAGTCAGGTTCCTTTGCTCGATGAGCAATAAATATGGAGTATATGGATAATGATAGGTTATCAAACCTTATGAGTTTGGAATGTGGCCCTTGACAAACATTTCTCCCATAGGTATGGGTGAGATACCTAGGGAATTGAACCGTAAGTGGTGTCTTTATCATCCAAATTAATGAAATTGCACAATATCAATATAACTTCAAAATTAGATTTATCATGTCAATAAAAACTTACCAATCACACTGAAACCACAATAATGATAGTAAGGGAATAACTACTTCCTCTAAATTTTTCTTCTTATTAGTGGTCTAATTCTAATAAATTTATTGCTTGATATCCATTGTTATAAACCAGATTCAATATGACATCATTGATTATCTTAGTTACGACATGGAAACCTCTTTTTATTCTAGAATAATGCATTTTTTATGTATTTCTAGATTCAACAAGTGACTTTACATCAGCATGAAACTTCTATATCATGTTTTGAAGAAAAAAAGTGGTTTCTTAACACCACTTGATGATTCATGATCATCCATGACACGTTTTGATAATATATTATATCAAATGAGACTTGAAATAATTATTACATCACTTATTTCATGCATTTTATGGATATAATCTGTTTTTCCTTTATTTGAATAACATGTAATTTATTAGCACATCCACCCATGGATCATATCTCCCTATAAATATTGGGCCACTTCATGAAATAACAAAATTGTTCAATGTCCACACCAAAGTCTGAATCTGACTCTTAGTTCAACTCCATGGTCAGATCATCGATCATCCCATTTAACCATAATTCTCCACTCATGAGCACTAACACATATATGATC
Organism: Viscum album; assembly: GCA_963277665.1. Lineage (NCBI taxonomy): Eukaryota > Viridiplantae > Streptophyta > Magnoliopsida > Santalales > Viscaceae > Viscum > Viscum album. Next base: position 1,224,202,350 of record OY728151.1, read on the forward strand.
CAAATCACCCTCAAGTCACACCACCACTCTTTCTTATGTGAATACACCAAATAGAGGTCTAGGAATTAAATCCACACAAGGTTCGTAGAACCTCAAAACCTCATATCCCATGTCATTTCATCATGCATTTCCATGAACACCACCTCTTATCATGCCTCAAGACTACCATCCATCACATGGTTCTTGTTACTCCAAATTAACAATGTGTTGAGTTTTGTATGGATCATAAGGTTTTCCCTAATCATTATTTATAATAGATTTATTCGATATTAGAGTTTTATATGAAGACTCTATAGAGAACTTAGGTTGGGGTTATTCCAAATTAACAATGTGCTTTGGTTTTCATGGTAAAGTAGCTATTACATTGTTAGCACACTGTTTCTCTTTACCAAAGAAAATTCCCCTATCCCAAACACTAGAGAGTTCATATCTAACTTATGGGCTCATCATTATTATAGTATGTTTCTGTAATCTAATACTATTGTATATATGAATATCTTTCTCTATTTAGTTGTAACTAAGTGTTTTAATTTTTTTTATTGTGTGGGAACATTGTGATATACATGGATAAAAGATGGATCACATTACCAAGGAACACACCTCAGTATGTTAAGGGATTTAATGAGTTTTTAGATTTTGAAATTTCTAATCGATCCATTGAAGGGAGAATAAAATTTCCATGTCCTAAATGTAAATTTAGAACTTGGTTGAAGAGATATGAAGTTTATGAACATTTAATTTTGAAACAATTCCCTGGTCAATATTTGTGTTGGATTTGGCATAGAGAATCGAATGTTACAAAAAGATTCATCCCTGATGTTAATCCATAGAATGAGGTCCCAAGTTCATCGACAATGGAAAATGAAATTCAAAACCTTATAAATGATGCATTCGGCACTACAAGACACCACTATCTACATCAAAATATATTCGAACAACCAGAAGAGGGTGCTACAAATTGGAATGTGACAAGTGATGTTTTTGAGACTGTAACACAGGTAGATCAAGATTGTAACATATCATTGGATCCTCCTCTTGAAAATGTGGATCCAAATGTAAGAGAAAACTTCACTGAGGAAAATGTGTTTCATGATTTAGTTGATGATGGAAATCAAGATTTGTATAGTAGGTGTTTGAAATATTCAAAGCTTTCATTTCTACTGAAGTTGTATCATATCAAATGTCTATGTGGAATTACAAATAAGGCAATGTCCATGATATTGGAATTGATTCGTGATGCATTTCATGAAGCAAAAATCCAAGAATCTTTTTATGATATGAAAAAAGTTGTTAACGAGCTTGGTCTGAATTATACAAAAATGCATGTGTGTCCCAATGATTGTATGCTATATTGGGGAGAGGATTCAAGTAGACAGAATTTCAAGAAATTTTCTTCTTCTAGATGGCAGGAAAAGGGTGATGTGGGAAGTCTGAATGAAAATAATTTCATGGAGAAGAAGAAAAGGAACACACTTACAAAGGTTTTGTGTTACATTCCTTTGAATCCTTGATTGCAAAGATTATTCATGTAATAAAAAACCGCTAAATACATGAAGTGGAATTCTGTAGATAATAAAAATGATGGGTTAATGAGACATCCAAGAGATTCACAATTGTGGAAGACATTTTATTCATTACATCTAGATTTCTCAGTTGGTCCTAGGAATGTTCGATTGGGATTGGATGACAATGGATTCAACACATTTGGGACTTTGAGTACAAGTTATAGTATTTGGAGAGCTGTTTTCATCCCTTATAAATGTCCTTCGTGGATGCGTATGAAACAAACATATTTTATCCTTTCTATGATTATTCATGGAAAACAAATGCCTAGAAATGATATTTATGTAAACTTGTATCCTTTGATTGATGAATTTCAGGAGTTATGGAACAACGGTGTTGATACATTTGATGCTTCTTCTAAAAAAATGTTCAAAATGCATGCTGCTTTAATGTGGACCATTAGTTACTTCCCTGGGATTGGGAATTTATCTAGTTGGAAAAATTACACGGGTTTGGATTGTCCCATTTGTAACTTGGATTTTGAGCCCAAACGGCTACCTCACAGTAGAAAATGGTGCTTCTTGTGTCATAGAAGATTTCTCGATGCATCTCATAGATTTTGGCTGAACAGATCAAAATTTAATGGTTCCATTGATCATATACCACCTCTAAAGTTGTTAAATGGTTCTGAAATATTGACATAGCTTGAAACTGATGAAACAGTATTTGGGAAGGTTCATCATTTTAATTATAGTGGAAAACGGGTCCGAAGTGCATCGTCAAGAGATATCAGAACGCAAAAATGGAAGAAAAAAAGTATATTCTTCAAACTTATGTATTGGGAATTTAATTTGTTGCGGCATAATCTTGAGGTGACGCATATTGAGAAGAATGTCTATGACAATTTTATTTTCACATTGCTTAATGAGCATGGAAAGTCGAAATATCATCTCAATGATTGTAAAGACTTACAAACAATGAACATAAAATGCTATCTCTAGCTAGATGAGAATGATAAGTATCCTTCGGAAATTTTTTCAATGAAAAATATGGATAAAGATACATTCCTTCTAATTTTAAAAAATGTTAATGTATCTGATGGGTATTCAAGTAACATCTCAAGGTGTGTTGACTTGAATAATCATAAGTTACAGGGATTGAAAAGTCACGATTCACATATTTTGTTACAATAGTTACTATCATTAGCATTGTGTACATTATTACCTGAAAAAAATTCTGCTGTTGTACTCCAGTTCTGCAAATTTTTCAGAAAACTATGTGAGAAATCTATACATCCATTTCAGCTTGACAACCTCTATGAGAGGTTTTTATTGTCCCTTTGTGCAATGTTGATGATCTTTCCTCCGTCATTTTTTACTTCAATGATGCATTTAACTATGCATTTGGTTGAGGAAGCAAAATTAGGAGGCCCCGTTCATTATCGATGGAAGTATCCAATTGAGAGGTATATTATTTATTTGTTTTTTAGTTAAGTAAAAAAAATTGGTACTTAATTAAATGCATAATTATGTTTATTTTATTTCACAGATATCTTGGGCATTTGAAATCATATGTGAGATATAAAGCTCAAACAGAAGGCTCTATTGTTGAAGGCTATTTGGATGAGGAGTGTCTTAACTTTTGTTCTCGATACATGGATGATATTGAGACAAGATTTAATCGAGTTGGATGTGTTGATGACACATCGACTCAATCTCAAATACATCAGAAATTAAAAATATTTCCTTCTATTGGCGGATCAGTTGGGAGGACCTCAAATGTGACACTGACTGAATTGGAATTATTACTGGCACATAGATATGTGATGCTGAATAGTGAAATTGCAGATCCATTTACTGAATAGTTGAGGATATAGAAAAAGAGACTAATGAGAGGATGAACACATAATGAGAATGATATAAAGAAAGCTGTTAATAATGATATTGTAGAATGTTTTGCATGACGTGTAAGTTCATAAATATTGCAATAAGTTTGAATATTAGTTTGACACATACATTTAGTAAATCTAATAAATTATATTTATTTTTTCAAATCATGAATACTGATACTCGAGAAGAGGTGTTAGAGGATTTGATGTTTCTTGCTGGAGGTCCTCTAAAACAAGGTAGAAAGTTCGAAACTTATAATGTGAATGGATTTAGATTTCTTATAGTCGATCGAGAAGTTGGTTTGAAAACACAAAATAGTGGTATATTTACATTTTCTAAAGTTGAATACTATGGAATGTTGCATGATATTATTGAATTAAACTACCACATACATTTTTCTGTTGTTTTATTCAAATGCAAAAGGGTCTATATTATGAGAGGTGTTAAAAAAGATTCCTTGCCATTTACTTATGTGAACTTCTCTTGCTTGATGGATGTTGTTGATCATGAACTGGATGATCCATATATCTTAGTATTGCAAGAAAAAATGGTATATTTTGTGAATGATGTTTTTGATGAAGACGGGAGTGTATTTTCTCACGTAATACAAAGAGATTTGTATGATATGGGTGATGAAGTGGAAAATTTGACCTCTGAAAATGATTTTAATCAAAAATAGGAAGCAGAATTATTTGTCCATCATGACATTGAAAATATTATTCTAGAAAGGATGAATGAAGTGGATTAATCAATGGAGCCGGAAACCGCCATGATTGAAGGAGAAAATGATTGTATGTACAATTATTGTTTTATTCAACACCCACTTGTTTCATTTCTGCAGTCATTCATTATCATTGTTATATATATTTTGTCTGTTAGTACTAGGAATCTATTATCATTTTTCATTTTTTTGCATAATTTTTTTGAAATATATAATCTGAACTTATTTTTATTTGATTAAATGGCAGGAATGCCAAGGAGGAATCGGTACACTATTTCATCTTGTTCTGCAACAGATGACGATCCATCTAGCTCCCTCCCCATGACATCTAAGGCACCAGCTGCCTAAACCCCTGCACCATCTCTCCCTACACCATCTCTCACACCATATTTGGATGTACCATTAGAGGTGGAGTCGTTGAATCCCCCTTCAAGAGCCTCAGTAGTGGGGCAGCGACACGCCCCTTCCAGTTCATCACGAGCATACTGGAGTGTCACTGTCATAGGTACAAATTTTAATTAAATAAATTTATTGCATTTTGTTTATACTAATGGTTTTCTCATTGAAGATGAAAAAAATGCATCTGTGGAGAAGAACATTAAAAGTGTAGATGTTTGTAATATGACTGGAGAAAATATAGTCATGCCATTTTATTCTTATGGGGTCCCTACAGATGACGCCGCGGGGTTACGTGGCCAGATTCTAGGCAAGCTAGCAGTGGAGCCCATTTCCCATCATATTTAATATAATTATTGGAGACATATTCCTCCAAGTTATAAAAAATGATGTTTTTTATTCTCAAATATAGGTAAATTTATTACATTATGTTTTAATTAAATTTCATGTTACTAAAATGATAAAATGAATTTTTGTATACAGATGTTCTTCCACTTTACAGTTGCTTATGTGATAGCATGGAAGTGGATGTTGAAAATTCTAGGTAATAAATGGAAAGATTTCAAATGGAGATAATGGTGTGATGTTAATGATACTTCTTTGACTGTGCAACAAATGTATGAGAAGCTACCCAGTGGGGTACCGAAAGAACAGTGGAAAGTTTTTGTTGACAGACATCATGATGAGAAGCAGATGGTATTGAAATATATATTATTATATTATCCTCATTTTACATTTATACATGTATATGAAGAGGAAATGACATTGAATACATTACTATTAGATTTAATTTTATTTATATCAGGATCCCTCAAGACATAATGCATCAAACTGAGCTAAGCAAGTCATCCCTCACACTGCGGGCTCAAAAATCTTGTCTAGAGGCCGAACGACATTGGTAATCATTTAATTAGTTTAAAAATTTATAAGACAATATTATCTATTTAATATATTGAATTTTTTATTTATCTTTCATTAATGCAGTCACAGAGTTTAGGGCATGAAGCATCCCGAACTGAACTGTGGTTGGATGTTCACAAGAAATCAGATGGAATTTTTGTTAATGAGCCTGCTAAAGAAGTTGCGGTATGAAGTCAATTTTTTGTTATAATAAATTATTATCAGTTTTTACTGTGTTAATATATATTGATATTTGATTTATAGGTAAAAATTAATGAATTATGGGATTCCATTCCTGCGTAGTCCTAATCAGTCTCCCAAGATGACCCGGTTGCTAAAGTCCTTGGGAAGGAGCATCGTGGTAGTGTGTGTGGGATGGGTTTGGGACCCATACCATCTGAGGTTTTTAGCAGGACACCGAGGATGGAAGCTGCATATACTCTTGGATTTAGTCATCCCATACCCGGAGATGCTCAGAAAGAGATTATTTCTCTATGAAACCCAGTTCACCAGTATGGGGATCAGATATCTGCTTTGCAGAAATAATTGATTGAAATACATCATCATATGAGCATATATGCCCCCGGTGGTAGTGCATCGACTGGTGGTATGCAGATAAATAACAAAAAATCAAAATAGTTTATATTTCTAACATTAATTGATTTTAATTTTTAATATAAATATGCAACCGTATTTAATTTTCAATATAATGTTATTACAGGTGACAGAAGAAGGTAGTGATGAAGGTGGCAAGGGTGACGATGCATCATCGGACCGTGAGTAGTTGTATTGTTGATGTGTTGAAAAAATATGGGAACAGTTGGTTTGTATATGTAACATTTGTGGCACATAGTTTCCACCAAACATTTTCATGTCATAAAATTTCCATGATTTCTCATGTTTCTTTTTATGCATTTTATTGATTTCTGATGTTTCTTTTTATGTCTTGATTTCTTGAGTGTGGTATACATCATTCCATTTAGTCCTGTGTTTGAATTGGTAGTAGAGATTTTGGATGTCTAAGATTTAAACTCATTATTGATGTCTTGAAAAAATTGGGTCATTTCATAGTGATCAATGGGATAGTGTTGTGGACACTTTGGTGAGGCCCTTGAAATTTGTCTTACTGGGAGGCCCTTGTGAGTGGTAATTGACTTCCACTAAACGACATTTCTCTTGTAGTGAATCTTGACTTTGTTCTAGGGAACCAAACATTGCGACACATTGGGATTACAAACACCTAATATACTTATATAGATCCACCATTATATCGAATATCAATAAGATGGAGGTTCCAAATATGGGTGGTATAGGATTTGAATCCACACACTCAAGATATGAATTCCAATAAGGTTGTACTCTTTCATATCAAAACTCAATGGAATCCATATGATAAGTGAAGGAATCCACCGACTCCTAAGATAGTATATCCTAAAATACCATTGGGATAATTTCCTTATATTGACTGAGATATATACCCCATGAAGGTAACTATAGATAAAACATTAATGTTGTGGTAATTTTCATCAATTTTTTTGATCCTAATCAAGTTGGAGATCTCTGATCAACCTTTATTTATTGATTAATCTACTATTATTATATAATATTAGATAAATGAGGTATGATAACATCAACCAAATCACCATACATAATGGATTTTTTCCTACAGAAATTTAATATTGATTTTCACATGTTGTACTATTTTGAATTTGAACTAAGTAATATTCTCTTATGTTGAGATGGTTTTACTCTTTTTTATTGGTGAGGGGTTAGTGGATTCATCCACTCTTATTTCATACTCAATAGAATCATGTTTCCCAACATCAATTGGGTTAACATTGAAGAAATATACTAATTTGTTACCACCAATATGAAACACATGTTTACATTGTAATAGGGATATCATTAATTTGGGTGTGATCCCATAGGATGAATGATACTAGAGATGACCATGAGGAAAAAATGATAAAAAAATTCCCCCACCCATGTGGGTTATGTTTTCCATTGTAATTTTATAGTCACAAAGGCCACTTTGGATAGATTCTGATGCTTTTAGATATTAGATCATTGTTACCATCCCTAGTATATTATCTAGATATTCTAATGGGCCTCAAGGGTGTTTAAACTAGTAGGGGTATAAATATACTCTTGAGTGTCAGTGGTTGGATATCCCCAGTGGGATCAACTTTTAGATGCCTGAGTATAGACAATAGGGAAAAACACCCTTTATATCTTCTTAAGTACTCAAGGTCACATGTTAATAAAAATTACTATAGTGAACATGATACTCATAATGAAGTTCTAAGGTGATTTCTAATTTACAGAGGACATATTTATCCAAATCAATACGTAAGTGAAGAACATGTTCTCGTGATCTATTTAAAGGATACAAAAAGTTTGGATGTGAAATTATGGACCAATGGTTTTTCAATAGAATATTTTTAGTTGGACAACCTATAGAGAATTATTCCCTATAGATTACCATGAGTGTCATATAATGTTTGGATAGATCGATTTAGATGGTATTCCTGAAATAAGGTGTGAACCATCATGCACTAATTTTATAGGTGTAGAAGACAATGTATGTCAGGGTATAGAGAACATATATTCAAAGAAATTGATTCCTATGTATGACATAACAATTGTTTTCATGCCTCACCATTCTGTTCCTTATGGGTACTATTAGATTTTTTTTGGTCTTGAACATAATTGGTGCATTTAGTGATTCAATTTTAATTGAATGATGTGATGAAGGTATTGAAAAGGAAACAAAATGAAGAAACCCATCAATACATCATCAAATATAAGAGTTCGTAGTTTATCAATCCAATTCCATGTTAATGGATTCACATTAGGTTATCTATTTTTTGATGAGAACATCCAATGGGCTTATATGTATATGAATATTTGGTATTGATGTCCTTTTAGAACTAAATTACAATGAAAGGTCTTCACTAGTGATTCATACTATAGATTCTTCAAAATAGGCATTGGTAAAAGGTGTGAGATTTTGGGATCATCAAATATTATTTGGGTTGATTCATTTGATTTATTGGATTCCCTTATAGATTTATGATTTTTAATGAATAATATCCAAATACAAGTTCTTAACGAGTTACCCCTATTCCTATGATCTCTCTGAATCTGTGTAGATATGAAAATATATGATTTTTAGGTAAATCATACATATAATACATTTTTATGATTCATTTGTTTAAGGCCACATAGTTAGGAAATTATTCATTTTTCACCATAAAAATATTTCATAGGTGTTTAAATTGTTGGGATCAGGCCCATACAATGAGAATCATATGAATCTCTATAAATATAATCATAACACACATAGTTTATTAATTATTAGTGGGATACATCATACCATTTATGATAAATTTAAATAGAAATATTTCAAGAATCCTAACTTTTTGTGTAGGGGAACACTTTGTGAAAGGTACCTAGAAGTAGATAGTGTTTGAATTTATCATGGGTTTCCATTTCAGTTTCATCTTGGTCTTCAATGATGAATTTGGAGAAGGTATGGTTGTGGATTACACCTATTATAGAGACCATATATTGTTTTCAATATCATATATGGTGGTATGATGACAATGGATGAATTATTAAGAGGATAGGGCATACAACTTGAAGGTGGATATGATATTGTGATACTAAGAGGGGTATCTAAAATTAAGGACTATATAAAGAATCTAATACTAGAGTCTTTAACTATGGTATTTTGTAAAAGTGATTCATATTATTCTTATCGCATAAGAATAATAGCATGTTTCTTGATGTTGGGATTGAACCTCATAGGGGAATATATTGTATCCTAGTTAAGAGGAATAAAATAAAATATAATTGAAGGCATTCATTTTAAGGTAATGTGACATGATTCATCATAGATTAAAATTGTGTTGAAATGACATGTGTAATGAATTTTAGAGACATCCTACCAGGTATAGAAGGTTATTACTATAATGTATCTCAATAATTATTTTAAATTATGATCAAATAGAGCATAATGTTTTTGTGTATCATGATTTTTTTATGAAATAAGTTGTAGAATATTAGTTGTGTTACATAAAAGTTCATAATAAGGTATTGAGTGAGGCTAACACATGAGCTTCTCTAAGACACCTGGTATATTAGATATGGGTGTTGGTGGTATATTTGGGGTATTAAACCAAGTAGGAGGCCTAAACATGGTAAATATAACTGTGTTTTATGCTCACTCCCTATATGGTAACACCAACACACATATAGATCTAATGTTTCATTTTCAAGTGATATATATTATGGGGGATCAAGAAGGATCGTCTAGATATATGTTTGGAGAGTAGTCAAATAATGGACCTATGTTTTATATTTTATTTTATCATATATATTTTTCAATTTATTCTATACTTATTTCGTAGGTTGATGTTTCTTGTTGTATGTTGGTATGTACAATATGGTTCATTCTTATATAGCATGTCAATGTTAACTTATTTTTTTCAATATATTCTATACCAATTTCCTAGGTTAATGTTTCTTGTTGTCTGTTGGTATGTACAATATGGTATTTCTGGTTTGATTTTTCATTCAAGTCAGTGGTGAAGTGGAAGGGAAAAAAATTTCTGGTCAGCTTTTATGGACGGTTTAAACCACCGCGATATGTACATTGGCAGCCGTTTAAACCACCCCTAAATGTTGAAAACCGCCACGAAACGTAAAAAAAATTACGTTTTCCGGCGGTTTTAACCGCCACTAAATAGTCTCATCGTAGCTGCCTTATTCCGCAGTGGTTATCGTGACTTCAGCGGCGGTTTTACGGCCGTTGGATTTGAGTTTATTCGCGCCGGTTATAACCGCTGAGAATAAACTGAAATAAAAGTCTAGTAGAAACTGCCACTAAACTTAGTAAAACCACCGTGAAATTAGGTAGCTACAACGCTTTCCATAATCCATCGCGAAACAGAAATAACCACTGCAAATAGATTTTCGACTCCTTATTTGGAAGTGATTTACAGACACTGCCGCCAAACTATATAGCAACGGTTTAAACTGTCGGTAAACGCAAAAAAAATTGCCACTAAATGGCATTTCTCTTGTAGTGTCTTTTTGGTTCTTTTGGGGATACCCTAAAATTACTTAGTTGATTTTATTGAAGTGTATTAGGGTTGAAAATAGATCTTTAAATGTTTATATCCTTCAATTGTTCCTGTGAAAATCTCTTTTAATGGTTTTTGTGAAGAAAATGGACCTTAAGAGCCATGTTTGTGTGAAAATGGGGGTTTTTAAAAGATATATCTTATTAGTTCATATGGGGATGCCCCATAACTGAATTTTTGGTTTAATATAATGGTATATAACTGAAATTTTTTTTTAGTGACTTAAAAGTGTTCACGTAGTGTGCAAAGTGGACATTTCAAACTATTTTTGGTGCAAAACAATGTGAGATTTTGATAAGTTGTTTTATTGAAAATAAAAATGTTTTGCTGTGTGTTTTAAGTGGTATAAAGTGTGTATATATACTTTATTGTTTTTATGTGACTAGTAGTGGTGTTTTTATATTATAGTTGATGTTTTTAGCATGCTGAATTTTTTTGAGCATGAAAGGGGAAGCCGAGGTACCTAGGTAGGCAGATATGTACAAGTACGACTAGTGAATCAGATGGGTGTTATCCTTGTTTCCCTAATAAAATGGATAATGGAGACTCTTAATAACCTATATGGATGATTATGGGGGAACACTATGTTATGGGTATGTTCCCTACTAGTTACTCATGGAAGATAATGTATTTTTCTATTGTTACTTTTCACAGAGGTATGAGGTGCATAGGGCCCAAGACTATCTAGTTGCCTAGGCTTGTTCCAGGTTTTGGTGCTCATTGGATTTTTCGTAATTAATATTGACTTTTGGTGTTTTGGGTTTACATTAAATTCAATAAAATTTATTATTTAATTTTGTTTACAATCTGAAATTTTTAGTCTGAAACTATTTTCAATTGAAAGTTTCATTTCTCAGAATTTATCACTACTTTTCATTACAAATTAAAACTGCTTTATTTTTTACCTTGTATTCCATACTCTTTGGAATATTTGGGTGGTATCATATTGGGAATATTATCACACCATAATTACACCCCTTTGGTGTATTTATACTTGGTTATGTTTGACTTAGGTAAATTCAAGGCCTCAGTTGAAGGTGGTTCGAATTATTAGTCCCCTCTCGGAGCGGTGTTGTGGAGACGGCTTAGGGGTGATGACCCCTTGTTGTGTAGATTAATTATGGCTGAACTAATTCAATTTTTATTATTATATAGAACTCATTTTATTTTTTTAAAACCATGTATTTTGTACTAGTTTTGTTAAGAATTTTTTGGCATGAAAATTTCACATTCTTATTATTGATTTTTTTAATGTTTTATGCTTTCATACTTAGGTAAATCATTCTCAAAACTAATTTATTGATACCTGAGATCTTGGGCCGGCATGTGGGGATAGGTAACGCCATTTTGGAATTGTCAAGGGAAGGATTTTTTTGCGGTATTAGTGGAAACCAGATCCAATTGATGACATTAATTATAATTATTTACATTGATAAATGTAAAAATAGATTAATTTATGGCTGAACTGGGAAAATTTGGTCTAAATATGTCCCTAAATTGTACTACTACTCATTTTATAGAAATAATTTGACCATTAAGCCTCTAATTATCCATAATTATCCATTTTAATACATGGTATGCATGTAAAATGTGTGGATCTCTCAATCCTTTTCAAGGATACCGAGTTTGGCCTTTTCCCCATGATTCAAAGGCCTCCTCTCCTCCCCTCCCTTTACACATCTCAAGCACTTTTAGCTTAATAAAACAATGAAAAAATATCCACCAAAATTATCTCCATTAATCTAATATTCCTCCCATTAGGTATAAATCCATCCATGTATTACCTTTTGTGCAAACCAAAATTAGTTACCAAAAGAAGAGTTAACATCCTTCCTCAAGCACTTTTGTTATATTTTCTTTCTCCACATCCACAAATATTAATAATATATTATTTTATAATAAAATATGTATCCTCCATATACTGAGATGATTTTATTCTATTTTTTAGACCTATACATAAACACACTTCCATTTAATGGGAAATTAACATACGTTCTTGTGAACATCGAACTACCACCTCAGGAAACTATATTGTTCATTTTTCCTTTACCACCAATCATAGTTGAAAATTATGATGAAAACACACTTTCTATATGATATATATAGTATGTCTAGTGTATTTATGATTTTGGAATTATTATATAATAAATACGTTCATGATTTTAAATATTATGTATATATGATAACTTTTTTTGGGGATGTGTGGACTACCGCCTGCTCAAAACGATGTGATTATTTTACACTCTACATGGAAGGTATTATTGACGGGTTTGGTAAATGTATATAATATATAAGATATAATAATTCTACTAGATCCAGTATACATAATCATATATATATATATACATACATGTTATTTACTTTATTTAATTCAATACAATAATAAAAGGGAAGTAGCATTTATGCGTACATATGACCTGTCATCTCAATGAATCGTGTATTCCATTTCCAACTTCTATATTTAATTGATTGTTAAAAATATGTATATAATTAATATATATGATATTTATAGAATGTGTTAAGTTATTTAAAGAATTAAATCGTGATGTATGTATAAGGATAAATAATATCAAGACATAACATATACAAAAACAAAAGTTGATATTACCTTAAACGTAACATTAACTGGTAGTTGTTAATAAATGGACAATATAAAGTCATAAACATTAATATATGGTATTATCTATAAAAATATGGTTTGGAGTAATATTTATAATAAATATAAATTTTTTATACATGATATTTGACCTTGTATGAAGAAAGAGATGACATAAGTTAATTGAATTTGATCTCAATTTTTATTTCCATGAGATACATGCCATATTCACCCCTCATTTATTTCTGGTGGTGTATATATTGAACTATGAAATTTTATATCCTTAAATTAATTTTTTTAATTATATTAAAATTTCTGATTTCTATTATTACTTCATGGGTATCAAGAGTCTAATTTTATTCAATTAGTGTGGTTTTTTCTTGTTTCACATTTATTTCTTTAATAAAAATTACTAATTTACAACTAATTTATTTCTTATGGCTTACATACTACCAAAAAATGTATTATATCATTAATATACATAAATTTATGGATATTTACATATCCATTTGATTATATGTATTTAATGGCGGTTTTTGGTTCAAAAGTTACAGAAATGGTAAAGTAATTTTGTCCCAATTTTAATTCTTTGAGATACGTGAAATGTTATAGATCTATATTTTAAAACGGTGTTTATATAATTTCCATTGACATGTTATATAATTAATCTCATTATTTTGAAGATATTTTATGATTCTTGTAATTTTTTAATTTCCATTCTATTATGATTCAAATTTATCAAATTGGTAACAATTTATTTCCACAATCATATCATTTATCAAGATTGATTATAATTATAATTTCATTGATGAAAAATTATGATCTATCTCTAAATAAATATCATGAATTTTATTACACACTTTTTTTTAATTCCATATCAATGTAATTCTATGATTTTCCACAGTTAGGTATTTAAGATAATTAAGACTTTTTTTAAAAAATTCGGACATTATTTCTAATTTCAGTCAGAAATGTATGTTATTTCAAAATTGTGTTATCTAAATATTATTTCAAAAATGTTTTACTATCATCCAATGAATTTTATAGGAAATTTTTACCCATGCATTATGTTTTTGAAAAAAAAATTAAATGAATCTTCTTGTTATTTTTGGATCAAGGAAGGTTTATAAACTTTTGTGGTGAAAAAGGAAAGTTTGGAATTTATAGACATACCCACCTTCATCCCTGGAATTTACATTATGCATTATTTTTATGTTTAGAATGTTTTAAAAACAAATTCCATAATATTCATGAAATTTTTTTATTTTTAAATGGTATTCAAATAAAAAGTCCTTCTAAAAAGTGTTTTATATTTAAAAAATGATTCTATTGATTTCAAATCTTATTTGATAATTTTTTAAAGTAATGTAAAAGAAAATAGTTTTAAAAAAAGCAATATTATTTTATATGTTTTCAAGGGAAAAAGATAAAAAATATTTTTTGGATTCATTATAATTTTCCAGGTTATATTCAATGAAAATTGTTTACCAAATGTTTTATATTTCAAAAACAAATTCTGAGAGGGAATCAAATTTTCCTCAATAAATTTTTTAAATGATTTTTTATGATTTCTATAAAAAAATTTAAAGTTGTATCTGGGAATAGGATTTTGAAAAAGTTATATGTTTTAAAAATTGGTCCAAATAAAATTTATGTTCCAAATGATATATCAAAATTCATTCTCTATCTAACATGGCATCCATGGTTATAGATTATAAATTTTTTTGTGATATGATCCAAGGATAACATTCATCTTTTTTCTTGGAATGGTATATGTTTTGATTATTTAATATTTATGAATCTATTTTATTATAAACACGTTATGCCTTAATAAATTATTATGAAACCCCAATCCATTGATGGGTTATTCTAGGATTAAATGATTATAATACCTACATATTTTCCATATTTTATGATTTGATTAAATTCTTATGATACCCATTTCATTTCAAGGGTCATGATTTGATGTTTATGAAACCTATAAATTTTTATGGGTCAAAATATGATGAATGTTTTGTTATCTGGTGTCTCATGTATGTATAATTTTATTATGTCACCGGTGTGACCTATATATACCTCCAATAAATTGGGTAAAAATTTGTATATCCTGAGATAGTTATGGGAATCAAGCCGATGGACTTTATCCACTCTGGGAAGAAGGGGACACCATATCCACTATTAGAAGATGGGAAAACCCGATCCACAATTGGAATATGGGGAAACTAGATCCACCGTCGGAAGATGGGGAATCTATATCCCTTACAAGGAAAGGACTATAACTAGGGATGGTGGTGTGCCACCCCTAATAGGTGTATCCCCCCCCTGAAGTTTGGTATTACATTTATGATATTTTCCTTGACTTATAGGGAATGATGTTACATATTTATGTGTCTTCCACAAATTATATGTCTTATGAATTTTATATACTCACATTGTTTTTTTGTTATCTTATGATTTAATATATTATTATCTTCTAATATTTATAACTTGTCTCATTATTATGAGCTTTTTAGGTAGGGTGTGATATTCACATGTTATTCTCAAGTTTTCAAACAATTATGTTCATTATATGACAAAATATTTCTTTTATTTACCCTTACTGAGAATTCTAGATCAGCCCTTTATTATGTTTCCTTTCCCCATGTTATGAATATTGGTTTTTTAGTAATACTACAAAAGGTGAATATCTCTAGAGAAGATGTAAATGGCCTTTCACAAAAAAAAATGTGTACCATGTTTCCAAGAAAACTAAATTATGACTATCCTTGGGCATGTATTTTTTAAATGTGATGAATATTCATCTAAAATTATATAATATCAATGTATGTTATGCATAGTTCAGTATATTTGTTATAAAAGGAATTTTTTCATCAACCGTTAGAAACTAGGATGGGAAAACATTAGTGAGATCCCTATAGACATTTCTAAGGATGTGTAAAGGAATGTGTCTGTAGATGAGTATAAGGATGAGTTAATATTTAGGAAAATGTAATTGAATCTTGGTAAATAATAGAGTGAGTAATTTCCATGATATATGTCACTTCCTGGATACTAGAAGTGGATTTATCCCTAGAATTGATTTATATAGGGGTAACAAACCCAAAAACCTGTATTGAGCTAGAGTAAATCAGGAACTGGTGCATAACAAAGGGCCTTGATGCACACCTAGTGTGACACGCCCAGGTATACACTTAGAGAATTAAAAAACCTTTATGATGTAACATGAAGAATTTAAATAAAATATATCTATAAACCATATAGTATAAACATAAGGTGTTAAATATTAATGAAGTAGATGTAATTATTTAGACATCCTATTTGTGATTTTTTCATTATAATGAGGTTTTCTACTAAGAAAAATGTTTCTAAAACTATTATTTATGGTTGTTGTTTATTGAGTGAACTAAAACAAACTATTTTAATATTGAATGTAATAAAAAATATTTTAAATATCTATAAAATGGGATGATCATTGTAGTAAAGGATGTTATGATCTTGCCTAATTAGTTCTCACAAAACATGATTAACAATGTGCACCTTAATCAACACCCATACAATCCATGGAAGAGATTGAATGATTTTGTTGAGAATTCTGGTAATGGAGACCCTTGAGGAATGAGGATTTTGTTTTTGACAAGTTATGAATGTGGGAATAAATACTCAAGTGATTGTTCAATATGATCATGAAGATGGTTTATCTGTGGAAAGGAATGATACAAAACTAGTAACTCGAAAACAAAAATGAAATTTTCTATTAAGGAAATGGATGGAAATATCAGCCTCCCTATGGTATTATCAGTATTTTAATTCTTTTAATGATGAATTAATGGGAATTTTGTAAAAAAAATTCCTATGTTTAGGGATCTCACTGAGAATAAGTATGGGTCTTTGAATAATGGTTATATTCTTGCTGATGATAAGACTACATATGAAATGTGAAAGGAATGATGTATTATGTAATGGGATTTTTTATCCATGTCAATGGATTAATGATGAAATAGAATAATGGAATTTTGTATGTATTTTTATTCATGAATTATGAATTATGAAACATATAAGGTTTGTTTAGTTTATGTTTTTCTCTAAGGATTAACAGGAATATGTTGAATGGTTCTCATGGACTAGAAAAGTAATTTACTGTTAGGTTGATATGTTTTCTAAGGGAAGATACCCCTTAATATGTTCCTTATGTTAAGATAATGATTTATGGATAAATATATTTTGTATATGAATAAGTAAATTGGAAGGAAAAACTACCTTGGAACAAATTAAGGATTTGTTGAAAAGATGCTTATGTTGTCCCTGCTGATGTTTATGACATTTTTTGATTTACTGAATATATCCAACAAACATTGGAATAAGGAAACATTCATTTTTAATATAAGGATTTTTGTTAATACATGTTATTACCATGTTTCCAGATAATATATTATGAAGTTATCCATATGTTTTTTATACGATGACCAAGTGATACATTATTATATTTTGGGGTCAATGTTAAGTTGATTTATTTTTATTCTTTCTAAAGATTTTTACTTTCATCATTCTAGATGTGTTACAAGGTTAAAAATTTATGGAATGGTTTATGTTAAAAAAATAGATGGTTTTTTGGACTATATTAATTTATCTCACCTCATGAGGATTTATGAATATTGGATAATTTATTCTAACCATTTATTGTTCTAAATACATATTCAATGACCCATATGTCTATTTATAGATCCCATGATTGACCAATGCATCAGAATTAAAAAATTAAACATCATTTCCTGGAATAAGAGACGAAGTGGAAATTGATAAGAGAACAATAAATGGTATGATCATTCTAAAATCAAGTAAGTATATCAACCCATGAATTTTTTTCATCTTTTTTAAAATGGACTTGAAATAAAATTTTGTCATATTTTCATCATTTTCTAATGATATCAATGACATCGTTCAGGCTTCATCACTTTAAATTTTGGTGATTTTTAACTTTCTATGGATCACCATCTTTCTGGTGATCATTGGTCATTATCAATCTCTATGGTTATTTAAACGTGTCTTCTATGTCCATATCTTCACTTTTTACTAATTTTATCTTATGTTGAAACTATGTTATGAGTTAATTTGGGTAACCACTATGCTTACATACTTTTTATTTTTGATGAAGTCATAGTATTCATTTTTACAACATGGGTATCTATGATAGGCAAATTCGTGTATTATAACATTAATAACCCATTTGAATTTCAAGTGTGAAATTTATTTTAAGGGTTCTATAATTTAAAAACCTGAGATTTTTTAAAATTTTAATTGAAATAAATTAAACCTTGGATATGTTACATTTAATTCTACCCTTAATATTTCTTGTGTTATATGAAACCACCTAGTTATTATTGATTTGTAAAATACACCATGTTAAACATCAATTATATACTACACAATATTAATATTTCATAACACACAACACAAATTTGTCTTTTGTTATATGAAATAATGAGTTTCTATAATACAATATTTTATTATTATTATTGTTTAAACATGATTATAAATAAATATATTTATTTATAATAAGACATAAATTGTTTAGTAATGTCTTTATACTTCTAAAACTACTACCTTCTTAAAGGAACTTCCTTTTATGTCATTCTATGAACTATAATAAAATTAATATCAAAATATTTTAGGAATTTAATATGGATAAATTAAAATAATAATAAATTCATAATTTCAAAATTATCATAGTGTTATGTTTTTGGATTTTTCAAAAAAACATCATTTTTTGAGGAATGGTGAAAAATATTGAATTTTAATTCCATACTGCTTTTCTACTAATTTATTTACAAAGTTAAATTATATTTTAATTTTTATTAATGTGTGATGAGATTAATTTTATTTAAGTTTATTCTATTGAGTTAATTTTAAACATTTTTACTTTGAAATTGAATATCAAATCAATCCAAACTTTCATAAAAAACATCATTTCTTAAAAATCATAGTTGCCACCCAACTATGGGATTAAATTTAAATTAATTTCTACATAGTTTGTTATTATAATTTGATGAAATGGATTAAATATTTTTACTCATATTAATTTATAATTTCTAATAATATTTACGTAGTTTTTTAACAGAAATAGTAGTTAAGTTAATTAAAGATAGTTACATCGATTAAGATAAAACTAGCTTAATTAATGACTAACCAAAGAAACAAGGTTGTAAAAATGTCCCTAAACATGATTAATATTGTTATATGTCCACATTACTATCTTTACACACATTTTTATTCATAATGATTCATTGTAACCCTTGGTAGAAAATTAAAACACGTAGAGAACTCTATCCTTTTCAAGAATACCCAATGTGACCTTTTCCCCACTTATAAAAGGTCTCCTCTTCTCTCAATCTCTTTACACCTACTGGCCCTTTTCAATCATATAAACCCTAATAAAATATTCTAAAAACATATATCCCATTATCATATAATCTATTATTGGGTAATAAATTCATCCACGGAATCTGTTTGGTGTAAACCAAAAGGGGTTACCCAAAGAATATGTCACATCTTTCCTCATGCAGTTTTGAATTGTTTTCATTAACCACCCCATAAGGTTTTAATTTTAAATTATTATATAATTAACATAGTATTCTTAATTACTGATAAGTTTTCATTCTAATGGTTTGAAAAAAAACATACACACACTTCAATCTAATGGGTAACAAACTTATCATTCTTCGGAACAATGAAGTACGACCTCACGAAATGTTATTGTTTTTTTTCATTTACCACCTCTAATGGTTGGTAATGATGACATAATATATTTATTTATATTATATATATATATATGGTATTTAGGATTTATTTATTCTTAAATTATTATTTTTTAACACATAACTTCATGATATCATTTTTTTAATATAATAACTTCCTTTGGGGAAGTGTGTTCTACCACCTTAAAGCCCTGTGTTTCATTCACACTCCACATGTAATATATTAAAGATGGATTTGGTAAAATTAAATAATATATATGAAATAATAATTCTACTATAATTATCATACATATATATACATATATTTCATTTACTTTCTTTCTTTTAAATATATAATAAAACGGACGTAGCATTCATAAAAACTTATGGCATACCATTTCAATGAAAAGGGAATTACATTCCATACATATATCATTAATAGATTATTAAAAATTAGTATATAATGAATATATAAGATATTTATATCATGTTTTAAGTTCATTAAACATTTAAACTAGGATCTATGTATGCCAACCAGAAATATCAATCTAAAACATATATGAAAAACAAAACAGATATGACACGAAACATAACAACAACATGTTATTAATAAATGGGTAATATGATGTCATAACTAGATAATATATGATATTATATATAATTTTACAGTCATGGGTTATATTTAATAATAAAAATTTATTTATTATTCATGTTGTTTGAATGTGTAAAAATACAGTTAAGACTTATAGTAAGGGAATTTCATATCATTTTTTCTATTGGTGAGATACATGCCATATTCACCACTCGTTTAATTTTTGTGGTGTATATAATTAAGAATGAAATTTTTTATAATTAATTTTAATTATTTAATTATATTAATGGAATTTATTAATTTATTTATATCAGGGGTATCTTGAGTCGAATGTTACTCATGTAGTGAGGGTTTTTATCGTCTCTCTTTTATTTATGTGAGACTTATGATTTATTTACCACTAATTTATTTTGTGTTGTGAATATACTAAACAAAAATGTATTATATGATTTATATAATTAAATTTATTTATATTTTCATAACCATTTTATGATATTTATTTCATTGGTTTTATGCTTAAAAATATACCAGATCTATAAAATAATTTTGTATCAATTTCCCTTTTTAAGATACCTGTAATGTTATGGACCTTTTTTGGGTGTATGTACATCCCATTGACATGTTATATCATGAATGTCCTTATTTTTATTATATTTTAAGATTTATTTTATTTTATTCTTTCCATTGTATTATGATTCCTTTCTACCAAATTGGTAAAATTTTATCATTACAATGTCACCATTTATCAAGATTGTTTATGATTATGAATACATTAATGAAATCTTATGATCCAAATCCCAATAACTCTCATGGCCATTATTAACCTCTGGTTATTCATTTTCTATACATGTAATGGTATCTTTTTTACACACATTAGTACATAATATAATTAATATATTTTTTATGAAATTCTAACATTATTTCTCCAATTTAATCAGAAATTTGTGTTCTTTCAAAACTGTGTTTTCTAAATATGTTTTCAAAAATGATTTACTATTATCCTAGTATGTATAATGTAAATTTTCACCAATGTATTACATTTTAAAAAGAATTAAAAATAAATTTACTCTTTATCTTTCATGTAAAGAACTTTTCTAAACATGTATGGTGAAAGAGGAAAGTTTGACATTTACGAACATACCTAGAGCCATATTATTCATTTCTCTAATGCATCATTGGTAAGATTAAAAGGTTATATTTTTTTAAATGATTTTTTTTTCATAATATTCTGTAAATTTTTTGATTTCAAAATTATTTTCAATGAAAAATGTTTTTCAAATATCATTTTACGTTTTAAAAGTGATTTCACTAATTTAATTATCATTTCTATAAGTTTTCAAACTATTTTTAAAAAAGGATTTAATTTTGTTTTCAATATTCAATTTTAATTATTAAAAGAAAATAATTATAAAAATATTTTCTTGATTCTCTATAAGTATTTGAGTTAATTTTCAAGGAAAATGGTTTTCCAATATTTTATGTGTTTAAAATATATTTTTATATGCGTAAATTATATTTACCTTAAGAAATATTTTAAAATATTTAACTTTATTCATTTATATGTTTTGAAATCAGTATCAAGGAAAAGTAATTTGAAAATTTTATATTTTTTAAAAGTATTTTTCAAAGAAAATTTATATTCCATGTTATCTTCCAAAAACAGTTACTAGTTGTGTTGAAATCTTAGGCTATATCTTATTATTTACTAGGGATATAATCCAAGGACACCATTCATTTTATTTCTCAAAATGGTATGTGTTTTTAAGACTCTATGATTATGAAACTCGTTTCTATTCATTGGGTTATTCCATGATAAATGCTTATGAAACTCACATCATTTAATGGGTTATTATTATATGAAATGATTATAATACACATCTATTTTCCATAGGTTATGAAATGATTAAATGATTATGATACCTATTTGATTTCATGGGTTATGATATGATACCTACAAAACCCATCTATTTTTATGGGTTATGATATGATGTATGTTTAATTATCTTATAGCACAAGTATGTCAGATTTTCTTATGTGATGTGTGGGACCAATGTCTCCCACTAATGCATTTAGTAACGATTTATATCTCATGATATAATGATAATAATGAAGTCGTTTGTCTTAATTCACTATGGATTGTTTCAAAAACCTGATCCACTATGGGAACTGATCCAATATGGGATGATAAAGATACCTAATATAATATAGATTGATGGGGAAACCCTATCCACTATGGAAATATGGGGAAACCCTTACCCTTACAAAGAATGTATTACGACTGGGGTTGAGGGTGTAATGATCTGAACTCTTATAAATAAAATATACCTTTTGAATTAATTAATTTTTTTAATATTGTCTTAGAAAGCACATGCACATCATTGGTTTTATTATATTCTATCAGTTTTAAAATGCTAATAAGAATAACTAACATTAATAATATAGTTATTTAACTGTAATCACCTTATTAGTATAAATAAAGGATTTTATCAAATCCAATTGACACATATAAAGGATTTTATGGTCTCAATTAGTAGGATTTTACCCTATAAAGACAATTTGTGAGAGCTTATGAGGGAGATAACGTCTCTTGGATTTTCCCTTGACCAACCACATGCTGAGATCCAAAAACTTAAGAATTAGATAAACCATTTATGGGAGATATTCAAGATCATTGAGATCATGTTCCAAACCCTGTTCGTCAAACCACACATGTTCGAGATCATCAAGATCATGTCCCAAACCCTGTTCGTCAAACCACCCATGAAAATCTCAACATCACGTACATTACTCTTAGGGAGTTTGTTTGTTTATTAAGGGGATATGTATTATGACTGTATAAATATTATTAGGTACATTTTTAATTTAATAATGAACATATTCCCTTACTGTAATTGTTATATTATAAAAAATATTTATCTAGATAAAATATAATTGAAATAATATTTTTCGTAGATATTCTAATTAAAATAATGAATATATTTAGATGAATTAAATGATTTACAAAATAAGTAATATTTCACTAAAATATTACAATTAAATTATTTTTATTAAATTTAAATGTTAATATAATTTTTATCATGTCAAATTTAATTTTTATAAGGGTTTTAAAATAGTTATAATCCAAAAAAACCACCATTCCTCATTAAATATCGATTATTATAATAAACCTGATAATTATAATATTTAAAAAATAAGTTTTATAAAATTAATATTATTTTTGTAATAATAGTATCAAAATTATCCAATAGTGATATTTTCAAAATTTTATCAGCTAGTCAAATTTTACAGTAAAGATTAAATAATGTATAAATATACGGTGTGTATTATGACCTCATAATGACCCAAAAGTGATTTAATAAATAAAAAAATTGTATATATAACTAAATAAATTATTTAACTTTAATAATTTGTTTTTATATTTATTTTATTAATTTCCTAATTCCATAATGAATCCTCCAAAACTGTTAATATATTTTCATGTTTTAATTACATTTCTATACACGTATAACTCACCTACACGTAATAAAGTGTATTTTTAATTAAAGTAGTCCCTTGGAATTATAAAATAATTAAAAACCTCCCATATTTGATAGAATTCATTGTAAAAACTATGTGAAGGTTCATTATTTTGTTTATTTTGTTATATAGTTTCCAAAACCTAAATAATAAATAAATCAACAATCATTTCCTATATATACCAACCAATCTCCCATTTATATTCACTGAAAATCATTGGATCACATAAAAACTCTCCTATTACCATTCAAGAGTCCCCCCAAGGATCCCCTAAAATCTAAAAAATCTCCACACAAGCATTTGGAGACACATAGTCAAGTAAGGGATCTTTTCGTTGTCTAATTTATTCAAGTGTCTACTTTATATTATGTCATTTATCTTCATTTTTGAATGTTATAGTATGTTCTTATGAATACCTGTTACTAACCATTTTATGTCTAACTTATGTTAAACCCCTTTCACACTCATTAATCCCTTCCATTAATATTTATACACCACATTTAGGCTTCCAAGAATTTACCATTGTTTTTCATGCCAACCAAATTTGTTGTGAATACCCGGACCCATATCCTATCAATGATGCACACCTTTATTTGCATATACATCTTTTTTAGGGACTTATGTGCATTTATATCACACTCCATGATCATGGAATAAAATATTATGATGAATGAATCCATGTTTTATGATCTGTGTAACACACTTAATCATGAGAATTAAATGAATGTGATTGGTGTGCCCAAAATTATATTGTGCTTCAATGAATTATGTAATGATTACTATCATGTGATTTCATGTTTGGATAGAGTGTAAACCTAATTCCTTTATGGGAGTTTTTCCATCATTCTGTCTCTTATGTTATCCTTGTACTAGTTTTATGATGTATTTTTAAAATTGTTTCCACATTTACCATGTTACCTATATGATTATCATACTATATCATATCTCATATCTATTGACTATGATTCATACACCTTTATGATTATTATTTAATGTTATTACTTATTTAATATCTTAATGGGCTTTATATATCAACACTTTTATATCTATTTCATCAGGTTATCCCTTCTAATTTTATGTGAGGGAATGTGTATGATGGTTTAAATAAAGATGATGAATTTCATAATTTTAGTTGTAATGTAATGTAATTAATTCAAAAATACACTATACTTATTTATCATACAGGTTGTATTATGTATTTTCATATTTAATTAATCATGTATTAATTTCTAATTTAGGGAAGGGTTGTTACAGTGGGTATGAGAGGATAAGTTTAATTATTTTTGGTATTATGATTAAAATACAATAGAGAAAGCCATAGGGATAATACTAAGTATAAGAAAACATCACAAAATTTTGGTAAATTTTGTGTAAGTAGTTTATCAATAAATTACATCCCTATTTGTATTCTATAATTGTATATGGCTCTAGAAAAAATATACAAAGAGATAAAACATGAAAACACCACGTCTAGCTAGACTCGGTCATGAATTGGTGCACTACAACTGGCCTTGTAACACTCCTGGTTTGACACTCTCGGTGGATATGATTTAGTGAAATCATAATATATTTATGAACCATTATAGAGGGAAAATATTCCATAAGAATATATATTGGGAAATATTTAATGGATAACATAGATTGAATCCTAGAAATTCATAAGTTAATGAATTAAATTTAAGTTATATGTTATACCTTTAATGAAATCAAATTCACATTTATATGTTTAATAGTTTAAAAATACTCACTAATAATTTTCACTTTATTATTTCAAAGGGATGTAAATAGGATGAATCATGAAATACAATAAATTTGATAGGTAATGTTATGACTGCCCCAATGAGATTCCCAACCTAATGTGTCACGACCCCCTCCCAAAAAGGTGTACCAGTTCTAGGCTAGAAATGTGAGACAAAAGATAGTGACCCCCAAGTCCCATCTAAAGTAGGCCCTAGGTTGGTGACTTGCACCGAGGGTATAGTAAGCACACCAATGGGAAGAATTACTCTCTAAGAGAACACATGCATAAGATAGAGATAAGACAGAAACCAACCAACTACAAGTCATATTGAAATATGAAATAAATTACAAGTACATATATGTAATGTTCTGTTTGAACTACTAAAAATTCAAGGGAAAACTTCAAGTACCAAAATAAAGAGAAAACAATAGTAACCATGATTCATGAATAGCTCATGTAATCCCAAGCTAGTAGTAACTATCCTGATCTTCAACCTGCTCTATGTGACTTTAAAATAGTTTATATATATATAGTGTGAGCATAAAAATATACTCAGTAGGATTATTCCATGATCGTCTCATGAAAAATTAAAGAAATCATGCTAGAGTATAGTTAATAACAAGTGAAACTAACTCGTCAACAGAATGGGTATTCTAAGTTCCCAGCCTCACCATAGCTACTCTCATTAAGTATCGCATAAAAGATTATATAATATAATAAATAATATCAAGGGAACCCCGCTACCACTTTCCCACTAGTTTTTAACTTTGAACCCACATCTCATGTCCTAAGCATCTCTCTCCAAAAAGGTTTGGCCATAGACACCTGTGTGAAGCACCAAAACATGGACCTCATGAAGCAGAACCCCCGCATCCATGTAACCAATGAAACCATGTAGTTTCTAGGAGCCACCACATCTCTCATAACGTGTATCATATGTTAGGAATTATACGTTAGTCCATTAATCCCATACACTTAGTAAGGATCTTCAATCCACCACACCCTATACATGCTACACCTATAGTTGTCCATAGAGAACTATATCCAGAATATATGTGTGGGAATAACCATAATCCATTACAGACATCTACATAAATATATGAGAAAAACTATCTGTTGTTCCTATCAGCACAAGTAACTACCAAGAGAAGAGAGTGGGGCCAAAGGTGGTAGTCCGTCATTCATCCTCCTAAAAGACTTTTGGGGAAAACACCCCCATGTGCTTAGAATCCTTGGGGTGTCAGTTTCCCTAACTGAAAGGGTGGAGTACCATATAGAAACACAAAAAGTACATAATATACTATAGCTCAAAACCACTCTATTGGAATAAAATTGTCTTAGACTCAACTACGGTTAATGTCTCCTGGACTTCCGGCTTCTATTTCTATGACTAGGTATCCTATAAGCACAAAACCATTTAAAGATATTTATTATCTTACTCTGTTACCTTTTTATCTATTTCACTTTATGTTAATTATTTATTTAAAAATTAATTTTCCATTATCAATTCCACATTATATTTCTTCATCATCACACCCAATTTCTAATATTCCATTAAATTGAAACCTCGACATTGCATCAGAACAAGATCTATCCCCAACGGTTAACATCGTTTACTCAATCAATTTTTAACAGCATTATCGCATTCCTATATACCTAGGAATTCTAGAAAAATATTCTAAGCTAACAAACACAAAGGGCTCAATTGGATGAGTATATGGACTACATGTCTTGTATTTTCAACTTATAGGGAAGTATAGACCCATCCTACCTTGAGGATTTAAACATGGAAAGTGCGTGGCATACCCTCGCACATCTTCACCCCTTTTTGAAGAAGGGTATTCAGTACCAGATACATTTGGAATTGGGTAAGGTAAAGTAGATAAACAAACAAAAAGATTCATTAAGCATCCCAACATTCACATCCATTCTGTTTCATCATCTCTAGTGTCCTCTCTGACACCCACATACATAAACTGATTTATCTTGCAACTCTATGTTTCAACTGATGTCAAAAACAATGGGCATCCCTACCCCCACATATCAGAACAGCCATATAGGCTCACACCACAACATAAGAAGTAGGAAACAAACATCATATCAAATGGGCTCTTGGACCTTAAATAAGGCATCCGACCATTATGCATAATGATTTCTCATGGATCCAAAGCACAATGTACTTATCCTTACAATCAAGAGGGTTACTCAGAACCCTACTAGAAAATATCTTTTATCAAACAGCTTATTCTTTAATCCATTAGGAATTAAATTTATTATTACTTGTATATTCAAACTATGGGAAAAAAAATAGTAATCTATCACAAAATTATCTAAATAGTTAATTGACATTCCTTTAATTCAATATCAACAAGCATCAACATAACTCTAGATCATAAATTAAATCTATTAAACATGATTACTACGACAAAAACCTGGTTAATTTACATGCCTCTTTATCTTTGATAAATAATTAAAATTAATACTAGTTAACATTCTTTACCGATTCCCATAAATAAGGACACGCAAAACAAGGTAAACATATATATCACGCTATCTAGAAAAACAAGACGCAACAACATACGATCAATACCAATTTATTTATCTGGTTCAAATATTTATTCTGTAAATTCCATTTTGATATAGTGGAATAAAACATGCTAACTCTACAGTTTCACATAAAATAATAGAGATGTCTTGAATCCCATAACTAAAAAGTTTCATGACATTATTTATATGATAACGAGCCAACATAATGGATTGTGATCACATTTCCCCACGACAACTACATCCCCCCGAGGATGCCATGGAATTACCTCACCAACTGACATCCATGAAAACTTCAATAGAAACACGGTGAGTAAATTCCATAACATGTCAAGGAGAAACGGGAGAAGAAGGATCGAAGAAAATACAAGAACAGAGGTATATCATACCTTTATTGATGACAGATCGACACGTGCTACATGCAGAAAAATAGGGGTGTGTATACAACTGAGAGAAACATCAAGGGGAAACGATCCAAGTATTATGGTTCAATAACACCACTATTATGGGAAGAAATAATGGTTAGAGTGTCTCACCCAATAGAATAATAAGGTATAAAAAGGGAGGAAGATATCTCATCCCTTTAGAAGATTTAATAGAACAAAATTTTAACATATGATGGATTTTCCATTAAAATATGATAGCATTAAACAACGTAGTTTGACCATGTAAAGGCATCCAGAGCCTTAGAAATATTAGGACAACAGTTTTAGGCTTTGAATCAACCTTATATCCCATAAAAAAGGCCTTTAATGCATTTTTCATCAAATAAAACATTAAATGGGAGAGCTGTAGGAAGCTGGAAACAGAATACACCTACAAATGGATAGAAACATTATACACCTTCTGACGATGATAGTACAAATGACTCACTGACACCAATAGTTCAAATGAATCATTGATTTCGATAGTGAAAATGAATCAGTGGTGCTGATAGTCCAAATGAATCACTGATGCCGACTGTACAAAATGACTCACTGATGCAGACAATACAACAAAATCACCGCTGCCAATAGTACAAATAAACCACCAATGATGATAATACATATGACCTACCAACACCGAGAGTACAATTGATTCAACATTACTGATAGTATAAATGAAAAACTAATGATGAAAGTGAAAATTAATCACCGAAATTTATAATAAAAATGACCCACTGATATCGACAGTACAAACGACTCACAGACGCCTACAATAAAAATGAATCAATGACTATGATTGTAAAAATGACTCACCATCACCGAATATACAATTGACTCACCGATGGAACTATTAACATCTATCTCATCGATGAAATGGTTCACGTCTATCTAACGATAACACTATTCAAATATGTATCACCGATGCCACTATTCACAAAATTGGAAATAATGTTCACCGAACTAGAAGTTTTGAAAATTATTGGGGATAAGTCACCTTGACCTCCCATAACACCTATGACATCATATTTCAGCAATGAAACAGACTATAGAGGTTTGGGTCATTACATCAAATACCTATCAAACATTATTGTCCTCGAGAATTGAAAACCAACCTTAAAGAAAAGAGAAAAGGGGTCTGAACAACCACCCATTGAGTTACCTCTCAAAAGATAGAAATATGCAAAATCAAAAAAAGAATTCTATA
Source organism: Viscum album (assembly GCA_963277665.1). Taxonomy (NCBI): domain Eukaryota; kingdom Viridiplantae; phylum Streptophyta; class Magnoliopsida; order Santalales; family Viscaceae; genus Viscum; species Viscum album. The sequence goes on from OY728151.1 coordinate 1,224,232,255, forward strand.
TTTTAAAAATGAACGGTCTCCAATCACAAAAGAAAATTGTTACTTAAAAATAGTTAACTATCAAACAACGTGGGGTACTAAGAACGTATTGGTAACTCATGTTCCCATGTAATCTCCTTCATGCCACTCCGTCACCACAAGACATGAACTAAGGGAATAGAATGCCCTCACAACACCTTCTCCTGGGGCCTGTGATCTCTATAGGCTAATCCTCAAAATTCACATCGTCATTAACATTGATCTCACCCAAGTAGATGACGTGAGAGTCCTCATGATGATAATAATGGAGCTACAACACATGAAAAACATCATGTATCTATCTCATCTTTGGGGGATGTTCTCCCCGATACACAATAACTCCAACATGAGATAACACCTCAAAGGTCCCAAAAAACTGGGGAGAAATCTTATACCCATGACCAAACCTTCAGTACCCATGATGTGAAGTAACCATCATAAACACGTGATCCACAACATCAAACTCCAAAGGTCTCCTCCTTTGATCAGTATATGATTTTAGACGATCATGTGCTGCCTGCTGCCTCTCATGAATTATATGAACCATATATATCGTAGTTTGTACCTATTCTAGCATAAGAACTGAAGAATCTCTGACCCCAATCTAGGACAATAGAGAACTACACGGTTGTCTATGAAAGGCTTCAAACAGAACCAAACTGTTGGAGGAGTGGATAATTGTTTTTAGCAGAACTCCACCAAGGGTATGTGCCTCATCCGTGAACATCCAAAATATAGGACATAAGAGATCAACATGTCTTCAAGAGTCTGGATGGCCCACTTGGGGTGACTGTCCATTTCCATATTAAAAGGAATGCTATGTAATAACTTAGAACTGAAATGATGTAGGAGATCCCTCCACTTTCTAGAGTTAAAATGAGGATCTTGATCAGAAATGATCATCCTCAGGACTTCGTGAAATCTCACCACCCCTCCTGATACTGCCTCAACCAAACCTCCATTGATCTGAAATCCTTGACTGATATAAAGTGGGATGATTTCATAAAAGGATACACTACCACAAAATAGCGTCATGGCCTCCCTAATCATGATGTAAACCGGCAACAAATTCCATTGTTATGTCCTATCACTTCCACTGAGGATCATCTAATGCTTGCAGAAAACCACTGGGGACACGGTGCTCGGCCTTCACCTTCTTGTAGACCAAACATCGAGACACAAACTCCACAACTACTTGCTTTAGCCCATGCCACCTAAACTGACTCCTTAAGGATCATTAAATATTTGGAATTCCATAAATCACTGCTAAATGTGATCTTTGTAACTCTCTAATAATCATCTCACACATATCCAAAGGAATGAAAAGCCTTCCCTGATACAAAAATTGGTGTGTATCATCCATAGACCAACCATCAGGGACCTCTCCACAAACATCTCAGTCTCTCTAGAACTCCACCTCTAGATCCCCCAAATGGGACACTTCCACCTACATCACCAGAGACGACTACACCATCATCAGCAAAAGACAACCTCTACCCCAAACTTATCCCATTTCGATATGAAATGTTGAAAGATCTTCATTTTTTCCCCAGAAATCACCGGATGCATGCACTGCATCACTACGTGACTTCCTTCTCAGTGCATCAGCAACTACATTCCTATTTATAGGTGTATATACAATTTCAAAGACGTATTCCTGTAAGAACTCCATTCACCCATGTTGCTTAAAGTTCAAGTCACAATTAGAGAAAACACACCTAAGGCTCTTATGATCAATGAAAATCACAAAGCGCTATCCAATATGGAGATATCTCCATAATATAAGATCTAATACCATGGCCACCAATTCTTGATCACGGGTGTCATAGTTATATTCATTGGAATGCAACTACTAAGACCCATAAGAAACCATAGACCAATGGTTATTCATAACACAACCTAACCCTAGATATGAGGCATCACAAAAAACATCAAAATGAACTCCCTCTGCAGGCAGACAATGAACTGACACTACTATAACTTGGCCCTTTATCAATGCTAAAAACCGGCATTAAAAGTGCTGGAAAAGCATTGTTAATGCCAGCGTAGATAAAGGGGGGTCCCCTTTATCAGCGCTCCTCTAGTGCTGTAAAAGGTGTCCTTTATCAGTGCTCAAAAAAGAGCTGATAACGGCACCATCGCCTGCACCTTCAAAGCAGAACCTGCACACCATAATACCTGCACAATATAGCACATGCACACCTGCACACCATAGCACCCACACACAATATTTTGACCGACAACGGTATATACACTTACTTAACATCATGAATACAAAAAAACACATTGCTATATACATTTCAAATATTTTTTTACATGGTTACAATTACAATTATTCTACAACAGTTATAAACATTCATGTTTCATCCTTTGATATCTGTGATCCACTCTCGATGGTATTTGTTGCCGAACAAAGCATCCGAACTCAAGGAAAAAAATTAACCTGTATAAGAAAACAAATATTATCTTAGTAATGCAATAATGAAAGAAATTAAAACAGTAATATGAAAGAATACATTAATATAGAAATGTGAAACTAAAATATGAAATTTTAAACTCAAATGTTTTCATTTTCATAACAATGAATGTGAATAATGTAAAATCAATATGTTTTTAATTGATTTATCTCATTTAATAAATACTAAGTCTTTATCTAATGAAAAGCATTACCAATCACACTGTGCGTCGGATTGAGGTGTGGTCAATTCTTACACATCAAAAACTGACTCCTAGATCGTTGTCCTAAAGTTTCAAAACAATCCTAACGCGTTTGCTCGGTAATCCGTATGTTAGTAGTGTTATTTTCCAAAGTTTATCTCAATTTGAAACTAATATCAGACACTTTTAGCCATACCAGTCACACCGTGCATCAGATTGAGGTGCGGTCGATTCTTGCACGTCACAAATGACTCGTGGATCGTTGTCCTAAAGTATCAAAACAATCCGAATTCATTTTGTTAGTTTTTCGTATGTCAGTAGTGTTGTTTTCTAATGTTTATGTCATTTTCAAACTGATATCAGACACTTTTAGCCATATCGGTCACACCGTGCGTCGGATTGAGGTGTGGTCGATTCGTACACATCACAAATGACTCGTGGATCATTTTTCTAAAGTATAAAAACAATCCGAATGCATTTTCTTAGTTTTCCATATGTCACTTATGTTGTTTTCTAAAGTTATGTCAATTTCAAACTGATATCAGACACGTTTAGCCATACCGGTCACACCGTGCATCGGATTGAGGTGTGGTTGATTCTTACACATCAAAAATGACTCGTGGATCGTTGTAAAAAAGTATCAAAACAATCCAAACACGTTTTCTCGGTATTCCGTATGTCATTAGTGTTGTTTTTGAAAGTTTATCTCAAATTGAAACTGATATCAGACACTTTTAGCCATACCGGTCACACCGTGTGTCGGATTAAGGTGAGGTCGATTCATAAACGTCAAAAATGACTCATGGATTGTTGTCCTAAAGTTTAAAAATAATCAGAAAGCGTTTTCTCAGTATTCCGTATGTCAGTAGTGTTGTTTTCCAAAGTTTATCTCAATTTGAAACTGATATCAGACACTTTTAGCCATACCGGTCACACCGTGCATCGGATTGAGGTGCGGTCGATTTTTACACGTCACAAATGAAACATGGATCATTTTACTAATGTTTAAAAACAATCAGAACACGTTTTCTTGGTATTACGTATGTTAGTAGTGTTGTTTTATAATGTTTATGTCATTTTCAAACTGATATCAGACACTTTTAGCCATACCGGTCACACTGTGCGTCGGATTGAGGTGCGGTTGATTTTTACACGTCACAAATAACTCATGGATCGTTTTCCTAAAGTATAAAAATAGTACGAACACATTTTCTCTGTATTCCGTATGTCATTAGTGTTGTTTTCGAAAGTTTATCTCAATTTGAAACTGATATCAGACACTTTTAGCCATACCATTCACACTGTGCGTCGGATTGAGGTGTGGTCAATTCGTACACGTCACAAATGACTCATCGATCATTTTCCTAAAGTTTGAAAATAATCCAAATGCTTTTTATCAGTATTCCGTATGTCTGTAGTGTTGTTTTCCAAAGTTTATCTCAATTTGAAACTGATATCAGACACTTTTATCCATACCGGTCACACCGTGTGTCGGATTGAGGTTCGGTCGATTTGTTCACGTCACAAATGACTCATGGATTGTTGTCCGAAAGTTTCAAAACAATCCAAACATGTTTGATTGGTATTCCGTATGTCAGTAGTGTTGTTTTCTAATGTTTATGTCATTTTCAAACTGATATCAGACACTTTTAGCCATACCGGTCACACCGTGCATCGGATTAAGGTTCGGTCGATTTTTACACGTCACAAAGGACTCATTGATCGTTGTCCTAAAGTATCAAAACAATCCGAACGCGTTTTCTCGGTATTCCTTATGTTAGTAGTGTTGTTTTCCAAAGTTTATCTCAATTTCAAACTGATATTAGACACTTTTAGCCATACCGGTCACACCGTGCATCGGATTGAGGTGCGGTCGATTCGTACATGTCACAAATGACTCGTGGATCGTTTTCCTAAAGATTAAAAACAATACAAACGCGTTTTCTCGGTATTCCATATGTCATTACTGTTGTTTTTGAAAGTTTATCTCAATTTAAAACTGATATGAGGCACTTTTAGCCATACCGGTCACACAGTGCGTCAGATTGAGGTGCGGTCGATTTTTACACATCAAAAATGACTCATGGATTGTTTTCCTAAAGTTTCAAAACAATCCGAATGCATTTTCTCGGTATTCTGTATGTCAGTAGTGTTGTTTTCCAATGTTTATCTCAATTTGAAACTGATATCAGGCACTTTTAGCCATACCGGTCACACAGTGCGTCGGATTGAGATGCGGTCGATTCCAACAGATCAAAAATGACTCTTGGATCATTGTACTAATGTATCAAAACAATCCAAACACGTTTTCTTGGTTTTCCATAGGTCACTTATGTTGTTTTCTAATGTTATGTCAATTTCAAACTGATATCAGACACTTTTAGCCATACCGGTCACACAATGCATCGAATTGAGGTGCGGTCCATTCGTACACGTCACAAATAAATCATGGATCGTTTTCCTAAAGTATGAAAACAATCTGAATGTGTTTTCTTGGTATTATGTATGTCATTAGTGTTGTTTTTGAAAGTTTATCTCAATTTGAAACTAATATCAGACACTTTTAGCCATACCGGTCACACCTTACATCATATTGAGATGCGGTCAATTTGTACATGTCACAAATGACTCATAGATCATTTTCCTAAAGTTTCAAAACAATCCGAACGCGTTTGCTCGGTATTCTGTATGTCAGTAGTGTTGTTTTCCAAATTTTATCTCAATTTGAAACTGATATCAGACACTTTTAGCCATACTGGTCACATCGTGCATCAGATTGAGGTGAGGTTGATTCTTACACGTCACAAATGACTCGTGGATCATTTTCCAAAAGTATTAAAACAATACGAATGCATTTACTCAGTTTTTCGTATGTCACTTATGTTGTTTTCTAAAGTTATGTCAATTTCAAACTAATATCAGACACTTTTAGCCATACCGGTCACATCGTGTGTCATATTGAGGTTTGGTCGATTCGTACACATCAGAAATGACTGATGGATCTTTTTCCTAGAGTATCAAAACAATCCAAATGCGTTTTCTCGGTATTCTGTATGTCATTAGTGTTTCTTTCGAATGTTTATCTCAATTTAAAACTGATATTAAACACTTTTATCCATACCGGTCACATTGTGTGTCAAATTGAGGTGCGGTCGATTTTTACACGTCAAAAATGAATCATGGATAGTTGTCCTAAAGTTTCAAAACAATCCGAATGCGTTTTCTCAGAATTATGTATGTCAGTAGAGTTATTTTCCAAAGTTTATCTCAATTTGAAACTGATATCAAACACTTTTAGCCATACCGGTCACACCGTGCATCGGATTGAGGTGCGGTCGATTCTTATACGTCACAAATGACTCATGGATCATTGTCCTAAAGTATCAAAACAATATGAAGGCATTTTCTTGGTTTTCGATATGTCAATAGTGTTGTTTTCTAAAGTTTATGTCATTTTCAAACTGATATCAGACACTTTTAGCCATACTGGTCACATCGTGCGTCGGATTGAGGTTCGTTCAATTCATAAACGTCAAAAATGACTCATGGATCATTGTCCTAAAGTATCAAAACAATCCGAACGTGTTTACTTGGTATTCCATAGGTTATTAGTGTTGTTTTCGAAAGTTTATCTCAATTTGAAACTGATATCAGACACTTTTAGCCATACCGGTCACACCGTGTGTCATATTGAGGTGCGTTCGATTCATACATGTCTCAAATTACTCTTGTATCATTTTCCTAAAGTATCAAAACAATCCGAATGCATTTTCTCAGTATTCCATATGTCATTAGTGTTGTTTTCCAAAGTTTATCTCAATTTGAAACTGATATCAGTCACTTTTAGCCATACCGGACACACCGTGCGTCGGATTGAGGTGCGGTCGATTCGTACACATCACAAATGACTCGTGGATCATTTTCCTAAAGTATCAAAACAATCCGAAAGCATTTGATCAGTATTCCGTATGTCAGTACTGTTGTTTTCCAATGTTTATCTCAATTTGAAACTGATATCAGAAACATTTAGCCATACCGGTCACACCATGCGTCGGATTGAGGTGCAGTCAATTCTTACATGTCACAAATGACTCATGGATCATTTTCCTAAAGTATCAAAAAAATCATAACACATTTTATTAGTATTCCATATGTCATTAGTGTTGTTTTCCAAAGTTTATCTCAATTTGAAACTGATATCAGACACTTTTATCCATACAGGTCACACCGTGCATCGGATTTAGGTGCGGTCTATTTGTACACGTCACAAATGACTCATGGATCGTTTTCCTAAGGTATCAAAACAATCCGAACACGTTTTATCAGTTTCCCGTATGTCACTTATGTTGTTTTCTAAAGTTATATCAATTTCAAACTGAGTAGTAGGAATTCACTAATCGAAGGATATGAAACATAAGAAAGGGAGATCATAGATGCTCAATAAGTGTAAAGGGAGATATCAATTACCATATAAAGATAAAATAAGTATTAGGAATTCACCTTCATTGTCCTATTTGTATACATTCTTCCATCAGGTACGCTGACCATTCGTTTCTGAAGACATTTATATCATCTTCTGAATAGGAGTTTTTGGGACAGTCATAGTAGTACTGAAAAAAATATAAATAGACAAAGGATTAATAATTATTTTAAATTAATTAGTAATTATTTTCAAAAATAAATCTTCAGGGATGCTAGTTTGTTCATGAAATATGATCCCTTTCATAAATTTACAAACATAATAACTGTAGTATTTTTCGTTTTTTTGTTTCAGACACTGCAGAAACATCGAGAAAAATAAGTAATTTCTTTTGATATGTATTTGGATAGTAAAATATAATTATATATACCCAGATACTTCTCTATTTTTAGATCTTGTGGGCATTGTTGTCCTTATGCCCTGGATTCATTCCAGCCTTTAGACGATATTCATACACCACCCTATCATAACAAAATCTTCATTAAAAGATAATATAAATTATATAACTAGATATTTAGTTCTAAAATTTTGGATCTAGTGTATTACAAATTTAAAATCACCATTATGTGTGGTCGGTTAATTGGATATCCATGCAGTGAATCCAGAAAATAAATATTTGGAGTATCCAAATTGACTACAATGAGCATCCAATGTTCCCTAAAAACACGAAAAGAAATAAGTACTGATAGAAATGAAAAGATAATTGATTTGATTAAAATGTAGAGTTTTACCCCTGCAACGTTGGTATTAAAAAGAGCATGTCAGTCATAATTCTGATTTTAAATGCTCTGAGCATATTTGACATTAATTCACCCTAAAAATTAGAATCTATTTCTTCTCGTTGTGTAGAAATGGTGTGAGGACTAACGAATCCAAATTTGTATTCGTGGGAAAATACCTTCAATTGTTTTTCATATATACACCTGTGAAAAATATGAGATGTATTTAGCCATAATTATCAAAGTATATCAGTTTCTGTAAAATAAAATCCTGAAAACATACCTCATGTATACATTTATAACTGAGTCACCTAGACAGTTGTATGTGACGATCTCAGAAACAGCATCTGCACTAAGGAAATCTAATGTTTCCTCTCTGTATATAGCTTTTTCACAAAAAATTGTATGACTCTTTCCGTCTTTCATTTTCGTATCCACATGAGGTTGCAATGATATTAAATGTGGATATAGAACGGGCGGGGTGAACGCCCTCTCAGTAGACCGTTTTGATCAGTTGGTTGATCCAATGTTGGAGCTTCTCTTTCATTTTTGCTTCTCCATTTTTTCCTTCTATAATAACATTAATCGGTTCATCCATTTTCTAATTTAATGTTAAAGGTTCTGCTTGAAAAATGAATTGGAAATGAATACCTTCTGGTCGACATGTTTTTTTACAAGATTCGATGGCCATGCAATGAATGTTTCAACAGCTTTTTCCACCGTATGAATTTCGTCATAGTCATTTGGCATGGGTATCTCAGCGCTCGGCTCATGATCTACATTAATAGACACTTTGACATGACCGGTTGGAAGTGTTCTGGAGTGTAGCGTGTCATTCTGCATATTTAACACTGTAGCCCTCGCTACAAGGCGATGGGTGGGAGTTGACAGATATAAATCACAGTAATTTTCACCCTGTAGAATATCATTACATGAAAGTTATCAGTGTCTATGTGATTCACATTTCACAAAAACGAATATTAAGAAATTGATTACCTCGGTTAAGTCTGGTCTTTGAGGGGAATGGCTCGCCTCAAAGCTGGTGAGGGGTGGATCTTCTCGCGCGGTTTTTTCTTGAGTTGTTTGTTCTCTTTGCCTCTCCTCCATCAAACTCTTTATCATCTCTCCCTGAGTTTGGAATAGTTCTTCAAGGGTAGATACTCTATCTATCATTACATGCAATTCTTTAGTTTGTTCATCCTCTTGTTTTTTTTCTGAAAATATGCCCAGGGTGACACCCCAAAACCCACACCTCTGACATGGCCATATTGTTCTGGTTGTTTCAAGGCCGTTGAAATTATGTCTGCATCTGGTGAGGGTGTTTTTGATTCCTGTGACTATGTCAAATAGAAAATATGAAAAAATAAGTAAGCATCGTTATGTAATGGTGATTTAATGAAAAACAAGTTTATATTATGTCATACTTACACATGTTTCCCACACTTTTTGTGTGTTTTCATGTATCAGTTTCCCCTCTTTATTAAAAAGATCCACCTTCCATAGCACATGGAGTGGAATAGAAGTGACTTGAGATTTTGCTTCATCAATCTGTATATAAACAGAGAAACATGGTTACAGTGTTGTTTTATGTCACATAAAATTATTACAGTACTTTTAAAATACGTACCAATTGTTTTTCAATTGAAGCGTACCCCAGCCTTGCTTTACAGTAGGGGTACGCTGGTTTTTCTGCCCATTATTTATTTTCAGAACTCAGTTGCGGTTTCATAAATAGAAACATGTCAATCAACTTGATGAATACAAGCAATGTTACACAATGTGTAACCAAACACAATGTACCTGAAAATTCTGTTCTGCACGACGGTTGCAAAACGCATCCCATGTTCCTTGGGATATCAAGTGTGCATAAAGAGGAGGTGGGTGCGGATTTATTTTCCCTTCGGCATCTTTCAGATGATGTTTCGTTAAAATGGTGTGAAAGCCTCTATGAATCCTTCCTTATAGTCTTAAAACATATTCTTTGTGCGAAACATCTACTATAAATGCACTCTGTAAGAGATGATGAAGGGTTAGTCAATATTTCAGTATTTTATTTTATTTTAATAAATTAAATTGATGATATTGTAATGTTACCGTAATCTCTTCCCACATTAATGTTTTCAACCCACTGACAACATGGTTCCATGACTATACATCCATCGGCATGCGTTGTCGAGTGACGATTCAAATGTAGCTACTAAACATGGCTTTGTTGGGGTTTACATACTGGCCTAGATTATTCCATCCCACCTCATATTTGATGCCTTTTGCTTTTGACTTAAGGATTTTGGCTAAAACTGTCAAACTACGGTGCACCTGTTTTTTTGTGTCATTAGGGTTTCATCGCCTACCATTTCCTCAATTCTACATCATCATTATGTTTTTCCAAACCGCTAGCATCGGCACTGGGACCAGCTACAACAGGTTGAGAGATCTGTTGTACCTCAGTAGTGGGACTAGCTGCAACAGGTTGAGAGACCTGTTGTCTCTCAGTAGTGGGACCAGCTGCAACAGTTTGAGAGACGTGTTGTGTCTCGGGATTGGGTGCATCGGTAGGTGAAGAAGTCAGTATCTGCAGAAGTGGTTTAACATTTAATTTAGATCACATAAGATCATCAACGAATAGATAATAACATAATGTAACACAAAATATATTACAACAAAAGTCAATAACATGATTATTGAACTCTGTTTTTTTTAATGGCTAAAGGGATTTTACACCTCTATCAACTATCCATATCCATTCATTGTGGTCTCCTCTGACATACAAAACGTCGTATATATTGGGACCAATGCGAAATGATTGCGAAGTCCCAATGAAAGGGTCATCTTCCGTTGAATTTTCATCTGACCCTTCAGCTATTTTGGTCGACAATAGAACGATTGACCAGTTTCGGTTTGCAGGATCTGGAACATAAAATACTTGCACTGCATGTGATGCCATTATAAACGGTTTGTCTTTCTACCCTTCCTTACAAAAATTAACTTTCAAGAATCCCAAATCATCTATTTTAACACCACTCCTGTTATCAACCCACTTGCATTGAAATATCGGAACTTGAAATTCCATATAATCTAACTCCCATATTTGTTTGATGATGCCAAAGTATGACATATTTGCATAAATTGGATTTCTGTCATTAGCACCGGAAACATGAATCGCTTCAGTCATAAGTGTAGCCCCACTATTCTGCATGGTACTTTCTTCATCATGTTCATTAGTATAAAATTTATAACCATTAACTACATAAGCATTGTAAGATAATGCATACACACTTGGTCCTCCAGCTAGCCATCGAAGTCGTTCTGAAATTGACTCTGGATTTTCATCTGACTTCTTAAAAATATGATCTTGAAACCATCCTATAAACTGTTTATTATGTGTATCTGATATCCATTTTTCATCCCTATATGGATTCAAATGCCTAAGAATTTCTTTTTGGATTTCAATATATGGGTCAACGTCAAAACTGTTATGCAAAACATAAAGGTGGGCCTTCTCCCGATCTGTAATATTGATTGTGACAACCTTTCTTACGGAAATTCTTTCACCCTCAAGCCGCCCAGTGTGACGAGATTTTGGTAAGCCAATGATTTCCACACCAGACAAGTATTCGGTACAGAATTAAACGGCTTCCTCAACAATATATTGCTCTGCAATACAACCCTCTAGCCGACTTCAATTTTTGACATACCCTTTTAAAATCTTCATATCCCGTTCAATGGGGTACAACCATCTGAAATGTACAGGACCACATAGTCGAATCTCTCTCACCAATTGGACAATCAAATGAACCATCATATCAAAAAATGAAGGCGGGAAGAACATTTCTAATTCACATAATATGACAGAAATTTCTTTTTACATAGCTATCAATTTCGCCGGGTCTATAACTTTACTGCATATAGCTTTGAATAAGAAACATAGTTTCGTTAATGTATGGTGGACATTCTTGGGAAAAATTCAATATAAATAAATTGGAATGAGATTTTGCATTAAAACATGACATTCATGTGATTTCATAACTTTTCACTTCAAGTCACTCATTAACACGAGGTTACTGATATTTGAAGAATACCCCTCTGGAACCTTTACGTCATTCAAGAAGTTGCAAAACTGATATCTCTCCTGCCTGGAAAGAGTGTAAGCAGCAGGAGGAAGAAATGTTCGTTTTTCACCCTTCACTGGTGCCAACTCTTCTCGTATTCCCATCTCAACCATGTCCAACCTAGCCTTAATTCCATCTTTTGTTTTTCCAGATGTATTTAGAAACATGCCGATAACACTATCAAATTCATTTTTTTCTACATGAATAACATCAAGAAAATGTATTACATACAGACAATTCTAGTATTGTAATTCAAAAAAAAAACTGATCTCTTTTTCCAACAGATTTTCATAAGGTTTTTCGAAGCCGGTTTACCAAAAGTAGTGTCCACAATTTTAACTTTCTCAAACAATTGATCGTCTGTTAGTGGAGACGGTGTTGTACGTTCTTCTGAACTTCCATTAAATGATGTCTTCCAAGAACGGTACTTATGTCATCACGGTAGAAATCTACAATGTCCAAGAAACACGGTTTTTGATGATTGTTTCAACCTAATTGATTGTGTACCTTCTTCGCAAACGGGACAGCCTTGAGTTCCTTTAATGCTATATCCTGACAAATTTCCATAAGTAGGGAAGTCATTTATCATCCCGTACAACATGACTCTCAAAGTGAAATCTTCCTTTCTGTAAGCATCATACAATGTAACACCTGAATCCCACAATAATTTCAAATCTTCGATCAATGGAGCTAAATAAACATCAATATCATTACCCGGTTGTTTTGGTCCAGATATAAGCATAGATAACATGATATATTTTCATTTCATGCATAACCACGGTGGTATGTTATAATTTATCAACATAACAAGCCATGTACTGTGACTGTTGCTTTGAAAATCAAAAGCATTCACTCCATCTGTAGATAATGAAAGACGAAGGTTTCTCGACTCATTCCAAATTCAGGATACTCATGATTGATTCTCTTCCACTGAGGAGAGTCTGCCGGGTGACGTAGTATCCCATCTTTAATTCATGTATCTGTATTCCATGTTAATTGCTCTACAGTCTCCTCACATCCATATAGGCGTCTAAACCTTTGAATGATTGGAAAGTACCATACAACTTTATTAGTACTGGATTCATCTTTTTTGTATCGAGAAGCACCACACTTTGGGCATTCTTTAATTGATTTGTGGTCCTTGCAAAATAGTATACATTCATTCGGGCAGGCGTGTATTCTTTCATAGATCATACCCATAGAGCGTAGCATTCATTTGGCATCGTATGTTCGGCTCGGGAGCTCATTGTCTTTTGGGAGCATGTCATTCATGAGGGCAAGTAGTTTCGTAAAACTACAGTCACTCCACCCATTGTTTGCTTTCAAATTATATAGCTTCAGTACGGCTAACAATGCTGTATATTTAGTGCAACCAGCATACAATGGCATCTTTGCACAACTTTTTAACTTCTCAAACAATTTTGGGAAATCACAAAGTTCATCTTCGAAGTTCCTTGTCATTTCCTCAATACGATCTTCATCATCATTCACATCTGTAATCACATCCTCCATACGGTCATCTTCATTGTTCATGTTTGTAATCATATCAGATGATCTATAAAACGTAGTGTCACCCCAGTCATTACCTACATTCGTTGTTTCCCCATGTTTATTCCAACATGTATAACTCTGATTTGTTCTGTGACAGATCAAGTGTTCTTCCAACTCATCTAGACTAATTTGTTTTGAATAAAAACTGCGTAAACACAGACAAAGGATTTGAGAAGGGTCACATGCATGATCTTTTTCAAACTTGATAAACTCTTTCACGCCTTCTTCATACTTTTTTGTCAACCAATTGGAATTCAACCATTATTTATTTATATTCATCCTATTTGAAATCTATAGGATGAGTATATAGGTTAGAGGAGAAGGAATATGAGTCTAATTTATATAAAAAACAAGATACTTCAAAAATGGTAGGGGGCGTCCCATTAATAGCAAACCATAGGTGGTTCTTGAGATTCATCCAATCTCTTCCTCTCTTCGATCACCCCTGATGAGGGGTGGTTCTTGGGAGTTTTTTATAGTGTGTTAGTGGGTTTCACCACTATAGACATGGGTAACCATACCTTTTGTGAGGAAGTAGTATAATCAATGCAACTTGTGGTTCAATCTCATAGGGTGGTCTCTATATGGAGTTCGTACAAGGAAATACCTCATGGGTAAGGCCAATAGGTAGCCTAACATGTGCATCAAAAGTAAAAGTGTAGAAAGTTGATTGAAACACATGGGACCAAATGCATAAGTAAGAAGCAGTATATGTTTTCCATAAGGGCACCCATGGAAGTGTCCATAATGGGCACATTAGTCTATGTGATGGTTATGTGGGAGTCTCCCCATGCTATCCAGGCATGAGCTAAGGCACAATGACTAATCCTCAGATAATAACCCTTCATCTGGATGCTCTTGGATGTGGGAGGATCATGGATGATCATGGGCTCATGAGTGATCAACACCCAACTCTTTAGTGTATTTGTCTTGTTCAGATCAAGACACAAAGAAACATAGGTAGTGGATGTAGCAAAGTCAGAAGAATAAACCCCAAGATAACTCTGAACTCACCCAATGTCAAATCCCAATCCCTACCACCTAGTTTGAAGGTGATACAGATTAATTCTATCTTGAAAGTTGTAAGGAACTCTAAAAAGAGCTCCTAAAATGTCTCCTCAGGAACATCAATAATTTGGGAGTGTTTCATTGATGCGAAGGGCTACCATAACAACCTTGTCGATGAGGACCTTGTGTATTATGACCAAATCCATGGATTTGTTTGTGAAAATTGACTTGGATTGAAAATGGTCTAAGAACGTATAGTGTTTCATTTCCTCAAAGTGAAAATAGGGATGGACATTGGTAGGTGGAACCACATCTTGTGAGTGGTGGGATGCAAATGTAAAATCAAAACCCAACGAGATGGAATCTTCCAATGGTGGTGGAAAAGAAGAGGGAGAAGGAGATGGTGGAGTTAGAGTTTGGGTCTAGTGCTTAGCTGTAATAGGCCATGATCCATAAGCTATGTGTTTGGATGGGGGAAGGCACCTACCCTTAGTCTAAATCATGGTGCTAGGAGGGAAGTGAGTATGGGTGGAGAAAGGGGAGGAGGTTTAGTTAGAGGAGAGGGAGATGAGGGAGGAGGGAAGGTATGGATGAGGTGGGGAGAAGAGGGAGTAGTAGAGGGGGGCACAACAAACCCAAGGGTATAGCTTAAATAACTCAGTCATGAACTTTATTTCAATACATCCAATGTTGATATATTTTATTTTAAGAAGGGGACAAGGGTAAAAACTATCAAAGGAGGTATAAATCATTTTATCCCAAGGTAATCTTCTTTAACAAAACTAACATGCTTAGCGGGAGGGATCTTATGATGTTAAATATGGTACACTGGTTACCTAGAGAGGCCTAAGTAGCCAGGAAATCAGTGACCTTCTTACCCTCTTTCTATGTATGAGATACATCCATGTGGTTATTGAAAAAAATTATTCATCTCATAGTGAATGGGACCTAGAAAATACTGGGTACCTCAAGCACACCCATGAAACGACACCATGGATATGTTGTACCTCCACCCTATGCTTAGGTTCTCTGTCTCCATCATCACATATCAAGTGTAGTACCATACTAAGGTATATTAATTTCATGATGTTCCACTTATTTGATGTAAAACATATAAACACCATTCATGCTAACACACATATGAGGTGAATCATTCAAGTTGTAATTTCATATTATCATGAGTATATAATATAACACATAACATCATGTGATCACAATCCAAACATAACAATTACCCACAATAACAAAACTAATAAAATCCAAAAAACAATATTCATAATTTGGGATAGGATGCAAGGGGTCACCAAAATGAGAACAAAATTAATTTCTGAAAATTCAATTTGAATCACCATAAGGAGGAGGACCCGGTGGCAGAGGAGAAGGATGCGTCGACAGCGGAGGCACCAGAGGAAATGGAGGAAGCGCTGAGGTAGGGAGGAGGCAGGGTGGAGGCAACGGAGGAGGAGGAGGAGGAGGAGGAGGAGGAGGCCGCGGTGGAGGACCCGTGGTGGAGAGGAGGCAGCGGAGTAGGTAGAGGAGGAGGAGGAGGAGGCGCCGGTGGAGGAGGAGGAGGATGAGGCTGCGGACTAGGCGGAGGAGGAGGAGGAGGAGGAGGCGCCGCTGGAGGAGGAGGAGGGCAAGGCTGCGGTGGAGGAGGAGCAGGAGCAGGAGCAGGCGCATAGGTGGAGGAGGAGGCGGCGGCCAGAGGAGGAGGAGGTGGCGGTTGGAGGAGGATTAGAAGGAGGAGGAGAAGGAGGAGGCAGCGGTCGTGGCAGAGGAGGAGAAGGATACGGTGGTAGCGGTGCAGAGGAGGGCTTCTGCGAGAGCTTGACAAGGTGTGAGGAGGAGGAAGTGGACCCGAGGGTTTTTATCAATCCCGCGTGAGCCTTTATCAGTGCAAGTAAAAAGCACTGATAAAGGGTGTATTTATCAGCACTAAAATGAAAAGCGCTGATACATATAACCTTTATCAGCTCTTTTTTAGTGCTGATAAAGGCTTGACTTTATCAGCGCTTTTGTAGCGCTGATAAAGAGTGACTTTATCAGCGCTTCTTTAGCGCTGATAAATACATAGTTTGTCAATGCTAATAAAATCGATGATAAATGTATTAATTTAAGAATTTCTTTATATTATTATATATTTATTTAACTCTAAATATATATATCTCTATTTATACTTATAAAATTATTTGAAAGGTATATTTATATATATATCATTGAAAATATATTAAAATAAATATTTATTTTTTAAATATAATTTAATTTTAAGTGTACATTTCATTAAAATATACAATAAATATTATCAGCGCTAATAAAATCGTTGATAAAGGGATATTTAAAGCACTGATAAATAATCCATTTATCAGCACTAAAATAAGTGCAGATAAAGGGTACACCTTTATCAGTGCTTTTTTTAGCGCCGATAAAGGCCCGCCCCTTTATCAGCACTTTTCCGTTAGCACTGATAAAGGCAGGCACATGCCTTGCCCAGTTTTGTGGTAGTGCGAAGCACTTAACATATTTTCCTTTAGATAATAAAAAGTTTCTTGAAACTAATTAGTCCACACTAACACCACATCCTTCAAATTCAATGTAGTTAGAGGACTCTCAACCTGAGAGAAATCTGTTACGACCCTCCTGTAGTAGCCTGCGAGACCAATGTAACTTCACAACTCTTCCACTATCATGGGGTATACCAAATACAAAAATGATTTTAGATTCAAAATATTCATAGATAGTTCCTTCTGGGACACCACATCCCCCAAGAAACGAACTTCTTGATCCCAAAACTCACACTTTGAAAATATCCCAATCAACTACTATTGATGCTGAACTCCCAAAACAGCGTATAGATGTTCTTCCTGATCCTCCTCACACATAGAGTAACAAGGATTTTGTCGATGAAAACCACCAAAAACATATATAGGAACTCATGAAACATGTATTTCATCAATCTCATGAACACCTCTAGAGAATTTTTCAGACCTAACAGCATTAAAACGAACTCGTAATGCCCATGATGATAGTAGAAAGTATTCATCAGGATATCCTCATCTTTCAAATTCATATGATGATATCCTGATCGCGAGTCAATCATTGATATCCAACATTAACCCTTTATTTTATCGAATAAATCATCAATACATGGAGGAGGATATCAATTCATCACTTTCACATTGTATAATCGATGATAATCGATACCCAACTGTAAACTTTCATCATCCTTCTTCGTGAAAAAAACTTTTCCACCCCATAGTGACACACTCATATGAACAAAACCACACATTAACAGAATATCGAACTATATACATAGCTCCTGTAATTCAAAAGGGGCCATACAATATGGAGATATATAAATAGGAGACACCCATAGTTGTAGCTCGATCCCAAACTCAATCTCTCATTGAGGGGGTAATGCTACAACATCTTCTAGAAAGACATTAGGGTACTCTTCTATGTACCTGGGAAACACCAACTATTGAACCAATAAATAACGTAGCATCAACTCATCCATCAAGGATGAAAAGGTCAAAACATGCCTCGGACCCATCCAAGGGTCTTGCTCACCAAAAAACACCGCTGGCTTTCCATCAGCGTCGAAGAACACAACCTACCATTGAAATAATCCACGACAGCCTGCACTAAATACAACCAATCCATTCCAAGGTTGAAATAAAATGGTTGTATCTGTAAACATAGTAAATATCCTCAAGATTGGTGTTTCCCCAACATTACCGTGCAGTCTCTATATACTTCAAACTAGTCAGCTCGACCCCCGAACTGGTGCTGTCAATGCCAAGGTCCCATGAAGCCTCTCTACCTCAAATCTAAATGAATGTAAAATGGATGGTGATATGATGGAGTGCGTCACTCCCGAATCAATCAATAATACACCCATGTAGAAGAAAAATAAAGGGTACCAAAAATGACATCTGGCTCTCTTGGAGCTGGCAACACTAAAGCATGAAGCTGACCACAACCTCACATGTGACCTCTCTAACCATAATGAAGACCACCACCAAGGTATAACTCTACTCTTTGAGGATGGGTAGAGTAAAAAAGTTGTCCTATTACTACCCTATCTTCTATATTCTAGTCCAAATCTTGTGCAACATGTTGCTTCTACCTTGGTTGGAACTACCACAGTGGAGGGACATGTAGTGGAACACCATGTACTTGCTAACTTCTCTGATAGTTTGGTAACTCTCACTACTAATGACCTCATCCTCCAAAAGAAAAAAAGTTCCTAGTCACTTGGAATATGCATGAGGGCCTCCGACCCTAGAGAAATGATATTCTATGTTATGGGATATACCCTCAGCTGAATGGAAACTCTTCTAACATGAATATTAAGAACCCAGGACCATAGCTCTTCTTCATTAAGTATCCTGATGACTCAACTCTTGTAATGATCTGGTTTCAAATAACGTCCTCGTGTTGACCAATTCCCTCACTACCACATCATGATATGTCTTCAACATAAATGAGGTGACCTAGCACTATATAACTAGAGGTAAAGCCTCCTAAAATTTCCTCTCCCTAGCCTCCTCATCTGGAAACAGGTATGAAGTATATCGTAAAATGTTCCTAGAATGGATTCCAAACCCTCACACACTAGAGCTCCCCTGTTGAAGAGTAAGCAGCTCCTTGTGACTGGACACCTTCATGGTGGATAAAGAAACTCACATATGAAATTTTCTGGAACCCCCCCCCCCACCCCCCAAATTATATTTCTAACTCCTCGTGATCCTAGAGGAATAAGAACCACCATTACCTCTCTACCCCACATAGTATTGTCACAACAAATGACACCCAATGCTTCTTACAAGCACAGATTGATCATAAAGATATATCAACCTCCTCCAACCAGTCTTCTGTGACAACATCTGAAATGGATCCATCGTACTTCTACAGACTCTAGAACTGAAACACTCATAGTTTCCTCCTTTATGTGTCATAATTTTCAACCTATACCCCTGTGGCGATCTGTTGGCATAGCCTTCTGAACATCTTCAGTGCTGACCTGACAAGGATGTTAAACTAAAGCCATGACTACAAAATAACAAATAGTTAGAAATCCTAAACCTAGATAATAGAAGACACAATATTAATTAATTAATTTTTGTCTTTTTCATTTTACTTTAACCTATCCCATGGTCTACTCATTCAAACACAGGCACAAAGACGAATGATTCATGATCCATTCCTAGGAATCTACCCTGCGTCCAGCATTATCTCGTTTAGTAGCGACTGTTAACATAATGGTTCATGCATTAGATTATAGTGGCCCTAAACGCCTATGTCTCAGTCAGTCTCCATTTTTTACATTACATTATAAACATGATGGACATCATTTCCCTACCAACCCATGAAACCTAAGCTATTTCTAACACCAAACTCCATCATATCCCTCAACCAAAGCTCTGATACCACTTTTTCATGACCCCCTCACAATAAGTTGTTCCCCTCCTGGGCCTAAAATGTGAGAAATAAGATATTGAACCCCAAGTCTCGCCTCCAGTAGGTCCCAGTTTGGAGACTAGTGTTGAGTCAATAAGTTTTACTTATGAATTTTCCATTCCTTCATGTTTGGGGATATTTTTTAGTCAATAATGTTTCCTTATGAATTTACCATTCCTTTATGTTTTGAAAATCACAAACACCCTATCTTAATGAAAATTTCATTTTTCAATAAGATTTTACTTGAAAAAGAAAATCTTCCTTCCTCAATGAAAATTTATGATTACTATGTTTTCATTGTTCATGTCTTAATATATCACTTTTTACTTATATGTATAAAATTTATTTTCACATCTAAAACCTCAGAATCCTATAAATACATAGATATAGAAAATTCTGTTTTTAGGATCTGAATTCTTGTTCTGAATTCTCTGAATTTAGACTTTGAACCTTCTAAGTTCAGACTCCAAGATTTCTAAAGAGCAGACTCCAAATTCTCTGAATTCAGACTCTGAACTTTCTAAGCTTAAACTACCAACATTCTATGCTCAGACTCTAAACATTCTAAGTTCAGACTTTGATCTCTCTAAATAAATATTCCGAACTATCTATGTTTAGACTCTGAATTCCATAGAATTCAAAATCCATATTTCTCAGAATTCAGACTCCAAATTCTATAGAATTGTGATTCCGAATTATTGAGAAACAGAATCCGAATATCATTGTAACATATACTCCAAAGATTAACTTTCATGGACTCCGAATTCTATTTTTTCTTACATTATAAAAAATAGTTCTGGTTAAGCAACCATATTTTTACTTACTCTTGTTTGAGTTATAAAATGATGTTGGGCATTCTGTTTTTTACTAACCATTATTTGAGTGACATGTATACATGTCCCTCCGAAATTTAAGGAAAAATATGACCATTAGAGGAGGGATCCTACTGTTGAATATGTACCTATAAATATGAGCTCATTTAACTGAGCTCAGAACTTTTGGTACTTTTGGACAACTTACATGCTGAAGTGATTTCTTGAGAAAGAGGCTCTTTAAACTCTCAGTGCTTTGTGAAGATGTTTTGAAAAACTTGTTCGGTTGTGAAAAACTTGTTCAGACTTGCTTTGTGTAGACTCCGATCATACTGATCGTGTGCTTCCGGGTTTGAAAGACAGAGGTTTTGATTTCTATCTAAATCATGGTCTTGCGGGGATAACAAGACATATACCGATATTTGGATTGAGGGCTTACCTAGTATTGGGTAATAAATACTTTCTTTAAAGTATAAATCAAGGGACCTTTATCCAAGGTTGTTGGATACCCTACACTTTGGGTTAAAATATTTCTACACTTGTACTATTTCATGTTTTTTCCACTGTTTTTTGATTGTTGAGGAATGTATAACCTTATTATACTTTTTTATGATTTCACTCTGATTAAATAAGGTTCTATACACTTTATGGTAGAATATTTTTTTTGTGAACTTCTGTTAAATATCTTTTCTAGAACTACATTTCCAGAATCTAGTTAGTTTCTTGAACAAGTTTCATTTATTGAACAACATTTCAGGAATCTCATTTTCGGAACCATATTTCCAGAACCTAGCATTTCTATAGAACATAGAGGTTTTGTGAATTTGACTTGTTTAACATTGTTAAAAAATAGAAAGGTTTCTAACCGACATTAAAAGTTCCTAACAAATTTTTTAAATATACAATTCACCCCCCCCCTTGTATATTGAGCATCTAAATAATTATTTTGATACTACAATTAGTATCATTCTGATCCTACAATTGGTATCAGAGGAAGATTACATCAAACCCTGAACCCGCCCTAAAATTGCTATCAGAAGTGGTCTTTGAAATACTTATATTCACATAAATTTTTTCTTTGCACAAGTTTTTCATTGTTCTTTTTTTTTTCCTTTCTTAGGATATTTTTATCCTTCTTTACAAACTTTTATTACTGAAAAGTTTGTGTGAAAAGATATTTTCTTAATGATGGCTGGAATAAATATTGGTTCAATAGACAATATTAGTCCTACTACGCCCCCTATTTTTGATAGGAATGATTACGAATATTGGATAGATCATATGAAGACTTTTGTAATTAACATTGGAGTGAACAACTTTGTTATGCTTACTGGAGATTACAAGATTCCTAATAAGGAAGTCAAAAAAATTTCTAATCAAGAGAAGTCATAATATCAACTTAACTATAAGGTATACAATACTTTGTTATGTTCCCTGACCAGGAATATATATAGCCAAATTTCTTCTTGTGTAACTGCTAATTGTATTTGGAAGAAGCTTGAAGTTACACTTTTTGGTACTTCCAAATTTATTGAGACCAGAAGAGATATTCTTAGAGCTGAGTACCATGGTTTTTCCATTATTTATAGAGAACCTATATATATGGTACAATAAAAAGTTATGATTATTATCAATAGCTTACAATCCATTGGTGAAAAGGTTTGGATGATGAGGCACTTATAGACAAGATTATAGACATCATGCCAAATGAGTGGGAATCCAAGAGAACAACTATAGATAAAAATAGGAAAGTCTCACAGATTACTCTTGATGAACTTTTTGGAACTATTTTTCAACATGAGATTAGAATGAAGAGAGATGCTAAAAATGTTAAGAATAAAAATTGGAATGGAGGTGTTTCTTTTACAACTACTTCAAAACATATGAAAGCCAAGACTCCTGAGAGAGTTACTAAATCTAAATCCAAGAAGGTTGTTGTTCAATCTAAATCTAGTGAATGTGAACATTCTGAGAATGAACAAGAAAATCTTTCTCGACGGATGAACAAGATAGTTGGGTAGAAGAACTTTCAATATTGATACAAAAAGAAAGATGGAAAAGATAAAAAATATGGGGAAGTGACTCTCTATGAATGTAGAAGAAATGGTTATATCAGACCTGATTGTACCTTACATAAAAAAAGAGACAAGAAGGATTGGAATTCTGAGAGAAACAAGAAGAATTTCTATAGATCAACACATAAGAAAGTCCAAAAATTCAATAAAAATTGGAGTGCCAGTGGTGGATATTCTTCTGACGATTATTCAGATTATGAATCTTCCAAGCAACAAAATATTGGTTTAATAGCCCGAGCTCCATTTCAAAATCAGTTTTTTATGGCTATGGTATGAACTGATGAATCCTTAACCAATATACCTTTAAGTGAAAATTTTACTGATAAGGATTTTCTTTAGATGAAGAATCTTTTTCATCAGATAATGATAATAATTTTCCTTCCTATGAAGAAGTTTCTGGGTTTTCTATGTTTCTAGAGATACAAAATTGTAATGTTTCTATGAAACTGAAAACAAGTAAATTCTAGATAATGTATTCTAACAAATGAAATTTCAGATCTTAACGAAGATCTTGAAAAGGGAAAAAAATTTAGAAAATAATTCTATGGAACTTGGGGAAGCAAATTCTGATAAGAATAAGATTTCAAGTGATATTAAAACGCTATTTTTAGAAAAAGATGTTTTGGAGGATAAAATTAACTCTAATTATATTATTCTAGATAATATGAATTTAGTCCTTATACTGATGTTGGAAATTTGTTCTTTGAAGAAACTTATTTCAAATTTTACTTCCGGTAAGGAAACTTTTAACAAGATGTATTCTCATATCCGACCTCATGGTAATAATCAAGGGTTAGGTTGTTCTCATGAAAAAATCTATTTTTAAAAACAAATATTTCCTTCCTCATAGAGCCCCTTTTTGAACTAAATGGAAAGGTATTGGGCATAGAAAGAAGAATTTTTCGTTAAATAATATTTATTACCTTGGGTTTAATAAATCTTACTTTTCAAAACAAATTTAGATACCCAAAATTTTATAGTCTGACAATTCCGGATCCAAGAAAGTTTGGATTCTAAATGACTAACTCTCTTATTTTTTGGAAAATAAAGATAGTACCAAAAATAATACATGGTACATGGATAGTATATGTTCCTATCATATGACTGGTAACAAAAACATCTTTGAAAATATTATCAATATGAAAGGATAAAAAGTAACTTTTGGAGATAATGCTAAAGGAGAAATTATTGGTATATGTAACATTGTTCTTCTTGGAAAAACTTGGATTTCAAATGTTTTATTTGTTTAGGGTCTTAAGAACAACCTCATCAGCATATGTCAATTATGTGATGAAGGTTACCTTGTGAATTTTAGGAATGAAATGATCTTAGTACACAATTCCAAGGAAGAGTTTATTCTTTCTACCCTTAGGCAAGAGAATGTTTGGACACTAAACATAGAAGACCCTAGGAGCCAAGATCTACCTTTCCATAGTGCAATGGAAGATCATTCTTGGTTATGTCATTGAAGGATATGACATTATAACCTTAGGAACCTATGCAAACTCTCTTAGAAAATACTAGTTAAGGATCTACCAGAGCTTAGATTTGATTATTCAAAATTTGTAGATCCTTGTCAATATGGAAAGAAACATAAATCATATTTTAAATCAGTTGGTAAAGTCTCAAACACTGATGCATTACAGTTGGTGCATATGGATCTTTTTTTTACAACACAAACTGGAATCATTGGAAGAAAATATTATGTATTTTTCTTAGTTGATGATTACACTAGATTTTCTTGGGTCTCTTTTCTAGCAAGGAAATATGATGCTTTTTCTTAACTCAAAACTTTTAAATCCCAAGTTAAAAATGAGAAAAAAACTTCCTTTGAAAACTATTCATAGTGATCATGGAAGATAATTTCAAAATTCTGATTTCAAAACATTTTGTAGTATAAAAAGAATTACTCATAACTTCTCAGCACCCAGAACACCTTAAAAAAATGGTGTTGTTGAAAGAAGAAATAAAATTCATCAGGTTATAACAAGAACTATGTTGGGAGAATTTTCAGTAGGAAAAAAGTTTTGGGTTGAAGTTGTATGTACTTCTTGTTATACTATAATTCATGTTTTGAATATACCTTTTCTTAATAAAACTCCTCATGAGTTATGTAATTGTTGGAAACCCCAACTTTCCTACTTCAAGGTTTTTGGTTGCAAGGTATTAATTTTGAATACTAAAGACAATCTACACAAATTTTCACCAAAATCTAGTGAAGTACATTTATTAGGCTACTCCACAACCTCTAAGGATTATATATTTTTCAATAAAAGTGCTTGTACTGTTGAAGAAATGGTACATGTAAAATTTGATGAAACTAGTCCTTTTGTTTTTAAAAAACATCCACCTATATCTTCATATGTGTTTTCAAAAACTAATTATCAACCTTTTTTAGAAGATTTTTATGATATGGAAAATGTTTAAGAAGGTATTTCTGAATCATTTTCCCCAGAAGATTTCCTACACTATGTTGATGAACAGGTTTCACAAAACCCAAATCAGTTGTTTCTTAAGAATCATCCCCGTGGTAGTATCATTGGTGATGTAAATTAACCTATAAGTGTAATGCCCCAACCCTAGTTACCCAGAGTCGGTGCATTATTACATAACATTGGAATGATCACAAAGGATCAAGACTCGAAAGACCGATTTGTTTAGTAGTCTTGAAAACACTAGATATATTCATAAGTCTTACATTACATCATAAGGTAAAAAACTACAACAACATCTTGTCATCATATCCCCTCATAATATCCCTACAGTTCATTCATAAATTACATTTTATATCCTGGGAAAAATAAAACATTGAAAGGGATGAGCTCAGATGCTCAGTGAGGATAACAATATAACATAAGCTTTCATAGATAAGTATAAACACTTAAGGCAATGTATAACTAAAACAAAAGCCTTTTAAACTCGAACTTCAACATAATATAGCTGAGATAAAATGAAATAATTCCATTTACATATTCACATGAATATTCTACTAGTCGAATAATCACATGAAATATCAATAACCACTTTCATAATGACAGAATGCATAATGCCATACTATCATCACCACGTAGCCAAGGCCTCGTGCCAAGACTAAAAATAATATTTTTGTCAAGTCCTCGTGCCAAGACACTAGTTTGTCTCATAAGACCTACCAATGCATCGAGAATCTATAGCGGACTCCACCCGTCACTTACTATGTCCAATGCATTCCTCATATGAAAAGTTTGAAACATTACATAAACATTCGTATTAAAACTAGCACACGAAATGTCAACACTTTATCCTCAAACCATGAATGGTATAAAAATAGCACACCATAGTCAAAAATAGTCCATTCAATACAATATGGAAGATTGTATTGTATCAGATGAACCTCAATCGATAATGATGAAGGATATTGACATAGATGAAAATAATCTTCAAAACTATTAGAGATAAATATCCCCCTCCCTTTTTCTTAAAATCATTTAAAAGTCACACTATTTGTCAAGAATCCATTTAAAAATATATTTTTGAATAAAAGTGTCACATACCACTTTGAAACATTTAAATGGAATTTTTACTTTAAAATTTTAATGTCCATATAAATAAATCCTTAAAACCATTTTTAAAACATGGACACTAATGATAAATATTTAGAATAATAAATATTTAAAACATTTTAAAATGATATTTTAGTTATAGTTCCTAACCAAAAGAGAGAAAATTTAATAAAAATAATTGAGGTAATAAAAACTTAGTAATATCATGAGAATAAAGTGATTCATGATATACTATGTCAAAGTACGTTATATACACAATATAAAAGTGATTTGGTGTATTACAAGAAAGGAGTCTCAATGGAATGTAAATTGAGATGAAATCTCTCATAAAGGTCGCATCCTTAGGTTAAGGATAAATAAAAGACATAATTATGTGTGACAAATATAAATACACTCAATATGATTGGATATTTAGTGTAAAACAATCAAATGACATTCACACATATTCTTGTAAAAACAACACCAATGAATTGGATGTTTAACTCAACAAATCGAGATTGAGTAAAAATTACTCTCATAAAGTTCATACTGATGACTTGAGAATTTATCAATGGAGTGATTATGTGTATCAAAAGTATATTCACAGAAAGGGGAGTGGAAATTATGACATAATAAAATGAATAGTGATTCCACACATAATCTTGGAGTAAAATAATCAATGAAGTATGTGTAAAGCCGAATGAATGGAAATTGAAATTCCAAATTCTCTTATCGATTTGGTAACTTAAGAAACATACACCCATGAAAGAATGATAATACAATGATGATGTAAATATCCAAAAATTAAATTATATTACACAATTAATACAATCACGGGCAGTACACACACCACATGCAATAAATAAGTGGTGAACAATGGAAATCTCACGAAATTAAAAGTGAGATAAGAAACCCTTAATTTGTACTTTTTCCTTGGTCGACGGTAGGTTAACCTCCTTTATAATGGTGAAATAATTGTTATTTAATTATACAAGAATCATTTAAATTAATATGATATCATATATGATCTTTTAACATTGAGTTGTTAATAATATCTTAGTATTATCGTCGTTTCAGGTGTTAACAGATTCGTTTTCCTTTATATTATTTGTTCTGCGAGCCATATTTGTTATGGATGGGATGTATATTATTCATATCCAGAATGATATAATGTCTCTAAAAATTATTTTTATTCGTCAAATGAAATTTAGTCATGAATGGATATGATGGGGAATGAATCTCATCGCGTTCGTGGAGACGGTAATCCGTACGTACGCACGAGCGACAATGTCATTATTTTGATATTAAAATAATATATAATTGGATGTTATATCATATATACAGAAACATTATCATGTTATATTTATTATTTAAATGAATTAAACATCATTATTATACCCATCCAAATAATAATATATTGAATAACAATTACACCACGACGTGGAGACGGTAGGTCGTACGTACGCACGTATGGTGACATGTCATTAAAAGGATGGATATAATACTTAATATGGTTGTAAAATATTTATAATAACATCACATTATATAGAGGATACTGGAGTTATTATTTTAGAATGGAAATAACCAAGAAAGAAGAAGTGGATGAAGAAAGGAACATTTAAGAGGGTGGTGAAGACGTTACCTCTTCTTCGGTTTCTTCCTTTTGATTTGATCAAAAGGGCTCCATAGGTTGGCTTTCTGATCAACCTAAGGCCTCTAGGATGAAGTGAGAGAATTTGGGAGGATATTTGGGCAGATTTTGGCCTATCCAAATGGCATTGAAGGTGTGAATAATTTGTTCGAAGTGGTGTCCTTTTATAAGGGGGAGGTGGGGAACATTTGGAAAATCTAGAAATATTATTTTATAATAAATTCATATTCGGTTTCTAATGGCTCCAAAGAGGATTATTTAAATGTCAAGGTGGGTATGGGTCGAAAACAACTCATCCAATATAATTTAGACAGGTTTATGTCATTATATTAACCTTATATTTTAGTTTTAACTCTTAGTTAATTAGTTTGACACTTACCATGTCACTTTGTATTTTTATATTACATAGTTAATAAACATACTATATACCTCCAAGTGACCACAAAGTGGTCCATTAATGATAAAAATATCATGATATAAGTCTCTTGGTCGATCCTTACTTTTTTAAGAATAGAATATAAATTAATAATAATATATTTGTTTTAAAAAATCATTTATGTCAATTTTGACACTACACAACAATTGATTTTTGTTAAAGTGTTAAAAACATTATTAATTCGAACCAAATTCATTTAAGAAATCCTAACATGTCATATTAACCAATAAAATTCGTTTATGTCATTAAAACGTTCAAATTATATTTATTTTAACATTTATAATATCAATTACTTCATTCGTTCATTAATAAGGAAAACACTGCATCATTATTGTGTCATATATATTTTTACTTTTTCAATGTCTAAAAATTATAAATAAAATACCATTATGTAGTAAATAATTTTATCTTTCTAATTAATATTTATAATCAAAAATATAACATATATAACCCAATGTAAAAAAAATATTTGTCTAAAAGATATAAGCTTATGTCATTTTTGTATTCACTTTAACTTAATTAATATAAAGTGTCCCTATCACCTACAAGTGGCTCCATGGGGTCCCAAAATCGACCCAAAGATGACCATGGTCGTACATGTATCCACAAATAAGGTTAGGACACATTTTAGGGTAATTTATTATTATTATAATATTATTTTTTAACCCTTATTTACCGGATTTACCCTATAACCGTGGTAAATAAAATACTTACCGAAGTAATTATTCAAAATGTCGAAAAATAAAAGTTACCTATTTACAAAATTTGTACATACTGATTCAAAATATGGAATCCATTTTTCCAAATTCAAAACACAGAAGTGGCAGAAATTAATTTAAAATTAATTCCCGGTGTCAAAACAAAAAGCGTGTTTTTAAGATATAATAACTATAAAAAGATTGACACTTGTTTATGTCCGGTTTAATTGTGAAATTATGTCCAATGACCAAAATTGTATTAAATGATAAAAATATATTCTAAATATACTTTGAAACCACTCAAATTCATAATTTATCACTATTAATAATTTTTATTAAAAAAGGTGTTTTTAATTAAAATTTAGTAATTTTCACTATTCATCAAAATATAAAAGTTATGAGAAAAGTACCAAAATTTCACCCTAAGCTAATTTCGATATTACCAATCAAAAAATGAAGTCCATTTTGAAAGATAAAATTTATAAAATTTCAAAAAGTATGTATTACTATTCATAATGGCTAGTTTGATTGGTTGTGGTGTGTTAGAATCTCGAAGTTGTGTACAATGCAAGCCATTGCATTATTCAAAGGAAAACGTATTGTGGAAGCTTAGGGTGTTACATTCTCCCCTCCTTCAATAAATTGCGACCTCAAAATTTTTAAAATTGGGCTTGAGAATATAATGGAAAGTCCCACATCGGAAAAAGAGTCAATAAATCTATCACTTTAAAAGAAAGAAAGAGAAGTATAAAGTTCACCCAAGATAACCCACACAAGGATTCCATGTAGGAAAACATGGATATGGATGATAAACTAAGTGTCATGTTCTGATGGAGAGGGATAGAAAAAATGATCAGGAGAAAGTTAACAATAAGAATACCACAAACTTGTGTTGGGACAACCGGTCATTAGTCTCTCAGTAGGAAAAGTAAACGGACAACATTTTTTGTTTTAAGTTACATTACATAAGGATGATGAATTCATTTATGATATTGAATAATAACATAAAGATATATACTTACTTTTTAATTATAGTTTAATTCTTTAATAAATTTCTACCACTAACTCAATTTTTTTTGAACAATGAGTATTCAAGAAGACTTTGTCACACTGGAAGAGCTTCTATAGAATAACCTGATCCATGTAGGATAAACTATATATATTTACCTTGTCTTTAGAGATTAATCAAAACCAAAATGGTTAGTATAAGATCTGATGATCCCCTAAATGGATATTCCATTAGAGAAAAAAACACTAATCCTAATTTCTAAAATTAAACCAACAATACCCTAATGTTAAATAAATACCATTAAATAATCAATTGTCCTTAAAATACTTCAATATAATCCAAAATAACATTGAAACCCAAAACATAGAAGAATTTGGTTATGTAGTCTTCCACGTTAAATTGTATCTCCAAATGACATCAACTACTCTTAAAGTCACATACTTAAAAGTGATTAACCTAATCACATATTCTCTATTATAGGTTAATCATTCCCATAAATAACCCAATTTACAATAAATCCACAATAAAAACATAGATAAAAATCCACCATTACTCCTAAAATGAAATCCCATAGAATTATATTTTCCTTTGTCATATAGTGTTCCCCACAAAGAGAACATCTTCCAAAATAACATCCATCACTTAATCACCAAATCATTTTGTTATACTAAGGGTATTCATTTGATGAGACATAAGATCCTAAATAAACTTATTATTGATCAATAAAATCATTAAACTAAAAATAACTAGTCACACTAACTAGGGACTTCACGTAGTCCAGTGGTAGGTGATAAATCCCAATCGCACTTTGGTTGTGGGTTTGATTCCCACAACATTGTCCGACGTGACGGGTTGTCACATGGTCTATGTGTTGTCCTTTTTCAAAAACTATATTTTATAATATTACCAAAATGTGATAAATTATTCAAAATAACCATAACATAATTTAACCTCAAATGATATCTCATACCTTTCATTTTCATCCCAAAATATAATAACTTGCAATTTCCTCAAACCCAATGATCATATAAGACGAAATAGTTATTTATAACTATATCCACAAGAGAAAAGATAATTCTTCCTCAAATATCATTTTCACATGATAAATTATAGGGTTACATATACAAGAGAAAATTCTTCCAAAGTAATCCTATCAATAAAGAGCACTAACACTTTTAAACATTTCAACATCCATTTATTTCCACATAGGTTCTTCATCATATGTTCCTCAGGTTCCCACATTGCCTCTTCCATATTATGATTTCACCATAGAACTTTTACCGGACAAGTCATCCGGTTTCTCAACACATGATCTTTGTTTTGAAGAATTCTGATAGGCTCTTCACAATAAGATATATCAGGTTCCAGTTATAATTCTTCATAGGTGAGTACATTCATTGGTTCAGGGATGTATTTTTTCACTAGTGATATGTGGAATACATCATGAACTCTAGAGAGACTAGGCAGAATTTCCTTTTGGTAGAATGTGTTCATGTGTCACAATGGTACCTCAGGAATTTTTCAAAATCATCTACTTCCTTTACCCAAAAAACTCCTCAACCATCTTGGATTATATCGATGGAAGCATCAATGCATCATAAAAAATTAGGTATTTCTTATATATAATTTTGAGACATCGTCTTTAACATGTTTTTTTAGAAAAATTCTTACTGATTCATCTTCAAATATTTCAAAACAAGGTTTTGTTAAATCAGTTTCCGTATATACCAAAAGACATAAATATATAATTTGATACATATAGGCTGATCAAAGGTCTCCCCCTTCTACAGCATCTAGAAAATCATTTAGTGCATTGTAATTTTGAGATAATGTGATGAATTCGAAAAGACCCTGATGGTACTTCCCATGCGTAGCGTGGTAAGAAAGTTGAGAGCGCAATATTATCCCATAGTTGGTACTTGATCCTTGAAAGAATCATTCAATTCTAGAGGTATTGGATGTCTCATAAAGTTGTTTCTATGAAACATGGACATTTGAAAAAGTTTCAACATCATATGCGCATGACTTCTGGATAATAATTGTAAGTATTTCTTCAAAAAGATAGAGAAGAGTTGTTTGTGATCTTGCTTCCACCATGATTTAAATAGCAAAAAGAAAATACAATTAGGGTTTTTAATACTTATCTAATAAGAATGTAAAAAAAATGAGACATAATAGGATAATCTTGTAATTGAACAATATATCCTAGCTTGGGGTACCCTATGTTAAAATCTAGGTTATCCACTATCTAATTCCCGACATATATTCTTATGGGCATTTTTTTATTCCCTTAATAATGGTTCATACAAATCTTGTGAATTTACCAAAGCATATCCCCTAGGAGTGTCGTAACCAAGAGTGCATCAAGGCCCGTTATCGTGCACCAGTTCCCGTTCGAGTCTAGCTCAAAACGGTGTTTTTGGGTTTTACCCCGAGGTATATCTGTGCCAGAGCTGCCTATAGATGCTCGTATCCATACAGGGATGTATTTCTCGAAAAACTAAAAAAATATCTACAACACCAAAATTCTAGTATGTTCTTTTATACTAATCCTCAAAGTCTATCTTAGGGCTATGTGATCTAATCAGATTTTATCTAAATCTAGCTTCCAATGTTTGTACAAAACTTCCTCTGATACCAACTGTAACGCCCCAACCTCAGTTATCCAGATTCGGTGCATTATTACATAAACTTGGCATGATCACAAAGGATCAAGTCTCGAAATACTGATTAGTTTAGTAGTCCTAGAAACACTAGATATATTTATAAGTCTTCCATTACATCATAAGGTAAAAAAACAACAACAACATCTTGTCATCATATCTCCTCATACTATCCCTGCAGGTCATTCATAAATTACTTCTTCATATCCTGGGAAAAATAAAACATTGAAAGGGGTGAGATCAGATGCTTATTTAGGATAACAATATAGTAGAATCTTTCATATATAAGTATAAACACTTAAGGCAATGTATAACTAAAACAAAATCCTTTTAAACATGAACTTCAGCATAATATGGCAAAGATAAAATGAAATAATTCCATTTACATATTCACATGGATATTCTACTAGTAGAATAATCACATGCAATATCAATAACCACTTTCATAATGATGGAATGCATAATGCCAGACTATCATCACCGCGTAGCCAAGGCCTCGTGCCAAGACTACAAATAATATTTTTTTCAAGGCCTCATTCCAAGACACTAGTTTGTCTCATGAGACCTACCGATGCATCAAAGAGCTATAGCGGGCTCCACCCGTCACTTACTATGTCTAATGCATTACTCATATGAAAAGTTTGAAACATTACATAAACATTCATATTAAAACTAGCACACGAAATGTCAACACATTATCCACAAACCATGAATGGTATAAAAATAGCACATCCACAGTCAAACATATTTCATTCAATACAATATGGAAGATTGTATTGTATCAGATTAACCTAAATCGATAATGATGAAGGATATTGACATAGATGAAAATAATCTAAAAAAACTATTAGAGATAAATATCCCACTTTTTCTTGAAATCATTTAAAAGTCAGAATATTTTTCAAGAAGCCATTTAAAAATATATTTTTGAATCAAAGTGTCCCATACCACTTTGAAACTTTTAAAAGGAATTTTTATTTTAAAACTTTAATGTCTATATAAATAAATCCTTAAAACCATTTTTAAAACATGTACATTAATGAGAAAGATTTAGAATAATAAATCATTAAAACATTTTAAAATGATATTTTAGTTAGAGTTCCTAACCAAAAGAGAGACAATTGAATACATATAATTGAGGTAATAAAAATTTTGTAATATCATGAGAATAAATGGATTCATGACATACTATGTCAAAGTACATTATATACACCATATAAAAGTGATTTGGTGTATTACAACAAAGGAGTCTCAAAGGAATGTAAATTGAGATGAAATCTCTCATAAAGGCTGGATCCTTTGGTTAAGGTTAAATAAACAACATAATTATGTGAGACAAATATAAATACACTCAATATGATTGGATATTTAGTGTAAAACAATCAAAGGACATTCACACATATTCTTGTAAAAACAACACCAATAAATTGGATGTTTAACTCAACAAATCGAGATTGAGTAAAAATTACTCTTATAAAGTTCATACTGATGGCTTGAAAATTTATCAATGGAGTGATTATGTGTATCAAAAGTATATCCACAGAAAGGGGAGTGGAAATTATGAAATAATCAAATAAATATTGATTCCACACATAATCATGGATTAAAATAATCAATGAAGTATGCTTAAAGCCGAATGTATGGAAATTGAAATTCCAAATTCTCTTATCGATTTGGTAACTTATGAAACATACACCCATGAAAGAATGATAATAAAATGATGATGTAAATATCTAAAAATTAAATTATATTACACTATGAATACAATCACGAGTAGTACACACACCACATGCAATAAATAAGTGGTGAACAATGGAAATCTCACGAAATTAAAAGTGAGATAAGAAACCATTACTTTGTACTTTTTCCTTGGTTGAAGGTAGTTTAACCTCCTATATAATGGTGAAATAATTTTTATTTAATTATAAAAGAGTCATTTACATTAATATGATATCATATATGATCTTTTAAAATTGATTTTTTAATAATATCTTTGTATTGTCGTCGTTTCGGGTGTTAACGGATTCATTTTCCTTTATATTATTTGTTATGTGATCCGTATTTGTTATGGATGGGATGTATATTATACATAACCAGAATGATATCATGTCTCTAAAAATTATTTTTATTCTTCAAATCAAATTTAGTTATGAATGGATATGATGGGGAATAAATCTCATCGCGTTTGTGGAGACGGTAATCCGTACGTACGCACGAGCGACAATATCATTATTTTCGTATTAAAATAATATATAATTGGATTTTATATCATATATACAGAAACTTTATCATGTTATATTTATTATTTAAATGAATTAAACATCATTATTATATCCATACAAATAATAATATATTTAATAACAATTACACAACGACGTGGAGACAGTAGGTCGTACGTACGCACGTATGGTGAAATTTCATTCAAATGATGGATAGAGTACTGAATTTGGTTGCACCATATTTATAATGACATCAAATTATAGAGAGGATACTGGAGTTATTATTTTAGAATGGAAATAACAAAGAAAGAAGAAGTGGAATAAGAAAGGAACTTTAAAGAGGGTGGTGAAGACGTTACCTCTTCTTCGGGTTCTTCCTTTTGATTTGATCAAAAGGGCTCCATAGGTTGGATTTTTGATCAAACTAAGGCCTCTAAGATGAATTGAGGGAAGTTTTGAGGATATTTTGGTCGAGTTTGGCCAAGACAAATGGCTTTGAAGCTGTAAAGAATTGGTTAGAAGTGGTGTCCTTTTATAAGGGGGAAGAGGGGCACCTTAGGAAAATCTAGAAATATTATTTTATAATAAATTCATATTTGGTTTCTAATGGCTCAAAAGAGTATTATTTAAATGTTAAGGTGGGTATGGGTCAAAAACCACTCAACCAATAGAATTTAGATATTTTTGGGTCATTATATTAACCTTGTCATTTAGTTTTAATTCTTAGTTAATTAGTTTGACACTTACCATGTCACTTTGTATTTTTATATTATATAGTTAATAAACTTACTATATACCACCAAGAGACCTCCAAGTGGTCCATTAATGATATTAATATCATGATATAAGTCCCTTGTCTGAACCTTAGATTTTTAGGAATACAATATAAATTAATAATATAATATTTGTTTTAAAAACTCATTTATGTCAATTTTGACACTACTCAATAATTTATTTTTCATAAAGTCATAAAAACATTATTAATTAGAACCAAATTCATTTAAGAAATCCTAACATGTCATATTAACCAATAAAATTCTTTTATTTTATCAAAACTTTCATATTATATTTATTTTGACATTTATAATATCAATTAATTGATTTTTTATTATTAAAGAAAATACTGCATCATTATTGTGTCATATATATTTTTACTTTTTCAATGTCTAAAAATTATAAATAAAATACCATTATGTAGTAAATTTGTTTATCTTTCAAATTAATATTTATAATCGAAAATATAACATATATAACCCTATGTATGAAAAATATTTTGCTAAGAGATATAAGCTTATGTCATTTTTGTATTCACTTTAACTTAATTAATATAAAGTGTCCCTATCACCTACAAGTGGCTCCATGGGGTCCCAAAATCGACCCAAAGATGCCTATGGTCGGACATGTATCCAGAAATAAGGTTAGGACACATTTTAGGTTAATTTATTATTATTATTATAATATTTTTTAACCCTTATTTACCTGATTTACCCTTTAACCATGGTAAATAAAATATTTACCAAAGTAATTATTCAAAATGTCTAAAAATAAAAGTTACCTATTTACACAATTTGGACATCCTGATTCCAAATATGGAATTAATTTTTCCAAATTCAAAACACAGAAGTGGCAGAAATTAATTTAAAATTAATTCCCGCTGTTAAAACAAAAAGCGTGTTTTTAAGATATAATAACTATCAAAAGATTGACACTTGTTTGAGTCTGGTTTAATTGTGAAATTATGTCCAATGAAAAAAATTGTATTAAATGGTAAAAATATATACTAAATATACTTTAAAACTACTCAAATTCATAATTTATCACTTTTAATTATTTTGATTATAAAAGTTGTTTTTAAATAAAATTTAGTAATTTTCACTATTCATCAAAATATAAAAGTTATTAGAAAAGTACCAAAATTTCACCCTAAGCTAATTTAGATATTACAAATCCAAAAATGAAGTCCATTTTGAAAGATAAAATTTATAAAATTTCAAAAAGTAGGTATTGATATTCATAATGGCTAGTTTGATTGATTATGGTGTGTTAGAATCTTGAAGTTGTATACAATGCAAGTCATTGCATTATTCAAAGGGAAACGTACCGTGGAAGATTGGGGTGTTACAATAAGGACTAGAAGTTTTTTAAGGAATGAAGTAGAAAATCTAGCATTCATGTCCAAATTATAACCAAAAGGAACTGATTAAGATTTTGGTGATGATGATTGGATAAAAGATATGCAAGATGAGATAAATGAATTTTAATGGAATAAATTCTGGACCTTGGTTAAAAGACCTAAGGGAACATCTGTTAATGGAGTAAAATGGGTCTTCAAAACTAAGGGTTATGAAAATGGAATCATTGTAAGAAATAAATCATGATTGGTTTCTAATGGTTATAATCAACAAGAAGGAATAGACTATGAAGAAACCTATGCTCCAGTCGCTAGACTTGAATTTATTCGTATTATACTTGCCTTTGCAGCATTATTCAATTTCAAACATTTTCAAATGGATGTTAAATATGATTTTCATAATGGTTTTTTTCAAGAGGATGATTTTTCTAAAAAAAACTCATGTTTTTGAAGATAAAAAACATCGTGAACATGTTTTCAAACATACCAAAGCATTGTATGGACTCAAACAAGACCCTCGAGATTGGTATGATATACTTCAAGGATTTTTTCTTCAAAAATAATTATGTTAATGGAAATGCTTATCCAACTATTTTTATAAAGAACGATAATAAAAATGTTTTGATTGTTCAAATTAATGTTGATGAAGGTATATTTGGTTTAACCTAACAATCATTAACATATTCCTTTGTTGATCTAAAGAAATCTGAGTTTGAAAGGAGTATGATGTGTGAGTTAACATTTTTCCTTGGTTTTCAAATTTCTAAAAAACCAGATGGAATCTATATATCCCAAAATATGTATATTAAAGATATTCTTAAAAAGTATGGATATGAAAACACTAAGAGTATAAGTACTCACATTTTTGTGTCAAATTCACATGATCTTGATGATGTTGGGAAACTAGTAGATCAACCCTCTTTTACAGGTATGATAGAAATTCTACTTTACTAGAGAGCTAGCCATCCAGACTTAATGTTTTCAGTATGCTTATATGAAAGATATCAATCCAATCCTAATGAATCTCATTTAAAAGTAGTGAAAATAATTTTTCACTATTTAAAGGGAACCATGGATCTAGGTCTCTTTTACACTTCTGGAAAAGATTTTGTTTTAAAATGTTTTTCAGATGCTGATTTTAGTGGATATATAATGGAAAGGAAAATTACATCCGGAACTTGTCATTTCATAGGAGATTCATTAGTTTCTTGGTCATGAAAAAAGCAACACTCAGTAGCACTCTCCACTACCGAAGCTGAATATGTAGCAGCTGGAAGTTATTGAGCTCAAGTGTTGTGGATGCAACACAAACTCCCAGACTATGGTATGAGTTTTACCAAAACAAAAATATTGTGTGATAATACTGGTACCATTTCCTTATGTAAAAATCCTACACATCACTCTCATCCAAAACACATATATATTAGGCTTCACATTCTTAGGGATCACACCCAAAAATGCGACATTATTCTTCAATTTATCGGAAAACAAGATCAACTTGCTCATATTTTCAAAAACTCTTTACCCTTAGATAGATATGAATATATTAAACTGAAGTTAGTAATGATAACCATAAGGTAATATACCATATTAACTTCCTATTTAAACCTATCTCCTTACATTAAGGAACTTCTTTTCATAGGGGGATTACATTGGTTTGTTAGATTTCTAAAATTTCTCGTATTGTAAAATGTTTTCTTAGTCTAAATTTTTTTGTAGTCTTAAATTTTTCGTAGTCTAAATTTTTTCTAGTATAAAATTTTTTCATAGTCCAAAATTTTTAGTGGTATGACATTTTTCATAGTCTAAAATTTTTTCATCGTCTAAAATTTTTAGCAGTCTAAATTTTTTGTAGACTAGAAATTTTTTTGAAGTCTAAAACTTATAGGAGTATAAATTTTTTTTGTAGTCTAAATTTTCTTCATAGTCTAAAATTTTCCATAGTCTAAAATTTTTCGTAGTCTAAAAAATTTTCATATTCTAAAATATTTTTGTACTTAAAATTTGCGTAATGATGATTTTTGTAAATAAAATTTTCGTAATAATGATTTTCGTACATCAAATTTTTGTAATGAAGATTTTTGAACATAAATTTTTTGTAATGAAGATTTTCAGACATAAAATTTTCATAATGAAGATTTGTGTACTTAATATTTTCATAATGGAAATTTTCATATTGAAAATTTTGTAATTATATTTTTTGAAATCTATTGTTTTTCAAGAATATTTTTTCCCCATTATGAATAATCTTCCTAGAAATCCAAAAGGTACATTTTCTTTCTTAAATTTTCATAATCTCATTTTATTTTTTGGTAGATTTGTCTATTTTTTTAATTTTTATAATTCATTTTTTTAATCCTATTGTTTTTATTTAAAACCTCAAAAGATCGGATTCTATCAAAATTCCTTCTGGCTATCATCTCAATCGTCAGATCTGATCAGATGTTTTTTCAACCATTGGATTAAGTATGGAAGCTAAATAGTCACATCAAACCCATATATAAAGAACCCCCCAATGGTTGTCCCACATCAAAACTCAAGACATTGCGTGCTGAAGTCCTGCCCTCCCACAAAAGCTCATTCCGAACTTTTCATATATTTCTTACTTCCGAAGACCTGCCAATGTTTCCTCTCAGAAAGATATGTCAACTATCAAACCAATATCTGAATGGAAAATATACAGAGAAAGGTTATTCTATCCTATGTTTTTTGTGAAGTATAATTCTATTATCACTGAGAAAATAAAGAAGAATTGATGGGAAAGTGTTTTCCTTTCAAAACCGAAATCCTAGGATTTGGTTTACCCATATTTTTTAATAGTATTCTATGAGTCAGTGACATTCTTTAAGGAAGAAGGTAGGAGAAAATTTTCTTTCAATTGTTATGTAATAACTAATTCACTCTATTACACTAAGGCTGCCAGATTGGTTGGAATTCTCTATGAAGGGGAAGCTTATTTTTATTCCCATAAGTTTCCTGATGACCAAGGAAGTTTTGATAAGGTGAAGGCAATGGTGTGTCTTGGTATTTCATAAGTAAATACTCTAAAGATTCTTCACTTAACTATAGATTATCAGATTCTTGAATTATGGGTTCTTTGATTTAACATACCAAGAAAAGAAGACAAGGATACTTTGAAAAAGGGTTATATGTATGTTCTAGTTTTCTTGGTAAACCAAATGAAAATAAACATGTTCAAGAATATCTTGGTTAAGATCGAGAACATAAAGAATGGAGATATGAAGGCTCAGATAATTATGTATCCAGCCATTCTTTCTAAGATGATTTTCTAGTGTCTAGAATCCTTTAGAATCCCTTGCAGATCTATGTCGAGGAATTGCGAAGTAATGCTTCTATGTGATGATACTTTGAAAAGAATTAATGTTGGATTTTCCATAAAATCTGAATAATTCTATGTCTTCCCTAAAGGATAAGTGGAAGTTATTTCAATGAAATAGGAGAAGGCTGAAACCTATAAGAAAGGATGATAGAAGATGAAGGTGAAGGATGTGGAAGAGAAAGCAAAAACTTCAATGGCTAAGGAAACCCAGTCCGCACCACTGAAGCCAAAGAAACAAAAATCCTATCCTGATGAGGTTGTAGCTAAGAGGATGGAAGATAAGAAAATATAAAAGAAAGGGATCCTAATTTTGGCTTGGACTCGGCTGAGGAAAATTCTTTTAAAGAAAAGACATCTGAGGAGCTTGAGAATAAATAATAAGAAAAGAAGCAAAGGAAGAGGTTGTCTGAGGCCAAAATAGTACCATCCCATTTGAAGGCCACTGATAAAGAATCTGATAAGTTTACATTACAAGAATCCTTCCAGATATAATCATTACGTGATACTCTTAGAAAAAAGATTGTAATTCTGGAAAAAATCAAGAAGAAGTTGTCGAAGAATAAGAAGTATAAGAAGTAGAATAAAAATACATTAGTGACACTGAAAATTTGTTAAAGTAGGTAGAGGAATATCATGAAAAGGATAGCCCTTCCATGTAATTATCATTCGGAACCTCTCAAGCCGAATCATCAAATATTGCTACTCATAGGAAGGACGAAGAGAAGGGTGAAGATGAAGTAAATAATCTATCTAAAGAAGAAATCATCAATAGAGATTTCATTCATCTAGAGGATGGTGAGGCTTACCGAGAAAGAAGAGATAGATGAAGAAAAAATCATACAGATATTTGATAGTGAGCATGAATCACCTAACCAAGAAGAATCCATTCCGAAAACTAATAAGGGAAAATAGGTGGTAGTTGATACACCCACCAAGGTTATTGTAATGAAGAAATATGGCGGTGGATCTTCAAAGAGGAAAGCTATTGAGTTAAAAAATAAATCCTCACCAAGAAAAATTTCTTGATTTGGAATCATCCACTTTAGGACATGATTTCGTAGTCCAGTCCTTGAAGAAGCTTGTTGGAACTATTCCAATATTTCCCAGTATTGACTCAAGATGCAAAATGATTTAACACTCCTTAAATCAGAAATCATATTCAATATCCATAGTGATGGATCAGTGTATCAAGCTTGAGGTAGATTTCAAAACCTTTTTCATAAATTATGAAGCTCACATAAGATCTTGCAAGAAAATGACCAGCAGGTCAAAGAAAACTATAGAAGACATGGGAATTCTTGATGAGTTCCTTGAAATTGTCAAGGACACATTTGACACTGATGATGTGAAGGTAAATGTTCTCACAAATAGCTTTGAAGAGAAGCTAACTTTGGAACAAAATTCTTGGATTCAAGAAGTGAATGATCTGAATGGGATGTTGTATACAATTTCTCAGAGTTGGATGAGAGAAATAGATCATAAAATTGAACTTGAAGAAAAATTTTCTAAGCTAGAAGAAGTTCTAAAGGGGTAATCAGAATCTCTTAAGGATCAGGAATAAAGAATCAAAGCCTTAGAAAATAAAACCGAAGATCAAGATCAACTTCTTAAATGAGCAGAGGAAGACCATAAGAAACTCAAGAATCTCAAAACAACAGTAAATAAGTTTATGTTGAAGAACAAGGAAGGATAATGTTGTTCAATTCCAATATTTTGTTGTATTCCTTGTATAAATTTTTCCTATCATAATGAAATTTTGGGTTGTTCTTTATATTTTTTTGTCTAGTACTAAAATTTTAGGTACCACATTTCCTTTTCCATTCCCAGTATTCCTTTTTTAAAATTACAAAGGGGGAGAAAGGAATATTAAAAAAGAATACTAAGTAAAAGAAGAAATTTCCCTACGTAAGTGGGATTTCATCTATGGGG
Source organism: Viscum album (assembly GCA_963277665.1). NCBI lineage: Eukaryota > Viridiplantae > Streptophyta > Magnoliopsida > Santalales > Viscaceae > Viscum > Viscum album. The sequence continues at coordinate 1,224,274,742 of OY728151.1, forward strand.
GAGTTCTTATCCAAGAAGATTTTCATATGCAATAAAATGATAAGTCTCAATCCGAAAATCAAGAATAAAATCCTTAGTGTTTCTAAAGCCTAAGGGTGAGTTAGTTGTATTCATTATTTCCCAAGTGTAATGGGAGATAAGTTTTATTTATAAGTCCATAAAATTCTTAAGTTCTTATATTCTTTTTCGTAAGGACTTTTGTGCTTTCCAAAAATGGGGATATTATTGAGTCAATAAGGTTTCCTTATGAAATTTCCATTCCTTCATGTTTGGGGAGAATGTTGAGACAATAAGTTTTTGTTATGACATTACCATTCCTTTATGTTTTAAAAATCACAAACACCATATCTTAAGGAAAATTTCATTTTCCCTAAGATTTTACTTGATAAGGAAAATTTTCCTTCCTCAAGGAAATTTATCCATATTATATTTTCATTGATCATGTCTTAATATAACACATTTTATTCCTAAGTATAAAATTCGGTTTCACATCTAAAACCTCAGAATCCTATAAATACATAGATATAGAACATTCTGTTTTCAGGATCCAAATTCTAGTTCCGAATTATCTGAATTAAGACTCTAAACCTTCTAAGTTCATACTCCGAACATTCTAAAGAAAAGACTCCGAATTCTATGAATTTAGACTCTGAACTTTCTAATCTCAGACTTCGAACATTCTAATCTCAAACTATGAACTTTATACATTCAGGCTCCCAACTCTCGGAATTCAGATTCCGAACTATCAATGTTTAGACTCTGAATTCCTTATAATTCAGAATCTGAATTTCTCAAAATTCAGACACAAAAGTCTATAGAATTATGATTCTGAATTCTTGAGAAATAGAATTTGAATATCCTTGTAATATAGACTCTGAATATTAACTTTCTTTGAATCTGAATTCTATTTTCCTTACATTCCGAAAAAAAAATTGGTTAAGAAACCATATTTTTTCTTACTCTTGTTTTAGTTATAAAATGATTTCATTCATTCTGTTATTTACTAAACTTTGTTTGAGTGACACGTATATAGGTCCCTCTAAAATTCATGAAAAAATATGACTGTTGGAGGAGGGATCTGATCGTTGAATATGTACTTATAAATAGGATCACATTTGAATGAGCTCAGAACTTTTGGTACTTTTACACAACTTAAATGATGAAGTGATTTCTAGGGAGAGAGGATCTTTCCACTCTCAGTGCTTCATGCGGATGTTGTAAACAACTTTTTCAGGTGTGAACAACTTGTTCCGACTTTCTTTTTGTAGACTCTGATCATGCTGATAATGTGCTTCCAGGTTTGGAAGATAGAGGTTCTGATTTCCTTCTAAATCGAGGGCTTGCAGGGATAATAAGACAGATACTGATCTTCAGATTGAGGGCTTAACTAGGTTTGGGTAAGACAGAATTTCTTGAAAGAATAAATCAAGGGACCTTTATCCAAGGCTGTTGGATACCATACTCTTTAGGATAAAATATTTCTTTACTTGTTACTTGTATTGTTTCATGTTTCATTTCTGTTGGATTTTGATTGTTGAGGTAAGTATAACTATCTTATAATTTCTTATAATTTTACTCTAATTAAATAAGATTCTATACACTTTAAGGTAGAATCTTTGTTTTTTAATCTTTTTTTATGTGTCTTTTCCAGAACTACATTTCCAGAATCTAGTTAGTTTATTGAACTAGTTTCATTTATAAAACCACATTTCCATATTCCCATTTTCGGAACCATATTTCCAGAACCATGAATGTTTGTAGAACTTATAGGTTTTGTTAATTTGACTTGTTTAACAATTTTAAAAAATAGAAAGTTTTCTCACCGACTTTAAAATTTCCTAACGAATTTTTTAAAGTATACAATTCACCCCCCCTCCTTGTATATTGAGCATCTACATCATTATTTCGATACAACAATTAGTATCATTTTGATCCTAAAAATAGCACCTAGGGTACTATAAACACACAAATGGGAGGCATTACCCTCTAAGAGAAAATATTCAGAAGAGATAGATAAGACAGACCCCAACCAACTCCATGTGAGACTGCAATATAAAAAAAATCCCATGTAAAAATATGAAATTCCATGCATGAATTACTAGAACTAAAAGAGAAAACTACAAGTTCCTAAAGAATGTAAAAACAATAGAGACCACAAATCCAGAACAGTTCTTGTTATCCCTTGTTTGTATTAACCTGCGTGATCTCCAACATTCACCTTGTGACCTGAAAAAAAAAAATATATATACATAGGGTGATTATAACAGGATACTATGTAGGATCCTCCCATGAGCTTCTTGTGAAAATGTAGAGAAATCATGCTAAAAAATAGTGAACTATATGTGAAAATAACATGTCATCTAAACTGGTTTACTATGTTCCTAGCTTCTCCATGGATACTCTCATCAATTATCTCTTACAAGAGTATATAACATAATAAATAATATCAAGGGAAACATGCTACCAATTCCCCACAGGTTTTCCACTTTGCCCCAACGTCGCACATCATGAGCATCTCTCTCAAAAAAGGCTTGCCCGTAGACACCTAGGCGAAACACCACAACATGAAACTCCTATAGAAAAACCACAATGTCCATGTAACCAAAGTAACCAGATAGTTTTTGGTAGCCACCCCAGCTCAAATAACATGTATCATATGTCAGGCATTATACATCAATCCATTATAAGTCATACAACAAGTAAGGATCCTCAAGCCATAAAAACCTATACATGGTACACCTATAGTAGTCCATAGGGAACTATATCCAGAATATATTTTTGTGAATAACCACAATACATTACATCCCTATACACACATATATGTGGAAAACTAATCTCTATCACTACCAGCACAAGTAACAATCAAGGGTAGAAAGCGGGTCCAAAGGGGGTAGTCAGCCGACCATCCTCCCACTACAACGTTGGAAAAAACACCACCCCCCACTATGGGCATAGAATCCCCAGGGTATTGGTTTCAATAACTGATGGGGTGGAGTAGATTATGGAAACTAATAAAGTGCAGAATATACTATATTTTACATCCACGCTATGGGTTTTACCTAGTCTTAGACACAACTCCAGCTAACATCTCTCAGAATCTTGGCTTCCACAGTTAATACTAGGTATCATATAAGCACACAACAATTTAAAGAGATTTGTTATATTACATCATTACCTTTTCATAAGTTTAACAATACTTTAAATATTTCTTTAAATATTAATTAACCATTATCAATTACATATTACATTTCATTATAATCACACCAAAAGTTCTTGGTTCCTTTAAATTGTTTCCACGACATTAAGGCCTAGTAATATCAAACCCCATGGGTTAACATCATTAATTAAACCATTTATTGACAACATTATCACATTACCATATTCTTAGGAATTCAAGAAAAGAAATCATTGGTAATGCACACAAGGGGGTCAAAGTGGTTAGTAGATGGACTACCCTTCATGTGTTTTCCACCTATAGTAGGATCTTAGACCCATCCTCCCTCAAGAAGCTAAACATGTAAAGCACATAGCATACCCCAAATGTCTTTTACCTTTTTGGACAGAGTGTAAGAAAGGCCAAATTCCTTGAGAAGCGAGGAAAGTAAAGCATATAAACATCCAACAATAACTAGTTAGCATCAAATCATTCACATCCAACCTGTTTCATCATCTATGGTGTCCTCCCAAACACCCACATGCATAATCTAATGAATCTCGCCACTCTAGGAATCAATTTCTTTAACAACCAATGGGCCTCCCTGCCCCGACATATCACAACAGCCATCCAGGATCACATCCCAACACAAGAATCAAGAAACAAATATCAAATGGTATCTGGGCCCTTAAATGAGGAATCCAGTCTTCATATATAGTGAGAACTCGCGGCTCCAAAGCACAAGGCACTCAGCCTTGCAAGCAATTGGGTAACATAGAACCTTACCCGAAATAATCTTTTATCAAACATTTTGTTCTTTAATCCATCTAGAATTAACTGATTTACTATTTTTAGGTTCTAGATATGGGAAACCTAAATAGTAACCTATCCCCAAATTAACAAAATAGATAATTGATATTCCTTTAATTCATTATCAACAAGAATCAACAAGACTCTAGCTCATCTATAATTAAACATTCTCACTACAATGACAACTAGGTTTATTTACATGCCTCTTTACCTTGGAAAAATAATTAAAATTAATCCCAGTTAACTTTCATTACCAATTTCTGACAGGAATGACATGTTAAACAAGGCAAGAATGATTAACACACTATCTATCAAATCAAGGGGTAATAACATACGATCGATAACAATTTATTTATCCAGTTCAAATAATTGTTATGTCAAATCCATTGTGATCCACTGGGCTAAAACATATTAACTCTACAGCTACATGTAAAAGAATATAGAATCCAAAAATACTCTACCACAAAAGGTTTTTTATGTTATCTATACAAGAACATGCCAACACAACAGATCAGGATCACCTTTACAGTGATAACTACATCCAAACGAGGATACCGTAGCATGACTACACCAACCGACAGCAAAGAAAACTCAATTAAATACATGGTGATCACATTCCATAACATGTCAAGGAGTAACAAAAGAAGAATGATCGACAAAAATAAAAACAGGGTAGACCATACCTTTTATTGATGACGAATCGAAACTTGCTTCTTACAACAAAATAGGGGGTTCACATGTAGCTAGAAGTAACTTCAAGTGGAAACAATCCAAAGATTTAGGTTCGATCACACCAATCCTATGGGAAGAAGAAAATGTTTGATCATCTCGCACTAGGGAACAAGAAAGTAGAACAAGGTAGGAAGGTATCTTGTACCTTTAAAAGATTTAGTAGTGTAACAGTTTAATATATGATTGATTTTCCATTAAAAGTGGATTTCATTAAACCTAACAGTTTGACCTTTTAAAGGCATCCCAATCTTTAGTATAATTAAGATAGGTGTTATGGTCTTTGAATCAACCTTAAATTCTTAAATAAAACTCCTTGAATGTGTTTTTATTCAACGAAAACATTAAATGGGTGAACTATCAGAAGATAGAAACATTGTACACCTACTGATAGCTGGAAACATTGTACACCAACCGATGACTAGAATCATTGTACACCTTCCGAAGATGATATTAAAAATGACTCACTGTGTCCGAAAGTGAAAATGAATCTGAAATTATGATAGTACAAATGACTCACTAACGCCGACAATACAAATGAATCACTAATGCCAACAGTAAAAAATGACTCACTGACACTGATAGTACTAATAACTTAGTGACCCTAATAGTACAAATAACGTAATGACACTGACAGTACAAATGACTCAATGATGTCGATAATACAATATACCTAGAGATACAAACACTAAAAATGAATCACCGACGCCGACAATACAAATGATTCACCTATGCTGACAGTAAAAATTACTCACTGATGCTAACAGTGCAAAAGACACACAAATGATGATAGTTCAAATAGCTCACTGATGACATTGTTCATATATGTTTCATCGATGAAACTGTTCACATCTATCTCACCGATAAAAAATTTCACATCAGTCTCATCGATGACACAATTCATAACTATCTCATTGATGAAACTGTTCACATCTATCTCACAGATGACACTATTCACATGTGTCTCACCGACTACACTATTCACAAAATTGGAAACACTATTTGCAGAACTAGAAATTTGGAAAAGTGTTGGTGATAAGTCACCTTGACTTCCATGAACTCCTCAAACACTAGATTTTGTCATATAAATTGACCAGAGTGGTCCGATTCATTACAAGATCGGAGTGAGAATCACAATATTTGTGAAGATACTCTCTCAACCAACATATGTTCAGTATAAGAACCCTAGATCTAGAAGAGAGACTATATTTACATTAATAAAGAACAAGCTTTAACTGAGGTCATTGTAGGACACATACCTATGATTTCTAATGAATCGTCGGATCCCTTATTCATAGAATACTATGTCAAATTTGTTGAGGAGATCTTCTATATCCTTTAATGTTAAAAACAAGTGACAATTTTACTGGCTATTTATCATAGGGAGGGATAACCTAATCAGTGATGGACATTTATCAAGAACACAAAGGATAAAGAATAGATCAAAATGTTTGGGTGGATGTAATTTCCAAAAATATTATTCAATAAATATTGTCCTCCCACTATCTATCAAAAAATAGACAGGTATTTCCTTGTCCTCAACAAATAAAAATAAAAATATATCATGGTGTATGAGGAAAACATCCCAATACATGCATGATATGACTCTAGATGTTTCATTACACATTATTACAAGGTTATCCACTTCTTTGGTTGGTTAAAAACTAGTCTATTAAAATCCTCTAGGATCCGAGATGTTGATAGTAATATGTAATGTTTTTTATGTTCCTTTAAAGTCATAATATAGATCGTTAAAACAGAAGGGTATCATATGTATAAGAAGTGGAAATTGGAGTTTAATTATAGAGGTCATATTTTTAAATCTAATGGTTCCCTGAAGTTTCAACATTACACTTATAAATGGTTCGACAAGAAACACCCTAAAATTTTCATATTGGGGGAAGAGTAAGTTATTTAGGTGTGGAATGAAGGAAACCATGCTAGAGATTTAAAACATGAGAAACTCACTAAATTGTTGGAAGAGAGTAATTCCCCTGTCAAACCTTAGACCTTTTTTCATTTCTATAACAACAAGAAACAATATCACATTGAAAACCAATGCACTAAGCCAATGGATTTTGAAGAAAACCTACAACCTCCAAGGCAACAAGGGTGATCTTTTCCCATCACAACCCCAGAGGTGGATCCTAAAAATTATGTGGTGACATGTATTCTATTTATTCATTCACAAATATAGAACATGTTTTTTATTCTAGTTATACACATTCATTCATATCATTAATTTTTGGAAGAAAAATTAAAAAACCACAAATAATCATTGATGTGGAGATATCGGTAAAAATATAATTGGGAAAGGTATTGCATCCCAAGTATATAAGTCCTCAACTATTAAAATATTTGGTATAAACTTCCTAGAAAACCATTCCATACTCACATTGGGAGAATTTGATGCATTTTTTGGTATGGATTGGCTTTCCTTATAAATATCCAAAATAAATTACCATGAGAATAAAATCACTCTCTATATTTTGAATTGCCCAGGGATTCTTAACAAGTGCTAATAGGTGGATGATTTTACTTTAGCATCATCATCAATAGAATTTATATCACTTCACTATTAATAATAATATATAGATAAAATTTTTGAGTCTATGGAAATAATCATCCTTGAATACATGCCTATTGTTAGATAATAAACTGATGTGTTTCCTAAGGAATTTCCTACTCTTCCTCATAGCCAAGAGAATTATAACGCCCAGACCCCAATTACCCAGAGTCGGTGCATTATTGTGTAACATTGGCATGATCACAAAGGATCAAGTCTCGAAAGACCGATTAGTTTAGTAGCCTTGGAAACCCTAGATACATTCATAAGTCTTATATTACATCATAATGTAAAAACACTACAACAACATCTTGTCTTCATATCCCCTCATACTATCCCTACAGGTCATTCATAATATACTTCTTCACATCCTGGAAAATTAAAACATTGGAAGGGGTGAGCTCAGATGCTCAGTAAGGATAAAAATATAGTGGAAGATTTCATAAATAAACATAAACATTTAAGGCCATGTATAACTAAAGAAAAATCCTTTTAAACTTGATCTTCAACATAATATGGAAAAAGTAAAATGAGATAATGCCATTTACTTATTCACATGGACATTCTACTAGTCGAATAATCACATGCAATATCAATAACCACTTTTATAATAATGGAATGCATAATGCCAGACTATCATAACCACGTATCCAAGGCCTCATGCCAAGACCACAAATAAGATTTTGTCAAGGCCTCATGCCAAGACACTGGTTTGTCTCATGAGACCTGCCGATGCATCGAGGAGCTATAGCGGGCTCCACCCGTCACTTCTTAAGTCCAATGCATTCTTCATATGAACAGGTTTAAACATATCATAAACCATAAAATAATAGTATCACATAAAACATGTATAAAAGAAACATAAAATTTACACATTTCAATCACAAGATAACAATACAACACATTGATATAAAAAAACACTTTCGAAACTATTTTCAATACCAAAATAAAAGAAAATTAAAACTTTGTAATTATTTTTCATTTAAAAAAAGTTATGGCTCGTAGAGATAGCTGAAACTCAAATAATGGTCACGGTGGTGAAAAAGTCGTTGTCGCCGCAAACGTACAAAAAAACATTCCCTTTTGTCTTTTAGTAAAACGCTTCGTATAAAAAGATAAATTTTGAATAACGTAAATGTCAAAGGGTTTTAAACACCATGTAAAAGAAAGTTGTGTATAAAATAAAATATGCCTCAATGAAAGAAGATTGAGACGTAGTTCATTAAAAAGAACATTTTTTAATAAAATAGATTTGTTATGTGTATTCAATATAGTTACACATAGATAAAGTACAAATACAAGATAGTACATAATAATATCATGACATAACTTGAAAGTAAGAGATTTACCCAAAGAATGGAAATTGGGTTAGGAAGTTCCCTTACCTCGTGTCCGACATGACTCGATCGTTCTTTAATATCCTGAATAATAAACTAGAGTTAATTTATATTTTATTAAGAACCTTTTTCATGTTCATTATTCATTTTATATCACTTATTACCATTTTATGAACATTATTTAATTATTTAAGTTAATAACGGTCATTTTGTTGATCTTTGGTACTTGAGTCAAAAATAAACTTCTTATAATTACAAGTTGTTCATGTGGTGAAATATCCATTATATCCAGAATTATATTCATGATGTAGATATCATATATATCATATATATCCATTATATACATGCATTTATAATATTACATAACATTTAGAGGTAAGAAACGAAATGCACCGTTCATGGAGACGGTAAGCCGTACGTACGCATGAATGCAAATTTCATTTCTATTTCAAATTTAATGGAATGAAATTATAATTATATAAAGGTATACTATAATTCCAGTATAATATAATGTATAATACCATTTACTCCATCCTTTATACATCCCACATATAGCATTAACGATTCAAATCACTTTGAGGGGGCGGTAGTCCGCACTTCCTAAAATGAAATTATCATGTTTACCCATATTGGAAATCATAAAGGTATGCCATAAATGAAAAATATAGAATAATAAGGAAATAAAAAAAATAATATATATCATATATAAAAATAGTTTCATCATAATGTCCACCATTAGAGGTGTTAAAAGAATATTGAATAATCATCATTTCGTGAGGCAATATTTCGCCACCCACAGAAATAGTATGTTCTTTAACCATTAGAAAAAAGTGTGTGTAAGTGTAAATAAAATATTTATAACAACATCCTAGTATATTGAGGATACTTTTTTTGTTACAAAAGAATTGAATAAAAAGATTTATGGGGTTGGAGAAGCAAAATAAAACAAAACAACATTAGAGAAGACATTACCTTAAAATCGGGTAACTCTTTTTTTATTTGAGCCAAAGGCTTCCTTGGGAAGAATTCTTCCCAAAGTGAGGCTTCCTGGAGTAAGGGAGGGAATTTGGGAGAGTGTTTGGGCAGAGTTTGGCAGAGACAAATGGCTTGAATGTGTGAATAAGGTGGTAGTGGTGGGGGCCTTTTATAAGAGGAGAAGAGGGGCACTCTTGGAAAGTCATGAAATGTCACTTTATTATATAATGAGTTTCGGATTTTAAAGTTCTCAGACTTATATATTTATAGGATAAGGTGATAAGGGTTCTAAATATACTCATCCAATAGGTTTTTTACAAGTTTAATTCTTAGATTTTACATTATCTTTTCATTTTATTTAAATCGTTAATTAATGATGTAATCACTACATCATCTTGGTGTCATAAACAAATTTAATTTATTTAATGTCTAAAAATTATAAAAATAATATCATGATGTAGGAAATATTTTTATATTTCTAATGAATATTTATAGTCAAAAATATGACTTGTATAACCCCATTTAAAAATTGTTTTAGTAAAATAACTCATGTTTGTGATATTTTTATTTTAACATTAAATAAAAAGTTTTTAATGTCATTTTCCTACCAAAGTGGCTCCATGGGGTACCCAAGTTGACCCATGGATTGTCTTGGTCGGAAATGACTCATCCAATAGGGTTAGGACAAGTGTAAAGGTATTTTTATATTTTTATAATATCATTTTTACCTTAAATTTCACTAATTACCTTTAATCGCGATTAACTAAACTTAAAAGTTACTATTCACAAAAAAAAATAATCTCATTGAACAATATTTTACTTAATAATTACAACCATGTATGGAGGAATTTTTAAAATCAAGTCACAGAAGTGGTAATGTTTTATTTAAACAAAAAATTAGTTTTTAACTACCACTTAGTGGTTTCACTATTCATAAAAAATTGAAGTTTTTCAGAACAATGCCAAAATTTCACCCTAAGATATAATTGATATTCCAAATTCAAAAATTATGTCTATTTTAAAAAATTCCAAACATATAAGTTGAATTAATTAATTTTATAATTAATTCCTGTTGTCACAATAAATAGCGTGTTTTTAAGAAATAATATATATCAAAAGATTGACAATTGTTTATGTCCAATTTCAAAGTGAAATTAATTCTAAGGACCACCATTGGATAAAATGGTAAAAATATATTCTAATTATACTTTAAAACCACTATATAGTATAATTTATTACTATAATTTATTTTGATTAAAAAAGTTGTTTTTAAGTAATTTTCACTATTCATCAAAATTTGGAAGTTCTTAGAAAAATACCAAAAATACAACATAGGCTAATTTCGATAATCAAAATTCACAAATGAAGTCCATTTTGAAATATAAAATATATATAATTTCAAAAAGTGGGTATTACTATTCATAATGGCTATTTTGATTGGTCGTGGTGCGTTAGAATCTCAAACTTGCGTACAATGCAAGCTATTGCATTATTGAAAGAGAAGCGTATCGTGGAAGCTCGAGGTGTTACATTCTCCCTCCTTCACTAAATTGCGTCCTCACAATTTGAAATTTTTCTTTGAAAATAAACGGTTGAAAATAGAAAATACCTTTGTGGAAAACCCACATCGGAAATAAGGTTAATAAAAATATAACATTAATAGAAAGAAAGAGAAGTACAAAGGTCACCCAAGATAGCTCATACTAGGATTATATGAAAATATGGATATGGAGGAAAAACAAACCATCAAGGTCTGATGGAGAGTTGTACAAAACATGATTAGGAGAAAGTTAACCACAAGAAAATCACAAACTTGTGATTGGTTAAACAGTCATTAAATCCCCTGTTGGAAAAGTTAACTGACAACGTTTTTGTTTTAAGTTACCTTTCATAAAGTTGAGGAATTTACTTAAGAGATTTACTAAGAACGTAAGGAAATATACTTACTTGTCATGTAGGCTTTCATTCTTTAATAAATTTTTACCATGAACCCATCTTTCACTCCAAATGGTAACAGAACTCAAAAATATTCTATTTATCCTAATTGTATAAGGTTTCAAATATTACCACATAACATTTAGATTAGGAAAACTATTTTTTAATAACCAGGGACTTCCTGTAGGCTAGTGGTAGGTAATAAAGTCCTGTCGCACTATGGTTGTGGGTTCGATTCCTACAGCTTTGTCCGACGCGATGGGTTATCCCCCAACCTGCAGGTTGTCCTTTTCCTAAAAGTATAGTATTATAACATTCCAAAAATAATCTTCAGAAAGACAATATTTTACTTAATAATTACAACCATGTATGGCGGAATTTTTAAAATCAAGTCACAGAAGGACAACCTGCAGGTTGGGGGATAACCCGTCGCGACATTCTCATCCTCCTTTTGTCTCAGACTCAGAAATTGCCTTTCCATATCTGCTCGATGGTCACAAGGAAAGTATTTTTCTATGAAAATCTCTTTGAACGCCCTCCATTCCATATTCGATACGTCATCATCTTCCTTTGTGTTTTGAATCAACGACCACCACTGATCGGCATCTCCAGTGAGGCGGTAAACTGCCATGACAACCTTCTCCCTTTTGCTACTCCCCAAGGCATAGAATATTTTCTCTAAGGAGTTTATCCATTGCTCAGATACTAATGGATTTGTACCCTCATTATATGTTGGCGGTTGTTGCCGCGTGAAGCGGTCTAACATTGATCCTCCACGATGCGGATCAGGGTGCTCCATACGAGTAAGGTTATTATTCATAACCTGAGTGAGTTGTCCTAGTATAGGGATAAGTTGATCCGCACCAGTTATATCTCCATCTCCACAATAATTATCTTGAGCAGGAGGACAATCCCTACACGGAGTGTGTGCATTGATACGGTTTCCATTCCTTCCACTAGACGACATTTCTAAACAATGGCATAAACTAGATTAGTTTATGAATTACAATGAAAAATTCCAGCTTGTAAAATACTTAATGTAAATTGAACGGTTTATGGATATAATCCATAATCATAAAAAAAAAATTTCTTTGAGAAAGTATATACTCATAAACCGTTCATAATGGTTTGTAAAAAAATTAGAATTATCCTAAGCATATCCCCCGGGAGTGTCGTAACCAAGAGTGCATCAAGGCCCGTTGTCGTGCACCAGTTCCCGTTTGAGCCTAGATCAAAGCGGTGTTTTCGGGTTTTACACCTAGGTACATCTGTGCCAGAGCTGCCTCTACCTGCTTGTATCCAGACAGGGATGTATTGCTCAGAAAACTCAAAAAATCTCTATAATACCAAAATTCTAGGAAGTTCTTCTATACTAATCCTCAAATTTTATCTTTGGTCCGTGTGCTCTAATCAGAGTTTATCTAAATCTATCTTCCATGGTTAGTACTAAACTGCCTCTGATACCAACTGTAACACCCCGACCCCAATTACCCAGAGTCGGTGCATTATTTCTTAACATTGGCATGATCACAAAGGATCAAGTCTCGAAAGACCTATTAGTTTAGTAGCCTTGTAAACACTAGATACATTTATAAGTCTTACATTACATCATAAAGTAAAAAAAACTGCAACAACATCTTGTCTTCATATCCCCTCATACTATCCCTGCAGTTCATTCATAATATACTTCTTCACATCCTGTAAAAATTAAAACATTGGAAGGGGTGAGCTCAGATGCTCAGTAAGGATAACAATATAGCGGATGCTTTCATAAATAAACAAAAACATTTAAGGCAATTTATAACTAAAACAAAAGCCTTTTAAACTTGATCTTCAACATAATATGGAAAAAGTAAAATGATATAATTCCATTTACTTAATCACAAGGATATTCTACTGGTCGAATAATCACATGCAATATCAATAACCACTTTCATAATGACGGAATGCATGATGTCAGACTATCATAATCACGTAGCCAAGGCCTCATGCCAAGACCAAAAATAAGATTTTGTCAAGGCCTCGTGCCAAGACACTGGTTTGTCTCATGAGACCTTTCGATGCATCAAGGAGCTATAGCGGGCTCCACCCATCACTTATTAAGTCTAATGCATTCCTCATATGAACAGGTTTAAACATATCATAAACCATAACATAATCGTATCACATAAAACATGCATAAAAGAAATATAAAATTTCCACATTTCAATCACAAGATATCAATACAACACATTGATATAAAAAAAACACTTTCAAAACCATTTTCAATACCAAAATAAAAGAAAATTAAAAATTTGTAATTATTTTTCATTTAAAAAAAGTTATGGCTCGTAGAGGAAGCCGAAACTAAAATAATGGTCATGGCGGTGGAGAAGTCGTTGTCTCGGAATATGTACAAAAAAACATTCCCTTTTTTCTTTTAGTAAAATGATTTGTATAAAAAGATTCCTTTTGAATAACGTAAAAGTCAAATTTGTTTATGCACCATGTAAAAGAAAGTTGTGTATAAAATAAAATATACCTCAATGAAAGGAGATTGAGACGTAGTTGTAGGATTGGTATAGAGTATGAGGTTTCCAACCTCTGATACCAATTGTAGGATCGAAATAGTGATGTAGATGCTCAATATACAAGAGGGGGGGTGAATTGTATACTTTAAAAATTCCTTTGGAACCATAAATGTTAGTTACAAATAACTATGTTTTCCTTAAGAAAAGGAAATGGATAAGTTTAACAAAGCTAAACTAAGAAAATTCACAACACCTCTAACACCGAATGCAAACTTGGAAGGAGATTCCGAAAGTAGGTTCCGGAAATATAGTTCCGGAAATTGAAACTTAACAAAAGTTACAATATGATATTCTACCTTAAAGCGTATAGAATCTAAATGAAACAGAGTACAAGTAAAGAAGTATAAGAAAGTTATACTTTCCTTATAATACAAAATGCAGCGGAATATAAACACGTAGTAAAACTACAAGTAACAAGATATAAGTCTTTTAACCCAAAGATAAGGGTATCCAACATCCTTGGATAAAGGTCCCTTGATTTATACTTTCAAGCAAGTCTGTCTTACCCACACTAGGGTAAGTCCTCGATACGAAGATCGGAGTCTCTTTCTTGCTATCCCCACAAGCCCTCAACTTCAAGGTAGTTGGCAACCTCTGTCTTCCTCAGCAAGGAAGCCCTCGAACTTCAAGGTAGTCGGCAACCTCTGTCTTCCTATCCCCGGAATTCCTCATATGTAATCACCAACATTCGGAGTCGCACGAAGCATTGAGAGTTAATAAGAGCCTCTCTCTCTAGAAATCACTTCAACATCATGTATGCACAATAACCAAGTTGTTCATCCATCCATCAGTTGTGATCTCTTTCAAATGAGCTCCTATTTATAGGTAAGGTCGGCTCCTTCTCCAACGGTCATGTTTTCCTTAAAGATCGGAGGGACCTGTACACGTGTCACTTAGACAATGGTTAGTTTATAACAAAATAGACGACATTGTTTTATAACAAAACAAGTGTAACAGAATGTAC
Organism: Viscum album; assembly: GCA_963277665.1. Taxonomy (NCBI): domain Eukaryota; kingdom Viridiplantae; phylum Streptophyta; class Magnoliopsida; order Santalales; family Viscaceae; genus Viscum; species Viscum album. The sequence continues at coordinate 1,224,289,782 of OY728151.1, forward strand.
GACATCGTTTTAAAATCTAACTCAAAAGTTCGGAATGAAAAATTCGGAGTGAAGGTTCGGAGTGTAAGGAAAATAATAAAGAGTAGACAGATTATAACAACATAAGCAAAATGAAAGTTTGGAGTCTAACCAAAGATAATTTTCGGAGTCTAAATAAATTTGGAGTGTATAAAACAAAGATGATCATATTCTGTTTAATAGGTGAATTCAGAATGAGAATTCGGAATGAGAATTCATCATCATAATTCGTTATGAGAATTCATCATCAGAATTTGTAATGAGAATTCTTCGTCAGAATTAGTAATGAGTATTCTTCATCAGAATTCATTATGAGAATTCATCATCATAATTAGTAATGATAATTATTCATCAGAATTCGTAATGAGTATTCTTCATCAGAATTCGAAATGAGAATTCGTCATCAGAATTCATAATGAGAATTCATTATCAGAATTTGTAATGAGAATTCATTATCAGATTTCATAATGAGAACTCATCACAAGAATTCATATTGAGAATTCATTGTCGAACTTCATAAGGATTCACATCCTAAATCTGATGTAGAACTTAATTAGAGTTCGTATCCGGCATTTTGAATGAAACTTTATTACAGTTCTCATCTGGATTTCGGAGTGAAACATTATTACAGTTCTTGTCCAGAATTAGGATCCTAAAAACGGAATACCTCATATCAAAGTTTCAAACAATTCTGAGAATATAGAAATGAATCCAAATCTTATACTTAAGAAAAAATATGGATGAAAATATGATAAGGATAATTTTTCTTATAAAAGCGATTTTCCTTATAAAAGCAATTTTCCTTATAAAAGCAATTTTCCTTATAAAAGCAATTTTCCTTAAAGATAAGGTGTTTGTGATTTTCAAAACAAGAAGGAATAGAAAATTCATAAGTAAAACCTTATTGACTCAACAATCTCCCCCTTTTTGGAAAGCACAAACATCCTTATGAAAAAGAAATTCTAAGAAGAAAGAAAAACATTAAGGCTTATCTCCCTTTGCTTTAAGGATATTGATGAATACGACTAACTCCCCCTTAGGATTTGAAACTCTAAGGATCGTATTCTAGATTTCCATAGTTACATTTTATTACGAATAATAAGGTCTTCTTTAATGAGAAACTCCCCCTTAGATAAACTCTTATTAGAGTTCTTTTTCTTATGTATCTTTTCCTTCTTCCCCTTTGTGATTTTCAAAAAGAATTCGAGGGAATGGAAAAACTAACAAAGTACCTGAAAGATTAGTAGTAACAAGAAAAAAAACAAGCACAAATTTCATTATGTTTGAAATGTTGGAAACAAAAGAAAATACAACAAAAGATCAGATCTGTCTATTTTGGATCTTTTTCCTTCGCCATGAGACTCTTAAGAATAGTCTTGATCTTCTTTAAGTCTTTATGATCTTCTTCAGCTTGATTCTCTAAGACCACTATTCTTGCAGATTGATCTTCAATCTTTTCTTCCTGGGCTTGAAGTTTTTCTTCCTGAGCTTTGATCTTTTCTTCCCAAGCCTTCAATTTCTCTTGAAACTCAATCTGATGATCCCTTTCAAACTTCCAGTTTTGAGAGACAGAATTTAGCTTCCAATTCAGATCTCTGACTTCTTGAATCCGATATTTCTTTTCATCTGTCAGCTTCTCTTCAAAGGAAGAAGTCATCTCATTTATCTTCCTGTCCTCAGTCTCAAAGGCATCCTTGACATTGTCTTGAAATTCATCAAATAACCTCATTTCTTCTACAGTCCTCCTTGACCAGTTTGTCATCCTCTTGCAAGATTTTCTATGGGCTTCGTAGCCAACAAAGAACATTTTGAACTGAGCCTCTTTTTCAACACACTTGTCCATAACCATAGATACGGAGTCTGATTTCTGATTTAAAGCATGTTGGAGCATCTGGCATCTTGAATCAATACTTGAGACGGTCGGAATGGTTCCCACCAACTTCTTTAAAGACTGAACAACAAAGTCATGCCCCACCGAAGATGACTCTGAATCCGAGACTCTGCTTGGAGAATTTTCTTCTTCAATAAGTTCAATATTTCTCTTTGAAGAATTACCAACTTCCTTTCTCTTCATCACTTCTGAGCTCGGAGTATCAGCAAGAATTTGTTTTCCCTTGTCTTTTTTCGGAATAGAATCCTATTCCGGAGTTTTCTTTTCACTATCAGAGACTTGGACAACATTATCCTCCTCATCAGCAAATTCCTGAACACCAACCTCTACGTTTTCCATCTGAGAAATATCATGTAAAAGTTGTTCTTCTTCTCCATGATAAGCTACTTATTCTTCTCCTTTCTCTTCTTCCATTGCTGGAGTAACTATCTTTGAAGATTCATCTTCTGAAGTTCGGAGTGATAAGTGTTCTGAAGGTGTCCCCTTATAATCATTTACTTGTTTCAACACATCTCCAGTTTCACCACTTCCTTCAGCAACATCTTCTTCTTCTTCCACTTGCTCAACTTGCTCACCTTGTTCAACTGTCTTAGCCACTGCCTCTTCCGGAGCAACAAACTCTCTTCCTGGAGTCTCAGGTAGAGATTCCAATGAAAAGGATCTTGGAACAGGAATGTTCACAGAAACCATCTCATTAAATTTCAACAAAGCCTGAGATACATCTGCTTCAGAAATCTTCTTCTTGAGCTTCTTTTCTTTTGCTTGTTTTTCGAGCTCATCTGTAGTTCTTTCCATCAAGGCCTTAGCCTCCGCAGGGTCCAAGACAAATTGAGGCTCCCCTTGCACTCTCTTTTCTTTCATCTCCCTCCATTTAGAAACAACCTCATCTGGGTAAGATTTCTTCTTCTTTGGTTTTGGAGGTGCGGAATGAACTTCCTTAGACTTGGGATCCTCGGCTTCTACTTCCACTTCCTCCAGCTTTCTTATCTTTACCGGCTTATAGGATTCCGGATCAGTGGCTTTCGGAACTGATTCTTTTTGAGCAGGTAGATCAATAAACTGTCTAGACTCCTTTTCAAAGGCTACATCCATTCTTTTGAGTGTACCATCACTCACCATCATAATCTTGCAAAATCTCGGCTTAGATTTGCAAGCCTCATTGAAAGACTCAAGGCACCAAACTATTAACATGGAGAGGATTGCTGGATACATTATTATCTGAGCTCTCAGATTCCCTTTCTTCAAATTCTCATTAGTGATAAGAATGTGCTTCATCAAATTAAACTTCCTCATATTTATCAGAAAATCTAGGGTGTAGATCTCACTCTTCTTCAAGCAGTCTTTGTCACCCTTCCTCGGTACGATAAGACCCTGTACCCATAAATCCAGAATCCGGAAATTTGTAGATAAACTAGCAATCTTCGGAGCCTTGTCATCTGCCAGTCCGAGAGTTTCTAAAGATTTTTCCTTGTCAAAACTACCTTTTGAATCCGGCAACACATGAGAAATAAACTGAGCTTCACCTTCATTATTTAGCCCTACCAAGTTGGCTGCCTTGGTATATGAAAGCTTATAAGTCTTACCATAAGACTTAAAAGTAAATTTCTCCTTTCCATCTTCCATAAGAAAGGAAACAGTCTCATAGAACTCTACAAGAAAATCTGAATAAACTTCATCTTGGTTCCCGGGTTTTGACACCGCAACATCTTCCCAACCATTTAGCTTGATATTCTTGGAAATAAGAGAGTCATACTTGTTGAAGAAATCCAAATAGACCATCCTCTCTCTGTATACTAACCACTTCAAAATCGGTTTAGAGGAAGACATGTCTTGAGAAGCTAATTCCACAGACATTCAGATCTGAAGTCCTCTGAGAAGTTCGGAACAGAGAAAGCTGAAGTTCGGAACGACCTTAAAATAGAGGGGCAGAGCTTTGGGATGCGAGAACTTTAAAAATGATGTGGGACTACTATTTGGGTCCCCTTTATATAGGCAATGAGATGACGTTTCAACTTCCACGGTTGATCGAACGGTTGTGATAAGCTGAGATCAGATCTGACGGTCGAAAACCAATTCTTTTGAATCCGATCTTTTGAGGTTTTTATCAAAACAAGGAATTAAGAAAATTATAATCCAAAAACAAAATATAAGAAAATGCCAGCAAGTAAAATATGACTACGAAAACTTGGGTAAGGAAATCATACCTTTCGGATTGGCTTAGGAGGATTATTCGTAATGGGTAATATTCTTACAAAAACAAACAAAACTTTATTACGAAAAGACAAAATTCGGAAAACTGACTATGAAAAAGAAACTCAGTATGGAAAACTCAGTACGAAAATTTCATTACAAAATTTGAAAACGAAAAAACTTATTATGAAAGATTTGGTATGAAAATCCCATTATGACAATATCAGTATGAAAATTTTCCATTCCGGAAGTGTTCAATACGAAGTCCTTGATTCCAGAAGTCTTCTATATGAACATATCCATTCTGGAAATTTTAGTTCCGGAAATTCCATTCCGGAATTTTAATTCCGAAAAGTTTGAAAACAGTTTTTGAAAAACTTTGTTAAACTAACAATCAAATGTACTCCCCCTATGAAAAGGAGTTTATTGGTGTCAAGAGACTTTTTTCAACATAATGTTAATGAAGAATGATTACCTTATAATTATCATTCTTAACTTTTGTTTAATGTATTCAAATATATCAGTAGGCAAAGATTTTGTTAAAATATCAGCAAGTTGATCTTGCGTTCCGATAAACTGAAGAATAATATCTCCTTTAAGTGTGTGATCCCTAAGAAAGTGATGCCTAATATCTATGTGTTTTGCATGGGAGTGATGTGCAGGGTTCTTACTGAGGGCAATGGCACTATTGTTATCACACAAAATTTGAGTTTTAGTAAAACTCAAGCCATAGTCTGTGAGTGTGTGTTGCATCCACAACACTTGAGCACAACAACTTCCAGTTGATACATATTCAGCTTCAGCAGTGGAGAGTGCTACAGAATGTTGCTTCTTGCAGGACCAAGAAACTAATGAATATCCTAAGAAATGACAAGTTCCAGATGTACTTTTTCTATCCATTCTATATCCACCAAAGTTAGCATCAGAAAAGATTTTTAGGATAAAATCATTTCCAGAAGTATAAAATAATCCTAGATCCATGGTTCCCTTAAGGTAGCGAAAAATTCTTTTTACAGCCTTTAAGTGAGATTCCTTAGGATTGGATTGATATTTTGCACATAAGCATACTGAAAACATTAGGTCTGGTCGATTAGCTGTTAAGTATAGTAGACTTCCTATCATACCTCTAAAAGATGTTTGATCTACTGGTTTCCCAGCTTCATCAAGGTCTAAAGAGTTTGAGGTACCAATGGGAGTACTAATACTTTTAGTGTTGTCATAACCATACTTTTTAATAAGAACTTTAATATACTTATGTTGAGATATGTAGGTTCCTTCTGGTTTTTGAGAAATTTGAAAACCAAGGAAAAATGTTAACTCACCCATCATACTCATTTTAAACTCAGATTTCATTAGACTTGCAAAAGAGTCGGTCAAAGATTGCTGAGTTGAACCAAATATGATGTCATCAACATAAATTTGAACAATCAAAACATTTTTCTTATCTTTATTTATAAAAAGGGTTGGATCTGCATTTCCCTTAACATAGTTATTTTGAAGCAAAAATCCAGTGAGTCTATCATACCATGCTCGTGGGGCTTGTTTAAGGCCATACAGAGCTTTGGTAAGTTAGCCTCATACTTTGCGACATTCTCATCCTCCTTTTGTCTCAGTCTCAGAAATTGCCTTTCCATATCTGCTCAATGGTCACGAGGAAAGTATTTTTCTAAGAAAATAACTTTTAACTCCCTCCATTCCATATTCGATACGTCATCATCTTCCTTTGTGTTTTTAATCAACGACCACCACTGATCGGCATCTCCAGTGAGGCGGCAAACTGCCATGACAACCTTCTCCCTTTTGCTACTCCCCAAGGCATAGAATATTTTCTCTAAGGAGTTTATCCATTGCTCAGCTACTAATGGATTTTTACCCTCATTATATGTTGGCGGTTGTTGCCGCGTGAAGCGGTCTAACATTGATCCTCCACGTTGCGGATCAGGGTGCTCCATACGAGTAAAGTTATTATTCATAACCAGAGTGAGTTGTCCTAGTAGAGGGATAAGTTGATCTGCACCAGTTATATCTCCATCTCCACAATAATTATCTTGAGCAGGAGGAAAATCCCTACACGGAGTGTGTGCATTGATACGGTTTCCATTCCTTTTACTAGACGACATTTCTAAACAATGGCATAAACTAGATTAGTTTATGAATTACAATGAAAAATTCCAACTTGTAAAATACTTAATGTAAATTTAACGGTTTATGGATATAATCCATAATCATAAAAAATGTTTTCTTTGAGAAAGTATATACTCATAAACCGTTCATAATGGTTTGTAAAAAAATTAGAATTATCCTAAGTATATCCCCCGGGAGTGTCGTAACCAAGAGTGCAGCAAGGCCCGTTGTCGTGCACCAGTTCCCGTTTGAGTCTAGATCAAAGTGGTGTTTTCGGGTTTTACACCTAGGTACATCTGTGCCAGATCTGCCTCTACCTGCTCGTATCCAGACAGGGATGTATTGCTCAGAAAACTCAAAAAATCTCTATAATACCAAAATTCTAGGAAGTTATTCTATACTAATCCTCAAATTTTATCTTTGGGCCATGTTCTCTAATCAGATTTTATCTAAATCTATCTTCCATGGTTAGTACTAAACTGCCTCTGATACCAACTGTAACGCCCCGACCCCAATTACCCAGAGTCGGTGCATTATTTCTTAACATTGGCATGATCACAAAGGATCAAGTCTCGAAAGACCTATTAGTTTAGTAGCCTTGTAAACACTAGATACATTTATAAGTCTTACATTACATCATAAAGTAAAAAAAACTGTAACAACATCTTGTCTTCATATCCCCTCATACTATCCCTGCAGGTCACTCATAATATACTTCTTCACATCCTGTAAAAATTAAAACATTGGAAGGGGTGAGCTCAGATGCTCAGTAAGGATAACAACATAGCGGATTCTTTCATAAATAAACAAAAACATTTAAGGCAATGTATAACTAAAACAAAAGCCTTTTAAACTTGATCTTCAACATAATATGGAAAAAGTAAAATGAGATAATTCCATTTACTTAATCACAAGGATATTCTACTGGTCGAATAATCACATGAAATATCAATAACCACTTTCATAATTACGGAATGCATGATGTCAGACTATCATAACCACGTATCCAAGGCCTCATGCCAAGACCAAAAATAAGATTTCGTCAAGGCCTCGTTCCAAGACCCTGGTTTGTCTCATGAGACCTTCCGATGCATCAAGGAGCTATAGCGGGCTCCACCCATCACTTATTAAGTCCAATGCATTCCTCATATGAACAGGTTTAAACATATCATAAACCATAACATAATCATATCACATAAAACATGCATAAAAGAAACATAAAATTTCCACATTTCAATCACAAGATATCAATACAACACATTGATATAAAAAAACACTTTCAAAACCATTTTCAATACCAAAATAAAAGAAAATTAAAAATTTGTAATTATTTTTCATTTAAAAAAAGTTATGGCTCGTAGAGGAAGCCGAAACTCAAATAATGGTCATGGCGGTGGAGAAGTCGTTGTCGCGGAATATGTACAAAAAAACATTCCCTTTTGTCTTTTAGTAAAATGATTTGTATAAAAAGATTCCTTTTGAATAACGTAAAAGTCAAAGGTGTTTATACACCATGTAAAAGAAAGTTGTGTATAAAATAAAATATACCTCAATTAAAGGAGATTGAGACGTAGTTGTAGTATTAGTATAGAGTATGAGGTTTCCAACCTCTGATACCAATTGTAGGATCGAAATAGTGATGTAGATGCTCAATATACAAGAGGGGGGTGAATTGTATACTTTAAAAATTTCTTTGGAACCATTAAAGTTAGTTACAAATAACTATGTTTTCCTAAAGAAAAGGAAATGGCTAAGTTTAACAAAGCTAAACTAAGAAATTTCACAACACCTCTAACACCGAATGCAAACTTGGAAAGAGATTCCGAAAGTAGGTTCCGGAAATATAGTTCCGGAAATTGAAACTTAACAAAAGTTACAATATGAGATTCTACCTTAAAGCATATAGAATCTAAATGAAACATAGTACAAGTAAGTAAGTATAAGAAAGTTATACTTTCCTTATAATACAAAATGCAGCGGAATATAAACACGTAGTAAAACTACAAGTAACAAGATATAAGTCTTTTAACCCAAAGATAAGGGTATCCAACATCCTTGGATAAAGGTCCCTTGATTTATACTTTCAAGAAAGTCTGTCTTACCCACACTAGGGTAAGTCCTCGATACGAAGATCGAAGTCTCTTTCTTGCTATCCCCGCAAGCCCTCAACTTCAAGGTAGTTGGAAACCTCTATCTTCCTCAGCAAGGAAGCCCTCGAACTTCAAAGTAGTCGGCAACCTCTGTCTTCCTATCCCCGGAAGTCCTCGAATGTAATCACCAACATTCGGAGTCGCACGAAGCTTTGAGAGTTAATAAGAGCCTCTCTCTCTAGAAATCACTTCAACAGCATGTAGGCACAATAACCAAGTTGTTCATCCATCCATCAGTTGTGAGCTCTTTCAAATGAGCTCCTATTTATAGGTAAGTTCGGCTCCTTATCCAATGGTCATATTTTCCTTAAAGATCGGAGGGACCTGTACACGTGTCACTTAGACAACGGTTAGTTTATAACAAAATAGACGACATCGTTTTATAACAAAACAAGTGTAACAGAATGTACGACATCGTTTTAAAATCTAACTCAAAAGTTTGGAATGAAAAATTCGGAGTGAAGGTTCGGAGTGTAAGGAAAATAATAAACAGTAGACAGATTATAACAACATAAGCAAAATGAAAGTTTGGAGTCTAACCAAAGATAATTTTCAGAGTCTAAATAAATTTGGAGTTTATAAAACAAAGATGATCATATTCTGTTTAATAGGTGAATTCAGAATGAGAATTCGGAATGAGAATTCATCATCATAATTCGTTATGAGAATTCATCATCAGAATTCGTAATGAGAATTCTTCGTCAGAATTAGTAATGAGTATTCTTCATCAGAATTCATTATGAGAATTCATCATCATAATTCGTAATGAGAATTATTCATCAGAATTCGTAATGAGTATTCTTCATCAGAATTCAAAATGAGAATTCGTCATCAGAATTCATAATGATAATTCATTATCATAATTCGTAATGAGAATTCATTATCAGATTTCATAATGAGAACTCATCACAAGAATTCATAATGAGAATTCATTGTCGAACTTCATAAGGATTCACATCCTGAATCTGATGTAGAACTTAATTAGAGTTCGTATCCGGCGTTCGGAATGAAACTTTATTACAGTTCTCATCTGGATTTCGGAGTGAAACATTATTACAGTTCTTGTCCAGAATTAGGATCCTAAAAACAGAATACCTCATATCAAAGTTTCAAACAATTACGAGAATATAGAAATGAATCCAAATCTTATACTTAAGAAAAAATATGGATGAAAATATGATAAGGATAATTTTTCTTATAAAAGCGATTTTCCTTATAAAAGCAATTTTCCTTATAAAAGAAATTTTCCTTATAAAAGCAATTTTCCTTAAAGATAAGGTGTTTGTGATTTTCAAAACAAGAAGGAATGGAAAAGTCATAAGGAAAACCTTATTGACTCAACAATATCCCCCTTTTTGGAAAGCACAAACATCCTTATGAAAAAGAAATTCTAAGAAGAAAGAAAAACATTAAGGCTTATCTCCCTTTGCTTTAAGGATATTGATGAATACGACTAACTCCCCCTTAGGATTTTAAACTCTAAGGATCGTATTCTAGATTTCCAGAGTTACATTTTATTACGAATAAGAAGGTCTTCTTTAATGAGAAACTCCCCCTTAGATAAACTCTTATTAGAGTTCTTTTTCTTATGTATCTTTTCCTTCTTCCCCTTTGTGATTTTCAAAAAGAATTCGAGGGAATGGAAAAAATAACAAAGTACCTGAAAGATTAGTAGTAACAAGAAAAAAAACAAGCACAAATTTCATTATGTTTGAAATGTCGGAAACAAAAGAAAATACAACAAAAGATCAGATCTGTCTATTTTGGATCTTTTTCCTTCGCCATGAGAGTCTTAAGAATAGTCTTGATCTTCTTTAAGTCTTTATGATCTTCTTCAGCTTGCTTCTCTAAGACCACTATTCTTGCAGATTGAGCTTCAATCTTTTCTTCATGGGCTTGAATTTTTTCTTCCTGAGCTTTTATCTTTTCTTCCTGAGCCTTCAATTTCTCTTGAAACTCAATCCGATGATCCCTTTCAAACTTCCAGTTTTGAGAGACAGAATTTAGCTTCCAATTCAGATCTCTGACTTCTTGAATCCGATATTTCTTTTCATCTGTCAGCTTCTCTTCAAAGGAAGAAGTCAGCTCATTTATCTTCCTGTCCTCAGTCTCAAAGGCATCCTTGACATTGTCTTGAAATTCATCAAATAACCTCATTTCTTCTGCAGTATTCCTTGACCAGTTTTTCATCCTCTTGCAAGATTTTCTATGGGCTTCATAGCCAACAAAGAACATTTTTAACTGAGCCTCTTTTTCAACACACTTGTCCATAACCATAGATACGGAGTCTGATTTCTGATTTAAAGCATGTTGGAGCATCTGGCATCTTGAATCAATACTTGAGACGGTCGGAATGGTTCCCACCAACTTCTTTAAAGACTGAAAAACAAAGTCATGCCCCACCGAAGATGACTCTGAATCCGAGACTCTGCTTGGAGAATTTTCTTCTTCAATAAGTTCAATCTTTCTCTTTGAAGAATTACCAACTTCCTTTCTCTTCATCACTTCTGAGCTCGGAGTTTCACCAAGAATTTGTTTTCCCTTGTCTTTTTTCGGAATAGAATCCTATTCCGGAGTTTTCTTTTCACTATCAGAGACTTGGACAACATTATCCTCCTCATCAGAAAATTCTGGAACACCAACCTCTACGTTTTCCATCTGAGCAATATCATGTAAAAGTTGTTCTTCTTCTCCATGATAAGCTACTTATTCTTCGCCTTTCTCTTCTTCCATTGCTGGAGTAACTAGCTTTGAAGATTCATCTTCTGAATTTCGGAGCGATAAGTGTTCCGAAAGTGTCCCCTTATAATCATTTACTTGTTTCAACACATCTCCAGTTTCACCACTTCCTTCAGCAATATCTTATTCTTCTTCCACTTGCTCAACTTGCTCACCTTGTTCAACTGGCTTAGCCACTGCCTCTTCCGGAGCAACAAACTCTCTTCCTGGAGTCTCAGGTAGAGATTCCAATGAAAAGGATCTTGGAACAGGAATGTTCACATAAACTATCTCATTAAATTTCAACAAAGCCTGAGCTACCTCTGCTTTAGAAATCTTCTTCTTGAGCTTCTTTTCTTTTGCTTGTTTTTAGAGCTCATCCGCAGTTCTTTCCTTCAAGGCCTTAGCCTCCGCAGGGTCCAAGAAAAACTGAGGCTCCCCTTGCACTCTCTTTTCTTTCATCTCCCTCCATTTAGCAACAACCTCATCTGGGTAAGATTTCTTCTTCTTTGGTTTTGGAGGTGCGGAATGAACTTCCTTAGACTTGGGATCCTCGGCTTCTAATTCCACTTCCTTCAGCTTTCTCTTCTTTACCGGCTTAGAGGATTCCGGATCAGCGGATTTCGGAACTGATTCTTTTTGAGCAGGTAGATCAATAAACTGTCTAGACTCCTTTTAAAAGGCTACATCCATTCTTTTGAGTGTACCATCACTCACCATCATAATCTTGCAAACTCTCGGCTTAGATTTGCAAGCCTCCTTGAAAGACTCAAGGCACCAAACTATTAACATGGAGAGGATTGCTGGATACATTATTATCTGAGCTCTCAGATTCCCTTTCTTCAAATTCTCATTAGTGATAAGAATGTGCTTCATCGAATTAAACTTCCTCAGATTTATCAGAAAATCTAGGGTGTAGATCTCACTCTTCTTCAAGCTGTCTTTGTCACCCTTCCTCGGTACGATAAGACCCTGTACCCATAAATCCAGAATCCAGAAATTTGTAGATAAACTAGCAATCATCGGAGCCTTGTCATCTGCCAGTCCGAGAGTTTCTAAAGCTTTTTCCTTGTCGAAACTACCTTTTGAATCCAGCAACACATGAGAAATAAACTGAGCTTCACCTTCATTATTTAGCCCTACCAAGTTGGCTGCCTTGGTATATGAAAGCTTATAAGTCTTACCATAAGACTTAGAAGACAATTTCTCCTTTCCATCTTCCATAAGAAAGGAAACAGTCTCATAGAACTCTACAAGAAAATCTGAATAAAATTCATCTTGGTTCCCGGGTTTTGAAACCGCAACATATTCCCAACCATTTAGCTTGATATTCTTGGAAATAAGAGAGTCGTACTTGTTGAAGAAATCCGGATAGACCAGCCTCTCTCTGTATACTAACCACTTCAAAATCGGTTTGGAGGAAGACATGTCTTGAGAAGCTACTTCCACAGACATTCGGATCTGAAGTCCTCTGAGAAGTTCGGAACAGAGAAAGCTGAAGTTGGGAACAGCCTTAAAATAGAGGGGCAGAGCTTCGGGATGCGAGAGCTTGAAAACTGATGTGGGACTACTATTTGGGTCCCCTTTATATAGGCAATGAGATGACATTTCAACTTCCACGGTTGATCGAACGGTTGTGATAAGCTGAGATCAGATCTGACGGTCGAAAACCAATTCTTTTGAATCCGATCTTTTGAGGTTTTTATCAAAACAAAGAATTAAGAAAATTATAATCCAAAAACAAAATATAAGAAAATTCCAGCAAGTAAAATATGACTACGAAAACTTGGGTAAGGAAATCATACCTTTCGTATTGGCTTAGGAGGATTATTCGTAATGGGTAATATTCTTACAAAAACAAACAAAACTTTATTACGAAAAGACAAAATTCGGAAAACTGACTACGAAAAAGAAACTCAGTATGGAAAACTCAGTACGAAAATTTCATTACAAAATTTGAAAACGAAAAAACTTATTATGAAAGATTCGGTATGAAAATCCCATTTTGAAAATATCAGTATGAAAATTTTCCATTCCGGAAGTGTTCAATACGAAGTCTTTGATTCCAGAAGTCTTCTATATGAACATATCCATTCTGGAAATTTTAGTTCCGGAAATTCCATTCCGGAATTTTAATTCTAAAAAGTTTGAAAACAGTTTTTGAAAAACTTTGTTAAACTAACAATCAAATGTACTCCCCCTATGAAAAAGAGTTTATTGCTGTCAGGAGACTTTTTTCAACATAAAGTTAATGAAGAATGATTACCTTATAATTATCATTCTTAACTTCTGTTTAATGTATTCAAATATATCAGAAGGCAATGATTTTGTGAAAATATCAGCAAGTTGATCTTGTGTTCCGATAAACTGAAGAATAATATCTCCTTTAAGTGTGTGATCCCTAAGAAAGTGATGCCTAATATCTATGTGTTTTTCACGGGAGTGATGTGCAGGGTTCTTACTGAGGGCAATGGCACTAGTGTTATCACACAAAATTTGAGTTTTAGTAAAACTCAAGCCATAGTCTGTGAGTGTGTGTTGCATCCACAACACTTGAGCACAACAACTTCCAGCTGATACATATTCAGCTTCAGCAGTGGAGAGTGCTACAGAATGTTGCTTCTTGCAGGACCAAGAAACTAATGAATCTCCTAAGAAATGACAAGTTCTGTATGTACTATTTCTATCCATTCTACATCCACCAAAGTTAGCATCAGAAAAGATTTTTAGGGTAAAATCATTTCCAGGAGTATAAAATAATCCTAGATCCATGGTTCCCTTAAGGTAGCGAAAAATTCTTTTTACTGCCTTTAAGTGAGATTACTTAGGATTGGATTGATATTTTGCACATAAGCATACTGAAAACATTAGGTCTGGTCGACTAGCTGTTAAGTATAGTAGACTTCCTATCATACCTCTAAAAGATGTTTGATCTACTGGTTTCTCAGCTTCATCAAGGTCTAAAGAGTTTGAGGTACCAATGGGAGTACTAATACTTTTAGTGTGGTCATAACCATACTTTTTACGAAGAACTTTAATATACTTATGTTGAGATATGTAGGTTCCTTCTGGTTTTTGAGAAATTTGAAAACCAAGGAAAAATGTTAACTCACCCATCATACTCATTTTAAACTCAGATTTCATTAGACTTGCAAAAGAGTCGGTCAAAGATTGCTGAGTTGAACCAAATATGATGTCATAAACATAAATTTGAACAATCAAAACATTTTTCTTATCTTTCTTTATAAAAAGGTTTGGATCTACATTTCCCTTAACATAGTTATTTCGAAGCAAAAATCCAGTGAGTCTATCATACCATGCTTGTGGGGCTTGTTTAAGGCCATACAGAGCTTTGGTAAGTCTAAAAATATAATCAGGATGTTTTGTATCTTCAAAGCCAGGAGGTTGTTCAAAAAAAACTTCCTCTTGAACATAACCGTTAAGAAAATCACATTTCACATCCATTTGGAAATGTTTGAAATTAAAGAATGCTGCAAAGGCAAGTAGAATACGGATAGATTCAAGTATAGCTACTGGAGCATAGGTTTCTTCATAGTCTATTCCCTCTTGCGGATTATAGCCTTTAGCAACAAGTCTAGATTTATTTTTTACTATGATTCCATTTTCATCACATTTATTTCTAAAAAGACATTTGACTCCAATTACAGAAGTTTCCTTAGGTCTTTCAACCAAGGTCCAGACTTTATTCCTTTCTAATTCATTTAGTTCATCTTGCATGGCATTAATCTAATCATCATCACCTAAATCTTCATCAGTGCTTTTAGGTTCTAATTTGGAAAGAAATGCTAGATGTTCTACTTAATTTCTTAAGGAACTTCTAGTTCTTACAGGATGATTTAGATCACCAATGATACTATCACTGGTATGATTCTTAAGAAACGCCTGATTTGGGTTTTGAAAAGCCTGTTCATCAACATAGGGTAGAAAGTCTTCGGGGGTAAATGTTTTAGGAATATCTTCTTGAAAATTATCCTTATCAGAAGGTTATTCTATCAAAGGTTGATAATCTATTTTTGAAAACACATCCGAGGATGTAGGCTGAGGTGTTTTAAAAACAAAAGGATCTGACTCATCAAATTTTACATGTACTGTTTCTTCAACAGTACAAGTGTTTTTATTAAAAACTCTATAAGCCTTAGATGTTGTGGAATAACCTAAGAAAATTCCTTCATCAGATTTTGGTGCGAATTTATGTAAGTTATCTTTAGTATTCAAAATGAATACTTTGCAACCAAAAACCTTGAAGTAGGATAGTCTTGGTTTTCTACCATTCCATAACTCATAAGGAGTTTTATTAAGAAAAGGTCTAATCAAAACTCGATTTATAGTATAGCAAGAAGTACTTACAGCTTCAGCCCAGAAATGTCTAGCTATAGAATATTCACTCAACATGGTTCTAGTTATCTCTTGAAGAATTATATTTCTTCTTTCAACTACACCATTTTGTTGAGGAGTTCTAGGTGCTGAAAAATTGTGAGTTATACCTTTTTTACTACAAAAAGTTTCAAAATAAGAATTTTGAAATTCTCCTCCATGATCACTATGAATATTTTTCAATGGAAGATTTTTCGCATTTTTAACGTGAGCTCTAAAACTTTTGAAATAAGAAAAAGCTTCAGATTTATTTGCTAGAAAATAAACCCAAGTAAATATAGTGTAATCATCAACTAGAACAAACACATAGTATTTGCCTCTAATACTTCCAGTTTGTGTTGGACCAAAAAGATCCATGTGCACTAACTGTAATGCATCAGTTGTTGAGACTTCACCGATTGATTTAAAACTAGATTTATGTTGATTTCCATATTGACAAGGATCACAAACTTTAGAAGAATCAAATCCAAGCTCCGGTAGATCCTTAAGTAGTTTCTTCTTAGAGAGTTTACATAGGTTCCTAAGGTTACAGTGACTTAGTCTTCTATGCCATAACCAGGAATGATCTTCCATTGCACTAAGGAAAGGTAAATCTTGTCTCCTGAGGTCTTCTAAATTTAAGGTGTAAACATTCTCTTGCCTATTGGCTGAGAGAATAAATTCTTCCTTGGAATTGTGAACTAAGAACTTATCATTCCTAAAATTCACAAGGTAACCTTCATCACATAACTGACTTATTCTAATAAGGTTGTGCTTAAGACCCTTAACAAAAAGAATATTTGAAATCAATGTTTTACCAAGAAAAACAATATTACCAATACCGACAATATCACCCTTAGCATTATCTCCGAAAGCTACCTTTCCTCCTTTCATTTTGATAATCTTTTCAAAATAGCTTTCGTTACTAGTCATGTGCCGGGAACATTCACTATCCATGTACCATGTATTTTTGCAGGTACTTTCTTTATTTTCCTGAAATCAAGAAGAAAATTAGACTTTCGGAATCCAAACTTTTTTGGATCTGAGATTTCCAGACAATAAAATTTTCGGTACCCACATCTTCTTAGAGAAATAAGCTTTGTGAAATCCTAGAGATTGGGTTTTGTTTAAGGAACAATTCTTTGCCCAGTGACCACCACATTGGCACTTGGTACAAAATGGGGCACTTTGAGGAACAAAATAATTGTTACTGAAAATTGGTTTTGCATGGATATAACCAAATCCGGATTTATTTCTTAAAGGTCGTATTTGGGAATACATTTTATCAAAATTTTCATTCCCATGGGTAAAGTTTGATAAACACTTCTTTAAGGAAAAAATTTCATACTTGAGTTTTATAACCAAGTTTTTATCCTCAAAATCATTAGTTTTAGAACTAGAGCTAGGCTTGAAAACATTTTTATTAGAAATTACTTTTTCTAAATCTTTAGAAAGTTTATTCTTCTCAGAACATACTTCCTCAATATTTTTTGAAATACTTTCAAAATCAGCATTTTTCTTATCAAGATCTTTAGAAATATCTGATATCTCTTTTGTAAGAATATAATTCCTAGAGTTTTCCTTATCAAGTTTTTTATTGAGTTTAGAATTCTCAATCTCAAGAAGTTCAGCAAACCTAGAGACTTCTTCATAAGTAGGTAAAGTATTTTCTTCATCAGAATAAGATTCTTCATTAGAAGATTCATAATACTTACTATCATTAGAATTTAAAGAAACATTGGTCAATGATTCAGCATTTTATACCTTATCCATAAGACAATGATTATCAATAGGTAATATGTCTATAAGACAAAGATTCTTCTGTCCTGAAGATTCATAATCAAAAGATTCATCTGAAGAGTCACCACCACTGGCACTCCAAGTGTCATTAGCTTTCATAACATTCTTAGTTTTGGCTTTATAATATTTCTTTATGTTCCTGTCTGAATGTCTTTCTTTCCTTTCTTTCTTTTTGAGCATAGGGAAATCTAGTCTTATATGTCCATCTCTCTTGCATTCATAACAAGTAACTTCTCCATCTTTCTTATCTTTCCTTTCCTTTTTCTTATACTTGGATTGGAAATTTCTCTGGCCAGCTATCTTGTTCATCCTTCGAGCAAGATTTTCTAATTCATTTTCAGAGATTTCACTCTCACTAGAATCTGACTGAAATATAACTTTCTTAGACTTGGATCTGGTTACTCTCTCAGGAGTCTTAGCTTTCATCTCATTTGAAGTTGTTGTAAAAGCAACAGTACCATTTCCATTTTTCTTTTTGATGTTGTCAGCATCTCTCTTCATTCTGGTTTCATGTTGGAGAAGAGTTCCAAATAACTCATCAAGAGAAATCTGAGTGACTTTCCTGTTCTCATCTATAACTGTTCTTTTGGACTCCCACTCATTGGGCATGATATCAATTATCTTATCCACAAGAACATCATCATCTAAACCTTTCTCTCCCATATACTATAGGCTGTTGACGATAGTCATAAATATCTATTGTACTTTACAGATTGGTTCTCCATAAAGAAAAGTTGAATCCATGATATTCAGCTCTGAGCATAGCTCACCTAGTCTCAATCACCTTAGATGTTCCAAAGTGTGCAACCTCTAACTTCTTCCAGATATAGTTAGCTGCTTCACAAGAAGAAATTTGGATATATATATTTCTAGTCATTGAAAAAAGTAAAGTATTGTGTACCTTATAGTTGAGTTGATATTCTTGCTTTTCCTGGTTAGTAAAAGTTCTAACTTCCTTGTCAGGAATTTTATAATCATCAGTAAGAATAACAAAATTGTCCACTCCAGTATTGATAACAAAAGTCTTCATTCGATCTCTCCAGTACTCATAATCATTACCATCAAAGATTCTTGGTCTTGTAGGATTTAGATTATCAATTGAACCAACATTAATTCCTGCCATACTAAAAATCACCTTCGACACATAAACTTGTTAGTAGAAAAGATTCGTAATAACAATGTTCGGAATGAGAAAAGTTCGGAATAGAAAAGTTAGGAATGATAAAGTGAGCAAGAAAAACTTATTCGTAAGTATAAGTATTTCAGAGACCTGCTCTGATACCAATTGTAGGATTGGTATAGAGTATGGGGTTTCCAACCTCTGATACCAATTGTAGGATCGAAATAGTGATGTAGATGCTCAATATACAAGAGGGGGGGGTGAATTGTATACTTTAAAAATTCCTTTGGAACCTTTAAAGTTAGTTACAAATAACTATGTTTTCCTTAATCAAAGGAAAGGGATAAGTTTAACAAAGTTAAACTAAGCAAATTCACAACACCTCTAACACCAAATGCAAACTTGGAAAGAGATTCCAAAAGTAGGTTCCGGAAATATAGTTCCGGAAATTGAAACTTAACAAAAGTTACAATATGAGATTCTACCTTAAAGCGTATAGAATCTTAATGAAACAGAGTACAAGTAAGGAAGTATAAGAAAGTTATAATTTCCTTATAATACAAAATGCAGCGGAATATAAACACATAGTAAAACTACAAGTAACAAGATATAAGTCTTTTAACCCAAAGAGAAGGGCATCCAACAACCTTGGATAAAGGTCCCTTGATTTATACTTTCAAGAAAGTCTGTCTTACCCACACCAGGGTAAGCCCTCGATACGAAGATCAGAGTCTCTGTCTTGCTATCCCCGCAAGCCCTCAACTTCAAGGTATTTGGAAACCTCTGTCTTCCTCAGCAAGGAAGCCCTCAAACTTCAAGGTAGACGGAAACCTCTGTCTTCCTATCCCCGGAAGTCCTCGAATGTAATCAACAACATTCAGAGTCGCACGAATCTTTGAGAGTTAATAAGAGCCTCTCTCTCTAGAAATCACTTCAACAGCATGTATGCACAATAACCAAGTTGTTCATCCATCCATCAGTTGTGAGATCTTTCAAATGAGCTCCTATTTATAGGTAAGGTCGGCTCCTTCTCCAACGGTCATATTTTCTTTAAAGATCGGAGGGACCTGTACACGTGTCACTTAGACAACGGTTAGTTTATAACAAAATAGACGACATCCTTTTATAACAAAACAAGTGTAACAGAATGTACAACATCGTTTTAAAATCTAACTCAAAAGTTCGGAATGAAAAATTCGGAGTGAAGGTTCAGAGTGTAAGGAAAATAATAAATAGTAGACAGATTATAACAATGTAAGCAATATGAAAGTTCGGAGTCTAACCAAAGATAATTTTCGGAGTCTAAATAAATTTGGAGTGTATAAAACAAAGATGATCAGATTCTGTTTAATAGGTGAATTTGGAATGAGAATTCGGAATGAGAATTCATCATCAGAATTCGTTATGAGAATTCATCATCAGAATTCGTAATGAGAATTCTTCATTAGAATTCATAATGAGTATTCTTCATCAGAATTCGTTATGAGAATTTTGCATCAGAATTCGTAATGAGAATTCTTCGTCAGTATTCGTAATGTGTATTCTTCATAAGAATTCGTAATGAGAATTCGTCATCAGAATTCGTAATGAGAATTCATTATCAGAATTCGTAATGAGAATTCATTATCAGAATTCGTAATGAGAACTCATCACAAGAATTCGTAATGAGAATTCGTTGTCCAACTTCCTAAGTATTCACATCCTGAATCTGATGTAGAACTTAATTAGAGTTCGTATATGGCGTTCGGAATGAAACTTTATTACAGTTCTCATCTGGATTTCAGAGTGAAACTTTATTACAGTTCTTGTCCAGAATTCAGATCCTAAAAACAGAATACCTCATATCAAAGTTTCAAACAATTCTGAGAATATAGAAATGAATCTGAATCTTATACTTAAGGAAATATATGGATGAAAATATGATAAGGATAAATTTTCTTATAAAAGAAATTTTCCTTATAAAAGCAATTTTCCTTATAAAAGCAATTTTCCTTATAAAAGAAATTTTCCTTATAAAATCAATTTTCCTTAAAGATAAGGTGTTTGTGATTTTCAAAACAAGAAGGAATGGAAAAGTCATAAGGAAAACCTTATTGACTCAACAGTAGTTCCTTAAAAAGTACATTTTTTTAATAAAATAGATTTTTTATGTGTATTCAATATAAGTACACATAGAGAAATTACAAATACAAGATAGGACATAATAATATCATGACGTAATTTTAAAGTAGGAGATTAACCCAAAGAATGGAAATTGGGTTAAGAAGTTCCCTTACCTCGTGTCCGACTTGACTCGATCGTTCTTTAATATCCAAAATAATAAACTAGAGTTAATTTCTATTTGATTAAGAACCTTTTTCATGTTCATTATTTCTTTTATATCACTTATTACCATGTTATGAACATTATTTAATTATTTATGTTAATAACGGTCATTTTGTCGATCTTTGGTACTTGAGTCAAAAATAAACTTCTTATAATTACAAGATGTTCATGTGGTGAAATATCCATTGTATCCAGAATTATATTCATGATTTAGATATCATATATATCATATATATCCAGTATATACATGAATTTAAAAAATTACATAACATTTAGAGGTAAGAAACGAAATGCACCATTCATGGAGACGGTAAGCCGTACGTACGCATGAACGCTACTTTCCTTTCTATTTCGTATTTAATGGAATGAAATTATAATTATATAAAGGAATAATATAATTCCAGTATAATATAATTTATAATACCATTTACTCCATCCTTTATACATCCCACATATGGAATTAACGATTCAAATCACTTTGAGGGGCGGTAGTCCGCACTTCCTAAAATGAAATCATCATGTTTACCCATAATGGAAATCATAAAGGTATGACATAAATGAAAAATACAGAATAATAAGGAAAAAACATAATATATATCATATATAAAAATAGTTTCATCATAATGGCCACCATTAGAGGTGTTAAAATAATTTTGAACAATCATCGTTTCGTGAGGCAGTATTTCGCCACCCACAGAAACAGTATGTTCTTTAACCATTTGAAGAAGGTGTGTGTAAGTGTAAATCAAATATTTCTGACAACATAATAGTATATTGATGATACTTGTGTTGTTACAAAATAAAATAATAAAAATATTTTAGGGGGTTGGAGAATCAAAATAAAACAAAACAACATTAGAGAAGACATTACCTTAAAATCGGGTAACTCTTTTTTGATTTGAGCCAAAGGCTTCCTTGGGAAGACTTATGCCCAAAGTGAGGCTTCTAGGAGTAAGGAAGGGAAGTTGGGAGAGTATTTAGTAAGAGTTTGGCTGAGACAAATGGCTTGAAAGTGTGAATAAGGTGGTAGTGGTGGAGGCCTTTTATAAGAGGAGAGGAGGGGCACTCTTGGAAAGTCATGAAATGTCACTTTATTATATAATGCGTTTCGGATTTTAAAGGTATAACCCTTATATATTTCTAGGATAAGGTGATAAGGGTTCAAAATATACTCATCCAATAGGTTTTTTACAAGTTTAAGTCTTAGATTTTACATTATCGTTTCATTTTATTTAAATCGTTAATTAATGATGTAATCGCTGCATCATCTTGGTGTCATAAACAAATTTAATTTATTTAATGTCTAAAAATTATAAAAAAAATATCATGATGTAGGAAATTTTGTTATCTTTCTAATTAATATTTATAGTCAAAAATATGACTTGTATAACCCCAATTAAAAATTGTTTTAGTAAAACAACTCATGTTTGTGACATTTTTATTTTAACATTAAATAAAAAGTTTTTAATGTCATTTTCCTAACAAAGTGGATCCATGGGGTCTCCAAATTGACCCATGGATTGTCTTGGTTGTCCATAACTAATAAAAATGGGGTAGTACAACTGTAAAGGTATTTTTATATTTTTATAATATCATTTTTACCTTAAATTTCACTAATTACCTTTAATCACGATTAATTAAACATAAAATTTACTACTCACAAAAAAATTATTTTAATCTCATTGAACCATATTTTAATTCCTAATGAAAACCATGTATGTCATAATTTTGAAAATCAAGTCACAGAAGTGGTATTGTTTCATTTAAACGAAAAATTAGTTTTTAACTACCACTTAGCGATTTCACTATTCATAAAAAATTGATGTTTTTCAGAACAATGCCAAAATTTCACCCTAAGATATAATTGATATTCCAAATTCAAAAATGATGTCTATTTTAAAAAATTCCAAACATATAAGTTGCATTAATTAATTTTATAATTAATTCCCGTTGTCACAACTAATAGCGTGTTTTTAAGAAATAATATATATCAAAATATTGACAATTGTTTATGTCCAATTTCATAGTGAAATTAACTCTAATGACCACAATTGGATAAAATGTTAAAAATATATTCTAATTATACTTTAAAACCACTCTATAGTATAATTTATCACTATAATTTATTTTGATTAAAAAAGTTGTTTTTAAGTATTTTTCACTATTCATAAAAAATTGGAAGTTCTCAGAAAAATACAAAAAATTCAACATAGGATAATTTCGATATTCTGAATCCACAAATGAAGTCCATTTTGAAATATAAAATATATATAATTTCAAAAATTGGGTATTACTATTCATAATAGCTATTTTCATTGGTCGCGGTGCATTAGAATCTCAAACTTGCATACAATGCAAGCTATTGCATTATTGAAAGAGAAGCTTATCATGGAAGCTCGGGGTGTTACATTCTCCTCTCATTCAATAAATTGAGTCCTCGCAATTTGAAATTTTTCTTTGAAATTAAAAGGATGAAAATAGAAAATATCTTTGTGGAAAACCCACATCGGAAATATGGTTAATAAAAATATAACATTAAAAGAAATAAAGAGAAGTACAAAGGTCACACGATATAGCCCATACTAGGATTATATGAAAATATGGATATGGAGGAAAAAAAACCATCAAGTTCTGATGTAAAGTTGTAGAAAACATGATTAGGAGAAAGTTAACCACAAGAAAATCACAAACTTGTGATTGGTTAAACGGTCATGGAATCCCCAGTTGGAAAAGTTAACCCACAACGTTTTTGTTTTAAGTTACCTTTCATAATGTTGAGGAATTTATTTAAGAGATTTACTAGATTTTGTAAGGAAATATACTTACTTTTCATGTAGGATTTCATTCTTAAATAAATTTTTACCACGTACCCATCTTTCACTCCAAATGGTAACAGAACTGAAAAATATTCTATTTATCCTAATTGTATAAGGTTCCAAATATTACCACATACCATTTTGATTAGGAAAACTATTTTTTAATAACCAGGAACTTCCTGTAGGCTAGTGGTAGGTAATAAAGGCCTGTTGCACTATGGTTGTGGGTTCGATTCCTGCAGCTTTGTCCGACGCGATGGGTTATCCCCCAACCTGCAGGTTGTCCTTTTCCTAAAAGTATAGTATTATAACATTCCAAAAATAATCGTCAGAAATTTTTTAGCCTTAAACAATACTATCCAAAGTTCAACTTAATTCATTCCAGCCTTTATAGTTATCCAAAATACCTCTATCCAGACTTTCTATAAAAGGTCTCTAAATTCCAAAATCAATTGTAACATCAGATTCCCCAACCAAATTAAAGTTTCTCTTATTGTAAAATACTAAAAATATGATTACCTTCATCATATTAAATCCTTAATGAAAACAACAAGTACTGTAGTAAAATCCATATATATATATATCACATTATCCTTATAACCAGAAAATAATCCTTGAGTCCAAAATCACCAATACATTAATTATTCTACTTCAACTATAGTAACAGCATAAGATTTTCCTTGATCCCTTGGCAATTTCTGAGGTCAGTTTCCCTGATTCTTAGGATATTCATTTGCATAATTCCCCATTTCCCTATAATTTTAGCATTCAACATTGATAGCCTCTTTCTTTCCCTTGCAATCACGAGCCTGGTGACCTTTTTCTCCACATTTATAACAAACTCCCATTCCTTTTAGGGAAGTACCGAGGTGATTATTCCCAAAATTATCACATAATGGAAAATCCTTCTTCCCCCTTTTCCCTTTATCTGTCTCTTGTTCCACCGTTCTCTTCTTCTCTTGCTTTACTTTGTTATCATAAGACTTAGAGAATTCCTTTTCAGTCTTGATAGCACACGAGACTATATCTTCGTACGACGAGAAATATTGTGAGACTAGGGCTTGACAAAAAAATGGTTTTAACCCATCAAAGAAACGATCAATCTTACTTCTTGGGTTACTTATATAATCTACTGCATGCCTTGTTAACCTTGTAAAGTTATCCTCATACTTTGTGACATTATCATCCTCCTTTTGTCTCAGACTCAGAAATTACCTTTCCATATCTGCTCGATGGCCACGACGAAAGTATTTTTCTAAGAAAATCTCTTTGAACTCCCTCCATTCCATATTCGATACATCATCATCTTCCTTTGTGTTTTGAATCAGTGACCACCACTGATCGGCATCTCCAGTGAGGCGGTAAACATCCATTACAACCTTCTCCCTTTCGCTACTCCCCAAGGCGTGGAATATTTTCTTTAAAGAGTTTATCCATTGCTCAGCTACTAATGGATTTGTACCCTTATTAAATGTTGGCGGTTTTTGCCTCATGAAGCGGTTTGTCACGACCCGCTCTCGGGGTCCGTGCCGTGACTACCCCAAGCCTGCCTTCCATAGTCCAGGGGCTGGCGACTAGCACCAAGGCGTAAATCCCGGTAAAAAGGGAAGGCATTGCCTTTGTAAAGTAAAAAAACAAATAAAAGTAAGCAAGAGGAAAGTAAACACTAAGTAAAAACAGAGTACAACTGAAAGTGCGGAAAAGTAAATGGGCCAGTATACAAACCAAAACTGAAAGTAAAGTACATCTCGAAAGGGAAAACAGCAACTGTAAGTAAAAGCCGCTACACCGAGCTGTCCACTGGAGATCCCACCTGAAGGGTGGGTACAGATAGCTCCACTGCTCCACGGGTCCCACCGTGCGCTCTAAGTACGTCCCGCCCAGTGGTCCACCTCCAGGTACCGTCCTGCTCTGCAAGCCTCAGCCAAGATCAACGATGTCCGTCGTCTGCAACCAACACAACGTAGTGCGGGCATAACCCGTGTAGGGTTGAGTATAAACTACTCAGTAGGGACCCCGAGACCCCCGAAGGTCTCCCAAAATCCACAAAGGATAAACCACAAAGGAAGATACAATCACGAAGTAACAACCGACACTGCTTAGGTATATGCCCATACATATACCTAAGTCATCAATTTCAATACGCTCCAACCTCCGAGCCCAAGTACAACTCATTCCACACAGGAAAGTAAACGTATTCCACACAGGAAAGCAAAACGAAATCCACACAGGATAGCACAACTCAATCCACATAGGAAAGAAAAATGAAATCCACATAGGATAGCACAACTCAATCCACACAGGAAAGCAACAGGATTCAGCTCACACAGGTATACTTCTTCAAAGACGATAAAGATGATCTCTGATCCATCTAAGTCGTCGGACCCACGAAGGATCGATAGGTAACTAACCCCCGCAAAGACCCACACAGGATCGGGCCCACACAGGACCTGTAGGCGCTGGTTCACACAGGACCGCTGAGCGCAAAGACCCACACAGGATCGGACCCACATAAGATCGGGCCCACACAGGACCTGTAGCACTGATCCACGTAGGATCACTGAGTGCTGTAGTTGTCGTCGAATCCACACAAGATCTCTGTACTGTCATCGTCGCAGTCACAGTAGCAGTAGTAGTAGCAGTAGCAGTCACAGTCGCAGCCAGCACTAGGGTTCCCGCACACAGCAAGCTCGTTCAGGAGGGTCCGCTCCACAAGCCGAGAGGCTGATACATCAACTGTCACAAAGTTCAGAGTTGATGTATCCAAAAGTTCCGTAATGTCAATAGGAACTCAACGCAACTGACGGCGCGTCGATCGGACGCCCGGTCTGAGAGTTATTGGCATTTTCGTCCCAGGGGCCCGGTTGGTTTTTAAGGCTAAACCAACCCGACCGTACTCCACCTGCGTCCAAATCTCGGGCGGAGTATGCCAAAAGATCTTTCTCACTAAGAGGAACACAACAAAGCAGACGGTACGCCAATCGGACGTCCGTAGCTCAAGATATGAGCGTTTCCACTCCGAAGGCCCGGTTGGTTTCGTGAACGAACCAACCCGGCCGAACTCAAAGTATTCCGAAACTTTGAGTGCGATATACCGAATCGACCTTCTCGATCCAAGGATCGCATCACCGCTGACGGTTAGTCAATCGGAGGTCTGTGGCTCAAGATATGGCCAAATGACCGAAGTCGTTTCGAAAACGGGGGGTCCGGGACCGGGCCGACCCGGCCCGGCCGGCGGCGGTCCGGCGCGGCGGCGCGGGTTGGCGCGGCGGCGTGGTCCGGTGCGGCGGCGCGGCCCGGCCGGCGGCGGTGCGGCCTGGCGCCGCTCGGTGCCATGCGCGGGGGGCAAGGCCCCCGCTTCTTTAGCTGGCGGCGCGGCTTAAGCCGCGCCTTTGTCAATCAACGGCCCCCCTTCGTGGGGGCTTGCCATTTGGAAAAATGGGGGGCCGCCTGCCCCCCTTAATGAAACCACCCCCCCTCTTAAAGGGGGGCATTCAAGCTGGCCGGGGGAAATAAATTCCCCCGGTTCTTCCCCTTCCGGCCGGC
Organism: Viscum album; assembly: GCA_963277665.1. NCBI lineage: Eukaryota > Viridiplantae > Streptophyta > Magnoliopsida > Santalales > Viscaceae > Viscum > Viscum album. Next base: position 1,224,316,854 of record OY728151.1, read on the forward strand.
CCATCTGGCCGGCCGGTTTTTCTTCAACGGGACCGGCAAAGCCGGTCCCCTTTCCGGCTTCCAACGCCGGCGGCCCGGCTAGCCGCCGGTCTTCCCGTTTCACAGCGGCCCGGAACCGGCCGCGGTGTTCGTCGTCCGGCACGGTGCGACGGCACCGCGCCCCTCCTCCGCCGCCCCGCTCCGGCCGCGGCGCCTTCGGTTCCCTTCGACGCGGCGCGATGGCGTCGCGTTCATGATAATCCTTCCACGGCGCTGCGCGACGGCGTCACGCAATGCAAACATGCGAATTTCCGCGTGGTGCGATGGCACCATGCCATCTCGTTCATCCACAAAATAATAATAATAATCAAGAACAAGGGAGGGGTAATTCGGCCGTGTTTGTGCGGTCCGACCCCCCTCTCGTTAGACGATATCAATTATTCGTTATCCTCAAAGTTCAACATTCTAATTTCAAGAACGAGAATAACTAAATAATCAACAACAAACCCCTACCTCGGTTCAAGATCGATGATCATCAACGACCCGCGGAAGACAACGTCGCGGAGGTCGGGCGTCGCGGTAATCATTCGTCAAATCTGTTGACGAAGAGGTACGTCGTTGGCGAATCTTCGTAAGCCGACGAAGGAAGTCCGAGGAGGAAGCGGCGTTCCCTTTCGTTGACACAGAAGGCGTCGTCGATCTTCGGAAACAACCGGCTACGAAGAAGAGAGGAGCGACGTTCTTTGTCGGAGCTCGAAGGTTCTTCGCGTTCTTCATCAAAGTTGAAGAAGAAGAAGGAGAACCCAAATCCTCTCCAGAAGGCTAGAGAAATCTAACCAAATAAAATAAGCTAGAGTCTTATTTTATTCACACACTTAACAAATTGAATTTCAAAGGTTTTAAATTCAAATAAAATAACTCCAAATTAATTAACAAGTTGTCATGTCATTTAAAGAGGGGTTAAAGGGAGTTTTGAGAGAAGATGAAAAGTTAGGGTTCGTGTGGGCCCCACCACACTTAATCCTCTCAAGGGAGGTTAAGTGGATGTGGGTCCCACCTTTAACTCCCTTTGGGAGAAGTTAACCAACAAAATAAAAATAAAAAGTGTTTCCACATTTTTATTTAACTTCTTATAATTTCTCCCAAAAACTAACTTTCGTCCCGCATAAAACGCAACCTCGGAAAAGGTCTCCTTAAGCGAATATCAGCGCTGCGAGTTCATTGGTGCCCTCGGAATTTGATTCCGAAAACCGGTTCGAAAGTTAGAAAATTCCGCTCGTTCGTTCACTGAACGTACCCGAGCCAAACTTCGGAAATTGATTCCGGGCACTCCGGGCCTCGGAATCAGGTGCCGTCAGAAACCGCATTCTTGTAAAATTCCAAAGAAAATTAAGAAAAAATTTCCCTTAAATTTTACGGGTCTTTACATTACTCCCACCTCAGGGCTTTACGTCCCCGTAAAGATACATCAAAAACTAGGGAAACAAATGAGGGTACTGAGCACGCATCTGAGTCTCCCGCTCCCATGTGCTCTCCTGGAGGTTCCAGTGCTGCCATCTGATGCGCACAAGAGGAATCGATCACCCATGTAGGACCCGCTCCTGTCGATCCTCTATCTCCACCGGGACCTCTGTAAAAGTTGCCCCATCATCAACGTCAAGCTCCCCATGGTCAATGATGTTCGTCGGGTCGTGCACGTATCTCTTCAGCTGAGATACGTGGAAGACGTTGTGCACCCGGTGCAACTGAGGTGGCAGAGCCAGGCGATAAGCCACCTCTCCAATCCTGCTGAGGACCTAGAAGGGTCCGATGAAGCGCGGAGATAACTTTCCGCCTCGGCCAAATCTCTGAATACCACGTCGAGGTGAGACCCGCAAGAAGACGTGGTCGTCATCCTCGAACTCTAGTGGCCTCCGCCTCCTGTCAGCGTATGAATTCTGCCGGCTCTGAGCTGTCCTCATCCGCTCCTGGATGACCTGAACCTTCTCTGTTGTGGCCTGGACCATCTCCGGTCCCACAAGTGCTGACTCCCCAGGGTCTGTCCAGCACAAAGGAGATCTACAAGGTCGGCCGTACAACGCCTTGTACGGTGCCATCCCAATGGTGGAGTGGTAGCTGTTGTTGTACGCAAACTCCGCCAAGGGTAGGTGGTCCTCCCAGCTACGACCAAAGTCGAGGACACATGCACGGAGCATGTCCTCGAGAGTCTGAATGGTCCTCTCCGTCTGACCATCCGTCTGAGGGTGAAGGGCTGTGCTCAGACGTAGCTGCGTCCCGAACGCCTCCTGTAACCCCTTCCAAAGCCGGGAAGTAAAGCGAGCATCTCGATCAGAGACAATAGATGATGGCACACCGTGGAGCCGCACAATCTCCTGAACGTAGAGACGTCCCAAGCTCTCCACTGAGCCCTGCTCTCTGATGGGTAAGAAGTGTTCCGACTTGGTGAGTCGGTCAACAATCACCCAAATGGAGTCTTGACCTTTGGAAGTGCGTGGAAGTCCAGTCAAGAAATCCATAGATATCCCGTCCCACTTCCACTCTGGGACCTCCAAGGGCTGTACCAAGCCTGCTGGTACCTGATGCTCTGCCTTCACCTGCTGGCAGGTGAGGCATCGAGAAACGAACTCTGCTACTGCCTTCTTCATGCCCGGACACCAGTGCTGTCGTCTGAGGTCCTGGTACATCTTCGCCACTCCAGGATGTACCGCCAAAGGAGAAGTGTGAAACTCTCTCAGCACTTCCTCTCGCAAAGCGACTGGTACCATGGTACGTCCTCTGAAAAGGATGTCGTGCTCTGCTCCAAGGGAGAAACCATCAGGTGTCTGTCCCGAGAATATCTGTGCACGTCGTGTCTCACAGTCAGCGTCCTCACGCTGTGCCCCTCTGACCCGTTGCAGTAGTGGAGGGGTGACTGTGAGAGACTGAAGGAAGGCTGCTCCCTCTATATCCACGAAGGATAGCTGCAAAGAGGCTAGCTGCTCCGTCGCCTCCTCGAGTAGCTGAATGCCCGTCCTCCTGATGAGGGCATCGGCTACCACGTTCCCCTTCCCAAGAGTATAGACTATCTCAAAGTCATAGTCCTAGAGGAACTCGAGCCATCGCCGCTGTCTCAGGTTCAGGTCCTTCTGCGAGAAGATATACCTGAGACTCTGATGATCATAAAAGACTGTAAAGCGTTCGCCCATCAGGTAATGTCGCCATGTCTTCAGAGCGAAGACCACTGCCGCTAACTCCAGGTCATGGGTAGCGTAGTTCTGCTCATACGGCCTCAACAGACGTGATCCATAGGCGATCACTGCCCACTCCTTCATCAGAACACATCTGAGTCCGGTCCCTGATGCATCGCAGTAGACTACGTACCCTACTCCCTCCTCAGGCAACCTCAAGATAGGTGCACTGGTCAATCTCTGTCTCAGCTCCTGGAAGCTCTGCTGACAACTGTCTGACCACACAAAGGGTTTCCCCTTCTTCGTCAAAGCTGTGAGTGGTGCCGCAACTCTAGAGAAGTCTGGCACGAATCTCCGATAGTATCCAGCTAGCCCCAAGAAACTCCGAACCTCAGTCACGCTCCTGGGTGGCTCCCATGCTAACACAGCCTCGATTTTCACAGGATCCACTGCAACTCCCGCCTCAGAGATAACGCGTCCCAATAAGTGGACCTCCCGTATCCAGAACTGGCACTTCGAGAGCTTACCATAAAGCTGGTGCTCTCGGAGTGTGTCTAGTATAACTCGCAAGTGATAGGCGTGCTCCTCCTCAGTCGTAGAGTAAATCAGAATGTCGTCGATGAAGACCACGACAAACCGATCAAGGTATGGCTGAAAGATCCTATTCATGAGAGCCATGAACACTGCTGGAGCATTGGTCACGCCGAAAGGCATAACCAAGAACTCATAATGGCCATACCGACATTTGAAGGTCGTCTTCTACACGTCCTCGTCTCTGACTCTGAGCTGATGATAGTCTGACCTGAGGACTATCTTGGAGAACCACCGTGCTCCCTTGAGCTGATCAAAGAGGTCATCAATCCTCGGTAGCGGATACTTGTTCCTCACAGTCACCTGGTACAGGCGACGATAGTCAACACAAAGTCGCAAGCTCCCGTCTGCCTTCTTGGCGAACAATATCGGGGAAGCCCAGGGTGAAACACTGGGTCGGATGAACCCCTTGCCCTGCAAGTCCTCCAACTGTACCCGTAGCTCTCGAAGCTCAGCGGGGGCCATCCGATATGCTGGAGTGGATATTGGGGCTGTCCCGGGGTACAATTCAATATAAAATTCTACCTCTCTGCGAGGAGGTAGCCCTGGAACGTTGTCGGGAAAAACGTCCGCAAACTGATCCACCACTCCAGGAAAACCAGGACTCCGTACGTCAACTGCTCCAAGGATGAGGCTAGCCAACTGATGAGTAATGGGCTATCCTCTCCTCTGCGGAAGTCCATCCTCTGCTGAAAAGGCTCCCTTCTCACCGGTGAAGGTGAACCTGCTCCTGTCGGTGCGTACACATTGCACCTTGCGCCTAAAACAGTCAATCTGCGCATGGACCGTAGATAGCCAATCCATGCCCAAGATGACGTCGTAAGGCCTCGACACTGCTACAAGAATATCCCAGCCGAAGCTCTCGCCTCCTAGAGTAAGCTCACACTGCCGGCACCAGTTCGTAATCATCGAGTCTGCTCCCGTAGGAGTCTCTAGCCGTAAGGATCGAGCCAACGGCTCTGTCGGAATCTCCGAGATCCGAACAAGGGCAGCGGTTATGAAAGAGTGACTCGCTCCTGTGTCTATAAGTACTGCAGCAAGGGTGGAATAGACACAGATAGTACCTCGAATCATCTCGGGTGCACCGTGGTCGTAGGACTCTACTGCCTAGAGCTGTGCCTGTCTCTACCCGCCTGCTCCCTGTGGTCGGGGTGGACCTCCTGGTGGTGGTGGTGGCAGAGACTCAAAGCTTCGCCCACCACCTGCTACTCGGCCAGCTCCTCTGCCTCGTCCGCCTCCTCCCTGCGAAACGCCACGGTCGACCCTCTGCCTCTGCCTTGGTGGTCCCTCAACCATCTGCTGCTCCTCGACACGGTGGGTCGGGCAGTCACGATCCATGTGGCCCTGCCCGTCGCACGAGTAGCACTATCTGCCTCTTGAAAAACTGGCTCCGCGCTGTGTGCCCTGCACTGCTGAGCCAGTGTCCTGAGGTCGTCTGCCTGAGGGTCTGGTCAATCTGGACCCCTGAGTCATCCGTCGACTTCCTGCTGCAGATGAATCTGCCACGTGCCGCCCTGCGGTGGGTCTCGACACTGGTGTAGACTCAGCAAGGAAGCTCTCGATCAAAAGGGCCCGCTCCAGTACTCCTGTCTGAGTCGGTATGTTGAGGGAGATCAGCGATGCCCTGATCTCGTGTCTCAAACCCTGCTTGAAGGTCCGGGCCCGGAAGAATGGGTCTCCTACCATGTCGGTCGAGTAGCGCGAGAGATCAGTAAATCTCGCCGAGTACTGAGCGACCGTCATGCTGCCCTGCCGCAGCTGAAGAAGCTCCTGGATACGCACCACACGAAGGGTGTTTGGGACGAACTCTGAGCAGAAGAGGCTATCAAAGTCCGTCCATAGAAGAGATGCCTCATCGTGCACCTGGAGCATCAAGCTCCACCATCGTCCTGCTGCTGCGTGTAGTAGGCTCGCAGCGAGGATCACCATGAGGTCTGCTGGTGTCCTCACTAGCCTAAACACACGTACCACTGCCTCCAGCCAGTCCTCGGCTGCCTGGGGATCCGTCTCCCCGCGAAACCTGGGTGGTTGCTGGCGCTGAAACTCATGCAGTGCGCTGAGGCGACGTGCATCGTCAGCGGCTGGTGCAGGATGTATCGGTGGCTCGACGGGTAGAGCTACCGCCGGTGTCACTACTGACAAAGGGCCCTGCACCGAAGCCTCGTCGCTTGGTGGGCTGTCGTCACACTTGACTCTCGGAACCCTAGCTGGCTGCCGTCGTGGGGCCATCCTGAAAAGGAAACAGGTGCGCCACGGTAAAAACAGTATACCTGGTGAGCTGATATAAAGTAATCACAAAGAAAACTTTGAAACACGCACACAATCAATGTTTTCGTGCATTAAGTCAGAAATCAGAAGTCAGGGTCCTAGTGTACGGATACGTCGGCCGCCGCACCAACACTGGACTCCCTGGACTGATAACCACACTCAATACGCTAAACATTATTGCTTCACATAGAAAAGATCAGAGTTCGCGGTAGAACCGAACTCCTTTGATACCAATTTGTCACGACCCGCTCTCGGGGTCCGTGCCGTGACTACCCCAAGCCCGCCTTCCATAGGCCAAGGGCTGGCGACTAGCACCAAGGCGTAAATCCTGGTAAAAAGGGAAGGCATTGCCTTTGTAAAGTAAACAAACACCACAGAGTAAGGAAGCGGAAAGTAAACACTAAGTAAAAACAGAGTACAACTGAAAGTGCAGAAAAGTAAATGAGCCAGTATACAAACCCAAACTCAAAGTAAAGTACAACTCGAAAGGGAAAACAGCAACTGTAAGTAAAAGCCGCTACACCGAGCTGTCCACTGGAGATCCCACCTGAAGGGTGGGTACAGATAGCTCCACTGCTCCATGGGTCCCACCGTCCGCTCCGAGTACGTCCCGCCCAGTGGTCCTCCTCCAGGTACCGTCCTGCTCTCCAAGCCTCAGCCAAGATCAACGCTGTCTGTCGTCTGCAACCAACACAACGTAGTGCGGGCATAACCCGTGCAGGGGTGAGTATAAACTACTCAGTAGGGACCCCGAGACCCCCGAAGGTCTCCCAAAATCCACAAAGGATAAACCACAAAGGAAGATACAATCACGACGTAACAACCGACACTCCTTAGGTATATGCCCATACATATACCTAAGTCATCAATTCCAATACGCTCCAACCTCCTAGCCCAATTACAACTCAGTCCACACAGGAAAGTAAACGTATTCCACACAGGAAAGAAAAACGAAATCCACACAGGATAGCACAACTCAATCCACACAGGAAAGCAAAACGAAATCCACACAGGATACCACAACTCAATCCACACAGGAAAGCAACATGATTCAGCTCACACAGGTATACTTTTTCAAAGACGATAAAGATGATCTCTGATCCATCTAATTCGTCGGACCCACGAAGGATCGATAGGTAACTAACCCCCGCAAAGACCCACAGAGGATCGGGCCCACACAGGACCTGTAGGCGCTGGTTCACACAGGACCGCTGAGCGCAAAGACCCACACAGGATCAGACCCACACAGGATCGGGCCCAAACAGGACCTGTAGCACTGATCCACGTAGGATCGCTGAGTGTTGTAGTCGTCGTCGAATCCACACAGGATCTCTGTACTGTCGTCGTCGCAGTCACAGTAGCAGTAGCAGTAGCAGTAGCAGTCACAGTCGCAGCCAGCACTAGGGTTCCCGCACACAGCAAGCTCGTTCAGGAGGGTCCGCTCCACGAGCCAAGAGGATGATACATCAACCGTCACAAAGTCCAGAGTTGATGTATCCAAAAGTTCCGTAACGTCAACAGGAACTCAACGCAACTGACGGCGCGTCGATCGGACGCCCGGTCTGAGAGTTATTGGCTTTTTAGTCCCAGGGGCCCGGTTGGTTTTTAAGGCTAAACCAACCCGACCGTACTCCACCTGCGTCCAAATCTCGGGCGGAGTATGAAAAAAGATCCGTCTCACTAAGAGGAACACAACAAAGCTGACAGCACGTCAATCGGACATCCGTAGCTCAAGATATGAGCGTTTCCGCTCCGAAGGCCCGGCTGGTTTCGTGAACGAACCAACCGGGCAAAACTCAAAGTATTCCGAAACTTTGAGTGCGATATAACGAATCAACCGTCTCGATCCAAGGATCGCATCGCCGCTGACGGTTCGTCAATAGGAGGTCTGTGGCTCAAGATATGGCCAAAAGACCGAAGTCGTTTCGAAAACGGGGGGTCCGGGTCCGGGCCGACCCGGCCCGACTGGCGGCGGTCCGGCGCGGCGGCGCGGCCCGGCCGGCGGCGGTCCAGCGCGGCGGCGCGGCGCGGCCGGCGGCGGCGCGGCCTGGCGCCGCTCGGTGCCACGCGCGGGGGGCAAGGCCCCCGCTTCTTCAGCTGGCGGCGCGGCTTAAGCCGCGCCTTTTTCAATCAACGGCCCCCCTTCGTGGGGGCCTGCTGTTTGGAAAAACTGGGGGGCCGCCTGCACCCCTTAATTAAACCGGCCCCCCTCTTAAAGGGGGGCATTCAATCTGGCCGGGGGAAATAAATTCCCCCGGTTTTTCCCCTTCCGGCCGGCCTACCTGGCCGGCCAGTTTTCTTCAACGGGACCGGCAAAGCCGGTCCCCTTTCTGGATTCCAACGCTGGCGGCCCAGCTAGCCGCCGGTCTTCCCGTTTCGCAGCGGCCCGGAACCGGCCGCAGTGTTCGTCATCTGGCACGGTGCGACGGCACCGCGCCCCTCCACCGCGGCCCCGCTCCGGCCGCGGCGCCTTCGGTTCCCTTCGACGCGGCGCGACGGCGTCGTGTTCATGATAATCCTTCCACGGCGCGGCGCGACGGCACCGCGCAATACAACCGTGCGAATTTCCGCGTGGTGCGACGGCACCATGCCATCTCGTTCATCCACAAAATAATAATAATAATCAAGAACAAGGGAGGCGGAATTCGGCCGTGTTTTTGCGGTCCGACCCCCCTCTCGTTAGAAGATATCAATTATTCGTTATCCTCAAAGTTCGACATTCTAATATCAAGAACGAGAATAACTAAATAATCAACAATAAACCCCTACCTCGGTTCAAGATCGATGACCGTCAACGACCCGTGGAAGACAACGTCACGGAGGTCGGGCGTCGCGGTAATCGTTCGTCAAATCTGTTGACGAAGAGGTACGTCCGAAGAGGTACGTCGTTGGCGAATCTTTATAAGCCGACGAAGGAAGTCCGAGGAGGAAGCGGTGTTCCCTTTCGTTGACACGGAAGGCGTCGTCGATCTTCAGAAACAACCGGCTACAAAGAAGAGAGGAGCGGCGTTCTTCGTCGGAGCTCGAAGGTTCTTCACGTTCTTCGTCAAAGTTGAAGAAGAAGAAGGAGAACCCAAATCCTCTCCAGAAGGCTAGAGAAATCTAACCAAATAAAATAAGCTAGAGTCTTATTTTATTCACACACTTAACAAATTGAATTTCAAAGGTTTGAAATTCAAATAAAATAACTCCAAATTAATTAACAAGTTGTCATGTCATTTAAAGAGGGGTTAAAGGGAGTTTTGAGAGAAGATGAAAAGTTAGGGTTCGTGTGGGCCCCACCACACTTAATCCTCTCAAGGGAGGTTAAGTGGATGTGGGTCCCACCTTTAACTCCCTTTGGGAGAAGTTAACCAACAAAATAAAAATAAAAAGTGTTTCCACATTTTTATTTAACTTCTTATAATTTCTCCCAAAAACTAACTTTCGTCCCACATAAAACGCAACCTCAGAAAAGGTCTCCTTAAGAGAATATCAGCGCTGCGAGTTCATCGGTGCCCTCGGAATTTGATTCCGGGCACTGGTTCGAAAGTTAGAAAATCCCGCTCGTTCGTTCACTGAACGTACCCGAGCCAAACTTCAGAAATTGATTCCGGGCACTCCGGGCCTCGGAATCAGGTGCCGTCAGAAACCGCGTTCTTGTAAAATTCCGAAGAAAATTAAGAAAAAATTTCCCTTTAATTTTACGGGTCTTTACATGGTCTATCATTGATCCTCCACATTGTGGTTCAGGGTGCTCCATATGAGTAAGGTTATTATTCATAACCTGAGTGAGTTGTCCCAGTATGGGGATAAGTTGATCAGCACCAGTTATATCTCCAGCTCCACAATAATTATCTTGAGCAGGAGGACAATCCCTACATGGAGTGCATGCATTGATATGGTTTCCATTCCTTCCACTAGGCTCCATTTCGAAACAATGGCATAAACTATATTAGTTTATGAATTACAATGAATAATTCCAACATGTAAAACACTTATTGTAAATTGAACGGTTTATGGATATAATCCATAATCATAAAAAATGTTTTCTTTGAGGATGTATATACTCATAAACCCTTCATAATGGTTTGTAAAAAAAATGAGAATTATCGTAAGCATATCCCCTGGGTGTGTTGTAACCCAGAGTGCATCAAGGCCCGTTGTCATGCACCAGTTCCCGTTTGAGTCTAGCTCAAAGTGGTGTTTTCGGGTTTTACCCCTAGGTACATCTGTGCCAGAGCCGCCTCTACCTGATCGTATCCAGACAGGGATGTATTTCTCAGAAAACTCACAAAATCTCTATAATACCAAAATTCTAAGAAGTTCTTCTATACTAATCCTAAAATTCTATCTTTGGGCTATGTGCTCTAATCAGAGTTTATCTAAATCTAGCTTCCAAGGTTAGTACTAAACTACCTCTGATACCAACTGTAACACCCCGACCCCAGTTACCCAGAGTCGGTGCATTATTGTGTAACATTGGCATGATCACAAAGCATCATATCTCGAAAGACCGATTAGTTTAGTAGACTTAGAAACACTAGATACATTCATAAGTCTTACATTACATCATAAATTAAAAAAAACTACAACAACATCTTGTCTTCCTATCCCCTCATACTATCCCTACAGGTCATTCATAATATACTTCTTCACATCCTAGAAAAATTAAAACATTGGAAGGGGTGAGCTCATATGCTCAGTAAGGATAACAATATAGCGGAAGATTTCATAAATAAACATAAACATTTAAGGCAATGTATAACTAAAACAAAATCCTTTTAAACTTGATCTTCAACATAATATGGAAAAAGTAAAATGAGATAATGCCATTTACTTATTCACATGGATATTCTACTGGTCTAATAATCACATGCAATATCAATAACCACTTTCATAATGAGGGAATGCATAATTCCAGACTATCATAACCATGTAGCCAAGGCCTCGTGCCAAGACCACAAATAAGATTTTTTCAAGGCCTCATGCCAAGACACTAGTTTGCCTCATGAGACCTGTCAATGCATCGAGGTGCTACAGCGGGCTCCACTCGTCACTAATTAATTCCAATGCATTCCTCATATGAACAGGTTTAAACATATCATAAACCATAACATAATCGTATCACATAAAACATGCATAAAGGAAACATAAAATTTCCACATTTCAATCACAAGATATCAATACTACACATTGATATAAAAAACACTTTCAAAACCATTTTCAATACCAAAATAAAAGAAAATTAAAACTTTGTAATTATTTTTCATTTAAAAAATGTTATGGCTCTTAGAGGAAGCCGAAACTCAAATAATGTTCACGGCGGTGAAAAATTCATTGTCGCCACATACGTACAAAAAAAACATTCCCTTTTGTCGTTTAGTAAAATGCTTCGTATAAAAAGATTCCTTTTGATTAACGTAAAAGTCAAAGGTGTTTATACACCATGTAAAAGAAAGTTGTGTATAAAATAAAATATGCCTCAATGAAAGGAGATTGAGATGTAATTCCTTAAAAAGAACATTTTTTTAATAAAATATATTTATTATGTGTATTAACTATATGTACACATAGATAAAGTACAAATACAAGATAGGAAATAATAATATCATGACATAATTTGAAAGTAGGAGATTAACCCAAAGAATGGAAATTGGGTTAAGAAGTTACCTTACCTCATGTCCGACTTGACTCAATCATTCTTTAATCTCCTGAATAATAAACTAGAGTTAATTTCTATTTGATTAAGAACATTTTTCATGTTCATTTTTCCTTTTATATCACTTATTACCATGTTATGAACATTATGTAATTATTTAAGTTAATAACGGTCATTTTGTCGATCTTTGGTACTTGAGTCAAAAATAAACTTCTTATAATTACATGTTGTTCATGTGATAAAATATCCATTATATATAGAATTATATTCATGATGTAGATATCATATATATCCAGTATATACATGCATTTATAATATTACATAACATTTAGATGTAAGAAACGAAATGCACCATTCATGGAGACGGTAAGCTGTACGTACGCATGAACGCTACTTTCATTTCTATTTCATATTTAATGGAATGAAATTATAATTATATAAAGGTATAATATAATTCCATTATATATAATGTATAATTCCATTTACTACATCCTTTAAACATCCCACATATGGCATTAACGATTCAAATCACTTTAAGGGGGCGGTAGTCCGCACTACCTAAAATAAAATTATCGCATTTACCCATAATGGAAATCATAAAGGTATGACATAAATGAAAAATACAGAATCATAAGAAAAAAAACATAATATATATCATATATAAAAATATTTTCATCATAATGGCCACCATTAGAGGTGTTAAAAGAATATTGAACAATCATCGTTTCGTGAGGCAGTATTTCGCCACCCACAGAAACAGTATGTTCTTTAACCATTAGAAGAAGGTGTGTGTAATTTTAAATCAAATATTAATAAAAACATCCTATTATATTGAGGATAATTTTGTTTTTACAAAATAAAATAATAAAAAGAGTTTAGGGGGTTGTAGAAGAAAAATAAAACAAAACAACATTAGAGAAGACTTTACCTTAAAATCGGGTAACTCTTTTTTTATTTGAGCCAAAGGCTTCCTTGGGAAGACTTATGCCCAAAGTGAGGATTCTAGGAGTAAGTAAGGGAAGTTGGGAGAGTATTTGGGCAGAGTTTGGCCGAGCCAAATGGCTTGAAAGTGTGAATAAGGTTGTAGTGGTGGGAGACTTTTATAAGAGGAGAGGAGGGGCACTCTTGGAAAGTCATGAAATGTCACTTTATTATATAATGAGATTCTGATTCTAAAGGTCCCACAATTATATATTTCTAGGGTAAGGTGATAAGGGTTCTAAATATACTCATAAAATATGTTTTTTACAAGTTTAAGTCTTATATTTTACATTATCTTTTCATTTTATTTAAATCTTTAATTAATGATGTAATCGCTGCATCATCTTGGTGTCATAAAAAAAATTAATTTATTTAATGTCTAAAAATTATAAAAAAAATATCATGATGTAGGAAATATTTTTATATTTCTAATTAATTTTTATAGTCAAAAATATTACTGGCATAACCCCATTTAAAAATTGTTTTAGTAAAACAACTCATGTTTGTGACATTTTTATTTTGACATTAAATAAAAAGTTTTTAATGTCATTTTCCTACCAAAGTGGATCCATGGGGTCCCCAAGTTGACCCATGGATTTTATTGGTCGTCCATGACTCATCCAATATGGGTAGGACAAGTGTAATGGTATTTTTATATTTTTATAATATCATTTTTACCATAAATTTCACTAATTACCTTTAATCGCGATTAATTAAACTTAAAAGTTACTATTCACAAAAAATTATTTTAATCTCATTGAACCATATTTTACTTCCTAATGACAACCATGTATGTCAGAATTTTGAAAATCAAGTCACAGAATTGGTAATGTTTCATTTAAATGCAAAATTAGTTTTTAACTACCACTTAGTGGTTTCACTATTCATCAAAAATTGAAGTTTTTCAGAACAATGCCAAAATTTCACCCTAAGATATAATTGATATTCCGAATTAAAAAATGATGTCTATTTTAAAATATTCCAAACATATAAGTTTCATTAATTAGTTTTATAATTAATTTCCGTTGACACAACAAATAGCGTGTTTTTAAGAAATAATATATATCAAAAGATTGACAATTGTTTATGTCCAATTTCAAAGTGAAATTAATTCTAATGACCACCATTGGATAAAATGGTAAAAATATATTCTAATTATACTTTAAAACCACTATATAGTATAATTTATCACTATAATTTATTTTTATTAAAAAAGTTGTTTTTAAGTATTTTTCACTATTCCTAAAAAATTGGAAGTTCTCAGAAAAATACCAAAAATTCAACATATGCTAATTTTGATATTCCGAATCAATGAATGAAGTAAATTTTAAAATATAAAATATATATAATTTCAAAAAGTGGGTATTAATATTCATAATGGCTATTTTTATTGGTCGTGGTGCGTTAGAATCTCAAACTTGTGTACAATGCAAGCTATTTCATTATTGAAATAGAAGCGTATCGTGGATGCTCGGGGTGTTACAAGGTTGAATTTTAAATCAATAATATAACATGGGTGTTACCATTATCCATTAATTTATATAGAATGAATATTATGGATCATATGGAGTAGAACAAACAACTACCATATATTCTGAATAAAGGGTTCATATTCCCATATTCATCATCATAGTGTGTATAAGTTAACTTCATCAAGAATAAGGATGGGTCAATACACATTTAAATTTATTACTGGTAGCATGAAAAGATAATGATAAAGAACCAGTACATACTATTGTAGAATAATGACATGTTCTATCATCTACATTGAGAAAAATACTTCTCCAAGGTGCACTTATGTTCATGATATATCCAGGATAGTGTAATTAAGGAGGATATCCCCACGAAATATTTTCTTACAAGGTACAAGCACTATGAGTTCATATTAATTACATTCGGACCCACTAATGATCTAAAAATATTTATGGACATGTTGAATAGAGTCTTAAGAGATCACATAGAAATATTTTTTATAGTCCTTATAAATGATATTAAAATATTCTCCAAAACCAAGGCGGAGAATAAAGAGCATCTAAGCACTATGATAATGAACATTAAAAAGGAGAATATTTTTTCCAAGAAAAAAATGAGAGTTTTGGTTGAAGGGAGTCTCATTCATGAGGAATATAATCAAAATAAATGTGATTCAATATTTCCTACAATGATAAAAGAAATTTAAGGATGGTTGAGGTTGAAAACTATGTGAGATATCTATATTTTCATTTGATTATCTGGGTATTATCTTCAATTTTTAAAAAATTTGTCATTTTTGTCAAACCCTGTTACTAAGATAACTCGGAAGGGATTCTTGTTTTTTTGGAATAATTAATTTGAAGAGGGATTTATGGATATAAAAGGAGTCTTATCACTATACTAGTGCTCACACGTCCCTTAATTGGATAACTTTTTATGTTGTTTAGTGAATCTTCCAACTGGGAATTGGGATGTTTGTTAATGCATAATGACAAATTCCTAGAATTTTCTTCTAGGTAGTAGAATTCTGAAAAACAGAACTACCCAATGCTTGATCTGGAGTTGGATACAAATATCTTCACATTGAAAATATAGATTAATTATATAATTGGGTATATTTTTGAAATGGATACGGGTCCTAAAAGCAGCATGTATATATTCATATGTGACAATGACAATGGTTAGAGTTGATCAAGGTCTATGAATGATCAATCAACTACAATCTTGGGAATGTAAATAATGTTTAAGATTATCTATGTAGAAATTTTCTACCAATTATATCTTGGATTAGAATCGATGGGGATATGAACTTATACGATTTAAAAATTATGGATATTGGAATAATACATGAAGGAACGTCATTAATATTTTCAAATTTTATTGCTCAAAATGTCACTTGTTGATAATATAATAGATTCTCTAAAAGATTATGTGGGAATTCAAAAGAAAGAGGAAACAACAAGAAAACATAGATCATCAAAGAGATTATGTGGGATTTCAAAAGAAAGATGAAAAAACATGAAAATACAAATCATCAAAGTTTAATATGAATAAGTATGGATTGGTGATATTTTGGTCCAAATTATGTGTACCATCATATAATGAATTAAATAATGAGAGATTGGATGATGCACATAGCTCAAACTTCTCCATCCTCCCAGGATGCACAAAGATGTATCAAGATATCTAAGTACACTATTATGGGATAATATGAAGATGTAGATCATGGAATATACATCAACATGAGTTGTATTTCAGCAAGTGAACATGTAATGGAAAAAATACAAGGGGATGATAAAATCTTTACCCATACCTATCTGGAAATGAGATAAAATCACCATGGAAATTGTCACTAGTATTCTAAAGAAATCAATAAGGAATTTTTTTTTGTATATTTGGGTGGATATTCCAAAAAATATTGTGAAAATAATTGTGAACATAATTGTGATTTGAATTGATTTCTCACTCGATCCACTCGTAAGTATATACATTAGAGAAGTTGTGAGGTTGCATTGAACACCAATTTCAAATTTATCTTCTCAAGATCCAATATTAACCTCTATTATCTAGAAGTTTTTTTAACACTCTTTGAATACTGAGTTGAACTTATACACAACTTATCAACCTCAAACTAGTGGAAAATATTAGTGGAAAATACAAACACTTGAGGCCATGTTGAGAGAATGTTTATTGGACATCCAAGGATGATGTGACCAACAAATTCCTCTAGTCTAGTTCTATTACTAAAATAGTTTCCACTCAAGGATCCAAATGGTTTCATATGAAGCCATTTATGGGGAGATGTGTAAAACACCTACATGTTGCGGTGAAATTGGGGAACAAAAAATACAGTGTCCTATATTTTTCATTCAAATGGTAGAAAATGATAAGGACATTTGACATCTCATTTAGGCTCATCAAAGTCAATAGAAGTTCAATATTAACAATCATTGATGAGACATAGAGTTTAATTTTGGAAACAAAGTATTACTTTGAATATCTCCATGGAAGAATTTAAAGATATTTGGGATGAATGGAAATCATAGTCAAAGATACATCATCCCCTTTGAAATCCTTGATCTCATCCCTGTGGGGGCCTTCCAACTTGCACTCCCACCTAACCAATCAAAACTACTTTTTGTATACATGTATCCCTATTGAGAAACTATATAACAAACCCATCACATGTACTCAATATATTGGTGGTACCATTAGAAAATGACCTTTCCTATGAGAATAATTTGGTAATGATCATAGATTGTATGGAAAAAGTTCTATAGAATAAGTTAATACACCTTCTAAAAGTGTTATGTAGAAACTATAAGATTGAAGAAGCAACATGGGGATTGGAGGAGTTGATGAAAAACTATAGCTCGCATCTATTTTTGTGTGGGAATAGAAAATATCTATTGAAAAATTTCTTAAGGGGATAAGATTGTAATAACCCAAACTACTAAAAATAAATATTCCATATTGATTTAATTAAATTTATAATTATGTAATATGGTTATAGAAAAAACATGTACATAATTGGTTTTATTATATCATATCATTTTTAAAAGACCATTAAACAAAATTACCATGGATAATACATCCATTGAATAGTAATCATATGATTTTCATAAATATAGGGTTTAAACAAATCTAATTAACACAAATAAAGGAAATGATGGACTCAACCAATAGGATGATTCCCTATAAATCCCATTTTTAGAACATCTAATGGAGATTGAATCATATCAATTTTCCTTTGAACACTCCCAAGATTAGATCCAGCAACATAAGAATGAGCGAAATCGTTTATGGGAGAAGTTAAATATCAACGAAATATGGGCCCAAAGTGTTTTTGTCAAACCACCACATGAAAATATTTCCATCGCTCACATTACTCTTAGGGAATTTATAATTTATTAAATGGATATTTATCAAGACCTTGTGAATATTATTATGTATATTATTTTATATATAATAATGAATATATTTTATTCTTATTATTGTTACTTTATAACTATTTTTTATTTTGATACAGTAATATACAAATATTATTTTTGGGTAATATTAAAATTCAATTATGGAATTTATTTTAATGAATTAAATGATTTAGTAAATAAATAATATTTTAATAAAATATTATTTTTAAATAATTTATGTCAAATATAAATTTTTATATAATATTTATGAAGTCAAATGTAATTTTCTTAGGGTTTGAAAACTGTTATTGTGAAAAAAATTGATCATTTCCAATAAAATATAAATTATTATTTTACAAGTTATAATTAAAATATTTATCAAATTATATCAATAAATTTAATATTATTTTTGAAATCATTATGTCAAAATAATCCAACCATTAAATTTTCATAATTTTCAGAGATAGTTGAATTTTCGGGTAAAAATATAATACTGGATAAACATACAGTGTGTATTATGACATTGCCATGAAAAATAATTAATGTGATAAAGAATATAAAATGTATCCATGAAAAAATATATGTTTTAACTTCAGAATAATGAGATTTTATGTCTATTTTATTAATTTTGTAAACCATTTATGTATCCTCCAAAACTATTAATGTATTTTACATTTTTAAAATTAATTATTTAAGAGTATGACTCAGCAACAGATAAAAAGGGGTATTATTTTATTATTTTCTTACAATATACCTATAAAAAATTAAATCTACCCATATTTTTTAAAATTCATTGGAAAACTCATGGGAATGATTGTGTTTTTTGTTATTTTTTAATATAGTGTCCATAACATAAATAATAAAAAATCACCACTCATTACCTATATATACCTATAAAATATCCCATTTATATTTACTAAAAATCATTTTATAACGTTATTACTAATAAAAATAATCTCTAAATACATCCCTAGGAACCCCTAAGCTCTCAAGACACTCATCCCAGGCATTTGGAGTCACACACTCAAGTAATGGAACCTCTCCTTATCACATATATTCAAGCATCATCCTTATCTTATGTCATTTATCTTCATTTACAACTATTGCAATATATTCTTACACATCCACTTTAGTATCAAATTTATTTCCAAATGTTGATATAATTATTTGAATTTCATAATTCTCTTCAAATAAAATTTATAGGCCCCAATTATGCTGCCAAAATTTCACCATGATTTTCCATGAAAAACAATTGTGTAGGGAATACTCGTACCCATTTCCTTTTAAGGGTGTTAACCATTAGGCATATATATATATATATGGGAATTAAGTGAATTTAATCCACAATACATGATCATGGAATAAAATATGATGATGAATGATTCCTTGTTGTATGATCTATGTGGCACACTTAATCAAGAGAATGAAATAAAAATGATGGGTGTGACTAGAAGTTTTTAGTTCTCTAATGCATTGGGTAATATTTAATCTCTTGATATTTAATGTTGGGTGATGGAGTTAACATGATTCCTTTAATGGAATCAATTCATCATGATGTATTGGTAGTTATCCTTGACCTATGTTTCTGATGTAGTTTTTTATGTTGTTTCTACATTCATCCTGTTACATTTTTGATTATAATGATATATCATATATCATTATTCTTGTTTATGGTACTTAATAATTTTATACTACATTTATATGTCTATTTTATAACATGTATTATTATCTTCATTGTATTACATGTTCATTCCCTTACTAGGATTTATATCTCACCCCTTTCTTATCTATGTCTGCTGGTTATCCCATGCAGTTTTAAGTGCAGGAATATTGAGGATGTATTCAATAATGATGATGTATTTCCTATTTTATGTTGTTATGTAATGTACCAAATTTACAAAGACACTATACATAATGATATTATAGGCTTTTATTATGTGTAATATTATACAATAATTCATGTATTAATTTTTAATAAAGTTTATGGTTGTTATACATGTTGTGTCCCACACAATATGTGTAGTCCCCATGAAGTGCCCTATTATGTTTTGGAAATTCACCTTGACATATAGTGAATGATGTTACTTTTTTATGTGTATGTAACAAATTCTAAGACTTATGCCTTTGATATTCTCACATGGTTCATGTTCATGATTATATTATGATTTCATGTCTTATGAACAACCAATATTTATTCCATGTCTCATGATTATGATATTTTTATATAGGGTTTGATCTTAAAAATGTTATTATCATGTCATCATACCCTTATGATCATGTTATTCATATGTATTTTAATTATTCAACCTCACTGAGTATTTAATCCCACTCCAATATTATGTTTAATTTCCCCAGGTATGAAGAAAAGTATTAATTACGACTATAAAAGGGGATTATCAATACATAATATGTTGAATATTGGTTGACGCCCAAATTTACCAAAGTTGTATGGTGTAAACGGTCATTGTAGTGCAGGTTGGGTTATCGATCCTCAGAGACCTAAGAAGAAACCTAAGAAACATGTATTCTAAGAAGGTGATTTTATGGTGTTGATTTGGCTATGCAGTGTCCAACTTTGGATTGAATTGATTAGATTATTTGATATTTTAAAGACTTAAGTGAATTAAATTTAAAAGCATGAGTTGATCCTTGGGTATCGCATGGGGTGAATTGGATGAATTTCTTTTTAAATTATTTCAATGTCTTATGTTTGAGTGTTTCCTTTAACAAAATACAATCATCCAAAATCACTCACCAATTTAGAGATTCAACTATCCTAAGGCTAATCACATATACACTTGGAGGATCATATTTATGAGAACTCTAAGGTAGAGTATTGTTTTTAGCACTTGGGATGTGTATCCATAAAATTGTTGAGTTTAAAGGAGAACGTAAATCATTGAATGGAAATCTCAAAAATAGAATTGATTAGGAATTATTAAATTAAGAAATAACATCCAATTCATCCCCTTGATACTTCCTTGGATCAACCCTTAAGTGGTTAGACCTCCATTGATGCTATTATACCATTGGAAGCGGGATGTATACTTATGGGGGTGGAATTGAAGAAGAATATAATTATTAAAAGAACGAACACTCCACCGTTTTGTGATTGAATTCCCAAGTGATGGTGTGATTAAATTCACACGTTAATTCAACGGTATCAATGTTTGAAGAAAAGGAAAAGAATAAGTGAAGAAAAAGAATAAATTTTATTAAAATAATAAACTTGAATGAAAAACTTACATGAGAAAACCTGACGATGCAATTACAAATTGAAAGCAGTAAATTACAATTGAAAGAAATACAATGGATGAAATAAACACATGGATTCAAAGAAAAATGTTAGATGATAATTCCCTTTACCACCACCTCCATTTATAGGAATATTAGGAGCCTTATATACAACTCATCGCAATAAATTCTATCCCCATTAATTTAGAGAGTCAAAAAGAGGGTGAGAAAATTAAGGGAATTTGACTTTTCGAAGTTGACCCGGAAATTTCATCTAGATTCGTCCACCATTTTGACGTGTGAATTTGGAATTGAAGGAAGCCGAATAATTTGTGATCTTAGTAGACATATATCTTCATACATGTGTCCTATATCATCTCTCCAAATTTCTGGTCATTTGGAGAATTGGTTTGTATGTTATGGTTGAAATGGTGGGAAGACTTTATGTGCATTAATGTCGGGTCCATCATTTAAATCTCATCTTCAGATCCCTTTATCATCCTGAAAAATTCAGAATTTTATCTGGCCATAGTTCAATAAAATAATCCTCATATTTTTATGTTTCTATTGTAAAAATTTGAGCTTCATTGGGATTGGTTTGGGGGCCCCACATTTGTTTGATGGGCCTTAGGCCCATTATGCTTTTTCCAGCAAATTTCTGCATTCAAGCGAAAACAATATCCATTTTCCCTTGGAATTCATACATTGAACCTAAAAGATAAAATGTTCCAAAAAAAAGTGGTCAATTATATCCCAAAATTTCAAATTCAGAAAATGAATATAATGTTGTCCACAAACAAATGAATGATTGGGCCCAAATTTACATTTTAAACATGAATTGCATTTAATATGAGAAATGAAGTTCTATTTATGTAATGCACTAAAAACAATGTTTATAGAATTTGGAACAATTAATATAAAGATATTAACAATTAATCTTAGCCACTTTCAGTGACTAATCACACCCCCCAACTTGTGTTTTTTTAGTCCCGAGCAAAATATATTACAAATATGAAATTCGAATCCCCTTTTCCAAAAAAAATTTAATACACATTTCTCACCCAAAGACCTCGTACCCAAAAAAAATATAAAACAAATAAAAATAATTTAAAACAATATAGGTTCATAAGAATATCCCAATCCCAAACCCATTCTTTTATTCAAATTTATCGCCACATTTCATCCAATTTCAATTAATCATAAAAAAGTGTTGTGCATCACAAAAGATATGGGGCCCATTTTATTGTTCAAAGGGAAAAAATGGAAGCGCTAGGTGGGAATCACATTAAACCTTAAGATGAGTATCCAATTTTTTTTTGATTTCTTTTTTTGATGATATTTTTTAACTACAATAGATATTAAAAGACTAACTCTGAGCAAGATAACTATGGAGTCACAATCCCTAAGTGTCGAACGCCACACAAATTGTCAATTTCATGCTCTACAATAGATATATAAAGCCTAACTGTGTATAAGACAACTATGGAGTCACAATCCCCAAGTGCTGGATGCCACGCATTTGGACAAAACATTGCTCTGTGTGGTCAATTTTTTTTTGTTTTTGGTTTTTTGTTTTTGTTTTTTTTGGATAGTCAAATTAAATTAAAAGTGACCCCAGAACCCTATGCTATAATGAAAGGGACCCAAGAACTCAAATTTACACCCACGATCCAGTAGAAGTGCATTGTGGCATTTCTATTAATAGAATAAAAATGTAAACTTTGAAAAATCACATCGGACAACCACACTTTCCAAAAACTATGCTCATGAACTTAAACTTGCATTAAAATCAAAATCAAGGCATGAAAAATTATTTGATATCCAATTTTGGAGTTTGAAATGTGTGTTATCATGGTCAAGGTTAATGAAATTTATCTTTCCATGTATGTTCTTACAAAAATCATTTTTTTATTTCATCTCCCCCCAACATATAATAACATTTTCTCCAGTGTTTAAGGAAAACATAGAAGGGGGTATTGGGGAGTTGTTCAAAGAAGAAATTTAAAATGATAATCATGGAATGAAGTCACCCGGTGGTTAATGATGATAACGCACGCCACAGTCTCCCTTCAATCCTAGATTTGAGTCTCAGCAGCTTGGATAGTGGTGAATGGATTTTCCTTATGACTTATGACATTTCCTTTATTTATTTTAACCTATAAAAACATAAAAATAAAAGAAACAAAATAAAATGATGATACATTATCTTCTTTTTAGATTTCTGGGTAAGGTATTACTCAGAGATCAAGCCACATGACATGGATGAATATGGAGCTCCCTATTTATACCCATCATTACTCATAAAATAAGAACAAGTCAACAGTCTATAGTAATTTATTATATGAAAATGAAAATTATTCAAAATTATTGGAAACATGAAAACCATGGGTTTCCTCCCATGCAGTGCTTTTGTTTAATGTCGTTAGCTCGACTTGAACCCCCCAACTTATCCAATTCAAACTTTCAAAATTTTAACGAACCCGTATTTTCAACTTCAACTTGATTGATATTGATTGTTTTTTTATAATCTTTTCCTTGTATAAATCCATGTTCTAAAATAAATCTAAAGATACAAGGAATGTCAGAAATTGTTGATCTATTTTTATTTTTTGTCTTGCCTAAGACGTCAAGGTTCAATCTAACATTATTGCTTTCATGAGAAGAATGAATAAAAACTAAAAGGTCTTGTTTTTTCCTATAAAGGGATAATTTAGTGGGGAAGAAAGGTTAATAATTTTGAGGTTGGTTTGATTGAATTTTCCTAAAAAATATTGGAAATTTTAAAAATAACTTTCTTCTTCAAAAAATTTAGAAATAATCGGTTCGTTTTGAAATTGTGATTCCTCCTAAAAATTATCCAGTTGAATTTCAGGAATGGGTATAGACTCAATGTTTGTTATTTCTCCTCGTGGTTCAATGATTGGTGCTTTTGTAAATTTATTAATGGAGTTATATTTAGTAAACTCAATCCATGATGTCAAATTTTCCTCTTTTGAATCCAAAAAAGCAATTTCCTCCTGATTTAAAGACCCTTCAAAGACTCCTTGATCATCATCAATTATCCTAAATACTAAGGTTGGTTCTTCAATAAAGGGATGAGTGGTTTATGTGTTACAATATTCTTCTATCAATATTGAGGAAGAAATGGTTTGAGTGGGAATGGGGTCCACACAAGTTTTAATGCTTTGTAGTTCTAACCTAAAACTCGATACATCTGAATTCAATTTTTCCATTTGTTCGCACAATTTTTGAAGAATTTTTTCTGGATTAGGATTGATATATGTTTGGAAATAATTTACTTACTTAATATTTATATTTTCAATAATTCTTGATAGGTTTGTAAATTGATATTTTAAACATTCATCATCACAAAAATCGTTCATGTTATCGATTGTGGTGTATTCATTCAAAGGTTGATCAAAGTAATTAAAAAAATTGGTGATTCCCAATGTGCATTTTCTAATTGATTCCATCCTGAGTTTGTGAAGGGACGTTTTTTATTATACTCCATTGGATTCATTTGGAAATTTGGAATCGTGATTTTTTGGAGTCAAAAAAATAGAAAGGGGAAAAGAGAAGAGAAATGGGGATGAGAAAATAGAAATGAGGGAGAATATAAAGATGTTCTAAGGTGACTTACTTGGTCCCCGACAATGGCACCAAAATTTGGTTGACGCCCAAACTTACCCAAGTTTTATGGGGTAAGAGGTCATTTTAGTACGGCTTGGTTTATCGATCCTCAGATACCTAAGAAGAAACCTAAGAAACATGCATTCTAAGAAGGTGATTTGATGGTGTTGATTTGGATATGCAGTGACCAAATTTGGATTGAATAGATTGGATTATTTGATATTTTAAATACTTAGGTGAATTCAATTTAAAATCATGAGTCGATCCTTGGGTATCGCATGTGGTGAATTGGATTAATTTCTTTTTAAATTATTTCAATGTCTTAAGTTTGAGCGTTTCCTTTAACAAAATACAATCATCCCAAATCACTCGCTGATTTAGAGTTTCAACTATCCTAAGGATAATCCCCTATACACTTGGAGGATCATATTTATGAGCAATCCAAGGTAGAGGATCATTTTTATCACTCGGGATGTGTGTCCTTAAAATTGGTGAGTATAATGGATAACATAAATCATTGAATGAAAATCTCAAAAATAGAATTGATTAGGAATTATTAAATTAAGAAATAACATCCAATTCATCCCCTTTCTACTCCCTTTGATCAACCCTTAAGTGTCTATCCATCCATTTATACTATTCTACCAATGGAAGTGGGATGTAGACTTATGGGGGCGGAATTGAAGAAGAAGAAAATTATTAAAAGAACGGACACTCCACCGTTTTGTGATTGAATTCATAAGTGATGGTGTGAATAAATTCACAACTTGATTCAACGGTATCAACGTGTGAAGAAAAGGAAAATAATAAGTGAATAATAAGAATAAATTTTATTAAAATAATAAACGTGAAAGAAAAACATACATGGGAAAACTTGACGATGCGATTATAAATTGAAAGCAGGAAATTACAATTGAAAGAAATACAATGGATGAAAGAAAAACATGGATTCAAATAAAAATGTTAGATGATAATTCCCTTCACCACCAGCTTTTTATATAGGCATTTTAGAAGCCTTAGAGACACCCCATCACAATAAATTCCATCCCCATTAATTTAGAGAGTCAATAGGAGGGTGAGAAAATTAAGGGAATTTGACGTTTCAAAGTTGACCCGGAAATTTCGTCTAGATTCGTCCACCATTATTACGTGTGAATTTGGAATTGAAGGAGGTAGAATCATCAGCGGCCGTAGAAGACATATATCTTCTTCCATTTTTCCTCTGTCATCTTTTCAAATTTAAGGTCTTTTGGCGCAGCCTTTTGTATGTTATGGTTGAAATGGTGGGACGACTTTATGTTCATTAATGTCGGGCCCATCATTTAAATCTCAAATTCAGATCCCTTTATCATTATGAAAACATCATAATTAGCTCTGGCCACAATTTAATAAAATAATCCTCATATTTTTATCTTTCTACTGTAAAATGTTGAGCTTCATTGGGCTTGGTTTGGGGGCCCCACATTTGTTTGATGGGCCTTAGGCCCAATATGTTTTTTCTAGAAAATTTATGCATTCAGGTGAAACAAATATCCATCTTCCCTTGGGATTCATCCATTGGACCTAAAATATAAAATGTTCCAAACAAAGTTTTCAATTATATCCCAAAATTTCAAATTCATAAAATTAATATAATGCTCTCCACAAATAAATGAATGATTGGGCCCAAATTTTCATTTTTAACATGAATTGCATTTAAGATGAGAAATGAAGTTCTATTTATGTAATGCACTAAAAACAATGTTTATGGACTTTGGAACAATGAATAAAAAGATATTAATAATTAATATTAGCCATTTTCAGTGACTAATCACACCCCCCAACTTGAGTTTTTCTAGTCCCGAGAATAATATATTACAAGTATGATTTTTGAATACTCTTTTCCAAAAACATTTTAAGACACATTGCTCACCCAAAGACCTCATACCCAAAAAAATATGAATTCCATCAAAATCATTTAAAACAAGCTAGGTTCATAAGAATATCCCAAGCCCAATCCCATTCCTTTGTTCAAATTTATCACCACATTTCGTCCAATTTCAATTAAGAATAAAAATGTGTTGTACATCACAAAAGTTATAAGTCTCATTTTATTGTTCAAGGGGAAAAAATGGAAGTGCTAGGTGGGAATCACATTAAACCTTAAGATGAGTATCCAATTTTTTTTATTTGTTTTTTTGATGAATTTTTTTTAACCACAATAGATTTGAAAATACTAACTCTGGGAAAGAAAACTATGGAGTCATGATCCCCATGTGCCAAACACCACACATATTTTCAATTTCATGCTCTACAATAGAGATATAAATCCTAACTCTAGGAAAGACAACTATGGAGTCATGATCCCCAAGTGTCGGACGCCACGCATTTGGACAAAACATTTCTCTACGAGGTATTTTTTTTGTTTTTTTTTTTGATACTCAAATTAAGCTAAATGTGACCCCAGAATCCTATTCTATAATGAAAGGGACCCAAGAACTCAAATTTACACCCACGATCCAGTAGACGTGCATTGTGGAATTTTTATTAAGAGGATAAAAATGTAAACTTTTAAAAAATCAAATCAGACAACCGCACTTTCTAAAAACTATGCTCATGAACTTAAACTTGCATTAAAATCAAAATCAAGGCATGAAAAATTATTTGATATCCAATTTCAGAGTTTTCAATGTGTGTTATCATGTTCAAGGTTAATGAAATTTTTCTTTCCATGCATGTTCTTAAAAAATCAATTTTTTATTTCATCTCCCCCAACATAGAATAATTGTGTCCCCAGTGTTTAAAGAAAACATAAAAGGGGGTATGGGGGAGTTGTTCAAAGAAGAAATTTAAAATGATAATCATGTAATGAATTCACCTAGTGGATAATGATGATTGCGCATGCCACAGTCTCCCTTCAGTCCTGGATTTGAGTCTCAGCGGCTTGGATGGCGGTGAATAGATTTTCCTTATGACTTAAAACATGTCCTTTTATTTTTTTAACCTATAAAAACATAAAAATAAACAAAACAAAATAAATTGATGATACATTTTATTATTTTTAGATTTCTGGGTAAGGTATTACTCAGAGATCACGCCACATGACACAGATGAATATGGCACTCCCCTTTCATACCCATCCTTACGCATAAAAGAAGAATAGGTCAACAATATATGGTAATTTATTATATTAAAAATAAAATGATTCAAAATGATTGGAAACATGAAAACCATGGGTTGCCTCCCATGCAGCGCTTTTGTTTAATGTCGTTAGCTCGACTTGAACCCCCCAACTTATCCAATTCCAACTTTCAAAATTTTAATGAACCCATATTTTTCAACATCAACATGATGAGATTGATTGTTTTTTTATAATATTTTCCTTGTATAAATACATGTTCTAAAATAAATCTAAAGATACAAGAAATTTCAGAAATGGTTGATCTAGTTGCATTTTTTGTCTGGCCTAAGACGTCAAGGTTCAATCTAACATTATTACTTTCATGAGAAGAGTGATTAAAAACTGAAAGGTCTTGTTTGTACCCTATAAAGGGATAATTTACTAGGGACTAAAGGTTAATAATTTTGAGGTTGGGTTGATTGAATATTCCTAAAAAATATTAGAAATTTGAACAATAACTTTCTTCTTCAAAAAATTTAGAAATAATCGATTCGTTTTGATATTGTCATTCTTCCTGAAAATTGGCCAGTTGAATTTCAAGAATGGGTATAGAATAAATGTTTGTGCTTTCTCCTATTGGTTCAATGATTGGTGCTTTTGAAAATTTATTAATGGAGTTATATTCAGGAAATCCAATCCATGATGTCAAATTTTCCTCTTTTGAATCCAAAAAATCAATTTCCCCCTGATTTAAAGACCCTTCAAAAACTCATCAATCATCTCCAATTATCCCAAATTATAAGGTTTGTTCTTCAATAAAAGGATGAGGGGTTTTTGTGTTACAAGATTCTTCTATAAATACTGAGTAAGATATGGTTTGAGTGGGAATGAGGTCCACACAAGTTTTAATGCTTTGTAGTTCTAGTCTAAAACTTGATACCTATGGATTCATTTTTTCTATTTGTTCGCACAATTTTTGAAGAATTTTTTCTGGGTTAGGATTGATAGATGTTTGGACATAATTTAATTCCTCCATATTTATCTATTGAATCATTCTTGATAGGTATGTAAATTGATCTTTTAAACATTCATCATCACAAAAATCGTTCATGTTATCGGTTGTGGTGTATTCATTCAAAGGTCGATCAAAGTAATTAAAAAAATTGGTGATTCCCAATGTGGATTTTATAATTGATTCCATCCTGAGTTTTTCAAGGGATATTGTTGATTATACTCCATTGTATTCATTTGGAAATTTGGAATCGTGATTTTTGGGAGTCAAAAAAATAGAAAGGGGAAAAGAGAAGAGAAATGGGGATGAGAAAATAGAAATCAGGGAGAATAGAAATATTTTCAAATGTGACTTAGATGGTCCCCAGAAACGGTGCCAAAATTTGTTTTATGTCCAAATTTACCCAAGTTGTATGGTGTAAGCGGTCATTGTAGTATGGCTTGGGTTATCGATCCTCAGAGACCTAAGAATAAACCTAAGAAATATGCATTCTAAGAAGGTGATTTGATGGTGTTGATTTGGCTATGCAGTGACCAACTTTGTATTGAATTGATTGTATTATTTGATATTTTAAATACTTAAGTGAATTCAATTTAAAAGCATGAGTTGATCCATGAGTATCGCATGGGGTGAATTAGATGGATTTCTTTTTAAATTATTTCAATATCTTAAGTTTGAGTGTTTCCTTTAACAAAATAAAATCATCCCAAATCACTCAACAATTTAGAGTTTCAACTATCCTAAGGCTAATCACCTATACACTTGGACGATCATATTTATGAGCACTCCAAGGTAGAGTATTGTTTTTAGTACTCGGGATCTGTATCCTAAAAATTGGTGATATTAAAGGAGAACGTAAATTATTGAATGAAAATCTAAAAAATAGAATTGATTAGGAATTATTAAATTAAGAAATAACATACAATTCATCCCCTTAGTACTCCCATGGATCAAAATTTAAGTGGTTAGCCCTCCATTGATGCTATTATGCCAATGTAAGCGGGATGTAGACTTATGGGGTTAGAATTGAAGAAGAAGAAAATTATTAAAAGAACGAACACTCCACCGTTTTGTGATTTAATTCACAAGTGATGGTGTGAATAAATTCACACCTTGATTAAATGGTATCAACGTGTGAATAAAAGGAAAATAATAAGTTAAGAAAAATAATAAATTTTATTAAAATAATAAATGTGAAAGAAAAACTTACATGGGAAAACATGACGATGTGATTACAAATTGAAAGCAGAAAATTAAAATTGAAAGAAATACAATGGATAAAAGAAAAATATGGATTCAAAGAAAAATGTCAGATGATAATTCCCTTCATCGCCAGATTTTTATATAGGCATTTTAAGAGCCTTAGAGACACCCCATCTTAATAAATTCCATCCCCATTAATTTAGAGAGTCAAATGGAGGGTGAGAAAATTAAGGGAATTTGATGTTTCGAAGTTGACCCGGAAATTTAATCCAGATTCGTAGACGATTTTGACGTGTGAATTTTGAATTGAATGAGGCTGAATCATCAGCGGTCTTAGAAGACATATATCTTTGTACATGGTTCCCCTATCATCTGTCCAATGTTTAGGTCATTTGGCACATCTGTTTGTATGTTATGGTCGAAATGGTGGGACGACTTTATGTGCTTTAATGTCGGACCCATCATTTAAATCTCAAATTCGGATCCCTTTATCATCATGAAAAATTCAGAATTATCTTTTTCCACAGTTGAATAAAATTATCCCCATATTTTTATATTTCTACTGTAAAAATTTTAGCTTCATTGGGATTGGTGTGGGGGCCCCACATTTGTTTGATGGGCCTTAGGCCCATTATGCTTTTTCCAGAAAATTTATGCATTCAGGAGAAAAAAATCTCCATCATCCCTTGGTATTAATTAATTTGATCTAAAAGATAAAATGTTCCAAACGAAGTGTTAAATCATATCCAAAAATTTCAAATTCATAAAATTAATATAATGCTATCCACAAACAAATGAATGATTGGGCCCAAATTTGCATTTTTAACATGAATTGCATTTAAGATGAGAAATGAGGTTCTATTTATGTAATACATTAAAAATAATGTTTATGGACTTTGGAACAATGAATATAAAGTTATTAAAAATTAATATTATCCACTTTCAATGACTAATTAAATATATTTCACTGAACTAGAATAATGTGTTCCAAGATTCCAAGGCCACTAAAATGTTATAGTCCTTAGGGATATATTTTTGTAATGTGATGAATATTAATCTAAAATGATGTATTTTCCTTGTATGTTAATCTTGGGTCACTATAGAAGAATAAGGATGGTATTAATGAAAAATATCCTCTTTGGTGCAAAAGTAAATGGTTTTTACATTGAGGACTCAAAATACTATAAAAATATATTTGAAAAAATTTATTGAGCAAAATAACCTTTTCATACTGAAAATAACCATTTAAAACTAAAATATCACAAAACTTTTGGAAAATTATTATATTTGAAGATAACATTTTAATCTTATAAAATAAGATTTAAAATATTTGATTGGTCATGAAGGTTGAAAATTCAGTTCATGTCATCCACATTTAACCAAAGACTCGTATCACTTTTATAGTGAAAACCTAAAGGGATTTGTATTAAAAATGACATGAATATTCCATTAAAAATTATAAAAATTTGTAAAGGGTAAAAATTTCTTTAATAAATCATTGTTAAATGGTTAAAATCATCTTTTAAAACATTTTTTAGAAAACATCATTTTAAATTAAATTTTATTTCTACGTAAAAATATAAATGATGTCACACATTAAAAAAAACATTTTCAAAATTAATTTAGGTTTAATATTGTAAAAGATAGTACTATTACAAGAAAATATCTTGAATAAACATAGTGGAAGAAAATTAAATTGGTTTATTATATAATGATCAAATCATTTCCCTCAAATGAAATATTATTACAACAATTTTGATTAAAATGATAATGTGAAATAAACCTATACAAAGATCATAATGTTGGAGTGAGAATTGAAAAATGAATCATTTATGTGTATAAAATGGAAACCCAAATAGAAAAAGGGTAAGTACAGAAAATGGTATTAAAAATTCGTTACCCACATAAGATTATCATTTCATATACAATGAATTTGTAATGTAACCCAATGATAAGAAATTGAGTATTGAAATAATTTATGGGTTTGTTAATTTTTATTCAACTACCATTTCCTAAAATTATTAAAATTGAAACTTCAAATGAAATAAATTATTTTTTAATCCTGATATTATATAAAAAAGGTGTAGTATATACATCATATTAAATAATCTATGTTAATAACATTACAATATTCCTCAATGATGAGAAATTGAGATAAAATCCCTTACCAAATGATAAAATTTGGTTAAACATTATATAACCTCGTGTATAGAGGCATCAAAAATGTTATAAAATTACTCAAGAACCATATTAATATTTATAATTTCATATTTTATTCTTTTATAACATCTTACCACTTACTTATTAAGAATATTTCTTTAATTTAATTGTTCTCGGTGTTAATTACCTTGTTTTTTCATTTGTTATTTATTTTAATTATTCTAATTATTTTGAAAACTATATAGTTCAATAATCTTCAGAAAAATAATAATGGCGTAAATTTCATACATTTTCATCAATTTTAATTTAAAAAATCCTGAAATATGGTTATGAAAATAATTTATGTTGCGATTAGGGGGACGGTATGTCGTACATACACATGAGTAAATTTTCTACTTTCAAATGATCATCATGGAAAGTATGTAAGAAAATTTTTTGAATTATAGATTCATAATAACGTCATATATATCATATTATTTCTATAAATATAATTTTATATATAATTAATTTGGTGGGGTTAGGAAATTAATGTCACATAGCATTTTGAAGGTGGTAGTCCACTCATACACGATTGATGTTACCAATTTTCAAGGTATGAAATTAAAAATAATAATATATTTTTAACAGATAAATTTTTAATTAATATAATAATTATTTAATTTATATCTCATATATTAATTATATTTATACTTATTACCTTCCATGTAAATCATTAGGGTAAAATGAATCACTTCTCTACGTAATTCGGTAGTCTTTCACACCCACAAGATACGTTATTGTATCCCATATAGAGAATAATTTCAAAATATAAGTTTTATATAATAAATATAGATGTATAATTATGTTATAAATAACATATATATTCGTTATATCCCTCATCCTACCCAACATTGATTGGTGAAAATAAAAAAATTAATGACATTGGTTCATGAGGAAATGCTCCACAGTATATATCCATGATGATTTCGAAACACATTTGTTGTAAGTGGATATATTTATTGGTAATTACTATAACATAAAAGAATATAATTATATTGAGAATAATTATTTTACTATAACAACATTGTTTAATAATAATTTATTTTTATGGAGGAGTATATAATATAAAAACATGCATTCAATAATATTACATCTACTTTTGATAACATCATTAGGATTGAAACAAAAGAATTCTTAGGTTTTATTTCATCCAAAAAAAAGGATTAATGTATTAGAGGAGGGATTTTGGAATGTTATTAATGTATAAATTGTCAAAACTAAAAGGGAATGAAGGTTTGATTAAAATATGAGAGGGTGGCCTTTTATAAGTGAGGTGAGTGGCATGCTCAAAATGTTTGGAAAGGTAAAAGATGTAGCCAAGTTTTTTCACATAAATATTAGGTAAAAAAAGGATTTTTATTGATCCTTATACATTATAATATCTAAATATAGTCATAAAATATATTTTGGAAAATTTTTTATGTCATATTACTCCTTTTTTTACATAACCCCCTAGTGAATCCATTTTTAACTAAATGATGTTAACTAATTTTTACCATTTCACCATTCATTATGCTAAAAAATTAATTTGAAATTATTATATAAAAATATATTCATATTATAAATATGGGATCCATTTTTCCAAATTTTATTTATATAAGTGGAAAATTTTAATTTAAAATTAATCCTACAAATGGGACAAGAAAGAGAGATTTCAAATATAATTTGTCCCAAACTTTACAAATATTATATATGAAAATTAAATATTAAGAACAAGAAAAAAACCAAATTATATTAATATATATATATAAATAGATTAATTTTACATTAACACCAATTTAAAATATAATTTCACATTATAAATAATTTAAATTAAATGAAAATTTTTAATTTAAATTCTGTATTTTTCACTATTAATAAAAAATTAAGCATTTCATAAAAATCCAAAAAAAATCTTATTAAGATAATTTTTATATTATAATTTAATTTTTTTATAAAATATTTTTTTTACAAAACTAAAAAAATTAAATTTATGTGCATGAAGTCTAACTAAAGGATCTTTTAGAAAAAAAATATAGTTTTTTAAAAAATATTTCTATTTCATTTTAAATAAATCTTGTAAAGACCTGGAAATTCCATGTAAATGTTTTTAATTATATGGGAATTTTACAAGTTTGCAAAAATTGACGGCGCGTAATTCTGTGTCCTGGAGTGCCCAGAATGAATTTCTGAACTTTTTTTCAGGTATGTTCAGTAAATGTGCAAGCGGGTTTTTGTAACTTTTGAACCGGTGCTCGAAATTGAAATTCGAGGACAGTGTGGAACTCAAAGCACATATATTTACTTAAGAGAGGTTTTACCGCGACCGTAGTTGATTCAGGAGTGGAAGTGGGTTTTGTGTTTTTTCGTGGGTGATTTAAATAAAATAAATTATTTTTATTTGAAAATATCCCACCATCCTTTTTGAATTTTGGTGGCCGGGACCACCCGAGGGTGGTCAGGTATTAAATGATAGACATTAAATGTTAGGTTACACAAAATGTGTAACCACCATTTATAGGATTAATGAAGATCATTTATTCTTCAAATTAGAGAAACTCTTTAAATAAATGAATAAGAGTTAAACCCATGGATTTTGGAGAATCGTTGGAAAAAGGTGTTCTTGGAGGAGCCTCTTGAGAAATATCGGTTCTCACCAAGGAGGAACCTAAGAGCAGTGGATCGTCAAACAAGCGACGTCATTGGAGGAGGCTTGCTTCGGGATCGACAAATGCCAATTTTTCTTCAACTGCGGACGATCTCCAATGGAACCTTCGAGGTAGGTGTGTGATTTTGATTTATCTTTGTTAATTTTCCTTTAAGTTGAGTCTCTCCCAATGAGAAACTTTCTATCTGCCTAATGTGGTGGGTGCGGGCCAAACGAACATGGCCCGATCTCTCTGAAACCTTTATGGTTTTGATGAAATTTTCGCGATGGGGGGGGATGACGACTGGTGTTGGCGATTGGAAAAGGTGGGACTTGTGAAAGGCGGATGACATTCAGCCTGATCGTGATGATGGTGGCAGTGCAACCTCACCACAAGAGAAGTGCCACTGCCCGTCAGCCGAGACAGATCAGAGGCGGCGATCGGTGCATGACCGACCACGTGAAGGGGAGACTGTGGCACACATCCACGCTGCCCAGTGTGCAGGAGTTGCGGCATTGGGCCGTAGTGACAAGAGAAAGGCTGCTGGATCTCTGTCTGTCACCAGAGAAGGTGTGGTGCATGACCATGCTGTGCGGAGGAGGGGGTTGGCCGTCCAACCAGCTACGGCTGGCCGCCACACCGCGAGCCGCCGCACTACGGGCCGCTGCACCACGGGCCGCCGCACCACAGGTCGCCGCAGCGTGGGTCGCCTAACAGGCCACACCAGTGGGCCATGCCGTGTCGATGGGCCGGGTGGGACGTAGGGGCGGATGTGGGTCGGTCCGACCGGGTCGAACCGGAGCCAGACCGACTAACTCCATTTTTGTGATTTTGTCCATATCTTGAGCTACGAATGTCTATTTGACGAACCATCTGCAGATCCAGAAACCATGGAGGAAGAAGATCCATTTGGTATACCCTACGTGGGTTTTGGATAAATATGGGGTACGTTTGGGTTGGATCGAACATGAATCCAACTAGGCCCTTGGGACTAAAAGGCCAATAACTTACAGACCGAACGTCCAATTGACGCACCATATATTGCATTACAACCCCTTTTACATAGAGGTCCATTGGGATGCTTCTTCATCAGACTTCGTGGAAGTTGGAGTATCGACCTGTGGATTGAGGAGCAGACCCACCTTGAGTCAAGAGAGCGTACTGCGGGAACCCTGTAGTTGTATGTAACATGAGAAAACGATCCTATGTGGGTCTATGCTTTTGGATCCTTTGTGGGTCTGTGCTTTTGGATCCTTTGTGGTTCTGTGCATTGGGATCCTACGTGGGTATGTGTCTGACAATCTCACTTTGATCCACACTAGGAATCCATGTGATACTACTCTAGGATCCTACGTGGGTCTACTATACTGGGATCATACATGGGTCTGTGGTAATAGGATCCATTGTGGGTTTGATGATTTAGGATCTTACATGGGTCTGCCTCTAATTAGAGTAATATGATTAATTAGTTATATCTAATCATCATTACTACCATACCTAAGTTATACCTGGTGTGATCTGAGACCTTACATTCATGGCAATACCTTTGTGGTATTGTTATGTGTGGAATACCTTTGTGGTACTTACCTTTGTGG
Source organism: Viscum album (assembly GCA_963277665.1). Classification (NCBI taxonomy): domain Eukaryota; kingdom Viridiplantae; phylum Streptophyta; class Magnoliopsida; order Santalales; family Viscaceae; genus Viscum; species Viscum album. Next base: position 1,224,352,964 of record OY728151.1, read on the forward strand.
TGATACCTTTGGGGTATTCATTAGTGTGGCGTACCTTTGTGGTACTTAACCTTGTGGTGATACCTTTTTGATTTTCTTATGTGTGGAGTTAACTTTTTGGTACATACCTTTATGGTGTTACCATCATGGTATTCTTTCCTTCGTGGAAAAGTTGTACTTTGGTAAAGGATTTGGGCCTTGAGTTTCATCATGAATAGGATGGGTATACTTGATAACTTAGGTATATGTATGGGCATATATTGAAGTAGGGTTGTCAGATGTTTTCATGTTATGTGTCTTATCCTTTGTGGGTTTTGGGAGACCTTTGAGGGTCTTGGTTTCCCTATTAGGTATTATTATACTCACCCCTGGATGGTCTACACCCGCACCTTATTGTGTTTGGTGCATATAATGGACAACGCTGCCTGAGGATGAGAGTACCGGGATTGGAGGTAGCTCGGAGGTGGATATTAGATGAGGCATACCGCAGTGACGACCATTGAAGAGATGTTCCTACCCTTCAGGATGGATCTTCAGAGGACGACCCAGTACTTCTCTTCCTTTTCATTAGTTGTGTTGTATTTCCAGTTGTACTTGTACCTTTACAGTTGGGATTGTATACCGGCACCTTTTACTTTTAGAACTCTTTTTACTATATAGTTTACTTGTGTTTGAACATCGTTTTGTGCTTTGTTGTATGTTTTTACAGGTTATAAAGGTAATTCCTTCCCAATTTTAGGGAATACGCCTTTCAGTGCAAGTTGATAGCCCCAAGCCTATGGAAGGTGGGCTTGGGGTAGTCACACCATGGGCATGGGTGACGGGACAGGACAAATTGGTATCAGAGGAGTCATTTTTACCATAGAATTTTGGACTCTGATCTTTTTAACAGCAATAGTGTTAAGTGTAGTGAGTGTGGTTATCTGTTTATGGACTCCAATGTTCGTGTGGCGCCTGACGTATCCATACACCGGGACCCTGACTTCTGATTTATGACATTGTGTAAGAAAACACTGATTGTGTTAGTGTTTTGAAGTGTTTTCTTTGTGATCTCTTTGATTCAGCTCACCAGGTATAACTTATTGACTGTGGCACACCTGTTTCTTTTCCAGATGCCTCCATGCAGATATCCAACTAGGGTTTTGGGTATAGTATGCGATTATTGCCCACTGAGGGACGATGCCTCGGTGCAGGGAACTTTATCAGCAGGAGAACCAGTAGAGGCACCAGTGGCACCATTACCCATTGGTCCACCGATTCCACCAGCCCTAGTATCAGAGGGTGCACACCCCTTGAGAGAATTGAACAAGTTCCAGCACCAGAGGTCACTGAGCTTCCATGGCGAGACAGACCCACTGGTAGCTGAGGATTGGTTGGAGGCCGTGGTGAGAGTCTTCTGACTGGTAGGGATACCACCTGATCTCAAGGTGATCATTGTCGCCAGTCTTCTTCAGGTAGCAGTAGGCAGATGGATGAGCTTGATGCTCCAGGTTCATGACGAGGTGAAACTTTTCTGGGAAGACATTGAGAGCCTATTTCGAGCAGAGTTTTTCCCAGAAACCCTTCACGCAGTGCACATTCAGGAGCTTCTTCATCTGCAGTAGGGCAGCGTGACTATGGATCAGTACACATCGAGGTTCCCCGACCTCTCATGATAATCTAGTGATATAATTCAGGACTCAATTTTCAAGGCTCGGACCTTCGATCAGGGACTCAGGCAGGTTATCGGGGATTTGATGATTTCTCTCAACATCCCGACATAGGCAGGGGTGTTAGAGAAAGCCCTCTTAGTGGAGGGTGTCCTTGCTGAGCAGTCACCGGCTGTGAGACTCACCACAGGAAGTCATATAACGGAGTCTTCTGCAGCTAGAAGTAGACAAATGTTATAGTGGTCCAAGAGGACCAGACCTACAGGTGGATGACTACAGGATTCATGGTCAGTTGTGTAGGGCACCAGAGACAGAGACAGTCATGCGAGGATCAGGAAGTGTTACACATGATGTGGGTAGGGTCACAAGGCTCATGACTATAAATACCCCCATATGGATGATCATTAGATGATTGGAGGACCTCCCCAGCAGAGACAGAGGTTCAACCGAGGAGGTCTGCAGGGAGCAGTAAGATGTTACAGAGGAGTTGGTCATGTAGCTGGAGGTGGGCGAAGATTCGAGATGTTACTGCCACCACCACTAGGTGGTCAACCCCGATCACATGTAATAGGTGGACAGGGGTGAGCTCAGCTCCAGGTAGTTAAGGCCTATGACCATGGCTCTCTAGAGATGATATGAGGTACGTTCTGTGTCGACTCCACCTTATCTGCAGTACTTATAGACATAGGTGTTAGTCATTATTTTATTTCCACTGCCCTCGTTCAGAGATTTGAGATTTTTGTGGAGCAGTTGGGTTGATCCTTATTGCTAGAGACTCTTACAGGAGAGGATTCAATGATCAAACACTGGTGTCGGTAGTGTGAGCTTACTCTAGGAGATGAGATCTTTGGTTGGAATCTCCTAGTAGCATCATCGAGTCCTTACGACATCATCTTGGGTATGGATTGGTTATCTACAGTCCATGCCTAGATTGACTGTATTATGCACAAAGAGTAGTGTGTCCGCATGGATGGGACTAGATTCACCTTCATGGGCAAGAAGGGAGACTTTGCAGCACAAGATGGAGTGCAACCGATCACTCCTCAATTGGATAGCCTTACCCCCATAGTTTTTGATGTGGAGAGTCCAAGTTAGCCTTTAGTGGTGGACCAATACATTGATGTCTTCCCTGATGATGTTCCAAGTCTACCTCATCACAGAGATGTGGAATTTTACATTGAGTTGTACCCCATGATGTAACCGATATCTACACCAGCATATCGGATGGCTCACGTGGAGCTTCGTGAGCTGCAGGTACAACTAGAGGACTTACTGGGGTATAGATTCATCCAGCCCAGTGTTTCTCCTTGGGTAACCCCGATTTTGTTCACCAAGAAGGTGGATGGGAGTTTGAGACTCTGTGTTTACTATTGGAGCCTGAACCAGGTGACCATGAAGAACATGTACTCACTTCGGAGGATTGACAACCTCTCTGATCAGCTGAAGGGGGTATGGTGGTGTTCGAAGATAGACCTCATGTCTGGCTATCAGTAGCTCAGAGTACGAGACGAGGATGTGCAGAAGATGACTTTCAGATGTCGGTATGGCCAATATGACTTATTCGTTATGACATTAGGCATGAAAAACACTCCAACAGTGTTCATGGGACACATGAACATGATCTTTCAGCCATACCTTATTCTATTTGTAGTAGTCTTCATTGCCGACATTCTGATCTACTCGGCTACTAAGGAGGAACATGCTTATAATTTGCAGATAGTTGTGGACACACTCTGAGTGCACCATCTTTATGGTAAGCTCTTGAAGTGTCAGTTCTAGATCTGAGAGGTTCACTTTCTGGGACATGTCATCTCGGAGGCTAGAGTTTTTGTGGATCCAGTGAAGATTGAGGTGGTACTTTATTGGGATCCTCCCAAGAGTGTGAGAGATGTATGGATTTTCATGGAATTGGACGGGTACTATCGGAGATTTGTTCATATTTCTCTAGATTTGCATCATCATTATTATTGTTGGTGAAGAAGGGGAAACCCTTCAAGTGGTCAGAGATATTCCAATGGAGTTATCAGGAGATAAGGCAGAGGATGACTAGTGCCCCGATCTTGAGGCTTCCAGAGGAGTTCATTGGGTATGTAGTCTACTACGACGCATCATGGAACGGGTTCAGATGTATCCTGATGTAGGAGAGAGCAGTCATCGCGTATGGTTCACAAAAACTGAGACAACATGAGCAGAACTACGCTACCCATGACCTGGAGTTAGCAGCAGAGGTCTTCGCCTTGAATATGTGGTGACATTACTTTATGGTTGAACGTTTTACAGTCTACTCTAATCCCAAGAGTCTCAGGTATATCTTCTCTTAGAAGGAACTGAACCTGAGACTATGACGTTGGCTTGAATTCCTCTAGGAAAATGACTTCGAGATAGTCTATACTCCTTGGAAGGGGAACAGTGCAGCAGATTCATTCAGAATGAGATCTTCTATATAGCTGTTAAGTGAGGAAACTGAGTAGCTGGCTGCTTTGCAAATATCCTTTGTGGACAGAGATAGAGTGTATTATCTTCAGTCCTTTATAGTCACTCCCCCACTTCTAATTTGAGTCTGGGAGGCTTAGTGTGGGGACATGGACAATGAGGCTCGACATGCTCAGATATCCAGAGGACATACACCATATTGATTTTCGGATTTTGGTGAGCATGTCATCCTTTTCAAAGGACGTACCATGGTACTAGTGTCACTTCAGGAGGAGGTGTTGGGGGAGTTCCACACATCCCCTCCAGTGGTACATCCAGGAGTGGTAGAGATGTACCAGGATCTCTGACGATAGCACTGGTGGATGGGTGTGAAGAATGTAGTAGAAGAGTTTGTCTCTTGGTGCCTCACTTGTGAGCAAGTGAAGGCGGAGCATCAGTTACAAGTAGGATTAGTTCAGCCTTTACAGGTCCCAAAGTGGATGTGGGATGGGATATCCATGGACATCGTGACAAGACTTCCACGTACATCTAGGGGTCAAGATCCTATCTGTGTGATCATGGATCGACTCACCATGTTGGCCCACTTCCTAATGATCGGAGACAAGGGTTTCGTAGAGATCTTGGGATGCCTCTATGCGCAGGAAATTGTGTGGCTACATGAAGTAACCTTGATGATTGTCTCCAATCATGATGCAAGTTTCATTTCCCAACTATGGAAGGGGTTGCAGGAGGATATTAGGATGCAACATTGTTAAACCACCGCCTTCCATCCTCAGATGGATGGTCAGACTGAGTGGGTCATTCATACCCTCAAGGACATGCTGCATACTTGTGTCCTCGACTTCGGTCATAGCTGGGAGGATCAATTTCCCTTGGAGTAGTTTTCATACAACAATTTATATCACTCCATTATTAGGATGGCATCTTTTGAGGCATTGTATGGGTGACCTTGCAGATCACCTTTGTGTTGGACTGACCCAGGGGAGTCTACACTCATGGGACCAGATATAGTATGGGCTACCACGAAGATGGTGCAGATCATCCAGGAGCTGATGAAGACTGTACAGAGCAGTTAGAAGTCTTATGCTGATAGGATATGGAGACCACTGGAGTTGGAATATGGTGACCACATCTTTCTATGGGTCTCACCTCAACGAGGTTTTCAGATATTTGGCTGGGGCGGAAAGTTATCTATGAGGTTCATCGGACCTATTCAGGTCCTCAGTAGAGTTGGCGAGGTGGATTACCCCTTAGCCTTTCCACCTCATTGAAACTAGGTGCACAATGTCTTCCACGTATCCCAGCTAATAAGATACGTGCACGACCATTCACATATCATTGATTGGGGTGATCAAGACACTGACGATGGGGCGACGTTTACGGAGGTTCCAATGGAGATTGAGGATCGACAGGAGGGATTCCTTTGTGGGTGAATGATACCTTTGGTGCATGTATGTTGGAAGTACGAGAACATCCAAGAGAGAACATGGGAGCAGGAGGTACAGATTCATGCTCAGTACCCCCACTAGTTTTCCTTGTTTTTATAATCCAGCTTTTGGGGATGCAATGCCCTGAGGTGGGGATAATTTAAAGTCCCAAACATTCCATGTAAATTTTTTAATTATATGGGAATTTTATGAGCCACTGAAAATTGAAGATGCATAATTTTAAGGCTCATAGTGCCCGGAATGAATTTATGAATTTTTTTTCGGGTACGTCTAGTAATGATGCGAGAGGTTTTTGGTATCTTTTGAACCGGTGCTCAGAATTGAAATCTGAGGACACCGTTGAACATGTAGCACGGATATTCTCTTAAGGGAGGTTTCACCTCGACCGCAGTTGAGTCGGTAGTGGAATTTTATTTTAGTGTTTTTGTGGGAGATTTAAATAAAATAAATTGTTTTTAAATCAAAATCTCCCACCTTCTTTTTTGAATTCTCGTTCCGGGGACCACCCAAGGGAGGTCAAGAATTTAATGATAGACATTAAATGTTAGGTTACAGAAAATGTGTAACCACCAATCATAGGATTAATGTGGATCATTAATTCCACAAATTAATTAACCTATTTAATTAAATAAAGAAGAGTTAAACCTTTGGGTTTTGGAGAATTGTTGGAAAAGGGTGTTCTTGTAGGAGCCTCTTGAGAAATATTGGTTCTCACCTAGGAGGAACTGAAGAACATTGGATCGGTAGACAAGAGGCTTTGTTGTAGGAGGCTTGCTTCCAGAACTACAAATGCCAATCCATCTTTAACTACAGATGATCTCCAATGGAACCTTCGAGTTAGAGGTGTGATTTTGATTAATCTTCATTAATCTTATTTCATGTTAAATCTCTCCCCATGATCTTCTTGCTATCGCCCTATCGTGGAGGGTATGGGTCAAACAAACATGGCCCGAACTCTCTACAACATTTGTTGTTTTGATGTGATCTTCATGATAGAGGTGGATAGAAACTGGTGCTGACGATCGGATATGGTGGGACTCGGGAATGGAAGTAGGCACTCCGACCAACCATGAAGATGGTGGCGGCACAACCGGGCCACTAGAGAAGGGCTGGGGTCCATTGGCCGTGGTAGAGCAGAGGCAGCGGCCGACGCACGACCGGCTGCATGAAGGGGAGACAGCGGCGCGCATCCACGCTACCCGGATGTGCAGGAGTCGTGGCCTTGTGTCATGGTGGTGAGAGATGGGCGGTCAGCTCGCTGTCAGCTGCTAGTGATGGCATGACATGTGACCACGCCATGCGGAGGAGGGGAGGCCATCCGACTAGCCATGACGGGTCGTCGCATCTGGGCCGCTACACCACAGGTCGCCGCACCGCGGATCCCCTCAACACAGGCCGCCTCACCGCGGTCCGCCGCACCACAGGCCGCCTCACCATGGTCCACCGCACCACGGGCCACGCCGGAACCAGGGCCAGACTCGGGTCTGTCTAGGTGGCCCGAATTGGGTCGGGTTCCCCGAACTTGGTCGAGTCGGCCGAGGCCTGGTCGGGTTGGGTCCGATCTAACCAGGTCGGAGCGGACCTAGACCAACTACGTCTCTTTTAATTCTTTGGGTCGTATCATAATCTATGAGCGTCCGTTTGATGAACCATATATGGAACCATAAACCATAGATCCAAACGATCGTCTTGGTATACCACACTATGGTTTTGGATAATGTTGGGGTATGACCGGGTTGGATCGAACACAAATCCAATCAGGCCCTCGGGACTAAAAGGCCAATAAACTACAGACTGGGCGTTTGATTGATGCACCGCAAGTTGCATTGATACCCCTTTATGTGGCGGTCCTTTGGGATACTTCTTCGTCGGACCTCGTGGTAGTTGGAGTATTAACCTATGGATTGAGGAGCATACCCTCCCAGAGTCAAGAGATCTTAGTGTGGGATCCCTATAGCAGGTTGTAACATGAGAAAAGGATCGTATGTGGGTCTGTGCTTTTGGATCCTTTGTGGGTTTGTGCTTTTGGATACATTGTGGGTCTGTGCTTTGGGATCCTATGTGGGTCTGTGTTTGAGATTCTAACTTCGATCCACTCTAGGAATCCATATGAGACTATTCTAGGATCATATGTGGTTCTTCTATACTAGGATCCTATGTGGGTCTGTTGTACTAGGATCCTTTATGTGTCTGACGATTTAAGATCCTATGTGCATTTGCCTCTTATCAGAGTAAGATGATTTAGTAGTTATATCTAATCATCTTGACTACCTTACCTAAGTTATACCTTGTGTGAGAGGAGTCCTTATCTTCTTTGTAATAACTTTGTGGTATTCTTCTGTGTGGCGTACCTTTGTGGTACATACCATTGTGGTGATACCTTTGTGGTATTCTTCAGTGTGGCTTAACATTGTGGTACTTACCCTAGTGGTGATACCTTTGTGGTATTCTTCTGTGTGGAGTTACCTTTGTGGTACTTAACTTTGTGGTGTTACCTTCATGTTATTCTTTCCTTCATGGAACAATTGTACATTGGATAAGGATTTGAGCATTGAGTTTTCTCAAGAATGAGATGGGTATACTTGATAACTTATGTATATGTATGGGAATATAACTAATTAGGTTTTTCAGATGTTTTCATGCTTTGTGGTTTATCCTCTGTGGATTTGTGAGACCTTCGATGGTCTCGGGATCCCAACGGAGTATTGTTATACTCACCCTTGCACGGGCTATGTCATCACCTTGTTGTGTTTGGTACAGATGATGGATATCGTTGACTAAGGATGAGAGTACTAGGACTAGAGGTGTAACACCCCAAGATTTTATAAAAAAATATTCTTTTTAATTTCATTAATGTCTTGTGTTGTATGATACACCAAAAGGAGCTTGCAGAACACACATCCTTGACTTGCCTTGTATTACACGCAATCGCGACCTTCGTCGATAGCGTGTGTAGTACACAATACCGAGTTTCACTAAACAACGATATGCTATTAAAATGTTATTAAAACTAGCCGTTATGAATAGTAATAACCACCTTTTAAAATTTTAGAAATTTTATCTCTCAAAATGGACTTCATTTTTGGATTCGGAGTATCGAATTTAACCTAAGGTGAAATTTTGGTACTTTTCAGATAACTTTCATATTCTGATGAATAGTGAGAATTACTAAATTTTAATTAAAAACAAATTTTTTTAATCGAAATAATTAATAGTGACAAATTATTAATTTGAGTGGTTTTAAAGTATATTTAGAATATATTTTTACAATTCAATACAATGTTGGTCATTGGATGTAATTTCACATTTACACCAGACATAAACAAGTGTTAATCTTTTGATAGTTATCATCTCTTAAAAACACACTATTTGTTGTGAAAGTGGAAATTAATTATAAAATTAATTAATGAAACTTATATGTTGGGAATTTTGTAAAATAAAAATAATTTTTGGATTCGGAATATCGAAATTAGCCTAGGGTAAAATTTTTGGTATTTTTCTGAAAACTTTCAATTTTTGATGAATAGTGAAACCACTAAGTGGTAGGTTAAAAACTGAATTTTGCATAAAACTTAATTTTACCGCTTTTGTGAATGGAATTTCGAAAATCCGAGAGACACGGTTAATATCAAGGACTAAAATGTGGTTCAATGAGATGAAAATAATTTTTGGTGAATAGTAACTTTTTACTTTTTTTACCGCGGTTAATAGTAAATAGGGTAACTAAGGGTAAATATGATATTACTATTACCCTAACACATGTCTTAATTCTATTGGATAGGTTTAATTCGACCAAAAATAACCTTATGAATATAATATGACCATTTAGGTCCACTTGGATTAGATTATGACATTTAATATTATTTTATTTAATGAATAGTTAAAATAGTTAAAATCAATGTTTAATAACTAAAACATTTTTAATATGGGGTTATACATAAGATAAATTCGATTATAAATATTCATTAGAAAGATAAAAAGATTTACTACATAATTATAGTTTATTTATAATTTTTAGACTTTAAATAAATTAATTTATTTATGACACAACGATGATGCAGTAATTACCCTTTTAAGGAAATGTTAACATAATTGATGTTATAAATGCCAAAATCAATGTAAATTGAGACTTTTTATGAATTACACTAATTTTTTAGGTTACTATGATATATTAGTGTTGATTTAATCAACTTGGTTAGAACATATAATTCTATTATGACTTTCACAAAAATCATATATCAAATAGTGTCAAAATTGACACAAAATAGTTTTTAAATCAAATATTATATTATTAATTGTTATTTTATTCCTAAAAATCTAAGGTTCTCCCAAATTACTTAAATAAAGATATATATATTAATAATAAACAACTTGGGGTTCGTTTGGCATGTTATAGTAAGTGTATTAATCATATAGTGTAAGAAAACAAAAAGACACGGTAAAAGTTAAATTATTTAACTTAGAGTTAAATCTAATTGATAAGGTTAAAATAATAACCTAAACTTGTCTAAATCCTATTGGTTGATATGATTTCGACCCATACCCACTTTAGCTCCGAAATAAGACCCTTTGGAACAATTATAAACCGATTTTGACTTTAATATAAAATAATATTTTGAGATATTCCTAAGGTGCCCCTCTCCTCCCTTATAAAAGGACACCTCCTCCCCCTCCTCCTCACAACAATATTAGCATTCAAGCTCGGCCAACCCCTGCCAAAATCTCTTCTCCACTTCCCTAGTATCATCCTAGAGGTCCTGGTCTTCTTTAAAGACCAATTTTAGTGCCCTAAAAGGAGGTCTCAAAGAAGCACTTCAAATAAGAGGTAATATCCATTACCGATCCTTTCCAATTTCTTTTTTCTTCAACTTCTTCTTCTTTAGTTGTTTCATTATGAAGTAATAACATCAGTCTCACTAATATACTGATATGTTATTATAAGTATGAAACAACCCTATTTAACCATCTATCCATCCTACGGAAAATGAAATCACAGCGCGTGCGTACGTACGGAATACCATCTCCACGTCGTGGTGTAATCTATTTTCCATCACCACCTTAATTGGATGGGTATAATGGTGTAATTAGTAACTATATATGATTATTATAAAGTTATATTGATACTGAAATAGTATACATGCACTTCAACACATTTCCACCACCATGGGAACGATATCATCGCTCGTGCGTACGTACGGACTACCGTCTCCACGACGCGATGAGATTCATTCTCAATGATTAACCATTCATGAATGATTATAAAGTATATATAATAAGTACTAATGAAATATATGAAATAATAATGATACTGGATTTATGTATATTTATATGTATGTCATCTACTTAATTCCATTCAATTCAATAAGGAAACGAAAACAGCGTTCATGCGTACGCACGGACTACCGTCTCCATGAACGGTGTATTTCATTCCATTTATCGATATATTATATATATATATATATTCTTAATATATATTATATATAAATCATGTTTTACATTCTGGATATAAGTAATCATGATCCAAGTAATCATATTAATAATTACAAGTTAAAAACACGAACGACAAATGAGACGATTTTACACAAAACGCTACTTTAACATGAATTTACAAAAGAACGGGTAATATAAAGTCATAAGTGGACCATATATGATATAATAACAATGAATATGATTCTGTAATAAGTCAATAACATGATTTAAATCATTATACAGGAGGTTCGGACACTTACGAAGCAAATCGGACCTAAGGTAAGGGAAATATCACAATCTCATTTTTATCCGAGATTGTTTATACTTTGGCATTTACTAGGGTGTATTTTATCATCCACATCCATGTTTCCTCAATATGTAATATTATTTCCATCCACCTAAAATTTTTTAACTCCAATTTTACCCTTCTGTGAGTTTTTAGTAAAAGATATGAAAGGAATCTTTTGTCATTTTTCGTACGAGGTACTTTTTGAATTTTCCGACAAAAGTACGAGAAGAATGTTTTTTAACTTATACGGCATGAATGGATTTTTAAAACATTATTTCCAAGAATATTCCTTTACAAGTTTTAAAGTTTATTTTTAATCAACTTCTTTTAGTTTAAAGTTGTATGAAATGTTAAGAAAGAAAAAATGTTATTGAAGAAGAAAGGATATTTTCCTCAAGAATGGAGTTCAAGTGTTTTATCAAAATTATTTTCCATCTAAGATAATAAAGGGTTCTGTTTTTCTCTCTATTATTACATTGATTTGATTATGTTGTGATGGAATTATTTTTATGAATTCCTTTATCTTATATGAATTGTTTTATGATGTCATGATGTTTAAGATTCCCATTTGTATTACATGGGTTATGCAATGATGTATGATTTATGATTTTGTGGCACATATAAGAATGGTATCATTATGAGATGGGTGGGACCTATATCTCCCTCCAATGCATTGGGTAAATATTTTATATCTCATGAGATAGATATGGCTGGAATGGTAGGTTATACCGGTTCAGTGAAACAGGACTGAAACGAGGGTGACTCGGTTCAGAAAGGGACTTTGTCCACTAAGATAGTCTTGGCAATGAGTCTTGACCAACAAGAAATGATTCTCTATGATTATGTGTGAATGCCACAAAGTTTCATGTTTTAAGTTATGATTATTGTGATTACATTTCACTGCTATGATTTATTCCATGTTATGAAATTATGATCTCTTTTGCAGGTTAAGATTTCCAAAATGTTATGTTTTTATGAATATGATGTGATTGATATTTCTTTTGTTTACCCTTACTGAGCATTTGAGCTCACCCTTTTATGTTTTCTTTTCCCCAGGATATAAAGAAAGGTTTTAGGTATAAAAAAAGGAAGATCTTTATGGGAGATATTGAAGATCTTTCACCACGATTAGAAGATTATATTCCGAGTTTCCAAAGACACTAAACTATTACGGTCCTTGTGTGTTTTTTTTATGTACTAAGTATTACGCAAATGTAATGCAATGTCTATGTACGTCAGGCTTCGGGTCTCTACAGTTGGTATCAGAGGAGAGGTTTAGTCAACCTTTGGAAACTAGGATGTGGGAACGTTAGTGAGATCCCTAGAGATATTTCTAAGGTATGTCTAGGGATGTCCCTAAGGATAAGTATACGTATAGGATATAGTCCTACAACTACGGTAACGATCTTAAAATTTAACCTAAGATGTTAGATATTGAGGGTACTCCCCCTTTACTATGTTGTTTTCTCTAGCATGAATTTTGCCTCTCACAAGATTCTTTTTGTGTTTTAGTTAATGGATGGAACCAGAAGAAATTTGGTTAACATTGAATCCAATGGAAAAATTGGTTACTATGAGCAACAAAATTTTGTAATTCTAGAGAGAAAGATATTTTGATTATGCCGAATCAGTCATCGCGATATATGATTAACAAGGTGAAATTTAGTGGTATGCCTAATTCCTCAACGAAGAGGAAGATAAACTATTATTCATGTTCTCATGTTGAGGAGCATAAAGAAAGGAAGATTGAGATTTATAAAGAAGGGAAGAAGAACCTTGAGGAATACCTCAAATGGAGGGACTGATGTTATCTGTGTGGAGAAAAGGGCCATAGAGTGACAGACTGTTATGGAGTTCAATGTCTTATTTTCGGAGAACATGGGCATTACCCAACTCAATGCCCTGACCTAAAAAGTTACTTCTAAATCAAGGAAGGACTTATTCTAGGACAATCATTGAAGTGGATGGACTGAAGTGTTTATATATTGGTATACAAGAATAATGTTGTTGAGGTACTTTTATGGTGTATTGAAATATTTATGTATTGGTCTATTGTGGTTTTCAATAATTTTAAGGTACCAGTAACCATGAAAAGTGATTCAAATATTTTTTAAAGAAGATGATATGCGCATAATGAAGGGATAAAGAGAAAAGGAAATGTTTGACAGTATTCATGAGCTCATGATTGATATAAGGGACTAAGTGATATCATGGTTTGAGTATATAGAATTTTGAGGATTTTGGTATGTGGAAAGAGTTAACTTTTAACAGCACTCATGTTTTTAATAAGGTTCGATGGGTATTCAAGAGAGTACAAGATTAAGGCCATTGAATGTTTGGAATGTGACCAACAAGACATATTTTATGATATATGGGGATCAACGATGGTATTAAATCTCTGGTAATCGTTTTCACTATATTATGAGAGTGGACTGAAGTATTATGGATAAGCCTAAAGATTGGAATGGATTATGTTAGACATAAGTTAGTATTGTTTAAGGATAGAACTTTTTTTTGATATTATTGATGGGATGTTATAGTAATATAGTTTTAGAAAAAGGACAAACTGCAGGACGGGCGACAGCCCATCGCGTCAGACAAGGCTGTGGGAATCGAACCCACAACCGAAGTGTGACTGGCCTTTATCGCCTACCAATGACCTACAGGAAGTCCCTGTTTAGTAGAAACTAGTTTTATTATATTAAGCAGTATGATATATGAAGTATAAGTCCATTTTAGGAACCATATATGATTAATCTCACTATATAATGACTTATGTATATTTAATAACTTTTGCTGACCTTTTGTTTGAGACAGATGGAATGACCCGTCATTCTATCACATGATCTTCTAACACTTCATGAATAACAAATTCAACTTCATTTATTTAAGAGATGAAGTGGAAATTGTTCAAGGTACGAACAAAAGTGAGATTGTACCAAAATAAAGTAAGTATTTATTCTAATTCAAATTCTTCAACTTTAGGGAAACGATCTTGAAAACCAAAAATGTTGTCCTAGTGCTCTTATATCTGATTAATCGGATGGTACCTTAGATCGTCACAAATTTATGGATTTGTGATTGTTGGCTTTTCCATAGCCATGTTCTCTACCACTCTCTATCAGAACATGATGGTTAGATTTTACTTCCATATCCATATTTTCACCTATGTGGAAACCCAGTGATTAGTTTATTTGGGTAACCGTTACGTTACATAATTTCGTTTTTAAAGATTGGTTTTGGTATTCCTTTTTACGATGTGGGTTTCTATTAAAGAAACTTTCGAATAGTAAACCATTTATAACCCCGACGAATTTCGAGGGCGAAATTCATTTGAAGGGGGGTAGAATGTAACACCCCGAGATTTTATAAAAAAATATTCTTTTTAATTTCATTAATGTCTTGTGTTGTATGATACACCAAAAGGAGCTTGCAGAACACGCATCCTTGACTTGCCTTGTATTACACGCAATCGCGACCTTCCTCGATAGCGTGTGTAGTACGCAATACCGAGTTTCACTAAACAACGATATGCTATTAAAATATTATTAAAACTAGCCGTTATGAATAGTAATAGCCACCTTTTAAAATTTTAGAAATTTTATCTCTCAAAATGGACTTCATTTTTGGATTCGGAGTATCGAATTTAACCTAAGGTGAAATTTTGGTACTTTTCGGATAACTTTCATATTCTGATGAATAATGAAAATTACTAAATTTTAATTAAAAACAACTTTTTTTAATCGAAATAATTAATAGTGACAAATTATTAATTTGAGTGGTTTTAAAGTATATTTAGAATATATTTTTACAATTCAATACAATGTTGGTCATTGGATGTAATTTCACATTTACACCAGACATAAACAAGGGTTAATCTTTTGATAGTTAATATCTCTTAAAAACACGCTATTTGTTGTGACAGTGGAAATTAATTATAAAATTAATTAATGAAACTTATATGTTGGGAATTTTTTAAAATAGAAATCATTTTTGGATTCAGAATATCGAAATTATCCTAGGGTGAAATTTTTGGTATTTTTCTGAAAATTTTCAATTTTTGATGAATAGTGAAACCACTAAGTGGTAGGTTAAAAACTGAATTTTGCATAAAACTTAATTTTACCGCTTTTGTGAATGGAATTTTGAAAATCTGAGATACACGGTTAATATCAAGGACTAAAATGTGGTTCAATGAGATGAAAATAATTTTTGGGGAATAGTAACTTTTTACTTTTTTTACCGCGGTTAATAGTAAATAGGGTAACTAAGGGTAAATATGATATTACTATTACCCTAACACATGTCTTAATTCTATTGGATAGGTGTAATTCGACCAAAAACAACCTTATGAATATAATATGACCATTTAGGTCCACTTGGATTAGATTATGACCTTTAATATTATTTTATTTAATGAATAGTTAAAATAGTTAAAATCAAAGTTTAATAACTAAAACATTTTTAATATGGGGTTATACATAAGATAAATTCGATTATAAATATTCATTATAAAGATAAAAAGATTTAATACATAATTATATTTTATTTATAATTTTTAGACTTTAAATAAATTAATTTATTTATGACACAACGATGATGCAGTAATTGCCCTTTTAAGGAAATGTTAACATAATTGATGTTATAAATTCCCAAATCAATGTAAATTGAGACTTTTTATGAATTCCACTAATGTTTTAGGTCATTATGATATATTAGTGTTGATTTAATCAACTTGGTTCGAACATATAATTCTATTATGACTTTCACAAAAATCATATATCAAATAGTGTCAAAATTGACACAAAATAGTTTTTAAATCAAATATTATATTATTAATTGTTATTTTATTCCTAAAAATCTAAGGTCTGGTCAAATGACTTAGATAAAGATATATATATTAATAATAAACAACTTGGGGTTCGTTTGGCATGTTATATTAAGTGTATTAACCATATAGTGTAAGAAAGAAAAAAGACACGGTAAAAGTTAAATTATTTAACTTAGAGTTAAATCTAATTGATAAGGTTAAAATAATAACCTAAACTTGTCTAAATCCTATTGTTTGATATGATTTCGACCCATCCCCACTTTAGCTCTGAAATAAGACCCTTTGGAACCATTATAAACCGATTTTGACTTTAATATAAAATAATATTTTGAGATATTCCTAAGGTGCCCCTCTCCTCCCTTATAAAAGGACACCTCCTCCCCCTCCTCCTCACACCAATATGAGCATTCAAGCTCGGCCAACCCCTGCCAAAATCTCTTCTCCACTTCCCTAGTATCATCCTAGAGGTCCTGGTCTTCTTTAAAGACCAATTTTAGTGACCTAAAAGGAGGTCTCAAAGAAGCACTTCAAATAAGAGGTAATATCCATTACCGATCCTTTCCAATTTCTTTTTTCTTCAACTTCTTCTTCTTTAGTTGTTTCATTATGAAGTAATAACATCAGTATCACTAATATACCGATATGTTATTATAAGTATGAAACAAACCTATTTAACCATCTATCCATCCTACGGAAAATGAAATCACAGCGCGTGCGTACGTACGGAATACCGTCTCCACGCCGTGGTGTAATCTATTTTCCGCCACCACCTTAATTGGATGGGTATAATGGTTTAATGAGTAACTATATATGATTATTATAAAGTTATATTGATACTGAAATAGTATACATACACTTAAACACAATTCCACGACCATGGGAACGATATCATCGCTCGTGCGTACGTACGGACTAACGTCTCCACGACGCGATGAGATTCATTCTCAATGATTAACCATTCATGAATGATTATAAAGTATATATAATAAGTACTAATGAAATATATGACATAATAATGATACTGGATTTATGTATATTTATATTTATTTCATCTACTTAATTCCATTCAATTCAATAAGGAAACGAAAACAGCGTTCATGCGTACGTACGGACTACCGTCTCCATGAATGGTGTATTTCATTCCATTTATCGATATTATATATATATATATATATTATGAATATATATTATATATAAATCATGTTTTACATTCTGGATATAAGTAATCATGATCCAAGTAATCATATTAATAATTACAAGTTAAAAACACGAACGACAAATGGGACGATTTTACCCAAAACGCTACTTTAACATGAATTTACAAAAGAAAGGGTAATATAAAGTAATAAGTGGACCATATATGATATAATAACAATGAATATTATTCTGGAATAAGTCAATAACATGATTTAAATCATTATACAGGAGGTTCAGACACTTACGAAGCAAATCGGACCTAAGGTAAGGGAAATATCACAATCTCATTTTTATCCGAGATTGTTTATACTTTGGCATTTACTAGGGTATATTTTATCATCCACATCCATGTTTCCTCAATATGTAATATTATCTCCATCCACCTACAATTTTTTAAATCCAATTTTACCCTTCTGTGAGTTTTTAGTGAAAGATATGAAAGGAATATTTTGTCATTTTTCGTACGAGGTACTTTTTGACTTTTCCGACAAAAGTACGAGAAGAATGTTTTTTTAACTTATACGGCATGAATGGATTTTTAAAACATTATTTCCAAGAATCTTCCTTTACATGTTTTCAAGTTTATTTTTAATCAACTTCTTTTAGTTTAAAGTTGTATGAAATGTTAAGAAAGGAAAAATGTTATTGAAGAAGAAAGGATATTTTCCTCAAGAATGGAGTTCAAGTGTTTTATCAAAATTATTTTCCATCTAAGATAATAAAGGGTTCTGTTTTTCTCTCTATTATTACATTGATTTGATTATGTTGTGATGGAATTATTTTTATGAATTCCTTTATCTTATATGAATTTTTTTATGATGTCATGATGTTTAAGATTCCCATTTGTATTACATGGGTTATGCAATGATGTATGATTTATGATTTTGTGGAACATATAAGAATGGTATCATTATGAGATGGGTGGGACCTATATCTCCCTCCAATGCATTGGGTAAAGATTTTATATCTCATGAGATAGACATGGCTGGAATGGTAGGTTATACCGGTTTAGTGAAACAGGACTGAAACGAGGGTGACTCGGTTCAGAAAGGGAATTTTTCCACTAAGATAGTCTTGGAAATGAGTCTTGACTAACAAGAAATGATTCTGTTTGATTATGTGTGAATGCCACAAAGTTTCCTGTTTTAAGTTATGATTATTGTGATTACATTTCACTGCCATGATTTATTCCATGTTATGAAATTATGATCTCTTTTGCAGGTTAAGATTTCCAAAATGTTATTTTTTTATGAATATGATGTGATTGATATTTCTTTTGTTTACCCTTACTGAGCATTTGAGCTCACCCTTTTATGTTTTATTTTCCCCAGGATATAAAGAAAGTGTTTAGGTATAAAAAAAAGTAAGATCTTTATGGGAGATATTGAAGATCTTTCACCATGATTAGAAGATTATATTCCGAGTTTCCAAAGACACTAAACTACTACGGTCCTTGTGTGTGTGTTTTTGTTATGTACTAAGTATTCCGCAAAAGTAATGTAATGTCAATGTACGTCAAGATACGGGTCTCTAAAAGAGGTTTCTCGGAGGTGGAAATTAAATGAGGCGTACAGAAGTGATGATCATTCGAGAGGTGTACCTACCCTTCAAGTAGGAACCTCGTAGGATGACCTAGTAGTTGTCTTACTTTTTCTTCAGTGGTGTTGTATTTCCAGTTGTACTTGTTCCTTTACTGTTGGGCTTGTATTGTGGCCCCTTTTACTTCCATCACTCTTTTTTACTATACAGTTTACTTATGATCATACCATGATATGTGCTTGGTTGTGTGTGTTTATAGGTTATAAAGGAAATGCCTTCCCGGTTTTAGGGAATTCGCCTTTCGGTGCTAGTCACCAACCCCTAGCCTATAGAAGGCGGGATTGAGGTGGTCATGGCATAGGCCTGGGGGACGATTCGTAACAATTCTTATATTATTTATAATCAATTTATAAGAATAATTATCATAAATATTTTGGTGTTATTCATACCTTCCAATTTAACATCTAGGTTATACTTTTATACTATATTATGGTACATTTAATATCGATGTTGCATGTGACGTATGCTATCGAATAAAATGATATTCTTCTAGAAGTTTGGGGTGTTACATCCTACCCAAATTTAATAAACTGGGTCCTTAAATTTTTATTTTGTGATCAAAAATGATTTTTTTTTAATTTGAAATTTTCATTGTGAATCACCACATTTTAAAAATATTAATAAAATATCTTCTTAATAAAAGAAAAATGGAAAGTAAAAAAGATTATATGTAACAACGCATTACAATGATTATAAGTAGGAAAACATTTTTGGAATGTGAAGATGTTTACATAGAAGAAAATATTAGTTAATTTTATAATACAATATAGTTCATTTATCACAAAAAATTAAATGATCAATGTAATGTTAATGACCACAAAACCATAAATATGTGATTATTAAAAACACCATTTAATTCATTAGATATTATGTTAATTAGATACAATTTTTGTTTCAATTTCATTTTCTAAAATTTTAGACATTCTTTTACTATATAAGAATATGTAGATATTTTCATTCATGATACATTTCTATATCACAATCACATTTTAATCCTTTATTTTTTCTTCAATAAATTTACAATACATCTCTTACCCCAGAAAATGAATATCGAAAAATTATTTTTTATTCCAAAATAAATAAAATTCTATTTTAACAAATCAAAATATCGATAATAAAATTGTAAGTCACTCCTTTAGTTTCTTTTTTTATTGTGACAAAATGGTTTACATAGGTTATCGAATACACATAAATATCCACATGGTGACGTAATATATTAATATAAAAAACCACTGTAAATTTCATCTTAACTAATTTCATAGATAGAAAACCTTAACAACCATCCAACAGATTAAGATATAAATGTTTCGAAACAAGGTCACTAAATTTCCTAAATGAATCTATCATTAATCCCCAAAACAATATAAAATAACTCGTAATCATCACATAACAAACATGTGAATAACTTCATCATATATTATCTTGAATCATTGTAATAACCATAATTACCATAAATACATACTATATAAATGCATGATTCATTATTACAAAATAAAAAAATATTATTGGATATATTTATTAAATAATTTTTTTTTCAAACACCATCAATGATAAAATGAACCACTTTTACAAAAAACATCAATTTTTCCCAATGTAGTTAGTACACTAAAACTTTAATTTATCCATATTAGTCATCTAGTGGATGATATCATGAATCAATAAGAAAAATAAAATTAGAATGGTAAATAAGTGGAAACACGTGATATTTAATAAATATCATTAATATAATAAATGGATATGGAATAATCAATATGGAAAGGTAAATAACTGAAAACACATTCTTTTTAATCAATAAGGTGAGAGTGAAATACAACTAGATATAATATCATTGTGAAAATATAATTTATAATAATAACTAAATATTTAATGAAGAAAATTATTAATTATTAGACGTCATGTCTAAGATACAAGATACCTCCAAACTCAAGATCATTCACAATAAATTTTAAAACTAAAGGTAGAAGCCTATTTAATTTTTGATTAGTAATTTGTCTCATTAGACCTACCAATGAATAAAGGGTAAATATAATACCAGGAACCATATTCCATTTAATTTAAGGAGAATTACTCACATGTAGAATAATAGATTTAATTAACGAAGTAATATAACTTTCCATTAAATGTATATATTCAAGAAAGAATATAGATTATCAATATATCCCAATAAATCAAATAACATTCAATTTATAAAATTATATATAGAAATGAGATATAGTGTTTGATGTAAACTTATATGTGATAAATCATATAGAAATTTAGTGGAATTTTAATGTCTAAAGATCAAAGGAAAGTGAATATTTCAAAGGAAAGTTAATGAATTAAAAAATAATCCAAGAAAGTTTATTTTAATAAATTATTCATAAAAATGATTATAAATCATATAGGGGAGGAATTGGGATGGTATCAGGACAACATATCTCCAGTGTAATAGATATAAATGTTTTTTTCATCACTGAATAGAAACAACATAAAAAGATCCGGAA
The DNA here is from genome assembly GCA_963277665.1 of Viscum album. Taxonomy (NCBI): domain Eukaryota; kingdom Viridiplantae; phylum Streptophyta; class Magnoliopsida; order Santalales; family Viscaceae; genus Viscum; species Viscum album. Next base: position 1,224,374,341 of record OY728151.1, read on the forward strand.
AAAACATCCTTTAGAAAAATATTCTTTTTTATTTTGAAAGAAAAAACATTTTAAATCTAAAATTTCACAGAACATGTTGAAAAAAATTATTTGAAAATAAATATTTAATAATTAAAAGATTCATCAAAATATTTTAGTGGTCATGATGGATTGAAATAATATTCTTGTCATACACGTTATAAAAAGATTTCATTAACTTTTTTCATAAAATCGAAATGAGAATTATTCTGAAAATGACATGAATATTCAATTAAAAAATTATTTAAAAATGTAAAAAAATTTAAATTATCATTATCAAATCATGTTGAAAAAGATAAAAAACATTTTTGAAAAAACAACTTAAAAACTATTTTGGATGAAAAAGGATTTCTGACTGAAGATAGAAATGAAGTCAAATTTTCTTAAAAGTATGTTATTAATTATTTTGTTAACCAACGAGGGAAAGATTGTTACTATTTATTGATAATATCATGATTAAAATTATTAGAGGAAAATTTAATGGATTTATTATAGGATTATCAATTAATTTCTTTCAATGGAAATTAATGTTTAATCAATCCCAATTAAAATGAGATACTGAAATAAACCCTTATAAAGATCAAAACATTTATGAGAGAATTGACCATTAAATAGATTATCTATATGTACACTAAATACCCATAAATATTAAAAAATTTATAAATTATTTAAATGTATTTAAAAAATAATCTTGGAATGTCAAAAATATTTAGAAGTCACATAACACAATGAAAAGAAATTGATTTATAAAATTATTTTCTTCTTGGTAATTATCATGTAAAATAAACTCAGATTAAATAATTAAAATTGAATATAAAAATTCATGGAATTATTATGGAATAATTATATTTAATGTCAACCGTAAATTATATAAACCATATAAAATAAATTAGGTGCATAAAAATATAATATACTTGAATAAAGAGATATTAAGATGAAATTTATTACACCATGACTCCTTTTGGATGAACTTGTATTAACCTTATGTATAGTGGTTTAAAATATGTTATTAACTTATTTCAAACCCATATTAATATTTAAAATATCCCATTTTATCCTTTTCTAACATCATATCACCCATTTATTTATTAATATTTCATTATTTTCATCATTTCAAGTGTTAATTGCCATATTTTCTCATTCATGCTTTGTTATGAATGTTTTGGTTCATTTGAATATTATATAGTTCTATAATATCTATATTAACAATCATGAAATTATTATAATGTTTATTTCCTAAATTTTACATTTCAAACATTTCTTGAATGTTGGTGATCCGAAATGAAATATGTTATGACCATGGAGATGGTAGGTCATACATATGCATGAGTAACGTTTCCATTTACCAAAGATCATCTCAGAAAGAAGTTAGGTAATATTTTATCATTATAAAATGACAATAATATCATTTATATAATTTTATATCATAAAATATACTTATATATAATATCCATGTGTTACAATGTTGAAAAGAGAGTCAGATAACCTCGTGAAGGGGGTAGTTCACAGGTACACAAACAATGTTATCACTTTTTAGTGTAAGGAATAAAATAATATAGAATCATTTAATATTCATAAAATTGACATAAAGATCATATTTATATCACTTATATTACATATATTCATTGAATATATTAATATCACCTTTCATGTAAAGCGTTAGTGAAATATTTATCACATCTCTTGCAAGGCAGTGATCTACTATAAACATGATCCAAGTTGTCGTATCCCCTACATAATAGAAAGATAAAATGTATATAAGATATAATAAATAAATATGTATAATTATGTTATAAATATCACATATATAAACTTTATATCCATCATAATACCCAACTATGATAGGTTGTAATGGAAAATAATATCACAACGGTTCGTAAGCCGACAATCCATCCTACACATAAATGATGATTTCATAAATAGTTAGCTAAAAGAGGTGATGGTTTTAAAAAATTAACAAAAAAATTAATAAATTTATTTATATGGATGATACTAAAGTTAATATATCATCTTGTTTTAATTGTAATTTATGGTTTTTTAATAATATGTAAAATAAAAATGCTCACTGGAAAAGATTACATCTTTCTTGGGAAACCTCCTTAGAATTGAATAAAAATCATTTCTAGGATTGATTTATGAAAAAAAATATGGATTTTACGAAGAGTGGATGGAATTTAGAATGTTATTTTGTTAGAGATTTTCCAAAAAAAATATGTATTGAAGGATTTAATAATAGAGTATTGGGGGTGGCCTTTTAAAATAAAGGTTAGTGGTACACATCTATTTTTTAAAAAAGAAAATTATGTACCCATGTTTTTTACCAGAAAAAAGGGTCTAAAATGAAGTATTATTGAGTCTTTGAAAATATGATTTTGATATATTCGCATAAAAATGATTTTATACAGGTTTTTAGGCTATTTTAACACTTGTAATTTTAGTTTAGCAACTGATAAATCTATTTTTACCTTAACCATGGTAAATAATTTTTACTATTTTTATTATTCATTGCTTTAAAAAAATAATTTGTCCATATTTTTTGATATAATGCATATTTATTCAAAATATGGATTCCATGTTTCTAAATTCTATTCAGAGAATTGAAAAAAATAATTTAAAATTATTCATGCTGACTTGACGAGAAGAGAAGTTTCTAATGAGAAAATGTTCAAATATTTACGAAGTTTATATATTAAAATGATTACAAGGATGTAATATTTATATATAGATATATAAATTAACTAGTTTTAATTTAAAACCTATGAATAACATAATTTAAAAATATAAATATTTTAAATGAAAAGATAGTTTTCAAGTAAATTGTAGTATTTTTTACTATTCATAAAAAAATAAACACTTCTGAAAAATCCCAAAAAAATCCTAAGATAATTTTGATATAATTATTTAAAGAAATATTAACAAATAAATTTTTCCTAATTTTTAAAATTTAATTTCAAATTATGTATTAAAATCAAAACTAAACCCTCTTTATAAAAACTATATTTTTTTATAAAAAATCATTTCTTTTTATTTAAAATTATTCTTATTATATTTATAATCAACAAATGACCAAAATATTCATAATTTAGATAGTAATATTCATATATATAAATTTAACAGACAAGTTATAATGGTATAATATATCATGATCTGTATGAGGTCATTTTTGTGTTTCACATTCATTATTGAATAAAATGGTGTTATTTTAGAAATTCAGGGTGTCAGAGCCACCTCAACATCATCATTATATATTCAATCCCACAGTAAAATAAAAATTATTCCCATGAAAATAAGGAATATTTATTCAAAGTAAAAAATATTGAAATATCATTCATAGATGGTCTAAATGATGACATTTTATTATCTTTAAGTGAGACCTTTTGTTTAACCAATGACAATGATAGTCTGAACACTTGAGATTGTAAAAATAACACTATATTATATAATATATAATTCATTCAATAATGACCTTAACAAAACCACAAAATATAACTATATAAAATTTTAAATTATAATTTTTTTTAATTTGTTGGTTATGAATAGTATTAACCAAATTGTGAAATATATATAATTTATCATAAATAATAATTTATTTAACCATTTTTAGTAAATATGTAAAAAAAATTAGTAATGTTGTTTTATTCTTTAAAAATACATTTCCTTCAAAATTTCATGCATTTATTTTTGTTACTAAATTCTATAATTAATTTCTAGAAAATTTAGAAAATTTATTTTGTAAAAAAAATTAAAATTTTAAAATCATCATATCAAAAAACAATTGCATAAAATTATATGTTTTCTAAAAACTATTTTTTCCATGAGAATTGAAAAATTTCGATTTTTTGTAAAATAATGATTTCATTTTATTAAATAGTAATATTATGATTTTAATTTACTCTCAATGTAAAAAAATTATTTAATTAAAAATAATATAATTTATTAAATTTTAATCAATATTATACATGATTTTTCTACATGTTATTTTTTAGGTTTAAAACAAGTTTTTCAAAAAAAATGGTTTATGTTGTGTGTTGTGTTTTAATATTAAATTAATCGCATGAACCTATAAAAATAGAATCATGAAAATTTAATATCATATATCAAATATATAGTTTATAATATTATTAATAGGTCACATTATTATGAATAATTAACTGCAATAGTGGTAAAAAATTTCACCGCAATAAAGGGTAAAAAGGGTAAATAAGGTTAAAATCATATGGTATAACACTAAAATAACCACAAAACGTGATATTATCCTGTATTATGAGTATTTTTATGCTAAATTAATTTTTATGGAGTTCAATAATGTATTTTAAAATAATATTTTTTCTTGGGAAATCACATTAGACATTTTCAATGTTATTCTGTATTTTCTTTAAATTTCAAAATATGTTTCTGTCTTTTCATTTGATTTCATGGTTGGGAGTTGAAATTCTATTTTCCCTAGATTTAAAATTATTAAAAAATAATATTATTTAATATTTAACAATAAAATTAACATAACCAATTTACTACACGATTAAAGGTAAAGTTATTTTTATGATTAAATCGGCTATTTTCCTAAAAATGGTTTTATGCATTTTGTTTTCTTATATTAAAATAAATTTCTTATACCAATAGAAATTATGTAATATATAATTGATTAAAAATACGATATAATCATGTCCAAGTTTTTTAGAATCTCCCTTTTAATATTTCTTATTTAATTATCTTGTTAACTAGTTTAATGTTATCGTTGTTAAGGTCAAAATGAGTTTAATGTGTTTTAACTACCTCATAAGGATTAAAATGAATCCAAAAGTTGTTATTATATTATTGGATAAGTGTGTCTATACCTTTAAACATACCATATTAAAGTAAGTGTAAATTTCCTAACACTTTTATTTAATTATAAAATTTATATTTTCATGTTAATATAAAGTAAAACATATCACTCTATTTTTTTAAAATATATAATATTTTATGACTTGGATAAAAAAAACATAAGACCTGTTCTAAATGAATATTTATAATATAAAAAAAATTATGATTGTAATTTATTTAAAATATTTAGTAATGAAAAAATTACCATAAATACTTTCTAAATGAAAATATAGTGTTTGAGTAAGGAGTAGAAAAATCAAGAAAATGATTTTTAAAACACTAAAAGTTTTATTGTTTGGGTGAGTTATAGTGAGCCAATTATTTTATATATAAAAAAAAAATATTGAATAATTTTTAATGTAATATATTTGAATTAATTTATTTTGTGTTTATTTTAATATAAAAATAAATGAATTATTCCAAAACTCACATAAATGATATTTAAAATAAATAATGTTTTATTAAATGGTTTAAAATTCCATAAATCATATATTAATCAAATTGATTTTTATATGGTTTATAATGTCAACCATGTTTCATTTATTTTTAATTAGTTCCTTTATTGTCGACTTCTTGTCACATTAAGAGTAAAAACATTGATATTATTATAATTGTTAAATGGGTTAACAGTGTGTGGGGGTGTATGGGTGAAACTAAAGGGATAATAGTGATAATATCACCAAAAATTTCCCATTTTTTATGGTATTATTTAGGCCCATAATCATCATATATTTTTATTACATCATTTTTTGAAATTTTCCCATGGAAAGTAATTTTTATTAATTTAATACATTACGTAATTCCCTGACCACCCCTCCCCTCACCTATAAAAGGGATCCTCCTCTCTTAATTTATTCAAACATCAATAACTTTTTTTAGAGAATACATACACATATACATTCATTAAATCTATTCCTAGATTAATTTTGTATTATTTTAGGATTAATTTCATCTTTGGAGGGCTTAATGTGTATAGAATGCAGGTTGTCTGAAGAAGATATATAACTTTTTAGAAAACATTATAGTATTGTTTATTCTTCACCATACAATAAATATTCATAAAGATTATGAAATAATAAAATTAATATATTATGTATAATAATACCTATTTTATATTAAGGGAATACCCTATATCTGTCTCCCCTTCAGTGAAATAAGAAAAGAAACTATCCTTTATATATATGATAGACCACAACCTTATGAATAAGAGTAATACTTTTTTCCATCACCTCCTATCACATATAGTAATAATTATTAATTAAATGTTTATATATGATATATATGACATATTTATCATTATAAAAAGATTTCATATCAACAAATTTATTACCTTTAATGAAATTGAAAAAAAAGATAATGATGTTTTTGTGTAGGTGTTAACTACCACCTCCACAATGCGATGTGGTTCATATTTCATTACAACATAATAAGGATTATATATATAAGTTTATTTAAATAAATAATATTTTATTTATTATATAATCTTCATTATGGTAACATAAAATATTACTTTCATTATTTTCATCTTGTTCATTGAGAAATGGAAACGTTACTCATGTATATACACAGCCAACTATCTCAATGATTCTATTGTAGTTAATTTTTTATAACCTTCCTTAATGGATGGATTTAATAGTATAATTGATGAATGAAAATTATAATATTTTCATTACTATAATTTTTGAGATAATTTAATAAGGACAACTTTTAACATTTACAAACCATCAATGTCATTCTAGGAATGTAAACATAATATCAAAAAAATTCCCAACATGAAATTAGAGGATTATAATATTAAATATAACATGATAGTAAATAAAATAAAATAATTTATAATCCTTAAAAAAGATCTTATTTATGTAAATAATTAGAATAATTTTATTATTCCAGAAGATAAAGAACATATGTGATAAGTGAGACTCAAGGTAATTGAAAATTTACTTTAAATATCCCATTTTGAATATTTTTCTGATTAATTTACTAAATATTTTTCTTACATGTACGTTTTCTTAAAAGATATTTTTTCAAAATTTTTTACAAAAATAAATGAGTTATAATGTTCAATTTATGTCTCATTTTACATCCTTTCATTGGATTTCAAAATTAATAATTTTAAGAATTTTTCAAATTTTTTTACAAAAAGTAAAAAATGAATGTTTTATTTAAAAAAAATACATGAACACTTTCCCCACCATTGTGACCATTATTCAATCATAAGTTCCCCGTAAAATGGTATGGTTTTATTTTCAAATAAAATAATTTTCTCAATATTTTTTGAAAACTTATTTTTTCAATGGTATTAAAAAAAGCATATTTACATTATTTTATGTCCATATTGAAACTTTTTATGGGTTCAACGGTATATTTTTGAGTTTGAGGAAGAAAATGACAGTTTCTATGTTTTTTATACATTAAATAGTCCATATAAGTTTCTTTATGATCATGTGAGCCTTTTATAGATCTCCAATACATTGTGTAATGATTATGTTCTCCAGAAAATTATGTTGGAAGTAGATTTTAATGGTTATTCAACTTGGTTGGGTTCATATAGTGGTTTTTTAATGGTAATATAAAATTGTATTTCCAAACAACCTTTATGAATTTTATGTTCTAGCTATTTATTATTCATGGAAATCATTTGTTTTCAAATGATAATCCAATGATCTTTTGTTCTCATGGAATGATTGATCCCATTCAGGGTAAATTTATATGTTTATGTAAATATTTTTATGGGCTCATAGGTTTCACATAAAACCATCATGATTATTATTTCACCTTTATATATTCATGTAATGTGTTTTATATAAAAAATTGTGTAATAAATTTTATTTTATCAGTAAATAAATGATTATTTAACCTATAAGATTATCATACTAATGAATACACCCTTTTATATTCTCACGGTTTTAAAATAGAATAATTTTTTTCTTTATTATTATTCTATTTTATGTCCCTTAATAGGATATTGATGTTAATACCAGAATTCTAAATTCATTTCGTTGGTTTTAATGATGAGTAAGAACAATGAAAACTGAAAATTCTATTCATAAAAGGAAACATTTTTTATTTTAAAAGTTATGTATTAGGTGAAAAATGGATACTAAGAGGATGCTTCTAGTTTGTAATGCATTTTTTTGTGATGTAATAGTAATAACCTAACACTATTAAACAATAATCCCCAAAATATCCTTGAAATGAAATTTAGTGAATTATTTTCATAATATTTAATTTAAGAATTATTTAAGGATGGACCCTAGTTAATTATGTCAAAGTAGATGAATCAAAAACATTGGAAACTATGATATATTTCTAAGGGTTTTACTAATAATAAAGATACCATCGTGTGTTTACAAGTATAAGGTTGATCAAAAGTTAAAAATCGAAGACACCCATTTTGAGGTTTTAAGTGATGATATTTTAATGTGATTAATGACATTTTGGGAGGTATTTATTTGTCTAAGGAATTTGTAATCAGTGGGTTTAAAAATATGTATTTTTGAATAAAAATGACTTTATGTGTTGTTGAAATATGTTTAATGATATTAACAAAAATTATGGTTTATAATATATTTGATATTGGGTAATTATGGGTTATTGCGAATTTGGAACATATGTTTTATCATATAGATAATAGTAGAATACAAAATTGATTTATTGATTAAATGATTAATAATATTTCAAAATAATATTAATATATTTTATCCCTATATAATTAAATTAAATAGAAATATTTTTCGATAAGGATGGATTTTATTTGATGAAAAATGGTTGAATTATATTTTTAAAGAATATATTATTTTAATATAGATTTAGGTTGATTCATGTTATTTATATATCTCACATACATGAAATATTTTAAAGGTATTTTTTTCATTTAATTTACATCCTTGCTTTGTTTTGGGGGTTTTACCTAGGTTTTAGGGAGGAATAGATGAGTTTTCATGAATTGGGCCAAACCGTGAGCCCAATTTCAGATTAAAAAATAAATTTTGTATCTTCTATAACATTTTCATTTTTCAACATTTTGCATCCATTAAGATTCCTACTTGACCTCCCCTATCCTATTAACACCACCAAGGTAATTTGGAGCTTTTAGAAATCCATAACCAGGGTTTATTTAGGTTTTTATCTAAGGGACTGGGCCTGCCCGAAAGCCCAATTCCTGTTTTAAAAATAAAATTTGATTATGCTATATCATATTCATATTTTGGGATTTTTCGGTGATTCTAAGTGGAGCCCAAGCCCACTGAACCCAGTCGCGCGACCCTTCTCTCTCCCCCCTCATTGGAGCTCTGGTTAATCGCGATTTGGTGCTGAACTTCAAAGGCTTCCTCAAATCGTCCATATTTGAAGAGGTAAGTTCATTCCTTAATATCTCTCTCAATTTGTACTCTTTTTCCCCCATTAAAATTCCTAAATGATCTCCATATCCTTTTTCGAACCTCCCTTAAAGGTTTGAGTATTTTTAAAATCAGATACTAGTATTTTTGGGGGAGATTTCTACAAGATATTTTAAGTAAGTTGTTCTCCTTCTTTCTTCTTTCAATTTGTTTAGGTTTTCATCCAATTTACTTAGGGTTTATTCCCTTATCATTGAGGTTTATAATGTCCATGGATTAGGGTTTAAAAATTAGGGTTTTATCTTGTGTTTCATGGTCTGAAATTCTAGTTTTAGGTCTGGTTTAACTTCCTTGAGGTGCGGCGGTGGTGCGTTTGAGTTTTCGCACAAAGGGTTCAAGGGTTTCCCTGGTTCTGGTAGGTGATTCCATTTTGTGTGAAATTTTTGTGAATTGGCTTGCTGTTTTCATGGTACCTTAATGTTTATTTCACATGAATGTTTCTGTAAAAAAAAATTTTAGTTTCATTTATAATAAAAATGAATTTTAAGTTCCAATTTTTGGTAAATTTGGGGGGTTTTCATTCAAATCTTTTATTGGTTCATTTTCGGCTGACCTATAATTACTTAGTTGATTTTATTGAACTGTATTATGAATTAAAATCATGTTTTTAATTTTTATTCTTTTTTGTTGTTGCTGTGAATGTTTGTTTAAATGGTGTTTGGGAAGCAAATGGGCTTTAAGAGCCATGTTTGTGTGAAAATGGTGGTTTTTAAAAGATATAACTTATTGGTTCACATTGGGCTGCCCAATAACTGAATTGTTGGTTTCATTAAAGGGTATTGAACTGAAATTTTGTTTTAATGACTTACAAGTGTTCACATAGTGTGCAAAGTGGATATCTTAAAGATCTTTGGGTGAAAAACAATATGATGTTTTGAGAGGTTGTTTTATTGAAAATAAAATTATTTTATTGTGTGTTTTAAATGGTATAAAATGTGTGTAGCTACTATAATATTTTTTTGTGACTGGTAGTGATATTTTATATGCAAAATAATGTGTTTTGTTTGCTGAAATTGTTTGAGCACAAAATGGGAAGCCTGGGTACCTAGGTGGGGCAGATTTGTACTAGTACAGCTAGTGGATCGGATGGGTTTTTATCCCTATTCCACTTAGCATTTGGATAATGACAACTCTAACTAAAATATGTGGATTATGATTGGGGACCACTAGGTTATGGGTATGTTCCCTACTAGTGTCTCGTGCGCGAGAATGGATTTTTCTATGGTTAATCTACACTGAGGTACGAGGTACATAGGGCCCGAGACAACCTAGTGCTTAGGGGTATTCCCGATTTTGATGCTCATTGGATTTGTGGTATTTACCCTTGTTGTGGGGTGTTTTGGTAGTACATTACAGTAGCTCAAAATTCTCTTTAATGTGTTAACATATTGGAACTCTGGGATTGAAAACTGTTTTTAGTTGAAAGTTGCATTTCTTTGAATTTTAACACTATTTCACCTTGTGTATTAAAATTGCTTATTTTTTCACATTGTATAGCATGCTATTTGGAATCATCTAGTGGTATCCTATTGGGAATAGTATCACACCCTACTTACACCCCTTGGGTGTAATTAGACCTGCTAATGCTTGACTCAGGTAAAGGGAAGGCTAAGGGTGATGGCGGTTCAGGGTGTTAGTCCCCATCGTTGGGGCGGAGTTGCGGAGAAGGCTTGTGGGTGATGACCCCCTTGTCATGTGGAGTCCATGGGGATGTCTTTATGTTGTCATTATTTGTTTTTAGACCACTTTTAGTGTCTTTAAAATATGTATTCAGTTATGGTTTTTTTAAACATAGTTTGGTTTACATTTTTCAGATTCAGTTTATTGATTGTTTTTAATGTTTTATGCCTTCATATTCGGGTAAATCGTTCCCAAACAAAAATAAATGATACCTGGGCACTTTTTCCAGCCCGTGGGGCTAGGGAATGCCCTTCGGGTAATGTCATGGGCTAGGTTTGGTGCCGGTTTTGGCGGTGACCAGATTCGGTTCGTGACAAAATGGTATCAGAGGAGGTTCGCTCCTTGGGTCATGTTATTTGGGGAAGAGTCAGCATAGTCTGGAGCTAGGATTTTTGGGACTTGAAATATCAGTCATGGGTAGTGTGCCTGGCCAGCACACCTCATTACGGGATTCAAGTCACCATGGGAAGTATGGATTTATCTGAGTCCTTTTGTTTTCTTGGTTTAATGATGACTATTGGAAATGAAAAGAGAGTTGGGCGAATAATCTCAGTGAGCTAGCAGGGCCTGGCGAGCCATGTGGAGCTGTGGATATTTCCCTAGAATACACTCTGTGATGGTGAAGTGATTGGAATATGGATTCCAACCATATGTCCAAGTCACACACTGAAACTATTTTCCTCTCACATTGTCTTGTGTCTCTTTGTTTTGGAATCTTGGAAACTTGGTTTTTTTTAGCAAAAAAAATGACTTCACTTTAAGGAGTGTGAATTTTTGTGAAGTTATTTTCTAGTAAATTGAAAATGGTTGTATGTTTTTTTATGCCTATAAATGAAATTTCAGAATTATTTCAAAAGGGTAAATTATGTGTTTACACCTCTTTTGAAAGTATGAACTATGTTAATTGGGGTTTTGAAAATATGTTTCTAATGGAATTTTTTTTAAACCGTGGAAAAGTATTTTTGTATTGAATTAACTGTTCTAGAATTTTTGTGTGGGGTTGAAGATGGATTTTGGTTTTGGTGACTACTGAACAAAAAAAACTTATGAACTTTTAGAACCTTTTCTTGAAATGAGAAGAGTTTAGTTCTTAATTAAATGGAGATTTATGAAATGGTGTTTTTCATGAAATTAGATTTGTTTTGAAATGGGTTGAAATGTTTTGAAACAATTGTGAAAGGAATGAATATGTGCTTTTATTGAATTATATATTCTTTTCTAAATTTGTTTTTGAGATGAAAAATTGGGTTTTGATATTATGGTTATTGTTTTTGAGAAAGGCAAAGTGTGGTTAAAAGTTTTGATTTTAAAAAGAGTAAAGGTTTGATTTTTTGTAATTGGTGCTCTCAAGGGTGACCACATGAATAGGTTTATTTGGGAATATGGATGGATATGAGGTTGGTTCCCAGTGTGGCATGTAAACATGCATGTGTGAGGCTCATGAGATACCATTGGTAAATGCGCAACCCACCAACACTGTTTTTTTTAAATAATTTTTTTGAAGGAAAGTGTTGTGTTTTGATAATGTATGGTTGGGAGGTATGGATTATGTGTTTTTGGGATTATTATCGTGGGATGTTTTGAGTTCAATAACCCCTCTTGTTTGAACGATTATTTGGTTTGGTGTTTCATTGATAAGTTGGAATGAAGTGTTGGTCAGTGGCCTCTTTTGAGGAAAAGCTTGGGAGGCCAATGTGGTGGCTCCCATCATGTGTTCAGTTCAGGTTTGTGGTCTTTTGTGACCAAATGACCAGATCAGTTGGGTCCTTGGGTTTTCTTGTAGGCTAGGGTACGCCCCCATAAAGTTTTAATGTATGATTCATGTTTGGCATATGGTGATTCACTGTTGGATGATCCTCCAGTTGATCAACATAAGGAATTTTTTCTTGAGGTTTGGAGATTGTGTTTACCCCTCTTCTTTTTCAATTATGTGGATCCCCCTATAGTGGGATAGTGTTTGTGGGAGGTTGAAATAGTCCTTAGTTTCTTATGTTTCCTAAGTTTTTAAAGTTCAATGAAGTTCAGGGTTGTCATTGTAGAATGATGTCTTAAAGGGCCTCTGGGTCTTTCGTCAGTATCATTGAAGCAAGATTTCATGTTAGGCCACCAGTGTGCATGATCTGGCCAAGAGTGGCTGTTATGGACACTTGCTGGAATCATGTGCTGTTTGAAACTCAGTACAAGGTCCCTCTCCTTGTGTTTTATTTTATCCATAATAGTCATGTTCGGTGATGCCTTGCGATGTCATGTGTTCATTTGACTATAAGGGTGAAGATTGTGCAATCTTATGAGAGTCTCTATTTTATTGGATGTGTGTCTCCCTATAAGGAATTCTAAATCATATGTTCTAGAGGAATGTGTTTCTATATGTCCTTTCATTCCGTTGTTTAGCATCCGAAGAAAAAAAAGGGGCGATGTGTGTGCATCCTTTAAGTTCTTGTTTTGGTAAAATGATGGGTTGTGGAAAAGAGGGTTTGAAGTGTGTCATGTCTCAATGAGACCATATGAGATTATAGTATAATTGTTTTTGGCATTGGAAGAATATTTTCAGTTTAGGGGTTTCCAAATCCTAACTGCGAGGCCGAAGATTCTTCAATCCATTGAGCTCCAGCCATAGGCCCCGGAGAGAAGCTGGCATGTAGTTAGGGGAAATCCTAGAGTCGTTCAAACTTTTGGTCAAGGCCATATCCTCAATATGAAAGATAGGAATAGTTTAAACCTCTAGTGTCGTCGTCTTGTTCCAATTTCTCACATTTGGTGGAAAGAGGTGTGAGTACCTTGTTCCCATGTCATACCCTGAGTTGATTTTTTTCCCCTTTGGGTTCCCTTGTGTTTTTGGAGAAAAGGTTAAAATTTGGGTTAGGCGGGATGAAGTGCATAGTTTGTGTGTGGTTAGCAGTAACCGTGTGCCAACCTAGGGGACCATGTGATAAGAGACAGTAGCTACCGCATGGTCTCTGCATGTCCATGACCCTTGGAAAAGGAAACTGTGTGAAGTTTCCTCTTTGGACAGAATGATCCACACAGTTAACTCGCGGTTTCCCAAACCATGTGAACTAACCGTGCGGCCATGCTAGCTCCTTAAAATTCTGTTGTTTTTTTGTTGTTATCCCATACTATTTAGTTACGATGGTTGGGTTTTGTTTGGGGTATACCCACAATGGGACTCATTTAAGTTTCATTGGAAGAATTCTGATATTAATCTACCCCTAATGTTGGGAATTCCGTTCGAGGCCCCCTGTTAGTGTCTTGATTTTGTCTTAAGGAAAGATGTGTTCATTTTTCTGGTGGGGAGACCCATCAAGGGTATCATGTATGTTCTTTTGGAAAAGGAATAATTTTAGTTTAACCCTTATGATGGGGATACCATTCGTTCCTTCCCAAATTGTTATCCTTATTCTATCTAAGAAAATTGATTTGTCCCTGGTGGTGGAATGTCCAGATTGGGTCACCCCATACTAGTGAATCAGTTTTCTCCTTGGTGTATTCTAGGTAGGAAGTAGTATCATTCAAGTCTATCTATCCACAAATTTGTTACTTGGGTAATTTTGGGGTTGGATAACACCCAATGGTTTTTTTACGAAATGTTGTTGTAGCGTTATTCGAGTTCATTGTTCGTTTCAAGTGGATTGCTTGAGCGTCGTCTTGTAGTGTTTGAGGTGTTTTATTTTGGGATGTGTTTTTAATGTTTTTCATAATTTTATGTAAGTGGGGTACTTTTTGGTTGGTGAGAGTATTATCTTCCTTCATTTGATCAACTGGAGATGTTCATCCTTTTTGAAGCGGGTGAAAACGTGGCAAGGAAGTCTGTCTTGGTCTATCGTTTGGGCTTTGCTTTTGCATCTGGTGTTGTTGTGGAATTTCGGGGGCGGAATGATTTATGGTGGAGATAATTGTCACATACATGAAATATTTTAAAGTTATTTTTTTAATTTAATTCACATCCATGCTTTGTTTTGGGGGTTTACCTAGGTTTTAGGGAGGAATAGATGAGTATTCATGAATTGGGCCAAACTGTGAACCCAATTTCAAATTAAAAAATAAATTTTGTATCTTCTATAACTTTTTCATTTTTCAACATTCTTCATCCATTAAAATTCCTAATTGACCTCCCCTAACCTATTAACACCACCAAGGTAATTTGGAGCTTTTAGAAATCCATAACCAGGGTTTATTTGGGTTTTTATCTAAGAGGTTGGGCCTGCCCGAAATCCCAATTCCTGTTTTAAAAATAGATATTGATTATGTTATATCGTATTCATTTTTTGGGATTTTTGGGTGATTCCAAGTGGATCCCAAGACCACTGAACCCAGACACGCGACCCTTCTCTCTCCACACTCTTTGGAGCTCTGGTTAATCTCTATTTGGTGCCGAACTTCATAGGCTTCCTCAAATCCTCCAGATTTGAAGAGGTAAGTTCATTCCATCATATCTCTCTCAATTTTCACTCTTTTTCCCCCATTAAAATTCCTAAATGATATCCATATCCTTTTTCGAACCTCCATTAAAGGTTTTAGTATATTTAAAATCAGATACTAGTATTTTTGGGGGATATTTATACAAGATATTTTAAGTAAGTTGTTATCCTTCTTTCTTCTTTCAATTTGTTTGGGGTTACATCCAATTTACTTAGGGTTTATTCCCTTATCATTGAGGTTTCTAATGTCCAGGGATTAGGGTTTAAAAATTAGGGTTTTATCTTGTGTTTCATGGTCTGAAATTCTGGTTTTAGGTCTGTTTTACGTTCCTTGAGGTGCGGCGGTGGTGCATTTGAGTTTTCGCACAAAGGGTTCAAGGGTTTCCTTGTTTCTCGTAGGTGATTCTATTTTATGTGAAATTTTTGTGAATTATCTTGTTGTATTCATGGTACCTTAATGTTTATTTCACTTGAATGTTTCTGTAAAAATTCGTTTTAGTTTCATTTATAATAAAAATGAATTTTAAGTTCCAATTTTTGGTGAAATTGGGGGGTTTTCATTCAAATCTTTTATTGGTTCATTTTGGGCTGACCTATATTACTTAGTTGATTTTATTGAACTGTATTGTGAATTAAAATTATTTCTGTAATGTTTATTCTTTTTGTTGTTGCTGTGAATGTTTGTTTAAATGGTGTTTGGGAAGCAAATGGGCTTTAAGTGCCATGTTTGTGTGAAAATGGTGGTTTTTAAAAGATATAACTTCTTGGTTCACATTGGGCTTCCCAATAACTGAATTGATGGTTTAATTAAAGGGTATTAAACTGAAATTTTGTTTTAATGACTTACAATTTTTTACATAGTGTGCAAAGTGGATATCTTAAAGAGCTTTGGGTGCAAAACAATGTGATGTTTTGAGAGGTTGTTTTATTGAAAATAATATTATATTATTGTGTGTTTTAAATGGTATAAAATGTGTGTAGCTACTGTACTATTTGTTTGTGACCAGTAGTGATATTTTATATGAAAAAGAATTTGTTTTTTTTTTGCTGAAATTTTTTGAGCACAAAAGGGTAATCCCGGGTACCTAGGTGGGGCAGATTTGTACTAGTACGGCTAGTGGATCGGATGGGTTTTTGTCCCTGTTCCACTTAGAATTTGGATAAAGAAACTCTAACTAAAATATGTGGATGATGATTGGGGACCAATAGGTTATAGGTATGTTCCCTACTAGTGGCTCATGCATGAGAATGGATTTTTCTATGGTTACTCTACACTGAGGTATGAGGTACATAGGGCCCGAGACAACCTAGTGCTTAGGGGTGTTCCCGATTTTGATGCTCATTGGATTTGTGGTATTTACCCTTGTTGTGGGGTGTTTTGGAAGTACTTTACAGTAGCTCACATGTCTATTTAATGTGTTAACATACTGGAATTCTTGGATTGAAAACTGTTTTCAGTTGAAAGCTGCATTTCTTTGAATTTTAACACTATTTAACCTTGTGTATTAAAATTGATTATTTTGTTCACATTGTATTGCATGCTATTTGGAATCATCTGGTGGTATCCTATTGGGCTTAGGCTCACACCCTACTTACACCCCTTGGGTGTAAGTAGACCTACTTATGCTTGACTCAGGTAAAGGGAAGGCTAAGGGTGATGGCGGTTCAGGGTGTTAGTCCCCATCGTTGGGGCGGAGTTGCGGAGAAGGCTTGCGGGTGATGACCCCCTTGTCGTGTGGAGTCCATGGGGATGTCTTTATGTTGTAATTATTTGTTTTTAGACCACTTGTAGTGTCTTTAAAAATATGTATTCAGTTCTGGTTTTTTTAAACATAGTTTGGTTTACATTTTTCAGATTCAGTTTATTGATTGTTTTTAATGTTTTATGCCTTCATATTCGGGTAAATCATTCCCAAACAAAAATAAATGATACCTGGGCACTTGTGTCAGCCCGTGGGGATAGGGAACGCCCTTCAGGTCATGTAACGGGCTAGGTTTGGTGCCGGTTTTGGCAGAAACCAGATTCGGTTCGTGATAGTATACATAATAATCATGTCTTGGTGATAATAATATTAAAAAATATAAATTTTTTGCTATGAATCATTAAGTGTGATTAATGTTATTTGGAAATAAATGTCAAATTTTTCTTTGATTAATATGTGATAAAATAATTCTAATATATATGTTTAAATCATAGTTGGGAATATTTTGAATAATTTTAAGGATATGTATTTATGGAAATTTTTAGTATTATATTTAGTCATTGAAATTTAGTTTTAGAGATTATTTTGTTATTTCTTCATATGATGGTTTATACAATTTGGGTATTGTTTTATATTATTCTAACCATTTGGGTTTTTGATAATATTTTATTGAATGAAGAATAATTTTTATCCTTTTATTTATTGTTTGATATGTTAGAAGTATATTTTAGTTCTCCATCCAAGAAAAATTCATCTTAAAACACATCATTTTATATAGAAGATGATATTGTGGGAGAAATTGATCAAAGGATGAAATTATACTTGTTTTGTAAGTGTATTTCCTTATTTTCTATTTATAAATGATCTATTAATTCCTCAACTATTGGAAAAATTTGAGGAAACAATGTTATCCTATTACCTTCATTTATAATGAATTTGTGGTGTTTTTAAAATATCATTGATTTATGTTTTTGTGTTAATTAACATCCACATGACCATTTAAATTCAAGTAATAAATATTAGTTATCACTGTTAATTCTTATGATGACATTATGTTTTTCTCCATGACCATATTTTTACTTCCCACTAATGTTCATTAACTTAGAGACTTGGTATGTAATATTCTAGAAAACCTAGGTATTTCCCTTTCTCTCATTTTGAGAGGAAGTTTTATTTAAAATTGATGCGAAATTGGTTTTGAATTTTTTTTTTTAAACATAAAAAACAAAATTACCAACATATACTTCAAATTATTATGATTATATTTATTAAATGGGTGAATGTGACATGTTAATATTTTTTAAATAATTTTTTTTTATTGTGTATATGACATGAAATAAAAATATTAAACAAACCATTAATATTAACATATAATTGTTATAGTTAAATCCTAGTTTTTAACATGGAATGAATGAATAGAATTAATAAGATTATGACTTACATATAAAACTCCTAATCAATAAAAATTTATTCAATAATTCTTATGAAATATACAATAAATTCATTTTAGTAAAGTAATTTTAGTCCTCAAAAATATATTCTCTTTAAAATAGGGTTATATTTATTTTCATGAGGGAATATTTTAATTATTTTTAGAAACTTTTAGAAAATAAATGTAATATAAAATATATTATTATTGAAATAAATGTTTCCAGAAAAATGATGTTAATTTGTTTTTATTTTTATTAAATGAATGAATTTTCATTGAAAAGTGAAAAATACATATTTTTGAAAAATATATATTTCATAAAATTAAATTTAACATTATGATTTTAATATGATATACATATAATAGAAAACATATTTTATTATATATATTATATATAATAAAATTTTAATTAAAACTATACACTATTTTAATAAAAGTTCTTTCTAGCCTTAAAACACATTTTTCTCAAAAACTACTTTTCATTACATATGGAATTTCAATATTAAATTTATTTCAACCTCTTATAGAAATTATATTTTTAAAAATGAACTCAATATTTTTAATAAGCTGGTATAAATATATTAAATTGGTCCCTTTTATTTTAAGGCATATTGAATAGTAACCATGGTAAAATTAATCACCTCACTAATGAGTAAAAATGTGTAAAAAAGATAAAACCATAGCATAAAAAATTAATATGTCCCAAAAATTTGTATTTTACCTATTATATGTGTGCTTTTATTCAAAATTTATTATTAATCACTCCAATAATAGATTTCAAAAGATTATTTTGAAATTAGTAACCAAAACATTCCTTTTATAAAGAAAATATATATTTTATTCCAAATTAAAACTATATTTGGGTCATTGAATTTAATAGAATGTTTGGAAGATTACATTCAGATTTTAATTTATAAAAAATTCTAAAAAAACTTCTTTTTTTGCATTTTAATTGAAAATGTAATGGAAATTAATTTATTAAAATATTTCGAAGTTATATTATTTTATGATTAAATCATGTATTTTCAGAAAAAAATAGTTTTTATGTTTTTTATGTTCTTATATTAAATATATTTTATTCTACCTATAAATGTTAAATGAGAAAAAATGTATTCCAATTTGGAAATCATAATTTTTTTTAAAAAAATACATATCCTATTTTATTAATTGTTATTTAATGATGTTATCCGGAAAAATATATAAATTTCTATAGTTAAGGGTAAAATATGATTTATGTGGTCTAACAATGAGATAAAGCTTTAAATGCATCCAAAAATTGTATTAATTTTATTGTATAGTTTTTTATATCGGACATCTATTATTCAAAATAGTTTCAATTTATTTTCACATTACATTGATTATAACATTAATATTATTTTAATTAAATATAAAGACATAAATATCACTCTAATTCGTTTAATAATAATAATTTTTTTTGATAATGATATATCCAACATAATTTCTATTAAAAATTATAAATTTAAAGATAATTTTTTTTATTTTGATTTATTTCTTTCTTTGGTGATTAAATAATTTTCATAAATTCTTACACAACACCAATATAGTGCTTGTGTAATTTATAGAGGAAACTAGAAAATGATTTTAAAAACTATAAATGTAATTTTTTTGTGGGGAATTATGGTGTTAAAATAATTTTAATTATAAAAATAAGTAATAATGACGTTTTAAAGGATTATAATCTAATTAAATTATTCTATTATTATTTTCAATGTTAAATTAAATGAATAGTTAAAAAATTACATTAATAATATTTTAGAATAAAAACCATTTAATTAAGTGATTTAAAATACCTAAAAATCACATATTTATAAAATTGAATATATTGTTGTTAAAAATTTCTATAATGGTCTATTTACTGGTGTTATAATCTTTTATAGTATCCTTCTTGATCCCTAAATAATAAAAACATTGATATCATGGTAATCATCAAAAAGATTAACGGTGGGTAAAAAATAAACATATAATTATGAAATAATCTCATAAACATTTCCAAATTTTATATAATGAGATTGTTTTTAATCATACCCATCCTATATTCAGATTAAATAATTTTTGTGTCATATTTTCATGAAAATTAATTTATTTTTATTTAATAAATTACATAATTCCAAGATTCCCCCTCCCCTCTCTTATAGAACTACCTCTTATCCTCATTTATTCACAGTTAAAAAACAACATGGTTCATAAAATACCCATAAATTACCTTCATAACAACCATTCACTAAATATTAATGTTTTTATATTGGGAATAATTCCAAACATAAAGGGATTCAATTGAAAAGTAAAGGACATTGTCCAATGAAGAGGTATTTCTTTTAATTGAATGTTTTAATATTATTTATTCTTATAACACCTTTAAATATTATTTAAATATTTTGAAAAAATAACACTAGATTCTTCCATATATTATGATTTGGTATTGTTAATTTCATACCTAATATCCATATACTCTTCCATCAAATGTGGAAAAAAATTATTATTTATGTGTAAAGATGACTAATATCACATGAATCGATGTAATTTATTTTCCAACATAGCCTCTCGGGGTTGGTGATAAAAATATGATTTTTGATTATATATGAAAATAGTGACATATTAATAATTATTAAAATATAATATATCCACTAATTTATTACCTTTCAATCCATTTAAAAATGTTTTTATTATTCTTTCATAAGTGTGGACTACCACCTTCAAGAGGTGATGTGATTAGTTCTTCATAACCACTTCATCTCAATGATATATATATTATTATTTAAAGGAATAATAATGTATTTATGATATAATCATAATTATAGTATTTTAAAATAATTATTACCTTCTTTCCATGATTTTCATTGTGAAATTTAAAATTACTCATACGTATGTAAGGCATGTCGTCTCCAGGATTGTATCATATTTCATTTTTCATAACCATCATTCATGGTTTTTTAAAATGTGAAATTCATGAATAAAATTATAATTATATTGTTATTATTATTTACGGGATTATAGGATAATGACCTGTTTTACTATAGTAGTCTTACCAAAATCATTTTGGACAAGTGAACTAAATATCGTCAAAATTTCTTATGTGAATATAATTAATTAAATAATTTAAATAACCTAATAATTAATAAAATAGTAATAATAATAAAAAAAAAATTTCATAATCATGTTAATAATTAGCAGAATTGTATTTTTATTGAATAAAAATAACACAAAAGATGATTCAAACATGAGGTAGTGGTCAATTAACTTTTGAAACCACATTCTAAAAATTTTAAATATTTATTTTCTAAATATTTATATTCCAACACCATATTTTTGAAAAAATCATATAAATAATATTAAATGGTACTAAAGGAATTATAAAAGGAATTTTATGTATAATTTCACTTCCTCTTAGCGGGTTTTAAATGTAATGCCTTTATTTAATGTTTTGAATTTCAATAAAAAAAGGAAAATGAAATTTTTCTAATTTAATGTATATGAAATGGGAAAATATTCCCACCATCAATGAATTTATTTTTTAAAATTTTATCCTACATTTTTATATGGTTATTTTCAATTAAAATAATGTCTTAAATATTTTGTAAATATGGTAAATAATTAGGGGTTTAAAGATATTTTTAACGAGTTTAATTATGGAAATGAACGATTATATTTATCTATCCATGTTTTGGTCCTTGGTCAATTTTTATGATTTCGTGAGCCCGATATATCTCTATGAAACATTGGTAAATGATTATTTTCTCTAAATAATTGTGTTTTAAGTTAACCATAATGGTTATTACATATTTAATGGTTTTTATAAGGGGTCTATGAAGATGATTTCGCAAGGGACCTATATGAACATTCGTTGATTTTTAATGTTTTTTCATGGAATTAATTTTATTTAAAATGGTAATATAATGATTATTTATTTTTAAGGAGTGAATATGACCATTCATGGTAAAATGTTATATTTTTAAGAAAAACAATTCATGTGATATAAAATTTCCATGAATCCCTCATGATTTTGATTTTACCTTAATGTACTCTTATGATGTGTTTTATGAAAAAACAAATTGTGCACTAAATATTATATCGTGTGTATTTAAATTATTATTTTATATAAATGATTATAATGTTAGGTAAAAATCCTCTTTTATGATCTCATTATTTAAAAAAATAATGTGTTTATTTCTTATTCTTATTTTATGTCCCTTACTATGCTATTTATTCTCATCCTGGATTTTTAATTATTTTAATAGGGTTTATGAATGACAACGAAAAAAGATGAAATAAAGATGAAAATGATAAAAAAATTATGGATATAAATCATATTTTATTTTTAAAGTGTTTGGTTTTAGAAAAAAATCAATACAAAGTGGGTTTTTATAACATTTAATATATAGGTATATTATGAAAGATTTATGTCCTAATAATCTGAAAATATTAACTAGTAAAGGTACTAGAAATGAAATAAACATAATTATTTTATAAAGATTAATTTTTCAAATATTTTATGGTTGGGACTTTATATATAGTCATCATAAATAAAAATTCTTCAAAATGGATCATATGGAAAATGTAAATTTACCCAAGAATATACCTTATGATTTTAAAACTAGGTGTATAGTAAGGGAACACCCATCATGAAGCAGAATGGTAGCAGAGATATCTTGACTAAATATATTGAGGTTTATGACCCCAGTATATATGAATAAAAAAACATGTCCAACTGGAGTATCTAGAAAATGTTGTTTCCTAAGGAAATAAAAATTTCTTTCTTTAAGATAATATTGGAAATTATCCAATACAATGTATTATACAAATGGTTCACAATAAATTTGTCTCATTATAACTACCAAAGGTAACTAAGCCTTAATTTGATACCATCTATAGAAAACCAATCATTTCATACATAAATATAATATATTTTCTGATGAATATTCAATTCTTAACATAATGATCTATGCTATAAAAATATAGGTGTAGTGTATTTGTAGACTAGAATTGTGGAATTCATATTTAGGTACATTATTCATAATATATCATTTTTATTCTGAATTTTTACCATTCATGCCATACCATATTTAAAACCATTCCTAATAAGTTTGGGAAATTAAACACAAGAAATTGTGATCCTAGATTCTCAGAAAGGGTAATCCTAGAATATATCAATTGATTCCTCTATCCGGCCAGAAATCAGAGCATGTGTTGAGTGTATAATGACATGTTCTAAATGAATTGTTAATAGAAAGTCTTACCTAAAATTTGGGCTGGATAACTGGAAAGGTTCATTTCTCAAGGATTATTACAGTCCATTGATTCAAATGTTCATGATTGTGCCTAAAATAAATATTTTTTATGATCTTACATCCATTATATATGATTTCCTTTGGGCCATTGTGGATAGCTTTAATTTTCTTCCATGCTCTGATTTACTAATCTGGTAACCTCCCTATAATGGAATACTTTCCATAAAGCTTTCCTATCTGAATTCCACTAAGCAAAACCCGACATAGTTCAATTGGATTTTAAATTTAAATAATGACTAGATTAGATTATCAATGTTAACTCTCATTTAGATTATTTCTTATAAGAGAGTACCCACAGATGAAATTATTCAAAAAATCAGGATTCCAATTTATTCTTGGTGTGCCTAGTTCCATCAGGATATGGAGGATGATGAGCATCTATTTATCAGTTATGCAATAACAACTTCTATTATGAATGAAATTATTAATGTTTTTCGGATGTCTAATTGTCAAGTTTCAGGTCTATAGGCCCTCTTGAAATATAGCCCATTTTTACATCTCTCTTTCCAAGTATGCTCCCACTTTTTTGTTACTGGTGTAGAGTATCTACATGACCTATGTATGTGTCAGGATTCCTCCTTACATGAGGGGAAATTGGTCCATTAGAAGCTAGTTTTAATGCTGATTTTTACTGCTTTCAAGTATTCCTAATATGTTCAGATGGTATTCTGTGAAAATAACATACATGATTTCATTGTTATAAGGTATTTTAATATTAATTGGAATTTTAAACTAGTAATGGGTTCTTTTGAGGTGTTTTGGTATCCCCCTTTTCCTAACTAGATTAAAATCAATACTGATGGTGCCTCCAAAGGAAATCCTTGTCCATCGGGGTTTGGTGTTGTTTTTTGATAACATAATGATCATGTATAGGGGTGTTTCTATGGATCATGCAGTGTGTCCACCTCTCTTGAGGTGAAGATGGTTGAAATTATTAATACTATTTATTTTTCCAAAATGAAAGGTTTTAATAACTATTGGTTGGAAAGAGACTCTTCCACCCTAGTGTCGACTGCCAAGAAAGGATTTCGGCATCTTCCATGGATACATACAGCCATGTAAATAGTGTTTATGAACACGATTATGAGTCTCATCTTCATCTTCACTCATATCTTCCAGGAGGCCAATATGGTTGTGGATGGGCTTGCAAACATGGGTATTGGTGTTGCTCTCACTTGGCTAGAAAATCTCCCAATTGAGGTTTTTTTATGGAAAATATTTCAATAGGATTCCCCATTTCAATATTTTTTAATCTCTTTATTTGAATAAATACCTTGGCCTCTTGGTTTAGGGGTCCTTTAAAAAAATAGGCATATAAATAATTTCAATTTTCAATGTAAAATATAGATAAAATAAAATAACTCGGAATAAGGAATCAACAACTATTTCCTATAACAAAACAGATCATACATTATCACATGTTTCCCATTCTAGAGAAATCAAAACAAGTTATTTCATATATTAGATCATTCATCCACACATATTTTTGATAGTTTATCTAGAGTCCCTAACTATTTCCTATAATAAATTGACAACATTAACATGATTTTCCATAATAATCTCATAAGATATAAAACAATAACTATTGCACTATAATGATATATACTTTTTTCCCCAGACATAATGTAATGAAACAAAATTTATGTATGTGATAATATAGTAAAAAATTCATCTTATCATCATATCAATATTCGTTCAATGAAAAATATTTTCTTAAAATTTTGATAAATTCATCAAGGTGTAACTCATGGAAAATAAATCGGTTTTGGAAACATATCATCATCATAATCAAAAACAATAATGGAATATAATAAGGATGGTTTTATTGGATCATATCCCCTATAACTACTTATAACCATCAATGGATATCATCTTATAATAATTTATTCTAAAATATCTATGGAATTTTTATTGAGGAAAATAACTCTCTAATTTAAAATTACCTTAACTAAAATAATAATATTTATAAACTATTATCGAAAAAATTTCTATGAAAAGAACTATAAAAACTATTAGGGTATTCTTGAAAACATTTAGGGGACATGAGTTTGGTTAATTTTTTTCATGTCTTATAAATCGAAACAAAATTCCTTTTACAAATCCGGTAAAATGTAAATGGTATCTTATTCTGAAAAATAAAAATAATATTATTGTCAAATATTTTTAAAAAAATTGAAAAATTGGTAAAAATTGCATTCAATATTTAATGTGTAATAGTAAAACAATCTTGAAAAAATTATGAAGAAAATATTTACACAGAAGAAAAATATTCCTAAAAAAATAGTAAAACATAATTGATTTTTATTAAAAACATTTGTTTACTCTATTAAGTACATAATCTGAAGAAAATGAAATCAAACAAGTATAATAATGAAATAAAAAATGGTAATAAAAATTAAAAGGTTTTATTAGATAAGGATCGTTTAATTTATTCAATGTAAATTCAATCATATACAATTTCGATTAAAATAGGATTAAAACAAAAATCTCATACCTCAACTCTCTTCTTCTGTTTTAATCATTTGAAAAACCTATACAATAAATATAAATTTATTATACATGTACTATAAAACCACACTGAAATATATCATACCATATATTATTTAATTATTACATTTAATCACCCTTGTATTATGAATTTTATTAAAATCATTACTTCGGGTGATAACTACTTTGTTTTTAAAGCTTGTTTCAGTTAAGTAGTCCTGATATTTATACATTCATCATGTTAAATTTAACTAAATAATTTTACTCATTATATAAATATCAAATATATTTATTATAAATATATATTTATTATCATCCATAAATTTTAGAAATATAAAAATGAATTATATTGTTTATTAAGATAGTTGGCACTACGTACACATGAACGTCATTTTAACTTCTCAATAGACAAAAAAAAGAAATTTAAATAATAATTAACCATTAAAATATAATTATTATTTCATATATATCATATATAATCATTAAATATATCATTATTACTTTCCACGTAAAAAGGTAGTGATATATGAATCACAATATTTTGTGGATGTGGTAGTCAACACACAAGCACAACCAATGTTTTCATTTTCTAACTAATGGGATGAATTTTTATAATGGTTTTTAAATCACCATAATAATATATAAATAAATTTATGATATTTAGTTAAATTAATATAAAGGATTAAAACAATATAGGTTCAGTGTGAGAATAATTAAAATATAAAATTAGTGATTAAGAGTTATACCTCTACTTTGATAAACTTCATTTATCTTAAACTGTTATCCTAGAAAAGATGGTATTTTAGAAATAAAATGTGATCAATGTAGTGGATTTGAATGATATTATGATATTAGGATAATGATTTTTTAATATAAATGGCTCATCCATTGTGGATAATAATGAATATGGGGTTATCTTTTATAGTGAGGGGAGGGGCACTCTTGGAATTTCAAAAATTATTAAGTTAATTTAAATTAATTTTCTCTAAAAAATGGATCAAAATAGATATAATTACAAAGTTAATATGAATATGAGTATAAATATTTATCATATTATAAATTAAAAAAAGATTTTTTGACCTTTATCAGTTATTTTTAACCCTGTATTCCCCATTTTAAAAATTACCACCAAATCTGTGTTTTCTACACTTTAAGGGTTATGAATGTTACAATTAAAGGAAAAGAGAGTCATAAATTTAAAAATAATGATACTTTAAACTATATAATTTTTACTTGGATGATTTTTTTTATTATGGACTTTAATTCAATTAATAAAATATTATTTTTCATAAAATATCATTAATTCCATTTTTGAAACTATTCATTTAATCTGATTTTGAGAAAAATGACTTGAAAAATATAAAACATTAAAACATCCAAAATATTTTTTATTTTTCTATTAAATTT
Source organism: Viscum album (assembly GCA_963277665.1). NCBI lineage: Eukaryota > Viridiplantae > Streptophyta > Magnoliopsida > Santalales > Viscaceae > Viscum > Viscum album. Next base: position 1,224,402,052 of record OY728151.1, read on the forward strand.
ATATAAAACAATAATTAATTGAAATTTAATTAATTTTATTACTTTTAAAATCATATATTTAATTTTCATGTTAATTGAATATTTTTTTGTTGGTGTTGTATAAGCATTTAATTTATAGATCGTGTTGATAAAAATTAAAAATAAATTACCATGATAAAAAATTTAATAAAAATTTAATATATCAATTTATTACCAAGATTAACATCATTTTATCCTAATGAAAAAATTTAATAGATATTTAAGACAAAGAGTGACATTTTTTATTTATTATTTTAAATTAATATACAGTTTGTAATCAGTTAAAAAGAAATTTTTGGATGGCGTCTGCTTCAGCTTCTCCTTGGCATGGCACTCATGCTCAGGCCATCCACGGCCTGGATTCTCCGACGAGTGGGGTGGAACTCTCGGGTAGGGGCAAGGGGTGTTCCATCAAAGAAATTCTATGTGGTAGGGTGGCTCCAGATGTTTCAATTGGGGATGTGTTGCTGCCTGAAGGGGAGGGTAGACCTGCCTTCCCGAGGGTCTCGGTGGTTTCCAGGTCATCTGTTTTGGAATAGGGTGTTGGGAGTTAATTTATTTAAAATTTAAATAATGAGGAGAGATAAAATATTAATGGTTGTATTTTCTCAACATTAATGGAGGATTTTCTCACAACATTAATGAAGAGTTAATTCCAATATTAATTGGTGATGGAATAATGAATGTTGACCGCATTAATAGAGATATGGGCTGGGTGTCTATATAAGAAGATGCGGTAGCATGTTTTGGGATGTGGGGCTGACAAAGATGTAGCCACCAAGAGAGAGCGGTGAAGGGGTTGCCGCGTTTGTGGTAACCGGTGCGAAGCGAAGATGGTGATCATGACAACGATGGTGTGTCGACGGTGATGATTAAAGACGACGATGAAGACGGTGCCTTGTATCGAAAGTCCTCTTGGTTGCGGAAATCAAGCGGCGTGTCCCGTTTGTGATGATCGTCGATACGAAAAAAATGGTACGTTCATAGGTGTGGGTGCGTTGTAAAAATGCCTTCGGGTGTGGTGATGTAAAATTCTTTCGGGTGTGATGTGTAAAATTCCTTCGGGTGATAAAATTCCTTCGGGTGATGTAAAAATCCTTCGGGTGAAATATTCTCCTCTCCTATGTTTTCTGTAACGACTACTTCCGCTGCGGCGCCGGGCTCTGAGCCTCAACAGTGGTATCAGAGGGAGGTTGAAGTGTTCGGTTGCAGAACATGGTGGCAGGCATTTGGTGGAGCAGCTTATCAAAGACTTGGATGTCATAGGGAAATGGCGGTGGTATCAGCAGTGTTGCTGGAATATCGAAAGTCTTCTTGGCTGCAGGTGTCATGCGGCATGTTCTGTTCATTGGGTCTTTGTGGTTTCCAGGTCGTCTGTTTTGGAAGAGGGTTGCCCTGTGGTGGAGCTATTGGATCAAGAGGTGCGGTTGGACTCTAACTTTCACGAAATGACTCTAGTGGAGCGGTTCGGCTACAGTAAGCTCCCGATTACTTTTTTCAGGGAGTTTGTTGGCTCTTGGGGCCTTTCCAGCTCGGCGGCGGTCTCTGATATTTCCAGGGCAGTATTATGTTATCATTCAGCATCGCAGGAAGACTTCGCATAGGCTTGGGCCAGGGAAGACAGTATGTGTAGCTCATAGACCTTCTCTTTATTTAGATGGTCTTGAGAGTTTCCCATTGGTAGAGAAGACCCCTCGGTGGCGGTGTGGGTGGGTCTCCTCGGCCTCCCCCTTCCCTTTCAAAACCCCGCGATTCTAAGGTCGGTGGGTGATTCCTTGGGTTCCATCCTCCACTCAGATGATGCTACGGAGAATCTGCTATCTACGGCTTGCCCTCGTATATGCATGGAGCTAGATATTTTAGCTCGGCTGCTGATGAGGGTTCTTCTTTGGCTTGATGGCGGTCTGAGCTGGTGGCAGCGGATAGTTTTTCATATACCACAGCGTTTTTGCGTGGTTTGTGGTATTCATGGCCATTCAGAGTAGGTTTTCTGGAAGAAGAAGGGCTTGGTGAGTTCTTCTAGCTCTAGGGTTCTGGGAAAATCCTTTGTTGGCTCAGAGCGGGGAGCTGAGCCTCTAGGTAAGGAGACAACCTTTGGGGAGAGTAGGGGTTTTTCGAATTCCAAAGGTGGCCCTCACGCGCCTCATGTTATTTTGCGCGTGGAGGATGCCTTTTCCTTGGATGCTCCAGGGGATTCTACGGATCTGATTTTGCTATCACTGTTGGCCTGCTTCAATCCAATTTTCATGGAGGATGTTGCTCCAGTGGTCGAGAAGGAGGTACCCTAGGATCAATGGGATATTCTCTTTCATGCTTTTCATCAGCTATCGTCTCCTTCTTCGGACTTCAAGATCTCATCTCATCTCTCCCCGAAGTTCATCATGTGCTCTTTCTTCCCTAGCATGCTTTTGATTCCCTTTCAATCCCCTCGGGGTGCCTTGCCTCCAGTGGGTGTTGTGAAACTGGTACGATCTTCAAGATCCTCTCCCCAACGTCACCTACTGGTCTCCCTCCTCCATGAGGAGGGGTCGTTTTCTCTGACGTTGGCATCTCTACTTCCTCTTCGGGAGGGATCAGAGTGTTCTCCAAAAAAACATCTCCTGGGTTGCGTCATGGAAGGCTGTCTCTCGAGATTTCTGGTCCTATTACCCAGTCAAAATTGAAGGAGGCAGGGTTATAGTTTTCAGTTTCTTCTTCTAATACCCCTAGCCTGGTGGCCAGGAGGGGATTACTACAATGGCTTTGGTAACTATTTGGAATGCCTGTGGGTTGGGGGATCGGGTGAAATGTGACTTCATGGATGTTGAATCTCGTAAGCATAATGTCTCTGTTATTGTTATTCTTGAAGTGAAGGTTGACCAGAAGAAGCTTCCATCTAAGGAGAGAGGGATGGGTTTTCCGCAGTTCATGCATGGTGGTCATGTTAACCAAAACATCTAGGTTTGTTGGAAGTCGAGTGTGAAGGTGGAAGTGACTAGCCTCTCCTCGCAATGCACTAACACCAAGGTATCATGTGCTGGGGGTCAATTTATGTTCTCTTTTGTGTACGCTAGCACTGATGTGCAGCGGAGATCAGAGCTTTTGGGATTCCTCGGATCTTTCTAGTCTAGAAATCTGCCCTTGTTGGTGGGCGGAGATTTTAATACGATCATGGACCCTAAGGATAAAAGAGGCAGTTCGTGGCCCTCAGTGGTTTCCATGGAGGACATCCGCGAGTTCATTACTGCAGCGGGGCTTCTGGACCTGGGTTTTCAAGGAAGGCGCTTTATGTGGTGTAATAACTGAAGGGGGCCGCATCGTATATGGAGTAGGCTTGATCGTCGCTTGTCCAACCTCCAAGGTCATGTGGCTTTTGATAAAACAACAGTTACCCACCTGTCTCGTTCCTTGTTGGATCATGCTCTAATTCTGGTGGAGGTGAGATGTGATAATTTGGGGAGACTGGCCTTCCTCTACTCTAGAAATTGGCACCAATTTGATGTCTTTATGCAGACTGTGATGTCCTCATGGGATTGCGAGGTGTCTGGGGATGCATGGCACAACCTTTATATCAGATTACAGGGGCTCAAGAAGGACTTTATAGAGTGGTGGTCTTCTAGACTAGCTGTCTTTTCCAGTGTGAACGCTATCCAAGACGATGTATATAACCTAGAGGAGGAGATACAGTTCAGTTGAGATGACAACCGGTTTTCAATTCTATGTGATAAATGCAGGTTTCTTAATGAGAATCTCTCGGAAGTGGAACACAATTATAAACAGCATGCTCTGGTGCGATGGTTGAAGGAAGGGGATCACAATAGCGGGTTTTTCCATGCATGTCTTAAAGAAAAGAGCAGCCTTCATCCTAACATTGATATGTGAAATAGGGTCTTCTCCTCGAACGTGGATGTGATCGGAGGTTTGGCCCTGGAACATTTTGAAGGGCTTCTGGAAGGAGGGGTTCATGCTAGGCAGGGGGTGTTGGATGGGGTTGCTGAGGATATGATTTTCGGGAAATGAATTCCCCACTTGGTTGGGCACGTGGAGAATGAGTTTCTTATGGCCATACCTAGTGAGGAAGAAGTTAAGAGAACAGTTCTGTAGATGCCTCAGGATAGTGCTCAGGTCCCGAATGGCTTCCCATGTTCCTTCTATGCAGCTTCCTTGGGTATTGTGGGTCTTCAAGTGGTGTTGGCCATCCGTGATTTCTTCCATGGTGGCTCCCTCAATCAAGGGGTTGCAGCTTCAAGGGTGGTGCTGAATCCGAATGTTAAAGAGCCCAATAGCATTAATCAGTATAGAACAATATGTCTGTGTAATGTGTCCTATAAAATTATGGAAAGTATGAATTCGAGAAGGTTGAGAAGGTATATTTCAAGGTTGGTGTCCAGGGAACAACACAGGTTTGTTAAAGACCAGAATATTCAAGGGGTGGTGGCATTTGCTAGTGAGCTGGTTTATGATCTTAATAATAAAACTGTTGGGTCTAATGTTATCTTTCAAGTGGACATGGACAAGGCCTATGATAATGTGGAATGGAGATTTAATATTAGGGTTATGAGGGAGATGGGCTTTCATGAGTGGGTTTGTGACCTCAACTTCATATGATACTCCTCCCCATGGAAATCTATCTCTCTCAAAGAGAAAAGATTTGTCTTTTTCAAATCATTACATGGAGTTAGGTAGGGAAATCCAATTTCTCCGAATCTTTTCATCTTGGCTCAGGAGGCTCTATCAAAGAACTTACAGAAGGGTTTGTAAGCGGGATGGTTTTTTCCATTTATCAGCAGGGGTGGCATGGAAGGTCATTCTCATCAGATGTTTGTTGATGATATCTTGATATTCACAAATTTCCAGCGAAGATCGTTAAGGGTGCACAGGTATATTTTTGATATGTATGGGTGTTTGAGTGGTCAGTGCGTCAATACCAGTAAGAGTAATGTTTTTATTTCAAAGAAATGCTCGAGTAGTCGGTCCAGGTCTATCCAAGATATTTTGGGTTGTCGCATGAAATCTCTCACTATGGACTACCTTGGGGTTCCACTTTCTTATGGGCGCATTAAAAAAATGTTTCTTTGAGAGGTCTATAAATCGGGTATTGGGGTGTATCTTTTATTAGAAGAACAAATTGCTTTCTTTTGGTGGGAGGGTTACCCTAATTAACAGTGTTCTATCGGCTATTCCAATGCATGTCTTCTCGGTTTTATGTCCACGGAAGGGAACCATTGATAGAATGGAAACGATTCTAAATTCCTTTCAATGGGATTCCAATCATTATTTCCATTTCCATTGGAGTGCTTGGGCTTGGCTTGAAAAAACAGTTGAAGAAAATGGTCTTGGTCTTCATGAAAATAAGGATACCTTGAAAGGAATGCAAGCAAGACTTGCATGGGATATTATCCTGGGTGACTCACTTTGGTCCGCTTTCTTCACAGCTCGTTATGGTGAACATGGGGTGCTATCAGAGGTTTATAGGACATCTCGTAATAGTGTTTCGAGACGTATGTTCTCGTTTTTGAATGAATTATAGGAATCGACATGATGGATTATTGGGAAGGTTGACAACCGTTTCTAGAAGGATAACTGGGTGGGTGGGAAGAAGTACTTCCCTGGGTGTCCCACACTGGAGATTTATTTCAGGGAATATTGCACCTTTCCATACTTTATTCAAGAAGTTTTGACCCAGGAGTAGATAAAGATCTTTGGGGAGGTTACCTTGAATATGGAGGAGGACATATGTTGTTTCACAGGATCATGTTCAGGTAAGTTCTAAACTGAGGATTATAGGAAGCTCCACCACGATGAGTTAAGGTCTGATGTGTGGGCAACGAAGTACTATTGTAAAGAGCTTCCAACTAAGATAAATTTTATGTTTTGGTGTATCAACAACAGAGCTCTTCCGAAAAAGGAAAATATTCAGAGTAAGGGAGTGCACTTGGCCTTGAGGTTCCATTTCTATGACAACCCTCAGAGTGAAACTATGGTATATCTATTTTTCCAAAGTGAATGGACCAAGTCTCTTTGGACTAACTTCCTCCCCCTCCAGAATATATCTGTTGGTTTCACCACTCCTCACGATTTTTGAATGCATGGTTCAATGGATTGGAGTCCATGACATGCAAGGAGAGGTGCGTTATCCTTTCCTCCATTTGCTGGATTATCTGGGAGGCTAGGAATCGGTCTCGGATGGGTGCCCGTCATTTTACTAGGTATCTCTGGGTCCAGCTAAAGTCACTCTTGGTCGAGATGGGTTATCTATTGAAAAGGAGCACTCACCTTCTTAGATCCTTCAATCCTAATGATACTCTCATGCACGGCCGGCTGGATAGTCGGTGGATCAGATGGTGGCCTCCATGTTGAGGTTTAAAGTTGAATGTGGATGGATCACTGATTGATGGGATCATGAGAGGTGTAGGGTTGTTGCGAGACTCAAGCAGTTCGGTTCTGATTTCCTTCAGTGCATATTTTGGGCAAGGAAGTTCCTTGGGTGCTGAGGCTAGGACTCTTCTGGTAGGAATTCAAGTGTATCAGAGGTCTGGCTTTCAGGTGGCTGAAGTGGAAACTAATTATGATGTTTTGCTTCATGCGGTGCGAGGAAGTTACGATCTGCCATGGGAACTGACTTATGTGCTTCGTAACTGTGCGCTTGCAATAGACCTTGGGAGGGACATTCAACATTGTTTGAGGGAGGCCAATTTTGTGGCAGATGCGTTGTCCCGAAGAGGGAGCTCATAGGAGGAGCTTATTGTTTACTCTTGTACTGGTTCTCTTCCTATGGGGTGTAACTCCTTTGTTCAAGGGGATGCTCTAGGTTTGCATCACTTCCGTCCTCCTTAATGCTATTTATAGGGGTGTTTGTTTGATCACCCTCATTTTATAATAAAAAGAATGCTTTAGTTAGTAATCAGCTAAAATGGAACAATGTGAAAACATATTGAATACTTGGATGTAAATATCTCATACCAACCCCTAATATAGGATAAATTGATTTTTATTAATGATTTTTAAGACTTATTACATTGGTTTTTACTTTAATCAACCCATTTTAACTTTATCGTGGCAATAAAATTTATTGTGATTACTATTTAGATTAACCAGAAATAAAAGGGGACTATTTAATAATTTGGACCACCTAATTAAAAATATGGAATACATTTATACTTTTTTTCTGTAAGTGGTTGAAATAAAACTTTGTAAATGTGGAAAAATCCATTCTTTAAAAAAATAATTGTTTAAAACTTTTCAATAGAAAATCAATCATTTTTTTAAAATATAAAAAAAATTCTCTAAGATAATTATGATATTTTTATTTAAAAATTGATATCAATTTTATCAACTAAAATTTATTAAACATACATAAATTAATAGTAATATTCACTTATAAAAGGAAATAAAAACCATTTTGGAATACAGTGATTTTTTATAAATAAAATTATGTTTCTAAAAATTGAGTGATTATTAATTAATTCATTAATGTAGATTATATATATGTGTGTGTGTGTGACTGTGTCTGTGTGTGTGTGTGTATAATAATGTGGTTAATATTATACATAACAACAACTTCAATGATTATGTGATAACATCCACATTAAATTATAATATTTCAAATGTATTACATGGTATGTTTAATCTTCATGTATCATATAAATAAATAGATAAAAGAGAGGAAATATTATTATATAGAACTATATAATTAAATATCAAGGTGTTATAGATTTAATGGATGATTCAATTAGTTCTAATGTATATTTAAATAGCTATTAACTCGGTTAGAAATTTGGAAGCTATAGATGTTGTTTTCCCAAACATTATTTTTGAATAAAAAGTATAAAAATATATACCATTATTAAAAGAGTTATTTCAAGTAGAAAAAGATAAATGGATACACTAAAATCATAAAGACTTGAAGGGATGAGTTTGACTGTATTTATCAAATATAGTAGAAGAATGTAATTGACGTATTATTTCTATATGTATTTTTATGGTAAGAATGAGAAATGGAACAACATGAATACTCATGATAAATTATAGATAGAAAAAAAAATTCATTATTCATTATTCTTTTTAGTACTACATTCGAAAGTTAAGATGCAAATTATGAATTTGAGTGAATAATGAAAACAATGAAGCTTGACCAAAATTGGAGATTATTTTTATACTACTCTATTATCCAATAAATAGAGTTTTATAGTTTTGTTATATGCACATTAAAAGATCATATTACAGGGATGAAAAATTAAAGGATGCAATAATTTTGAGGAATCGTTTTATTAAAAAAGATCCCTATTATCCTAGTTAGTGGAGGTTATAGGGAACTGTTCTTTAGAATTGTGTTCATTCCCTAAAACACATCTATTTCTACCTAAGTGTCAACTTCTTTTATATAGTTCTGAATTTAGTGTTATATTGTTGTACTCTATTGTGGTATAGTTTCAACTTCTTGTACATAGTTTTAAAGGACTTCAAAAATGGATTATTAGGATCAATAAAATCTTTGTTCTAGTAAATTATAATTAATTGAACTCAGTTTGGAGATCCCAAATAAAAATATATATTATATAATCACCAATATTGTAATGGATATTGGTAGAGTAGACTTGGGGATTTTGAAATAGCCCTCAAAAGCATTTAAAATATCATTTTCTCTATCTCTTTTTATAAAATTTATTATGTTGATTGTTCAACTAAAATAAAAATAAAAAATTCCATACATAAAGGGGGTTTTTATAAATAAGGATTATTTTTAAATAAATCAATTCACTCCCTCACATATGTCTTTTTCTACACCTCTTCTAGGACAAAAAACAACCTTTTCATGAATGATAAATATTAAGAAAATAATCCCATGTTAAATGAGGAAAATAATATGGACCATCTAAAAATGATTATATATAATTAACCCAACCCCATGTTAGACATCCATGATGACCATAGGATCATATATCATTAAAAATGTATATAAGTAAATTAATAAAAAAAATAATAATACATGATATATATAAATTTAATAAACTCAAAGTGTGGGTTCATATTTCTAGAATCCCTGAAATAAACTATAGACAGGTTCTTGATGACTCATGCTCCACCATAAAGAAAAATATCCAATTTTTTGTACTGGAATATAAATTAATTTTACATTAAATTAAATAAAAAATATAAATGATTTATCACATTACAATCCTATAAGAAAAATATTGAAAAAATTTCTGAAATCATCCTTCCAAAGGATCCTCTATCCCACACATGAAAAATTACCAAAATAAAGGATAGATTTTATTGTGGTCTGGTGAAATACGAAGTCGATTCCATAGATTGAATAATTAAAATTAGATAAAATGGAAGAAATAGTAAATATAAAAGAGAATTTGGAATGTTTACCTCAATAGGTAATTTGAACCCATGCCAAACCACCTAAGTTATTTTTTTACAAATAGTAGATGCTGAGGGAGAAAGAGGATACTATCATCCCATGTGACCACTCTATAATAAAATCCCCTCAAAGGGGTTATAATAAACCCAAATAACAAACCAAAAGGAATCCACTTTCTATCACTATCAGTATAAACCACTAGAACCCATGTAGGACTCCATAGATAATCTGATGGGAAACTATGTCCTTTGTGGAAAGGGAAGTTGTATTTCACCCCCTATATAATCACAAATACCTTACCCAGATACAATATGGTTTCTAATGGCTTTATAATATTTCCATCAAAACCTGGTTCTCCTATATCAGGATGAAATCACTATTATCATAGTCATATTAGGTCTATAATGTATTCAAAAACTCTCAACAGGACGAAAAGTAATATCAAATCCATTTTTACTTTTATAGTTTAAATTTTACATAAACTCCATCCATTATAATTTTGTATCTCTTAGTTATACTGAAATTTGAGGATACATGTAATTATATGAGGTATATAGTAATAAATATTGTGTGATTTAAAAACTAATATGTGATAATATTATATGAAATTATAGATCATTTTTTTATAGTAAGTTTAAATGAGAGAATCAATTTTCACACCAAAATATCCCTGTGGCGTAATGATGGTTTTTAATAAAATAAAACATACCTAAGATGATCATGATTTCTCTAACTATTTTCATTTTTTACAACTTATTTTTAATCCTTTTTTAAAATTCAACCCCCATTTGTTTAATTATTTATTGATCAATTAAGACTATATTATTGGTTAATATATTATTTGTGAAATTATATAGGGTTATATTACACAATAAACCTAATTAATAAAATATAAATTCAATATCACCAAACTGTATTGAAAATATTTAACCAATTATATATAATCTATGATAAAATGAATTTATTTTTTATCAATTGATGTGATTGTTTTCACCACTAATTTTTTTTTATTTTTTTTCTTTATGTGTACAACTATAATGATATAATCTGGATCATGTATACATATGTGATTGTAAATAACTAGATAGAGTTTAAATATGTTAAATATGAAATCAGTAACCTTATTATAAAGATTTATATATTAATTCTATCCATATTATGGTTACATTATTTCTTTTTTGACCTCCTTTTCATTTTTACAATTTTAACATTTCTATATATCTTTCCTTTGCAATCTTATCTCCCTCCATCTCTCTCTCTCTCTCCCTCTTTGTATCATGATTTTATTTTATATTTTAAACTCTTGTTGTATGAAATTTTTATTTTCAATCATATTTTATAAATTTAAAAATAAGTATACCCATTTAGTTCACACTTAGTCATTTCAGAATTAGAACGTATGATTGTAACTTTAAATAGACTTTGAAACTGAAAAAATAATCACACACCATTAATCTTATAGAGTATATAAAATGAACCATGCTATGGAATACATTATATATTCCAATTAAAATGAGTTAAACTAATTAGTCATGATATCATCTATAGCTTTTCCCATTGATTCCCACTCATTGGGCATTATATCTACAATCTTGTCCACAAGTGCCTCATCATCTAAAACTTTTTCCCCAATTAATTTTAAACTATTGAAAATAGTCATAATTATCTATTGTACCTTACATACAGGTTCTCCATATATAAAGAAAAAAACCATGATACTCATTTCTATGCATACCTCTTCTAGTTTTTAAAACTTTTGAAGATCCAAAATGAGTAACCTCCAATTTCTTCCAAATACAATTTGCAGCTTCACAAGAAGAAATATGACCATATATATTCTTGGTCATGGAACACAACAATGTATTACGTACCTTGTAGTTTATTTTATTTTCTGACTTTTCTTATTTTGTAAAATTATTTACTTCCTTATCAAGAATCTTGTAATCTATAGTAAGCATAAAAAAGTTATCCACTCTAGTCTTAATAACAAAAGTATTCATATGAACTCTCCAATATTCATAATCATTCCCATCATAAATACATGGTCTAGTAGGATAAATATTTTCAATTGAACCAATATTCATTCATTCCATCGCAAGGAATATTTCCTTCCACACAAACATTGTTAGTAATAAGAGTTTGTAAAGTAGGATAAAAATATTCTATGTAAGGAAAATATAGAACTACTAAAACTTGAGCAAGAAAACTTATATGTGAATACATGTATTTCAGAGACTGGCACTGATACCAATTATAGGATCAAAATATGATGAAGATGCTCAATATACAAGAGGGTGGAGGATTGTATACTTTAAAAATTCTTTTGGAACTTTCAAAGATTGTACAAAACCATATATTATTTAACAGAGTAAAACAAGGTAAATTCACAGGACCTCTATATTCTACAAACATGCTAGATTCTAGAAATATGATTCCGAAAATGAAACATAATAAAAGATTAGAAGGACAAAAATTCTACCTTAAAGAATTTATAATCTAACTAATTAGATTAAAAGTAAAAGAATATATAGGATAGTTATACTTTCTATAACAATCCAAAATGCAGTGGAAGACAAACTTGAAACAACACAAGTAACAAGTAAGAAATCATTTATCCCAAAGAGTAGGGTATCCAACAACCTTGGATAAAGGTCCTTTGATTTATACTTTCAAGAAAGTCTGTCTTAACCACCCTAGGGTAATCCCTCGATAAGAGTATCAGAGTCTGTCTTGCTATTCCCGCAAGCACTCAAACTTCATGGTAGTCGGAACCTATGTATTTCTATACCTGGAAGCCCTCTATTGTACACAACAAAAATCAGAGTCACACGAATAATTCGGAACAAGATGTTCAGTATGCTCTAAGAATGAGAGTATCTCTCTCTAGAAATAACTTCAACAACATGTAATCTCTAGATTGATCAACATGTATTGATCTTATTCATATAAGATCCTATTTATAGACACTTCTTTAATGGTTGAATCCCTCCTCTAACGGTCATATTTTTCCATGAATGTCAGAGGGACCTGTACACGTGTCACTCAAACAACAGTTAGTTAATAACATAATGAACGACATCATTTTCTATCTACAACAACAGCAACCAAATTAAGGTTTCTCAACCAAATATAATTTTTTGTAGTCTAAAAAAATACAGTTTGGAGACTAAGAACATTCAGATTCTATATTGCATGACTATTCAGATTTGGTTTTTCATGGAATTCGGAGTCATAATTATATAGATTTTGAAGTCTAAATTCTAAGGAATTCAGATTTTGAATTCTATGGAATTCAGTACTAGAATTCTAAGTAATTAGGAACTCTAATTATAATGAATTCAGAGTTTGAATTATAAGGAGTTTATAACCATAATTCTAAGGACTTCGGAACCTCAATTCTAAGGAATTCAAGGAATGAATTCTAAAGAATTCGGTACCTGAATTCTAAGGAATTCAAAAGTTGAATTATAATGAATTTGGGGTCTTAATTATATAGAATTCAGCATCTGAATTCTAAGGAATTAAAAACCTAAATTCTGAGGAATTTGGAGTCTGAGTTCTATGGAATTCGGAGTCTGAATTCTAAAAACCTTCAGAGTCTGAATTTTAGAGAATTTAGAGTTTGGATTTTAGAGAATTAAAAGTACGAATTTCATAAAATTTGAAGTATGAATTTCAAAGATTTCATAGTCTTAATTTTAGAGAATTCAGAGTCTGAATTTTAGAGAATTCGGATTCTGAATTTTAGATAATATGGATTCTAAATTTCAGAGAATTCAGAACCTGAATTCGGATCCTGAATATAGAATACTCTATATCTAAGTATTTATAGAATTAAAAGGTTTTAGATGTGAAAACAAATTTTACACTTATGAACAAAAAGAGTTCAATTTAGAGTAACTAAAATATGAACAATGAAAACATGGTAAGGATAAATTTTCCTTTGGGAAGGAAATTTTCCTTATTATGGAAAATAAAATTTTACTGAAGATAGAGTGTTTGTGATTTTCAAAACATTAAGGAATGGAAAATTCATAAGGAAAGTTTATTTTCTCAACAATTATCAATTTATATATCATATCATGAATGAACCCAAGTGATTGTGTGAGATAGATAGGTAAAAAACACAGAATAATTGTAATTTTTTACATTGTTTTCTCATTCTTGTTTTTGAGTGTCTAATCCTTCGTGTCAAATGGTTAAGATCCAGCAGTCTATATTCTTATATTATTTGCAATAATTATTTGGAATAGATATCGTAATATGAAATCTAAATCCATATATATTAAATATCAATATAAAAAACACCATGTTAATTAATTTAAAAAACTATTTACAAGTTCGGTGAACATTAGACAAAGTGTGGACCAACAATTTTCTCCTCAATCATAGCTAAAATTCCCATGAAATTCTTGATATGATGAATGGTCAAATAGATATATGTTTCATAAATATTTTCTATCTATGTTACACACATTTTGTTTATAGACCTCACATGTACTATTTCATGATACACTTCATTATGGAATGATCTTCGAATAAAAAATTATAAGTCTATATTTTTTATTACATTCTAAATTTTTTTAAAAACAAATTCATCATCTATATAGCCTAACACTTTAGATTGTGCAATGATCACTAAAATTCCACTTATTTTTCATAGTCATGTGGATAAATAGTTAATAGACACTAATTAATTATGGGATTACCCTTCCAAATAGTCATAGATGAATTGTTCATGGACTATCTCCTTACAAGGTGAAATGTCTCGTTAAAATACGGGGTCTGACTATAAACAATATTTAGCTATTTTATATAACCTCACACAAAACAATCATGACCACATCATCATATAATAATTAAAACACCATGATTCCTTAGAAATAAATTTTATTGAACTTTTCTAATTATTGTATGATGGTTTCTATATAAAATTGGAAACAAACAATGATTAAAGAAACCACAGAATAATGCAAACTCCTTCATTTCCTGACATCCATCAACATATAAAATAATCATTTCTTTTCTCTCTAAAAAGATTTAATAATATTTGAACCCATCAATGAGTATGTTGTTGATAAATACAGTAGAAAACTACCTTGAAATCTCATGAATGAATTCTATTATGAAACAATCCATATAATTATCCCAATATGGAAGGTATCTAATCACTATATCATCAGATAAAATGATATTTTGAATATATTTTAAATATTACTGTAATGATCAACAAAATATTTACCATGTATCAATTCATATAAAAAATACCCTTTTTCAAATAACTTCATGAAGGTTCTTCAACTTCAAGACTTATTAATCTCACCAATCATCAAGGTATCTTTAATATTCACCTTTTTCATTTTTTTGTAGCAAGTTAAATATTAAAAGACATCATCTATAAGAATTAACTACCAAAACCTTTGTCTCCCCCTAAAATGAAAAATATTCTTCCTTTATCATGTAGTTTTAACCTATAAATAGAAATAGAGTCTATCCAAATTGGTATGAGTATCTCTATTTTATTTTCTTACTTTTTCGACAAATAAAAAGGAATAAAATATAGAAAATATATTCGATAGATAATATGGTTATTTTAATATATTAAACTTCCTAAAATACTCCCAAGTGTTGTATTACATCCATTGTAAGTGGAATCATCTGGATATTCTCACCTTGATCCATAATTTTATTATATTCCAAAAAATTCTCTCTACATTACAACTTCACCTTGATGAAATGGACCATGATTTCAATGTTTTCTAACCATAAATGTTTCAATAAATTATTTAACATATTTATTAAAAATTTATTTTCACACCCAATTCTCAATAATTATGATACATTCACTCTCATTTCATCATTATCTGATTTTATTGTTATAAAATATTTTTTAGAATGTTATTTGAAAATATAACCATATTCTTTATGATTAAGGTTACAATATTTTTTGTAGATATTGAATAAACACATCCTTATCGAATAAATAATTCACCTCTGAAATTTGGATGTAAATCCATAATATAACATAAGGAATCTATATAACAATATTCATAGAGCTAAATAATTTTTCTTTATCCAACCTTAATCTGTAATCAAGTGTCAATCTGAATAGAAAAAGATCAATTTATTTGTTCTTAAATTTTAATCCTTATAATTACTTTTGAATTCAAAACATAAAGTAAATACAAACACACTATCTTTTCCAGACATGTTAATGTTTAATAATCATGGAATAAGACTTCAATACTCTATTTTATAAATACTTATTATTTCTTCATCCAGGGATAATTTAAGTCTGAGTGCAATAAGAGTGGATAATTCACTTGATTATTTAATTATAATATTCATAAATACCTCTTAAGAATATAAATCATTTCATATAAATAATAAAAATATTGTGTTCATAGCTTGAAATATAAAATATAATATCATCCCATTAATTATTAATATATCAAAATGTTTTATATTCTCGAAAAAAAATTTCTCAAGTGTATCGTCTTTAATAATTGTTACAATTTTGTTACAAGCATAAATGATCATTATGAGTGAGTTTTTTTATTATCTAATGACATATAGTGAATGGTCCAGTCAAGATAAAGGTGATCACAAAGACGGGAGGTGGGGGAATCCATGACGTACTCTTCTAATGTATTCTACTTAGAAAAAACTATTACATATAGTTATTGATAATTTACTCCACTAAAAAACAACACAATGTAATACCCATGAGAACATAAGAAATTACAATGTTAAAAATTAAAAAAGAGTATTTATTCCATGGAATGATCTAAAAACTATCAATGATCACATATACAATATAAAAAAATTACTTTTTTTACAACAAGTAGGGTATATCCATAAATTTATTAAGACTATATTTCATTGAAATTCCATGTTATTATTTCACACGTAATAAAAAAAATTACTTTTGTACAATGATATAATATTTTTTAATAGGTATAAACACATTGTAATTGTCATAATAATGATTCTTAATATATTTACTCATGTCTGTGAATCTTATTTTTTCATGAAAAACATATTGAATGGCTATATCTAAAACATCTCTATTTAGTAAAATTTAATTTGGAACTACATTTTCCAATACTTATTCCTTTGATACATATTCGACCAATATAATGATCTCCCAATATTCTCTTCCAGCACCTCACTTCTTCAATGATACTTCATAGTAATACTTATCTACATTATATACTTGTAGTTTCATTGAAAAATAAGGGAGATTTATGAACTATAAATTGGAATTTCCCACTCAAAAATTTTATGCCCAACATGATTTTCTCTTTAGATTGTCACTATTATAGCCTCTAGATAAATTAGAGTGAACAAAAACTAAAAAATGATTCCTTAAATATCATAATCTTTGGTCATAAAATATTTCTAAATCTCAACTAGAATCATGATATTTCTATCATGATTATTGAGGTGTTGAATGTTTATCACATCATTGACATATTGTGTTACATTAAAAAGACATTGTAATAGACCCCATATCTTTTTATGGTTCTTCTTTAAAATACCTCCTCCATTTAGAAATTTTCTATTAGGTATGATTTAGATGTTTCTTCTACCTAGAGCATTTGTAGTTACTCACTTTGGAACTCTCAAGGATTCTGAATCCGCTAAATTTATCTTGAAAACACTTCCCCCAATGACTCTATCAAGAAAAATATCTCTAGAAAATATTAATTAGAAATTTTATTACATATTTTTTTTGAAAACATCATTAAAATTTATATATCTAGAAATCATTTCATACAGTACATTTTCCCAGAAATTTCAACTGGTATCCTTTTTACCATAAAACAGTATCGGAAAAACAATTTCTAGAAACCTCTATCTAGAAAACTCTGTCCAAAATACATGGAATTCTTTTTTTTTATTTTTTATTTTCATAAATCCGGTTTAGGATAACCGGTAACCTCACAACCAAACAGAAAATCATCCAAAAGCAAAATAGATTCAGAAATTCAAAATATAAAAACAACACGAACCATGTATCCATCTTGAGCCGGACAACCACCTCGAAGAGCATGTCAATGCGAAATCCAAATTCACCTCCAATCATACCGCTGGTGAGGCAAGACGGATCCCCATGAGGTGGTTCTGTAGCTCAAGGTGAATATCTATGCACAATCCCGATTATTGGAAATTTTAAGAACTTAAAAGCATCACCAGATTTTATTTTTTATGATAAAAATAGTTGGGATAAAAATCATTCCCACCTTCTATCAGATCATCTGTGTCTATTAGACTTATATTTATCTATTCACAAAAATACATATATAATATTTATAAATAATTCACATCTTATTAAATTTATATATTAAATTACTAAAAAATGAAAATAAAATGAAACATTATTATTGTAAACAATATTTTCTCATACCTCGACACCTACTCTAAACCTATTAGAGTAATAAATAACCCCTTTGGACTTGGTTTTCAACCAAGGAACATAAATCGCTCAATATCTGAAACTCAGTAATAGATCAAAAATAAAAAATTAAAACTATAAGTGCATGATAATGGTTTAGGAAACAAGAATCATTAAATATAAATACAATTTTGTTCATAAAGAGGTGATTAGTAGTTATAGTAATAATATTTCTTATCTTAATATTTATTTATCACATATCAAAACAAATAATTCATCTTGTAAGGAACATGTTCTTAATTTCATTTCAATATAAAATTATGAAATTTCACACAAGATGAGATCAAAACATTTCCCTTTTAATTAAACACCCTAAAATATATGATCACCCAAAAAAAGGTAAAGCACAAATAATATAATAGATTTAGGTTTTCATATTTCTCCTTATTTGATAATAATTGTAATAAACCTGCCCATTAAGGCCTTCCTGGCAAGACATATGAAAATTGGGACACCTAAAACCCACCTCAAATAGGCAAGGTGTTGGTGAGAAGCATCAAGTAGTCAATAATTAAATTGTAGGCCTTGGCCTAAGTACCAATTTTAATGCACACAATCATATCCATGAAATAGTGTAGAGATGTAATAAAATACTAAATGTCTTGTGTGTTTACCTTGCTTGAAAATACAAATAGGTTAACATCATTATGTTTTAGTATAGTTCAAATATATACATGGGAAAAATACATTCCCAACGTGAAAAGGATGTCAAAACCTATCCATAACCAACGTATGGAATGGTTTATATAGTCCTCATTTTGTAATCTCTAAAGTTGAAAACTGAACATGGTTAGCACTAAGGGATGCTAAGATCAACTGAAATAAATTCCACCAATATCATCATTGATATTCATATCATATACACATGACACAACATGTGAAGTAATAATACAGTAGGGTAGAATATATGCATACCCAGTATGAGTCCTAGAAACCAAAAAGGGATAAAGAAAAAATAAATATTCATCCCAATAACAAAAGAATGTGGGTAAAGGTAAACCAAATAGATATTCTAATAAAGGAGCCCAATTGATAGGGAAATGGGATTTCCATGCCTACAACATAGCTAATAATTTTGACTCAACTTACCAATCCAAGGGTCTCATCACTGAATCGTAGAAACTATCATGTCTGCATATGATGATGATTGGAGGGCCTGATCCTCACAACAATGTGATTTGGTCAAGAGGGATAAATCTCCTAGTTTTTTATCTCATGTAACCACTCATAAATTATTATAGGGATCTCACACCACACCATAATTCTCCAAATCCAAGTGGGTGAAAGGTTCAATGAAGGTCATGTTCCCTATCAGAGTACGAATATGGGGGTTCCACTAAAAAGTTATAGGACAAACACCCTATGTAGTAATGTAGTTTCCAACCATACCATTAAATAGTATGGGGGATCTATGACCTAGTGTGAAGGGTAGTTTTCAACCCTCATAACACTCTGATTATCACCCCTAACAATGGGCACATGCTTCACAATACTGAAATATGGGTCTCTCTAGTGTCTCCTAATATTATATATTTTATACCAAATAATGTCCACCATCGTGTTCTACATAGAAACTACTCAGAATATTATACATGAGGGCCACAATTAGAATATAGAAAAATAGATATCTGAGGAATAAGTCTTTGATGGGAGTGCATGAAGTATCTTCCTATGGTATATGGAATGTACCACGAGGCCAAAACCAGGTCGTGTACCCTCATAGTACTTATTGTGTATAAGTAAATTACATGTTATGTACATGTGTCAAATGGAATCTGACTTTTCATGGATTCTTGGTATGTTACTCTCGGGAATATGGCATAGCATTCCATGTTAATGTAAACAATATGTAAATGAATTATACATTGTGTCTCGTCTCTCCCAGTATATGACCATTCCCTCTATCCATGTACCTATGTACATTGGTTTATGCCCGTATACATCACTATGTTCATGTGTACTTGGTTAAGATTGGGAACACTTGGGGTCATGTCGTGTATACGACATGGCCATGTCATCTAGATATTTTGTTTCTATAATGACCCAATATTAATATACATTGACATTATACAACATTTTCTGAATACATATAACATTACAAAAACAAATTCTCAAAGACCATATTACTGTATTTCCATTGGAAACATGGAACAAAAATCCATTATCTCAGTGAAATACCTTCAATGTTTCCCACAAATATCTACCCTGTTTTATTTTACTTAGAAACCTTTCTTCAATCCCTGGGGAAGGGAAACACCTGAAACTACTACGCTCTAATGCTCGATAAGGGTAAATAAAAGAAATGCTAAAGCATGTCATGAATATAATTGTATGATAACATGATCATGAACTTTGGATGATCATATGATGCATATCAAAAATCACAAACATGATCCATGGGATAAATATTTTCAGTTTATAAGACATATATCATAATTAAATAAACAACATGATATTTGAAATCATAACATAAGATTAATACTTATAATTGTGGTAGAAACATAATTATATAAAACCCTTCTGTGAAGGAATCCTACCATGGCCTTTATAACATGTTAGGATTATGTTAATAACACATGTACCTTCATTGGAATTGGGATTACCTCCCGTGTACCCTCATATTTTAGGATTGGGATGACCTCCCATGTACCCTCTTCTTTTGGGCTTGGGATTTCCTCCTATTTACCCTCTTGTTTTGGAATTGGGATGGCGTCATGTGTACCCTTTAAGATCCTAAAACATTTATCATTACTCAGTTCATTAGATGGAGATATTGTTCCCACAAATCTCATAGTTAAATCATATATACATCTGACAAATAATAATAAACAATTATTTCATATCCCATGAAGTTAAATTGGTTTCATAATCATGACATCATACCTTAAACTATTGAAAAAATAAATAGTTTTCATAGTAATTTCACCAAAAAACACCATGAAAAAAGGGGTTTCAATGACATATAACTTTTGAAATAGAAAAAAATAACATAAACATCATTCCATAAATCATAACCCATTTAGAGATATAATTTGACTTGAAACATCGAATTATTTCCCTCGAAAGGCATAAGCAACACAAGCAGATGTTATCATAGATGGGAAATAATTATTAAATTATTTTAAAAACACATCATTAAGAAATTATCCTTTATTCTCTATAAAAATTATTATTAAAATAGAAATCCTTTTGAAAACCATTTTCTAGAAAAAAATCATTAAAATATATAATGGAATAATTGAAAACATTTTTAGATCATTTGTCATTGGAAAACATGTAGAGGTTCTTGAAAACCATTTTAAAAACGTTTTTCATTGAAAAAATATAAAATAAGCTTGAAAACATTTTGAAAAAAAATTCTTTTAAATTTAATTTTAGAAACATTTTCTTTGAAATTATCATGCCAAACATGAAAATAAAGCTTCAAATAATTGACGGTGGGTAAATATGTACATTTCATTTTAGGTAAAAATAACATTTTGTTTGCAATGTAACAAGGTTAGAAAAATGCCACATTCGGAAAGAGACAATAAAATTCCATTGAAAAAATAAGTTAAATACAAAAGGGTAAAAATTTATTTTAATTATCATAGTAAATTATTACCATATTATTGGGAACCCTTTTTAGAAAACATGTTTTTGAATGAACACAGATTTCAGGCCAAATAGATGGTAAAGTCGCGATTTCTTAAGAATACATTCTTAACAATCTTATGTTCCAAATAATTAAAAATGGAACCAACAAATAAATATAACACGAATAAACAGAATAAAATAAAATTCATGATATTTCTTAAGAAAAAGTTCATAATATTTCATCAATGTAAGCATATATATAAATAGTCTTGGAAAGTGATAAGATTGCTTCAAGAAACTCCTACAACATAGAAACATTGAACCATACTCACAATATAAGAAAATAAAATTACATGGATATTAAAATATCAGGAAAATAATTATATTCATTATATAATATTTCAATGTTATTATATGAACCTCATGAAAAAATATAGGTGCATAACATGGCATGTGTCACAAAGAAGGAAAATTGAGACAAAATTACTTTAATGATTTCATTTCTTTTAAATCATAAACATTATGAAATAAATATAATAAAATGGATATGAAAATAAACATAAATTTTATTATAATAATAATATAATAAATCCATTTTTATAATAGCCACCACATAAAATTAATGGGTGGTGAATAAATCATATATCTCAAAGAAATAAAAAAATTGAGATGAAATTCACTTACCTTGTGTATTGACTCTCGTCATACTCGATCAAACCTCATGCATAATTAATTTATGTTTATTATAAATCTTTTACCAAAATATATTTTAATATATAATACCATTTATGGTTTTATTAGGACTTTATATTTTCATCTCGTTAACAATTTCATGTTATGGATATGTTTCAGTTAATATTCATTTTTCTCACTTGTTTCAAAAAATTGTTATATGTTTTCTCCTTATACATATATCATGATTTTAAGAATTCAAAACATTATATAAATATCATTTATATTCATTGTATGTGTATTATAATAATATATATACAATATATGTATTAAATGGAATACAATGTTCATACTGATTGTAGGTCGTACGTACTCATGAACGTTGTTTCTGTTTAATTGTTGTGTTGAAAGAAAGAACGTAAATGAAATATATATATATGTATATATATAATTATTAAACATAATTATTATATCATATGTATCATATAATTTCACTAAACTCATATATAGTGTATTATATGTAATGTGTGACTGAATCACATTGCTTTGAGGGGGTGGTAGTCCACACTTCTTCAAACGAAATTATCATATTAACACCATATGGAAAGTATAAAGATATACATGGAAAAGTAATTAAATAATATTAAATAATTAGTAAATATAATATATAACATATATAAACATATTTTCAGCCATAATTTCCACCATGATAGGTGTTAATGTAAAAATGAACTATCATTATTTAGTGAGGCAGTTGTTCAGCGTACACATAA
This sequence comes from Viscum album, assembly GCA_963277665.1. Classification (NCBI taxonomy): domain Eukaryota; kingdom Viridiplantae; phylum Streptophyta; class Magnoliopsida; order Santalales; family Viscaceae; genus Viscum; species Viscum album. Next base: position 1,224,424,898 of record OY728151.1, read on the forward strand.
ATAGTATGTTCATAAACCATTAGAAATATGTGTTTGTAAATGAAGGTCAAAAACTCTACATAAAAATATCAAATTATATTTATGATATTGTTGTTTTTGTATAATAATTGAATTAGATGAATTTAGGTTGTGGAGGAGAAAATAAAAGATATGAGCATTAGGGAGGGTGTTACCTGTCAATAGGGTAACTCATTTTAGTTAGCATTAAAGGGATTTATTGGAAGGATCTATGAAAAAATGTAGGATTCATTGATGATTTTAGGGTTTTTGGAGGATATTTTAGAAGATATTTTCCAATCCAATGTGATTTTAGTGGTGTGAAGAAGTGGAGAGAGGAGGCATTTTTACAGTGGAGTAAGAGTGGCACTCTTGTAATATTTTCACAACGGAATACCATATATGTTTTCCACATGTAAAGCTGATCCAATAATATACCCAATTAAATAAAAGAGAGTATAGGGTAAAAATATGGGAATCAAATGCCTCTTGGATAAGTTTCTAAGTTAGTTTGTGTCTTAAATTTAATGATTGGTCCTTAGTAAAGCATAATTTTACCATAATAAATTAAATTAATTTAAATTACTGTCACAAATATTTTTTTCAAGAAATAATTTGACTTTATTAGACAATATAAATTTTTATTATTCTAAATATGGAATCCATTTTTTAAAATTTAAACCACATAAGTGGAATAAATTAATTTAAAATTAAATTTGCTGACGGAATGACACTGCAGGTTTTTATAGTAAAAATGATAAAAATTTTGCTATATTTTTATGTATAATTTCAACATGAAGTTGGTTATAATGAGAAAAATGGATTAAGTGTTAAAAATATTTTATAATTATAAATTTATTAAATTTATTAAATATAATATATTCTTATAAAATAATTAGATTAAAAACAGTTTTAAATTAAAATTCAGTATTTTTAACTGTTTGTTAAAAATGAAACCTTATAGAAAAATACCAAAAAATTATTATAATTTAATTTTTATGTTTCACTTAAAAATTTAAAGTTAATTTTGACATATTAAATATATAAAAGTTCCAAAAATTTTATTTAAAATGGGTTCTCTATTAAAAAGTAGTAAAACTACATTTATAAAAGTATAGTTTTTTTAACATAATATTAGTTTTAGTCTTATATTATATCTATCAAATCTATTTAATAAATATGAAAAATATTTGATTTAGTATATCATATATATATTAAATTAATACAACTCAATAATTCTATTTAATTTAATTTACTAGGGTAAAACTTATTTGATTCCATAAAAATAATAATATTTAATTTTTTATTTAATTGGTTTTCATATTAATTTATAATTAATTTGTAACCTATGAATTCATATTGTATTATTTTAAACAGTTATTTTAATGAATTAGTTAAAAATATTCATAAACACTAATTTTACTACTATGTTATGTCTTACTATATTAACTAATAACATTTTAATAATGTTTTATTATTCTATGAAACTCGGTCTTTCATGTTACACAATCCATTGAAGAAGTTCATTGTTGTGGGTACCGCAATCTAACCTGAATGTTCTATGTATATCCTGATAAAGTTTATGTTGTGTGTAGTGAACGATAAACTTGGTGTTGTGTACAACAGAATCCAAACAACCTGAATTAATATGAAATAAACTATTTTCAGTGTTACGTAAATTAAAAAATATCCAAAATATTAAATTTAATTAAAAATGAATAGTTCAAAAAATTTCATGGATTTACGGTGTCTTTCCTTATACATGGTTACTTGGTAAAGTACCACTACATAGTGTGTTCTCTTAGTACACAATTTTTAGTCTTCAAAACACCTTCTTAATCCAACGGAAAGGATGTATGTAATGTTCTCTTGAACTACACATCATGTGATCATGATTTCCAAAAAAGAAATATATATGAACCACTTCAAATCCCCATTTTTCTAATTACACATAGATTAACCCCTATGGGTTCTTTAATAGTCAAAATGTGATTTAAAACTCTGAAAAAATATGCCTATGGGGATTGGGATGAAAAACTAAAAATCCACCTACCTCATGTTGAAAATTTTAATACTTAGAGCCCAAGTTTTTCCACATAAGCCACCAAACCATGATTTAATCTTGGTCACAATAAAGGTCAAAGTATGGTTAATCCTCTTCTACCTCTTGATTCAGCTATTGTTGTGGGAGAAACACTCTCCATATTACCATAAATAAGAATCCAAATGGTAGGGAAAGGATTATTTTATTGATTTTCATTATCTAATTAACTATAATTCGATTATTAATTATCATGCATTCCAATGGTCAGCTTCTAATGAATTCTTGAGGCTGACCAACTTTTTTTCATGCCTGGGTTAAACTGTGCATCATATAAAAACTATGGTATCAAATTTACTATATGAGGACATAAACAACAGGAAATCCAAATTAAAAAAACATATGTGTTTGTGAGTAAAAATATATTAATATTTTAAATATACTGATTCATGGGTCATATGACATAAAAATAATGTGCTGACTCAAAGGAGAAATAAATATATATATATATGTGTTACAATATCTAGATTACAAAAATCACAAAACTAGAATCATTAAATTTTCCACTAGTTCATGTACTTTCATCTTGAAAATTAAGTATATATAAAAAGGTGGGGGTACTGAGCACACATCTAGATATCACACTCCCAAGATCTCTCTTATATACTCCCATGATACCAATGATATTTACCAATTGGATGGTCTATCCGTGTCCTATATTGTTGGTTGTCAACTGAAACCAGGTATTTTACAACATTGGATCATTGATTCATGTCCAGATCACCCAAGACAATGACATTCATAGGGTATTGTATGTTTTTCCTCATCTAAAACACATAAAATACATCAAAAACAAGATCAAACTATGGGGGTAAGTGGAGTTGGTAAGCAACCTCACCAAAACCTCTTAAGGATATGTAATGGTACCATGAACCTTAGGGATAGTTTTTGTAACATCCCAAGTAAGTAATGAATAATATATATTCTTATCTATGTCTATTTATGAATTAGATAGTGTTTTAAAGACTTAAAATGAGAATAAATCCAACCTTAAGCATAGAATACACTAATTTTTTTAAAAGATTGTTTTACTGCATTTTGATGGAAAACCATTTTTAAATAAAACTTTTGACAATTTTATAAGCTATATTTTTCAAAATAAACTTATTCTTTAGGATTGGGACATTTAAATTTACTTGGGTAAATTTTTGGTAATTTTCGGAAAATGTTCATTTTTTAATGAATAGTGAAAAAATACTAGATTTTACATCAAAACTGCATTTTAATCTAATTTAATTATATGGTTAGATTTTCTTTTTAATTGGTTTTAAAGTGTAAATAGAATATCTTTTTACCATTTAATCCAATGGTGGTCATTGGGATTAATTTCACTTTGTAATTGGGCATAAACAAGTGCCAAGCTTTTCATAGATATTGTTTCAAAAAAAACCCGCTACTTATTTTGACAACGGGAATTATTTTTAAATTAATTATTTCAATTTATGTGTTTGGAATTTGGTAAAATGGATTACATATTTGGAAACATAAGTCCCAAATTATGTAATAAATATGATTTTTTTTGACATTATGAATAGTAACGATGGTAATTATCTTTAATTATCTTGATTAATTAGTAATCGGGTAGTTAAGGATAATAAAATAATATCATAATAATAACAAATGACCCCAAAATGTGTCCTAATGATACTGGTTGTGTCATGGCCGACCATGGGATGCCTTGTACCAAACTTGGGGACCCCATGGAATCACTTTTGTGTGATAATGACTCTTTATCGTTTTATTTTTAAAGAAAGTTAAATATAACAAAAAATGAATCACCTAAGTAAAACATTTTTACTTTTGTCTAAATAAATGATCTATTGGACTATAAATAGTCATTGGAAAGATAAAAATATTTCCTACATCATAGTATTTTTTTATAATTATTAAACATTAAATAAATTAAATGATATAGGACATCATGATGATGCAGCGATTACCTCATTATTTAACGATTTAAATAAAATGAAAAGATAATGTAAAATCTAAGACCTACACTTGTCAAAAACCTATTTTATGGGTGGATTTCGAACTCTTATCACCTTATCCTCGAAATAAATCAATGTGGGACCTTTAAAATTTGATAATCATTTGAAAATAATGTAACATTTTATACCATTCCAAGAGTGCCCCTCCTCTCCTCTTATAAAAGGCCCCCACCTATACCTCCTTACCCACACCACTAAGGCCTTTGGCTCGGACAAGCTCTGATAATTTTGTCTCTTCACATCCCTCTCTTCATCCTAAAAGCCTTACCTTATGCAGAAAATCTCTTCAAGAAACCCTTTTGGTTCAAACCAAGAGGAGTTACCCGATTTAAAGGTAATATCTTCACTTGTGTTCTTGTGTTTTATTTTACTTCTCCAACCCCCTAAACTCTTTTTATTCATTTCTTTTGTAACAACACCAGTATTTAAAATATACTATGATGTTGTTATAATATTTATTCGAGCTACACTTACACAAACCTACATTTAATGGTTAAATAACATACTGTTTCCGTGGATTGCGAACTTCTGCCTCACAAAATGATGATTGTTCAATATTCTTATAACACCTTCAAAGGTGGCCATTAATATGTCACTATATTTATATATGATATATTATATGTTTATTTTTTCCTTAAACTTATATATTTTTCATTTATGTCATACCTTTTTGGCTTCCATTATGGGTATACACGATATCTTCATTTTAGGAAGTGCGGACTACCGCGCCCTCAAAGTGATTTGATTCGTTAATACCATATGTGATATGTATAAAGGGTGTATTTAATGATATTATATATGATACCATACTGAAGATATAATACAATTATGTATCATTATGTTTTAATTCCATTAAATATGAAATAGAAATGGAAGTAGCGTTCATGCATACGTACGGCTTACCGTCTCCATGAACGGTGCATCTAATTTCTTACCTCTAAATGTTATGTAATATTATAAATGCATGTATATACTAGATATATATGATATATATGATATCTACATCATGAATATAAGTCTGGATATAATGGATATTTTACCCCATGAACAACTTGTAATTATAAAGAGTTTATTTTTGACTGAAGTACCAATGATCCACAAAATGACCATTATTAACATAAATAAGTAAAAAGTATTCATAACATGGTAATAAGTGATATAAAAGGAATAATGAAGTTAAAATAGGTTCTTAAGTAAGTATAAATTAACTCAAGTTTATTTTTCAGGTGGTTAAAGAACGATCGAGTTAAGTCGGACTCGAGGTATGGGACTTCGTCTCAATCCCCTTTCATTGAGGCATATTTTTTTTTATACACAACTTTCTTTTATACGGTGTATAAAACCATTTTACTTTTACTTTTATTCAAAAGGAATATTTTTTTATATGAATCTTTTACTAAATTACAAAAGGGATTGTTTTTTTTTCGTACGTATGCGGCGACAATGACTTCCCCGATGTCGTGACTATTATTTGAGCTTCGGCTTCCTCTAAAAGCGATAACTTTTTAAAAAAATGAAAAAATAAATACCATGTGTTACATTTCTTTTATTTTGGTATTGAAAATGGTTTTCATAATGTTTTTATATCAATGTGTTGTATTTATATCTTGTGATTGAAAATTAGAAATGTTAGGTTTCCTTTATACATGTTTTATGTGATACGATTATGTTATGGTTCTTGGGAATTGTTATGAATATGGGTTGTTTTGTGATAAACTAAGGGTGGGTGAGCCCGATATAGCTCTCCAATTCATTGGGTAATGCGAATGGGTTAAATGTTAAGGTTTCTCCGAAGAGATTTATGGAATATACTGTGATGGGTATTCCAAATGTAACCAAGAGGGTTAATCCCTACATAATAATGTTATGAATGCCTCAAGTTACCTTTATGTCTAATGATTTTTATGATTTATTCATGATTTAATGAGGTATGTTAATGTGCTTATGTTTTATGATTAAAGTATGATTTCATTGATTCTTATGTATACATGTACTCATGTTTCCTTTCCATATTTTTATATCCCTTAGTGAGATTTTTATGCTCATCCCAAGTTTTTGAAATGTTTTTCACAGGTCAAGGGAAAGGTACATGATATGATGATAGTGTCAAGGAAGTGTCAAGAAAGAATCCATGTTTTATTTTAAATATGTTTCCGTTGATGGGAAAAATTAATACTATCTTTTATTGTAACCACTTTGTTTAAATGTGGGATGTAATTCATGTTTTATGATATAATTCTATAAAACTATAAACCTGAAAAGATCATCAATGTGTATTCGTGAAATATCTCAAGATTAAGTAATTTTTAAGGCTGGGGCCTTATAGTTGGTATCAGAGGTCGGTTTAGATAAATTTAGGAGTTAGAATTATATTAAATGATTATCCAAAAATATTTTTTTATGGTTAAATTAAAATGATATATCATTTGAAGATTACCATGTTGCTTCATCAAAGACATGTTTTTTCAGAATGGTTTTCCACAGCAGAAATAGGGAAGTAGTGCTAGGAAGGAATAAAGAAGGAAATAACCTTCTGAATCAGCATCCTGAGATGGTCGGAATTGGAACCGAACAGTTTGTTGTAGTAATGGCGCAGTTGACTCAAACGATAAATGGTGGTGGTATCGATGCACGATATCAGCCAGATCAACCAGAGAGGAACATGTCAGTGGTGGAACATTTCATGAGGCAACATCCTCCATCATTCAGAGGATCATTTATCCCTGTGCTAGCTGAAGGGTGGATTAAAGAACTGGAGAAGATTTTCGATGTCATGGGGTGTTCATATAATCAAAAGGTTAGTCTTTCTATTTACCGTTTGGAGGGTGAAGTAGATCAGTGTTGGTCGATGGTTAAAAATATCAGGGATGCTGATGAAATTGATGCTCTCAACTGGGATGAATTCAAATGTATGTTTCTTGAGAAGTATTTTTCTAAGGCTGTTCGACTTAGGATGGAAAAACAATTCTTGGAATTGAGGCAAGAGGACGACTCAGTGGCTGCTTATGAAGAGAGGTTCACTCGATTGGCAAGGTATGCTCCAAATTTTATCTGAGACATTGATAGTAAAATCAATCGTTTTTACTCAGGATTAAATCCAAAATATCAAAGGTCTTTAGCTTCTCGCGAGTTCAAGAGTTATGAAAAGCTTGTTCGATGTGCTGAGAAGGTGGAAATGGAGTTTTCCGATGATCAAGTGTTCTATAACAATCAACAGAAGAAGAGACCAAGGTGGTATGAGAAAGGGAGGAATTCTTCAAAAAGGTCTAATGGTAAGAAAACTATGTTTCCAGTTTGTGATAAATGTGGTAAAAGGCATGCTGGGGAATGTCTTCTGAATTATGTAAAGTGCTACCGATGTGGTAAGATGGGACATAAGGCTCGTGATTGCACAAAAAAAGATCAAGGTGATGGTAAGACCAAATTTGATTTACAGTTAGTGAAATGTTTTAAGTGCAATGAGATGGGTCATTATGAAAACAAGTGTCCGACAAAGAGCTCGAGTGATGGGAAGCAGTCGGACTACAAGAAGAAAGGGGGGGTGAAATCCTTTGCATCTACTTCAGCAAAAGTCAGGCCATCAATTGAAGTGATATCAGGTACTATGTTTGTTTTTTCAAATTATGACAGTGTGTTGTTTGATTCAAAATCTACACATTCTTTCATCTCTGAAAATTTTTCTAGTAAATTGGGAATTCCATATCAATAAATGACTCCTATACTTGTGGTAAAAACACCTGGGGGGAATGTTGAGGAAAAAAGAATTTATAAGAATCTTCCTATACTTATCCATGGAAAGAACCTACTTAAAAACCTTATTGTTTTACCTCTAGTAGAGTTTGACGTTATCCTGGGTATGGACTGGCTCTCTATTTACCATGATAAGATTGATTATAGAGCTAAAGAAGTTTCTTTTCAAAAATACTTTCAGTTTGTGTAAAAGAATGAACCCTTACTTTTGATAACATATCAAGAGGCTGAGAAACTTGTAAAATATGGAAATGAATCTTAACTTGCACATATTGCTGAAAACAAAGGAACTATTCAGATTAATGATGCGCCAGTGGTAAATAAGTATCCTGATGTTTTTACTGATTATTTTCCTAGAATAATACCAGATCGGGAAGTTAAATTTACTGTTGACTTAGTTTCCGATGCTAATCCAATTTCAAAACCCCCTTATCAAATGGCTCAAAATAATCTTTTCGAGTTGAAGGATAAATTTCAAGATTTATTAGAGAAAGGTTTCATTCGAACTAGCACATCACTATGGGGTGCTCCTGTTTTATTTGTTAAAAAGAAAGATGGTTCTGTGAGAGTTTTCATTGATTATAGAGCCTTGAATAACAACATTGTTAAGAAGAAATATCATTTGCCTCATATCGATGATTTTTTTGACCAGCTCCAAGGAGCTCAGTATTTTTCAAAGACTGAATTGAGATCGGGGTACCATCACTTGAAGGTAAAGGAAGTAGATATTCCGAAGACCGCTTTTCGTACAAGATATGGCCATTATGAATTTGTAGTTATTCCTTTTGGGCTAACCAATGAACCTACTGTATTCATGGACCTTAGGAATAGAATATTCCATGAGTTCTTGGATAATTTTGTAGTTGTTTTCATTGATGATATTTTGGTGTTTTCTAAAATTAAAGAGGAGATTGACTGTCATTTAAGGGTCATTTTTTAAACCATAAAAGAAAATAAATTTTATGGGAAATTCAGCAAGTGTGAGTTTTGGTTGCAACAAATTTCTTTCCTTGGTCACATTGTTTCTAAAGATGGGATAACTATTGATCCTGCAAAAACAAAGGTTGTTGAAGAATGGCCAAGACCCAAAAATGTAACAGAGATTCATAGCTTCCTTGGTTTGGCAGGCTATTACTGAAGGTTTGTTAGAAATTTATCCTGGTTATCTAGTCCAATGACAAAGCTAACTCGGGAGGGTGTTATGTTTTTCTGGACAAAAGAATGTGATGATTGTTTTTAGGAATTGAAAAGAAGATTGGTGAATTCTCCTATTTTGTCACTACCTTCCAGGAATGGTGAGTTTGTTATCTACATTGATGCTTCATTGAAAGGACTTGGTTGTGCCCTAATGCATAATGATCAGGTAATTTCTTATGCTTCACGACAGTTGAAAACTCATGATGTAAATTACCCAACACATGATTTGGAATTAGCTGTTGTAGTTTTTGCTTTAAAAATTTGGAGGAATCATTTGTATGGAGTAAAGTGTGAAATATATACCGATCACAAAAGTTTAAAGTATATATTCACTAAGAAAAAATTGTACATGAGACAGAGGAGATGGATATAATTAATCAAGGATTATGATTGTACAATTCATTACCATCCGGGAAAAGCAAATAAAGTGGCTAATGCTTTGAGTCGAAAAAGTAATGTTTCATTAACAATGTTACGTTTGGAACGCGATCCTTTGGTTAAGTATTTAATGAACTTTGGAATAGAAGTAGTTGGTGCAAGATGTCCTTCTGTTTTGTTTCAGGTATCAGTGAAATCTTCTCTATCAGACAGAATTAAGCAAGCACAGAAGCAAGACAGTGAGTTTCAGAAAAAGGTAGAGCTGGTTCAGAAGGGTAAGTTGCCTGAATTCAACATTGATAATAATTTTGTTTTGAGATTTGGGAGGAGATTGTGTGTTTCATGTGATTCACGGTTGAAGAGAGAGTTATTATGTGAAGCTCATAGTTCTCTGTTTTCAGTTCATCTAGGCAGTACTAAGATGTATAGAGATCTTCGGGAGTATTAATGGAGGGATGGAATGAAAAGAGATATTGCTGATTTTACTATGAAGTGTTTGACTTGTCAACAGGTTAAAGCAGAGCGGCAGTTACCGAAAGGGATGCTTCAGCCTTTACCAATGCCAGAGTGGAAATGGAAGAATATATCCATGGACTTCATTGTGGGATTTCCGAAGACACCTCGAGGTAATAATGAAATCTGGGTTATTGTTGATCGCTTGACTAAATCTGCTCATTTCCTTGCTATATGAGATACTTTTTCCCTAGATCAACTTTCTCTTTTGTATATTAAAGAGATAGTCAGGTTACATGGAGTTCCCCTCTCCATTTTTCTGATCATGATCCTAGGTTTACTTCTAACTTTTGGAAAGGCCTTCAGTAGTCGTTTGGTACTGAATTAAATTGTAGTACAGCTTTTCATCCTCAATCAAATAGGCAGTCAGAACGAACGATTCATACTTTTGGAGGATATTCTACGTGATTGTTCGATGGATTATCAGGGAAGTTGGTACCAACATCTTTCTTTGGTTGAGTTTTCTTATAATAACGGTTTTCATTCTAGTATACAGATGGCACCATTTGAGGCATTATATGGGAAGCAGTGTCGAACTCCAGTTTTCTAGGATGAAGTGGGTGAAAGGAAGTTTATGGGACCGGAATTGGTAGAAGAGTTGGTAGAAAAAGTTCAGCTGATACAGAAACACATGAGAACAGCTTAGAGTAGGCAGAAGAGTTATGCGGACAACAGGAGGAAGGATCTCTCTTTTGAGGTAGGTGACCATGTTTTTCTCAAAGTTTCACCATGGAAAAATGTGATGCGATTTGGTAAGAAAGGAAAGCTGAGTCCAAGGTTCATTGGACCATATGAAATTCTAGAGAGAGTTGGATCAGTTGCATAATGAGTGGCTTTACCACCGAGTTTATCTCAGGTACACAATGTTTTTCATGTTTCAATGTTAAAGAAGTACATGCCAGATCCATATCATGTTTTGAGTCCAGAGGTAGTTCAACTGGAAGAGAATCTTTCTTATGAGGAACAACCGGTCCAAATTCTTGACCACAGGTAGAAAGTGTTGAGGAATAAGGTGATTAATCAAGTAAATGTTTTGTGGAAGAACCACATGAGTGAAGAGGCAACATGGGAATCTGAAAATGCAATGAGGGATAAATACCCCCACTTATTCGATAAGTAAATAAATTGCGGGGATGCAATTTTTTAAAGGGGGAATGATGTAACATACCAAGTATGTAATGAATAATATATATTATTATCTATGTCTATTTATGAATTAAATAGTGTTTTAAAGACTTAAAATGAGAATAAATCCAATCTTAAGCATAGAATACACCGATATTTTTAAAAGATTGTTTTACTGCCTTTTGATGGAAAACCATTTTTAAATCAATATTCTGACAATTTTATAAGCTCTATTTGTCAAAATAAAATTATTATTTAGTATTGGGACATTGAAATTTTCTTGGGTTAATTTTTGGTATTTTTATGACAATATTCATTTTTTAATGAATTGTGAAAAAATACTGCATTTTACATCAAAACTGCATTTTCATCTAATTTAATTATATGGTTAGATTATCTTTTTAATTGGTTTTAAAGTGTAAATAGAATATATTTTTACCATGTAATCCAATTTTGGTCATTTGGATTAATTTCACTTTGGAATTGGGCATAAACAAGTACCAAACGTTTCATGGATATTGTTTTAAAAATACTCGTTATTTGTTATGACAATGGGAATTATTTTTAAATTAATTACTGCAATTTCGGTGTTTGGAATTTTGTAAAATGGATTACATATTTGGAATCATAAGGTCCAAATTATGTAATCAAGACTCTTTTGTTTTTGGACATTATGAATAGTAATGACAGTAATTATCTTTAATTATCTTGATTAATTTGTAATTGGGTAGTTAAGGATAATAAAATAATATCATAATAATAACAAATGACCCCAACATATGTCCTAATTCTACTGGATGTGTCATGTCCGACCATGGGATGCCTTGGTCCATACTTGGGGACCCCATGGAATCAATTTTGTGTGATAATGACTTTTTATCTTTTTATTTTTAAAGAAAGTTAAATATAACAAAGAATGTATCACCTGAGTAAAAAAAAATTAATTTTGTCTACATAAATGATTTATTGGACTATAAATAGTAATTAGAAATCTAAACATATTTCCTACATCATAGTTTTTTTTTATAATTAATAACCATTAAATAAATTAAATTATTTATGACATCATGATGATACAACGATTACCTCATTATTTAACGATTTAAATAAAATGAAAAGATAATGTAAAATATAAGACCTACACTTGTCAAAAACCTATTTTATGGGTGGATTTCGAACTCTTATCACCTTATCCTCGAAATACATCAATGTGGGACCTTTAAAATCTGACACTCATTTGAAAATAAAGTAACATTTTATACAATTCTAAGAGTGCCCCTCCTCTCCTCTTATAAAAGGCCCCCACCTCTACCTCTTTACCCACACCTCTAAGGCCTTTGGCTCGGCCAATCTCTGCTAATTTTGTCTCTCCACATCCCTCTATTCATCTTAATATTCTTAACTTAGGCATAAATCTCTTCAAGAAACCCTTTTGGTTCAAACCAAGAGGAGTTACCCGATTTAAAGGTAATGTCTTCACTTGTGTTCTTGTGTTTTATTTTGCTTCTCCAACCCCATAAACTCTTTTTATTCATTTCTTTTGTAACAAAACCAGTATGTTAAATATACTAGGATGTTTTTATAATAAGTATTCGAGCTACACTTACACAAACCTACATTTAATGGTTAAAGAATATATTGTTTCCGTGGATGGCGATCTTCTGCCTCACGAAACGATGATTGTTCAATATTCTTATAACACCTTCAAAGGTGGCCATTAAGATGTCACTATATTTATATATGATATATAATATGTTTATGTTTTCCTTAAGCTTCTGTATTTTTCATTTATGGCATACTTTTATGGCTTCCATTATGGGTATACGCGATATCTTCATTTTAGGAAGTGTGGACTAGCGCCCCCTCAAAGTGATTTGATTCGTTACTACCATATGTGGTACGTATAAAGGATAGATTTAATGATATTATATATGATACCATACTGAACATATAATACAATTATGTATCATTATTTTTTAATTCCATTAAATATGAAATAGAAATGAACTTAGTGTTCATGCGTACGTACGGCTTACCCTCTCCATGAACAGTGCATTTCATTTCTTACCTCTAAATGTTATGTAATATTATAAATGCATGTATATACTGGATATATATGATATATATGATATCTACATCATGAATATAAGTCTGGATATAATGGATATTTTACCCCATGAATAACTTGTAATTATAAATAGTTTATTTTTGACTCATGTACCAATGATCGACAAAACAACCATTATTAACATAAATAATTACAAAGTGTTCATAACATGGTAATAAGTGATAAAAGAAATAATGATCTTAAAATAGGTTCTTAAGCAAGTATAAATTAACTCAATTTTATTATTCCGGAGGTTAAAGAATGATCGAGTCAAGTCGGACCCGAGGTATGGGACTTCATCTCAATCTCCTTTCATTGAGGCATATTTTGTTTTATACAAAACATTCTTTTATACGGTGTATAAACCCCTTTGACTTTTACATTTATTCAAAAGGAATATTTTTTATATGAATATTTTACTAAAAGACAAAATGGAATGTTTTTTTGTCATACGTATGCGGCGACAATGACTTCTCCACCGCCATGACGGTTATTTGAGCTTCAGCTTCCTCTACAAGCCATAACTTTTTTTTAAAAAATGAAAAAATAAATATCATGTGTTACTTTTCTTTTATTTTGGTATTGAAAATTGTTTTCATAATGTTTTTATATCAATGTTTTGTATTGATATCTTGGGATTGAAAAATGGAAATGTTATGTTTACTTTATACATGTTTTATGTGATACGATTATGTTATGGTTCTTGGGCATTGTTATGAAGATGGGTGGTTCCATGATAAACTAAGGGTGGGTGAGCCCGATATAGCTCTCTAATGCATTGGGTAACGTGAAGGGGTTAAATGTTAAGGTTTCTCCTAAGAGATTTAGGGAATATACTCCTATGGGTATTCCAAATTTAACCAAGAGGGTTACTCCCTATGTAAGAATGTTATGAGTGCCTCAAGTTACCTTTATGTCTTATGATTTATATGATTTATTCATGATTTGATGAGGTATGTTAACGTGCTTATGTTTTATGAGTAAAGTATGATTTCATTGATTCTTATGTATACATGTACTCATGTTTCCTTTCCATATTTTTATATCCCTTACTGAGCTTTTTATGCTCATCCCAAGTTTTTGAAGTGTTTTTCACAGGTCAAGGGAAAGGCACATGATATGATGATAGTGTCAAGGAAGTGTCAAGAAAGAATCCATGTTATATTTTAAATATGTTTCTGTTGATGGGAAAAATGAATACTATCTTTTATTGTAACCACTTTGTGTAAATTTGGGATATAATTCATGTTTTATGATCTAATTATCTAAAACTCTAAACCTAAAAAGATCCTCAAGGTGTATTCTAGAAATATCTCAAGATTAAGTAATGTTTATGGCTGGGGCCTTATAGTTTTCTTCTTTGGAATAATCTTTACAATCTTCATCATAGAGTGACTATTAGGAAAATAAATAATCTAATATCAAACTCTAAAGGATTATCACATCAATCTGTATAACATTTTTGTCAACTCTAGGATATCCTTATCTACTCACTAATCACCCGAACCTTCTTCATTGTTATATGAACCATATCTATCCCAAAAGAGATGACTCACCAATATCTATTGAGCACAAGGGGGGCCTAAAAGGACTTTTTTAAATGTCCTAAAAAGTTTTTATGACAATAATAGACTGATATTTCTTTTTATAAGAGATATATAAAATTTAAAGTGATCTTACATCCTCTAGATTATGTATGAAACACATGATCTCCATGCATCTTCTAAAACCTACATATTCCACTCAATCGTCCCATCCATCTAGGGGTTAAATATCATGAAAATCCATAAATAGGTCCCAAAATTCTACTAAATTCTCCACAATAACCTTTTACTAAACCAACCATCATGGTTGAAGAAGATTGTGGTGGGTACCCCTGTGAAGTTGGAAGATCTCCCCCACTTACAACTACCCCAAACTATCAACTTAACTCTACTCTTGGATGTAATAAATATCTACCAACATTTTTACTTGGTCAAAAATAAACCATATAGAATCATCATCTCTAATTATCTATGAAATATATATCAAACAGTCCATTGTTATGCCATCCCACTTTGATTTTGGGATCTCAAGGGGTTTTGTGGAACCTACCAGAACCAAATGGTTTCCAATTACATGCTAACATCTACGACACCAAGAGACAAACTCAGTGATGATTCTCTTAATTCCAACCCACCAAAATAGCCAATGAATGTATTTGTACATATTTTCCACACCGGGATGCACAACCAGTGAGTAAATATAGAACTCCCTCAATACCTCCTCATGCAAAGTGACAAGAACCATTATCCATATTTGGAAAACAATGATGCACTCTCCTCCTTTTTAAATCTATTTGGAACACATCCTCAGGATATATATTCATGAACAACCCCACAATATATTTATCCAAATAAGACTCTATCACATGTTGAATAGGTAGAGTACACACCACCATTGATTGATGAAAAACATAACCCCCCTCCCCTAGGGTCAACTATAAGGAATCCCACATATCAAATCCATCCTTTGCCAAGAGAGAACTGGACTTCCTTCTAAGAGAATATTTAACAACATTTCACATATAAGGATTAAAGACTATCTAGAATTGTGGTCCCACATAAATTACATCCAACACCTCTCTATTAAGTTAATATCTCTATAAGTGAATATTTAATTGAGACTCTGGTGCTATGAGTAAACAACAAAATAAATTCCCAAAATACAGTTCCTCTGTATCTTCATTATGAGGTCTACTATTTCAAACTCTAGGTCATGATTTGAGTAATTATACTCTTGGGACCTCAACTACTTTAACCAATAAGATATCACTGCCTACCTATTCATTAATATGAAACGGATCCCATCTATAGTGGAATTACAAAACACCATGTACATTATGACCACTTATAGTAGACTCAATATAGGAGTGATGGTAAACCTCATCATTAACTCCTCTAATTATTTATTACACATATAAATATAGAAAAATGATTTACTTTTTCATGTTAATTTTTTCAAAGGTTTTTTAATCCTTGAATATTCACCCATCAATCATTTGTAATACCATGACAACATAAAAAAACACCACGCCGTCGATAGGATATTGGGTGTCTCTCACGAAATAAATACCTCAATATTTAGTAGTTTTATAGATAAAATATTCTTAGATATGACATGAAAAAAAAAGTTTTTTTCAAAGATACAGGACTTGAACTTCTAGAGATTAAAATAAATACATTACTACTGGAGTAAGTTTGTGACCAACCTAAATTTCTAGGCACGCTTCTTTTCCGATGTAGAGTATATTAGAATCTCATTATTGATCAAAACTAAGAATCAATCGAATTATATATAGAATATCCCATTTATTAGATACATGAACATAGTAGGAGAACCAATCAATCTTAATAGCAACACCATTAACTCATATTGTTGTAGAGATATCAAAATGATGTATTTGAAATGTTTTCTTCTTGAACTGTCAACTAGAACTTTTTAGACCAATGATAGACCATAGAGAACAATCTCTCACATCAAAACTATTGGAAAAGTTTATCAATATTCTATAAGAGAACTTTTTTCTCTATTGTTATCTGATTTAGGTGATGATAATCCATGAAAATACTTAATATCTCTTCGACCATTTCCCTTAATAAAACTAGAACTACAAAAGGGGAAATACTAGATATGATAAAACCTTCTTATTGATAGTCTTCCAACTACACCCTCAATATTTAAAGCTCAGTGGTAGACATCAGATATGCCTTTGAGGATATCAGTTTGGTCTTAGGGTGAAATTAAATATAGAAATATATATCACATCCTATATTTAGTCCCATTACATCATCCTAGAATAAACCATTAAAATATTGCACTACTTATAAAATCCATATTCTGGAAGATCCCAATTCATCAAGGGCTAAACTCACCAACTAATGGGTGATGGTATACAACTTTAATCTTACAATCCCTGCTCACTCAGCTATATGATCACTCTCACCCATTATGGAGAATACCATCCCATATGTTTTATGGATTTTAAACCTCATATTTTGAATGAAAATATAGGTATGTACTACAGAAAACCAGTCCATACCCAAAATGACATCATACGGATTCATAGTGATGACCAAAAAGTTTCATTTTAAAATCTCTCCACCCAATTCCAACTCACTTTATCAGAAGGAGTATGATATAGTAAATTCATTCCCAGTATGAAAATCTCTCCATAACCCATGGTCTAAGGTCTCTATAAGAAGTTCTAGATAACATGAAAGAGATTGGTAGATGAAGGAATGTATTGTTCATGTGTCTACAAGTACTAGAGAAAGAGTATAAAATACACATATCACACAACAAATAATATTCTTAGCAGCATTTTCATTGCCCTTGATAGCCTACAACATCCCACGGCCTCAATAGGATTCCCTCTAGGTCTGGAATGGGACACCTACTACTAGTGGTCGAGGATCTCATAACGGCTCCCACCACCAGTATATTCTCACCATGTAAGACATCATTATCCTCTATCGACATTTCCTCTCTTGAGGATTTTCTGACCATGATAGGTGTAGAGACCCGTATCTTGACGTACATGAACATTACATTACTTTTTCGGAATACTTAGTACATAACAAAAACACACACACAAGGATCGTAATAGTTTAGTGTCTTTGGAAACTCGGAATAAAATCTTCTAATCGTGGTGAAAGATCTTTAACATCTCCCATAAAGATCTTCCTTTTTTTTATACCTAAAACCTTTCTTTATATCCTGGGGAAAAGAAAACATAAAAGGGTGAGCTCAAATGCTCAGTAAGGGTAAACAAAAGAAATATCAATCACATAATTTTCATAAGAACATAACATTTTTGGAAATCTTAACCTGCAAAAGAGAGCATAATTTCATAACATGGGATAAATCATAGTAGTAAAAATGAAACCATAACTTAAAACATTACTCATTGTGGCATACACACATAATCATAGAGAATCATTTCTTGTTAGTCAAGACTCATTGCCAAGACTATCTTAGTGGACAAAGTCCCTTTCTGAATCGAGTAATCCTCGTTTCAGTCCTGTTTCACTGAACCGGTATAACCTACCATTCCAGCCATGTCTATCTCATGAGATATAAAATCTTTACCCAATGCATTGGAGGGAGATATAGGTCCCACCCATCTCTTAATGAATCCTTTCTTATGTGTGCCACAAAATCATAAATCATACATCATTTCATAACCCATGTAATAAAAATGGGATTCTTAAACAACATGACATCATAAAACCATTCATATAAGATAAAGGAATTCATAAACATAATTCCATCACAACATAGTCAAATCAATGTAAAAATATGGATAGAAACAGAACTCTTTATTATCTTAGATGGAAAATAATTTTGATAAAACACTTGAATTGAATTCTTGAGGAAAATATCCTTTCTTCTTCAAAATCAATTTCTTTTCACAAAACATCATGCAACTTTAAAAGAAAGAGATTTTATTGAAAATAGTCATGAAATCTTTTAGAGGAAGCTTCATGAAAATAAGGCTTTATAAAACAGTAGAAATCCGTTCGTGCCGTATAAGTTAAAAAAAACATTCTTCGTACTTTTGTCGGAAAAGTCAAAAAGTACCTCGTACGACAAAAGATTCCTTTCATACATATTACTAAAAACTCACCGAAGGGTAAAAATGGATTTAAAAAATTGTAGGTGGATGGAAATAATATTACATTTTGATGAAACATGGATGTGGATGATAAAATACACCCCAGTAAATACCAAAGTATAAACAATCTCGGATAAAAATGAGATTGTGATATTTCCCTTACCTTAGGTCCAATTTGCTTTGTTCGTGTCCGAAGCTCCTGTATAATGGTTTAAATAATGTTATTGACTTATTCCAGAATCATACATATTGATATGAGATCATATATAGTCATATTATTAACTTCTTGTTAGTAATATTTCATTGTTACTTGTTACTCGGGTCTTTATAACTTTTTGTTCTTATGCGTGTTTTATTGAATAAATTCTTATTCTTATCTTTAGGTTATAGATAATTCATTTCCAGAATGTTATTAGTGTAGTATATACCATATTCATTCATTCAATTCATTTATATAATCATTATGAAATGAAGATCATGTAGAACGAATCACATCACATCGTGGAGACGGTATTCCGTACGTACGCACGAGTGATGATATCGTTCCTATGATCGTGGAATTGTATTGGAGTATACATATATATCAAAAGATTGACACTTGATTATGTCTGGTTTAAATGTGAAATTACAACCAATGACCAACATTATATTAAATTGTAAAAATATATTCTAAATATACTTTAAAACCACTCAAATTAATAATTTATCACTATTAATTATTTCGATTAAAAAAGTTGTTTTTTAATTATAATTAATAATTTTCACTATTCATCAGAATATGAAAGTTATCCGAAATGTACCAAAATTTCACCTTAGGCTAAATTCGATACTCCGAATCCAAAAATGAAGTTCATTTTGAAAAATAATATTTACATAATTTCAAAAAGTTGTTATTACTATTCATAATGGCTAGTTTTAATATTATTTTAATAGCATATCGTTGTTTAGTGAAACTCGGTATTGCGTACTACACACGCTATCGAGGAAGGTCGCGATTGCGTGTAATGCAAGTCAAGTCAAGGATGTGTGTTGTGCAAGCTCCTTTTGGTGTAGCGTACAACACAAGACATTAATAAAATTAAAAGAATATTTTTTTATAAAATCTTGGGCTGTTACATTCTACCCCCCTTAAAATGAATTTCGCCCTCGAAATTCGTCGGGGTTATAAATGGTTTACTATTTGAATGTTTCTTTAATAGAAACCCACATCGTAAAAGGGAATACCAAAACCAATCTTTAAAAACAAAAGTATGAAACGTAACGGTTACCCAAATAAACTAATCATTGGGTTTCCACATAGGTGAAAATATGGATATGGAAGAGAAATCTAACCATCATGTTCTGATGGAGAGTGGTAGAGAACATGGCTATGGAAAATCCAGTAATCACAAATCCATAAATTTGTGACGATCTAAGGTACCATCTAATTCATCAGGTATAAGATCACTAGGACAACATTTTTGGTTTTCAAGATCATTTCCCTAAAGTTGAAAATTTGCTTAGAATAAATACTTACTTTATTTTGGTAAAATCTCACTTTTGTTCGTGCCTTGAACAATTTCTACTTCATCTCTTAAATAAATGAAGTTGAATTTGTTATTCGTGAAGTGTTAGCAGATCATGTGATAGAATGACGGGTCATTCCATCTGTCTCAAACAAAAGGTTAGCAAAAATTATATGCATAAATCGGTCTATAGTGAGATTAATCATATATGGTTCCTAAAATGGACTTATACTTCATATATCATACTGCTTAATATAATAAAACTAGTTTCTACTAAACAGGGACTTCCTGTAAGTCAGTGGTAGGCGATAAAGGCCAGTCGCACTTCGGTTGTGGGTTCGATTCCTACAGCCTTGTCCGAAGCGATGGGCTGTCGCCCGTCCTGCAGGTTGTCCCTTTTTCTAAAACTACGTTACTATAACATCCCATCAATAATATCGAAAATCTTCTATCCTTAAACAATACTAACTTATGTCCAACATAATCCAGTCTAATCTTTAGGCTTATACATAATACTGCAGTCCACTCTCATAATACAGTGACAACGATTACCAGAGATTTAATACTGTCGTTGATCCCCACATATCATAAGATATGTCTTGTTGGTCACATTCCAAACATTCAAAGTCCTTAATCGTGTATTCTATTGAATACCTTAGTGAAAACATGAGTGCAGTTAAAAGTTAACACTTTCCACATACCAAAATCCTCAAAATTCTATATACTCAAACCATGATATCACTTAGTCCTTATATCAATCATGAGCTCATGAATACTATCAAACATTTAATTTTCTTCTTATCCCTTCATTATGCGCATATCATCTACATTCCAAAAATATCTGAATAACCTTTCATGGATACTGGTAACATTAATCATACACTTTCAAAACACAAGGAAAGGCAACAGTGTAACAATCCATAGATGTCTCTTTATTCCAAAATTACACATGATAAACAAGTAATCATTCCACTACATTCTCAAACCATTGACCGAGCTTCAAAAATCCTTTCATCTCACATATCATTTGTAGTCTCTTCATCATCATCCACATAAATACTACCCATATGACCATACTGATTCTCTTCATGAGTCTTTCCCTTAGGGCATTTATTTGCATAATGCCCATACATTCCACATTTAAAACACTTAACCATTTTTGATGTCGTAGCATTACCATTATCCTCATCCATGGTGTTAACCGACCCTTTTCCTTTGCACTTACTTGCTTTGTGTCCTTCTTTTCCACACCCAAAGCATCTTCCAGTTCCTTTGAAACATTCTCCTTGATGCCTCTTCCCACATGAATTACATAGGGGAAATTGAACTTTCTTCCCTCTATGATCATCATGAAACTCCATCTTTCTCTTATTAGCCGAGTCAGGAAACTTACCAAATTTAACTTTATTGATCATATTATGAGATTGCTGATTCAGCATAATAATGATATTTGGACTTCCAAATCCCATTTCACTATGAAGAATTTCATTCCATTGTCCATCATATCCTCCATTATTGTGAATCATCTTGTTTCCAGCCATTTTCTAAAACCCAAAAAGAATAGTGTGAGAGGCAAAAATCATGCTAGGGAAAACAACAAAATAAAGGGGGAGTACCTTCAATATCTAACATCTTAGGTTTAATTCTATGATCGTTAACGTAGTTCTAGTACTATAACCTATACGTATACTTAACCATAGGGACATCCCTAGACATACCTTAGAAATATCTCTAGGGATCTCACTAACGTTTTCGCATCCTAGTTTCCAAAGGTTGACTAAACCTTTCCTCTGATACCAACTGTAGAGACCCGTATCTTGACGTACATGAACATTACATTACTTTTGCGGAATACTTAGTACATAACAAAAACACACACACAAGGATCGTAATAGTTTAGTGTCTTTGGAAACTCGGAATAAAATCTTCTAATCGTGGTGAAAGATCTTTAACATCTCCCATAAAGATCTTCCTTTTTTTTATACCTAAAACCTTTCTTTATATCCTGGGGAAAAGAAAACATAAAAGGGTGAGCTCAAATGCTCAGTAAGGGTAAACAAAAGAAATATCAATCACATAATTTTCATAAGAACATAACATTTTTGGAAATCTTAACCTGCAAAAGAGAGCATAATTTCATAACATGGGATAAATCATAGTAGTAAAAATGAAACCATAACTTAAAACATTACTCATTGTGGCATACACACATAATCATAGAGAATCATTTCTTGTTAGTCAAGACTCATTGCCAAGACTATCTTAGTGGACAAAGTCCCTTTCTGAATCGAGTAATCCTCGTTTCAGTCCTGTTTCACTGAACCGGTATAACCTACCATTCCAGCCATGTCTATCTCATGAGATATAAAATCTTTACCCAATGCATTGGAGGGAGATATAGGTCCCACCCATCTCTTAATGAATCCTTTCTTATGTGTGCCACAAAATCATAAATCATACATCATTTCATAACCCATGTAATAAAAATGGGATTCTTAAACAACATGACATCATAAAACCATTCATATAAGATAAAGGAATTCATAAACATAATTCCATCACAACATAGTCAAATCAATGTAAAAATATGGATAGAAACAGAACTCTTTATTATCTTAGATGGAAAATAATTTTGATAAAACACTTGAATTGAATTCTTGAGGAAAATATCCTTTCTTCTTCAAAATCAATTTCTTTTCACAAAACATCATGCAACTTTAAAAGAAAGAGATTTTATTGAAAATAGTCATGAAATATTTTAGAGGAAGCTTCATTAAAATAAGGCTTTATAAAACAGTAGAAATCCGTTCATGCCGTATAAGTTAAAAAAAACATTCTTCGTACTTTTGTCGGAAAAGTCAAAAAGTACCTCGTACGACAAAAGATTCCTTTCATACATATTACTAAAAACTCACCGAAGGGTAAAAATGGATTTAAACAATTGTAGGTGGATGGAAATAATATTACATTTTGATGAAACATGGATGTGGATGATAAAATACACCCCAGTAAATACCAAAGTATAAACAATCTCGGATAAAAATGAGATTGTGATATTTCCCTTACCTTAGGTCCAATTTGCTTTGTTCGTGTCCGAAGCTCCTGTATAATGGTTTAAATAATGTTATTGACTTATTCCAGAATCATACATATTGATATGAGATCATATATAGTCATATTATTAACTTCTTGTTAGTAATATTTCATTGTTACTTGTTACTCGGGTCTTTATAACTTTTTGTTCTTATGCGTGTTTTATTGAATAAATTCTTATTCTTATCTTTAGGTTATAGATAATTCATTTCCAGAATGTTATTAGTGTAGTATATACCATATTCATTCATTCAATTCATTTATATAATCATTATGAAATGAAGATCATGTAGAACGAATCACATCACATCGTGGAGACGGTATTCCGTACGTACGCACGAGTGATGATATCGTTCCTATGATCGTGGAATTGTATTGGAGTATACATATATATCAAAAGATTGACACTTGATTATGTCTGGTTTAAATGTGAAATTACAACCAATGACCAACATTGTATTAAATTGTAAAAATATATTCTAAATATACTTTAAAACCACTCAAATTAATAATTTATCACTATTAATTATTTCGATTAAAAAAGTTGTTTTTTAATTATAATTAATAATTTTCACTATTCATCAGAATATGAAAGTTATCCGAAATGTACCAAAATTTCACCTTAGGCTAAATTCGATACTCCGAATCCAAAAATGAAGTTCATTTTGAAAAATAATATTTACATAATTTCAAAAAGTTGTTATTACTATTCATAATGGCTAGTTTTAATATTATTTTAATAGCATATCGTTGTTTAGTGAAACTCGGTATTGCGTACTACACACGCTATCGAGGAAGGTCGCGATTGCGTGTAATGCAAGTCAAGTCAAGGATGTGTGTTGTGCAAGCTCCTTTTGGTGTAGCGTACAACACAAGACATTAATAAAATTAAAAGAATATTTTTTTATAAAATCTTGGGCTGTTACATTCTACCCCCCTTAAAATGAATTTCGCCCTCGAAATTCGTCGGGGTTATAAATGGTTTACTATTTGAATGTTTCTTTAATAGAAACCCACATCGTAAAAGGGAATACCAAAACCAATCTTTAAAAACAAAAGTATGAAACGTAACGGTTACCCAAATAAACTAATCATTGGGTTTCCACATAGGTGAAAATATGGATATGGAAGAGAAATCTAACCATCATGTTCTGATGGAGAGTGGTAGAGAACATGGCTATGGAAAATCCAGTAATCACAAATCCATAAATTTGTGACGATCTAAGGTACCATCTAATTCATCAGGTATAAGATCACTAGGACAACATTTTTGGTTTTCAAGATCATTTCCCTAAAGTTGAAAATTTGCTTAGAATAAATACTTACTTTATTTTGGTAAAATCTCACTTTTGTTCGTGCCTTGAACAATTTCTACTTCATCTCTTAAATAAATGAAGTTGAATTTGTTATTCGTGAAGTGTTAGCAGATCATGTGATAGAATGACGGGTCATTCCATCTGTCTCAAACAAAAGGTTAGCAAAAATTATATGCATAAATTGGTCTATAGTGAGATTAATCATATATGGTTCCTAAAATGGACTTATACTTCATATATCATACTGCTTAATATAATAAAACTAGTTTCTACTAAACAGGGACTTCCTGTAAGTCAGTGGTAGGCGATAAAGGCCAGTCGCACTTCGGTTGTGGGTTCGATTCCTACAGCCTTGTCCGAAGCGATGGGCTGTCGCCCGTCCTGCAGGTTGTCCCTTTTTCTAAAACTACGTTACTATAACATCCCATCAATAATATCGAAAATCTTCTATCCTTAAACAATACTAACTTATGTCCAACATAATCCAGTCTAATCTTTAGGCTTATACATAATACTGCAGTCCACTCTCATAATACAGTGACAACGATTACCAGAGATTTAATACTGTCGTTGATCCCCACATATCATAAGATATGTCTTGTTGGTCACATTCCAAACATTCAAAGTCCTTAATCGTGTATTCTCTTGAATACCTTAGTGAAAACATGAGTGCAGTTAAAAGTTAACACTTTCCACATACCAAAATCCTCAAAATTCTATATACTCAAACCATGATATCACTTAGTCCTTATATCAATCATGAGCTCATGAATACTATCAAACATTTAATTTTCTTCTTATCCCTTCATTATGCGCATATCATCTACATTCCAAAAATATCTGAATAACCTTTCATGGATACTGGTAACATTAATCATACACTTTCAAAACACAAGGAAAGGCAACAGTGTAACAATCCATAGATGTCTCTTTATTCCAAAATTACACATGATAAACAAGTAATCATTCCACTACATTCTCAAACCATTGACCGAGCTTCAAAAATCCTTTCATCTCACATATCATTTGTAGTATCTTCATCATCATCCACATAAATACTACCCATATGACCATACTGATTCTCTTCATGAGTCTTTCCCTTAGGGCATTTATTTGCATAATGCCCATACATTCCACATTTAAAACACTTAACCATTTTTGATGTCGTAGCATTACCATTATCCTCATCCATGGTGTTAACCGACCCTTTTCCTTTGCACTTACTTGCTTTGTGTCCTTCTTTTCCACACCCAAAGCATCTTCCAGTTCCTTTGAAACATTCTCCTTGATGCCTCTTCCCACATGAATTACATAGGGGAAATTGAACTTTCTTCCCTCTATGATCATCATGAAACTCCATCTTTCTCTTATTAGCCGAGTCAGGAAACTTACCAAATTTTACTTTATTGATCATATTATGAGATTGCTGATTCAGCATAATAATGATATTTGGACTTCCAAATCCCATTTCACTATGAAGAATATCATTCCATTGTCCATCATATCCTCCATTATTGTGAATCATCTTGTTTCCAGCCATTTTCTAAAACCCAAAAAGAATAGTGTGAGAGGCAAAAATCATGCTAGGGAAAACAACAAAATAAAGGGGGAGTACCTTCAATATCTAACATCTTAGGTTTAATTCTATGATCGTTAACGTAGTTCTAGTACTATAACCTATACGTATACTTAACCATAGGGACATCCCTAGACATACCTTAGAAATATCTCTAGGGATCTCACTAACGTTTTCGCATCCTAGTTTCCAAAGGTTGACTAAACCTTTCCTCTGATACCAACTGTAGAGACCCGTATCTTGACGTACATGAACATTACATTACTTTTGCGGAATACTTAGTACATAACAAAAACACACACACAAGGATCGTAATAGTTTAGTGTCTTTGGAAACTCGGAATAAAATCTTCTAATCGTGGTGAAAGATCTTTAACATCTCCCATAAAGATCTTCCTTTTTTTTATACCTAAAACCTTTCTTTATATCCTGGGGAAAAGAAAACATAAAAGGGTGAGCTCAAATGCTCAGTAAGGGTAAACAAAAGAAATATCAATCACATAATTTTCATAAGAACATAACATTTTTGGAAATCTTAACCTGCAAAAGAGAGCATAATTTCATAACATGGGATAAATCATAGTAGTAAAAATGAAACCATAACTTAAAACATTACTCATTGTGGCATACACACATAATCATAGAGAATCATTTCTTGTTAGTCAAGACTCATTGCCAAGACTATCTTAGTGGACAAAGTCCCTTTCTGAATCGAGTAATCCTCGTTTCAGTCCTGTTTCACTGAACCGGTATAACCTACCATTCCAGCCATGTCTATCTCATGAGATATAAAATCTTTACCCAATGCATTGGAGGGAGATATAGGTCCCACCCATCTCTTAATGAATCCTTTCTTATGTGTGCCACAAAATCATAAATCATACATCATTTCATAACCCATGTAATAAAAATGGGATTCTTAAACAACATGACATCATAAAACCATTCATATAAGATAAAGGAATTCATAAACATAATTCCATCACAACATAGTCAAATCAATGTAAAAATATGGATAGAAACAGAACTCTTTATTATCTTAGATGGAAAATAATTTTGATAAAACACTTGAATTGAATTCTTGAGGAAAATATCCTTTCTTCTTCAAAATCAATTTCTTTTCACAAAACATCATGCAACTTTAAAAGAAAGAGATTTTATTGAAAATAGTCATGAAATCTTTTAGAGGAAGCTTCATGAAAATAAGGCTTTATAAAACAGTAGAAATCCGTTCGTGTCGTATAAGTTAAAAAAAACATTCTTCGTACTTTTGTCGGAAAAGTCAAAAAGTACCTCGTACGACAAAAGATTCCTTTCATACATATTACTAAAAACTCACCGAAGGGTAAAAATGGATTTAAACAATTGTAGGTGGATGGAAATAATATTACATTTTGATGAAACATGGATGTGGATGATAAAATACACCCCAGTAAATACCAAAGTATAAACAATCTCGGATAAAAATGAGATTGTGATATTTCCCTTACCTTAGGTCCAATTTGCTTTGTTCGTGTCCGAAGCTCCTGTATAATGGTTTAAATAATGTTATTGACTTATTCCAGAATCATACATATTGATATGAGATCATATATAGTCATATTATTAACTTTTTGTTAGTAATATTTCATTGTTACTTGTTACTCGGGTCTTTATAACTTTTTGTTCTTATGCGTGTTTTGTTGAATAAATTCTTATTCTTATCTTTAGGTTATAGATAATTCATTTCCAGAATGTTATTAGTGTAGTATATACCATATTCATTCATTCAATTCATTTATATAATCATTATGAAATGAATATCATGTAGAACGAATCACATCACATCGTGGAGACGGTATTCCGTACGTACGCACGAGTGATGATATCGTTCCTATGATCGTGGAATTGTATTGGAGTATACATATATATCAAAAGATTGACACTTGATTATGTCTGGTTTAAATGTGAAATTACAACCAATGACCAACATTGTATTAAATTGTAAAAATATATTCTAAATATACTTTAAAACCACTCAAATTAATAATTTATCACTATTAATTATTTCGATTAAAAAAGTTGTTTTTTAATTATAATTAATAATTTTCACTATTCATCAGAATATGAAAGTTATCCGAAATGTACCAAAATTTCACCTTAGGCTAAATTCGATACTCCGAATCCAAAAATGAAGTTCATTTTGAAAAATAATATTTACATAATTTCAGAAAGTTGTTATTACTATTCATAATGGCTAGTTTTAATATTATTTTAATAGCATATCGTTGTTTAGTGAAACTCGGTATTGCGTACTACACACGCTATCGAGGAAGGTCGCGATTGCGTGTAATGCAAGTCAAGTCAAGGATGTGTGTTGTGCAAGCTCCTTTTGGTGTAGCGTACAACACAAGACATTAATAAAATTAAAAGAATATTTTTTTATAAAATCTTGGGCTGTTACAATAGGTAAGTCCCTTTTCATGATATTGACACTACTATGGTAGTCCATATACTATCTACATATGGTATTCTACATGTCGGGTAGTGAAATCTAACTCCATATGAGTTCACCAATTACAATCATAGCATCACCTCTCACCTAGTTGGCTGGATCATCTACACAGACCCTATGTTATAGACCCACATGGATGAGCCTAGGTATGGGGAGGTATACTATGATGATTCACTGATTATTTTCATGTTATAGATTCTGTATATGAATCAGTATCACGATAACAACTTCTATCTCCAACTACCCAATTTCCCTTTCCTTTAAAGCTCTATATAACTAGACCATGTTCAATAACAAAAATATACATTGGTTGGATTCAGGAGACTGCACTATCATATAAGTATCAATAGAGTCCCTTCTCAAAATTTCATTCCCAATTAAAACCATCTTTCACTATATCAACGGAGTAATGCGAGAGTTTGGTGAGCCTCCTAGAATACTCAGAAATAGACATGTAACCCTAATGGATTTAGGGAAATATTGAAGGCATTCAGAGTGTTATATTGAAGGTTTAAACTC
Source organism: Viscum album (assembly GCA_963277665.1). Taxonomy (NCBI): domain Eukaryota; kingdom Viridiplantae; phylum Streptophyta; class Magnoliopsida; order Santalales; family Viscaceae; genus Viscum; species Viscum album. The sequence continues at coordinate 1,224,454,212 of OY728151.1, forward strand.
ATCAATGAACCACTACTAAGATATTAACAATGAGTGAGTCACGTAACCAAGAGTTAGGGTGATAAAAATCCACTACTGTACTACTGGAATATGTAAAATACTAGCTCCAAACATGACCATCAGATCAAAAGGGGTTCAAACAATCCTAATAAATTAGTCAAACACCTCACCCCAATCCCATGTATCATTAGGGTATGGATATTCAAAAAACCATTGTAGTATTTGACACTGGAAGTCATGAAATATATTTTAACATGCATGGATTTTAATCCTATCCTATAAGAGTTATTGAATACCCAGTAAGTGGTTAATCATCCATATGAACCACTAAAGGTGGATCCATACACTACTCAACAGGTTGTAGCACAGGTATATGTTTTCATATAGGAATAACCACATTAGTGGGTCCCGGAACTAAGGAATCATAACTCAACATCTCTTCCTCACTATCTAGTACAAGCATTAGAGATGGATGTCATCTTGGAGACTTTATGAGAGTTATAAAATGTTCCTTAATTAGATGATCATGTCAAGGGAGATGACTCAAGAAGGATATAGAATTCACAATAATGAAACTGGAGGTATTAAATGTCCTGGTAAATGAATATTATTTCTACCACACTAATACTGGTTCCATAAAATCAAATCAAATTTAAATACACTCCTACAACAATTCCCTAAACCAACCATTATATTGGCCCAACTCCACTCACCAAACCATTGAAAATTCCTACTTTGATACCACTCTACCATGACCCGACCCAATGGGGCCCAACCTTCTGATATTAAGCTGAGAGATACATCCCAAGACCAATTGTAATATTATTGGTGTTGGATATAAGAATCATGTTGGGAACAATGAATGGTGATGGAATTGTATATGTACCTATATGCGTGAACAAAAAAAATATCCAAAAAATTGTGTTCATATAAAAATAAAGATTGGAAATATTGTGTCTAAACAATGAATTAAATAACCCCTTAGTAAACATCATTGTATAATAGTACAACACAAAATTATAAAGGTAAAAACACATTTACGACTAGTATAAGAGTTCTCATCTTATTAATTAGCAGTGTATGGAACAGTATGAAGATAACATAGCTAAAGAAATTCATAGTTGAAAACCAATCATAGTCATTAACAAGGGAATATATGATAATTTGAATCTAGAACCACCACTATCATTACTAATATTCCTATCCTCAACACAACACACAACATATTTTATAAATCATGTATATGTTTGATTATATGCAAACTCGACAGGTTCCCTAGCAACGCAAAATGGCCAAATAGAGAAGAAATAGTTAGTACAACCCTAAAATAAGTATGGTAAAAAAAATCAATAGATATTCTCATAAAGTATCTAAATATAGATAGTAAGGGGATCTCTATCACCATATTAGATCTATGAATATTGATTCCACATATAGCTCTAAGGGTCCCATCAATGAATCTAAACAACACACATCGACACATACCTTATTGTATCGAGAGACCACTCATTTCTAATGTGTGGCCCGATAAAGGGGACTCAATCTCCTCACCATCTTTATTTTTAACTATTAAAAATTTCAAATGGTGGGCATCCACATCAACACTTCCTTCCACGTCTATAGAAAAAAATATCAAGTGGAGGACCAGCTTCCCACTAGATCTCAAAGATTGGGATTTGACTCCATATAAATAGGAACCACAACATATATAATAGGGGATTTAGAACAAAACCTTTTAAGAGTATGGGGCACTCATTCCATACTAGTACAATGGGGTTGATGAACTTAGTAAATCTATGATGATCACACCTATCTGATATAACTAGTTATGCATCATTGAATGAATCATCTTGGTATCATAACCTCTCATGATATATATGATGGGAAAATAATGTCCACCATTGAATTTTAAGTAAAAAACAATGTATAAGATACTCATACCACCAAAAATAAGCTCACCATCATGTTATGGGTAAATTACATAGTGTGTTCATGGTTCACATGGTGTGTGACCTTGTCTAGACTCATAGTCAGGTCCTCTCTAGCACAAGGCTTAGTTGGCCAATGAATGTAAATTGTGTGTACAAGAAATATAAAACAAGTCTTTTCTATCTTGTCATATGATCGTATCCTCTAGCCCATACCCATGCCATTTAGCCAATTCACATGTTCACCATCCCAGTCCTTTGTACATTCACTCATGCATGTTTACCTTTCCATGCTCTAATATAGATTTTTTTGGGTCATGTACTAATACATGACCATGTCCTCTTAACATGGGGTGTCCGCTCATGTACTCGGGTACAAGGAAATTCCCACTACACAATGTGTACTACATACATAAAGAATATAGTCCCAAAAAAACATTATTCCCCTAATTTAATTAACATAGTGTGAGTACTTTTAAACTAAACTCTATGTGATCTGAATTTCCAAATAGAAAATCCCTATGAACCTCATAAATCTTCTTTTTTCCTAGATTATATGAAAATAGACCCCTATAGGTTCCTTAATTTTCAAAAGGGATTAAAACACTTATATAAAAATCATATATTTATTGGTATATAAAACACATAATCCTCCACCATTGTGGAGAAAATGCAGAGATAAATGCCTAAAAACCACTATATCTCGATCCTGTCTCGATCGCCCACAAGGTAGAAGTCCCATAAAAACACTTCTCCATCTATTTTGACAAGTTACCATATGATAAACCCTCTCTATCCTTCTTTATATAAGAATAAATGTATAATGGGAGTATTTTACTCCTTAAAATTAAATATCATGTCTAAAAGTAGTCTCCTTCCCCCAAATCGCCAACGTCCTCAAATGTTATGATACACTAAGGGTAAACCCCATGTCATAGAAATAACATGGTCTCAGATTTTCCATCATAGTCCTAAAATAATAGGATAAACACTTTTAAAAAAATTATAGGCATTCTTCAAATTATATTATTATTTGAATTTTTTTATTATTGAGTCTTGTAATACACAAAAAATGTTCTAACATTGATGGAATATCTAGATACATATGTAAAACCATCCAAATGAGTAAACTAGTGAAACCAAAGTATATAAAAAATATCCTCATATAGGCAGAGAGTGTGGATAGAGAACACATAAATTATAATTTAAGAGTTGAATTTTGAACATCCATATTCATCCTATGCATTTTAAAAGTTTTTTTTGACAATGGTTTTATGAAGACATTAACTAGAAACAGCTGTATATCTATAAACTATTGTTTTATTTTATTTTATTCATTTTATTCATTGTTAAATATATATTTAATATTAATTCTAATATATAATTAATGTTTCATTGGATTTCTAGTTCTCTTGATATATCATTGATTATAATAAACCAAGAGATGAAGAAATTACATATTAACTAATAAATACTCGATTTGGGTATTCATCTTCATTAATTATTTTATTTGATGAGATGAAGCTACAAACATTGCATTAGTAGTACGGAGATTCGCTGATCTTTTCTTCATTTTATTCCAACTATCCCATTTTTCTCTTAGAATGAAAACTACACCATATTCATATATTCTATCATTTAAACAAACAATCGACTCTATATCTATATAAATAAATAGATTGAACATTCCTTTACTAGCATACATTATAAAATAATCTATAGTACAATCAAAGCATTTGATAATTCTTTTTCTAGATAAAAGGATACATCATCTTTGGTGAACATTAAAATCTATAACAATGGTTAACAAAATAAATCAAGTTTAGTCTAAAATATATAAAATTAACTAGGCTTCAAATCAATATCAATAATTATTGAGGATCAATATTCCATCCAATATTATCCTGAGTTATATTTAATCGTACCAATATAGGTGTGAAAAAGGGTTCGAATATTACATGCTAAATTTTTTATGAAATTAAATGGAATATTTTTCAAATGATAAGAAAATATAACCATTCCCTTGAAAATTTGAAAGAATTTAAAGAACCTTATTTCTCCCAGCATAGAAATTAAAAAAAAACTTCATTTGTTTTCAAAATACTTCAAGGAATTATTTATTATAACCTATGAATATAATATATTAAACATAAAAAATCTAAATTGAAGAAACCACTTGATTTACCTTCATATAGAGGATGTTGTTCAATATTCCCTTCTTGACGTTAAACATTTGTAAACATATAGCATTTTCAGAATACCATTTTCTTTAAGATTTATTCAGAAAATATAAATACTACAAAAATTTAGACACATATTTCTCTTCATTCCCCAATTAGGAAAAAAATTGTTCAATATAGATTTATTTTTCCTAATCCCAATATTGAAAAATAAGACTTGAGGTCCATTTGGAATATCTTTTATATCCATTTTATACTAATTGAAATAAATATTATAATGGTTTTGAGTATTAATACTTGGGTAAATAAGTTATCAAAATATATTACTTAATCCTATAAGTATCCATTATAAACTAGAATTTTATTATTCCATACTGAATCACCTATTTTATTCTACCGGTTCAGGAAAATCCATTTTTTAATCACATTTTTATCACCAGGTTTGGGAATAAGTTCGCATGTATTATTTTAATCAATAAAATCCAATTAGTTATTCATGGAATTAATCCACTTTTTATAATATAAATATTCTTCATAATGTATTCTCTAAACATGTGAAAACAAATAGATATATGAAAATGTCCTCAATATTCTTATAGTATGAACCTATTGTCTATCATCTACGATGAAATTTTGGACCACCATTTTCTTCCTCATCTTTATATAAGGGGAAATAAATTACACCACATCAATTGAAATTTATAAATCTATATATTCATTCACTAAAACTTATATATAATCAATACTATAAAAATCATCTCTTTTATAGAAACAATTTCATATTCGCTTCCTCGTATTTTTTTAGTTGACTATGCAACCGTTATATCAGAATTTTCTATAAAATTTAGATAAGGAAACATGAAATTAATTCACATTTACTTGATAAAACACCAATATCATCTATCAATAATTCATATTTTTTATATTTATTTCATTTGTTTTCTATAAAAAATTAAACAAAATCTGAATTGATGATCAAATAACATTCCAACAAAATAATCAATAAGTATCATGTTCAATTATCTTGGTTCGACCCATCTCAACCAATGTTCAAATATTTAATTAAATAACACCATTATCTTATAGTGTGTATGGATCATAAGATCTAGATTAATTCAATGTTTTTTAATAAAACATTTAATCTTACTATTTCTGTATTTAACCCCAGTATCTATTGAAATCATCTTCACAGAGGAAAACTCATTCTTTTTTTTCTCTTATACTGAAATTATTATTAATTTTTAGAGCCTATAATTTTTGTTTTCGAAACATAATACATGTTATTTTAGTGAAATCATTAATAATGGAAATAAAATAACTATCCCCATTTGTAAATTTCTTTCTCATGGGACCATATATATCATAATGAATAAAATAAATATGTTGAGTTATATGTACCTTAACTCTCTTACATTCAAATTTGAAATCATCCATTTCGGGCATATATAATAATTCAAATCTATTTTTCTTACTGAATTAGGTACATAAAAAAATTTCCCTTGATTTTTCATCTTATTCATATTCTCATAGTATAAATATCTAATATATTTATTCCAAAACCGATTCTCTTCCATAAATATTAGATATCATTATTCAATAGTTTGATAATAAAACCATAACTTCTCAAAAATTGTTTATTTCTTCATAAAAAATTCGTGAAACACTTCACATTTTTTCTATTAGTTCATTAATAAATAAACCACTTTCATATTTTTTTTAAATAAAAATATTTCAAATTCCATAGATATTGAGGGACTCTTTTGTTTAAAATATCATTATCCATTCTTTGCAGCCTTTAAAAAATTTAACAATATAAAATTTCATGTCATGGTTGAAGAAAACCCACCATACAATGTCTAATTTAATTTTCATTTGGTTGTCTTGAGAGGCGTTTCAATAAAAAATTAATTTTACTTTAATTTTTTCTTTATTAATATGAGGATTTTGAAATTATACGTAAGAACAATATTGATCTGATTGTTTGGACAGACTTACTGGAGAAATATGACTAGCTTGGTCAAATATTTCACAAATAGTTTACATTAGTTGAAATTTATTAACATTTTACAAAAATTATTTTCCAGGTTCCCTTCATTGATTGGGTTAACCCCCCACCCCCCCATATACTGCCTCAAATACATCATGGATTAAATGAAGTATTTATCATGAAACCCTATTTTTTTTTACATTCATAAAGACTATATATTATTAGAAATATCAATTGAAATGACATTTTCTATTTTGACATTCATGTTATCACGAAATATCTACTGATATTCTAACATATTTCTTTCCACCAATTGTAGATCATTTTTATCAACCAAAATATTGGTAAAATAGTTATCCAACTAAAAAATTATATGCCTTATTATCTTTAATATTATATCAAATTGTATTAGTTTACACGTAAGAATTGTGTTTCTAAAAAATTCCAAAATTTTTTAATTCACTTGATTTAGAAACATACATGGTGCTATTTATTTTCTTCATAATCTAACCATATTCAAAATTATTGTATTATATAATAATGATATATATTGATCCTTTTGATATTCTAACTTGTTAAATATTTCACTAAAATATGAAATTGAATTTTGGATGTTATGTATTCCTTATTTAGATTTAACTAGTTTTTTGTTATAGAAATATGAATTTTTTTATCTTTTATAGTTATATTTTCATTATGTTTATTTTTTTTGTATTCATCTTAATTAGGAAACATATTTATTTTTTAGATCTCCTTTAACAATTATTATTTTATTCTTCATGCCCAATGTTTTTATTGAAAATAGGATGACCATAATTCTCTAACTTATCCTTTACATTTTCATGTTTTGAATATTTATATAAACATTTATTAAATTAAATTTTAAGAATGAAATCCATTTAAATTTTCTCTTCATATTCATCACAGTTGAAACATTCATGACTGAAAAAATTTCCACAAATAAAAACTTCTCAATACAATTTTAACAAATGTTTTCAGCTAATATTTCACAAATTCTATATTTTTCACATTTATACAAAAGTATTCACATTATTATTTAGAAAACTTCATATCATTTCGTTCCAAATATGAATTTGATTTTTATATGTTCTTCTTTAGAGTTATTTACTACTTTTTTTCTTCTTTATCACTATATTTATCCTCGTTTATCCACAGAAAATTTATTGTGAAATATCCAACGGATATGTAGTTAAATCACATAAAAAATAACATTATATTATACTTTCTTGTGCATATTTTTATATTTTTATAAAAACAATAATGAATTAAAAAAATTAATTTCATCATATTTAATTTTAGATTCAATGACTTCTTCCTCGATAATAACATTATTTATTGGTCATCCTTTTCTTTATTCTCAATATCATTTTCTCTTCTCATTTCATATGAGATGATAATACTATGAAAATCATAAAGAAAGAGATATTTATTAGATCTATGTCTTTTAAAGTTAAAATATTAGTATCAGATTAATTATTAATTATTCTTATATTCATTTCCTTAATATTTAATCTTCTGACTTCTAACTAAAACATCATATGTTTACTAAAATCTCATTAACCCTTATAATAAAATATCCACTAAGATTATCTTCTACCATCATAATATCTTAATACATGAATCTCCATATATGTAACTCATAATTCTTCACAATTATATTTCCACCATTAATATTTTCATCTTTTCCCAAAAATCCTTTAGATGTTCCAATTCCTTTAACACTAATAAATTAACTTCATGAGATATGGAAAGACAGAATGGAATAAACAAATTTTTTTTCTCATCCATCATTCTATGTGTTTTTACTAACAAATAAATATAATGTATGACCCTTTATAAAAGTTCTAAATACCGTAATTTTGTCTTACATAACTTAATATTGAGTGCTTGAATGATCAGAAAGCATCTTGTCCTAACATATATGATAGATATTCTCATTAAAAAGTGGAATCCCTTTACTAATAAAATATTTTTTTTAATAAATATGGAATCATTATTTTTCAATATATATATATCTATAATGGAGTAAACGAATTGAATACCCCTTTGATTGAAATTTAAAGGACCATTTTGGATATTTGTGGTCATAGAGAGGGAGGGTGAATTAGTGATATTCATGTTTTCTTTTTTATGGATTAAAAAATTTCCTCCTATGATAAGAGAAAATTAACTATGTTGAATAAAAATGCAAAATCACACCCATGGAAAAATATTAAATTATAGGGTTCAGTACTCAATAAGTGTAACTAGTCCTTAGTAGGATATTGAAATAATCTATTGTCACACATCGACTATATAAGAAAACTTTTTTATTTATATAAAGAAGCGTATATCCATCACTTCAACAAAACTCGAAATCTATTCATAATAAATTTGGTTCGGTCATAGATATTATGATAAATATAATTCTATAACAAAGATATAGACCTTTAATAATAGTATTGAAGATGAAGTCGATGTTGTACTAATATTTCTTCACACTTTCACTCAGGAAATTTCTTCCACATTTAAAGTTTCCAATGAAGCTTGCATGACTCCATAAAAAATAATAAATCTAATAGATATATTATCTTGAAATACATATTAGTGTACCTGTTCATCCCATAAAATATTCACTTAGTGCCTCATGTCTAGTACTACTATATCTGGAAGACTACATCTGGTTGTTCTCTATCTGGAACCCTTTGTATTATGATTCTATGTCTTAATACTTATGTCGAGTGACTAAGAATCACTCATTCTTATTATCTGAAATGAAAATTCATTGATAACACTTCAAAATGAAATTTACCCCCATTATATACATTCATATTCTCTGAAAAATATGGGAGAAGCGTGAACTTGAAATTTGAATTTCCCAGTCGAAATTTGAATTCCCACAAAAGTATTTCTTTACCTAGTCACTGTCAAAGCCTCTGAATAAATCTAATTCAATAAAAATAGTGATAAAATTACTCAAGTATCAGTGTAAAATATCTTCAAATATTCATGAAATTGCATCTAGAATCAGGACCCCTTTTCATGATTATTGATTTGTTGAATCCCCATCTCAGTATTATCAAATTTTATGACATTATAAAAACATTATAAAGGATATCATTCCTCCATCTAATTGTTATTTGTATGAATGACTCCATATGATTATAATTCATTAGGTATACATTTAATGGTTCCAATATAATGATATTTTTGAGTTACTCTTCTTAGAACTCTCATGGTTTCTTTTTGTGTTGACTATATCCATAAAACTATGTATAAAAGACACTTTATGAAAAAACTAAATTCCAAAATATCTATCTAGACTGTGTTGTACATGACACATTTTATCATAACCTATGTATAGAAAACCCTATATAAAAAATATTTTTTTATAATCTCTCTATAAAACATTGTTAGAAAAACATCATCAAGGAACCATTGTATAGAAAACTCTCTCTAAAATGATATGTCTTGAAAACTTGTGTTCCATAAAATGAATCTTTTGTAAAAAATCATCAAGAACCATTAATTCCATATAATAATAATGATTTTTGGTACTTTCAAGAAAAGGGCATAGTTACTTGATTTTATTTTTATGAAAAACTATGTCTGATGTCTATGTGAACACTTTCATAAAAGAATTGTGTACCACCTTCTATTTAATCATATCGGTACATTAAAATCATATTTATTTTTCTATAAAACTCTATATAAAGACATTATAATGAATACTAAAATATTCCATGTGATTTATGAAATGATTTAAAAATAAAAAACCATGATTTTTTTTTCTATTTTCCAGCTTATTTTTCAGTTCAACTATAACACAAAACCTCTTGGTGTAAAAATATTGATTAAAATACACCTTAAATTTTCTAAAATAAAAACTCTTTAATATATTTTCCAAAATTTAATACCGTGATTAGGGTGATTATTTAAGAACCTAAATTTTTTTATTCATATTAAAAACTCCAGAACCATCACTATCAAGTATAAAACCTTTTTTATTGTTCAATGTATGCTTTTTACAATAGTTCCCCATTCAAGAATGATGACTTCACATTAATTTTGTATATTTTTTAATTATTTTTTAAATATTTCATATCAATATTTATTATTTCAATCCCTTTGAAAGGGAAATAATTTTAATAAATGTCTATAAAATCAATTTGATATTATCCCTTACATATTGGATTTTTTAAATACAACTTCAAATTTCACATTAATCATATTTCAGAAAATCCAATTTATATTAATTTGTTTTTTATTTGTTATATGAAAATAAATTCAAATTTTTTTTCATCACAATATGATTTATATCTTATTCCACTATTATTATTAAATCCTTTCATTATAATTCTTCTTCCCCCCTATTTATTTCAACTTGTTAAATAAATCTACTAGGATTTAGAATTATAAGGATTATCTAGGTTTTCACACTACAAATAAATTTTCTTAATTTTACAATAAATGAATTTTTATGTTGAAATTGAAATTATAACCATTAAAATTTTCCTAACCACAACTAATATAACTCAAATATCTAAAAACAAAAATATATATATATAGTGTTTAAAATTGAAAAAAATGATTCATGTAACCAGTTATCAAATAATTATAGAAAAGAATAGCAGGTTTACCACATAATCATTGGGAGTTGTGAAACCATGATGATGGAGCTCACATTCCTCCTAATGCGAGACAATGATCATATCTAATAAATATCCATGAAAACACCCATCACTATAGACTATAGATCAGAAATAAATTTAAATAAATAGAAAAAACATGAAATATAAATTTATCACACCATTATCGCTAAAAATAATTTCAAAATAAACATCATATTTACTCTAATATAAGAAAGATAACATTAGACTAAAAACCTAATAGAATCCATAACACTATATGTGCAAAACAACAAACTTAAAATAATAGTTTAAATGATATAACCAAACCATCCACCTATTATTAATCCAAGAAATAATAAAATTCAACAACTTCAATAAAGATCTCAAACCAGACTTGAAACACCAAAAAAAATTGATTAGAATCAATAGAAAACCTCAAATTCATTTCACTAACTCCAATACACCATTAATATCATAAAAACTAGTAAATATTATACATATTTCACTCATAGGTAACTAAATAGGGTTGGCCACATGGTCTCTATAGTTCCTCCGAGAATAGTAGAGGTTGCCGACTAATAGAGAGGGTATAAGTTAATTTGGTGGGGGAAACTAAACCCTTATGATCTGAGTGAATCATAGTGGTTTAAAAACCTAAAAAAATAGAAAAATAATATTAAATGGACAAAAATGGAAGAGAAAAACATTTAATCCCAATAATCAATAATTCAAATACTTGTATAAAAAAATAAACTATGTCTAGTTTCTTATACAATACATGACATGTTTATATATTATACAAAACAATAATACCTAATATATAGGTGAGAAGGAATATGTAACAAGATACACATAATGAGGAAAAGATAAAAATACTTCCTAATAAAATTTTGAAAATAAACATCTTTCTATGAACCAATAATACATACCTTTAAAATGGATCAAGATTCCATAGTAGGATTCTTCCCCTTGTCCCATCTTGTATTCATGAGGTCTTCTTGGCTACCAAAATGACATAAAAAATAGTGTGTGATATAAACTAAGTAGGTGACCAAAAATGTTGTTCAATTCCATATATTTCTTGTGTATATAATGCAGTAGAGTTCATGCAATAATGAAATCTATAAATGAAATACATAAATATCATGTCTTTTCATGTTTTGAAAAGAACACCCATCAGATACAACCTACTTTGTCCCATGATTAAATTTCCCTAAATTATTATTTATTTATATAATGGCATGATACCCAACTCATAGTAGAGGTGTCCCATGTTGATTATATTCAATATAAATGATTAACACATCCAATTTCGTTACACTTGATAATGAAAGTAAAATAATTCTATCAGTTATATTATGTTTTTATGGAATCCAAGTATGTTCTTTGACATGTAAGATAATACATTTAGGTTAATTAATCAATTGGTAATCCTAATACCTTATAAGGAATTTCTAAATAGATAACATATGTATTTCTCCAAGTTTTATTCAACCCATCACCATATAATCTCATACGTGGTAGTCCTTGTAAGAATCTAGGTGTTTTTCTAGGTGTGGTATGCGTTCATCAGCCTATGATTCCATACTTGGAATTCCACATAAGTAAACCATGTATCACTCTTAGAAGAATATAATATTTTTTCATATGAACCCGTATTTTTAATTCCATTCAAGAAACCCAATTATCACTCCTAGAATTTATAAATACATTCTCCCAAGTATTCATGATCATGGAATTCATATAAAAACTATATATCATCCAGAACATTATGAAAATACATTTAATAATTCCTTTTAATTCAGTATTCTTGATGATTCCATCCATGGAATTTTGATATAGAGCCCATATATCACCCTCACCATGAAATAAAATACAATAATGGGATCTTAGTCTAACCATACATTTTATCATCACTTGTAATATAATTGGGATAACATTTATAATTGATACATCAAACTCACTATATATGTTAATTCAATTCCATAGCATTAGATGAGATGTCTTAGCATGGAATAAATTCTTCTATTAAATTTAATTAATTATAAATACCCTATTACAAGTGTATGGAACCAGTGTTAAATATTATATATTCTATTGTTTTTGAACTACAATTATTATTCTTTAAATTTCTAAGATATTTTTGGTTTAGGGTTATAGATAATTTGGAAAAAAATCTTAAAAATTAAACTCATATATTTCTAGTGGACACTTATACTCAGTATTCCTTTTTAACCAAATAATGTTACTTAAAATAAAATATGGTTTATCTTTATAAAAACTATTCATAACATTCAACTTGACTTCCTAAATTATCTTACCCATCCTTATAACCAGTGAGAAACATTTCAAAACATGGGATGAGAAAAAAGATATCTATAAGGGGCATGAACAAATAGAAAGAAATAGTTAGTCTATGGGTACTTATTAACACATGATTCATTTAAAAAGAGTTATACATTTCACCCATAAAACATAATATCTTTATATTATCTCATAAAACCATAAGATTTGTATAAAAATACATATAAAATGAAAATAATAAAGGTAATATGTGGCATTAATTTGATATCACACATAAATTTATTATAGATATCACGACTACATAGGGAATAACCTTCACAAGTACATTTGGAATACCCATCGCAATATATTCCCATAATATCTTATGAGATATATTATTTATTAACAAGGTCTCATTACCTAATGCATGGGAGAGGTATAATGGGATCACATATCCTAAATTTATCATGGAACCACCCATACTCATAAATAATTCCAAATATCCACAACAAAAGAATAAAACATATTTCTTACATAAAAGTAAATGAAATTTTCCACTTTTAAATCAATTTTTATTTTTACATAGTCATGCACTCATAAATGTAAAAACAATATACACAAATAAAATTATAAACATCTAAATGAAATGTAAAAAAATAAAGGTACATGAAAGCAAGAAATTATATTTATTTTTTATATGTTAAAAAAATTCTTTTTGGGTTTTGTAAAAATAGATGAAAGAGTAACCTTAAAGGAAGTTTTTCAAAGAAAGTCCCTTATAAGAAAACATAAAAAGATACTTTTTAAAAAAATGAGAGAAATATGAAAATTATCATATCCATATAAATATATTCATAAAACCCATTATGAAAAAATGGAAATGAAAGAGAAATATTTAAAAGAAAAAATCGTTAAAACATTTAAAATAATGTTTTTTGTTAAAAGGTCCTTTACAAATATCATATTATTGAAGTCAGCATTAATAAAATTAACCACATATGTTTATTCAGTATAAATACACATAATTTTCTTAAATAAAAAATAATATATTCAAAATTCAATTCACAAATAATATTATCATGACATAATCAAGAATTATAAGTTTCACCCAAATAATGTAAATTATGCTAAGAATTCCCGTACTGCTTTGTAATTAGTAGAATCGTATGCCACCTGAATGAGAAATTTTAAAAAAAACATTAACTGTTATGAGAATTAATAAATTCATGGCATAACATGTAAATGTATAAGTATATACACCTCAAAAAATTAGATATTCATAATATCCAGATATACCTCAACGAAAGAAAATTCAGACGAAGTCCCTTACCTATATTCTCACTCATCATATAAAATAATTATATTCTTAAATAATAACCATTGGTTAATTATTTACAAATTTAATAACCTTATTATTGTTTTTATTAATTTTATATCACTTATTTTCATGTTATTACAATTACCTAATTATTCATGTTCATGTTAGATGTTTTGGCAATATCCAGTACTTGAGTCAAAAATGAATTTGGTTTGATGTCACCTATCAAAGTGGTCATAATTCTATAATATACAGAATAATAATGAAAAAATAATAAACACTTTTATATATCAATAATAATATTAAATATATTCATTAAATATAGACATTAAAATTGATCTATGTTACAATCATGGTGACGTAAGCTGTACTTACGAATGAAGAAAGTTTTCATTTATCAATGATAATTATAAAAATAAGGTGAGTATTATTTTGTCATTATAGAAATATAAATATATAATTAATATAATATGACTCATTTAAATAAACTAATATAAATCATTCATGTGATTTGGTGATGAAAACGATCCACATCACTTCATGAGGGTGTTAGTTCACATGTATGCATGATTGATGTTATAATATTTATGTTCCATAAAAGGTAAGAAATTAAATAATATTTTATTCATTAATAATGTTAAATATATCATTAATTTCATATATAAACATTAATTCCACCATTAAAACCATTATTGAAATATGGTGATGAATGACTGATTATATCGGTTCGTTATGTTGTAGTTCGCCGTACACACGAACAATAATTATTTACCAATTTGAAGAAAGTAGAGATTTATTTAGGTGATCTCATGAGGTGTATGTACAACCTCTTTGAAATTTAATAAAATGAATTTATTTATTAACATGATATTTTATGTTTTATTTAATTCTATTACTTCATGGGAATTTTGATTCAATGTTACCAAAGTGGTAATGATTTTATATTATGATCTCATTATTTTTTAGGATAATTTATAACTATGTTTCCTATTATCAATTATTATTCTCCATATCTTAGGAAACTCATGAATTTTATTCACCTATAGATATTTATTGATAATAAATGTTTTCCCTTAATTTTAAATTTTTCGTGTACTAAATAGTTCCAAATAATTTTTTAACAAAAAATCCTCTTTTAGGTTGAAAACAATTTTTATTCCAAAACCATATTTTATAAAAATGATTTCAATTTTTTTTTAAGATTTATAAAAAGATTTATTTAATAAATTTTGAACTATGTTTTAATTTTTAAAAAATTTCTTAAAATTAATCTTCATGTTGTTTTCCAAAACTATTCCCATTTCTAATTTTAATGAAATTTTTAAAAATAATTTGTGTTCTTAACATGCACAACATGAATAGTATTACCCAAAATCATGGCCACTCAATGATATTTTACTTACCTTATAAGTTTTCATAGTTATTTTCAAATAATATGTTTTCTTTAATTTTTTTAATTTTTTAATTTTAAATAAATAATTTCAAAATGAAAATAATTTTGATAATTTTTTATTTTTAAAAAAGAAAATTTCAAAGTTAAAAGGTTATTTTTTACAAAAAAAAATTAAAAGATTTTTAAATATTCTATTATAAGTTTAAATGTTTAATTTTCAAAAAAATATTATTTCCAAAATATTTTATAAAGTTTTTTTTTTAAAAAATATTTTCAATGAAATGTTATTTTAAGCAGGAAATGTTTCAAGTGGTTATTCTTTAAAAATCATTCTTTATCTAATATGACATCCTTTGATGTTACTTATGATTTACTATGAATACAATCCTAGGATAGTGTTCTTATTCTTTCTCTAGGTGGTTTATGTTTAGGATGATAATATATTTATGAAACCCATTTCTCTCTCATAGGTTATAACATAATAAAAATATTATGAAACCCACTTATTATTATATGGGTTATTCTCTGATGAAATTATGAAATGATTATTAAACATGTCCCTTTTATACAGGTTATGATATAATTAAATTTTTATGAAATCCATTTCATTTCATGGGTTATGATATGATGGATCTTTTATGATCTTTTGGAATACATATGTAGGATTTTAATTTTGTGATAGTGCTTACATAATTACCATGGATGGTGGTTATGTTATAACCAAGGATGGAGGTTTCCTTCTAACCAAACACTAGTGGGTCCATTATCTCCCTCCAATTAATTTTCTAAATATTTATATATCATGAGATAGAAAGGACAAGAATGGGTAGTGAACATGGTTCAGTAAGGGACTTTTTATGATTTGATGGTATTGGGAGTGAACCTTGACTACTAGTATTTTTTGGTTAGTGAACACATTCCACTATGAGGAAAGGGATTCCATTGGAGATGGTGTTGTGTTCCACCCATTATTTGTTACCTCCCATAGAGTACCATGATAAGTTTTTTTAATTATCCTTGACTACTAAAGAAATTATTTTCTTTACTTATGTGTATTCCACAATTCTATATCTTATGACAATGTTATGTTGTAATAACCCATGTTCTTTTATTTAATTATGATTCATGTCTTATGTATTTCCACTCATTATGTCATGACTCGAGGTTTGGATCTTTGATATGAAGGGTATGGTTTTAAAATGTTATTTCAATGTTCTCATAATTTTATGATCTTCTTATACTTAAATATTTCCCTTATTTAACCTTATTGAGCATCTGAGATCACCTTTTATTATGTTTCCTTTCCCTTGGGTATGAATATAGTTTTTATGTAGGGTATTTATATTAAGATTACTAAATGGGAAGATCTATGTGGGAAACATTGAAGATCTCTCACTAGATAAGTTGATTTTGTACCTAGTCTCCAAACATAGTAAAATATTATGGTCCTCAAGCATGTGTTTGTTTAAGCTATTGAATATTCATAAAAAATGGTTTAATATCTCTCTATGATAATCATGGATCACAATACGTGATGAAAAATGGTTTTTTTGATAAATGCATTTTTGTGTATAAAAATATTTTTAAACTAAATTCAAGTATAAAATTCATTTAATAGACCATATTAGATTTTTTTTAGAAAAATAATAACTAATTAAATTTTTAAACTAATAAAAATTAGAATTTAACTTTGTAAATACTTTAAATGAAACTAAAGTTTCCAACAAAAATCAGAATTTTTCAGTTATCATTAAAAATTAAACATTTTTGAAAATTATGAAAAATTCAATAGTAGATTTTTTTGAAAAGATGAATAAAAAATTAAGTTAATTTTTTCAAATTAAAATTATATGTTTTTTAAATATCTATTTTAAATAAATCTGTATAATTCATGAAAACCCAATTTAGTTAAAAATAAAACACTTTCCTTTTGACTAAAAATTTTTATAATATTTTTATAATGAATATAACTATATAAAATATAATTAATGAATGTTAATATGACATTAAAATGATTTATCTTAAAATTACCTGGGTTATTACAATTTATCAATTTTATTTAATTATATTGAGGATTTTGAACACTTATATTAATTAATTAAATATTAAACAATTTTTTATAGGGATTAATTAAATGTTAAGAGAAGTTATAACATTATAAATAAGAACATTTATGAAACATTTGGGTTTTTTCAAAAACCAAGGATCACCCTTATAGTTATATATAAATAGGCTTAATCCTTATGAATGTAAATTAGTGATATAGGGGAGATTTGATCACTGTATAAATTTATGACAAAGATCTCATTCTCTCTCTTCCCTTTAACATATTTTTTTATAAGTTCGTGGAAAATTGATAATACTATTTAAGTACAATATGATTATATGACCCACGAAATTTCATATGAGGAATAATTCCATTGGATAATTCTAAGGGATCTCATGAAATCACCTCTGAAGATTAATAGGTTTAGTTTTCTTTAAAAGTAATTTATTATTTTATTCTTCATTTTTGAATTAAATTTATAGAAAACTATGGTTATATATTTTTGGAATGGAATTAGAGAGTATTTTACAACATTTTTACATGTTTTATATCTATTAAAACATAGAATTTTTATCAAATACACTTTCATTTCATTTTGTATTAATGAATTAGTAATATGAAGATCTAGAAAAATGAGTTCTTCATAACCACTTTGTCAGATATAAAAATGTTTCATGGTTTATTATTATTTTCATAAAAACAATGTGTTTCAAGTAGTTGGGATGCCTCCTGAGTGGTGAACTGCATAATTCTACATCCAAAAGACTAGTGTTAGAATCATGTAAAGCCCCTTGGGGGATTTATAACACAAGCAGTGACACATGCATAATGAGAGCAGGAATTGATGTAGTCATGACGCAGGTCTACTGACATGGGAAGGATTATGTAGGAATGATGTGGCACTTAGCCTTCAGGCTATGTTAATGGGCCACATGGGCTTGGGCCTACAGGCTATGTTATCGGTATACCACTACCCAGAGAGAAAGTGGTCTTTTCTTTCATAATAAAAAGAGGCTTTGGTCACAACATTAAAAAAATTGTTTCAAAAATTGGTAATATTTTATGAAAAAAATTATAAAAACCATCATAGTTTCCATTAAAAAATCATGGAAAATTTTTCAAAAAACCTACAATTAGAAAACCATGTTTTATACAATGTTGTTTCTAGATAAAATGGTCCTTGTATGTATATGAATTGGATTTTTATATGAAAACCCATATAATGGGTTTTTTTGTGAAAATATATTCACATAAAAGTCAAGAGGGTGGTGAGTTGAATATTATTAAAATAAAATTAATTAGAATAAAAAGTGAAAAACATCTAATTTATAGTGGTTCAATTAGAATTTCCTACTCCACTCTTCATAGAATATCGAACTCCTTGAGAAATATTGAGGAAAAAACCTTTAATGAATTCCATTTCTAATAGAGGAATAACCAATGTATTTCTAATTTTATAAGGGTAGTAGAAAAAATTACAACCATACAATTTATGGACGTATAATGAATTTAAAAAATGATTATTTTGTGAAGGGAAATTATAAATAAAGTTACTCTAATTAAGAATAATGAATACTAAATAAATAAATAAAACATATTAAAGAACTATGATTAAAATAAAGTGGTCCAATAGTGAATCCAACTTTCATCATGATCAAATCTCTAAATAATTAGGTTCAACTATATTAGTTAATTAATATATTGATGAAACTATCATAATAGTTTTAATCTGTTCTCATTTATCTTAATCATAGAAACATATCACCTGTAATAGTTGACTTGTTTTATTTCCAAAATAAAGGATTTATAAATAATATCAATGGAATAAATATTATTATTTTGATAAAAATATGTCTTCATTGATGTGTTGGATCAAGAACACCTCTCATATATAAGATCAATATATCATGGGATATATTACTTTTTTTCATAAAAAACACAATAATTCATTACATGAGTTTTATTTAAATATTAAAACTTGATAAAAAAAATTATTCCATTAATCCTAACTACATTAATTTAAATTAATGTGATAACTCTCCATAAATGATCATGTTCTTCAAGATAATAAATAATTTACACAACAATTCAGTTCTACATTGTTTCTCAGTATTGTGCTGAAAAAATTTCATTGTAGAATTTATATACTCTATAATAACTTTGCTTTCATTTGTAGTCTATATAAACTTTCTAGTATAGTAGTCTCTTAATTTCTATCCAAGTTAGAATAAAATCCTTCATTTCATCATTGACATTTTATTAGTTGAAAACATAAAAAAAGAAACATGTAACATACCTAACTTACATTATCTATGGTTAATTCTCAAAGTACTGAAGTCTTGTGCCTATCTATTTCAAGTGACTATTCATCTTCACCATTAAATTCCAACCATAATGAAACTTTTTAGGTTTAAAACAATCTACTATCATTCAAAAACACAATAAATAATTAATGAAAAATTATTATTCATTAAATAAAACTTATAATGATTATAAAATCCTGAATTTAAAGTTAACCCATGAAGAAAAAAATAAAGTATTATGGAGTATACAAAAAATTATAGTAATGATTCCCTAGGGCTTGATAAATATTTAATTAATTATAATTCACCCTTGATATGTAATGTATAATGTTTTCAAAATCCAATTCATAACTTAAAAATAATCAAGTTAATCAAAAAAATATAAATTATTATTAAATTTATATTGGTGTTCTTATCAAAATAAAAATATATATATTAGATTACGGGTCAAAAAATACCCCCATTTTTACCAATACAACCAAAAAACACAACATAAAATGATTAAATAATAAATAAAATAGTTGAACAAACTATCAAGATTATAACTATAAAAGTATAGGTCTTCACCTAAGAGTTTATTTTCCTACAATCAGAATATAATTCCTAATTAATCATCGATGGATTTACTAGAATTCATTTGAAATTAAATGTAGTACTTTAGTGGGTTGATTGATCTCCACATATTATTTTATATATAAATGTTATCTTTTATTAAAAATTTAAAAATGGTAAATTCAGCCTTATTAGATTGTTAAATTAAAAAATAGATTGTTCCATTGTGTCTAGAATGGTGTGTTTACAATAAGATGGGAGTTGTGTAATTTTAAAGCATGGTCACAATTATGAATAGTGGTGTTGAAACCATTTTCAATTAGTTTTTAAAATAATATAAATAATTAAACTAATGAAATTGTTACCCAAGATCCACCCCACATATATTCATCATTTATAAATAATAGTGTGGATCTAAGGTTCATAGATGGGGAAGCATCCATGGGGATACCAATAGGGGTCGAATATTTATAAGAGGGTCATTGGGATGATGGAGAATAATAATAGTTCCTTGATCTTGACTTGTTATTTATGAGTTAACTTTTTTATATTGATTTATTATTTATCCTTTAAATCTGACCATGAATTTAAAGTATGTTAATCTATATTATTATATGAACTTGCTACATTTTGAATTTTTGTAATTTAATGAATGAAGTTTGGGTATTGTTATGGGGGATTTGAAGTCATTTTATAAATTATTAATTAGAATAATCCATGGACTCTAAAATATTTCTTATAGAATCCCTCAATTAGATAGGCCTCAACCCTTTAGAATTTATCCAATCAAGTATATAGTTTGGGAGAAATATTAGAGAAAATATTTCATGATATTTCATTTCTCTCTACATTTGGAAGGTCTTATAGACAATATTATGGGAATGAGAATCTAGATCTAGAATCAACGATTGAGATATATCAACCCCTAAAATTTGGTGTCCATCAAAGGTAATCAATGGAATCAAACATTCATGTACAACGACTGATAAGAAGAAATATAGTAGTGACTACTAGTGAATATTATTCATTCAATATTACATTACAAATCCTAGGAGGGTCCACATATCCCTAATTTTATTATTCTAGGTATGTAACCTATTTTCTTGGATGTATCTTACACTACTATCCCATCAAATGATCGACTAGTTCATAAAAAGTTGTGTTATCCCTAGAGGGGTGACATGGTGAGTTTAATGCAACATACTCATCTAATATTTATATAAAATGGTTGTGTTAGATTGATAGGATTATATAATATTCATGTGACAAGATCATATATTAGTCATCTAATCAGTTTAATTAAATGGTTGAGAGCAAGAGGGGGGATATTGTAGGGTGAGGGTGATATAGGCCATCGATTGTCACCAGATCTCAGGACATGAATGATCTAAAAATCACTTTTCCAAGAGGTATGGGAGTACAATGGGGGTTCCAAATGTCACCCATATAATTTTCATAATAAATTTTTGGCACGTGGGGTCATTTATGTGGTCCAAAATTAATGCTATAAAAAATTTTAGGATCTTTGTGACATACTGATCCTAATGAAATAAAGTTTGGATAATTTAGAGATCAAATTAGGGGTAAATTAAGATTTTAATGATTAAAAAAATATTATAATTATTATTAATTAAATAAAAAAAAAATTAATTTTTTTACTAAAGTGTTAGAGTGATTTATCATTATCAATCATCATACAAGAGATTACTAAGTTAAATTAATTTAGGTGTATGTGAATTGTGATATTATGATGCCTATGTTATTAGAGTGATTAGGTAAATATTGTTATTGATTATTATTATTATTATTATTTTAATAAATAAAATTGATTTTTAAAATGAGGATGTTCAATAAGGAAATGGGATGTGTGATATAACCACAGGAGGTGATGGATGGTTCTAGTTAATAAACCTATAACTAGGTGTATTACAATAACTATGATAATCATCAAACTTAATAATGATCCATAATATATCATGTCAATTCACTTATAGAAAATGTGAATTTATTATGAGATAATAAATTTAATATGTTTACACATATGATCCAGATGGATTTTAATAAAGAAATAGAATGAAAAATGTTATAGAAACAAAAGTGATTCATTTATTAAATAATAAATATTTTGATCTAACTACATAAATAAAGAAATATTTGTTAATAAGAAGTGGTAATTTCTACATATGTTTTTTGAATGATAGAAAATTTTAAATTTTATGGGATGATATAATTGAAATAATTTTTTTCATGAAAAGAAATGAAATTTATTATGATAATAAATTTGGATTAATTTGATTCAATTAAAAAGAATAAATGATATAACATTGAGGATTATTTTTCCCTCAATTGGTGTGAAATAATTACAAATGAATTTTAATTACATAATTAGTATTATATGAATTATGGGAAGAGGGGTAAGTATTGGTTTTGATGAATAGGAAGAATAAAGTATTTGAGTCTTCATGATAAAGATTTAGATATATTGGCATTGACTAAGAAACATAAAAGAAGTGCCTTGAGTTATGACTAACAATTAAATCATGAATTCTATAGGGATATTGATACCTATTATATTATTATGTGAAAAGTAGTATAATTCAATAAATAATGACTATAATTTATTGAATTATAATTCACACTTTATGAGATTGGGAAGTTGAATCTTGTTTAGGAGGATAAAGTAGCTATATTTCTACAAAGGGAGTTATATGATACTGATAGGAAGATATTTTTATGTGATTGATTATATGTACTAATTTAATTTGAGTTGTGTAGTATCATTCAATGGATGGATATTGATAATGATGGGATGTGATAGTGGGTATCCTTTACACTCATCCACTATCTTGGTTTTTAGTGGGATGTCAGTTTCTATACCCTATCTCACATAGATCAGGGTAGAGACAAATAATGAAACCTATAATTTGTCTACTAAAAATCACCCACTAAATTGGGATGATATTGTTTCAATATTTCTAGGATTTAGTCATAGATGAGTAATTACTCCAATGTCTCTATTTAAGTATATATGGAGATGAGTAATTCCTTTGATATATCTGTTGTAAGAGCATGATCGATAGGGTATTTGGGGAGGTATAGTTATTCAAGAACTATAATACAATAATAAAATTATGATAATTTACCTAAGTCGTCATACTCTTACTCACCCATATCTCCTGGGTTTAGGTGGATGATGATGCACATGATACTATCTATACTCCTACAAATTACTCTAGGATTAGGAGTACCTAATATATATATTGTAACATCCCAATACATTCAAGTAGTAATTTTCTCTTAATTATGTGATTATTTATAATTTAAAAACCAATTAAAAAAGTTTTAAATTAAAATATATTATGAAACTAAGATATATTATATAATCAAAATAATATTTCATTCAAATTATAAAATATCACTTTATTTTTCAAGAAATAGTATTTTCTTTAAATAAATACATTTTTCATAAAATAAGTTAAAATATATTCTCTATTTAAAAGTATGTTTTAATGTTTAATGTTTTTAATATACTATTAGTTTTCATGAAAAACTATTTTCTTTTAAAAAAATTATGTAATTTTTTTTTTAAGTTTACAAAAGCCCTTTTATTTGAAACTATATTTATAAGTATATAATTTGATTGATTTTTTAAAAAAAATTATTACTATATTTATAAAAATTATTAATTCCTTTATAAAATGTTAATATTAGAAATAATATTATCATGAAATATTATTAATCAATTTAAATAGTTTTTAAAAAATAATTTATAAGAAGATGTAATAAAATTTTTAATGTACATTATTTTCAATTTAAGATAATTAAAATTTTAATTATTTTTAATTTGTTAATTTTTTTTTAACAATAAAATTATACTAGGTGGCCTTTTAGAATCATGGGAATATAATAAAACTACATATATGTTTAAAATGATAATAATTTTATAATGTATATTATTTTAATATAAATGTGATATATTCCAGCAATCCATTTTTTATTATTTTATTGAAAAAGACACTTTAGGGTAAGTGTAGAACCTACATAAAAACCACACAAAACACATTACAGAATTAAAAATTAAAATATAAAACAAAACCATCAACACAATGCCATGAACCTTCAAAGCACACCCTATTTTAAAATTCAAATGCTTTAATTGAATGCCATCAGCACTGCCTCAAATTAATCACCATGACACATCACCTATTTCAGATTTAAAAATGTACCATCATCACACCTGGAGCCTACCACCTATAGATGCATGCCCTGATTCAAAACAACCCTCATTAATCACCTGAAACCAGCAAGCTTAATGTTGTCATCGTCACAAACAGCATGCACTACGCTATCACATACCACCATAACAGAAGAACACCTTCATAGAATGCTGAAATTTGATGTCGTCGCCTGGACCAAACACCTTCGATGCCGAAACAGGCCATCATCATCATCATCACCAAATCACAAGCATCACCTTTTTGTTTGTGTGTGTGTGTG
The DNA here is from genome assembly GCA_963277665.1 of Viscum album. Classification (NCBI taxonomy): domain Eukaryota; kingdom Viridiplantae; phylum Streptophyta; class Magnoliopsida; order Santalales; family Viscaceae; genus Viscum; species Viscum album. The sequence goes on from OY728151.1 coordinate 1,224,479,331, forward strand.
TCTGGAAGATATTGTTCATTTTATTATCCTGAAAGCTACTCTCGAAGCCCCTGTTACCTTCACCTATAATCGAGATGCACAAACATCTTCTATCATCCATTGCCATTTCTCCACACCAACTCGACGGTTCATATCCAATCCATGACCATTGTCATCAATGCATTCATCTAACAACAAAATCCCCAAAAAAATACATGTTTATTTTTAGTTATATATATTTATCTTTAAGGAATCCATAGAAACATTCGACCATTTTTGGGATGAAGAATGACTTCAATGTCAATTCCATTATCATCTTCTTCTCCATATCCCAAATAATTGCTAAGAAAAAAATGAATAACATTATAAATATATATATATATATATATAATTGGATTATTATATTAAGAACACTAAAAAATGATTTTATGTTGAGAATGTGAACACACTACATGATAGTGTTGTTTTTTGGAATATTTTAGAGAAACTGGTTCATACATTCCAAGGAATATTAATAAAATAATAATTGGGTGGGGTTTTAATGGAGAAGAGCAGTGACACCTAGCCATATTTAAGGATATTCCCAATTGAACAGATTAATTTTTCAAATCATGGTCAGTTATTTTATTATTAAAAGGATACAGATATTTTTTTAATGGTGTAGTGTGATATCGAATTCATATATTTTAATAGACATCACATTCAGTGAGATCTTAATGAATCTCCTTGTAAGAAAAATATGATCTTGACCTTATATTTCTATCCATTTTTCAATTTTCCTTATTTAAAGTGGAATCTTCCCATGGTTTATAAATGATCTTTCTTCTGTTATGTTTTCCTCATTAGGAGACTTATTTTTTCACTTTGAGTGTGAGGAAGTCTATTTTAGAGAAAATAAATAGCATAGGGGATCAATTTTTAGTTCTAGTTGTTCAATACAAGGTAAGCGATTAGTATTTTTTATTTTCATTATGTTTTTGAAAAATATTTTCTATTTTTTGAAATCTATTAAGAAATTAATTTTTTTTTCAATAAATATGAAAAAAAATTCTTAATCTCTTTATTTATGAAAAGAGTGTTATAATTTTATGATTTAAAATAATAACAAAACCTTGTTTTATTATTGTTTAAATATAATTCACATGTTTTATTGGGTAATAATTTTTATTGAAACTGTTATATTATGAAATGTATATAATTTTTAATATAAGTTATCATTTTATATGAGCTTTTTATTTATATCAAGTTGTAAATTATGAAAGTGATAATTGTACGTCTGAAATGTTTCTATATGTACCTGAATTTCATTCATAATATTAGATATGGATATCATCTATAGATATTTTTGTAATTTCGTGAATTTTAGTACAATCATTCTATTTAATTTCTATAAAATTAGGTTTATATTTTTTCAAATTAAAAAAAATATATGGAAGTAAGGATTTATTATTTATATTTTAGAATTTCTTAAAAATAATATTTTTTTCATGTTATGAAGTTGTAATATTATTTTCTTCTATGAAAATATTTTATTTATGGTATTGAAATGTTTTTGGGTTATGAGTGATAAATATAGGGCCATAAGAATGTTTTCTTGAAATTTGGAACTAGAGTATTATATGATATGATATGGAATTGGGAGTAAACCCATGACCTCAAGGGTATACTTTCCTAAAAGTGATACATGTAAGTTTTGACAAGGTTTTTATTATGACATGCTAAGTATCATAAATAATCCTTTAAGGTTTCTATTTTCAAGAAGCATAAATCCAAAGAAGTATTTCAAAAGAATATTATTTTTAAAAAATAAATTATTTTCAAAATAATATGTACTTATTATGGAAAATATTTAGGTTCATTGAAAAACCTTTTCTATGTACTTATTTTTTCAATTGATTTATTAGATAAAATTTTTCCAAATAGATTTATAGTTTTCAAATAAAATTCTTTACAAATGGATTTAAAACCCCTTACTGAGAAATTTAATGCTCACCCTCTATTTCAAATTATTTTTCATCAGTGTAGTACAAATTCAAATGATTCTTGTTTCAAAAAAAGATTCAGTTTACATGAAGGGAATTTTTTAATTGTATAATTTTTTCATAGCACTGGAAATATGTAACGTTTTGTATAATTCCCCAAAAACTTGACTGGAAAATGTCCTAGATTGTATAATGTGCAATTTATTTTTCGGTTTTCTTTTATTAAATAAAATAAAATAAAACATTTTTAGTACTAAATCCTGAAGTGCGGGTTCGTATCTTTAGAGTTTTTTAATAGGGAAATGGTCTAGAAAACTTTGGAGATTAGGTGTTTTCATTAGAGGAAAACTAAATCTATGTGATATATAGTTTTCTATTAAACTTATAGTTAATTTGTTTCTTATAAAAATATAAAATTTCATCCATTATAATTATAAATATGGATATCAATAATTTTTATGAGTCCAAAAAAATTATGAGGGCACAATTTATTTAATAGGGGTGATGTAACATCTTGTGAAATTTGTATAGTAATTTTCCTATAATTATGTGGTTATTTATAATTTAAAATTCATCTAAGAATGTTTTTAAATGAAAACTCTTATGAAACTAAGATATTATGTATAATAAAAATAATTTTTATTTAAATTATAAAATATCAATTTATTTTTTAAGAAATAGTATTTTCTTTAAATAAATTCATTTTTATAAAATAAGCTAAAATATATTAATTATTTAAAATTATTTTTTAATATTAGTTTTTTAATATATTATTATTTTTCAAGAAATCATATTTTTTATTCTATATAATTATATTTTAAAATGTTTATAAAATCCCTTCTATTTTAAATTATTGGTATAATTAGATAATTTGATTCATTTTTATTTACAAACAAATAATTATTTTTTAAAAAAAAAATTATTTATCTCTCTCTAAAATGTTAATATTGGAAATAATATTATCATGAAATTATATTACTCTATGTTAGTTTTTTTAATAAATAATTTATAAGTAGATGTATTAAAAACATTAATGTATATTTTTTCAATTCAAGAAAATTAAATTTTTAAGTATTTTTAACTTTGTAATTTTTTTGAAAAAAAAAAGTATAGTAGGTGGCCAATTTGAATTATGGGTATATAATAATAATATATATACATTTAAAATGATAATAATTTTAAATGTATATTATTTTGAGATAAATTAGATATATTTAATAAAACAAATAGGTGTGAATATATATATATATAAACATAAAAGATACTATTAATTATCTTATCCCCAAATCTACTGTCGAGGCCTTCATTGCATTGACCTATAACTGAAATATGCCACCATCTTTTACCTTCCATCGTAACTTCTCCACACCAGCTCAACAGTGCTTATCCAACACATGACCATCGTTGTTGATGCCTTCCTCTAGTAGAAACATCACCAAAAAATACATATTTATTTGTTGATATATATATATATATATTTAACGAATCAATAGAAACATTTGATCATTTGAGAGATACAGAACAACTTCAACCCTGATGTCGTTATCATCTTCTTCTATGCATCCCAAACAATTATAAAGATGAAATTAATAATATTATATATATATATATATCATTGAATTAATATTTTAATAAAACTAAAACACTAATCTTTTGTTGAGAATGTGAAAACCCTACATAATATTGATGTTTTTTTGGAATATTATAGTGAAATTAGTTCATACTTGCAACCAAAGATTAATAAAATAATGATTAGGTAAGGTTTTAAAGGAGCAGATATGTGACACCTATCCATATTTAATGACACTCACTATTAAAGTGATGACTTTTTCATATCATGGTTAATGATTTTATAATTAAAATGTTGAAGATATTTTTTTCAATGGTATAGTGGGAGATGGGATTCATATATTTTAATAAACCTCACATTCAATGAGATATTAATGAATCTTGTTATAAGAAAACCATGATCCTCTCCTTATATTATTATCCAATTTCTTAAATTTTCCATATTTAAATAAGATTTTTCCTATGGTTTATGAACGTTTTTCCTTCTATTATGGTTTCATCCTTAGGAGACTTATTTTCTTCTTAGAGTGTGAGGAAGTCTATTTTAGATAAATGAAATAAATTGGATAAACAATTTTATTTCCAATTGTTTGAAACAAGGTAATGGATTTTTATTTTTCATTTTCTTTATGTCTATGAAAACCTATTTCAATTTTTTTAAAGTACCTTTATGAAGAATTTTTTTGTAGCAATAAATCTTTGATTTTTGTATAAACTCTTGATTTATGTAAAGGGTGATATTTAATATTTAAAATAATAACAAAATTTTGTTTTTTTAATTAAATTATAATATTTTATTATGTCATTATTTTTATTTAAACCATAATATTATGAAATATATGTAATTTTCCATATAAGTTATCATTTAATGTCTTATTTCTATTTACAACAAGTTTTAAATGATAAAACTTATCATTTTATATATGAAATGTTTAGGTATGTCCATGAATTCCATTAATAATTTTATATATGGACATCATCAATAGATATTTTTTATATTCTATTTATTTTAGTACAATAATTCGTTTTAATTTCTAATAAATTTTTTTATGTATTTTTAATTTAAATTTATTCTTTGTAAAGTATGGATTTCATATAAATATTTTATAATTAATTATAGATTTTATTATTTCATGTAAATAAATTATAAGATTATTTTCTTCTAGGAAAATAATTTATTTATGATATTGAAATGTTTTTGTGTTATGAGTGAGAAAGGAAGTATAAGGCCCCAACCTTAAACATTTCATAATCTATAATTAAATGAATAATTCACATTGAAGATCTTTTCAGGTTTAGATATTTAGATAATTAGGCCATAACTATTACATTATATTTCAAAAATTTCAAAGTATACACTTCTACTCAATTTCCATTTTTTTTATAAAATACAACTCTTAAAAAAAGTAACATGTCTAGTTACATGTTTTAGACAGCATAACTTTTCCTTGATCCCAACCTTGGACCTATTCATCTTTATGTCCTGTAAAAAACATTTCAAAACATGGGATGAGCATAAAAAGCTCAGTAAGGGTTATAAAATAAGGAATGGAAACATTAACCCATCAATAAATATAAATCAATTAAACTATACCTTTCAATCATAACATACCTAATGAAATCATAATATTTATGAATAACACACAAAAATAATAAATAATAAAGTTAAATTATGGAATTCATATCATACTTACATTGTAGTTATCACAACTACATAGGGAGTTATATTGGAATACCCATCATAGTATATTCCCTAAATCTCTTAGGAGAAACATTAACATTTACCTCAGTCACTTTACCAAATGCATTAGAGAGCTATATTGGGCTCACCTGCCTTAGGTTTATCATGAAATCACCCGTATATGTAAACAATGACCATTAACCATAACATATTCATAACACATAAAACAAGTATAAAGGAAAGATAAAATTTCCACATTGCAATCACAATATATCTTTTCAAGAGATAGACATAATCAATGCTTTATTAAACCATTTTCAAAACCATTTAAAACATTTAATAAATAGATTTTTGAATCAAAGTGTCTCATACTACTTTGAATATTTTAAAGGAATTAACATTTTAAAACATTAATTTCCATATAAATAAATCCTTAAAACCATTTTTAAAACATTGACATCGATAAGAATTATTTATAAGATTAAATATTTTAAACATTTAAAATAATGTTTTAGTTAAAGAGTCCCTTTCTACTTGAGAAAATAATTGAATAAAAATAGTTAAAGAATAACATTAAAAAAACTTATAATATCATGAGAATATAGATATTCATGAAATAATATGGAAAAGGGAATTATATACACTTTATAGGATAATAAAGGTGCCCAAGATCAGGATATACCCCAAATGAAAGGATATTGAGACATAGTCACTTACAAAAATTCGGCAGCCTAATGGTGTCAATTTAAAATTTAGAAAATGAGTTTATAAGAGATAAAAAGCATATCTTGTCACTTGGACATTAAATGTACAACAATAAGGATATAGAATAACTTATCCTGACATAATAAAATGGAAATTAAAATATATAACATAAAAGAAGTATTTGAATAAAAGAGGAAGGTGAAAGGTTCCCTTACAAAGATCTTATCATTAAATTGAGGATAAATCAATGACATAATTTTTATGTGAAAATATACATACACCCAATATAAGTAGATATTAAGTGTAAATAAATCAGATTTCATTCACACATATTTATTTCATGACATAATCAAGAATTATAAGTTCAACCCAAAGAATGGAAATTGGGTGAAGAAGTTCGCTTACAAAAAATCAATAGCATAACGGTGTCACTTTAAAATTCATAAAATGATTTGATGAGAGAAAAATGTTATCTAATAACTTAAACATAAAATTTACAAAAATAAGTATATATAAGAACATATCCCAACATAATAATATTTAAATTAAAAGACATAACAAAAAAAGTCTTTTAAAAAGGGGAGGGTGAAAGGTTCCCTTACCGATTTGGTAACTTACGAAACATACACCCCATGATAGAAGGATCATAAAATGAAAATTTAAATACCCATAAATTAAATTATATTACAGAAATAATACAATCATGGCCATTTCATACACCACACAAAAGGAAATATTGGAAAATATAGCATGAATCTCATGGGAATAAAAAGTGAGATTAAAACCCCTTACCATGTTGTAATCAATCGATTCATATGACCAAAAGATAATGACAACCAAATAAATCATAGAATACCATGAATATAAATGTAATAATGATAATATATATTAAGTGTAAGTACACAATACACCATATGCAATAAATAAGTGTTAATCTCATGAAATTAAAAGTGAGATTAGAAACCCCTTACCTCGTGTCTGTCTTGAATCGTTTGTTCCTTGTTCTTCCTGAATAATAAACTTAAGTTAATTTATAATTTCTTTAGAACATTTTTCAAGTTTATTATTTCTTTTTATATCACTTATTACCTTTTTATAACAATTATTAATTATTTGAGTTCATATCGTACATTTTGTCGATGTTTGGAACTTGAGTAAAAAAAATAAACTTATTATAATTACAAATTCTCCATGTGGTCAAAAGTACATTATCTCCAGAATGATATTCCTGATTTAGCTATAATATATATCATATATATCTATTATATATATATTTATAATAGTCCATAAAATTTGGACATAAGAAATTAATTACACTGTTTATGGAGACGGTAAGTCATACGTATGCATGAACGCTACTTTCATTTCTTTTTCATTTTCAAAGGAATGAAAACTAAATGATATTGTAACATCCCAAGTAAATAAATAATATGTAATTTTCATATTTATTAATATTTTTAAATAAATTATTAATTTTACTTTTAATGGGATTCTATGTTCGATGGAATACCTGATACACAACAACAGGTTTCTTTGAAATCTTACGTTGCACACAATGTTGAGTTGTAATGAAAAATAATATAATATTATTATTATTTTAAATGGTAGTTAATTCCTAGCCATTTTAAGGGTGGGAATGAACAGAACTAACTAAAAAATGATTATACATGTTTTTTAAATATTTTTACACTTATCCAATAAATTTTAGAGGCTGAAAATAAGAAAGAATCTGATTTTAAGCATAAATACTCTAATATTCTTTAAAAGGTTGATTTACCACCTTTTGATGGTGAAACCTCTTTAAATATAGTTTTGGTCACTTTTATATGTTCTATTAGACAAAAAAATTCTTTATAATCGGGACATCAAAATTTACAATGGGTAAATTTTTGGTATTTTTCTGATAAAATTCAATTTTTAATGAATAGTGAAAAATATTATATTTTAATTCAAATATGTATTTTAATAAAATTTATTTATATGGTTATATTATATTTTTAATTAGTTTTAAAGTGGAATTAGATTATATTTTTACCATTTAATCCAATATTGGTCATTGGAAGAAATTTCACTTTGAAATTGGGAATAAACAAGTGTCAATCTTTTGATAGTTATTATTTCTTAAAAACATGCTTTTTGTTTTGACAACGGGAATTAATTTTAAATTAATTAATCCTGCTTCAATTTTTTTAATTTGTTAAAATATACATCATTTTTGAATTTGTAATATCAAATATATCTTAGGCTGAATTTTTGGTATTTTTCTAAAAAACATCAATTTTTTATGAATAGTGAAACCATTAAGTAGTAATTAAAAATCTAAATTTTTCATTTAAATGAAATTTACCACTTCTGTGATTTGAATTTATAAAATCCAACATACATGGTTATTATTAGTAAGTAAAATGTGGTTTAATAAGATGAAAATAATTTTTTGTGAATAGTAACTTTTGACTTTTATTTATCGTGGTTAAAGGTAAATAGGGTAATTTAAGGTAAAAAAATATAAAAATAATACAAAATTACCTTAAAATTTTTCATTACCTTATTATATGAGTCATGGACGACCATGGTCATCCTTGGGTCTATTTTGGGACCCCATAGAGCCACTTAAGAGTGATAATGACACTTTATTTTAATTAACTTAAAGTAAAGGCAAAAATGACATAAAACAATATCTTTTAGTAAATTAATTTTTACATAGGGTTATATAAGTTATAATTTAGACTATAAATATTAATTGGAAATATAAAAATATTTCCTAAATCATGGGATTTTTTTATAATTTGTAGACATCAAATAAATAAAATTATTTATGACACAATAATGATGCAGTGTTTACCTCATTAATAAATGATTTAAATAAATAAGATTATAAAGATTAAAAAAACTAAAACCTATCCAATTATTATTGTATTATTTTATTTCTACCATGATTCATTTTATCTTCAACTTTAATGAGTTTTTGATCTTTAGAAATTGAAAAGCATTATATAATAAATTAATATTTTCAAACTTTTCTAAAGAACCCCTCCTCCCCCTTATAAAAGGACACCACTTCTAACCCATTCCTCACACATCTCAATACCCTCGGATCATCCAAACCCTACTCAAATAAGATCTCAATATCCCTATCTTTCAAAAATAATCCTTAACTTAGGCATAAGGCACATGAAGAAATCCTTTTGGTTCAAACCAAAGGGAGTTACCTAATTTAAAGGTAACATCTTCTCTTAAGTTCTATTGTTTTATTTTCCTTCTCCAACCCCCTAAACTCTTTTTATTCCTTTATTTTATAAAAATACCAGTATACTCAATATAATATGTTTTTTATGAGAATTATTTGAACTACACTTACACACACCTCCATCTAATGGGTAAGAACATACATTTTCTCTGGACGGAAAACTAATGCCTCATGAAATGATGATTGTTAAATCTTCTCCTACCACCTCTTATGGTAGCCATTACGATGGAACTTTATTTATATATTATATATATTATGTTTATGTTTTATTTATGCTTCTGTATTTTTCATTTATATCATTCCTTTATGGCTTCCATTATGGGTAAACGTGATAATTTCATTTGAGGAAGTGCGGACTACCACCCCCTCGAAGTGATATGAATCATTCATGCCATACGTGGGACGTATAAAGGATGGATTTAATGAAATTATATATTATATTATACTTTAATTATAATATACCTATGTATCATTATGTTTTAATTCCATTAAATACGAAATATAAATGAAAGTAGCGTTCATGCGTACGTACAGCTTAGGGTCTCCATGAATTATGCATTTCATTTCTTAGCTCTAAATGTTATGTAATATTATAAATACATATATATACTGGATATATATGATATATATGATATATAAATCATGAATATAATTCTGGAGATAATGGACTCTTGACCGCATGGACAACTTGTAATTATAAGGTGTTTATTTTTTACTCAAGTACCAAATATCGAGAAAATGACCATTATTAACTTAAATGATTACATAATGTTTATAACATGGTAATAAGTGATATAAAAGGAATAATAAATTTTAAAAATGTTCTTAGTCAAGTATAAATTAACATAAGTTTATTATTTATGAAGAACAAGGAACAAACGACTCAAGTCAGACATGAGGTAAGGGGTTTCTTATCACAATTTTAATTATGTGAGATTTCCATTGTTCCCTACTTATTTATTGTATGTGGTGTATCGTGTACTTCCATTTCATATATATTATCATGATTCTATTTATATTCATGGTATTTTGTGATTAATTTTGTGGTTATTAACTTTTTTTATACGACTCTATTGATTACAACGTGGTAAGGGTTTTTAATCTCACTTTTTATTCTCGTGAGATTCATGCTATATTAGCCACTGTTTACTTTTTTGTGGTGTATGTACTACAAATTATTTTATTCTTGGTGTAATATACTTTAATGTATGGGTATTTAAATCTTTATTTTGTGATCCTTCTTTCATTAGGTTAATGTTTCGTAACTTACCAAATCAGTAAGGGAATTTCAAATTTCAATTTCCACTCATTAGGCTTTACACATACTTCATTGATTATTTTACTCCAAGATTATGTGCAAAATCACTATTTATTTACTTATGTATTAATTTCCACTCCCTTTGTGTGGATATAATTCTGATACACATAATAAATCCATTGATAAATTCTCAATTCATCGATATGAACTTGATAAGAGTAATTTTAACTCAATGTCCATTCATTGAGTTAAACATCCAAGTCATTTGTATTGTTTTTACAAAAATATGTGTGAATTTTCTCTGATTGATTTACACTGAATATCCAATAATATTGAGTGTATTTATATTTTTCACACATTATTATATAATTTATTTATCCTTAATCTAAGGATATAGTTTTTATAAGTGATTTCGTCGCAATTTACATTCCATTGAGACTTCATTGTTTTTATGCACCAATTCACTCTTATATGGTGTATATACTATCTTTTGGAATATTATATCATGAACCAATTTATTCTAAATATATTATAAAGTTATGATTCAATGTTATTCCTCAATTATTTTTATTCTAGAGTCTCTTATTTTGTTAAAAACTCTTTAACTAAAATATCGTTTTAAATGTTTTAAAGATTTAGTCTTGTAAATCATTATCATTAATGTCCATGTTTTAAAAATGGTTTTAAGAATTTATTTATAAGGTCATTAATGTATTCAAATGATAATTTATTTAAAAGTTTCAAAGTGGTATGAGACACTTTAATTCAAAAATCTCTTTATAAAATGTTTTAAATGGTTTTGAAAATGGTTTGATAAAGCATTGATTATTTCTATATCTTGAAATGATATATTGTGATTGCAATGTGGAAATGTTATATTTCATTTATTATTTTTTTAAGTTTTATGAATATGTTATGGTTCTTGGGCATTGTTTATATATATGGGTGGTTCTGTGATAAACCTAGGGTGGGTGAGCCTGAGATAGCTCTCCAATCCATTGGGTAACGTGATGGAGGTAAATTTTAATGTTTCTCCAAAGAGATTTGGGGAATAAACTGTGATGGGTATTCCAATGTAACTCCCTACGTAGCTATGATAGCTACAATGTAAGTATTTTATTTATACCATAAGTTGCCTTTATGATTTATGATTTCTTTGGGTTATTCATAAATCTTATGATTTCGTAAGGTATATTATGATTGAAAATTATGGTTTCATAGTTTTGTATTTGTTGATGGGATAATGTTTTCATTCCTTATTTTATATTTGTTACTGATATTTTTATGCTCATCCCACGTTTTTGAAATTTTTTCCACGTGAATTAAAGATAAATAAGGGTCAATTATGAGATCAAGGAAAACTCATGTTGTCTAAAACATGGAACTAGATATGTTTCTTTTTTATTTTATGAAAAAAATGGATACTGAGTAGAAGTGTCTAATTTTAATATTCAAGTTGATATGTAATAGTTATGGACTAATTATATAAAACTCTAAACCTGAAAAGATCCTCAATGTGAATTATTCATTTAATTTAGGATTATGTAATGTTTAAGGCTGGGTCATTATAGTTGGTATCATAGGTTGGTTTAGATAACTTTAGAGGTTAGGGTGTTCTTAAAGAATAAGTGACATTACTATATTGTTCAGGATTTTAGAAAGAGTCATAGTTATTTTAGATAAAGTGAATGAGTTTAAGATAACATTAATAAGTATATATTAGTATTTAACCTCCTCATAAGATATTATATAATGATTTTACTAATATACTCACACTTACCTTTTTTATTTTAGTAAATGGCTGGATCTAGAATACACCAAATTAATAGTGGATGTGAAGAAAACTGCGATGGTTTTATGAATAAGCAACTGAAAGAAATGGGAGCTGCAATGATAACTCTTGTGATTATTCTCAACCAACTATCTTGAGTCTTTATTGACCACCTGAACCTTGGTGATTTTTATAAGGCATCATATATGTGAAAAACAAATCCCCACAGAAGTTCAGGTAATAACCACAAATGTAAGTTTATTCAAAAACCTATGTGACAAGGATGTGGAAAGAAACACATAGAAAAATGTTTCAAAGGTATGGGAAGATAATATAGATGTATAATTAAAAGTCATAAAGAAAGAATCTTCCATGGAAAAAGGAAGCATCTATTTGACTCTAGGAAAGGGAATGAAGTTCTTTCTCAGGGATCAATTGAATGTTATAAATGTGGTGTGCATGGTCATTATAAAAACATATGTCCTATGAAGAAGGTTTGGGAATAGAATCACTAGGATCATACAAATATATGTTTACCAATACCTAATTCCTTTCCAATTGATGATGAGAAAACTGACAATGACCAATGAAAGGTATCGATTATTTCTTAACTGCAGTTTAGACATTATTGAATCTTAGTATATGATTCTTGATTTTGTTTGTAAGAAATAATTATTTCAGAATAATTTGGAATGGAATGGTTAGTGTATTATGAATAAAATTGAATGAGTAATAAGTCAACATATAAGTGATTCAAGTGTTATGGTAGATTTTAGGATGGTAAAATTCTTAAAAGTTTTAAGGCTCTTTTGATAGTGGGATTACATTATAAGATTTTTTATAGTATGTGTAACCCTAAAGTTTGATATATGAAAATTTTATTCAAGGAATAATTATCTTTTCTTTTTTTGATATAGTTATAAAGAACCATTTGGGTTTATATGATCCTTGAATTTGAGGTAATTACAGGTTAATACATTTTGGGATGAAAATGAAAGTTATTAGATAACATTTATGGTTAAAATATGTTATGGTTATTTTTTATGAATTTGTCTCTTTTTTGGAATGTTATAAAATTATATAGTTTTTTAAAAAGGACAACAGGAATACCGCATGACAACCCGTCACGTCAGACAAAGCTGTGGGAATTTAACCCACAACCAAAGTGTGACTGGGATTTATCATCTACCACTGGACTACGTGAAGTCCCTATTTAGTATGACTAATTCTTTTTAGTTAGATGATTTTATGAATCAAGAATAAGTTGATTTTGGGTTATCTAGGTAAATGATTAAAATATCATGGAAAATATTTTATTAGGTTAATTACTTTTCAATATGAGACTTTAAGAGTAACTGATGTTATTTGGAGATAAATGTTAAGATTTATCTTGGAAGACTATGTGATTAAATCCTTCTGAGATTTGGTTTCAATATTTTTTTGATTACTTTGAAGAATTTTATGGATAGTTTTTTATTGTATGGTCTTTGTTGAACTTTGGGTATTGTTTGAAAAATTTTGGAGATTAAGAGTTGTTTTTCTTTTTGTAAAAGATTGTCCTTTTTGGGGATTATCTTATCTTTTACTAACCATTTTGGTTTTGGTTAATGTCTAAAGACATGGGAAAAGTATAGTTCATATTTTCTAGATTATGTGATTCTCTAGATGTTGATTATATCTCATTCAATGTGAAAAATTCATCTTGAATACTCATCGTTTGAAGAAAAAATAGGTTTGTGGTAGGAATTTAGTAAAGGATGAAAGTCTACATTACAAGTATGCTTACTTATGTTTATATTTAGGCTCATAAATAAATTCCTCAACTTTATGAAAAGTAACTTAAAACAAATATTTTGTCTGTTAACTTTTCATACTGTGGAATCAAAGACCGTTTAAACCATCAAAAGTTTGTGATTTTCTATTGGTTAAATTTCTCTTAATCATGTTTTCTATCACTCTCCATCAGAACATGGTGGTTTTTTTTCTCCTCCATATCCATGTTTTCATGGAATCCTAGAATATTTTGTCTTAGGTGACCTTTGTACTTATCTTCCTTTATTTTAAAGTGATATATTTATTGACTCTTTTTCTGATGTGGGGCTTTCAATGAAGTTTACGAGCCCAATTTTAAAATTATGAGGACGCAATTCCCAAAAGGGGAGAAGGCTGTAACATACTAGGTAAATAAAGAATATGACATTTTCATATTTATTAATATTTATAAATTAATTATTAATTTTACTTTAAATGGGATTCTATGTTCGATGGCATACCTGATACACAACAATGAGTTTCATTGAAATCTTACATTGCACACAATGTTGAATTGAACTGAAAAATAATATAATAATATTATAATTTCAAATGGTAGTTAACACCTATCCATTGTAATGGAAGGAATGAAAATAACTAACTAGAAAATGAGTATACATTTTTGTTAAAGATTTTTACATTTATCCAATAAATTTTAGAGGCTAAAAATAAGAAAGAATCTGATTTTAAGTATAAATACTCTAATATTCTTTAAATGGTCGATTTACCACCTTTAGATGGAGAACCCTAATTAAATCTAGTTTTGGTCACTTTTATCTGTTCTATTTGAAAAAATAAAATGTTTCTTTAGAATCAAGACATCAAAATTTACTTTGGGTAAATTTTGGGTGTTTTTCTGATAAAATTCAATTTTTAATGAATAGTGAAACATACTGTGTTTTAATTCAAATATACCTTTTAATATAATTTATTTATATGCTTAGAATATCTTTTTAATTAGTTTTAAAATTTAATTAGATTATATTTATACCATTTAATCCAATTTTGGTCATTAGAAGAAATTTCACTTTGAAATTGGGCATAAACAAATGTTAATATTTTGATAGTTATTATTTCCTAAAAACAAGCTTTTTGTTTTGACAATGGGAATTAATTATAAATTAATAAATCAAAATTCTATGTTTTTAATTTGGTAAAATAGACATCATTTTTTAATTATGAATATCAAATATATCTTAGGCTAAAGTTTTGGTATTTTTCTGAAATTTTTTAATTTTAAATGATTAGTGAAACCACTAAGTAGTAGTTAAAAATTTGACTTTTTTGTTTAAATGAAATTTACCGCTTCTGTGAATTGAATTTTGAAAATCAAACATACATGGTTGTTATTATTAAGTAAAATGTGGTTCAATAAGTTGAAAATAATTTTTGGTGAATAGTAACTTTTGACTTTTATTTTCCGCGGTTAAAGGTAAATAGGGTAATTCATGGTAAAAAGAATATCATAATAATACAAAATTACCTTAACACTTGTCCTAAACTTATTTTATGAGTCATGGATGACCATGGTCATCCTTGAGTCTATTTTTTGATCCCATGGAGCCACTTAAGAGTGATAATGACACTTTATTTTAATTAACTTAAAGTAAAGGAAAAAATGACATAAATAAATATATTTTAGTAAATTAATTTATATATAAGGTTATATAAATTTTTTTTCGACTATAATTATTATTTGGAAAGATAAAAATATTTACTACATCATGGTATTTTTTTATAATTTTTAGACATCAAATAAATAAAATTATTTATGACACAATAATGATGCAGTGTTTACCTCATTAATAAATGATTTAAATAAATAAGATTATAAAGATTAAAAAATAACCAAAACTTGTACAATTCTTATTAGATTATTTTATTTCTACAATGAGTCATCTTATTTTTTACTTTAATGAGTTTTGTATCTTTAGAAACCGAAAATAATTATATAATAAAATAATATTTTCACACTTTCCTAAAGCGCCCCTCCTCCCCCTTATAAAAGGACACCACTTCTAACTCATTCCTCACACCTCTCAAGCCCCTTGGCTCACCCTACCCCTGAATAAATAATCTCTCAATATCCCTCTCTTCCACCTAGAAGCATTAACTTTGGTAGAAGGCACTTCAAAAAACCCTTTTGGTTCAAACCAAAGGGAGTTTCCCGATTTAAAGGTAACGTCTTCTCTTATGTTCTTTTGTTTTATTTTCCTTCTCCAACCCCCTAAACTATTTTTATTCCTTTTTTTATAACAACAAAAGTATCCTAAATATATTAGGTTGTTTTTATAAGAATTATTCTAACTACACTTACACACAACTCCATCTAATGGGTAAATAACATATTGTTTCTGTGCACGGAAAACTAACCCCTCACGAAACGATGATTGTTCAATCTTCTCCTACCACTTCTTATGGTGGCCATTATGATGGAACTGTATTTATATATGATATATATATTATGTTTATTTTTACTTTATTCTTTTCTATTTTTCATTTATATAATAAATTTACGGTTTCCATTATGGGTGAATGCAATAATTTCATTTGAGGAAGTGCGGACTACCGCCCCCTCAAAGTGATATGACTCGTTCATGCCATACGTGGGACATATAAAGGATGGAGTTAATGAAATTATATATTATATTATACTATAATTATAATATACCTATGTATAATTATGTTTTCATTCCATTAAATATGAAATAGAAATGAAAGTAGCGTTCATGCTTACGTACAGCTTACCATCTCCATGAATGGTGCATTTCATTTCTTACCTCTAAATGTTATGTAATATTATAAATACATATATATACTGGATATATATGATATATATGATATATAAATCATGAATATAATTCTGTATATAATGGACTCTTGACCACATGGACAACTTGTAATTATAAGGTGTTCATTTTTGACTCAAGTACCAAATATCAACAAAATGACCATTATTAACTTAAATGATTACATAATGTTTATAACATGGTAATAAGTTATATTAAAGGAATAATAAAATTGATAAATGTTATTAATCAAGTATAAATTAACTTAATTTTATTATTCATGAAGTACAAGGAACAAACGAGTCAAGTCAGACATGAGGTAAGGGGTTTCTTATCTCACTTTTAATTCTGTGAGATTTCCATTATTCGCCACTTATTTATTACGTGTGGTGTATAGTGTACTGAAATTTAATATATATTATCATTATTCTATTTATATTCATGGTATTATGTGATTAATTTTGTGGTTATTAACTTTTGTTCATACAACTCGATTGATTGCAACGTGGTAAGGGTTTTTAATCTCACTTTTTATTCTCGTGAGATTCATGCTATATTAGCCACTATTTACTTTTATGTGGTGTATGTACTACCCATGATTGTACTCTTGGTGTAATATAATTTAATTTATGTGTATTTATATCTTTATTATGTGATCCTTCTTTCATTGGGTGTATGTTTTGTAATTTACCAAATCGGTAAGGGAATTTCAAATTTCAATTTCCACTCATTGGGCTTTACGCACACTTCATTGATTATTTTACTCCATGATTATGTGTAAAATAACTATTTAGTTACTTATGTAGTAATTTCCACTCCCCTTTGTGTGTATATACTTCTGATACACATAATCAATCCATTGATAAATTCTCAAGTCATCGATATGAACTTGATAAGAGTAATTTTAACTCAATTTCCATTCATTGAGTTAAACATCCAAGTCATTGGTTTTGTTTTTACAAAAATATGTGTGAATTTTCTCTGATTGATTTACACTTAATATCCAATCATATTTAGTGTATTTATATTTTTCACAAATTATTATATAATTGATTTTTCCTTAATCTAAGGATACAGTTTTTATAAGGGATTTCGTCTCAATTTACATTCCATTGAGACTTCATTATTGTTATGCAACAATTCACTCTTATATGGTGTATATACTATCTTTTTAAATATTATATCATGAATCTCTTTATTCTCATGATATTATAAAGTTATGATTCAATGTAATTCCTCAATTATTTGTATTCCAGAGTCTCTTATTTTGTTAAAAACTCTTTAACTAAAATATCATTTTAAATGTTTTAAAGATTTATTCTTCTGAATCTTTATAATTAATTTTCATGTTTTAAAAATAGTTTTAAGAATTTATTTATATGGACATTAATGTATTCAAATGATAATTTATTTAAAAGTTTCAAAGTGGTATGGGACACTTTGATTCAAAAATCTCTTTATTAAATGTTTTAAATTCTTTAGAAAATGGTTTGATAAAGCATTGATTATTGCTATATATTGTAATGATATATTGTGATTTCAATGTGTAAATGTTATATTTCATTTATTATTTTTTTAATTGTTATGAATATGTTATGTTTTGTGGGCATTTTTTACGTATAGAGGTAGTTCTGTGATAAACCTAAGGTGGGTGAGCTTGAGATAGCTCTCCAATGCATTGGGTAACGTGACAGAGGTAAACGTTAATGTTTCTCCTAAGAGATTTAGGAAATATACTGTGATGGGTATTCCAACGTAACTCCCTATGTAGTTGTGATAGCTACAATGTAAGTATTTTATGTATGCCATAAGTTACCTTTATGATTTATGATTTCTTTGTGTTATTCATAAATCTTATGATTGTATAAGGTATGTTATGATTGAAAAGTATGGTTTCATTATTTTGTATTTATTTATGGGATAATGTTTTCATTCCTTATTTTATTTCCATTACTGATATTTTTATGCTCATACCAAGTTTTTGAAATGTTTTCCACGGGAATTAAAGATGAATAAGGGTCAAGGATGAGATCATGGAAAACTCATGTTGTCTAAAACATGGAACTAGACATGTTTATTTTTTATTTTATGAAAAAAAATGGATACTAAGTAGTAGTTTCTAATTTTAATATTCAAGTTAATATGTAATAGTTATGGCCTAATTCTCTAAAACTCTAAACCTCAAAAGATCCTCAATGTGAATTATTCATTTAATTCCGGATTATGTAATTTTTAAGGCTGGGTCCTTATAGATACATAGGTATATTATAATTAAAGTATAATATATATGTTATAAATGTTACATAAGTTAATAAATTATATCCTTTATACATTCCATGTATGGAATGAATGAGTCATATCACTTTGAGGGGCGGTAGTTCGCATTTCCTCAATAAAATTATCGTATTAACCCACTATGGAAACCATAAAGGTATTATATAAATGAAAAATAAATAATCATATAAAAAATATAAATATAATATATATCACATATAAATATAGTTCCATCTTAATTTCCACCATAATAAGTGGTAAGAGAAGATTGAACAATCATCATTTTGTGAGGCAGTAGTTCACCGTCCACAGAAACAGTATTTTCTTTACCCATTAGATAGAGGTTTGTGTAAGTGTAGTTAGAATCCTTCTCATAAAAACAACATAGTATATTGAGGATACTGGTTTTTTTTAAAATAAATTAATTAAAAGAGTTTATGGGGTTGTAGAAGTAAAATAAAACCAAATAACATAAGAGAAGATGTTACCTTTAAATCGGGTATCTCCCTTTGGTTAGAACCAAAATGTTTAATTTAATAGAATTATGGCTAGGGTAAGGCTTATATGAGGAGGATAGGGATATAGGGAGCTTAATTGGGCCAAGTTTTTACAAACCAAGGGGCTTGAGAAGTTTGAGTAATGGGTTAGAAGTGAGGGATTTTTATAAGGGGGGAGGGGCTCTTTAGGAATGTTTAAAAGTATTATTTTATTATATAATGATTTGTGGTTTATAAAGGTCCAAAACTTATTAAATTATAATATAAGATGACTCATGTTCGAAATAAAATAATCCAATAATAATTGTATAGGTTTTGGATATTTTTTTAAACTTTATAATCTTATTTATTTAAATCATTCATTGATGAGGTAAACACTGCATCATTATTGTGTCACAAATAATTTTATTTATTTGATGTCTAAAAATTATAAAAAAAACTATATAATGATATAGGAAATATTTTTATCTTTAAAATGAATATTTATAGTATAATATATAACTTATATAACCCCATGTAATAATTTATTTACTAAAAGATATACATTTAAGTCATTTTTGTCTGTACTTTAAATCAATTAATATAAAGTGTCATTATCACTCCCAAGTGGCTGCATGGGGTCCCAAAATAGACCCAAGGATTCCCATGGTCTGAAATGTATCAACCAATAGGATTAAGACACATGTTATGGTAATTTAATATTATTATAATAATATTTTTTTATCCTTATTTACCAGATTTACCCTTTAACCATGGTAAATAAAATTTTTACTAAAGTAAATATTTATAATGTATAAAAATAAAAGTTACCTATTTACAAAATTTGGACCTACTGATTCCAAATATGGAATCAATTTTTCCAAATTCAAAACACATAAGTGTCAAAAATTAATATAAAATTAATTCCTGTTGTCAAAAAAAACGTGTTTTAAAGAAATTATAACTATAAAAATATTGACACATATTTATGTCTAATTTCAAAGTGAACTTACTTACAATGACCAAAATTGAATTAAATGGTAAAAATATAATCTAATTACACTTTAAAACCAATTAAAAAATAACCTAACCATATAAATAAATTATATTAAAAGGCATTTTTGAATTAAAATACAGTAATTTTCACTATTCATTAAAAAATGAATTTTATCAAACAAATACCAAAAAAATACCCAAAGAAAATTTTAATGTCCCTATTTTGAAGAGGAATTTTATTTTTTCAAATATAACATATAAAAGTGACCAAAAATATATTTAAATAGGGTTCTCCATCAAAAGGTGAGAAATCAACCTAATAAAGAATATTAGAGTATTTATACTTAAAATTAGATTCATTCACATTTTAAGCCTCTAAATTTTATTAGATAAATTTAAAAACATTTAAGAAACATATTTAATTATAATATGTTTATTTTTGTTCATTCCCACCAATAAAATGGCTATGTGTTAACTACCATTTAAAATAATAATATTATATAAATATTTTTCAGTATAACTCAACGTTGTGTGCAACGTAAGTTTTCAAAGAAACCCATTGTTGAGTATCAGGTACGTCATTGAACATAGAATCCCCTTTAAAGTAAAATTAATATTTAATTCACAAATTTAAATAAATATAAAATGTCATATTCTTTGTTTTCCTGAGATATTATATCCTTCCCCCCTTTTGGAAATTGTGTCCTCGTAATTTTAAAATTGGGCTTGGAAACTTCATTAAAAGCCCCACATCAGAAAAAGAGTCAATAAAAAAATTGCATTAAAAGAAATATAGAGAAGAACAAAGGTCACCTGAGATAACCCATACAAGGATTCCATTTAGGAAAACATGGATATGGAAGAGAAACTAACTCTCATAGATTAATATAGATTGATAGAGAACTTGATCACGGAGAGTTGACCACCACAATACCATAAATTTGTGGTTGGGTAAAATTCTGATCATAAAAGAGAGATTATAACATTTTTTCTTCAAGATCCTTTTCATATAGTAAAATAATTTTATTAATAACTAGACTAAGATCGTAAGGAAATATTCTTGTCATGTAGAGTTTCATCCTTTAATAAAATCTACCACAAACTCATCTTTTCTCCAAATGGTAAGTATTAAAGATGACTTGGTCACACCTGAAGTGATAGAATAAACTTCTAGAGTATCACATAATCCCCAAAAGATGAACTATATATTTTCCCTATCTTTACACATTAACCAAAACTAAAAAGGTTAGTACGAGATCAGATAATCCCCTAAAAGGATAATACTTTATAAAAAAAACTACTCTTAATCTTCAAAATTCAACAAACAATAACCAAGGTTCAAAAAAGACCATTCAATACACAATTGTCCTTAAAATTCTTAAAAATAATCCAAACTAAGTTTGAAACCCAAAAATTAGAAGAATTTAATCACATAGTCTTCCATAGTAAATCTTAACATTTATCTCTGAATAATATTGACTACCCTTAAAGTCGCATACTAAAGTGTAATTAACCTAATCACATATTCTCTATGATAGTTTAATCATTTCCATAAATAACCCAAATATCTATAAAACATATATTCTTTCAAAATAAAATTCCACCATTACCCATTAAAATAAAATATAATTATTCCTTGAATAACATTTTCATATATCAAACTTTAGGGTTACACATACTATAAAAAGTCTTCCAATTTAATCCCATAATCAAAAGAGCCTTAATACTTTTAATCATTTCATCATCCTAAAATCTACCATAACTCTTGAATCCATTATATGTTGACTTCTTACTCATTCAAAGTTATTCATGATCCATTAACCATTATTTTCCAACTTATTATGAAATACTTCTTTCCTACAAAAAAATCATGAATCATATCCTAGGATTCAATAATGTCAAAATATCAATTGATAAATAATCCATACCTATCATCGGTCATTTTTAGTTTCTTAGTCCTCAATTGGAATGGCATTAGGTATTGGTAAACCTATATTTGTATGATCCTGGTGATCCCATTCCTGAACCTTCTTCATAGGAAATTTGTTTGTATAATGACAATGCACACCACATTTAAAACATTCAATTGATCTCTCAGAAAGAACTTATTTCCCTTTACTAGAGTCAACTGGATGCTTCCTTTTTCTATGGCAGGTTCTTACTTTATAACCTTCTTTTCCACATCTATAGAATCTTCTTATCCCTTTGAATCATTTTCCTAGGTGTTTCTTTCCACATCCTTGACACATAGGTTTTTTAATATACTTACCTATATGATTATTACCTTAACTTCCATAGGTATTTCTTTCTCGCATATACGATGCCTTATAAAAATCACCAAGGTTAAGTTTGTCAATCATGACTCCAGATATTTTGTTGAGAATAACCACAAGAGTTCTCATTGTATCTCCCATTTCATTCAATTTCTTATTCATAAAACCATCCCAGTTTTATTCACATCTACTGTTACTTTGGTGCCTAGTAGATCTAGCCATTTACTAGAACCAAAAAGTTCAATGTGAGTGTATCAGTAAAATCATCATATAATATCTTATGAGGAGGGTAAATACTAAGATAGACTAATTCATGTTATCTTAAACACATTCAATTTATCTAAAATAACTATGACTCTTTCTAATATGCTAATCATTATGGTTATGTAACTTATTCTTAAATAACACCCTAACCTCTAAAGTTATCTAAACCAACCTCTGATACCAACTATAAGGCCCCAACCTTAAACATTTCAAAATCTTGAATTAAATGAATAATTCAAATTAAGTATCTTTTCAGGTTTAGAATTTTAGAGAATTAGGCTATAACTATTACATTACATTTCAAAAATTTAAAAGTAGACACTTATACTCACTTTCCATTTTTTTCATAAAATAAAAACTCTTAAAAAATGTAACATGTATAGTTCTATGTTTTAGACAGCATGACTTTTCCTTCATCTCATCCTTGACCCTATTCATCTTTATGTCCTTTGAAAAAAATTTCTAAACATGGGATGAGCATAAAAATATCAGTAAGGGTTATAAAATAAGGAAAAAAATCATTAAACCATCAATAAATACAAATCAATGAAACCATACCTTTCAATCAAAATGTACCTCATGAAATCATAATATTTATGAATAACACATAGAAATCATAAATCACAAAGGTAAATTATGGCATCCATATCATACTTACATTATAGATATCATAGCTACGTAGAGAGTTACGTTGAAATACCCATCATACTATATTCCCTAAATATCTTACCTATGTCATGTTACCCAATGCATTGGAGAGCTATCTTGGGGTCACCCTCCCTAGGTTTATCACGGAACCACCCGTATATATAAACAATGCCAAATAACCATAACATATTAATAACACATAAAACAAGAATAAAGGAATGATAAAATTTACACATTGCAATCACAATATATCTTTTCAAGATATTGACATAATCAATGCTTTATCAAACCATTTTCAAACCTATTTAAAACATTTAATAAAGATATTTTTGAATCAAAGTGTCCCATACCACTTTGAATATTTTAAAGGAATTAACATTTTAAAACATTAATGTCCATACAAATAAATATTTAAAACCATTTTTAAAACATATACATCAATAATAATGATTTATAAGATTAAATAATTTAAACATTTAAAATAATGTTTTAGTTAATTAGTCCTTTACCACTTGAGAAAATTCTTGAATAAAAATAGTTAAAGAATAAAATTAAACAAAACATATAATATCATGAGAATATGTAAATTTATGATATAATATGTCAAAGGTCAGTATATACACTCTATAGGATAATAAAAGTTCCCAAGATTAAGATATGACTCAAATGAAAGGAGATTGAGGCATAGTCACTTACAAAAATTCGGCAGCCTAACAGCATCACTTTAAAATTCAGAAAATGAGTAGATAAGAGAGAAAAATGATCTATAATCACTTGGACATTAAATGTACATCAATAAGGATATATAATAACATATCCCAATATAATAAAATGGAAATTAAAATATATAACATAAAATAATTCTTTTACTATAAGAGGAAGGTGAAAGGTTCCCTTACAAAGATCTTATAATTAAATTAAGGATAAATCAATGACACAATTTTGTGTGAAAATATACATACACCAAATATAAGTGGATATTAATTGTAAAAAATCAGAGTTCATTCACACATATTTATTTCATGACATAATCAAGAAGTAGAATTTCAACCAAAAAGAATGGAAATTGTGTGAAGAAGTTCCCTTACAAAAAAACGACAGCCTAACGGCGTCACTTTAAAATTCAGAAAATGATTTGATAAGAGAAAAAAGGTTATCTCATCACTTGGACATAAAATTTATATCAATAAGTATATATAAGATCATATCCCAACATAATAATATGTAAATTAAAATACATAACAAAAAGAAGTCTTTCAAAAAGAGGAGGGTGAAAGGTTCCCTTACCGATTTGGTAACTTACGAAACATACACCCCATGATAGAAGAATCATAAAATGAAGATGTAAATACCCATAAATTAAATTATATTACATAAATAATGAAATCTTGGTAAGTAAATACACCACACAAAAGGAAATAGTGGAAAATATAGCATGAATCTCACGTGAATAAAAAGTGAGATGAAAACCCCTTACCACGTTATAATCAATCTAGTCGTATGAAAAAAAGATAATAACCACCAAATGAATCACATAATAACATGAATATAAATATAATAATGATAATATATATGAAATTTAAGTACAAAATACACCACATTCAATAAATAAGTGGTGAACAATGGAAATCTCATGAAATTAAAAGTGAGATTAGAAACCCCTTACCTCGTGTCCGTCTTGACTCATTTGTTCCTTGTTATTCCTAAATAATAAAATTAAGTTAATTTATACTTTCTTAAGAAACATTTTCAAGTTTATTATTCCTTTTTATATCACTTATTACCATGCTATAATAATTATTAACTCTTTGAGTTCATATCATACATTTTGTTGATGTTCGTAACTTGAGTAAAAAAAAATTTATAATTACAAACTGTCCATGTGGTCAAAATTACATTGTCTCTAGAATTATATTAATGATTTAGATATCATATATATCATATATATCTGGTATATATTTATTTATAATAGTCCATAACATTTGGACATAAGAAATGAATTTCACCCTTCATGGAGACAGTAAATCGTACGTACGCATGAACACTACTTTCATTTATTTTTCATTTTTAAAAGAATGAAAACTAAATGATACATAGGTATATTATAATTATTTTATAATATATTATTTATATATGTTTCATAAGTTCATAAATTCCATCCTTTATATGTTCCACGTATGGCATGAACGAGTCATATCACTTTGAGGGGGCGGTAGTCTGCACTTCCTCAATGAAATTATCGTATTTACCAACTATGGAAAACATAAAGTGATTATATAAATGAAAAATAAAGAAGAATAGAAACAATATAAATATAATATATATCACATATAAATACAGTTCCATCTTCATGGACACCATAAGATGTGGTAGGATAAGATTGAACAATCATCATTTTGTGAGGCAGTAGTTCATCGCCCACTGAAACAGTATGTTCTTTACCAATTAGATGAAGGTGTGTGTAAGTGTAGTTTGAATCATTATTATAAAAACAACCTAGTATTTTTAGGATAATGGTGTTGTTATAAAATAAATTAATAAAAATAATTTATGGGGTTGTAGAAATAAAATAAAACAAAACAACTTAAGAGAAGATGCTACCTTTAAATCGTGTATCTCCCTTTGGTTTGAACCAAAAGCTTTAATAGAATTCCCTTATTCCTAGGGGAATGATTCTAGGAAGAGGAAAGGTATGTAGGTAGATTAATTGGTCAGATGTCAGATGAGGCAAGGGGCCCGAGAAGTGTGAAGAATAGGTTAGAAGTGAGGGCTTTTTATAAGGGAGAGGAGGGGCTCTTTAGGAATATTTAAAAATATTATTTTATTATATAATGATTTTCGGTTTATAAAGGTCCAAAACTTATTAAATTAAAATATAAGATGACTCGTGTTAGAAATAAAATCATCCAATAAGAATTGTATAGGTTTTGGATATTGTTTTAATCTTTATAATCCTATTTATTTAAATATTTCATTAATGAGGTAAACATTGCATCATTATTGTGTCACAAATAATTTTATTTTTTTGATGTCTAAAATTTATAAAAAAAATATCATGATGTAGGAAATATTTTTCTATTTAAAATGAATATTTATAGTCTAAGAGATAACTTATATAATCCCATGTAAGAATTGATTTACTAAAAGATATATGTTTAAGTCATTTTTGTCTTTACTTTAAATTAATTAATATAAAGTGTCATTATCACTCCCAAGTGGCTCCATGGGGTCCCAAAATAGACCCAAGGATTCCTATGGTTTTAAATGTATCAACCAATAGTATTAGAACACATGTTAGGGTAATTTAAAATTTTAATAATAATATTTTGTTACCCTTATTTACCAGATTAACCCTTTAACCATAGTAAATATATTTTTTACTGAAGTAAATATTCATATTGTCTAAAAATAAAAGTTACTTATTTACACAATTTGTACATACAGATTCCAAATATGGAATACAATTTTTCAAATTCAAAACACATAAGTGACAGAAATTAATTTAAAAGTAATTCTCATTGTCAAAACAAAAAACGTGTTTTTAAGAAATAAAAACTATCAGAAGATTAACACTTATTTATGTCTAATTTCCAAGTTAAATTACTTCCAATGACAAAAATTGGATTAAATGGTAAAAATATAATCTAATTACACTTTAAAACCAATTAAAAAGATAATATAACCATGTAAATAAATTATATTAAAAGTCGGTTTTGAATTAAAATACAGTATTTTTCACTATTCATTAAAAATGAATTTTATCAGAAAAATACCAAAAATTTACCCAAAGTAAATTTTGATATCCCAATTATAAAAAATAAATTTATTTTGTCAAATATAACATATAAAAGTAACCAAAACTATATTTAAAGAGGTTTCTCCATCAAAAGG
Source organism: Viscum album (assembly GCA_963277665.1). Classification (NCBI taxonomy): domain Eukaryota; kingdom Viridiplantae; phylum Streptophyta; class Magnoliopsida; order Santalales; family Viscaceae; genus Viscum; species Viscum album. The sequence continues at coordinate 1,224,506,946 of OY728151.1, forward strand.
TGGCAAATCGACCTTTTAAAGAATATTAAAGTATTTATGCTTAAAATTAGATTCATTCACATTTTAAGCCTCTAACTTTTATTTAATAAATGTAAAAACATTTAATAAACATAATTAATTATAATATGGTTGGTTTTGTTCATTACTGCCAATAAAATGGCTATGTGTTAACTACCATTTAAAATAATAATAATATAATATATATATATATATATATATATATATTTCAGTATAATTCAACATTGTGTGAAACTTAAATTTTCAAAGAAACTCATTGTTGATTATTAGGTATGACATCAAACATAGCATCCCCTTTAAAGTAAAATTAATATTTAATTCACAAATATTCATAAATATGAAAATTTCATATTCTTTATTTTCCTAGGATGCTACAGGAAGGACCATTAAAAATGTTTTCATGAAATTTGGAACTATAGTATTAAATGATATGGTATGCTATGGGGAGTAAACTCATAACCTCAAGGGGAAAATTTCCTATGAGTGATATGAATAAGTGGCCACATGGATTTTCTTATGGCCAGTTCAGTGTCCTAAATAATCCATAAAAGTTTCTATTTTCAAGAAGGATAAATCCAAAAAAGTATTTCAGAAGAATATTATTTTGTAAAAATAAATGTTTTCCAAAATAATATGTACTTATTATGTAAAATGTTTCAATTATTTGAAAACAATTTTCTAAGTATTTATTTTTTCAAATGATTTATTAGATAAAATGTTTCCAAATAGATTAATTATTCTCAAAGAAAAGTATTTACGAATGGATTTAAAATCACTTACGAATCAATTTAATGATCACCCAATGTTTTAAATTATTTTTCATAGGTGTAGTATAAATTCAATTGGTGATTGTTTCATAAAATGAGTTAGCACACGTGAAGTGAATTTTTTAATAATATATTTTTTATACAACTCTGAAAATATGTATGGTTTTATTTAATTCGACAAAACCTACACCATAAATAGACCAAAAAATTATAATGTACTATATATTTTTTAGTAGTATATTATAAATAAAAATACGCATTATTTTTAGTACTGAAACAGGAAGTGTGGGTTTAGGTATTTACATAGATGAATCCCTATAGATGTTTATATTCTATAGTATTCTATTATATTTATTTTTCCCTAGATATTTGTATTTTATCTATCATCAAGACATATATACGGTTCAATCATTGGAGATATGTATTTCCCCCAATTGGAATTGTGTATTTCCTTCAATGCATTAGATATTTATAGAGATGTGTATTTCCTTAATAAAATCCAAGATATATAGAGATTTTTATTTCCTCTATCATCTTATGATTAGTGAATTCATGGTAAATTATCAAGTAAGAATTTTATGATGTCTTCTGAAATATCAATTCTATTATGTCCCATATGTGTTGATATTTAGATAGTATGATGAAGGTGATTTATGGTTATATAAATCAGAATAGATCATGGATATGTTAATGATGATCTCAGGTTATGTTGGGTTTTATACGGATTAATTACTATTGATGCACATATATATTGTAAGTTCATGGGATCAACTCACTACATGGCATAACTATACTAGGTATTGTTATACTCTCCCTTATATGTGATCTTTGACATTGTTCAACTTGTGTCTATACAGATTAGAATATGTGGATGTTGGATGATCATATATCCATGAGATGGGTGGAAAATTAGATATCATGTAGAGTCGAAACATCCCTTCAATAGCCACATTCATATCATCAATAATCAAAACAATAAATATTCATGATGTGTGTGTTTTATTTGGTGTTTCATTTGTATCAGTTCACTTTATATCCTGAATATTTTTTATATATACATATTTTATATTATCTTATTTATATTACATGCATATCAAGGTGGATTTTGAGGTATGATAGTAAGTGATAGGTTTATTTAGAGTCAATTCCTACCATGATTACATAGGTACGTTAGAGATGGTTGTTAACCCATATCCTAGTGGGTGCAAGCTTGGGGAGTTCACCTACTGATAATCCAAGACATGAAAGATTGGTATTATGATGATATGATACAATATAGAGTTAGGAATATTTGAGGGTTATTTAAGATGGTCTACACAAATTATCACTAAGGATATCTAATAAATGTAGTCACAATGTAGGACTTCCAAAAATCTGTGGTGACTAATGTATTTCTAATCATGGCTCTTAATGATGATACATTTCTAAGATATTATTATATAAACTAGGATGGTAGAGGATGGTAGTATATATTACATAGATAAAAGTAATGATTTTGCGATTGTGATATTTATTTGAGTGTATCCACAAATAGTTTACATGGGGAAGACTGGTAGAGGGGTCCTCAATCATCTTGTATTTTATTATAAGTAAAAGGTTGAGATACTTCACAGGAGATAATGGTAGGGATTGTTGATATTTAGATATTTTTTTCATGTCCTGACTTGGGTCACTTTATGAACAATGGCTGAACTAGTTGACTACAAGGCCTCAAGCATGCCTCCCCATATACCATAGGTTGTTGACTATAAGAGACATATTAGTATGTGACAATATGAACAATATACCCTTATATTAGAGTAATAAATAGAGGAAATACCAAAAATTAGTAGTATTAGTAAATAATAATAGTACATATGTAATAAATATTAAAAAGGATGTAATAATGAAATTAAGTAAAGTCCCAAACAACCATGTCATTCATACAACAAGGATTTCCAACTTATATGATCACATATACAATACTAGATAGAATTATAAGGTAATAATACTAACTCCAATAAAAATCACATACTCAGTCTCCAATGACTATTCCAAGCTGCTCCAGCCTACTCATATAAATCTACATAAGAAACTCCACTCGATCGTGCAACCTTGGGCCTCATCCTTACTCTTCATGCATCCATGTTCAACCTAAAATTTGACATTAGGCCTGCACACACACCAAAGTGCACATACATGGAGTGAGAAATAAATATTAGTAGGCCACCCATAATGGAGAACCAATAACCTACTTCCATAAGTGCATGCTCATGAAATATGATAAAACTATATGAGACACAACTTAATAAAATCAATAATATAAAATAGTAGTCGATCCTTGGGCATGTGAACCCAATATAATGGACATCCTCTGAATAACGAATTGATCTGGATGTCATACCACTCAATCCATAATTAAACTTGTCATTTCTTGGGTTCATGGTCCCGATCGATAATACATGTTTCAACTAGTACCAAAATACCCCTCCCTATTTAACAATTTATAAAAGACATGGGACCTAAGGTGTGTAACCAATGTCTACATTTATAATTATAATTATATAAGGGACCCACATAACCATCAAGCATGATATAAATCCATTTTTCCTTTGATCCCATCCAAGGCATTCAATGAAGGAATATAAGTATAGCTCATGGAATAATCTAATAATGCTCTAAATTGGAGATATCAATTAAATAAATGACTCAACAGCACTATTACTAGTCAATTATGTACAATGAAATAATGGTTTATCCCCCTGACCCTAAGAAGTATCTTAGGAATCGATCAAGAACATCATCATAAATCCCTATGAATATCATGATATCTAAAGGTTGGGGGAACTCCACTTACTTAGCAATGTCATATGTGGAATTCCATGTCTACCAATCCAAATAATATCTGTGGAACTCTATTTCCACTATTCTCAATCATAATTTTGGATCATCATTTCCATGCATCTCAATCATTACTATGGAATTACATGACCGCTGTGGAATGTCATTTCCACTAATTTCAATCATAAATGGGGAACGCCATGTCCACTAATCACAGTAATAACTGTGGAATTATATGTCCACTATGGAATATCATGTTAACTAATTTCAATCAAGTATTTAGAGTGTCTCATCAGACATATGTAACCATAAATAGGGAGCATCATTTCCCACTCTCTCAACTAGAGTATCTCATATTATTAAGCAAGGATTCAAGCATAACAACTCAACCATATTATATATCACAACGTGTCAGGATCATCCTTAAATTACCAAGAAGAGCCTCTGGAAACTATAGTGGCATCAATAGTAATTGAGTGAAATCATGAATAAAAGAGTGAAGGTGGTTGAACACCTAAACCCACCATCGCTGCTAAGTTATGTGCAGGTTCTAAGGTGACACTCACTACCATCCCTACCAAAACCAATATTTCACTTTCTCAAGGTTTTTCAACTGACATACACCCACTGTGTCCACTAAAACAAATATTTTAGAGGCATCCTACTTAGGATCCTTGAGGTCCACACACAAAAAAGAAGGCATCTCTCTTTGCATTCATTAATTCAACACATAAGAAAATTCATCCCTCTTGGGATCCAAGAAAATGGTATAAAGGTAGAGGTATCCCTCTTGGGGTCCTAGAAAAGGGTAAGTAAATAGAGAAATCCTATATGGGATCTTTTAGGTTATAACATAAGAAGATTCAACCCATGGGGATCCTATAGGTTCGATCATAAGTGGAGGCATCCATCTTGGGATCCCTAATTTAAAACCAGTCTAGGGACAATGACTGTCTCTAGTGGAAAACACATACCATAACCCCATTTCTAACATACCACATCTTTTTAGGCTTAAAATGGCACACCTCATATGGGAGGAGTCCTCAGAGAAGGTACCTAAGCATCGGTCTAGGGAGATGTCCCATGGACCATCTCAGATCAAGGTCTCACTCTAGGTTAGCCCAAATTCCAAACCTATCCTTTACTATAGTTTCATTTTAGCCCCGCTAAATTAAAAAATGTCTCAGGAAAACATCAAATAAGGAAATTGGTGATCTTATTCCATGTACACCAACTAATTCCATGACCCTCAGATGGGTTTCATCCTATTTCTAACTTACAAGAGATAGTTGTGCTCATTTATTAGACTAAGAACCTCTCCTTCATTACTATTTTTTCCAAAATACCATTTATTAGTCCTATAATCACCCCAAGTGTTTCACCATCATGATACATGTAGAAAAATTCTCGAAATGGACTATGCATGTGTCCAATTCTGACTTTAGGGAATCAAAATGCAAAAAAACCTCAAAATGGTAGTAAGGGTACACAGTGTGTATAGCCTAGTATATGTTGTGTACCCTCAAATATCCACATGGGAATATACTTCATCCTGATTTGGAATATAAAACTGAAGTACATGGAATGTAAAAACATATAAAAAATGTGTATTATACATGGCATACATTCCCATATACCTCACATGTTTTGGATATGTGTGTTTTCCTAGACATGTACTACTATATAGAGTGTATCTCACATGAGGTCTATCCATATACCACACATGGCCAAGTTCCCCTACATGGGTTGTCTATCCATGTACTTGAATGTGTGGTTGAGTATGAATACACATCATGTACCCCTGGTACATGGTGTGTAGTTATGGAAACTATATTTTTTCATGTACTCATCTATATCACCAAGTACCAGTACATTCTATGTACTTGTAAAAAGTCATATTAAATTAAAAATAATAGTACATGGCATGTGTACATTGAACCGCGTGATGTTTCATTGGGATTTCTTGAATGGGAACCACTATAATTGACCCGAAACACTAGTTTCTCCCGGTTTAAGAAAGGATCAATCCCATTGGGTTCCTCAGTAGTCATAATTGAGCCTTAAAACTAGAAAGTAGTAAATATGTGGTGATTTAAGGAAAACCCATAATAAAAACCTAGATTTTGGTGGAATATTCTAAAGCTTCACCTATTTCTAGGTTCCACAGCTGCCACATGATGATCCGAATCCTCCTGAGCTCTATAGTGGTTCTTACTTTATTCCCTTTCTCTCTCTATTTATATTCCTCTCCCTTTTTCGATCTCAAACATGGAAAATGGAAATCCCACAGGGGGCGTATGAGATAATATTGGGGGGTAAGAAATAAAATATGTAAAGTAAAGGATGAAAAAGAAAAGAAAAAGAAAAGGGGGTCGGGCCCCAGCCCCATTACCTCACATGAGTTTACACCTTGACTATGAAAACCCACAATTACAGACTCAAAGATGAAGACAAATTATCAATCCATTACTCTGTTCAAAGGATAACTTTGAAGGAATGCATATGAATAAATTAATATTTAATTAATTAATTAATAATCATTAATTATTTGGTGAAAATTTGAATAGATCATAATTCTATAAACTCATTTTCTATAGTAATCACCCTATTTATTGATCATTAGAGTGGTAAGAAAATTTATTTGTGATCATCTTCTAGGGGGAAATGCTATTTTACCCTTACGATCATCTGAAATAAAAATTCAATTTTTTTTCACAATTTTATGGTCCAGAAAAGAATTGGTATTTACAACCCCCACACCACTATAACCCTTCACATCCCAGATAATCCTTAGTGTTCAAACAATATCCATGATTTTATCTAGATCATTTACACAATTATGCTACCTTGACTATTCGATGATCAGTCTCATAGCATCCAAAACCCTCCCAACATGAAAGATGTTTGAATGATACTAATATGATACTCACCACCATAAGAGTTCCATTATTATAAAATTTCTACCAAGATACAACATTCATGGCCCTAACTCCATCCATCACCAAATGAAATGATTGACATTTCCAAAACTGTTAATTCTTGAGAGGCAAACTACAACATTTAATCATTACCCATTCCCACTTCCTAAGAATTTTTTCCCCTAACTAACATAAAATTTCAACTCAAAATGAGGTTAATTACCCTTAAACTACCTATGGTGAACTCTCCTCTATATTTCTAACTTTATACCTCCCCTCAAGCACAACCTCAACATGTTTTATCACCCAATTTGTGCCATTACTAATGATCCATCCTCCCTGTCATGTAGAAACTAGACTAGGACTTAGCCAAATCGGCCATGTCACCACATTCAATCCATTCATGATATATCTTATACCATAAGGCTGCATTTATAAATTTTTCAACACTGTAAGGTAACCATTCCCAGAATATTTCTTTAAAATTTTCAGTCCTTAGCTCGCTCATTTTTACTCACCGATTAATGATTTAAATTGTTCCAGGAACAACTGATGTGTAACATTACCATCTCACCCAAAAAATAGGGTGTAAAATCCCATGAAATATGTTCTTCACCTAACCCACACTTCTATAATTCTCACATCCCTAATCCAAATATGATCATTCTACAAGGAATGTCAGTCTTATTAAGAAAAATGTTCTCTTGGAACTCCTCTTCAAAATCAGGCATCTCACCCATGCTCCAATTTATTCCATGACCAACCCTCATATGGAATCATTCAAGTCATGATATTTTAACCATGGTATAACCATGTTTTTAACCAAAAATATATTGGTTAATAGAGCTAGGAACCCGAAAAAACTTTTCCTTTGAACTCAATCTCGATACTTAATCACCCTTTGTGATTTCTCAGAAACCAAAAGAATCATCATGCCTATAATGTAAAACATGATCACCAACCATGTATTATTATCAACATGAGTGTATATACAAGATCACTATCTAATAAAGGAATCCATAAATCAAATCCAACCCCTCTCACAGGTTACCCTCAATCAGACAAATATCAACCGATAAGGGTTTGAGTCAAAAATAAGGGCCTCTAGATCTCCCACCTCACCCTACTGATCAAGACACATATTTGGATCACTAGTTATAACTATCTAGTTTATAGGTAAAACCTCTCACCAAGGTCACATATCATGGGGAATCATCTATGAACACATATCAATATAAGGCATCTAATGAGCCTTCCAATTCTATTTAAGGGAGGTAAAGATAACATCAACCTATTATTTTCAAAACATATCAACATGAAATCTTTAATCAATCATCAGTCTATGAGGAAATTAACCTCTCTAAGAATTCTCATAAGGAACTTCTCCTTGAATATTTATGATATCAAGAATAAGAAAGATGATAAAGTGGTCCTCACCGTGAATCCATATATGATAATACCCCCTAAAGGTCTCGATTTAATAAATTATTTTAGGTACCTATCAGCATATCCCATTACTATCTGAATATATTACCATAAATTAAGGTCATTTAAGTAAAATATCATATCATTCAAGATTTTAAAACACCATGTAGGTAATTACGGACCTTTATTTAAACATGCCTAAGAAAGATCCACCCACAAATGGGTTTACGATAAAGGAATCAACATCCAACATGACATAAAAGATAGTACATTTACAACATCATCTCATATGATCTATTTCATACCACACACATGGTTATATTAAGTATAATGTCATTACAAGCTATACAGTAGAAAACCATATAGGTTGTTACTGACACTTTAAATAACTCAACCTAAGTTACAACACCCTACAAGGGTTCCAAAACATAGAAATCATGTTCCCTATAAAATATATTGGGTTACTACAGCACCTATGCAAAAGGAATGAATAATCATAATCATCCTTAAGCATCCCATTGTAGATCCACATGACCTTCCATTAGAAGGAATTATATATATATTAGTCTATCTAAATATAATACCACAAAGAACCTACACAAAAAACACCATTTAGGTTGTTGTTGAATTTTTAAATAGTGTAACTCAACATCATTAATTTAATCACACAATAGTTTAACCATAACATATAAACCCTATATGCATAATATAATGCATGAAACACCTCCTCCCTATGCTATCCAAGAGTCAAAATCGATCATTATTCTCTCACTAATAGGTTGAGAGCCATAAATATATAATAAATAATAAACCCATATCACATGTATGTCACTCAAAGTGAAAATCATATAAAACTATATCATCACATATCATAAAAAGAAATCCCATATCCTTGGAAACTAGAAATTATTATCGAAACAAGTTATCTCAATGCACCAATTTGATATCTATCGCAAACTCTAACACATTCCTAATACTCATTTATACAATATTCTAAATGATAAAATAATAGGAAAGGAACACCTATGATAAAACATTTTCATGTCTCAACCAGGGTCACTATATGAACAGTAATTGAACCAGTTGGCAACAATTCCTCAAGTACGCCTACCTGTACACTAGATGTTGTCGACTAATAGTGAGGGCCTACGGTGTGACAGTGGGGAGACTATGAACTCATATCATAGTAATAAAAATAAAAAAATAGCCAAATATCATGCATTGTAGTAAATAATATGAGTGTAGATGTAATAAATATAAAGAAGATTGTAATAAGGAAATGAAGTAAAGGCCCAAACAACCATGTTACATATAAAACATGGATCTCCCACTAGGATGATCTCATATATAGGAGTAAACAAAAGGAACTAAAATAAAAGAACAAAAATATACTAAAAACTTGATGTTGAATTACTTACCTAGTCTCCAAATTCATTGGAAAGCTTCTCCAACCCAATCATAGAAATCCACATGAGTGACTCCACTCGATAATGCATCCTTGGACCTTATCCATAAACATTTTGCATCTATTATAAGCCTAAAATTAGACATATGGTTTGAATTATCTCCAAATTTCATATACAAGGGGTAAGAAATAAATCTCAGTAGGCCAACCCTGATTTTTGTAATGAACTAGTGTTTATTAATAATAATTTCTTCCTTAATAAATGTGTGTTGTATTATATTATATAATATTATACGCATAAAAAATATAGAGAAACATACAAATACATTATTTAATTAATAAATAATGTTACATTAATGTGTAATGAAACCAATTAAAATTCCAAAAATTACAAAAAGAAAAAAAATAAAAAATAGAAAAGCTAAAATATAAAAATATAGATCCCCCCAATATACTAAAATCATCGCCCCCACTTCCAACAATAAAGAAAGAAGAAAAATATTATTAAACCAAGAAATAATGTAGAAAATGGAAATATATAACCTGGATAATAATTAATTTGAAATATTTATGAAGGAACATATAGGTATTTATTGGAGGTAAAGTGGTCATTGGAATAGTAATGTGACAGCTAGAATAGTAACTCGATAGTTTTGAATAGTAACTTGAGAGTTGGGAATAGTAACTTGACCATTGGAATAGTAATTTTACCTCAAAATAATAAATTATGATATAGGTAAATTTTATCATGATTAATGTAAATATTATAATTCCAAAATAAATAAATATTTTTTTAAAAAACTGAATGAAAATATATTCACATTTTTAATCAACTGTATTTTAAAATATTTTGTATAAATCATAATTTTAATATTAATAATTAAAATTACCTATGCCCGAAATTTATTTTGATAAAATTAGTTTTATTTTAGAAATCATAATTTTTAAATTGACCAAGGTTTTTTGTTTTGAAATTTTTTGAAATAATTCAATTTTCAGGTGAATAGTAAAAAAACATGTTTTTACATATCCTATAAATCTTAAATTATATCATTCATCATGTAATAGTGAAATAATCCTTTCTAAAACTTGAGGTTATTCCATGATATATTTTATTTCATAAAATATTCTTTAAAATTCAATAAAAATAATTTATAAACCAAAAACGAACTTTCCAAAACATAAAGTCAAAATTGATTCCTTAATATAACAAGTTATATTTTTCCAATTTCCTTTTTAATAAACTAATGAGTTTAAATTATAAAGGTAATTTAATGTCTTAAACCTAATATATTATATTTATATATGATTATATTTTCAAAAATTCTCTGTTACATGTTTTAACTTTGATATAATTTTTATTTAATATTTTATTCTAAAAATAACTCTCTCCTTAAGTATAAATAATGTCACTCCCTCCCCTTGGAAAACCACTCACCCCCCCCCCATTTTCCATAGCATAAACTATACCAAAATACATCTTCAAAATACTCTTATAATCCTTATGAACATTCTAGAGTAATTCAACTCCAAGCATCAAGTTAGTTTTAGTGTCATACAAGAGAAGTTACACTAAGGATTAAGTAAGTTCTGATCAACTATTTTTTTTATTTCTTCTTATTATTCCCATTTTTTTCACCATCACTTTCACAAAAAAATAATATGATAATTAATTAGGCAGTAATTTAACATGATATTAATGACTTTAACCTAATATAAATACCATATTACTATATATATATAAATTTTAATATTCACTTTCCCGTTATCCCGACAATGTCCTATCAAATGTCAGTTAACCACCTACAAATACATTACCATGTCAACAATTTTATCCATTATCATGGATGTATATTATGAATTATATATAACATATATACATGTAATTATATGTATTATAATCTTCTCTAATTAATTTTACTAATTTATAATTTATATTTATCAAAATAAAAAATTTTATGTAAAATGGTGAATTTTTAAGTAAAACATGATATCTAAATGACTACCTCATAACCAAGGAAATTAATAAATATAATCAAGTGACTATAATTAATTAATAGGGTTAAAAATTATAACAATTATCTTCTATATAATTTTTTAATAAATATATATTTATTATTTATGAGGTGAAAAAGAGAAGAAATAAAGCGAGAATTAATGTAAGGTGATTCTCGTTCCAAATTTCTTTTATTTGGTTATCCTCTCTTCCATAATATGAATGTTTATATTATGTCTTCCAATTTTCCATTCCATTTTCTTTCAGGGATATATATGTTCCTACCATATCATAATGATTTCTAAGAAAAAACTTTTTCAAGGTGACCTCAACTTCTATAATAATATATTTTAGTTCTCTTGAAATGCTTCTTACCAACTCAAGAATAAAGATTTTTTTTGTCCAGGTATGATTTCCCTTATTCATTTGTGAACCAAAAACAATTATACATGAAATTGTGACTTATTACATCTTTATAAAACCCATTATCTTCTATGGGTTTATTTCATGAATATGATTGTAATATGTTCCATGTGGTATTCATGATAATGTAAATATTATGATATAACGGGAGTGTACAAAATTATATATTCTTCCAATGCATTGGGTAATGTTATGTATCTCATAAGATAATATTTATTATGCATGAACCTGATGATATCATTGTTCAAAAATATGATGTTATTATTATTGATATATGATATGTGTAAACATGATGTTATCTTTGTTCAAAATAATGTGTGGTATTTAACCATTATGACATGATGTTTCATTTTTATGCATTTCCATATTCCATGCCTTTACCACATGTTTCCATCATGATTTTTATGATGATACTATGTTCATAATATTATTATGATTACTATGCTCACCCATTTTATATTGATTCATGTCCCATATTCATCCTCTTGATGTGATTTTAGCTCATTCCTTTATTTGATGTATATCCTCTGGTGATTACATTTACTAAGTAGAAAGCATGCTTTTAAAGGATAAATAAAGAATGATTTCTGATAATTTTTATGTTTTTTCAGGTATAAAGTGATGCATGGTTATAATTTTTCCAAGACACTAAACCTTGGGATCCAAGATTGTCACTCTTTTATGTTGTTTGTCTTAAAAATGATTGAATAATAATGCAAGAAAATTCAGGGTCACTATAGTTGGTATTGGAGAACATTTTAGTTAGTTTGGGAATTAGGATTATAAAACAAGAGTGAAAACCATATGTACAAGTCTATGTATAGGTAAAACATCCTAGAATAATATTTTTAGAAAATAATAGACATAAGGATCCCATAAGATATTCCTTTAGTGTTAATTTTGTATAAGTATTAATTATTCCCACTTTATTTACATCTTATTCAAACCTTTTATGTTTTAGAAAAAGGTAGGAAACATGATAAGTTAGGCCAAAAACCATGTGACATACAATGCAATGATTGTCCGGACGACATCCCTAATTCCATGAGAGGTAGAGATCAAAACATTATAGTGATGCTCACCCACCTGTATCAGGCTATGAACAATACCCTAAACCACATGGAATTTCTATCCTAATCTAAGAATAAGAAACTAGCCATTGAGTCCTTTATGAAGTAAAAACCACCAAAATTTAGTGGAACTTCTGATCCACTTATCACAAAATAGTGGGTTAACTCATTGGAGAAGACCTTTTATATGCTCTACATTTTGAGAAGGAGATGGTGGCTTATTCCATTTATTTTTTAGATGGGTAAGCCGATCATTGGTGTGTGTTGATAAAGAACACCAAGCTGAAGGATAAAATGGAAGGGATAAGTGGGAATATTTTATGAAAATATTTCTTAATAAGTATTTACCTTGAATTATTCTAACAAATATGGAGAGAGAATTCATAGAGCTGTCATAGCTTATAAGGAAAACATCATAGGGCTTACAAGATATACCTCAAATTTTCTGTCAATAATGAGAAAAAAAGGAAAGATTATTTAGTGGTTTAAAACCACACCTTTTAACGGATCTAGCTATTCTAAAATTTTGGAGTTATGAGAAAGTGGTATGATTTATTATAAAAGTAGAGATGGATTTTGGAGAATGGTCCCATAATTATGGAGACAAAAATAGAATAATGGAGTTTCAAGATGGTGTGTCGAATGAAATAGGAGTAAAGAGGGTCCAACTACCTGCATGTTGAAAATGAGGGAAGAAACATCATGGGAATTACCTCAATGTAATGAGGAAATGATTTATTTTTGGGACAGAATACCACCAAGCTCATGAATTTAAATGGGATATGAATAATCTGAAAAAAAATGATGGATGAAAGGAAAGAAACTCCTAATTCACCACCCATGGTATAATGCTTCAACTGTATGGAGAAAGGGAACTATGTCAGTTAGTTCACTAGACCATGGGTCTTTGAGGGTAATTAGCATTTGCAACCACCAAAGCCAAAGCAGAAAGGGAAATTTTATTCCATCACTACTGATAAAGTGGAACTTGAAAATGAATTCATATGAGGTACACCTCCTATTCACTCAATAATGGAAATTTTTTATTTTATTCTAATTCTACACATTCTTTTATATCTAGTATTTTTTCTAGAACTTTTGAATCGAAGCCCTAATACCTTGATGTTGAGATATATGTAAAAACACCTAGTGGTGAAATTATTTCAACCTAAGTAATGGAATCTTCTTAAATAAGTTTATATAGTAAGAATATTCCAGTGAATCTCGTAATACTTCCCTTGGTGGAATTTTACATTATAATGGGTATGGATTTCCTCTCATTATATGGAGCACACATAAACTATCAGGAAATAAAAATATCTTTTCATATTATGAACCATATAATGCTCCTTTAAAAATTTAAGGAAGATCATGAATATCATTTTGAAAATTCATCAATAGTGTGGGTTTTGATGCACTTTTAATAAGAATACCTTTCATAAATGGTTGAGTCAATGGATGGTATCAGGTAGGAGGAAATTCCCATTTTTAGGGAATACACTAATGTATTTCCCAAAGAGTTACCTAGAATTCCCCCAAGTCATGAGGTAGAGTTCTCAATATAACTTATACCCAGTGCCACTATAATCTACAAATTTCCATATAGGATGGCCTCTATTGAACATGATGAGTTAAAGAATCAGTTGTAATGTTATATGGACAAAGGGTTCATATACCCTAGTGTATCACCTTGGGGCGCCAGTGCTCTTTGTTAAGAAAAAAAATGGATCAATGTGTCTGTGTATTGATTATTGTGATCTAAACAATATCATTGTAAATAAAATGTATCCTCTTCCAAGGATTTATGACTTATTTGATCAACAATGAGGAGTTCAGTACTTCTGAAAGGTGAATCTTCATTCTGGATATCATCAAATGAAGGTTATGAAGGAAGATATTTAGAATATTACTTTATATAAAAGGTATTGCAACTATGAATTCATAGTTATACCCTTTGGGCTTACAAATCCCACTAAAATATTAATGGATTTAATAAATAGAGTCTTTAGATTCTAACTTAATAAATTTGTGGTATTTTTTATTGATAATATTCTCATTTACTCTAAGAGCGAGGAGGAACATGAAGATCATTGAAGTATTTTTATAGAGACATTAAGGAAGGAGAAAATGTAAGATAAGTTCAACAAGTGTGACATTTGGATGTATAAGTTCTCATTATTGGGGCACATGATGACAAGTAATGAAATTTCTATATACCCTTAAAGGAAAAAAGGAAATTCAAGAATGGCCCATACATACTAGTTTCATGGAAATTCATAGTTTTCTTGTCTTATCTAGGTACTACTTACATTCTATGATAAATTTCTCATGATTTCCTAGCACACTAACTAAGTTAACATAGAAGGGGTAAAGTATGTCTAGATAGAATAATGTGAGGAAATATTTAATGATATTAATAAGAGTATAATAACTACACATGTACTCATACAACCAAAAAGTGGATAAGGTTTTCTTATATACAGTGATGATTTAAAGAAATTGTTAGGTTTTTTACTCATGAAAAATGATAAAGTTATAATATATTTGGCATGATAGTTGAATATATATGAGAATAACTACCCAATACATGATTTAGAGTTATTAGTTGTAATCTTAAACTCAAATATTTGGTGGCACTATCTCTATGGTGAGAAGTATGACATATATATTGATCATAGGAGACTAAAGTATATTTTCACACAGAAGGACCTCAACATGTGTGAAATAAGGTGGTTAGATCTAGTCGAGGACTATGATTTCTATATTTACTACCATCTGATAAAGGTAAAAAAGGTAACTGATTCTCTTTGAATAAAATAAATGGATACTTTATCCATGTTGTGAATTGAGAAATACCTTATATTCATGGATATGAAAAGGATGGATCTTGAAATAATAATGGAAGAGAATACATCCTACCTTTTCCAAATTATTTCCCAACCATACATCCAAGAGAATATCAAGGAGGCACAAATGGCTGATCTAGAGATAAAAAATAACATCAAATCAATAAAGGAATAAAAACTAAATGAGTTCCACATCGATGATGATTGTGTGATTTAGTTTGGAACAAGTCTTTGTGTGCTTGAATCATTGAATATAAAGAAGGATCTATTGTACAATGCACATAGATCACCTTTCCCAATCCATCCTAGAAGTTCTAAGATGTACCAAGATCTTTGAGATCAATTCTATTTGGAAAACATGAATTAGCATATTGAAGAGTATATCTCACAATGTTTAGTATGTTGGAAAGTTAATGCAGAGCGATATAAGTCCAAAGGGATAAAGAAACCATTATTTATACTCGCGTGAAAATGGGATAATTTCAACATGGAATTTTTCACTAATCTCATGAAGACATCAAAATAAAATAATGTGATATGGGTTGTGGTAGATCAACTCACCAAGATTTCCCACTTTATCACAATCCATGATAAATTATTTCTTGAAAAAATTTCCATGATTTATGTGAAGGATGTGGTGAGGCTTCATGGGGTTCCACTGTTGATCATATATGATCATGATCCAAGGTTCACATCTAAATTTTGTAGAAGTATTCAATATTTTTGATTACTTAATTGAATTTTGGCAAGACCAATCACCCTCAAAATGATATCCAATCTAAATGAACTATTTAGATGCTTGAATACATGTTAATATCCTACTCAATGGAATTCAAAGTTTTATGGGATAAAAATATCCTATTGGTTGAGTTATAATATAAAAATAGCTTCCAATAAAGTATTAAAATGGCATCATATAAATCTATATATGGGAATATATGTATAACTCTAACTTGTTATCAATAAGTTGGAAAATTAAAGCTACTTGCACCTGATATTGTGAAATAGATGATAGAGAAGGTTCAATACATCAAACAAAATATAAAAGCTGCTCAGATTTGGAAAAAGATCTATGCTGAAAACTATCCAAGGGACCCATAGTTTGATATTGGAGACAAAGTTTTCCTTTTAATATCACGATAGAAGAGATTCTTGTAGTTTGGAAAGAAAGGGAAGCTTATCCCAAGGTACATTGACCCTTTTGAGATCCTTGATCATATAATAGGAGTGGCGTATTAGCTTGAATATCCACCAAGTATAGATCAAGTTCATGATGTGTTCCATGTATAATTTCAGGGGAATTACATACCCAATCCCTCACATGTACTGAATCTAGATGTGGTATAACTATAGAATTACCTCTCATATGAAGAGTAGCCGGTGAAGATCTTTGATCATAGAGACAAAGTTCTATGAAACAAGAAAAATCACCTAGTCAAAGTGTTGTGGAGTAACCATAAATATGAAGAGGCTAAATGGGAACCATAGGAAACAATGAAACAAAATTACCCTCATATATTCTCAGTAGAGAATATGAGTTCAAATTTTGTAGATGAAATTTCTAAAGGGGGAAAGAATGTAACAAACTAGTGCTTATTAGTAAAATAAATTCCTCAATAAATGTCTGTTTTATTATATTATATAATATTTTACACATAAAAAATATTGAAAAGACAACAAATACATTATTTCACTAATAAGTATTGTTATATTAATTAGTAATGAAACCAATTAAAATTCCAAAAATTATAACTAGACAAAAAACATGAAATTGAAAACTAAAATTGAAAAATATAGATCACCACAATATACTAGAATTATCCCCCCTATTATTAACAATATAGAGAAGAAACAAAATATTAGTAAACTAATTATAATTATATAAAATTTAAATATATAACCTTTATATTAATTTAGTTGAATAATTAATAAATGAAATTAGAGGTATTTATTAGAGGTAAATTGATTGTTGGAATAATAACCAGACCATTAGAAATAGTAAAATGATCATTGGAATAGTAATTTTAGCTCAAACTAACAAATTTTTATACAAATAATATTTATTATGATTAATATAAATATTATATTTCCAAAAATAAATAAATATCTTATTTAAAAAGTTAATGAAAATACAATCACATTTTTAATAAACTATATTTTAATGTATTTTATAAAAATAATAATTTTTAGGATATAAATTAAAATTACCTATGATAGAAATTTATTTTGATAAAATTAATATCATTTTTGAAATCAGCAGGTTGAAATTGATCAATGATGATTTTTTGGTAATTTTTTGAAATACTTTAATTTTTGGGTGAATAGTAAAAATGTAGTTTTTCACATAATCGGTCTATCCTAAATTATATAATTCATGATGTAATAATAAAATTGTCCTTAATATAAATTAATTTTTGTCCATGATTTATTTTATTTCAGAAATTATTCATTAAAATACAATAAACTTAATTTATAAACAAAAAAAAGAACATTCCAAAACCCAATGTCAAAAGTGATTCCTTAAAATAAAAAGTGTTCTTTTTTCCACCTTCCTTTTTAATAATATAATGAATTAAAATTATATATTGGATTTAAAGTCTTAAAACCATTATATTATATTTATATATGATTTATATTTTCAAAAATTCATTATTACATGTTTAACATTTGATATAATTTTTTATTCAATATTTTATTTTTAAAAAACCATTCTCCCTCACCTTTTAAAACCAATCATCCCCCACACTCCAATGCCAAAACTCTAAAAAATACATCCTATTAAGACCATTTGAATACTTAGTTAAATTTTGGAGTAATAAAACTCCAAGAATCAAGGGAGTTTGAGTTTCTTACAAGAGAGGATACACCGAGGATTAAGTACGTTCTGATCAACTCTTCTTCTTTTTTATTTCTTCTTCTTCTTTTTATTTTTTCACCACCACTTTCAAAAAAATCCTTATAATAATTAATTTTTCAGTAATTTGGCATTATATTAATGATTTTATTTTACTTTAAGTATCATATTACAATATATATATAAATAGTCTAATCATTCCTTTCCCGTTATCCCAACAATGTCCCATCAAAGGTCGGTTAACCACCTACGGAGAAATTACCATATCAAAATTTATATCCATAGTAATTGATGTATAATATAAATTATATATAAAATATAAACATGTAATTATATGTATTATAGGATTCTGGAATTATTTATACTAATGTGTAATTTCCATTTAACAGAATACTAAAATCGGGGACAATGGTAAATTTTTAAGTAAACCATGATATCAAAATGACTACCATGTAACCAAAGAAATTAAGAAATATAGTAAAATTAATATAATTTTTAAAGAGTGTTAAAAATTACAATAATTAAATTTTTGATGAATTTTTTAATAAATCTAATTTTATTTTTCCAGAGGCATAAAAATGTTGAAATATAGTTGGATTTAAGCTAAGTAGGTTCCCATACCCAATTACTTTAATTGGGTTATCCTATCTTCCATAGTACGAATGTTTATAATATGTATTCCATATTTCCTTTCCTTTTTCTTTCAATAATATACATGTTCCTACTATTTCAAAAGTATTTATCATAAAAAACCTTTTTTTAAGTTGACCTCAATTTTCAAAACATCATATTTTACTCCTCTTGAAATACTTCTTGTGAAATCAATAATAACAATGTTTTATGCCCAAGTATTATTTACATTATTAATATAGTAACTAAAAAGGTTTATTCATGAAATTTTTCTTTATTAAATCCTTAAAAACCCCATTTGATTCCTTGTTTTTTATTTTATGATTATTATTTAAATATGTTATATATGGAATATATGATTATGTAAATATTATGATGTGAAGGGTGGGCCCAAAATTATATATCCCTCAAATGCATTGGTTAATGTGATTTATCTCATGATATAATGTGTATTATGTGTGAATGTGATACTATATTTTTTTAGCAAAGATGATTTCATGATTATGCACATATGTTATGTTTGAACATGATGCTATCCTTGTTCACAATAATGTGTGGTATTTAACCACTGTGAATTGATGTTTTATTTTTATGCATTTCCAGATTCCATGCCTTTATCACATGTTTCTCTCGTGATGTTTATTATGATCCTATGTTTAAGATATGATGATGATAATTCTACTAACCCATGTTATATTAATTTGTGTCCATTATTCATCCTCTTACTCAGCTTTTAGCTCAGCCATTTCTTTGATGTATATCCTTTGGTGATTAAATATACTTAGGAGAACACGGGCATCGAAAGGATAAAGAAGAATGTTTTTTAATAATGTTTATGTTTTTCCATGAATAAATTGATGTATGGTCCTAATTTTCCTAAGTCACTACACCTTGGGATCCAAAACTGTAACACTTTTATTTTTTTATCTTAAAAATGATGGAATAATCATGTAATAAAAAGTAGGCTCTCTATAATTGTGAACCTATAACCTGCTTCCAAAATTGAATGAGCATGCAATATGATCATCTTATCCAATACACAACTGAATAAAATGAATAAATTAAAACCATAGTCAATCCTTGTGTTTGTAAACCTGATTGAATTATATATGTTTTACCACTCAAGAAATGTATAAACCATTAAATAATTGGGTATTTGATCCCAATTTATGATACATGTTTCATCAAGTGGTGGAATATCTCCAACCATTTTACAATTTTAAAATGACTCAGGACCCGAGGCATGTAACCAAGGTGTCCGCGTATAATGATAATCATATAAGGAGCCTGCATAACCATCAAGATTAATATAACTCCATTTTTCCTATGAGTCCATATAACACCTTTTTGTTTTTAAGAAATATTTCCCTTTAAATAATTTTATTTATTCAATAGCTTGTGTTACATGAAACACTGAGTTTAAACGAACCACAATATACAATCAAAATATTATTCTTTAAAATGATAGTAATCTCCTGGTAATTAGAGTAAAGTTTATGAATAGAAATAAATAAATTATGAAACATTTGTGGCTATATAGTCTAAAATTAATATAATAGTTATCAATTGAATAAAATTGAAAATAAAAAACATTTTGAAAAAAATTAAATATTTTTCTAAAAAAATAGTTTTCATGCATGTAATGTATTTTTATCATAATAAATTAAATTAAACCTATTAGTGAATTATTTTAATAATATATATATATATTATTTAATTTATAATTTTTTTAAGAAATCAATAACTATTTTTCTTGGCATCGGATAAAAATAAATCTCATTTTATGCTTAAAAATGTATTTTTTCTAAAAACTAGTTTTTGTCACATTTTTTGCACCTAATTTTAAATTAATTTCTACCATTTTTTAGAATTTAATTATATAAAATTAATAAAAAAATTATAATCATGAGGTTCAAATTTGTTAAAAAGTTTATAATTATTATTATTTCAATATAAATAGCAACCATGGTAAAACTTATCATATTGATAAAGGGTAAATCGGGTTAATATGGATTAAAATAAGTTAAAAGAAAATAATTATTCATAAAAATTGTTATTGGATGAAATTAATTAGATAATTAACACCTAATCCTTGAAATTGAGTTATTTAATGGACACATTTCCATGAAAATTACATACATATAATTTAAATCAAATAAAGTTACAAAATGTTACTCTCTTTGTTTTTATTATATCTTATGTGTCAACATAGGGAAAAAAGTAAGTTATGAATGAATACAAGTTTTTATTTTATATTGATAAAATTACTTTCTTGACATAATTTTTTTAATAATTATATAATGGCATTAATTTCTTATGAAACACCGATCCAGTTTTTCTCTATTTAATAGAAAATATAATAAATGATTTTAAAAATACTAAAAGTGGCACAATTTGAATTACTTAATGTGAACTATGAATTTTCTAAATATATATGAAATATTATGGTGGTTTGAAAACATTATATTAAAATTCAGTCTTTTTCTTGATGTAGTTAAATTTATATTAAATGAATAGTGTTAAAATTGACAATAATGACATTTATCTAATTAATAATTAATTAAATTATTTAAAAATAAGAAAACTATTTAAATAAAAAAAGATGTATATCATAGGGTCTATAATATTAAAAATTGGCCATTTATAATCCTATTATCACCTTATAAGTAAAAATTATAACCCTTTAATATTGTAAAAGTTGTTACCTTGGTTAAAATTAAAATTGATTAACTAAGGGTTATTCAAAATGATAGGGTTTAAAATTACTTAAAACTTGTATAAATTATTTTTTTTTGATGGTATTACAACCATAAAATTTCATATTTTCAAATAAAAGTCCATTTGTAGGAATATTTCCTAAGAATTAATTTATTATAATTAAATATTTTGATAAATTCCAAAAGTATCCCTCACCTCAATTATAAAAGAGAACCTACTCCCTCAATTCTTCACACCACTTTGATCATTATAGATTGACAAACTAATACCAATTTCCTTTATCAACTTCCCTAGACACATTATTGAGTTTATAATAATACCTATAATACCAACCCCTAATCCTTCTAAAGGAGATCTAAAGGAGTCATTTCAAAGAAGAGGTATCTGCCTTACCTAATCACTTTTTTTTTCTACTCTTATTTACCTAGTATAAATCTATGGTATTTATAATAAGATAATAAATTAATTATACTTCATATTATGTAATTTTATTATTATAAAAATTATGAAAACACAATTATAAACCCTCTTTCCCCATCGCTTGTGTGTATGCACGTCTTGCTATCTCCATGAAGCAATACAAATCATTTTTCATCACCATATTTTATAGATGGGTATTATGATGGTTTTAATGTTTATATATTATATTTATGAACTAATTATACTTTATTAATTATAATATCACATCTACATACTTACCATCCAATCCTTTTGTAAACGATAACATATTTCATGTGTACGTGCGGACTATCACCTCCATAAAGCGATGTGATTCATTTTTTATTTATATTTTAAATAGATAGTAATGAGGTATAATTTGATGAATATATATATGATATATATGATATAATAATTATCCTAAAAATATTAATTAATATCTAACTTTCTTTTATTCCATCCGTCAAAAAATGAAAACAACATTTGTGCGTACGTATGGCCCACCATCTCAATGAACAGTGTAATTTATTTTTCTATATTAAAATTTTATAGATGAAACTAAATATTTATATTATTATTATACATTATACCTGTATCATTATTAAAATTTTTTAAGTGATGTAACCAAGATAAATTTACAAGGACCAGAACTACTGAATTGAAATACTAATGATAAATGAAATAGTTAATAGACAGAAATGATGATTTTAATAAGAATTTTTTGATAAAAGGGGTAATAAAATGTTATAAAGTGATTCTATATGATTTTATAAGTATGATAATGACTCTTTTATATAATTATATTAAATTTAAATTTATTTTCAAAGTGATTTTAAATAAAGGCAAACTCGAGGTAGGGGTTTTATTTCACAATCTCATCAATATTATAGTTTGTTTATATTTAAGTCTCTACTAGGGAAGAATTAAATTACATATCCATGGTTTCTAAAAAAATTAATTTTTTTTTACTATAATCCTATTATTTTTTAAATTCATTTTTACCCCTGTCTAACTTTATAAAAAAAAGGTTTGAAATGAATATTTTTATCATTTTCCAAACTAGGTACTTTTTAACCTTTTTACAACGGTGTGGGGACTTAGAAAGTGGATCCAAGATACTCGAGTTCAAAACCAGGTGGAGACATATCTTCATGGAACTTTAGAAGTACTATAGAAGGCATTGTAGAAGTTATTTTTTGGTACTATAGTAGCTATAACTATTCATCTATTTGGGATTTTGGGCCACCGGTTTAGTCCTCAGGTCCATCAAGGCCTTCGGGCCACCCAAGGAATTCGTGCCAATAAGGATTTCAGGCCACCTCAAGGCCTTTGTTCCACCTAAATGTAGATACCCAATCTTGACGTACATGTAAATTATATTACTTTTACAGAATACTTAATACATAACAAAAACAGACACCCAAGGACTGTAATAATTTAGTGTCTTTGGAAACTCGAAACATAATCTTATAATCATGGTTAAAGATATTCAACATCTCCCATAAAGATCTTTCACTTTTTTTTATTACCTAAAACCTTTCTTTATATACTGGGGAAAAGAAAACATATAAAGGGAGAGATCAAATGCTCAGTAAAGGTAATCATGGAGAAAATAAAACAAACCATATACATTTGAACTTAAAAACATGAACACAAAGTTTAAACATCAAAATCTTGAGCAATGACATAAAACATGGTAGTACGTAAGGCATAGATCATAGTGGAACATCAATCATGATAAAATAGCATGGAAATATAACATGTAATTGTGGAAAACCATTAAGCACATGTTATGATTTCCATAGTAGCCAAGGCATTTGTAAAGACCTGGAATTTTCAAGGAAAATATTTTTTCTTAATTCTTTGGAATTTTACGAGTCTGTGGCTTCTGAAGGCACTTGATTCTGAGGCCCGGTGTGCCCAGAATCAATTTCTGAAGTTTTGTTCGTTTACGTTCAGTAAAAGTACATGCGGGTTTTTCTATCTTTTGAACTGGTGCTTGGAATTGAAATCTGAGGACACCGATAAACTCTCAGTGCCGGTATTCGCTTAAGGGGACCTTTTACCGCAGTTACGTTTTATGCGGGTTGGAAGCTAATTTTGTGGATTTATAATAAAATAAATAAAATTGTGGAACACAATTTTATTTTATATCTGGTAGTTATATCCTATAAGGGGGAGGTTGTTGGTGGGGCCCACACCCACATAACCTCC
Source organism: Viscum album (assembly GCA_963277665.1). NCBI lineage: Eukaryota > Viridiplantae > Streptophyta > Magnoliopsida > Santalales > Viscaceae > Viscum > Viscum album. The sequence continues at coordinate 1,224,531,488 of OY728151.1, forward strand.
CATGGGAGGATATTTGTTAGGTGGGGCCCATACGAACCCCTAACTCCTCAACTTTCCTCGACTCCCCAATTAATTCCCCTTATTAAATTCTTTGACAACTACCCCTAATATATTGTGATCTCTCAAACTTCCCCTATCACTTAAATTTTATGACAACACTTTTAATTAATGAATTGAACTACAATTAATTAATTAAAGTGGTTTGAATTATTAATTACGCGTGTTAATAAAATAATAAACTTACCTATTATTTTATTTTGGGCACTGGTTGTGTGGAGAGATTTTTAGGAGAGTTCTTGAGAAAAGTGTTCATATCTTCAATGAATAACGTCTCCAGTGAAGAACGGCTTTCTTCCTCGATGAAGAATGCTCTACGATTCGAAGAACGCGAAGACGCCGGCGACGACGCTTCTTCCTCAGCTTCTTCCTCGGAACCCCCTTCCAACGTGGGGCTTCTCTGATGACTCTTCTACCTTCTTCTTCATCTTCAATGGACCAAAGAACGAGCATGGAAGTGGAAGCATACAGCGAACGATGACCACATTTTTTTCCCCATGACGAACAAACGCCCGACCACCGCGGTGCTCGACTTCTGCGGCACGTCAAAGTGCTATTTCATTTGTGAGGTAGGGGAATTTTTGTATAATTTTCATTTATGTGATTTATACCCTCGAGCATGGGTGTTTATTTTTTGGGTGATTATTTGAACCACTAACGTGGTCGGTATGGACTAATGAACAAGTCTGGACCCATTATCGTATCATTCTTGATGCACGGAATGTTTGGAGATGACGAAACAGGACCGCAACGGCTATTTGGAGCTTTTGCAGTGGAGTTCGGGTCCCGAGATAATTGTAGGCACAGACGGTGGGTGAAACAGACCACCAGAGCGCATCCAGTGGTCCATTGAAGGCGGCAGTGGCGTGCCATGCCAGCACGGCGGTGGCGGCGCTTCCCCGGAGTAGGCCGTTCCGGAAATTAAGAGGCGTGGCAATAAGCCGTGCCAGCTGGCTGAGCCAGCGCCCCCCCTCCCCCCCCCCCCGGTCGGGCCAGGGTGGGCCACGCGGGTCGGGCCATGTGCCAACCAGGTCAAGCCACGCCCAACCAGGCCGGGCTATGCCCAACCGGGCCGGACCCGGTTCGGGCTGACCCAGGTTGGGTTGGGCCGGGTCAAACCGGGCCCAGACCCCCCTTTTTCGGACCATTTTCGGTTAATTTCCCATAACCTGCGCTACGGACCTCCGATCGATGCACCGTTAGCTGCGTTCGATTCCTCAGATCGAGAAGGTCATTTCATTATATTACACTCAAGGATTCAGTGAAATTTGGGTATGGCCGGGTTGGTTCGAACCCGAAACTAACCGGGCCCTCAGAGCGGAAACAATTATAACTTAAGAATCGGACGTCTGATTGATGTGTCTTCAATTAAGTTGGTTTATTTTTTATGAGACGGATCTTTTGGAATACTCCACTTGAGGTTCGGATGTAGTTGTAGTACGATCGGGTTGGTTTTAGCTTAAAAACCAACCGGGCCCCTGGAACAGAAAAGCCAATAACTCTCAGACCGAACGTCCGTTTGACGAACCGTCAGTGGAGTTGGTATTCTCATTGAGAAACGGTTTCTTAGAGTATACCCCATGGGAGTTCGGGGTACAGTTGAGATATGGTCGGGTTGGTTCGTACATGAAACCAAGTGGGCCACCGAGATAAAAAGGCTAATAACTCACAGACTGGGCGTCTGAATGACGCGTTGTCTGTTGCGTTGAGACCCCTATGACGAGGCGGTCCTTTGTGATAATTCTACGTGAGAATTCATGACACTTGTAGTATCAATCAGTAGCTCGTGGAGCGGATCCTCTCATAGATGAGCATACAGAGTGCGGAGACCTAGTAGTTATAGACCTGACGACTGATTGACCGATTCGACTCGGAGTGATTCAACTAGCCCAGTGGACGGAGTGCCCAGTTTGGTGGTAGACCCACAGTGGACGGAGCGCCTGGTTTGGCAGCAAACCCACGGTACTCGAAAGGAAGAGTACCTTTAACGGCTATTAGGGGGAGCGCCTGGTTTGGCGGCAGACCCACAATGGAGGAGCGCCCGGTTTGGCAGCTGACTCGCAGTACTCGACAGGAGGAGTACCTCAGCAGTCTAAGGTTAGTGAGTAGTGCCTCAGAGTCGGGACAGGGCCATTGTACTCTATAGAGGAGGATTTCTCTAGCAGTTGTGGTTTAGTTAATGAAAATCCTAGTTTGAGCTGACTCAATGACCTTTGTGTTTTCCTCATGATTGAGATGGGTTACTTGATAACATAGGTATATGTATGGGCATATACCTAAGTAAAGGTTATCTATTGAGATCTTTATTTGTGTTTTATCCTTGTTGGATTTAGTGAGACCTTGACGGTCTCGGGGTCCCTACTGAGTATCGTTATACTCACCCCTGCACGGGCTATGCCCGCACCTCATTGTGTTGGATGCAGACAATAGACAGTGCTGACTGAGGCAGAGTGTATGAGGATTGGACGGTACCTGGAGGTGGACACTCGACGTGACGGCACATGAAGCGGAACGATAGATGTGGAGTGCTGAGGAGGAAATTTGTACCTACCCTTCAGGTAGGAACCCGGAGGACAATCTAGGAGCTACTTCACCATTCAGTTGTTTGTCTTTTTAGTTGTACTTTCTTTCAATTGTAGTTGTACCTTTCTATTGGGCCTGAATTTCCGTCCCCTTTGTACTTTCATCACACTTGTTATACTGCTTTACTTAGTGTTTTCTTCCACTTGTTCTTTGGATGTGTGTTTTTACATTTTATAAAGTCAATGCCTTCCCAGTTCTAGGGAATTATGTCTTTGGTGCTAATCGCCAACCCCTGGCCTATGGAAGGCGGGCTTGGGGTAGTCATGATACAGGCCCCGGGGGACGGGTCATGACAAATTATTATCAAAGGACGTCGGTTCTACTACAGAACTTAGGACTTTGATATTTTCTTTCTGTGAAGAAATAGTGTTAAGGGTACAAAGTGTGGTTTTCAGTTTAGGGAGTTCAGTGTTGGTGCGGGCGGCCGACGTATCCATACACCAGGACCCTGACTTCTAATTTCTGACTCAGTGCATGAAAACACTGATTGCGTGTATGTTTTCAAAAGTCTCTTTTAAGTAAGCTCAAACCAGGTCAGATCACCAGGTATAGTCTTTTCACCGTGACGCATCTGTTTCTTCAAGATTCCTCCTCACGGATGACCAGCTAGGGCCCTGAGAGTTGTACGTATTGACAGCCTACTGAGCGACGAGGCCTCAGTACAGGGCCCTCTTCCAGTTGAGGCACCAGCGGAGGTACCAGAAGTACTACCACCTGTTGGGCCACCGATGCCACCATCCCCAGCAGCAGAGAGTGCACGCCGCTTGAGCGTGCTGCACGAGTTCCAGTGCCAGAGGCCACCCAGGTTCAGGGGAGAGACGGACCCACAGGCGGCTAAGGATTGGATGGAGGCTGTGGTGAGAGTATTCAGACTAGTAGGGACACCAGCCGACTTTATGGTGATCCTTTTTTCCATCCTCCTTCAGGCAGCAGCAGGCAGATGGTGGAGCCTGATGCTCCAGATGCATGATGAGGCATCACTCCTATGGGCAGACATTGAGAGCCTGTTCCGGGCGGAGTTTGTACCATCCACCCTTCGAGAAGTGCGGATATAGGAGCTACTGTATCTATAGTAGGGTAGCATTACGGTGGCGCAGTACTCAGCTAGGTTCACTGACCTCTCGCGCTACTCCACATATATGGTATGGGACCCATTCTTCAGGGCTTGGACCTTAGAGCAGGGGCTCAGGCGAGAGATTAGAGATTCAGTTGTTTCTCACAGCATCCTGACGCTGGTAGGGGTATTGGAGCGAGCCCTCCTAGTGGAGAGTTTCCTTGATGAGGAATCTCCAGCGGCAGAACCCATCACTAGTCGACATGCAGTGGAGTCTTCTGCAGCTGGCAGTAGACAGATGACACAGAGGTCCAAGAGGACCAGACCCATAGGTGGTCGAACACACAACTCAAGATCAGTTGTGTGGGGCACCCATAGTAGAGACAGATCCAGGCATACCAGGAACGGACAGTGTTTCTCCTGCAGTGGGCTTGGTCACATGGCACGTGACTGTCCGACCCACCCTACATATGATCGGCAGATAGATGAGGGACCTCCCAGGCAGAGGCAGAGGTTCGATCGAGGTGGACTGCAAGGAGCAGGAGACCGAGGCAGAGGAGCTGGTTGTGCAGCTGGTGGTGGATGACGCTTCGAGGTGTTTCCACCACCACCACCAGGTAGTCCACCCCGTCCTTAGGGAACAGGTGGACATGGGAGAGCACATCTTCAGGCAGCTGAATCATACGACTATGGAGATCCAAAAGCTGGTGGATAGGAATGGGACTAGTTCCAGGCATAGAGGCCGTTTTTCATGATGCTTCTAGCTTTGTTGATGTCATTATTATGGTTTCTTTGTGTCTTTGTACTTCGAGCTGCAATAATAAAAGACACTTGTCCTTGTGACATTTTCTTTCCTTCCTTTTTGTGTGGTTAATACTAAGAGGTTCTGGTTAAAACTGTTGACTTGACCCTCACTTTTGATATTTCTACTGGAGGAGACCTAGTAACCACACACTGATGCTGACAGTGTGACTCAACCCTTGGAGGTGAAAGTAACGGTTGGATCTCTTGGTAGTAGCGTTGAGGCCTTACGATGTCATCCATGAAATGGATTTTATTGTTCACATCAGGATTAACTGTATTAGGAAAAGGAATTGGTTCATCTAGGGGATGAGACCGGATTTCTCTTTTCGTAAAAGGGGAAATCTTAGCAGCTCTTGTAGGACCAGAGATGGTGTAGGCTACGATGGAGAAGGTACAGATCATCAAGGAGCAGATGAAGACTACACAGAAGAGACAGAAGTCCTATGCTAATAAAAGACGGAGACCACTAGAGTACGAGGATGGTGACCACATTTTCTTATGGGTCTCACCTCGACGAGGTCTACGGATATTTGGCTGGCATAGCAAGTTATCTCTGCATTTCATCAAACCATTCCAAGTCCTCAGTAGAGTAGGCGAGGTGGCTTACTACCTGGCCCTTCCACCTCAGTTGCACTGGGTGCATGACGTCTTCCACGTATCTCAGCTGAGGAGATATGTGCATGACCCGTCCCATATCATCGACCACGGGTAGATGGAAATCAATGACGGGATGACAATAACGAAGGTCCCAGTGGAGATCGAAGATCTACATGAGCGGGTCCTACGTGGGCGGTCAATTCCTCTTGTGTGCATTCACTGGTAGCACGAGAACCTCCAGGAGAGCACAAGGGAGCGAGAAGCTCTGATGCATGTACAGTACCACCATTTGTTTCCCTAGTGTGTGTTGTAACTTTACGGGGATGTAAATCCCTAATGTGGGAGTAATTTAAAGACCCGTAATTTTCAAGTAAATTTTTTTTCTTAATTTTTTGGAATTTTACGAGTCTGTAGCTTCTGATGGCTCTTGATTCTGAGGCCCGGTGTGCCCGGAATCAATTTCTGAAGTTTTGTTTGGGTATGTTTAGTAAACATACGTGCGAGTTTTTCTATCTTTTGAACCGATGCTCAGAATTGAAATATGAGGACACCGATGAACTCACAATGTCGTTATTCGCTTATGGGGATCTTTACCGCAGTTGCGTTTTATGCAGGTTGGAAGTTAATTTTGGGGATTTGTAATAAAATAAATAAAATTGTGGAACACAATTTTATTTTATATCCGGTAGTTATATCCTACAAGGGGGAGGTTGTTGGTGGGTCCCACACCCACATAACCTCCCATGAGAGGATATTTGTGAGGTGGGGCCCACATGAACCCCTAACTCCTCACCTTTCCTCGACTCCCCAATTAATTCCCCTTATTAAATTCTTTGAAAACTCCCCCTAATTTATTGTGATCTCTCCACCTTCCCCTCTCCCTTAAATTTTATGACAACACTTTTAATTAATGAATTGAACTACAATTAATTAATTAAAGTGGTTTGAATTTTGAATTACATGTGTTAATAAAATAATATCCTTAGCTATTATTTTATTTTGGGAACTTTTTGTGTGGAGAGATTTTTGGGAGAGTTCTTGAGAAAAGTGTTCCTCTCTTCAATGAAGAATGCCTCCGATGAAGAACGTCTTTCTTCCTCGACGAAGAACGCTCTACGATTCGAAGAATTTGAGGACGCCGGTGACGACGCTTCTTCCTCGGCTTCTTCCTTGGAACCCCCTTCTGACGTGGGGTTTCTCCGATGACTCTTCTACCTTCCTCTTCATCGTCAACAGACCGACGCACGAGCATGGAAGTGGAAGCGTACATAAAACGACGACAACATTGTTTTCCCCCACGACGAATGAACGCCCGACCACCGCGGTGCTCGACTTCCGCGGCACGTCGACGTGCGATGTCATTTGCGAGGTAGGGGAATTTTTCTATAATTTTCATTTATGTGATTTATACCCTCAAGCATGGGAATTTATTTGTTGGGTGATTATTTGTACTACTAACGTGGTGGGTACGGACTAATGAACAAGTCCGGACCCATCGCCGTATCGTTCTTGATGCGCGGAATGTTTGGTGATGACGAAACGGGACCGCAACGGCGATTTGGAGCTTTCGCAGTGGAGATTGGGTCCTGAGATGATCATAGGCACAGAAAGTGGGAGAAACGGACCACCGGAATGCGTCCGGTGGTCCGCAGAAGGCGGAGGCGACGTCCGGCGGTGGCGGCACGCCACCGGAGCAGGCCGTCGCGGCTGAGCCACGGCAGCGGGTGGAACCGGAACGGCTCAGCCATTCTAGAAATTAAGAGGCGCGACATTAAGCTGCCTAGCTGGCCGAGCCAGCGCCCCCCCAGCCAGGCTGGGGCAGGCCACGCGAGTGGGTCCGCGCACTGGCCGGGCCGACCCAGGGTTGGTTGGGCTGAGTCGGACTGGGCCCGAACCCCCCTTTTCGGACCATTTTCGGTTAATTGCCCATAACTTGAGCTAAGAACCTTCGATCGACGCACCGTCAGTTGTGTAGGTTTCCTCGGATCGAGAAGGTTGTTTTTATATATTACACTCAAGGTTTAGGCAAAATTTGGGTATGGCCGGGTTGGTTCGAACCTGAAACCAATTGGGCCCTCAGAGCAGAAACGCTTATAACTTAAGGACCGGACGTATGATTGACATGTCGTCAACTATGTTGGTTTCCTTTTGATGAGACAGATATTTTGGCATACTCCACTTAAGGTTTGGATGCAGTTGGATTACGGTTGGGTTGGTTTTAGCTTAAAAACCAACCGGGCCCCTAGAACGGAAAAAACCAATAACTCTCAGACCGAACGTCCATTTGACGAACCGTCAGCGGCGTTGGTAATCTCATTGAGAAATGGTTCCTTTGAGTATACCCCATGGGAGTTCGGGGTACAGTTGAGATACGGTCAGGTTGGTTCGTACACAAAACCAATCGGGCCCCCGAGACAAAAACGCTAATAACTCACAGACCGGACGCCCGAATGGCGCGCCGTCTAATGCATTGAGACCCCTATGACGAGGCGGTCCTTTTTGATACTTCTACGTGAGACTTCATGACACTTGGAGTATCGACCAGTAGCTCGTGTAGCGGATCCTCCTGGAGACAAGCAGACAGAGTGCGGAGACCTAGTAGCTGTAGACCTGACGACTACTTAACCGATTCGACTCGGAGTGATTCGACTATCCCAGTGGATGAAGCACCCAGTTTGGCAGCAGACCCATGGCGGATGGAGCACCTGGTTTGGCAGAAGACCCACGGTACTCAATAGGAGGAGTACCTCTGACGGCTATTAGGGGGAGAGCCCGGTTTTGTGGCAGACCCACAGCGGAGGAGGGCCCGGTTTGGCAGCAGACCCACGGTACTCGGCAGGAGGAGTACCTCAGTAGTCTAAGGTTAGTGAGTAGTGCCTCGGAGTCACGACAGGGCCATTGTACTCGATATAGGAGGATTTCTCCAGCAGTTGTGGTTTCGTTAATGAAAATCTTGGTTTGAGTTGAGTCAATGATCTTTGTGTTTTTTTCATGATTGAGATGGGTTACTTGATAACATAGGTATATGTATGGGCATATACCTAAGTAAAGGTTATCTGTTGAGATATTTCTTTGTGGTTTATCCTTTTTGGATTTAGTGAGACCTTGAGGGTCTCGGGGTCCCTACTGAGTATTGTTATACTCACCCATGCACGGGCTATGCCCACACCTCGTTGTGTTGGATGCAGACGACGTACAACGCTGACCGAGGAAGATTGTACGAGGACTGGACGGTATCCGGAGGTGGACACTCGGTGTGATGGCACACGAAGCGGACTGATAGACATAGAGTGCTAAGGAGGACATATGTACCTACCCTTTAGGTAGGAACCCGGAGGACGATCTAGGAGCTCCTTTAGCATTCAGTTGTTTGTCTTTTCAGTTGTACTTTCTTTAAATTGTAGTTGTACCTTTCTATTGGGCCTTTATTTCCATCCCCTTTGTACTTTCAACATACTTGTTATACTTCTTTACTTAGTGTTTGCTTCTTCTTGTTCTCTGGTTGTGTGTGTTTATGTTTTATAAAGGCAATGCCTTCCCAGTTTTAGGGAATTACGCCTTTGGTGCTAGTCGGCAACCCCTGGCCTATGGAAGGCTGGCTTGGGGTAGTCACGATGCAGGCCCCGGGGGACGGGTCATGATAACATTGCTGCAAAAACCATTATAGTGGAAAAAGTCTATTACTGAACCAGTTTTACTTATCGTTCCAGCCCTGTATTACTGAACCGGATTCACTTGCCTTTCTAGCCATGTCTATCTCATGAGATATAAATATTTACCCAATGCATTAGAGGGAGATATAGGTCCCACCCATCTCATAATGAAATCATTCTTTCTTGTGCCACAAAATAAACATAAATCATTCATCAAAACCCAAAGAATAATATGGGTTTCATAAAAATCATCCCATCATAACATAATCCATATAAAAAAATGGATATATTTTCATCATAAGAAAAATAAAACCACGTAAATAATAGAGACATTATACTTGAAACATAAACATACTAAATAATGTCATCTTATATGGAAAATAGTTTTGATAAAACACTTGAAATGAATTCTTGAGGAAAATATCCTTTCTTCTTCAAAATCACTTTCTTTTCACAAGATGCCATGCAATTTTAAAATAAAAGGGTTTTTTTGAAAATAATCATGAAATATTGTATAGGAAGCTTCATGGAAATAAGTATGAAACTGTAAAAATCCGTTCATGCCGTATAATTTTAAAAAAAACTTTCTTCTAGTACTTTTTCCAGAAAAGTCAAAAAGTACCTCGTATGGTAAATAAAAGAAAGATTACTTCCATACCATGTGGTAAAAGTCAAAAAAGGGTAAAAATGACTTTAAAAACACATGGAATAATATTAATCATTTTATGAAAATATTTTTAGAAGACATAGACATGGATGATAAATATAACCCATGTAAAAACATACGAATAAACAATCTTGGATAAGAACAATATTGGAATAATTATCCCTTATCTTATGTCCAATTTCTTCCATATGTGTCTGAGACTCCTGTATAGTGGGTTTAAACATATTATTAACTTGTAACAGAACCATAATAATATTAAGGATATCATATATCATTCACTTACGACTTTATATTACTCATTCATTTGTAATGGTTCACCCTCTACCCAGTCTAAAGAGGTCTTTTCTTTAATAAAAAATTGAGTCTTCAGCCCCAACCTTTTAAAAAAAATTCCATGTTAAAGCAACATTTTGGGTAAAATCATTTCATTTATCGTACGTGTTTTGACTTTTAATTATTTATATGATTACTTAGATCATGATTAATTAATTCTAGAATGTAATATATGATTTATATATAATATATATTCAGAATATATATATATAATAGATCGATAATTGGAATAAAATACATCGTTCATGGAGATGGTAGGTCATACGTACGCATGAACGTTGTTTTTGTTTCCTTATTAAATTGAATGGAAGTAAATGAAATATATATATACATAAATCCAGTAGCATTATTATTTCATATATTTCATAATTACTTATTACATATACTTAATAATCATTCTTGAATGGTTAACATGGAGAATGAATCTCATCGCATCATGGAGACAGTAATTTGTACGTACGAACAAGCGATGATATCATTCCCATAATTATTGAATAGAATTGGAGTGGATGATATAATATCTCATAATTAGAATAAAGTTATAATAATCATATATAGTTATTATTTCCACCATTATACCCATCCAAGTAAGGTGGTTAAAAAACAGATTACACCACAGCATGGAGACGGTATTCCGTACATACGCACGCGCGGTGATTTCGTTTTTCATAGGATGGATAGAAGGTGAAATAGAATTGTTTCATATTTATAATAACATATCAGTATATTAGTTATACTGATGTTATTACTTTATAATTAAATAACTAAAGAATAGTAAGTAGAAGAAGAAATAAATTTGAAAGAATCGGTAAAGGATATTAGCTCTTCTTCGACGCACCTCTTTTAAACCTCCTCTTAGGGAACTAAAGTTGGTCTTTAAAGAAAACCAGGACCTATAGTATGTTTCTAGGGAAGTGTATAAGATAAATGGATAGGTTTTGGCCGAGCTTGAAGTCTCAAAAAGTTTTGAAGAATAGAGGGAGGAGGTTCCATTTTATAAGAGATAAGAGGGGAACTTTTGGAAACCTCTAAAATATTAATTTATAATTAACCTAAACCCCACTTAAAAACTTCCAAAATGACTCGAATTCAAAGATGAGATGACATAGGGTTTTAATATAATCATCCAATAAAATTTAGACAAGTTGGGAATTTATTTTAAATCTTATCAATTTGATTTATCCTTATTTAATCTATTTAATAATATGTTATTTTTAAACAATTTAATAATATGTTATTTTTATAAAATATCAATAGTGTTGATTTTGACACTATTCAATTATTTGAATTTAAAGAAAATCCACACAGAATATATATTCGAACCAAAATATTTAATAGATGCATAATATGAAATATTCATCTTGAAAATTCTTGGATCACATTAGATAGTTCATATAATATTTATTTTAATATTTTTAAAACCATTTATTTAATATTTCAATCAATAAAATAATTTTTACATCACTATTGTGTCACCATTAATGATAATTATTTAATCCCTGAAAAATATAAATAAATTTACATGATGTAGATAATTTTATTAGATTTCTTGTGACTATTTATTTTCTAAGTTTTCTGGAATTTATCACTAAATTAAAATTATTACACTTATAAGATATAAGAGAGTGATATGTTGTCACTTTCTTTGGTTTTAATAATAATTACTTCATTTTCATGGTCAAAAGTCCATGAAATGAATCTATTAATACCCTTAAGTTATATGGGTCGACTTTTATTCATCCAATACAATTTTTTCAGGTGTTATGGTAATTTTATAATCTTATTTTTACCCTTAATTACCAGATTTACCTTTAACTGTAGTAAATAAAATTTATTGTAGTTACTATTCATAATGTCTAAAAATAAAAAGTAGCCTATTAACATAATTTGGACCTAATGATTCCAAATATGGAATCAATTTTTCCAAATTCAAAACACAGAAGTTGTAGTATTTAATTTAAAATTAATCTCGCTGTTGAAAAAACAGGTTTTAAAAGTTAAAACATTGCAAAAAATTGAAATGTTTTTACCTATGAATTCAATGTAAAATTAATGATAATGACTTGAATTATATTAAATGGTAAAAATATATTCTATTTATACTTTAAAACCATTCAATATTATAATTTAACTATTTAAATTATCTTGATGAAAAAAGTTGTTTTTAATTAAAATTTAGCATATTTTAACTATTCATCAAAATATGAAAGTTAACAGAAAAATATTAAGAAATTATCCAAAGTTAATTTTTATATCCTTATTGAAATTAATAAGTTTATTTAATCAAATTGAACTTATAAACATGTCAAAACCTAAATTTAATGTGTGTGCGACATCAAAAGGCGGCAAAACATCATTTTTTGAAAAAAATATTTCCTTTATACGAATAATTGATTTTGTTCTCATAACTTGTTCTAGAAAATGATAATGTTATAAAATTAAAAATTCGGTTAATAATATTCATAATGGCTAGTTCATAAGAACAATATATCATTGTTTATTGAAACTCGGTATTGCGTATAACACACGCTATTGAGGAAGGTCACTCTTGCGTGCAACACAAGCCAAGAATAGTGTTGGAGTATATTACAAGCTAATACGGTGTTGCATATAGTGCAAGATAATCTTGGTGTATCATACAATACAATATATCAAAGAAATTAAAAATAATATTTCTCATAAAATCTCGGGGTGTTACATTCTACCCCCCTTAAAATGAATTTCGCCCTCGAAATTCTTCAGGGTTATAAATGGTTTACTACTTGAAAGTTTCTTTCATAGAAAACCACATTGTAAAAACGAATACTAACACTTAATTTTGAAAACTAAATTATGAAATGTAACGGTCACCCAAATTAACTCATCACTGGGTTTCCACATAGGAGAACATAGGTGAAAATATGGATATGGAAGAGAAATCTAACCATCATGTTCTGAGGGAGAGTGGTAGAGAACATGGATATGAAAAAGCCAACAATCACAAATCCATAAATTTGTGATGATCTCAGGTACCATCTGATTCATCAGATATGAGGGTACTAGGACAACGTTTTTTTTTCAAGATCATTTCCCTAAATTTGATGAATTTTTGTAATATCATCGTTGGTCATTCCATGTACAATTCCCACTTCATCTCTTATTTAAAGAAATGAAGTTGAATTCTTGAAGTATTAGCAGATCATTTGATAGAATGATAGGTCATTTCAACTGTCTCTATCACAAAAAATGTTAGCACAAGATATTAAATATACATAAGCTCATCTATGGTGAGGTTAATCGTATATGGTTCCAAAAATGGACTTATACTTCATCTATCATACTACTTAATAAAATAAAACTAATTTATACAAACCAGGGACTTCTTGTAGGCTAGTGTTAGGCGATAAAGGTCTGTCACACTTCGGTTGTGGGTTTGATTCCCGCATCCTTGTCTGACGCGACGGGTTGTCGCCCATCCTACGGGTTGTCCTTTTTCTAAAACTATACTATTATAAAATTTCAGAAATAATATCAAAAAGTTATAGCCTTAAACAATACTATCTAATGTCAAACTTAATCCATTACAATCTTTAGGCTTATCCAAAATACTTCTGTCTAATCTCATAGTATAAAGAAAAATATTACTAGAGAGGTCATATAAAAAGCATATGATTACCATCATTTATCCCCCATATATCATAAGATATATATTGTTGGTCATATTCCAAATATGTGAATACCTTAATCAAGTATTCTCTTGAAACATGAATTACCATAGAACCTTAGTAAAAACATGAATTCTGTCAAAAGTTAATTATTTCCACATACCAAAATCCCAAAATTTCAATATACTCAAACCATGATGTCACGTTGTCCTTATATCGGTCATAAGCTCATTAATACTATCAAACATATTATTTTCATTGTATCCCTTCATTATGCACATATCATCTTCTTTCCAAAAATATTTAAATCACTTTTTATGGTTACTAGTACCATACAATTATTGAAAACCAATACATAGATATTCCAATATTCCATAATACTATAAATGAGATTCCACAACACTATTTTGGAATCCTATTACATATACACTTAATCATTCCACCACTTCATTGTCATATTAAAAATCACCAATAGTGATCGCATGTGACTTCCCTTTTTCCTTTGACTTAATAGGCTGTTGATGTCGATCATCATTAACCCTTGGATTAGGGCATTGGTTAGCATAATGCCCCATTTCCTTTCACTTGTATGATTAAATTATTGGTGGTGTGTTCTCTATAGTCTTTTCTCTAGTCACATCATTAGCTACCTTTTTCCCATTACTTAGACACTCAACTGCTCGATGACCTTCTTTTCCACACTTAAAACATTTTCTAGTCCCTTTAAGACAATCTCCACCATGCTTTTTTCCACACTATGAGCATAACGAAACATTCGCCTTATTTTCACCATTTTTTTGAGATTTTTCCTTGAACTTCATCTTTTGTTTCTTGTCAAAACCATGATATGGATATGTAACACCAACTTCAAATTTTACCTTGATAACACACAATTTCTTTATAGATACTGAAGTCTCTAATATCTAATTCCCTTCTAAGACTTGGTTTTAAGCCACTGAAGAATCGATCAACTTTACTTTTAGGTTAGATGATAAAGCCAGATGCATACCTTGCAAGCCTTGTAAAATTCACCTCGTATACACCAATAGATTCATCATCCTTTTTCTTAAGCTCAAGTAACTCCTTTTCCATCTTTGTTCGAAGAATATGAGGGAAGTACTTATTGAAAAACAATTTATTGAACTCGTTCCATTCCATGGATTCAATTTCATCTTGGGGCCTTGTATTCTTAATTAGAGTCCACCATTGGTCTGCTTCACCTTCTAAATGGTAAACATCCAAAATGACTTTTTTATGTTCTGAACAGCGAAGTGTGGAAAATATCTTTTCAATGGTACTGATCCATTGTTCAGCAACAAGTGGATTAGAAGACCCACTGAAAGAAGGTGGGTGTTGCCTCATGAAGGACTCAATAGAATATTGTTCCTTTATCTGCTCATTTGGAAGTCCAGAATGATTCATCGCTTGTGTAAGTATAGCAATAAGATTTTTCACTCCATTTCCCATAACATTTGGTTTTTCAGAAGAACAATCATTGCATTGCCCAGTGCATTGATCATTAACACAGTTCCTTCGGGTTCCAGCCATTATCTAAAACCCAAAAGGAATAGTGTGAGAGGTAAAAATTATACTAGGAAAACAACATAATCAAGGGGAGTACTTTCAATCTCTAACATCTTAGGTTTAATACTAGGTTATTCATGATTGTTATCATAATTCTAGTACTGTAACATATGCTTAACCTTAAGGACATCCCTATACATACCTTAGAAATATCTCTAGGGATCTCACTAAAGTTTTCGCATCCTAGTTTCCAAATGTTAACTAAACCTTTCCTCTGATACCAACTGTAGAGACCTAATCTTGACGTACATAGACAATACATTACTTTTGAATAATACTTAATACATAACAAAAATAGACACCCAAGGATCGTAATAGTTTAGTGTATTTGGAAACTCGGAACATAATCATCTAATCGTGGTGAAAGATCTTCAACATCTACCATAAAGATCTTCCACTTTTGTTTTCTTACACAAAACCTTTCTTCATATCCTGGGGAAAAGAAAACATATAAAGGGTGATATTAAATGCTCAGTAAGATTAATCATGGAGAAAATAAAACAAACCATATACATTTGAACTTAAAAATATGAACATAAAATTTAAACATCAAAATCTTGAGCAATGAAATAAAACATGGTAGTACGTAAGGCATAGATCACAGTGGAACATCAATAATGATAAAATAGTATGGGAAAAACATGTAATTGTGTCAAACCTTTAAGCACATTTTATGATTTCTATATTATCCAAGGCATTGCTACCAAGACCATTATAGTGGACAAAGTCCATTACTGAACTGGGTTTACTTGTCGTTCCAGCCCTGTATTACTGAATCTGATTCACTTGTCATTCCATCCATGTCTATCTCATGAGATATAAATCTTTAAAAAATGAATTGGAGGTAGATATAGGTCCCACCCATATCATAATGAAATCATTCTTTCATGTGCCACAAAATAAACATAAATCATTCATCAAAACCCAAAGAATAATATGGGTTTCATAAACATCTTCCCATCATAACATAATCCATATAAAACAAATGGATATCATTTCATCATAAGAAAAATAAAACTATGTAAATAATAGTCATTATATTTGAAACATAAACATACTAAATAATTTCATCTTAGATGTAAAATAGTTTCGATAAAACACTTGAAATGAATTCTTGAAGAAAATATCATTTCTTCTTCAAAATCACTTTCTTTTCACAAGATTCCATGAAATTTTAAAAGAAAAGGGTTTTTTTGAAAGTAATCATGAAATATTGTAGATGAAGCTTCATGGAAATAAGGCATTATGAAACTGTAAAAATCCGTTCATGCTGTATAAGTTAAAAAACATTCTTCTTGTACTTTTTTCGGAAAAGTCAAAAAGTACCTCGTATGGTAAATAAAAGAAAGATTCCTTCCATACCATCTGGTAAAAGTCAAAAAATGGTAAAAATGAATTTAAAAATACATGTAATAATAGTAATCATTTTATGAAAATATTTTTAGAAGACATGGACATGGATGATAAATATAAACCCAATAAATACTTACGAATAAACAATCTCGGATAAGAACGAGATTGGAATAATTATCCCTTACCTTATGTCCAATTTATTCTATATGTGTCCGAGACTCTTTTATAGTGGATTTAAACATATTATTAACCTTTAACATGACCATAATAATATTTATGATATCATATATGATTCACTTACAAATTTATATTACCCGTTCATTTCTCAATTCCATGTTAAAGCAGCATTTTGGGTAAAATCATTTCATTTATCGTATGTGTTTTGACTTGTAATTATTCATATGATTACTTAGATCATTATTACTTAATTACATAATGTAAAACATGATTTATATATAATATATATTCATAATATATATATGTATAATATATCGATAAATGGAATGAAATACATCATTCATGGAGACGGTAGGTCGTACGTACGCATGAACGTTGTTTTCGTTTCCTTATTAAATTGAATGGAAGTAAATGACATATATATATACATAAATCCAGTAGCATTATTATGTCATATATTTCATGATTACTTATTATATATACTTAATAATCATTCTTGAATGGTTAACATGGAGAATGAATCTCATCGCATCATGGAGACGGTAATCCGTACGTACGCACAAGCGATGATATTGTTCCCATAATTATTAAATGGAATTAGAGTGGATGATATAATATCTAATAATTAAAATAAATTTATAATAATCATATATAGTTATTATTTCCACCATTATACCCATCCAAGTAAGGTGGTGGAAAAACAGATTACACTACAGCGTGGAGACGGTATTTTGTACGTACACACACGCGGTGGTTTCGTTTTTCGTAGGATGAATAGAAGGTGAAATAGGATTGTTTCATATTTGTAATAACATATCAGTATATTATTTATACTTATGTTATTACTTTATAATGAAACAACTAAATAAGAGGAAGTATAATAAGAAATAAATTTGAAAGAATCGGTAAAAGATATTACCTCTTCTTCGATGCGCCTCTTCTAAACCTCCTCTTAGGGAACTAAAGTTGGTCTTTGAAGAAAAACAGTACCACTATTATGTTTCTAGGGAAGTTTAGAAGATAAATGTATAGTTTTTATCCGATCTTGAAGGCTCAAAATGTTTTTAATAGGAGAGGGAGGAGGTTCCCTTTTATAAGAGAGGAGAGGGGCACTTTTAGAAACCTCTAAAATATTAATTTATAATTAACCCAAACCCCACTTAAAAACTTCCAAAATGACTCAAATTAGAATATGAGATGATATAGGGTTGTAATATCATCATACAATAAAATTTATACATGTTGGGAATTTATTTTAAACCTTATCAACTTGATTTATCCTTATTTAATCTATTTAATTTTATTTGTGGTGATAATATTCTAAATTTTAAATTGTTATAAATAAGTACTTATGTGTGGTGAATTGTCCATAATTGGATAATTTATGACATTTTAGACCATATAAATTTCAATTTATAATTTTTAAATATTTTTGTGATTTTTAAACAATTTAATAATATGTTATTTTTATAAAATATCAATAGTGTCGATTTTGACACTATTCAATTATTTGAATTTCAATAAACTCCACATAGAAAATATATTCGGAAAAATATATTTAATAGATCCCTAACATGTAATATTAATCTTTAAAATTATTGTATCACATTAATTAGTTCATATAATATTTATTTTAATATTTTTAAAACCATTTATTTGATATTTCAATCAATAAAATAATTTCCACATCACTATTGTGTCACCATTAATGATAATTATTTAATCCCTAAAAATTCTAAATAAATTAAAATGATGTAGATAATTATTATATTTCTTTTGATTATTTATGTTCGATGTTTTATGAAGTTTATCACTAAATTAAAATTATTACACTTATAGGATATAATAGAGTGACATGTTGTCACTTTCTTTGGCTTTAATAATAATTACATCCTTTTCATGGTCAAAATTCTATGAAATGAATCTATTCTGACCCTTATGTGATATGGGTCTACTTTTATTCATCCAATAGAATTTTTTAAGGTGTTAGGGTAATTTTATAATCTTGTTTTTACCCTTAATTACTTGATTTACCTTTAACTGTAGCAAATAAAATTTATCGTAGTTACTATTCATAATGTCTAAAAATAAAAAGTAGCCTATTAACATAATTTGTACATAATAATTCCAAATATTGAATCCATTTTTCTAAATTCATAACACATAAGTTTCAATATTTAATTTAAAATTAATCCCATTGTTGAGAAAACGGGTTTTAAAAGTTAAAACATTGCAAAAGATTGAAATGTTTTTACGAATGAATTCAATGTAAAATTAATGATAATGACTTGAATTATATTAAATGGTAAAAATATATTCTATTTATACTTTAAAACCATTCAATATTATAATTTATCCATATAAATTATCTTGATGAAAAAAAAAATTAATTAAAATTTAGCATATTTTTACTATTCATCAAAATATGAAAGTTAATAGAAAAATATTAAAAAATTATCCAAAGTTAATTTTTATATACTTATTGAAATTAATAAGTTTATTTCATAAAATTGAACTTATACATATGTCAAAAACTAAATTTAAAGTGGGTGCACCATCAAAAGGCGGCAAAACTGCATTTTTTTAAAAAAATATTTCCTTTATATGAAAAATTGATTTTGTTCTCATAACTTGTCCTAGAAAATGATAATGTTATAAAATTCAAAATGTGGTTAATAATATTCATAAAATATAGTTAATAAAAACAATATATCTTTGTTTAATGAAACTCGGTATTGCGTACAACACACGCTATTGAGTAAGGTCGCTCTTGCGTGCAACACAAGCCAAGAATAGTGTTTGTGTATACTACAAGCTAATACGGTGTTATGTATAGTGAAAGCTAATATTGGTGTAGAGTATAACACAAGACATCAAAGAAATTAAAAATAATATTTCTCATAAAATCTCGGGGTGTTACACTAAAGGTCTTCGGTCCATATCAAGGCTTCCGGGCCACATAGTATTGTACTTAATGGACCAGGTAGACTCTACATGGAGCAGACTCTAGATGAGGATTCAGAGCAGGAATATTCACCAGAACAGAAGCTAACGGGTGTGGAAGAAAGATAGGGTATGGAATTTCCATCGGGACCAGCCTATGCACACACCAGAAGCCTAGCCGAACATCCATGCCAAGGTGGAGAGCTGAGATCATGATGCAGATGCTGGGGAGGAGCAGTTCCACGTAGTTATAATTTGGATATTTACACTAATACCTACGGGTCATGTAATCTCTAATACTAAGGGCCTTGTAAGGGTTCCCCCTCATCCCTTGAAAGGGGGGTTATCAAAAATAAATAAAAATAAGGCCTTCAGGCCATTCAGGTGAAAGGACTGTTTTTATAACTTATATAGAGTGAGTATATTTTCCCTCTATCATGACTAATATTTTTGTTGAATCTTATTTTATATTTTCAAATCTATCTTTTTGAAGAAAATATTTTCCTTTATAATTATACAGAATTTTGAAAAAATAAATGAATTTAAAAAGTAAATATTATTTTCTCAAAAAATATTCCACATTATATTTAAAAATCATTTTACATCTATGCTGAAATCCTTTTATGTTACATAATATTTAATAGGAATATTATACAAGGATAATATTCTTATTCTTTCTCTATATGGTTTATGTTTATAATGAAATGATGTTTATGAAATGCACTTTTTTCCATTGGTTATGTTATTTGAAATTTTTATGAAACCCATTTATTTTCATGGGTTCTAATATGATAAATTCTATATGATCTTGTGGACCACATATATATTTTTTTCATTATGTTATGGGTGGGAAAAATATATCCCTCCAATATATTGAGTAAAGAATGAGATCTCATTAGATAATTAGGAATGGAATGGGGAGAAAACCCAGTTCAGTAATGAACTTTTCCCACTGTGATAGTATTGGGAGTAAACCTTGACTACTATGA
Source organism: Viscum album (assembly GCA_963277665.1). Lineage (NCBI taxonomy): Eukaryota > Viridiplantae > Streptophyta > Magnoliopsida > Santalales > Viscaceae > Viscum > Viscum album. The sequence goes on from OY728151.1 coordinate 1,224,551,926, forward strand.
TTGTTTAAAGAGTGAAATAATCACACTATTATTTCCTTGGAAATGATCCTTTAATACTAAGGAAATTATTTTCTATTCTTATAAGTATTCCATAATTCTATGTCTTGTGCCTATATTATGATCTCATGGTTCATATTATTTGATTACATTATGATTCTTATCTTATAAAATTACAGGATTTATTCCATGACATAAGATTATGATATTTGATATGGAGGTTATTGTTTTAAAATATTAAGATCATGTTCTTATAACCTTATTCCCATGTTATGATTATGTAATCATTGATACCCCCTTGTTTATCCTTATTGAGCATCTGAGCTAACCCTTCTCTTATGTTTCCTTTCCCCATGTTATGTAGAAATATATTTAGTATGATATGTATAACAAGGGTTATATTTATGAATAAATAAGTGGTAGAGGATGTAGATATAATATGAAATAGTTTTTTATGTTTAAAATTTTCCAAAGATACGAGACTTAAACTATCCGGGCATGTATTGAATATTTACCAATTAAGATGTAATATCATTGTATGAAAATTAGGGATCATTATAGTTGTTATCAGATAAAGGTTTAGTTAACCTTTTGAAACTAGTATGAGAAAACATTTTTAATAACTGTAGTGTTATGTCTAATTATAGGATGAAATCCTAAGGTTTTGGTAATGATCATGAATAACCTAGGTTAAACCTAAGTTTTCACAAAATAATGTGTCAGGATTTAGGAATACTATGAATAAATTTTCATTATTATCTGGTTACCATTATGATTATTATTTATCACGCTATGATTTTTTGTTTTATTAAATGGTTGGAACTTAAAGGAATAATTTAAATGGTGAATGTGATGGACAATGCAATGATTGTCCTTCTAATAAACCGAATATTATGGGAGCTGGAATGAAACAACTTGTTGTTATGATCACAAATATTTCTCAAGATATGAATCATGTTGATATTACAAATGAGAAAAAGGAGGGAAAAACATTTTGTTGAGTTATTTATGAGGCAATGAAAACCTTGTTTTAGTGGGTCTTATTATTCACTAGTTTTTGACCAATGGATTAGTACTAGTGAGAATATAGTTTTTATTCTCCAATGTTTGGAACATAAAAATGTTGTTTTTTTTGTTTATTATTTGGAATTTGGAAGGTAAAGTAGATCGAGGGTGGACACTTATCAAGAACACGATACAACAATAAGAAATTGAATCTTTAGAGTGGGGTGAATTTAAAATCTTATATTAAAAAAAAGTACTTTCCATATATTCTTCATATGAAAATGGACAATGAATTACATGATTTAAAGAAGAATAATGATGAATATATTAGTAATTATTAGGAAACTTTCACTATACTTGTGAGGTATGCTTCTAGAATTATCACTCAACCTGAATGTAAGGTTAATCGATTCTTTTGTGTCTTAAAACCAACTCTCCAAAGGATGTTATCAATAATGGGCTTTAGTATCAATGAATAAATTGTTTGATTTTCACTCAATGTGGAGATTGAGATTAGAGTTACCCATAAATCTCATTGTTTTTATAAGAAAATAAATATAAAATTCCATGCCAATTATAAGAACCTTAGAGAGAAGAAGATGAGCCTTCCTTTATGCTCGATGTGTGGAAGGAAACCTGGGTAAAATTTTCATTAGGTAACTGGTAAATGTTTCAAGTGTGTAAAGGAAGGTAATCAAGAAATCAAATTCCAATGTGATGGGAAGAAGTTATCTAATGATTTTAATAGAGAAAAAGCTCCTTAGAATGAACCACCCACAATATAGTGTTTTAAATGCAAGGATTATAGACATTATGCTAACCATTTCTCAAATCTGATGTTTAATGACAATGATTGATGTCAATAACCTCTTAAATCTAGAGACAAAGTTAAATATCTTTCTATCACTATTTATGATGAGGGGTGCGATAATGAAATGGTGAAAGTTATACTTACCATTCACTCTAAAACTACTAATATATTATTTTATTATTGATATATATATACTATTTTATTTCTAAAAATAATTCCAAGGTTATCATAGTACCACCTCCAAAATTAGATGTTGATTTCTCAATAAAACCCCCTAATGGTATGATTATTTCATCCTAATTTTATGATTTTTCCCTAATTTAATTTTGTTGAAATGTGTTTCCTGTAAATCTTTTCATTCTTCTCCTAGATGAATTTGATGTTATTTTGGGTATGGAATGGATTTTTTTACATAAATATTAAATCAATTGTTGTGTAAGGTAATTTATGTTTTATATTCAAAAAAAACTTATGATCTTATATCAATGTGATGCCAAAATGAACTTCAAATGGAAAATACATCAATTATATGTTTCATGATTACAATTCAAAAAGGCAGTTTGTCTCATATGGTTGTAGAGAGACTCAAAATCGAGGATATTTCTATAATGTGAGATTTTATTAAAGTATTTTTGAAAAAAATTATAGGTTTAAACAAATTGTGAAGTTGAGTTTTCAATAGAAATCATACCTGGTGCTACACCTATTTCCAATACTCTATATTTAATAGCCCCGATTGAGTTTCAAAAATTACAGAAGAAACTCAATGGGAATCATGAAAAGGGATTTAATTGTCCATGTGTGTTTCCATGGGGTGAACCTATTCTATTTGTTAATAATAAATATGGATCAATGTGACTCGTTATTTATTAATAAGAACTTAAAAATATCACTATTAATAACAAGTATCATATACCATGTATTGATGACTTGTTTGATCGACTGTGTAGAGATCAATTATTATCCAAGATTGATATTTATTATAGATATAATAAATTTAGAGTCAAGAATAAGGATATAATAAAGATAACATTTCATAAAAGGTATAGAAAATATGAATTTATAGTGATTCTATTTGTCCTTACTAATTACCCAGCTATCTTCATCGTTTTAATGAATATATTCTTTAGATATTATCTCTATTAGTTTTTGGTATTATTTAAATATTATATTATTATTTATTTTAATTGCAAGGAAAATCATGAAAATCATTTGATATTTTTTCTAATGACCATAATGAAGAATAAACAATAAGAAAATTTTACCAAGTGTTAGTTTTTGCTTTGAAATAATTCATTCTTGTGTGATATAATCTAAAAAATTGGTATATCAGTAGACCCTACAAAGATAGAATTTATTGAACATTAGCCCACACCAAACACTATGAATGAGATTCATAATTGTCTTGTTTTGGATGGATGTTATCATCACTTTGTGGATAACATCTCATGACTATTGAATCCAATCACCAGATTAACTCGAAAGGGATTCAAGTGATTTTGGCTGGATGAATGTGAGGACTATTTTAAGGAACTAAGGAAAAGTCTAGTTAGTGAACCTTTTCTTACACTAACCCATAATGGAGAAGGGTTTTTAATTAATATAGATTCATAAAATATGATACATTGATGTTTCCTCATGCATAATGATATTTTTATAGCTTAATGATCATGACAATTGAAAGTTCATGAGAAAAATTACCAAACTCGTGATTCTGAGGTATCTAGGGTAATTTTTTCATTAAATTCTTGGATGAATTATCTCAATATATAAGGATGTGACATATATACTAATCAAAAAAATATTAAAGTATGTTTTCACATAGAAAGAGTGGAATATGCACCAGATAAGATGGTTGGAGATTATTAGAGATTATGACTGATCAATACATTACCACCATGAGAAAACAAACAAGGTTACAGATGTTTTAAGTCAAAAGGATCATGCAATATTATCTATGATAAGGATTAAAAAATATCAAACATTTATGTACTTTTAAAGGATTGATCTTGAAAACTTTAAGTAAGGAGAGGAATATTATCTTTCTCAAATGAGTTTCCAACTATCTATCCAAGTTCGATTAAAGAGGAACAAAAGGAAAATATAGAGTTACAAAATAAGGTTAGAAATGTTCCTAAATTCAACCTTGATTATAACAACCCGAAATTTTTAATTATATTTTTTTCCTAAATTTGTGTGTTATTTTATTTTATACTCAACAAAACTATATCCTTTAATTAATTAAGTGAGTATAATTAAATGAGATTGTTGGGTTTCAACTGTTATATGGTCATTGGTCAATGTGACTATTGGAAACTAAATTCTTAACGTTATAATTATTATTTATAAATTCAAATGATTTTGGTTAATTAATACAGAAAGAAGAGTCGACGGCCTCATCCAGTAGACTCGGGCCATTAGAAGCATATCTGACGGAACTTGGGAAGGAGGTAGCACCACTAGACTTTGATCTGGACCAAATCCAAGCCGAACTTCATCATGTAAAGCTGGAACAGAATCACCTTTGTTAGAATTTCAAGCTGATAGAAATCACCACTCTATCAATGTTGGTCGAGCCACCCCAAGATTCTATCACCTTATCACACCTTACACTTAGGTCATATGCTCGTGTTATAAGGGGCTATGTAATGAGGCCTTAGCTACCTTGTGTATTCATTTGATATAAATAAAAATTGTGATTTCTTCTTATGGTGAAGTTTATGAATTTTCAAATGTCTGGATAAATATAGGATGTATATTATTGATGTTTTTTAAAAAAATTATATTTTAAAATATTTATGTAAACCATAAATAATTAATAATGTGTAATTATTTTCAAAAAATGGCCTTCTACAGTTGTGTTCAGTAAAAAATTTAGAGTCTAATAAGATCAACTTAATTTTTGGTGAATAGTAAATTATGTATAGTGATTTTAAGCTTATTAATATTCATGTGACCAAATGTATTAATTAACCTCACTTAAGAAAGTGTTAATATAATTTAGGCACCTTGATTAAGTAATGTGGTTCAATAAAATAGGTAAATAATTGTTTTGGAAATTATTAGTTAAGTATTAGTTGTTTCAGGTGAATAGTGTTTTTTATTTAAAAATTAAATTAAAAATATATAGAGAATTATTTTTATAAAAAGGAGTTCATTTTTGAATTCAGAGAATCGATATTAGGTTAAGGTGATTTTTGCGGATTTTTCTGAAAAAGTTGAATTTTCGGTGAATAATGAAAATACAGTTTTAAGTTTCAGGTGTTTAATGACATCTTTAAAGATGTAATAATTAGGTAATATTTCTGGTAGACTTATTAATAGTGAGATATGCTATGGGGTGTCCCAAGTGGCCAATACCATGGGAAGATACCATGGGAAAGCCCATGGTTTTTGCCAATACCACTGATGAGGTGTCCCTTGGCAATTAATGATTTGTTGCCTCACTTCCCCTATAAATACCAGGTCATTACCTCATCCATTTCATTATTAAATCCTCATCAATGATGTTCTGATCTCATTACCTCCCAAGGAGTCCTCCTAAGGTTCCCTCAAGCCTCCCAAGGTCCTGACCTTCAAGCTTTCAAAGTTACTTTTCAAGGTAAGGGATCCTTTCACCCTCCTCTTTTAAGTCATGACTTATTTTATGTTGTGTCTTATAATTTCCATATCTTTATGTTGAGTTTATGTTCTTATATATTCTCATTTCTTTCCATTTCATGTCTAATTATTTAGATACCCTTTCCTCTCTCATCAATTTGTTTTCTGAATTTTTAAGTGACGTTGTTAGGCTGTCGAATTTCTCGTAAAAAAAATTGCATCATATCCTTTCTTTCATGTTTGCTTTTCATGTGGTATGTCATTAAAATATTCATACCGTTATCTTATTAAGTACCCATACTATATTATGAATTATTTATGAGTTTGTGACCTTTTTCCCCTATCTTTTCAATATTTTCTAAAACCATTTCATATAGTCATTATGCTGCAGAAATTTCGTCTCAAAATTTCTATCTCTTTCTCTCAAGAAATTATCTTATTTTATTTATGTGAATACCCAAACCTATTTCGTTTCTATGGGTGTTCATAAATATATAAATATGATATATTTTATTCTATAATTGACATACATATAACCCTCACTCCCTTTTCATGGGTTATAAATGACATAATGATCTTATTTTTAAGCTCTTTTTAAACGTCATGATTTTGACACAAAACCCATTTCTTTTATTCTATTTGGGTTATTTAAGAAATGTTTGATTATGATCTATGTGGATCACATGAAATTAAATACATATTAAGGGTGTTCCCTGATATTGTTCCAATGCATTGGGTAAATAATTAATCTCTAGATATGACAAGTTTTACGATACCTTGGTGAATAACCTTGGAAATTTTTATGACACCTTGGGGATAGACCTTGGTGATATGTTCATGAATGTCTAAATGAAATGTTGTGGCCACATATTAAAGTTATGATTCAAGTTATTTTCATTATGATATGTCTATTATTTCATTGATCTTGTCTTTATGTTTTATTCAAGTTCGTATTGATATCACAAGTAAACTGATTCCCCTGCTTACCCATACTGGGCCTTATGCTCACCCTTTGAATATATGTCTCTAGGTTATGAGATGCGGTAATTGTACTTAGGATGAACTTTTGATGAATCCTTACAAGTGTATTTGAAGAATTTTTTATTTTGTATTCAAGTTTTATTGTTCCTGATTTCCAAGACACTAGACTTTAAAGATCCTCTGTATGTAAAATGTAATGAAAAGTTATGTATTAAAATGGCGGGATGTTATAGTTGGTATCAAAGAATAGTTTAGTTATTTATAGAAATTAGGATATCAAAACTTTAGGAATAATCCTATAGAAAAGTTTAAATATAGGAAAACTTCCTGGTATTTTGGTGAGTATTGAGTAAGTGGTTTATCAAGAAAATGCATCTCTGTCTGGATACGAGCAGGTAGAGGCGGCTCTGGCACAGAGGTACCTAGGAGTGAATACTATAACAAGGAGTTTCAGGCTTAACCCAGGGTATCCTAGTACATGACAATAGGCCTTGCTACACTCTTGGTTAGGACACTCCTGGGGGATATGTTTGGTAAATCACAAGATTTTTATGAATCATTATGAAGGAATTATAGAGAAATGTAATTGTCTAAGCATGAGGTTTTAGTATATAAAATCATTTATAGTTAAAATATTTGTAAATGAAATAAGTTTCTCACTAAGGATTTATTCTTTTAGAAAATGGTGGTCAATAGGAGGAAACGTGCAAATGGTGACCGCAATGGACTGTAACAGCCCAAGATTTTATAAAAAAAAAAATATATTCTTTTTAATTTTATTAATGTCTTGTGTTGTACGCTACACCAAAAGGAGCTTGCACAACACGCATCCTTGACTTTCCATGCATACACGCAATCGCGACCTTCCTCGATAGCGTGTGTAGTACGCAATAACGAGTTTCACTAAACAACGATATGCTATTAAAATATTATTAAAACTAGCCGTTATGAATAGTAATAACCACTTTTTAAAATTCTGTAAATCTTATATTTCAAAATGAACTTCATTTTTGGATTCGGAGTATCGAATTTAGCCTAAGGTGAAATTTTGGTACTTTTCGGATAACTTTCATATTCTGATGAATAGTGAAAATTATTAATTATAATTAAAAAACAACTTTTTTAATCGAAATAATTAATAGTGATAAATTATTAATTTGAGTGGTTTTAAAGTATATTTAGAATATATTTTTACAATTTAATACAATGTTGGTCATTGTTTGTAATTTCACATTTAAACCAGACATAATCAAGTGTCAATCTTTTGATAGATTTTGTTTCTTAAAAAACACGCTATTTGTTTTAACAGCGGAATTTAATTATAAAATTAATTAATGCAACTTCTATGTTATGAATTTGGTAAAATAGACTTCATTTTTGAATTCGGAATATGAAATATAGCTTAGGATGAAATTTTGGCATTTTTCTGAAAACTTTCAATTTTTGATGAATAGTGAAACCACTAAGTGGTAGGTTAAAAACGGAATTTTGCATAAAACTTAATTTTACCGCTTCTGTGAATGGAATTTCGAAAATCCGAGAGACACGGTTAATATCAAGGACTAAAATGTGGTTCAATGAGATGAAAATAATTTTTTGGTGAATAGTAACTTTTTACTTTTTTACCACGGTTAATAGTAAATAGGGTAACTAAGGGTAAATATGATATTAATATTACCCTAACACATGTCCTAATTCTATTGGACAAGTGTAATTCGACCAAAAACAAACTTAGGAATAAAATATGACCATTTAGGCCCACTTGGATTAGATTAGGACATTTATTATTAATTTATTTAAAGAAGGGTTAAAATAGTTAAAATCAAAGTTTAATAAGTAAATCATTTTTAATATGGGGTTATACATAAGCTAAATTCGACTATAAATATTCATTAGAAAGATAAAAAGATTTCCTACATGATGGTATTTTATTTGTAATTTTTAGACAGCATATAATATAATTTATTTATGACACAAAGATGATGCAGTAATTATCTTATTAATGAAATATTGACATAATTGATAATATAAATACCAAAATAAATGTAATTTAAGACTTTTTATGAATTCCACTAATTTTCTAGGTTACTATGATATATTAGTGTTGATTTAATCAACTTGGTTCGAATATATAATTCTGTTATGACTTTCAAAAAAATCATATATCAAATAGTGTCAAAATTGACACAAAATAGTTTTTAAATCAAATATTATATTATTAATTGTTATTTTATTCCTAAAAATCTAAGGTTCGGCCAAATGACTTAGATAAGGATATATGTATTAATAATATACAATTTGGGGTTCGTTTGGCATGTTATAGTAAGTGTATTAACCATATAGTGAAAGAAAACAAAAAGACACGGTAAAAGTTAAATTATTTAACTTAGAGTTAAATCTAATTGATAAGGTTTAAAATAAGATCCAAACATGTATAAATTTGATTGGTTGATGAGATTACAACCCTATCTCATCTAAGCTTCGAATATGAGTCATTTTTGGAGGTTTTTAAGTGGGGTTATATTTATTATAAATTAATATTTTTAAGAATTCCTAAGGTGCCCCTCTCCTCCCTTATAAAAGGACACCTCCTCCCCCTCCTCCTCACACCAATTTGAGCACTCAAGCTCGGCCAACCCCTGCCAAAATCCCTTCTCCACTTCCCTAGCAACATCCTAGAGGTTCTGGTCTTCCTCAAAGACCAATTCTAGTGCCCTAAGAGGAGGTCTCAAAGAGGCACTTCAAAGAAGAGGTAATTACCGTTACCAATTCTTTCATCTTTATTTCTTCTTCCACTTCTTCTTCTTAGGTTGTTTCATTATGAAGTAATAACATCAGTATCACTCATATACTGATATGTTATTATAAGTATGAAACAACCCTATTTCACCATCTATCCATCCTACGGAAAAAGAAATCACCGCGCGTGCGTACGTACGGAATACCGTCTCCACGCCGTGGTGTAATCTATTTTCCACCACCACCTTACATGGATGGGTATAATGGTGTAAAGAATAACTATACATAGTTATTACAACATCATAATGATTCTGATATATTTTATAATCCACTCCAATTCAATTCAATATTTATAGAAATGATATCATCGCTCGTGCGTACGTACGGAATACCGTCTCCACGACGCGATGAGATTCATTCTCCATGTTAACCATTTAAGAATGATTATAATGTATATATAAGAAATAATAATGAAATACATGAAATTATAAAGCTACTGGATTTATGTATATATATATACATATGTATGTCATCTACTTACTTCCATTTCAAGACAATAAGGAAAGAAAAACAGCGTTCATGCGTACGTACGGACTACCGTCTCCATGAACGGTGTTTTTCATTTTATTTATCTATCTATTATATATATATATACTGAATATATATGATATATAAATCATATTTTATATTCTGGAAGTAAGTAAATCATGATATAAGTAATAATGATGTCAAGAACAACAAGTCAAAACACCTACGATAAATGAAACGATTTTACCCAAAACGCTTCTTTAACATGGAATTTACAAAAGAACGGGTAATATAATGTCATAAGTGAACCATATATGATATCATAACAATGAATATGATTCTGTAATAAGTCAATGACATTATTTAAATCATTATACAGGAGGTTCGGACACATACGAAGCAAATTGGACCTAAGGTAAGGGAAATATCACAATCTCATTTTTATCTGAGATTGTTTATTCGTAAGTATTTACTGGGGTGTATTTTATCATCCACATCCATGTTTCATCAAAATGTAATATTATTTCCATCCACCTACAATTGTTTAAATCCATTTTTACCCTTCGGTGAGTTTTTAGTAATATGTATGAAAGGAATCTTTTGTCGTACGAGGTACTTTTTGACTTTTCCGACAAAAGTACGAAGAATGTTTTTTTTTAACTTATACGGCACGAACGGATTTCTACTGTTTTATAAAGCCTTATTTTCATGAAGCTTCCTCTAAAAGATTTCATGACTATTTTCAATAAAATCTCTTTCTTTTAAAGTTGCATGATGTTTTGTGAAAAGAAATTGATTTTGAAGAAGAAAGGATATTTTCCTCAAGAATTCAATTCAAGTGTTTTATCAAAATTATTTTCCATCTAAGATAATAAAGAGTTCTGTTTCTATCCATATTTTTACATTGATTTGACTATGTTGTGATGGAATTATGTTTATGAATTCCTTTATCTTATATGAATGGTTTTATGATGTCATGTTGTTTAAGAATCCCATTTTTATTACATGGGTTATGAAATGATGTATGATTTATGATTTTGTGGCACACATAAGAAAGGATTCATTAAGAGATGGGTGGGACCTATATCTCCCTCCAATGCATTGGGTAAAGATTTTATATCTCATGAGATAGACATGGCTGGAATGGTAGGTTATACCGGTTCAGTGAAACAGGACTGAAACGAGGATTACTCGATTCAGAAAGGGACTTTGTCCACTAAGATAGTCTTGGCAATGAGTCTTGACTAACAAGAAATGATTCTCTATGATTATGTGTGTATGCCACAATGAGTAATGTTTTAAGTTATGGTTTCATTTTTACTACTATGATTTATCCCATGTTATGAAATTATGCTCTCTTTTGCAGGTTAAGATTTCCAAAAATGTTATGTTCTTATGAAAATTATGTGATTGATATTTCTTTTGTTTACCCTTACTGAGCATTTGAGCTCACCCTTTTATGTTTTCTTTTCCCCAGGATATAAAGAAAGGTTTTAGGTATAAAAAAAAGGAAGATCTTTATGGGAGATGTTAAAGATCTTTCACCACGATTAGAAGATTTTATTCCGAGTTTCCAAAGACACTAAACTATTACGATCCTTGTGTGTGTGTTTTTGTTATGTACTAAGTATTCCGCAAAAGTAATGTAATGTTCATGTACGTCAAGATACGGGTCTCTACAGTTGGTATCAGAGGGAGGTTTAGTCAACCTTTGGAAACTAGGATGCGAGAACTTTAGTGAGATCCCTAGAGATATTTCTAAGGTATGTCTAGGGATGTCTCTAAGGTTAAGTATACGTATAGGTTATGGTCCTAGAATTACGCTAACGATCTTCGAATTTAACCTAAGATGTTAGATACTAACCCTTTATTATGTTGTTTTCCCTAGCATGATTTTTGCCTCTCACACAATTCTTTTGGGGTTTTAGACGATGGCTGGAACCCGAAGGAACCGTGTTAATGCGGAATGTGATGGGCAATGCAATGATTGTACCCCTGAGCAACCAAACGATATAGGAGCTGGAATGCAAAATCTTGTAGCCATGCTCACACAACTTTCTCAAGCTATGAATCATGCAGGACTTCCAAACGAGCAAAGGAAGGAGCAACATTCTGTTGAATCCTTCATGAGGCAGCGTCCACCTTCTTTCAGTGGGTCTACTGATCCATTAGTTGCTGAACAATGGATTAGTACTACTGAAAAGATATTTTCAGTTCTTCAATGTTCTGAACATGATAAAGTCATCCTAGCAGTGTATCGTTTGGAAGGAGATGCTGATCAATGGTGGAATCTTATTAAGAATACAAGGCAAAGGGATGAAATTGAGTCTATGGAATGGGACGAGTTCAAGAACTTATTTTTCAATAAGTACTTCCCTCGTATTCTTCGAACAAAGATGGAGAAAGAGTTTCTTGAACTGAAGCAAAGGGACGATGAATCTGTTGGTACCTATGAAGCAAATTTTACAAGACTTGCAAGGTATGCTTCTGGAATTATCATCCAACCTGAAAGTAAAGTTGATCGATTTTTCTGTGGCTTAAAACCAAGTCTTCGAAGGGCATTAGCTATAAGAGACTTCAGTAGCTATGAAGAAATTGTGCGTTGTGCTATCAAGGTAGAAATGGAAGTTGGTGTTACATATCCATCTCATGGTTTTGACAAGAAACGAAAGATGGAGTTCAAGGAGAAATCTCAGAATAATGGTGAAAAGAAGATGAATGTTTCCTTATGCACAAAGTGTGGAAAGAAGCATGGTGGAGATTGTCTAAAAGGGACTAGAAAATGTTTTAAGTGTGGAAAAGAAGGTCATCGAGCAGCTGAGTGTCGAAGTAATGGAAAAAGGGTTTCTAATGATGTGAATAAAGCAAACACTGCAGAGAACGCACCGCCAACACTTCAATGCTTCAAGTGCAAGGAAATGGGGCATTATGCTAATAATTGCCCTAATCCAAGGGTTAGTGATGATCAACATGAGCAACCACTGAAGGCAAAGGACAAAGGGAAATCACATGCGATCACTATTGGCAATGTTGAATATGACAACGATGTGGTGGAATGATTAAGTGTTTATGTAATGGGATTCCAAAATAATGTTGTATCATTGAGTATTGCAATATTTATTGATGTGGTATTCAAAGTGATTGAGATATTTTTTTTGGAAATAAGATGATATGCGCATAATGAAGACGAGAAAATGAAATGTTTAATAGTATTCATGAGCTCATGATTGATATAAGGACTAAGTGATATCATGGTTTGAGTATAAATAATTTTGAGGATTTTGGTATGTGTAAAGTGTTAACTTTTAACTGCATTCAAGTTTTCACTAAGGTTCAATGGGTATTCAAGAGTATACATGATTAAGGACTTTGAATGTTTGGAATGTGACCAAAAAAAAACATATCTTATGATATATGGGGATCAACGATGATATTAAATCTCTGGTAATTGATGTTATGAGAGTGGACTGCAGTATTATGGATAAGCCTAAAGATTGGAATGGATTGTGTTGGACGATATTATTGATGGGATGTTATAGTAGTTTTGGAAAAAGGACAACCTGCAGGACGGGCGACAGCCCATCGCTTCGGACAAGGCTGTGGGAATCGAACCCACAACCGAAGTGCGACTGGCCTTTATCGCCTACCACTGACCTACAGGAAGTCCCTGTTTAGTAGAAACTAGTTTTATTATATTAAGCAGTATGATATATGAAGTATAAGTCCATTTTAGGAACCATATATGATTAATCTCACTATAGATCGACTTATGTATATAAGTTTTGCTAACCTTTTGTTTGAGACAGATGGAATGACCTGTCATTCTATCACATGATCTGCTAACACATCACGAATAACAAATTCAACTTCATTTATTTAAGAGATGAAGTAGAAATTGTTCAAGGCACGAACAAAAGTGAGATTTTACCAAAATAAAGTAAGTATTTATTCTAAGCAAATTTTCAACTTTAGGGAAATGATCTTGAAAACCAAAAATGTTGTCCTAGTGATCTTATACCTGATGAATTAGATGGTACCTTAGATCGTCACAAATTTATGGATTTGTGATTACTGGATTTTCCATAGCCATGTTCTCTACCACTCTCCATCAGAACATGATGGTTAGATTTCTCTTCCATATCCATATTTTCACCTATATGGAAACCCAGTGATTAGTTTATTTGGGTAATCGTTACATTTCATACTTTAGTTTTTAAAGCCAAGTTTTGGTATTCCCTTTTACGATGTGGGTTTCTATTAAAGAAACTTTCAAATAGTAAACCATTTATATCCCCGACGAATTTCGAGGGCGAAATTCATTTTAAGGGGGGTAGAATGTAACAGCCCAAGATTTTATAAAAAAAAAATATATTCTTTTTAATTTTATTAATGTCTTGTGTTGTACGCTACACCAAAAGGAGCTTGCACAACACGCATCCTTGACTTTCCATGCATACACGCAATCGCGACCTTCCTCGATAGCGTGTGTAGTACGCAATAATGAGTTTCACTAAACAACGATATGCTATTAAAATATTATTAAAACTAGCCGTTATGAATAGTAATAACCACTTTTTAAAATTCTGTAAATCTTATATTTCAAAATGAACTTCATTTTTGGATTCGGAGTATCGAATTTAGCCTAAGGTGAAATTTTGGTACTTTTCGGATAACTTTCATATTCTGATGAATAGTGAAAATTATTAATTATAATTAAAAAACAACTTTTTTAATCGAAATAATTAATAGTGATAGATTATTAATTTGAGTGGTTTTAAAGTATATTTAGAATATATTTTTACAATTTAATACAATGTTGGTCATTGTTTGTAATTTCACATTTAAACCAGACATAATCAAGTGTCAATCTTTTGATAGATTTTGTTTCTTAAAAAACACGCTATTTGTTTTAACAGCGGAATTTAATTATAAAATTAATTAATGCAACTTCTATGTTATAAATTTGGTAAAATAGACTTCATTTTTGAATTCGGAATATGAAATATAGCTTAGGATGAAATTTTGGCATTTTTCTGAAAACTTTCAATTTTTGATGAATAGTGAAACCACTAAGTGGTAGGTTAAAAACGGAATTTTGCATAAAACTTAATTTTACCGCTTCTGTGAATGGAATTTCGAAAATCCGAGAGACACGGTTAATATCAAGGACTAAAATGTGGTTCAATGAGATGAAAATAATTTTTTGGTGAATAGTAACTTTTTACTTTTTTACCACGGTTAATAGTAAATAGGGTAACTAAGGGTAAATATGATATTAATATTACCCTAACACATGTCCTAATTCTATTGGACAAGTGTAATTCGACCAAAAACAAAATTAGGAATAAAATATGACCATTTAGGCCCACTTGGATTAGATTAGGACATTTATTATTAATTTATTTAAAGAAGGGTTAAAATAGTTAAAATCAAAGTTTAATAAGTAAATCATTTTTAATATGGGGTTATACATAAGCTAAATTCGACTATAAATATTCATTAGAAAGATAAAAAGATTTCCTACATGATGGTATTTTATTTGTAATTTTTAGACAGCATATAATATAATTTATTTATGACACAAAGATGATGCAGTAATTATCTTATTAATGAAATATTGACATAATTGATAATATAAATACCAAAATAAATGTAATTTAAGACTTTTTATAAATTCCACTAATTTTCTAGGTTACTATGATATATTAGTGTTGATTTAATCAACTTGGTTCGAATATATAATTCTGTTATGACTTTCAAAAAAATCATATATCAAATAGTGTCAAAATTGACACAAAATAGTTTTTAAATCAAATATTATATTATTAATTGTTATTTTATTCCTAAAAATCTAAGGTTCGGCCAAATGACTTAGATAAGGATATATGTATTAATAATATACAATTTGGGGTTCGTTTGGCATGTTATAGTAAGTGTATTAACCATATAGTGAAAGAAAACAAAAAGACACGGTAAAAGTTAAATTATTTAACTTAGAGTTAAATCTAATTGATAAGGTTTAAAATAAGATCCAAACATGTATAAATTTGATTGGTTGATGAGATTACAACCCTATCTCATCTAAGCTTCGAATATGAGTCATTTTTGGAGGTTTTTAAGTGGGGTTATATTTATTATAAATTAATATTTTTAAGAATTCCTAAGGTGCCCCTCTCCTCCCTTATAAAAGGACACCTCCTCCCCCTCCTCCTCACACCAATTTGAGCACTCAAGCTCGGCCAACCCCTGCCAAAATCCCTTCTCCACTTCCCTAGCAACATCCTAGAGGTTCTGGTCTTCCTCAAAGACCAATTCTAGTGCCCTAAGAGGAGGTCTCAAAGAGGCACTTCAAAGAAGAGGTAATTACCGTTACCAATTCTTTCATCTTTATTTCTTCTTCCACTTCTTCTTCTTAGGTTGTTTCATTATGAAGTAATAACATCAGTATCACTCATATACTGATATGTTATTATAAGTATGAAACAACCCTATTTCACCATCTATCCATCCTACGGAAAAAGAAATCACCGCGCGTGCGTACGTACGGAATACCGTCTCCACGCCGTGGTGTAATCTATTTTCCACCACCACCTTACATGGATGGGTATAATGGTGTAAAGAATAACTATACATAGTTATTACAACATCATAATGATTCTGATATATTTTATAATCCACTCCAATTCAATTCAATATTTATAGAAATGATATCATCGCTCGTGCGTACGTACGGAATACCGTCTCCACGACGCGATGAGATTCATTCTCCATGTTAACCATTTAAGAATGATTATAATGTATATATAAGAAATAATAATGAAATACATGAAATTATAAAGCTACTGGATTTATGTATATATATATACATATGTATGTCATCTACTTACTTCCATTTCAAGACAATAAGGAAAGAAAAACAGCGTTCATGCGTACGTACGGACTACCGTCTCCATGAACGGTGTTTTTCATTTTATTTATCTATCTATTATATATATATATACTGAATATATATGATATATAAATCATATTTTATATTCTGGAAGTAAGTAAATCATGATATAAGTAATAATGATGTCAAGAACAACAAGTCAAAACACCTACGATAAATGAAACGATTTTACCCAAAACGCTTCTTTAACATGGAATTTACAAAAGAACGGGTAATATAATGTCATAAGTGAACCATATATGATATCATAACAATGAATATGATTCTGTAATAAGTCAATGACATTATTTAAATCATTATACAGGAGGTTCGGACACATACGAAGCAAATTGGACCTAAGGTAAGGGAAATATCACAATCTCATTTTTATCTGAGATTGTTTATTCGTAAGTATTTACTGGGGTGTATTTTATCATCCACATCCATGTTTCATCAAAATGTAATATTATTTCCATCCACCTACAATTGTTTAAATCCATTTTTACCCTTCGGTGAGTTTTTAGTAATATGTATGAAAGGAATCTTTTGTCGTACGAGGTACTTTTTGACTTTTCCGACAAAAGTACGAAGAATGTTTTTTTTTTAACTTATACGGCACGAACGGATTTCTACTGTTTTATAAAGCCTTATTTTCATGAAGCTTCCTCTAAAAGATTTCATGACTATTTTCAATAAAATCTCTTTCTTTTAAAGTTGCATGATGTTTTGTGAAAAGAAATTGATTTTGAAGAAGAAAGGATATTTTCCTCAAGAATTCAATTCAAGTGTTTTATCAAAATTATTTTCCATCTAAGATAATAAAGAGTTCTGTTTCTATCCATATTTTTACATTGATTTGACTATGTTGTGATGGAATTATGTTTATGAATTCCTTTATCTTATATGAATGGTTTTATGATGTCATGTTGTTTAAGAATCCCATTTTTATTACATGGGTTATGAAATGATGTATGATTTATGATTTTGTGGCACACATAAGAAAGGATTCATTAAGAGATGGGTGGGACCTATATCTCCCTCCAATGCATTGGGTAAAGATTTTATATCTCATGAGATAGACATGGCTGGAATGGTAGGTTATACCGGTTCAGTGAAACAGGACTGAAACGAGGATTACTCGATTCAGAAAGGGACTTTGTCCACTAAGATAGTCTTGGCAATGAGTCTTGACTAACAAGAAATGATTCTCTATGATTATGTGTGTATGCCACAATGAGTAATGTTTTAAGTTATGGTTTCATTTTTACTACTATGATTTATCCCATGTTATGAAATTATGCTCTCTTTTGCAGGTTAAGATTTCCAAAAATGTTATGTTCTTATGAAAATTATGTGATTGATATTTCTTTTGTTTACCCTTACTGAGCATTTGAGCTCACCCTTTTATGTTTTCTTTTCCCCAGGATATAAAGAAAGGTTTTAGGTATAAAAAAAAAGGAAGATCTTTATGGGAGATGTTAAAGATCTTTCACCACGATTAGAAGATTTTATTCCGAGTTTCCAAAGACACTAAACTATTACGATCCTTGTGTGTGTGTTTTTGTTATGTACTAAGTATTCCGCAAAAGTAATGTAATGTTCATGTACGTCAAGATACGGGTCTCTACACTTGGTATCAGAGGGAGGTTTAGTCAACCTTTGGAAACTAGGATGCGAGAACTTTAGTGAGATCCCTAGAGATATTTCTAAGGTATGTCTAGGGATGTCTCTAAGGTTAAGTATACGTATAGGTTATGGTCCTAGAATTACGCTAACGATCTTCGAATTTAACCTAAGATGTTAGATACTAACCCTTTATTATGTTGTTTTCCCTAGCATGATTTTTGCCTCTCACACAATTCTTTTGGGGTTTTAGACGATGGCTGGAACCCGAAGGAACCGTGTTAATGCGGAATGTGATGGGCAATGCAATGATTGTACCCCTGAGCAACCAAACGATATAGGAGCTGGAATGCAAAATCTTGTAGCCATGCTCACACAACTTTCTCAAGCTATGAATCATGCAGGACTTCCAAACGAGCAAAGGAAGGAGCAACATTCTGTTGAATCCTTCATGAGGCAGCGTCCACCTTCTTTCAGTGGGTCTACTGATCCATTAGTTGCTGAACAATGGATTAGTACTACTGAAAAGATATTTTCAGTTCTTCAATGTTCTGAACATGATAAAGTCATCCTAGCAGTGTATCGTTTGGAAGGAGATGCTGATCAATGGTGGAATCTTATTAAGAATACAAGGCAAAGGGATGAAATTGAGTCTATGGAATGGGACGAGTTCAAGAACTTATTTTTCAATAAGTACTTCCCTCGTATTCTTCGAACAAAGATGGAGAAAGAGTTTCTTGAACTGAAGCAAAGGGACGATGAATCTGTTGGTACCTATGAAGCAAATTTTACAAGACTTGCAAGGTATGCTTCTGGAATTATCATCCAACCTGAAAGTAAAGTTGATCGATTTTTCTGTGGCTTAAAACCAAGTCTTCGAAGGGCATTAGCTATAAGAGACTTCAGTAGCTATGAAGAAATTGTGCGTTGTGCTATCAAGGTAGAAATGGAAGTTGGTGTTACATATCCATCTCATGGTTTTGACAAGAAACGAAAGATGGAGTTCAAGGAGAAATCTCAGAATAATGGTGAAAAGAAGATGAATGTTTCCTTATGCACAAAGTGTGGAAAGAAGCATGGTGGAGATTGTCTAAAAGGGACTAGAAAATGTTTTAAGTGTGGAAAAGAAGGTCATCGAGCAGCTGAGTGTCGAAGTAATGGAAAAAGGGTTTCTAATGATGTGAATAAAGCAAACACTGCAGAGAACGCACCGCCAACACTTCAATGCTTCAAGTGCAAGGAAATGGGGCATTATGCTAATAATTGCCCTAATCCAAGGGTTAGTGATGATCAACATGAGCAACCACTGAAGGCAAAGGACAAAGGGAAATCACATGCGATCACTATTGGCAATGTTGAATATGACAACGATGTGGTGGAATGATTAAGTGTTTATGTAATGGGATTCCAAAATAATGTTGTATCATTGAGTATTGCAATATTTATTGATGTGGTATTCAAAGTGATTGAGATATTTTTTTTGGAAATAAGATGATATGCGCATAATGAAGACGAGAAAATGAAATGTTTAATAGTATTCATGAGCTCATGATTGATATAAGGACTAAGTGATATCATGGTTTGAGTATAAATAATTTTGAGGATTTTGGTATGTGTAAAGTGTTAACTTTTAACTGCATTCAAGTTTTCACTAAGGTTCAATGGGTATTCAAGAGTATACATGATTAAGGACTTTGAATGTTTGGAATGTGACCAAAAAAAAACATATCTTATGATATATGGGGATCAACGATGATATTAAATCTCTGGTAATTGATGTTATGAGAGTGGACTGCAGTATTATGGATAAGCCTAAAGATTGGAATGGATTGTGTTGGACGATATTATTGATGGGATGTTATAGTAGTTTTGGAAAAAGGACAACCTGCAGGACGGGCGACAGCCCATCGCTTCGGACAAGGCTGTGGGAATCGAACCCACAACCGAAGTGCGACTGGCCTTTATCGCCTACCACTGACCTACAGGAAGTCCCTGTTTAGTAGAAACTAGTTTTATTATATTAAGCAGTATGATATATGAAGTATAAGTCCATTTTAGGAACCATATATGATTAATCTCACTATAGATCGACTTATGTATATAAGTTTTGCTAACCTTTTGTTTGAGACAGATGGAATGACCTGTCATTCTATCACATGATCTGCTAACACATCACGAATAACAAATTCAACTTCATTTATTTAAGAGATGAAGTAGAAATTGTTCAAGGCACGAACAAAAGTGAGATTTTACCAAAATAAAGTAAGTATTTATTCTAAGCAAATTTTCAACTTTAGGGAAATGATCTTGAAAACCAAAAATGTTGTCCTAGTGATCTTATACCTGATGAATTAGATGGTACCTTAGATCGTCACAAATTTATGGATTTGTGATTACTGGATTTTCCATAGCCATGTTCTCTACCACTCTCCATCAGAACATGATGGTTAGATTTCTCTTCCATATCCATATTTTCACCTATATGGAAACCCAGTGATTAGTTTATTTGGGTAATCGTTACATTTCATACTTTAGTTTTTAAAGCCAAGTTTTGGTATTCCCTTTTACGATGTGGGTTTCTATTAAAGAAACTTTCAAATAGTAAACCATTTATATCCCCGACGAATTTCGAGGGCGAAATTCATTTTAAGGGGGGTAGAATGTAACAGCCCAAGATTTTATAAAAAAAAAATATATTCTTTTTAATTTTATTAATGTCTTGTGTTGTACGCTACACCAAAAGGAGCTTGCACAACACGCATCCTTGACTTTCCATGCATACACGCAATCGCGACCTTCCTCGATAGCGTGTGTAGTACGCAATAACGAGTTTCACTAAACAACGATATGCTATTAAAATATTATTAAAACTAGCCGTTATGAATAGTAATAACCACTTTTTAAAATTCTGTAAATCTTATATTTCAAAATGAACTTCATTTTTGGATTCAGAGTATCGAATTTAGCCTAAGGTGAAATTTTGGTACTTTTCGGATAACTTTCATATTCTGATGAATAGTGAAAATTATTAATTATAATTAAAAAACAACTTTTTTAATCGAAATAATTAATAGTGATAAATTATTAATTTGAGTGGTTTTAAAGTATATTTAGAATATATTTTTACAATTTAATACAATGTTGGTCATTGTTTGTAATTTCACATTTAAACCAGACATAATCAAGTGTCAATCTTTTGATAGATTTTGTTTCTTAAAAAACACGCTATTTGTTTTAACAGCGGAATTTAATTATAAAATTAATTAATGCAACTTCTATGTTATGAATTTGGTAAAATAGACTTCATTTTTGAATTCGGAATATGAAATATAGCTTAGGATGAAATTTTGGCATTTTTCTGAAAACTTTCAATTTTTGATGAATAGTGAAACCACTAAGTGGTAGGTTAAAAACGGAATTTTGCATAAAACTTAATTTTACCGCTTCTGTGAATGGAATTTCGAAAATCCGAGAGACACGGTTAATATCAAGGACTAAAATGTGGTTCAATGAGATGAAAATAATTTTTTGGTGAATAGTAACTTTTTACTTTTTTACCACGGTTAATAGTAAATAGGGTAACTAAGGGTAAATATGATATTAATATTACCCTAACACATGTCCTAATTCTATTGGACAAGTGTAATTCGACCAAAAACAAACTTAGAAATAAAATATGACCATTTAGGCCCACTTGGATTAGATTAGGACATTTATTATTAATTTATTTAAAGAAGGGTTAAAATAGTTAAAATCAAAGTTTAATAAGTAAATCATTTTTAATATGGGGTTATACATAAGCTAAATTCGACTATAAATATTCATTAGAAAGATAAAAAGATTTCCTACATGATGGTATTTTATTTGTAATTTTTAGACAGCATATAATATAATTTATTTATGACACAAAGATGATGCAGTAATTATCTTATTAATGAAATATTGACATAATTGATAATATAAATACCAAAATAAATGTAATTTAAGACTTTTTATGAATTCCACTAATTTTCTAGGTTACTATGATATATTAGTGTTGATTTAATCAACTTGGTTCGAATATATAATTCTGTTATGACTTTCAAAAAAATCATATATCAAATAGTGTCAAAATTGACACAAAATAGTTTTTAAATCAAATATTATATTATTAATTGTTATTTTATTCCTAAAAATCTAAGGTTCGGCCAAATGACTTAGATAAGGATATATGTATTAATAATATACAATTTGGGGTTCGTTTGGCATGTTATAGTAAGTGTATTAACCATATAGTGAAAGAAAACAAAAAGACACGGTAAAAGTTAAATTATTTAACTTAGAGTTAAATCTAATTGATAAGGTTTAAAATAAGATCCAAACATGTATAAATTTGATTGGTTGATTAGATTACAACCCTATCTCATATAAGCTTCGAATATGAGTCATTTTTGGAGGTTTTTAAGTGGGGTTATATTTATTATAAATTAATATTTTTAAGAATTCCTAAGGTGCCCCTCTCCTCCCTTATAAAAGGACACCTCCTCCCCCTCCTCCTCACACCAATTTGAGCACTCAAGCTCGGCCAACCCCTGCCAAAATCCCTTCTCCACTTCCCTAGCAACATCCTAGAGGTTCTGGTCTTCCTCAAAGACCAATTCTAGTGCCCTAAGAGGAGGTCTCAAAGAGGCACTTCAAAGAAGAGGTAATTACCGTTACCAATTCTTTCATCTTTATTTCTTCTTCCACTTCTTCTTCTTAGGTTGTTTCATTATGAAGTAATAACATCAGTATCACTCATATACTGATATGTTATTATAAGTATGAAACAACCCTATTTCACCATCTATCCATCCTACGGAAAAAGAAATCACCGCGCGTGCGTACGTACGGAATACCGTCTCCACGCCGTGGTGTAATCTATTTTCCACCACCACCTTACATGGATGGGTATAATGGTGTAAAGAATAACTATACATAGTTATTACAACATCATAATGATTCTGATATATTTTATAATCCACTCCAATTCAATTCAATATTTATAGAAATGATATCATCGCTCGTGCGTACGTACGGAATACCGTCTCCACGACGCGATGAGATTCATTCTCCATGTTAACCATTTAAGAATGATTATAATGTATATATAAGAAATAATAATGAAATACATGAAATTATAAAGCTACTGGATTTATGTATATATATATACATATGTATGTCATCTACTTACTTCCATTTCAAGACAATAAGGAAAGAAAAACAGCGTTCATGCGTACGTACGGACTACCGTCTCCATGAACGGTGTTTTTCATTTTATTTATCTATCTATTATATATATATATACTGAATATATATGATATATAAATCATATTTTATATTCTGGAAGTAAGTAAATCATGATATAAGTAATAATGATGTCAAGAACAACAAGTCAAAACACCTACGATAAATGAAACGATTTTACCCAAAACGCTTCTTTAACATGGAATTTACAAAAGAACGGGTAATATAATGTCATAAGTGAACCATATATGATATCATAACAATGAATATGATTCTGTAATAAGTCAATGACATTATTTAAATCATTATACAGGAGGTTCGGACACATACGAAGCAAATTGGACCTAAGGTAAGGGAAATATCACAATCTCATTTTTATCTGAGATTGTTTATTCGTAAGTATTTACTGGGGTGTATTTTATCATCCACATCCATGTTTCATCAAAATGTAATATTATTTCCATCCACCTACAATTGTTTAAATCCATTTTTACCCTTCGGTGAGTTTTTAGTAATATGTATGAAAGGAATCTTTTGTCGTACGAGGTACTTTTTGACTTTTCCGACAAAAGTACGAAGAATGTTTTTTTTTAACTTATACGGCACGAACGGATTTCTACTGTTTTATAAAGCCTTATTTTCATGAAGCTTCCTCTAAAAGATTTCATGACTATTTTCAATAAAATCTCTTTCTTTTAAAGTTGCATGATGTTTTGTGAAAAGAAATTGATTTTGAAGAAGAAAGGATATTTTCCTCAAGAATTCAATTCAAGTGTTTTATCAAAATTATTTTCCATCTAAGATAATAAAGAGTTCTGTTTCTATCCATATTTTTACATTGATTTGACTATGTTGTGATGGAATTATGTTTATGAATTCCTTTATCTTATATGAATGGTTTTATGATGTCATGTTGTTTAAGAATCCCATTTTTATTACATGGGTTATGAAATGATGTATGATTTATGATTTTGTGGCACACATAAGAAAGGATTCATTAAGAGATGGGTGGGACCTATATCTCCCTCCAATGCATTGGGTAAAGATTTTATATCTCATGAGATAGACATGGCTGGAATGGTAGGTTATACCGGTTCAGTGAAACAGGACTGAAACGAGGATTACTCGATTCAGAAAGGGACTTTGTCCACTAAGATAGTCTTGGCAATGAGTCTTGACTAACAAGAAATGATTCTCTATGATTATGTGTGTATGCCACAATGAGTAATGTTTTAAGTTATGGTTTCATTTTTACTACTATGATTTATCCCATGTTATGAAATTATGCTCTCTTTTGCAGGTTAAGATTTCCAAAAATGTTATGTTCTTATGAAAATTATGTGATTGATATTTCTTTTGTTTACCCTTACTGAGCATTTGAGCTCACCCTTTTATGTTTTCTTTTCCCCAGGATATAAAGAAAGGTTTTAGGTATAAAAAAAAGGAAGATCTTTATGGGAGATGTTAAAGATCTTTCACCACGATTAGAAGATTTTATTCCGAGTTTCCAAAGACACTAAACTATTACGATCCTTGTGTGTGTGTTTTTGTTATGTACTAAGTATTCCGCAAAAGTAATGTAATGTTCATGTACGTCAAGATACGGGTCTCTACATGGACCATGTCCTGACAACCCTCCAATGGAAGCTGGAATGGAAACATTCATGCGAATGATGAACCAACTGACTCAAGTTATGGAAAATAACTTGAATCAAGCTGAGAGACTGATCTCATTGTGAAGGGAACAACATTTTGTTGAGTCCTTTATGTGTCAACTACCACCAACCTTTAGTGGATCGACCGACCCATTGATTGCTGAGTAGTGGATCAGCTCTATAGAGAAGATCTTTTCTGTGCTCCACTGTTTAGAGCAAGAGAAGGTCACCCTGGCTATCTATCACTTAGAAGGAGAATCTAATCAGTGGTGGGAACTGATCAAAAACATGAGGCCAAGATTGGAGGTTGAAGCTATGGAGTGGGAAGAGTTCAGAAGGATCTTTTTTAGTAAGTATTTCTCTTGTTCCATGTGAACAAAGATGGAGAAGGATTTTCTCGAACTAAAGTAGAAGGAGAACAAATCTGTCGGAAGCTATGAGATGAAATTCACTCGAATTTCATGATATACCTCTAGATTTGTCATGGATCCAAATGGTAAGGTTGATAGATTATTTGGTGGACTGATACCTCATTTGCGGAAGAATCTAGCCAATCTAGACTATGATAGCTATGAGGAGATTGTGCAGAGTGTGATGAAAGTAGAACTGGAGTTTGGAGAGATGTTGTGGTCTCATAAATCCAATAACAAGAAGAGATCGATGGATCCCAACTTAGGGAGTAATTTTTATCAGGGAAGAGGAGGAAAGAAAGTGCAACTTCCCACATGTAATAAATGTGGGAAGAAGCATTCGGGGAACTGCTTACTCGGTAGTGGGAAATGCTACAAGTGTATAAGAGATGGACATATTGCGAAGAATTTTTCATAGTGAGGTGAAACCTCAACTTCCAAACACAAATGAAAAGGGGAAGATGGGGCAGTCCCTACCTGATATACAGTTCTTTAAGTGTGGAAAACATGGGCACTTTGACAATCATTGTCCAAATTTGAGGGCAGTGGAGGGGAACCACCATCAGCCTCAGCAAAGGACAAGGGATCAAGGCCATGATTTTTCTATCATGACAGCTGAAGTTAAAGCTCCAAATGATGTGGTAGCAGGTACTATTATTGTTCTCTCAAAGCTATCAAGTACTTTGTTTGATTCTGGTTCTACGCATTCCTTTATTTCTTCCAAGTTTTCAAAGAATTTATAATCAACCCCCGATTTTCTAAAATTAGAGTTATCAGTCAAGACTCCTTATGGGATTATCCAAGCATCATCAGTGTTTAGAAACTCTAGTATTTACTTTAGTGATCACAATCTTATCGCAAATCTAGTAGTCATTCCCATGCTTAAATTTGACATTATACTAGGGATGGACTGGCTCTCAAAGTATAATGTTAAGATCAAATGCAGAAGTAAGGAAATTTCAGTAGTCTTGAATGGAAAATCTACAGTTATCTTTCTAGAAGAGATATATCAACCTGATCTTTGTCTAGAAGAACCTCCTATATTATTATTTATGGAATTGATCAGTGAAGAAGAAGAAGGAAATGAGAGTTTGAGGGTAGAAAATGTTCCCATCGTCTAAGAATATGTTGACGTATTTCCGGAGGAGTTTCTTGGACCTCCCCCAGAAATAGAGGTAGATTTATCCATTGAACTCCTACCTGGATATCATCTAATATCAAATACCCCCTATAGGATGGAAAATGTGGAGCTGGATGAATTAAAGAAACAACTCTAAGATCTTTTGGAGAAAGGGTTTATTCGACTGAGTGTGTCTCCTTGGGGAGAACCATTTCTCTTTGTGAAAAAATAAGGATGGATCAATGTGGCTATGCATTGATTATAGAGAACTAAATGGGATCACAGTGAAGAACAAATACCCACTTCCAAGAATTGATGACTTATTTGACCAACTTCATAGGGCTCAATTCTTATCTAAGATTGATCTTCGATCTGGTTATCATTAATTGAGGGTAAAGAAAAAAGATATTCCAAAAACTACCTTCCGATCAAGATATAAGCATTATGAGTTTGTTGTTATGCCCTTCGGACTGACTAATGCACCTGCTATTTTTATGGATTTAATGAATAGAGTCTTTAAGGACTACCTTGATAACTTTGTGGTAGTTTTTATTAATGATATTCCGATATATTCCAAAAGTCGTGAGGAGCATGAGGATCGTCTAAGGGTTATTTTGAAAACTCTACGGAAGGAAAGGAATTTTGGAAATTTCAGTAAATGTAAATTTTGGTTACAACAAGTTTCTTTCTTGGGGAACATTTTTACTAATGAAGGAATTGCAGTTAACCTTGCAAAGAAAAATGTTGTAGAGGAGTGGCCTCAGCCTACAATAATAATTGAGATTAGGAGTTTCCTTGGATTAGCAGGATATTATAGGAGGTTTGTGAAAAACTTTTCACGACTTTCTAATCCATTAACCATGTTAACTCGAAAAGGGGTCATGTTCATCTGGAAAAAGGAGTGTAAAGAAATTTTCCAAGAGCTGAAGAAGAGATTGGTTATTTCACCCTTGTTAACTCTTCCCTCAAGTAGAGAAGGATTCGTTATTTTTAGTGATGCATCTCTGAAAGGGCTTGGGTGAATCCTCATGAAAAATGATAAGTTCATTGCTTATGCATCTCGATAGTTGAAGAATCATGAGGAAAACTATCCTATGCATGATCTGGAGCTGGCTACGGTCATTTTTGCTCTGAAGATATGGAGGAACTATCTTTATGGGAAGAAATGTGATATATACCCAGACCATCAAAGTTTGAAGTATATTTTCACACAAAAGGAATTGAACATGAGACAAAGGAGATGGTTGGAACTTCTCAAAGACTATGATTGTTCAATTAATTATCATCCTAGAAGGGAAAACAAAGTTGTTTATGCATTAAGCAGGAAAGACCCAATTGTCATTTCCATGAAGAGAATTCAAAGAGATCCTTTGATCTATGACCTAGTAAAGCTGGACTTGGGAATTATAAGGAAAGGGACATCATCAACCCTAACCCAAATGATTTCTCAATCTTCATTACTAGAGAAGATCAATAAAGATCAGAAAGAAGATCCATTGTTTTAGAAGAAGTTTGAGGCTATAAAGGATGGGAAGTTTCTTGAGTTCAATATTGATCAAGAAGGTGTACTAAAATTTAGTACAAGACTATGTGTTCCATCTATTCCATAAATAAAGAAGGAGCTGATGGATGAAGCTCATATCTCTACTTTCTCTATACATCCTGGAAGCACAAAAATGTATCGCGACCTCCGTGATCATTATTGGTGGGATAATATGAAAAGGGAGATTGTTGACTACACTTCAAGGTGCCTAGTATGCCAGCAAGTGAAGGAAGAGTGATAACTTCCTAAAGGGGTATTACAATCACTACCCATAACAGCATGGAAGTGGGACAATATCACAATGGACTTCATCACTGGACTTCTAAGAACATCCAAAGGAAACAATGTGATATGGTTTATTGTGGACCGTCTCATCAAGACTGCCCATTTTATCTCCATTCGGGAAGATTTATCTCTTGATCAACTTGTCAGGATTTACGTGAAGGAAATGGTAAGGCTACATGGAGTTCCAATTTCTATCATATATGATCATGATCCAAGGTTCACATCAAAATTCTGGAGAAGTCTTCAACATGCTCTGAGCACTAAATTGAATTTCCGTATAGCCTATCACCCCCAAACTGATGGCCAATCTGAAAGAACTATTCAAACACTCGAGGACATACTGAGAACGTGCTCAATGGAATTTAAGGGTGGATGAGATCAACATCTCCCTTTAGTTGAGTTCTCTTACAAAAATAGCTTCCACTCGAGCATTCAAATGGCACCCTATGAAGCTCTATATGGGAAGTGATGTAGAACTACTACTTTTTGGGATGAAGCTGGTGAGAGAAAGCTCCTTGGGCTTGATCTTGTGCAGGAGATGATAGAAAAATTCCATGCCATCCAACAACACATTAAGGCTACTCAGAGTCAGAAAAAGAAGCTATGCCGACAACCGTTGAAGGGACTTGGAGTTTGATGTCGGTGACAAGGTATTTCTTCGAATTTCACCTTAGAAAAGAGTTATGAGGTTTTAGAAGAAAGGGAAGCTCAGCCCTAGGTACATTGGCCCCTATGAAATCTTTGATCGTGTGGGAGAAGTGGCCTATCGGCTTGCACTTCTTCCAAATCTAGCACAAGTTCATGATGTCTTCCACGTATCCCTCTTGAGGAAGTACATACCTGACCCTTCACATGTAATAAACCTAGAGGTGGTACAACTGGAACATGACCTATCTTATGAGGAGAAGTCAGTGGAGATCTTGGATCATATAGACAAGGTTCTATGAGGAACCACAAATGTGAAGAAGCCACGTGGGAACCGGAGGAGTCTATGAGGCAGAAGTGCCCACACCTTTTCTCTTCAGATGGTACAAGTTAAAATTTTGGGGACAAAATTTTTTTAAGGGGGGAAGAATGTAACAACCCAAACTTTTTAATTATATTTGCTTCCTAAATTTGTGTGTTATTTTATTTTATACTCAACAAAACTATATCCTTTAATTAATGAAGTGAGTATAATTAAATGATATTGTTGGGTTTCTACTGTTATTTGTCCATTGGTCAATATGACCGTTGGAAACTAAATTCTTAATGTTACAATTATTGTTTATAAATTCAAATGATCTTGGTTGATTAATATAGAAAGAAAATTTGATGGCCTCATCAAATAGGCTTGGGCCATTCAAATCCAATCTGATGGAACATGGGAAGGAGGTAGAACCACTGGGCTTTGCTCTGGACCAAACCCAAGCCAAACCTCATCGTGTGAAGCTGGAACAGAATCATCTTTGCGAGAAGTTTAAGCTGATTGAAATCACCACTCGGGAAATGTTGGTCAAGCCACCCCAAGATTTTATCACCTTATCACACCTTACACTTAGTTCATATTCTACTATTATAAGGGGCTATGTAATGAGACCTTATCTGCCTTATGTATTCCTTTTATATAAATAAAAATTGTGATTTCTTCCTATGGTGAAGTTTGTGAATTTTCAAATGTTCGGATAAATATAGGATGTATATTATTGATGTTTTTTGAAAAAAAAGATATTTTAAAATATTTATGTAAACATTAAATAATTAATAATGTGTAATTATTTAAAAAAATATTCTTCTACGGTTGTGTTCAGTATGAAATTTAGAGTATAATAAGATCAACTTATTTTTTGGTGAATAGTAAATTATGAATAGTGATTTTACATTTATGAATAGTAATGTGATCAAATGGATTAACTAACCTCACTTAAGAAAGTATTAATATAATTTAGGAACCTTGATTAAGTAATGTGATTCAATAAAATATGTAAATAATTGTTTCAGAAATTATTAGTTAAGTATTAGTTTTTTCGGGTGAATACTATTTTTTATTTAAAAATTAAATTAAAATTATTTATAAAATTATTTTTATAAAATGGAGTTCATTTTTAAATTCAGAGCATCAATATTAGGTTAAGGTGTTTTGGGGGGATTTTTCTGAAAAAGTTGAATTTTCAGTGAATAGTGAAAGTACAGTTTTAAGTTTTGGGTGTTTAATGACATCATTAATGATGTAATAATTAAGTAATATTTCTGGTTGACTTATGAATAGTGAGATATGCTATGAGGTTCCCCAAGTTTCCAATACAATGGGCAAATACCATGAGCAAGCTCATGGTTTTTTGCCAATACCACCGATGAGGTGTCCCTTGGCAATTAATGATTTGTTCCCTCACTTCCCCTATAAATACCAAGCCATTCCCTCATCCATTTTATTCCAAAATACTCCTCAACTAATTTATGGTCTCCTTACCACCCAAGGAGTCCTCCCAAGGTTACCTCAAGCCTCCCAAGGTCCCGACCTTCAAGCTTTCGAAGTTACTTTTCAAGGTAATGGGTCATTTCACCCTCCTCTTTTAAGTCATGACTTTCTTTATGTTGTGTCTTCTAATTTCAATCTCTTTATATTGAGGGTATATTCTTATATTTTCTCATTTCTGTCCATTTCATGTCTAATTGTTGAGATACCCTTTCCGCTCTCATTGATTTTGTTTCTGAATTTTTAAGTGATGTCGTTAGGCTGCCGAATTTCTCGTAAAAGAAATCTCATCTTCTCTTTTCTTTCATGTTTCCTTTTCATGTGGTATGTCATTAAAATATTCATACCATAATCTTATTCAGTACCTATACTATATTATTAATTATTTATGATTGGGTGACCCTTTTCCCCTCTCTTTTAAATGTTTTCTAAAACCATGTTATATAGCCATTATGCTGCAGAAATTTCCTCTCAAAATTTCTATCTCTTTCTCTCAAGAAATTCTATTATTTTATTTATGTGAATACCCAGACATATTTCATTTCTATGGGTGTTCATAAATATATAAAGATTATATATTTTATTCTGTAATTGACATACATATAACCCTCACTCCCTTTCCATGGGTTATAAATGACATAATGATCTTATTTTTAAGCTCTTTTTAAACGTCATGATTTTGACACAAAACCCATTTATTTGATTCTATTTGGGTTATTTATTAAATTTTTGATTATTATATATGTGGATCACATGAAATTAAATACATATTAAGGGTTTTCCCTGATAGCGCTCTAATTCATTGGGTAAAGAATTAATCTCTAGAGATGACAAGTTTTACGATACCTTGGTGAATAACCTTGATAATTTTTATGACACCTTGGGGATGGACCTTGGTGATATGTTCATGAATGTATAAATGAAATGTTGTAGACACATATTCAAGTTATGATTCAAGTTATTTTCATTATGATATTCCTATTCTTTCATTTATCTTGTCTTTATGTTTTATTCAAGTTCATATTGATATCACAAGTAAACTGATTCCCTTACTTACCCTTACTGGGCCTTCTGCTCACCCTTTGAATGTATGTCTCCAGGTTATGAGATGAAGTAATTGTAATTATGATGAACTTATGGTGAATCCTTAAAAGTGTATTAGAAGAATTTTTTATGTTGTATTCAAGTTTTATTGTTCCTGATTTCCAAGACACTAGACTTTAAAGATCCTCTGTATGTAAAATGTAATAAAAATTATGTATTAAAAAGGAGGGATGTTATATTGATTGTGATGGAATAATAAGTTTTAGTAACTATGTAAGTTTCCCTTTAGTAGCATATTTTAAGAATTATATAACGGATAAAGTTCATAGGTCTTTATTTCCTATTCATCCTAGATAAAAGAAAATGAATAGTAATTTGAAAGAGTATTTATAGTGGGATGGAATAAAGAGAGTTATTTTAATGTGTGTATCTTAGTGATTTGTATGTCAGAAATTTAAGGCTAAGAGATATATTTATAAGGGGATATTATAACCATTACCCATACCAGAATGGAAATGGGAAAACATCACTATGGATTTTTTTATCAGACTTCCCAATACATCAAAAGGGAATAATGTTACATGGGTTGTATTTGATCACCTTATGAATTCATCACACTTAATTTCCATTATATAATATTTCTCTCTTACCCATTAAGTAAGTGGTAAGATTTCATGGTGTACCACTATCAATTGTATATGATTGGGATCTGATGTTAACCTCAATGTTTTAGAGAAGTCTTCATTGGGATTTGGATACAAAGTTGTATTTCATCACTACTTATCATCCACAGATAGATGTCTAGTATAAGAGGACCATTAAATCTCATTAATATATGTAGACATTTATATATGGATTATAAAGGTGGTTAGTATCAACATGTTCGTTTGGTGAAATTTTCATACAATAATAGCTTGAACCCCAGCATTCAGATGGATCCTTGTGATGCCCTCTATGGTAGGTAGTGCATAACTCTAACATGATGATATAAAGTTTGAGAAATAAATATGTTGGGAACTGATATAGCAGTTGAAATGGTAGAAAATTTTAGATCCATTCAACATCACATAAGAGCACCTCAAAGTCATCAAAAGCGTTATGCATATAATCATTGGAAATATCTAGAGATTTAATTTATTGATAATGTATTCCTAAAAATATCTACCTGGAAGAAAGTGATGAGATTTGTAAGGAAGGTAAAAATAATACCTATTTATAATGGACCTTTTAAAATTATAGATCTTATTGGGATGGTAGATTATCAATTGGAACTTCCACTAAATCTCTTTCAAATTCATGATGTGTTCCATGTCTCTCTCTTGAGGAAGTAAATACATAATCCTTCACATGTACTACACTCAAAGGTCATACTGATAGATAAATATCCTTATTATGAAGAAAATCAGTAGAGATTACATATCATCGAGAGAAATTTATATGAAGTAAGACCATTCACATAGTCAAAATTTTGTGTTGAAATAGCCAATTTTGGGAATCCATGTGGGAACCTAATGATGTAATGAGGATAAAGAATCCTCATCTATTTGTATCAGAGTGATGAATTTCAAGGGTTAAATTTATTTTAATGGGGTATAGTGTAAAACCTTGAGAATTTTATGAAATATTTTTCTTTAAATAATTTTATTTATTTGATAGCTTGTGTTACATGCAACATCAATTTTAAAAGAACCACAATATACTATTAAAATATTATTATTAAAAATGACTATTATCATATATTCAATAGATTGGTGGGTATGAATAGGACTAACTAAATTATTAAAAATATATTTTTATATATTTATAAAATTATTTCATTAGTTATTAGTTGATTATAAGTGAAAATATCAATCATTTGAAATAAAATGAAATATTTTTTTGAAAAATAGTTTTTATGTGTGTAATGTATTTTTTTCTTAATAAGTAAAATTTAACCTAATGTTTGTATGATTTTAATTAAATTTATATATTATTTAATTGATATAGTTTTTTATAAAATAAATAAATATTTTTCTAGGAATATTATAAGAATAAATCCGTTTTTATGCTTAAAAATGTATTTTTTCTAAAAATAATATTTTGTTAAATTTTACATTATTAATTTAAAATTAATTTATTCCATTTATAGGTTTTGAATTAAATAAAATTATTTACATATTTTCAATCAGGAGGTTCAAATTTTGGTTAATATTCTCCTTTTATTTTTGTTTAATATGAATATTAATAGTGGTAAAATATATCACCTCATTAAAAGGTAAATCAAGTTAATCTAGATTAAAAACAAGTGTTAAGGATATCATTATTCATTATCATTATTATTAGAATAAATAAATTATACCCTTAGCACCTTAGTCCCGAAATTTAGTTTTTTAATAGACATGTTTTCATGTAAAGGACTTCTATATTTTTTAAATCAAAAAAATTATAAAATTCCATTATCTATGTTTTTAATAGATCATATGAGTCTAAATAGGAACGAAATTAATTTATGAATTAATATAAGTGTTAATTTTGATCTTTACTAAATTATTTTCATGATAGAAATTTATTTTTAATTTTAATTAATTATATAATGAACTTATTTACTTATGAAACCCCAATGCAAATATTTCTCTATTTAATATAAAAATATAATAAATGATTTCAAAAATATTAAAAGTGAAATAATTTGAACCAATTAATGTGACCCATTCATTTTATAGATCTCTATAAAATACTATAAGGTTTTTAAAGAATTATATTCTAATTATACCTTTTTCTTGATTTATTTAACATTACATTAAATTAATAATGTCAAAATTGACAATAAAGATATTGAATCAAATTAATATTTTATTAAATTATTAAAGAATATTAAAAAACTTCAAAAATAAAATTTATATATTAAATCATTGAAAATGTCATAAATTATCCATTTATGGTTCAATTATCTCTTTATAAGTAACAAATTACAACCCTTTAATATTCAAAAGGTTGTTACCATAGTTAAAATTCAAATTAGTTAACTAAGGGTCAATCAAAATGATAAGATTTAAAATTACATTAAATTTTTTATAAATTATAACTTTTATGGTAATAAATCCCTATATCATATTATCTTTGAATACATGTAAATTTTGTGTCATATGGATTGAGAATAAATTTATTATTATTTGATCTTTTGATAAATACCAACAGTTCCCCTTACCTCAATTATAAAAGGGAACCTCATCTATCACTTATTCACATCACATTAATCATTATATAACTACCAAAATAAGACAATTTATTTTATAAACTTTCCAATACAAATTATAGAGGTTTTAGTTTTCCCAAAATACTGACCCTAGAGCCTTTTAGATGAGATCTAAAGGAGTCGTTTTAAAGAAGATGTATTCGTCTTACCCAATCACTTCTTTTTCTAATGTTATTTAACTCCTATAAATCTATGGTATTTATCAAAAAATAATGAATTAATTATCCTAAATATGATTAAATATTACTGTCATTATTAAAACATTTGTGTACACCCTCTTTCCCATCAAATGTGAAGTGAAATTATCACTTGTGCATACGAATGGCTTACCGTCTCCACATAAATATAAAATTCATTTATCATTTCCATATTTTATGGGTGGGTATTATGATTGTTTTATTGTTTATATATTAATTTTATAATATAATTATACATATATAATGATAATATCACATATACCTACTTATCATCCAATCATTTGGGAAATGATAACATTGTTTGTGCGTGCGTGTGGACAACCACCTCCACGAAGCGTTGTGATTTTTTTTTCATTTATATTTAAATTGGATGATAATGATATATAAAATGAAAAATATCAATGATATATATGATATAATAATGATACTATAAATTTGAATTCATTTTTACTTTTCTTTCATTCTATCCTTTGAAAAATGAAAATAGTGTTCATGTGTATGTACGACTTCTCGTCTCCAAGAATGGTGTAATTAAATTTTGTATATCTAAATTTTATGGATGAATATAAATATGTGATAATGAATATATATTATATTTATATCATTATTAATATTCTATAGGTTATATAATCATGATAAATTTACAAGGACTGAAACTACTAAAATGAAATACTCATGATAAATAAAACATTTAACACCCACAAAAGATGATTTTAATAATGAATTATTTCTAAAAGGGGGTATTAAAATTTTATAAATGGATCATATATGATATTATAAGTATAAAAATGACTTTTTTACAGAATTATAATAAATTTATATTTATTATATAGGAGATTAAATATCTTTCAAACCAAGTAAAACTTGAGGTAAGGGTTTTATTTCACAATCTCATGAAAATTCTAGATTGTTTATGTTTAAGTCTATATTGGGGAATATTTATCTCCCATATCAATGTTTTCTAAAAAAATTAAAATAAATTTTTCAATTATTCTATTACTATTTAAATTTATTTTTACTCATGTTTTACTTTATACAATATGGTTTGAAAGGAATCTTCTTATAGTTTTTCAAATGTGGTACTTTTTAACCTTATGAAAGGAATATTATTTTAATATATATGAAATGAATATATTTTTCCATAATCATGAATAATATTTTCTTTTAATATTATATTACATGTTTAAAAGGTTATTTTTAAATTAAATATTTTTCTTTATAAGTGGAAATATTTTTTAAAAAAGAAATCATTTCAAAATGGGAAGGTTATTTTCCTAAAAAATTATTCCAAGTGATATTTAAAAATAAATTTCCATCTAAGAGGTAGTATTTTGATGTTACTTAAGATTTATTGGGTATATTATCCAAGGATACCATTATTATTCTTTCTCTATATGTTTTTTTGTTTATGATGAAAATATATTTGTAAAACCAATTTATTTTCCATGGATTAAGCTATGATGAAATATTTATGAAAAAAATTCTTTTCATAGATTCTGATGTGATGAATTCTTATGATCGTACATCACAAATATGTATAATTTCATTATATTAAGGGTGAGAACTATATCTCCCACTAATGTATTGGGTAAATATTGATATATCATGAGATAATTTGAATTGGGAGGTAACATAGCTCAGTAGTGGACTATATCCATTATTATTGTCTTGGGTGTAATAAACCAAGATTTTATAAAAGAAATTCCATTTTTAAATGAATAAATGTATTATTTATAAAATGTAAATATAGAAAACGCATTCACTAATTTGGTTATATTGTATCATTATAATTTATATCCAATTCAATTCAAAATAACGTTAAGAATCATAACCATTAATAATATAGTTGATGAACATTGATCATATGATTATTATATATTAAGGGTTATGATAAAGTCCTATTGACATGGAAAAAAGAATTGATGGCCTTAACAAGTAGGATTATACCCTATAAATACCATTTATCAGGGATTCCAAGGGAGATAGAATATTTGGTATTTACCCTTAATAAATCCCAATATGAGATTCAACAACTAAATAATGAGTGAGACTGATTATGAGATTAGTTCAACCTCATTGAAATATCAACCCAAACCTTGTTTGTCAAACCACCACATGAGAATCTCACTATCACACACCTTAAACTTATGGAGTTTACTGGAGTAATAAGAGGTAATGTATTTCAACCTTAACATTATGAATATGTATATTTTAATTATAATAAAATAATTATTATATTCATTCCTTATAGTTTTTAATTTGAAAATGATTTCGTATTGATTTTGTTAAAAATTAGGTTTTAATATGACAGAACTTAAATTGTATTTTTGGGTAATACAAAATTTTAATTAAGAAATTATTATTGATGAATTAAATAATTTTTGAAATAAATTATTTTTTAATAAATTTTCCTTATTAAATATAAATTATAATATAAGTTTACAAAGTGGAAATATAATTTTTATAAGTATCAAAAAACAGTTATTGTCAAAAAACAAGTATTTTTCAATAAACAATGATTTTAATTTAAAAATAATACATCTCATATTTAAATAGTTTTTATGAAATAAATATTATTTTTTTAATTAGAACATTGAAATTATCCAATAGTAAATTTTTCATAGTTTTATGCGACAATTGAATTTTTGGATAAAAATAAAATGTAGTATAAATATATGGTTTGTATTATAAAATAATAATGAACCAAAAGTGATTTAATATGTTACATAATAATAATACATGAAAAAATATACATTCCCCCATTTAAAATAAAGTTTCTCAGAGTTATTTGATTAATTTTATAAACCCTTTATGATTCTTCCACAACCAATATTATATTTTAAGTTTTTAAAATCGATTATTTGTAAACATGAATCCCTTACACGTAACCAAGGGAAATTTTTTATTTTCTAGGTTAATTTAATTATACAATAATTAAAAAACTCTAGTTTTTAAAATCCATGGGAAAAACCATGGGAAGTTTTGTGGTTTTGATTACTTTATTATATAGTTTTCAAAACTTATGTTTTGGAAAATAATAAAAACTCCCCTCTATTTTTCTATTTAAACCCATGAAAGATCAAATTAATCATCACTAAAAATCATTGGATGATGAAAAAACTTTTCACTTTCCTCTACAAAGCCCTATAAGGTATCCCCAAGATCTCAATAATATCCTACCAATATTTTGAAGACATCCTCTCTAGGTAAGGGATCATATCCTCCTTTTTATTCAAGCACCTTATTTATGTAATGCCTTTTGTCTTCCAATTCCTACTGATTTCATATGATTTTATGAATACCTCTTACTGACATTAGGATTTCCAAATGATTATAGACCCATTTCACTCTCATTAATCCCTCCCATGATTCATTATATACCCCTGTTATGCTGCTAAAATCAACCTATTATTTTTCAATACCAAACTTTTGTATTGTGAATACCGTAACCATTTCCACTCAAGGGTACTTTCATATAAAAACCTATCCCTTATTTATTATGGAATTCCATGTACGTATTCTACACTACTTAATATTTCAATTAAGTGTGA
This sequence comes from Viscum album, assembly GCA_963277665.1. Classification (NCBI taxonomy): domain Eukaryota; kingdom Viridiplantae; phylum Streptophyta; class Magnoliopsida; order Santalales; family Viscaceae; genus Viscum; species Viscum album. The sequence goes on from OY728151.1 coordinate 1,224,590,898, forward strand.
TGAAATATGTTCCTATGATGACTGATCTATGTAGAAAACATATGCATTTACATGATATGAAAGCGATGGGTACCCCTAGAATTATATAGAGCTAAAATAAATTGGGAAATGTTCTAGTCTCATGATACATCGTGTATGGGATTAGGTAATACACCAAATACATTATGGTAATTTTTTTACCATGTTATGATGTCTTAGAAGTTATCCCTGGCATATGTTTATGATGTCATATTTAATGTTGTTTCCATATTCTTGTGTTCCTTTTTCTCTATCATTTTGTATCATGGATCATTGTTCATGATTATTATTATCATCCTTTTTATGTTACATTTATATTTTTATTGATTAAAATTTAAGTGTTTCATCATTTTATACTTTTTTATTACCTTACTTAGCTTTATCACTCACCTCATTCTTATGAATGTCCCCTAGTTATCCCTCACAGATTATAAAGCTATGGAATTTTAGAATAATGTTAAGGAATTATTCAATAATGTTGTTATATCCATGTATCAAGTTTATGTGATATATACCTAATCTCCCAAGGAAACTAGTCTTGTTTATCTTTTGGTATGTACTATGTGTGCTTTTATTTAATAAATCAAAAAATAAAGTGTATTAAAGATAAGGGTTATCATAGTTGGTATGAGAGTGAAGTCTAGTTATTTTTGGAATTAGGATTAGAAAAATTGATCAAAATCCTTAGGGATAATACTAAAAGTAAGAAAAAAATACCTATAGTTTGGTAATTTATAGATTAAGTGGTTTCCATGAAAATACAACCCTATCCAGATACTATTAGTGGATATTTCTCTAGCATAAAGGTACCTAGGTGTAATAACCTCAAAAGGGTGCATTGATCTAGACTTGATCATCACTTGATGCATGAAAACTAGCCTTAATGCACACTTGGATTAACGCCCATGGGGGATATTATTTGGTAAATACACAAGCTCCCTATGAACCATTTTAAGGGAAAAAATCACATAATATTTTTTATATTAGGGAATATATCATGGATGAATTATATTGAATCCTATAAATTCATAGGTTTTGTAATATATGTTATTTATGACTTATCCCTTTAATGTTTATAGTCTCCCTTTTATGTGTTTAATAGTTTAAAAATTATCATTCCTAATTATACCATCAATGATGTAAATGATTAGAACCCTAATAAAATAGTGAAATGAAATCTTATCATCTATGGTTCTATACAGTCTTTCATATCTCAAAAGTTTGGTATAATTATTTAAACACCTCCACAAAGCCTGGAAGTATTGTTATCAGAAAAAATAAAAAAAATGGGAAATTATTACATCCCAAGTATATATCTCTTACCATGCCTATATATGTGCGTTTAAAATCCTAGAGAACTTTTTGAAACTTCCTTTAGTGTAATTTTTATGTAACTAAGGATATGGATTGTTTTTCCTTATATAAATCCAACATAAATTACCAAGAGAAGAAAATTACCCTTTGTATCATGAATTTACCTAATATTTTATAAAATTATAAGGATGGTGATGAATCTTATTTTTTGTAATCACCTCAATAATGGATATTATTTCCCTATGAGGAATCAAATCTAGATCAAATGATTGAGTCAAAGGAAGAGATCATCCTTCAAGACATGCCCACTATGGGGGAATATGCTAATGTGTTTCTTAAATAATTACCTGGTCTTCCTCCTACCTGAGAGGTTGAATTTTCAATTGATCTTGTACCTTGATCTTTTCCAATATCTAAGAATGCATATAGAATGTTTTTTTTAACTTGAGGAGCTGAAGAAGCAACTAAAGGAGAGTCTTAATAAAGGGTTTATATTCCCAAGTGCTTTGTTGTGGGGTGAACTAGTATTCTTCATAAAGAAGAAGAATGGGTTAATTCACCTCTTCATTGATTATCATGAGCTCAAAAAGATCATGATAAAGGAAAATTCTCATCTTCCACTGATTGATGACTTGTTCGATCAGTAATTTGGACCCCAACATTTCTCTAAGATAGATCTATGGTCAGGATATTATCAAGTAAAGGTGAAGAAGGTGGATATCCCCAAGACTGCTTTTCATAAAAGGTATATGCATTATGAGTTCATATTGATTCCATTTAGACTCACTAATAATCTAAAAATATTAATTTATTTGATGAATATAATCTTTAGGGATTACCTTGAAATTTTTTTGGATGTCTTTAAATTAATAAATTCCTTAATTATGTAATGTGAATATATAAAACACATGTAGCAATTTGGTTATGTTTGACCATTATAAGTGATATCCAATCAGATTCAAAAGATTGTTAATCACCATAAACTATGATAACAAAGTAATTGAACAGTGATTATATGATTAGTATATATTATGGGTTATAAAAATGTCCTATTGACACAAACAAAAGATGTGATGGCCTTGACCAGAAGTATTGTACCCAATGAAGCCTATTTATTAAAGATTAAAAGGGAGGTAGAATCTCTAGGTTATGACCTTGATCAATCCCAAGAAAATTCCCCACAAGTAAATATTGATATGACACAATTATAGGATAATTTCAAATTCATTGAGATCACGACCCAAACCATGTTTGTCGAACAACCCTAAGAGAATCTCACTATCACACACCTTACCCTTAGGGAGTTCAATGGTGGAATATAGGGTTATGTATCTCAACCCTAATAGTATTAATATTTATATTTTTTCCAATAAAATAATTATTATATTCATTCCTTATTGTTTTTACTTTTTAAATCATTAATTAATGTGTCTGATAAAAATTAGATTTTAAAACGAACGAACATGAATTGTATTTTTGAGTAATATGCAGGTTTAATTAAGAATTTTAATTTCTAAAATTAATTATATTTTAATAAATTTTATTATTAAATAATATATATTAAATATAAATGAAAATATAATTTTATGAAGTGAAAAATTAAGTTTTATAAGGGTTAGAAAACTGTTATTGTCAAAAACCTATATATTTAAATAAATAGGGATTTAAAAAAATAAAATTTCTCACATTTAGAGAATTATTTTTGATAAAATAAATATTCTATTTTTAATAATTGTTTCTAAATTACCCAATAGTTAATTTTTCATAATTTTATGAGACCGTTGAATTTTCGTGTAAAAATTTAATAAGATATAAATATACGGTGTGTATTATGACATAATAATGAAAAAAAATGATGTAATATGTGCCATAAAATGTATCCAAGACCAAATATATGTTACCCCTTTAAAATAATTTTTTTAGGTTATTTTATTAAATTTAAAAACCCTTTATGAATTATCGCAAACCTATATTATATTTTAAGGTTTCAAAATCAATTATTTGTAAAAATGAATCAATTCTACATCACCAAGTGTATTATTTAAAAATTATAAGTTAATTTCCTTACAAAAATAATTAAAAACACTCCTATTTGGTAGAAATCATGGTAATTTTTGTGGTTTAGATGTATTTATTGTATAGATTCAAAAACCAAAGTTTTCAAAATAATTAAGAAATCCCCTCTCTTTTCCTATATAGATCCACCCAAGATCAAATTACTATTAAAATAAAAAAAATCAAGACTTTAATCTTCCATTTATCTCTAGTTAACTCCCAATGTTCCCTCAATATCTCAATAATTTCTTCCAAGCTTTTGGAAGCACCCTCGTATGGTAAGGGACCATATCTTTATCCTCTTTATTCAAGAACCTTTTTTCTGTAATTCCTTTTATCTTTTAATTACTATAGATGGGATATGATTTTACAGATACCTATTACTACAAATAAGATTTCCAAGTGATTATAGAACACTTTCACTCTCATTATTTATTATGTACCCTCACTATGCTTTAGAAATTGTACTATGATTTTTCTATGCCAAACCTTTCTACTATGAATGCCATTGAAATTTCCACTCAAGGGTACTCACCTAGAAATAAATATCCTTATTTGATTGGTAAATTACATTTATGTATTTCACACTCCTTAATAATGGTATTAAATATGATAAAATATGATCTGGTTTTGAATTATCTTTTTGGAACACGTATTCTTGTATGTGATATAAAAGTGATGGGTGTGCGTAGAATTATATAGCATTTCAATGAATTGGGTAATGTTTTAGCCTCATGGTATTTATTATATGGGATTTTAGAGTAAACCTAATCCATTATGGGATTTTTTACACCATGTTATGATGTCTTGGCAGTTATCCTTGACCTATTATTTTAATGTTTAATAATATTCCCACATTCCCATATTTCCTTTATGCTATAATTTTATATCATGCCTCATTATTAAAAATTATGATTCTCATCCATTTTATGATCCATTGAAATTACTATTGGATAACATATAATATTTTCATCATGTTATACTTTGTTTATTCCCTTACTATAATTTATAGCTCACTCATTTCTTATGTATATCTCCAAGTTATCCTAGGAAGTTTTAAAAGTTATAGAATTTTAAAAGCATGTTAAGGATGTTTTCAATAATATTGTGGTATATATATATCATATTGATGTTATTTTTACCAAATCTCCCAAAGACGCTAGGATTGTCAATATTATAGTTTTTAATTAGTTTTCTTTTACATAACTAATAATGAAATAAAGTGTCTTAAAGACATGGTTTATTATATTGGGAGTGAACCTTGACTACTATTATGGTTGGTGGAGTGAACCCATTCCACTAAATAGCCTTGTAAATGAGTTATGACTACTAAAGAAATGATTTTCAATGATTATATATATGCCACAATTCCATGTCTTATGCCTATATTATGAAATCGTGATTCATGTTCTTTGATTTCCATATTATTCTTGTCTTATGAACTACCAAGATTTATTCCATGACTTAATATTATGATATTTGATATATAGGGTATGTTTTTAAAACATTAAGATCATTCTATTATACCTTTATTCTCATTTTATGCTTATGTGATCATTGAAATCTCCATTATTTACCCTTTCTGGGCATCTAAGATCACCATTTTCTTATATTTACTTTCCCTAGGTTATTAAGAATGGTTTTAGGTACGGTATTATAAGAAGTATGATAGTTATTAAGAAATAAGTTTGAGATGATGTAGATATTTTATGAACAAGTTGTTTATGTTTCCATGTTTCCAAAGACACTATACCAAAATTATTCTAGCTAGGATCAAAATGTTATGCATAGAATATTCATCTATTAAGATTTAATATCTATGTATGGAAATTATGGATTTCTATAGCTCATCCAAGGAATTCCATATAAAAATCTAAGAATCACCCATGGAATACTATAAGAAAGCTCAAAACTGGATATATCAATTCAATAAAGGGATCAACAGCTCCATTTCTAGGAAAGTATAGATAATAAAGTAATAATGAATCCACCCTAACCCTGTAGGGTATCCCAATAATCTATTAAGGAGATCATCATCAATCCCTATAAATATCACAATCTCTAGATTTTAGGGGAATTGTTACAACTCATAAATTCCATCCATGTAATTTCAAGTACACCAATCTCAATCATTTTCATGTAATTCCATGTCTGTTGTTCTTAATCATAACTATGGAGCACTATGTCCATTAATATCAATCATAAATATGGAATTCTATATCCTCTATAGAATTACATGTACATAAATTTAAATCATAACTATGTAACACAATGTCCACTAATATCAATCATAATTTTGGAATCCCATTTTGATTTTGGAATTTCATTTCCACTAATTTCAAACATGGATATAGAGTGTCCCATCATACATATGTAATGATACATGTGGATAATCATGTCTAGATATATCAAAAATAGTATCTCATATTAGTAAACTAGGTCTAATCATGATAACTTGATCGTATAATAATTTTCATTATGTTAGTATCATCGGCAAAGTATCAAGAATCACCTATGGAAACCATAGGTGCATCATAGTAACCAATCGAAAGTATGGATAAAAGAGTGAGAGTGTCCAAACTCCTAAACCCGTCACTAATGATACAAATAATTGTGATTATATGTTCAGTATGGGTTTTAAGGTGACAGCCACTACCATTCTCACCCAAACCCATAACTTTCTTTATTAGGTTCTAACAAACATGGCACACCCATTGGGTCCCATAAAAGACATATGATGCATCCTACTCAGGATCCTCAAGGTTTTAACATATGCAAAGTAATCACTCTTGGGATCCTCTAAGTCAACACATAAGAATAGGCATCCCTCTTAGGATCCTAAAAATGGTACATATAAGGAGGAATCACTTTGGGATCCTTTTAAAGAGTAAGTAAATGGAGGTATCCTACATGGGATCCTCTAGTTCAAAACATAAAAAGAGGCATTCCATAGCAGATCATCTAGGTTGGATCATAAGAATAGGCATCACTCTTGGGATCATGGGTTTCAAACTAGTCTCTTGGGCCAACACATGTCTATCTGGGTAAAAACATCCCACATCTCTATATCTAACATATCATGGACTTCTTGGAAAAATAGTCACACCTCATAAGGGAGGTATCATCAATGAAGGTACCTAAGCATCAGTCTAGGGAGATAGCCCATGGCCCATCTCAGATCAAGGTCTCACTCTAGGTTGGCTTGAACAACCAACCTATCATTTCTTCTAGTATCATCTCAGTCTCTCTAACCTGATAACTATCCCAATAAAAAATCAAATTATAACATTGTTGATCCCATTCCATTTCCACCAACTAATTCCATGACCCTCATGTGGGTCTCATCCCATATATCACTTATGGAAGACAATTCTACTCATTTACAAGAGGAAGAACCTCTCCATCATTACTTGTTTTCCCTAAAAAATCATTTAGGATTCCTTGAATCACCCCAAGGGTTATACCATCATTATCTATATGAAAATTTCCCAAAATGTAATACTCCTATATCCAATTCTAACTCAAGTGTTTCAAAACATGAAATACCTGCAAAAGGGTAGTAAGGGTGAATTACATGCATGTATACCTGAATGCACAACATTTACCCTAATAACCCTACCTGGGAATTCACTTTAACCTGACATGGAATGTAAAAACTAAGTACACATCATGTAATACATGTACACAACATGTACCCTACACAGGGTACCTTATCATGTAACTCACATGGCCTGGTCAAGTGTCTATTTCTATATATATACTTTTACATGACATGTATCCCACGTGGGGTATGATTTTTTACCATTTATGGAAAAGTTCCCCTACACAGGCTTTCAGAACATGTACATTGCTGCAAGTCTGGGTATTATTACACGGTGTGTACACCTGGAACACTATGTGTAGTTATGAAAATTGTATCTTCCAATGTACTCATATACATGTCCAAGTACCAATAAAAGGTATGTACTCAAAGTATAGGGAATTTAATTATAATTTGTATCTCTCTTAAATAGGAAGATCATACAACGTTATTTTAAATAACCACACACTGTGTGATTGGGATTTCACAATTGAGAAACCCTTTAATCTGACGGAAACACCTATTTCTCCGTGTTTAATCATAGATCAACCCTATTGGGGTCCTTATTATTAATAATAGGGAATTGAAACTATAAATTAATAAATATATTGGTATTTATGACAAAAATATGAAAAAATATTACCTTTGGGTAGAATTCACTGAAGATTCACCTGTATCCAAGCTCCACAACTGCCACACGGCGATCCGTCTCCTCATGAGATCCAAAACAACACCTCTATTATTCATTATCTCTTAATAACTCTCCATTTTATCTCTAAATAATTGAATTAATCAATCCAATACGGGTTATTCTTGAGAAGCTAGGGTGATTATAATAAAGAAAGGATGACAAATAAAAGGGAGAAAAATAAAAGAAAAATAAAAGGGGGCTCAGGCCCGGCCCTGGTTCCCAACATGAGTTTATGACTTAACTAGGACCTCCCATCCCCCATTCTAGACTCAAAGGTGGATAAATAATATCAATATTATTATCCATTCAAAATATATCACCAAATGATTGAGTGATAATAAATTAATATTTAATTGATTAAATATTAATTATTATTTATTCCATGAAAATATGAATAACTTGGAATTCCACCGAACTTTTTTTCTAAGGAAACACAATATTTCAAGAAAAAAATTAGGGTATAAAAAATTATGCAATATTATATTCTAGGTTAAATAGACTATTTTACCCCTTTAGAGCATCTCAAAGAAAAAAAAAATCTTCTTAATTTCAAAGTCTAGAAAAACACAGGTCTTTAAAATTATATTTTCCATAATTGGTTATGATAATGATATGAGATCAAGATGGAAAATTTTATTCTATTTAACAGCTCTAAATAATGAATTTTAGGGTACCTGAGTAGGCTTAGACAATATTCTTTCTATATGGTGGTACTAATTACTTATGAAATGACAAAGAATATAATTGATTTTTTTTTTGAATTTCTATTTTTTATATGATAAATTGATTAATATTTTTGAATTAATTATTATTCTATATATGAGAATCATTAATTATATAATAATTCATGGGATGTGACACTGAGTTAGAATTTATTAGAGTGCCACATCTCATAAGTAATCTTGTATACAAATGATGATGATATATGTCATGTCTCTACAAAACAACCAAAAAAGGTATACTTGGAAGGTGTGCAATACATGTAAAAAAACCAAAAAACCAAAGGCTATCCCATCTATCATCACGAGCCTCAACTTGGTCATGTTCTCACCTAATCCAAAGTAGCAAATGAGAAACCTATAATAGGGTGATTTCCCTTGTCCATGCCTGCATCCATAATGTTTTTATTATTACCCATCGGCGGCCTGAACAGGGTGTGAGATTCAATCCTAGTGGGTATCCACCCAAAGGTCTAGTGTCATCCAGTCAGTAACAGTATTTTGGAAGTAATAGATATATAAAGGAACTACTAAAAGTAAAAAACCTATAAATCTCTGGGTTCCCAAGGATACCCATCCTCTGCTACCTAATTCATCCTTAGAAAAAAAGTCCTTGAATTGATATTTTTTTCCTATATCATTTTATTATTCATTCAAATTTAGTAAGAAGTATTTAGACCTAGCACATAGCCTAGAATCCCCCATAAGGATGTGATTAAGAGATGCCAATAATACCATCTATAAATTATAATAAAAGACCAAATCTAATCTTGTGATTTGGATTGGAAGACATATTATATAAGTCATTTCATTAATTTATTCAATTCAGAACCACAGAATATCCTTGGTATTCCTTATTTGGAATCCAGGTATCTATCTAGACATAACATAAACCAATCACCATATAATAATATCATAGGCATTTGTAATATGGAATCTTGGTATCACTCTGGGTGTGGTGTAACATCACCGCTCATTGAGTCCTTCCTTAGCGGTCTGCTATGGGAGCCCAAGTGTCACCCATGAAATATATAATCAACTAACCAATGATTCCATCCATGGAAATCCATAAATATTCCAAGTATCACATGGGCATATAATAGTAAGCCTCCATGATTTCATCCTTCGCAATCCACATAAGGAGTCCAAGTGTCACTTGTGAGTAAGCAAGGCAGTAGCTAAATGATTCCATCCATAGAATTCTTATATGAACCCATGTGTCACCCGAGGAATATATACAATCATTATATCAATACCATTTAATTATATAATTTCATCACCATGATCATTTCAATTTGACCTCACCTCAAACTGTGGCTAAAGGCATGGTCTAAGCTTAGAAGTCTTAGAATCTTATTTATATCACATGGTAACATCTATATAAAAAGGAAAATCATGCTTAAAAAAGAAATTACATGGAATAACTTAGGGACATGGTCATCCATTTCCCATTCTTAAATCAATTCAATTTACAATTCAAATTACAATTCAATTCATCAGTTGAAATCCCATGTCAAGGGTAAACAAAACTCCTCATGGGTGACCCAGTTCATATTCCATCCATTTTCATCCACTTGATCATACAACACATCCAAGGGGTGTTTCCAATTCAAGGTCCAAAACTATAATCAATTATCAATGAGTCTCATTAATTAAATATGTTATACCTATGAATTTAAATCAATAATTAGGAAAACATTCAAGGTGTCCCTCAGATAATTGGGTGCATAGAACAATGAAATACATATAAACACAATGACTTTAAGATAAAATAATGAGATCACCTAATGTAGTCTTGTAGTGGAGTTCTCATCCCGTATCATCTCTTGATTCGACTCATGTTGGAAGAAAATCAAAGAATGGATAAAGGCCCTAAAAATAGAGAACATTAGCTTTCACTTAAATAGGATAGTCGATACTAAACCAAATGTTGAACATAAAAAAAGGAATTAAGTTCTCACCAAAATATATCCAATGAGATGAATGACTCTCGATTCCAAGATCAGATGGAAAATATCCCTCAAATCCTAGTTTAGGCGTCAAAAATATCTCTCAAAGATCATGGCTATGCAATGACAGAATATTGAGAAAATAAATAGGTTTAATAGATTAATTAAGGTAAAAATGGTAATTTCACCAAAAAACCTGGTTCACATTGTTTGGTTTCACAGTTGGTCAAATCGTGCTCCAACCGGGTACCTCCTACTGTAAGGAGGGGAAGCTTGCATGGTTTTCATGCATGATTTGACTAACCGTGCACAAACCGTGTCTCATCCCAAAATCAAAAAACTGTAGAGGTTGTTGCATGGGTGTGAACCTCAAATCATATAGTTTATAAAAATGTGTGATCTCCTCCAACCCACTTTCCAACCATACATAGTTTTATATAACCATGTTTTTTACCCAGCATGGATTCTTCTAATCATGTGATAGGCTAGTTTCTTCCCAAAAGTTGGGATCTGAGCTCCAAATAAGCCTCGTACACCCCTGATGGCTCTAGGAACTCAAAGGGATTCACATTTAGAAGTAATTAAATATTTAAACTAAAAATTTATAGAAAGAAAAGGATTTATACCTCAAGAAAGAACTGAATTCTAACAAAATCCCCCTTTAAAGAAATTTATCACAAAATTTCCCTCTCAAGTGTGGTCAAGAATTTCCATAGAATAACTCCAACAAATATTCTTTTAAATTTTATTCATGATCCATGATCTCATTGTGTACATGGTCATGCTACCATAGAACCCACAATAAAGGAACTAATCAGGCTCAGATAACCTTTGTGCTACAATCCACCATATGAATAGAATTCTCCTCAAATGAAGCATCTACATGTAACTCAACCTCCTCGGAAAGAAAAGAATGATATGGTTCTGAATGATAATGGTATAGATCAGATACATGGAAGATATCGTGAATGGATCGGTACCTCTAAATTAACTAAAAATGGTAGGATGCTAGCCTGGATCTCTCTAGAATCTCAAACGACCAGACATATCATGGTGAAATTTTACTCTTTCTCCTAATCCACCTATTTTCCATCCTTTATGAGATATATAAAAAGACATGATCCCAAACCTCAAACTCTAGAGGTCTTCTACGGTGATCAGCATAAGATTTCTTCCAAGACTATGTAGTGTCCATCTGTTTCCAAATCAATTGAACCTGCTCCATAGTCTCATGTGGGATACGAGTTCCAAGAATAGCTTCCTCTCCTGCCTCTAACTAGCATAGGGACGATGAGAATGTAAAATCATAAAAAACTTCATAAGGCACCATATGAATAGTATCCTAAAAAATATTTTTGTTAACGAATTCAACCAGGGGTATATGCCTCTCCAGATAGCCCCCAAAATCAAGTACACATGCTCGCATCATGTCCTCAAGAAACTATATCTTATGATCTAACTATCCATTTAAAAGAGAGTGGTTTTTTTCTTATAAGAACTTGTGTACCCAAATCCCTCTACAAAATATACTAAATCAAGATGTAAACTGATCATCCCTATTTGAAATGATAGTGTGTGGGACCCTGTGAAGTCATACTATCTCATGTATATAAAACCTCCCAAGAACATCTACTTAAAATGTCTACTTGATAGGTAATAAGTGAGAAACCTTTTTGAGCATGTCAACAACAACCCAAATAGTATCATTACCTTGATGAAACCTTAGTAAACCTTTTATGAAATCCATCATAACTTCATCCCACTTCTACTTGGGAATGGGCAGCTATTGTAAAAGTCCAACCGGTCACTGGTTTTCCACATTCACCTACTGACAGGTAGAACATCTCATGAAAAAACTAGCTACATATCTTTACATAACTAGGCACCAGTATTGGATATGTAAATCTAGATACATCTTAGTGATTCCAGGATGTACAACCCAAGTTGAAGCTTAAAATCCTCACATCAGCTCTCCACACATGTCTACTGAAACCCATACATGAACATGTATATGAAGAATTTCATCCTTTCCTAACATTAAACTAGGAGGAGGGTCCTTACCTACCACACTCTTAGGTAGGACTAGGCCCTTATAATCCAATGGCTACCTCATCCTTACTCTATCCAGTAGTATTAAGGTTATAGTTATGGATGAAAGATAAGTCTATTCCTGAATATCCTACACATAAAAGTGAATATGAGAGAACAAATCCATAAGCTTCCATTTACTAATGGCCCATTGTACTACCTATATCTGAGTCCTCGTGATCAGTGCATCGGCCACTACATTGCATTTATCAGGAAAGTAGGCAACCTTGAATTCAAACTACTATTGGTATTCAACCCACCTTTGATTCCTCAGATTTTGATCATGTTGTGTAAATATCTACTTGAGGTTTTTGTGGTACATGAACACCAAAAAACACACTCCAAGTATGTAATGCCTCCAACATCACAAGGAATGAATGACTAAATTTAACTCAAGATTTTACATCGGGTTGTTCCTCTCATGTGGCCCCAACTACCAAGACTCATATGCTATGAATATATCTACATGCATAAGAACTAATCCTAGATTGATACCTTATGAATCATAGTAAACATTGTAAATCCTATCTGTCTTTATAAAAATCAATGTTAGTTCTGAATTTAATCTCTATTTCAGCTCCTAAAATGCTAAATCACAGGCATATGAACATATAAATTTTACATCCTTTTTAGTAAATCCCATGAGTGCTTCTAGACATGATGATTCTAGTATAAAATGCCTATAATATCAATACATCTCAAAGAAACACTACACCTAAAATACATTCTTAGGATACTCCCAATATAATACATCTCTCACCTTCACTGAGTCAACTAATACTCTTGTATCTGAGATAATGTGACCTAGTAAGTGAATCTGATCCATCTGGAAGGGTCACTTTTTTAGCATAGCATATAACAAATGCTCTCTTAGTGTATCCAATACAATCTCATGATGTTTTTTATGGTTATGTTGATTGTGAGAATACACCAATATATCATCCATGAATACCACAAAAACAAAAGTAAATAAAGATGAAAAACCTGGTTCATCAATACCATGAATATTGTTGGAACATTCATGAGACTGAATGACATAACCAAATAATCATATAGACCATACCTAATACAAAACATTGTTTGAGGTATGTCCAATGTTCTAACACACACCTAATGCTATCTGAATCTCAAATCAATTTTTTAGAATACAGTACCTCCTTGAAGTATATCATAGAGATCATTTATCCAAAGCTAAGGATTCCAGCTCTTAACCATCAGTTGGTTCAATTTATGGTAGTACACACATAGTCTGAGGGTATTTTCTACATTTTTCACAAAAAGGACAAGTTAATTCCACTAATAGGTACTTGTTAGTATAAACCATTTTGCCTCTATATCCTCTAGCTACCTCTTGTGCTCCTCCATCTTAGTAGTAGTCATCCTTTAATGAGGAATGGATACTAGTATAGATCTTGGAAAAATCATGATAGAGAAATATACCTATCTCCCTAGTGGTAATCCAAAAAATTCATTGGGGGAAAACATCCATGAAACAATCAACCATTGGAGGGAAATCTTCTTGAAGTTTTCCCAAATCATCCAGATATAAAATTACAATCTGGTTTGTCATCCTACCCAGTCTATAGTGCTCTCCACTTTCCTGGACATCTCATTCACCCTTGTGAATAAACTTTCCACCCTCTATGGATGTGAAGGTATTCCTGTGGTGATAGCAGTCAATGAAATAATGAAAAGGGAACCAATAATTCCATCCTAAGAAGAATGTCAAAACCTATCATCTCGAGCAAAAATAGGTCCCATATAAAGTGAAACCCACCAATATTAAGGGGGTACTCCTTGAACTAATTTACATCCTCTATTCTAATCCCCAATAGTCTATCAAGCATCATAACACCATCAAAACATTGAAATATGAGCCTAATGTTCTCCACAATGGGAAAAGATATAAATCTATGAGAATCACTTATATTAAAAATAACAGATGCTAAAGTAGAGGCTACTAAAATATTACCTCTAATAGTATAAGGTATGGGATTATTCTCCTCAGGTGCTGGTTGCACTATATAAATCTTTTCTAATCTGTGGCCTTATGATACAAAATGGATTCCCTGAGAAAATCCTCTATGTTTTAACTACAAATTTGGGGTCTAACTACCATAGCCACAACCACTACATCATCTTGGTCAGTCAAGTGTACTATATATCCCTACCAGAAAAAAAGATATTGAACCCACTCTTGTATGTGGAGTCAGTGTAGACCCTCTGTTACTGGCTATTAGAGTAAAAGTTTCACAAAATCACTAAAGATAGTCCATCTTTCTATATGATCGGCACTTGACTAGGTATCTCATTCAATCAGGTCACATATGAACCATTCTATCACACTGGTGGAACCCCACCTGGATACCTGAGTGTGTTCTTTGGATACTAATATCACTACATGGAAGCTCCAAATGACAATTCCAACTACCAGTTTATATAGTACCAGGTCTATACACCAAATTGCCCTGGCTCGCACCCCTATCCTCTCTCAGGTTATTCACTACAATAAATTCTTGATTTACTATTCCATAAATTTTATTTTGCTGAAATACATTCACCTAAGATCCAATGTCATACCTGAGACCATCCTCTAATCACATGGATTTAGGTAACTCATCACCCATCAGGATGGGTGTGAAGATATGGAGATCTAGAAAATGGAGCGAATAATCCATAACTAATAATGTGTCCTTCTCCAAGTGAATGAACTCCCAGGATATATTGGTCCTCAGCCTCTCAAGATATAAGTAATCATATAAGTCCATATTAAAATCCCTCAATCCATCTCTTGATGATGATCAGTATGAGTAATATCATCCCACCATCTCATGGTGGAATCACACATCATAAAAGTATCTATATTTTCTTTCATATCAATAATCATATCTAGATTCTCAAAAATAGATATCATAGCCTCTAGACATGACTCAGTGTCCTGTGGTCCACCATACCCTGAAAACATGGGAAGATGTTACTGCTAGAACTGACGCATCAACTCTTCCATAGTCAGGGTAGTTTGTGGTGCTCCTTGAATGGTCTACATGAAATTTATAAAGCCTTCACGGAACTATGCCTCAGTATGTGTGTCTAGTACCATCACTGGTGCCTCATTTGTCACTACTAAATAATTCATTGGTATCTCAGGGCGCACTGCCTCTGGATCTTGATTAACCACCACCCTCCTGGTGTGCGACTAGAGGAAGTCGCGGTGGCATACCTCTAAAAAATTCCAAGCACCCAACTCTCATCAAGGTTCATTATCGAAGTACATAGTTCAAAGAATAATTCTTTAAAATATGATAGTCACATTTCATCCTATATAAGAACACACCCTTCTTTATTCACCTTGAGTTAGGCCTGGGTGATGTACAGATCATAAGAAAAGAATTTATGTCTCTTACTTCCCACTACTAAGGCCAGGTCTAGGTCAAGTTCTCTTTTATAAAAAATTTTAATTTCCATTTAATTTTCATATTCATTTCCATTATATCACAATTTTAAAAAAATGTTAAACCAAATGGTTCACCATATTCTGATTCATAATGGCCCATACTCATCATGAAATAAAATATAGTGCCCACCTAATCCGCACTATAAAACATCCCAGAATGTCTATCAAAATAGAAGGTATAACTATCACGACACCTATCACAACATCATGAAACAATTAAGGAGTCCTAAATGGAATGGAATAATGAATTTCATTTGATTCATATAAAGTTCTTAAAATGATACATTAGATGGAATACCCTCATCTCATTAGGTTGAAACAAAATAGAACCCACAATAATATCAATAATAACATCACAATTAAATTTCATCACCCAATGGTGGAATCAAATCAATAGTAATAGTCAAAATCTGGAAACATCAATTTCCATTCAAGGAAATTTGGATTTTTTTGGTATACTGGTTTTATATGCCCAGGAAAAACTCTTTACCAAATTCATATTCCTTGCTATCCTTTTCTATTATCTCAAAAATGTAAATAAAATCAGAAAAGAATTATTTGATTCCACTTTGTAACATCTAGAACCTGGGTGCCACTAAAAGGTTCCCTGATCCCAATTTCCAACATGGCCTCAAGTGCATCTCCCTGAATTCCTTAGGCTTACAACTAGAAAAGTGGGCCTAGGGTGTCTACATGGGGAGATTATTCCTTCATTTCTAGAGTGTATCACACTGTAATATCAATAACATGCAATCAATAGTGGAAGCAGTAAATCAATTAGATAAAAGATAAATAAACAAGATAAGAATATATAAATATTTCTAGAGGTAATCTCATATATAGATGATGATGATACATGTCATGTCTCTACAATATATCTAAAATAGGTATGCATGGATGGTGTAAAATACATGTAACAAAATACCAAAAAGACCAAAAGTTATCCCATCCAGAATCACAAGCCTCAACTCAGTCCTATTCTCCCCTGCTCCGAATAAATAAATCAGAAACCTATATCAGGGTGCTAGCCCTTATCCATACCTATATCCATAAATTCTATTCAGGTACCCATAAGTGGCCCAAACAGAGTGTGAGATATAATCCCAGTAAGAATCCACCCAAAGTTCCAGTTCCATCTAGTCAGTGAATATATAATATTAATAGTTTTCAGTTAGTAATTGAATGTACAAAGGAATTATTGAAAGTAAACAACCTATGAAGGTCTTGGTTCCCAAGGAAACCCTTTCTATTCTACCTTCTTCAGCCTTAGATGGAAATTCATTGAATTAGCATTAATTCATTTATGTCTCAGGACTTAGTACGTAGCCTAGCATCACCCTTAAGAATTTGATCAAGAGATTTCAAGTAGGCCATCTATAAAGTATAAGATAAAGATCAAATCCAAGATTGTGCTTTGTCTTGGAAGACATGTCATATAAATCATTTCATTACATTATTTATTTCAGAACCAAACCCCATCCTTGGAATTCCTTATTTGGAATCTAGGTATCTCTCTAGGAATAACATAAACAAGGTTCCTTATAAGCTCTTCCTAAGAATTCCTAATTTGTAATCCTAGTATCTCTCTAGGTGTGGTGTGCCATCACTACTCACTAAATCCATCCTTGACAGTCCTTTAAGGGAGCCCAAGTGTCACCCATTGTTTATATGGTCAACTTCCCTCTATGTACAACCATTTAAATCCATAATTTATCCAAGTATCACTCATGCATATAATAGTAAACCCCCATGAGTCTATCTTTGTAAATATGTATAAGTATTCCAAGTTTCACTTAGGCGTAAGCAAGGAAGTAGCCAAATGTTTTTGTTCATGGTATTTGTATATGAACCCATGTATCACCCAAGGAATATATATAACCATTCAATCAATATTATTCAATTATATCAAAGTCATCACCATGATCATTTCAATTTTACCTCATCTAAAAAGGTTTCTAAAGGTGTGAACTAAGATTAAAAGGCTTTTCATCTTAACTATCTCATGTTATAACATCAATATAAAAAAATGAAACTCATCCTTAAACAATAAATTTCATGGAATATCATAGGAAAATGTTTATTCAATCCCTTTATTTAATCAATTCAATTTCCAATTAAATTACAATTCAATATAAAATTAAATTCATTAGTTGAAATCCCATGGTAAGATTAAATGCCACAACTCAAGGGTGACCCAATTCACATTCCCCCCATGGTGGTTTATTTGATTATAAAACACACCCAAGGGGTGGTTCCAATTCATGGTTAAAAACCTTTATTCAATTATCAATGAGATTAATTAATTACATAGGATATACCTATGAATTTAAATGAAGTATTAAATCACAATTCAAGGGATTCACTCTAGTAATTGTGCACATGGAACAATTGAATATATATATATATATATATACACCTTGACTTTAAGGTAAAATCATGATACCACCTACTATAGGTCCATAGTGACGTGATAATCTAGTATCATCTCCGGATTTGACTTAGATTGAGAGAACATCATAGAATGTATGAAGACCCTTAAATGGGGAAAATTAGCTTTCACCAATATAGTGAAGCTGATACCAAACCAAATGAACAATGACACAAAAGGAATCGATTGATTTCTAGTATATATCCAATGAGATGAAGGACTGTTGATTTCGAGATCGGATGGAGAACATCCCTCAAATCCTAGTTTAGGAATCAAAACAAGATCTTAAAGCTCATGGATATGAAAATGGAGAAGAATAAGAAAAGAAATGGTTTAAATATATTAATTATGGGGAAATGCTAAATTCACTAAAAACCCTAGGTCACATGGTTTGGCTGCACTGTTGACCAAACTGTGCGCCAACTGTGTGCCTCTAGCTGTAAGGAGGGACACCACGCATGGTTTTCATGCACAATTTGAATAACCATGCACAAACTATGTTGTATACCACTATTAAAAACTGTAAAGGTTACCCCATAGGCATGAGCATCAAATCTCATGGTTTATCAAACCGTTCAAGCTCCTATATCCAACTATTCAGTTGTGTATGGTTTTATCTAATTGTGTGGCATGCCTCGCATGGTTTCTACTAACCATGTGGTAGGCATGTTTCTTCCCAAAAGTTGTATTCTAGGCTTAAAACAATCCTCAAACACCTTTTATGCCTCTGCAACCTCAAAGGGAATTCACATTATGCCATAATTAAACATTTTAACTGAAAATTGATTGAAAGAAAATGATTAGTACCTCAAGAAAGAATCGGGTTCTTAAATTATGAAGTTGTGTGGTTATCAATAGTTGGAATTGATTAATAAGAACCAAAGAAATATCCTAGTGTGATAAGTATATTCATCATAGTTTGTTGATTTCACATGTACATTAGCTGGGGATAGTAGATTCTCATATTAGTTTGGACTATTCTATAGTTTTATTTAAGCCCTTTGTCATATTTTTTATTATATGGTGTGTGATACCCTTATTTTTATCGTGGTTCATCCCTTGAAGGTATTTTAGGGCACCCTTGGAGTAAGTATTTGAAATGGGATGAATGTTTAAGTAATATTAATAGGAAGCTGAGAGGGTGTTGACATGTTGTTGAGATATTATGTAATTTCAATAGATAGTTTGAAAATTGGACGATTTTTTTCATGTGGAATTTTTGGTCATCCTATAGGCCTATGTTCGGTTGAGATCATGTGGTTTAATCAATGAATACTTCACTGAGTATTAATGATCATTATATTTAAGTTTATCTCATGAGTAGTGTTTATCAATGGATTTGGTTTTGGTCGTATGTATTTTTCATTGAAACCATAATCACTTCTTCAAATGTGTAGATATTGATTCTCTTCCCTGGGTGAATGATGAGTGTTGATAAGATATGGAGTAGTGTTTTGAGTGATACTCAAACTCTCAAATGGTTAATTAATAGTATCATTGATTTAGATGTTAAACGGTTTAATAGAGGCATATTTCATATGGTTTTTTAGTGGTACTATGATTTTTTATCCTTTTTATGGATATGTGATCTTGTAATAATGGTTTTCAAAAAATGTGATTCTCATATCCATCTTGGTGGGGCAACTGAATGTGTCTAAAGGGAAACCTTGAGTTCAATATTCTAGTGAGGAGAGACATAATTTTAACATGTTCCCTCAAGATTGTGGGAGGATTTGTGGTAGTTATGGTTGAATACATGACTCCTCAATTTAAATTCCATTTTTTGGTTGTTAATTTTTTGTATGGTCCATTATTTTGTAAATTAAAAGATAAGGATGATGGTTTTTAGTTCTTTTATTTTCATTTATAAAATGTTTTTATGGAGGGGAGGATATAATAATATAATCCTTCACTCATAAATACCTTTTCATGTTATTTAAATCTAATTTTTGGTTTTGTATTAATGGGTTTACAACCACTAATTTGAATTTATATAAAATAATTTTGTGGATTGATTTATCTCCATAGATGGTTTTCATTAAAAATATTAATTTTTAATTAAAATTGAAAAAATGGTAAATTTACTTTTTCAGGGTGTGGTTTGGAAAATATACTAATATGTAGAGCCTATAATTTGACATTTATTCTAGATGTGAGTTGTGTAATTTTCATCCATGGTTGTGTATAGTGGTGTAAAAACCATTTTAAGTGAATTAATTGAATGTAACAATGATAATAATAATAATAATAATCTAATAAAATGGTTAATATAGTTCTATCCCCCTTGTATTTATTTAAAAAATAGAAAAAATGGGATCTAGGGTCTATAGAGGATGAAGCTTTCATTAGGGATCCCCCAAAGGTTGGATATTCACTAAAGGATATTCGGGGTGGTATTAAGTGGGTTAGTTCCTTGATTCAGATGCATTTTTTTATGTTTTTAACTTCCCTCCAATCATTTTATGGATTATATTTTGAATATATAAATGAATTTAAAGAATGATATTCAACATTATTAGTGGAACCTACTAACTTTTGAATTTTTGGAATCTGATGAAAGGATTGTGGGTATAATTTGAGATAATTTTTAGCGTAAAATAAAAATTCCATTTATACCTATTTCATTTAAATGATCCATGGACTCCATAATGTTTATTTGGTAATCCCTCAATATGATAGACCTAACCCTTTTAGAGTTACTCCAATCAAGGAAATATTTTAGGAGAAATATTAGAGATAATATTTTATGATGTTTAACTTATATCATAATTTTTAGGGCATTAGAAAAAAAATTATGGGTAAGAAAACAAAAATATGTAATTAGGGGTTTGATATCTACCTAATCCTAATATTTTGTGTTCATTGAATATCATCAACAAATTAAAACCTTCGTGTGGGGTGGTTGATATAGTATAAGGAGGTGACATCCAGTAATAAATCTCCTTCATCTGATTTCCCATTATATGACTGATACGGTTCCATATAGCCTCAATTGGAACACACTTAGTCATTACCCCATGGTGATTATAGGATCTTTCACCACTTTCTAATCAAATGATCAAATTATACAATGTAAGACATATCATCCCTAAGGGGTGGGCGGGAAAAGCTGCATTTATCTAATCATTTAATTGAATGGTTTTGGTTGAGGTATGGGGTTGTGATGTGGGAATATTATGTGGTTTCAAATCATCTATTTAATCATATAGATTATACAGTTAAGCAAAATAAAGAGACTGATGTTGGGTGAGTTCAATTTGGACCATCAATAGTTTCCTGATTATGGGACACACATGATTAGATGACCACCATTTCAAGTGGTATAGATGATCCATGATGGAACACATTGATGGAGAGTGGGATGGTTCCAAAAATAACCCCCCCCCCAACACACACACATATTAGAAGAATCAATTTATGGTGTGTGAGGGAACTTCAGTAGTCGAAAATTGATGCAAAATTTTTATGAGACCCCTTGTGACATCTCAGGCTTAGTATATCATGTTTGGTACATTTGGAGATCAAATGATGGATAATTTAAGATTTCATTGGTTGAACAAATATAAAAAAAGTCATTAATTAATTAATAATAATTATATTTTTAAAAACATGTTAGAGAGATTTAGAACCTTCACACATCGGACATGAGAGTAAAAAGTGAAAAGAATTCAGGGGTATGATAATTGTGAAACAGGGATGATTATATTTCTTAAGAGATGAACTGAATATTATTATTAATGATTAATAATAATAATAATAATAATCAAATAAACAAAAATGGGGTTTAAAATGAGGATCTTGAATAATGAAATTATATGGTTGATATATCCACAAGAGGGGGTGGTTGGTTTTGGATAATCAACCAATATTTGGGAGTATTTTGATAATAATAAGAATCATGAAATTTAATAATGATCCCTCATAAATCATATTTACAGATAGATATAGATTTTTAATTCATTTAAAAATATTTAATTTATGACATTTACCACATATGATCAGTACATATGGGGATAAATAAGTGGAATGGAAAGTATTATAAAAATAAAAGTGGTTCATTGAGTACAGAATGAATATTGTGATCTAACTACATTAATGAAGGAATTATTGTAAAAAAGAAGTGATTTTTTTCTATAGATTTGTTTCAAAGAACATAAATTTGTGGATTTTATGGGATGATATAATTTATTTTATTTTTATTATAACATGAAATGAAATTTATTGGGATAAAAAATTGGATCAAGAAAATTGAATTAAAAAATAATAATGATACAATGTAGAGGACGTGTTTTCCCTCTAGTTGTGTTATATAATTACAAACAAACTAGAGGTACTTGATGAATTTTCTATGAATTATGATAAGAGGAACATAGAATGGTTATGATAAAATTTAATGAAAAGGTAGGGGAATCATCATAATAGATATTCAGATATCTTAGCAATGAATTAGGAACTTAAAAGTGCCTTGACTTCCACTTATTCAATCATGACTTTTATATAGAGAATGATGCCTCACCTATTATTATGTTTCTAGAATGATAATTTTCTGACTAAAAACTATCTATTATTTAATTATCACTCATATCCTATGATTTTAGAAATTGGAATTCCATTTAGGGGGATACAATAGCTAGATTTCTATACTAGGAGTCTTCTAAGAGTGATAGTGGGATCCTTGTTTATGATTGATTATATGTAATTATTTACTATAAGTTGTGGTGTTCTATTAAATGAATAGATATTGATGTTTATAATATGAAATAGTTTTTATCATTTATACTCACCCTCTATCCAAGGTTGAGAGGGATATTAGTTATCATACTCTATCTCACCCACTGATCTGGGTAGAGATCAACAATGAAATTTGTTTGTATCTTCCATAAATTACCAACTACTATAGGATGAGTGTTTTTATTTATTTCTAGAATAAAGTATAGAATTATTAATTCCTATAACATATCTATTTTAGGATAGATGGAGATGGGTAATTTCTTTAGTATCCATGATGTGAGAACATTATGGATGTGTTAAGTGGAGATGGGTAATTGTTTTATCTCTAATAAATGAGAATGAAATAATGGTAATTTATTGAAGTGGTGACACTCTTCATCACCTACAGCTCTCAGGTTGAGGTGGATGATGATGCAAATTATAATATCTCTACTTCTTACCCATTATTTTTGGATTGAGAGTGTTGTGTTGAGAATTAAAATTTTGAAACCCCTTCCAAAACGTCACTTATAGAACAGGGTCACAAGATTTATAATAAGAATCACTCAATTGAAATGTCTAGGTGAGGTAACTAAGTTCCTACAACTCATGTCTAATCACCTTGATCATTTGTAAACCTTCCATAAAGCACACTAGTAGAATAATTATAGTACTCACACAAAACAATAAGGGATTACATGGATCAAAATTTAATCATATTCCACTAGAGAAATAATGATTCACTTTTTTACTAATGAAAGAGAATTATTAAAATATTTCAAAAAAAATAATTGATCCTACCCACTTATTTAATAAAGAGTTTCACTGGTAGATACAGTTCCACTTCCATCTAATCCATGCATACGGTGTCTACTAACTTCTAGATTTTAAAGGTGGCTATCTATCCAGTCAAGGCCACTGATTAGTGAACCATATTAACTTTCTAAACCCAATGGCCAGTGCAAGATAACTAATTATCTATATATAGGCCTCTTAAATAATATTTCATATCCTTAAATAATCTCCAAGTTATTCTTACATAAGTCCTTAAACTTTATTCTTATATGAGCCAGGTCTCTATCTTCACATTATCATTTAGATCCAATAGTCATCAACCATTAATTCTTACTCTAAATTTTTCTTCCACTTCAACTTTTACCTTCTAATCAACCTTGTTTCCACTAAACATGATTCTATCCAATTTTGAAAAACATTCTTCAGAATAAAACTTTATAAAAGATATAATTCCATTTCCAAAAAAAATCTCACAATAACCTAACAATTATTCACTTGAGCATTGTTTTCTTGGGTTGAACACTATGACCTTGGATCACATAGAATATTCAACCTTTTCTTCCTTATTACTTATGTAGAAATAGTTAGTGAGTTTCTAATAATTATTTTTGTCACCCAAATTCTGATGAGGTATAACATTTCCTCAAACCTTCCCAGAATGTGACTTTCATCAGTATATCATCCAAATTCTTTCTTAATTTCCCCATGAACTTCTAAATAAATTCATATTTTGGTCAGATGTGTTTTGCCTTTGAGTGAAACTAATAATTATTCAAAAGATCAATTGCACTCTCACTATAATAAAAAAACACCTCATTCTATTAATTCTTTCTAAACTCATCCAAAAAATACTTTAACCATATCACCTATTTCCCTTATTCTATTGTCGTAATATACTCTAATTCCATGGTTGATAGTGTAACTACTTCTTAAATTCTTTACATATGAATTGAAATAATTCCACTATAGGTAAACATAAATTACATGGTACTTATTCATGTTTTTGCATCCCCCATAATGTTTACATCAGCATTCCCTTTCAATGAATAATTTTTTGAAACATAGTTCTATTAATTTCAATCCTTTGGAATACTAGAATACCCACTTCACCAATTCCCAATGATTTCTTCCCAGATTTTTCATGAGTCTCTAAACTACTCCCATTGATTAAGAAATTTTTCTCCTTGTAAAAATTATATAATATATCAATCTTATAATTACTAATGCATAAGGAACCATTTCCATGTATTTATTCCCATATTTCGTTTATGGTTCCCTCTATTTAGATAATTTGTAATTTTCATATAAAGGGGTATAGATTGGTTTGGATATGTACATTATTAACCATTACATTATCTTTAATATGTAATCTTATTAAAAAACATCAAATTCATGTTCTTTCAGTCCCCCTAGATCCTCATCCTCAATATTCATTTAGATTCCCTAAGATCGCTCATCTAAAACCATGTATATAACTTGGCCTTCAACTCTTTAATCTATTTCTTATCCAAACCCACCAAGATAATTTCATCCAAATTTTAGATGAGTATTATGAATCCCCCCTCATAAAACACCTTCCTGTAGAAAAAAATGATCAAAATTACATTGGTTGAACTTATATTCTATCATAAAGTCATTAAACTTCTATTTATACTAACTAGGTTCACACTTCAACCCATAAAAACTCTGATTATGTTTTCATGTCTTTATACTTACAAATTCCTTGAAAAATTTTGGTTTCTCCATATAGATTTCTTTATTTAAGTATCCGTGAAGGAAGGTTTTCTTCACATGAAATTATACAAGATATATACCTTATTCCAAAATAATTTAAAGAACCATCCAAATTGTTGTCTAATTAATATCTAGAGGTAAAAGTTCACTAAATTCCACTCTTTCCTTTTTTTTAAAAACCTTTCATAATTGAACTTTCCCTGTACAATTTCCCCCATCTCATTCTTGTTTTGACCAATAAATCCATTTAGTTTGTAGTTCCTTATTTCCCAATAAATGTTTTGAATGTTCCTATGCTCAGGAAGTATAAAAGGAATCTATATCCTATTTCATAGCCAACTCCCACAATATTTAATTTTTTAATCATACCACATACTTTAAGATTTAAAGATCTCCATCATATTAATATATATTTTAAGTCTGAACTAAAACTTTTCACTAGTATTCTAACATTGGTAGAACACCACAATTACTGAGATTATGCTCCTTAAATTTACTGTTACTTCTAGAATTATTCCTCTATGTATTTCATATCCTAATATTTATGGTGTATCTATCCTTGGTTAAACCTCTGGAATCCAACCTCTATCCAAAACTCCACCTTCCATACTATCATGTTCTTCTATAACTTGAGTGCTACCTAAACTAATAGAAGATTCAATAATTTAATTTACACAAACCTTATCATGTGATGGTTATTTGTTCTCATATTGGTTTTAATTATTCCAAATAAACCCGTTATTGAAATTAAATTCCATCTTCTGATTACCTTTAAAAGGTTAATATTCCATAGTTGAAAACCAAATCCTTCGTTATCATAACCAAGAAATAAGTTTTCTTGTGAATTTTATTTTAATTTATTCCTCTTGTTGGAATCAAAATGAATATAGGAAATACACTCAAATAATTTTAGACAGGACACATCGACCTTTATTCTAGTCTACCTTTCTTCTAGAGGCTCCTACCCTAGTGGTACAAAAGGACTTCTGTAAAAGAGATATACCAAAAAAATTCCCTGATTCTACTAAAAAAACCATAGGATACCCAAAATAAATTATCATACTCATGAACCTCTTACATAACATTTGGTTTATCCTCTCAACCACTTAATTTTATTCTAGTGTTTTGGTCATTGTATTTTTAAAATTAAATCCTATATTCCAATAAAATCATCAAAATTCTCGGATTCCTTAATCCCCACCATTATAAAACTTTTATTACTTAATCTTCAAACAAACCTCTATTTCCAACATGGATCTCCATAAAATTAATTTTCTAAATTATTTTTACTTTTCTTGAAAAACATCACCAACACATTTTGTGTTGTATCATTAAGGAAGGTAAGATAATGCAATGATCATCCATCATATTTAACAAAATATTTATCCAGTAAATTTATATACACTAGATTTAACTTCTAGTTTTTTGTAATTATTCCTTTCTATATTGAAAGAAAAATTCCTATAATTCTACTGGATACACTCTTTTCATGTTCCATACTCTAAATTGTTATGTTTCAGAATTACTTTTATAGCTAGGATCGTAAAAACAATCTCACCTAAGATTCCTAAACTATCATTCCATAACATTGAAATTTCAAAAAAAAATATATAAAGTTTTGAATATTATAAACTCCTTGTAAGATACAACATTCCATATTTCACTCCTTTATCCACCACCGTGGAATTTTGTGTTATCTTTCATGCTCCTTTTATAAACTCATGTAAAAACCTACATCATCCCATATACTAGTTGAGATTAAACTTTTCCCATAACATTGGTATGTACCACACCAATTATGACTCTAATAAGTATATTCTCCTAGTTTAGACTTTTGAATCAATTATTCTAATAATATGAAGAGTTTTATCAACAATAAGAATTACCTATTTGAATATTCTAGAAACAAAATTTTGCATGTTCCTCCTCTCATATGTTGAGTTAAATGAATCCCCATAATCAATGATCTATATATCCAATGAACATGAGACACTTAGAAATAATTTTTTTCCTCATCAACTGTGGTCTTTACAAAAAATGAAAACCTTCAATAATTTTTTCTTTTTTTTAAGTAATCTTTCTTCAAGTTCCCATTCTCCCAAAAAATTATAATTTGTGGGTTCAAGACTAGATGATTTTCTTCATCTATTCTATCTCTTCTCTCTCTATAAATTTTGAAATTTTTTCGTTATAAGTATAGAATCCCCTACCATCTACATTTAAAGTTGTTCTAGTAGCACTCTATATTTCCTTCTTCTAGATCTCCCCATTAAGTACCAGATCAAATATTTCCTTGAAAACCAAATCATTAATGTCACTGGAGTTATGAATGGTAGTTACCATCACATTCCAATATTCCATAATTGATGAAAGAAGAATTAAGTCTCATACACATTCAATGAACATCACACTAATGGATTTCATTAGTCTTTGGATCATGTTGAACTCTTTTGAATAAACATAAACTAAAATTAAATTCAACATCCACATACCAAAAATTCACTACAATATGAAAAAAAAATCATGGTAGATGGATTATCATATATATTCTCAATCTTTACCATGATTTTCACAGTTTTCTTCAACTCTTGACAAATATCATTTAAAACACCTTGAGTGATTTCTATAAAAGTATTTCTCATTATATGTTACCTATTTATTCTTGTTTTAATTCCTATAATAGAATCTCATGCTCTTTATGATATATGTATTATTCAATTTACATTATATGTAATAAAAAGATAAAACCATCAAAATTATTAATCTGGACCTTTACTTCTTCTAAAAAATCTTTTTAAATCAGTAAAATTCCACTAAAATAAACAAAACTATAGAAAGAACCTAAAAAAGACAATAACCAATATCTGATACTACATATTATTCTAATAAGACAAATCTTGGAACCCCTTTCTAAACCTCATTTGCAAAATAAATTCAAAATATCTATAACTAGATGCACCATATTTCAAAGTACATATAAGGGAACGAAGCTCCAACATCTCATATTGAATAACCTTGATCACTTATAGACCTTTTGGAATAAATATAGGAATTATAATGAAATAACTATCATGAAACACCAAAAAACAATGCATTATATGGTTCAAAACATAATATTATTTCATGGGAGAAACACTGCTAAAATGTTTTATTAATGGAATTGAATGGTTATAAACTCGCATAAAAATGATACCACCCTCATATTTATAAAAGAGACCCACTAGTAGATATGATTCCACTACTATTTGATCTATATAGATAATCTTTATTATCTTCTAATCTATATGGGACACCCTTTATCTAATCAGGGAAAAATATTGACACATTTCCTTAACTTTCCAAACCTAGTAATTGGTAAAAGATTACTGATTATTCTAAAGTACCAGCTTAATGAATCTTATATACAATTTTCAAACCACCAAACTATTATTATGAAATTCCTTTACAGTTATTCACACATGATCCAAATCTCCATATGTACTTCATCATTCAAATTTGGTATTCATCATTTGTTTCCACTTTCTCAAGCTTCAAATTCTTCTTCTTCTTTAGCATCTACTCCACTTCAGCTTCCTCTTTAGGATATCCCTTGGATATGATGAAATTGATTCCATATGGTTCCAAAATATATCCTCTAGAAACATGTTATCTAGGAGATATAACTCCTTTAATGAAAAACACTTCTCATAGAAACCTAATAGGGACTACCAAGCTTACACCTAAGAGATGTGTATTTCATCCATTATTCTGATACACAAAATTAGCCCGAGATATGTGTATTTAATCTAGAATTCAAACATGTATATAATGATAACTTTGAAGATATATATTTCCTCAAAATGGAGAAGTGCATTTCCTTTATCACTTTATAGATAGTTGTAGATACATATTTCCTCTAGTACGTTTGGAATAGGTGGAGACATATATTTCTTCTAGTATCTCATTATTAGTAAATTTATTTTTGAATTACTAGGTGGTAATTTTAATATGGGTTATGAAATCTGATTGTTACCCTTTCCCATATGTATTATTATTTGGAAAGTGGGATGAAAGTGAGCTATGTGTAGATTAATCAAGATTGATCATGGATATATTGATGATGGTGTTAGGTGACATCTAGTTGATTACACGATATTTACTATTGATTCACATGGACACCATAAGTATATGTGGTTAGATCACTAATTTTTATGACCATAAAAGGTATTTATATAATCATCCCTATATGTTCACTTGTACATTATTTTCCTTGTATCCATTAAAATCAGCATATATTGATATAGGATGATTATCGATCCAGGATATGGACGTAGGGTTTAGATAATTGGTGGATAATACACCTACTTTTGATGTCCATATTCATGTCATCGATAATTGGGAAAACATTTTTTCAATATGTGTGAGTTGTATTTGTTGTTTCATTTATTTCAGTTCACTTCTCATATTATACATTTTTGTTATATATACATATGTTACATTTTTCTATTTACATTTCATGCATATTATAGTTAATATTGATGTATTATAGTAGATGATACATTTATTTATAGTTAATTTATCCTATGATTATGTGGGTTCCTTGAGATTGGTCACTATCCCCAGTCCAAGTAGAGGTGGGCTTGGGGATTTCACATATCGGTAAGTCGGGGCATGATAGTGACACATCTTAGAAAGGTGATTGTCCTTATAATAATTTATTCACCAGTGAATCTATACCTTTAATCCTTTGAATAATAAGTATCAAAAAAATTTCCATCTCACCTTCCATCTCTTTATATAAATGATACTCAGTGATTGATTTTACTAAACTTGATATTGAGGTATTATCATCTTATTTTTATCTTATTTTAATTAGTGTATTCAATAAAAAGTGACCAAATCTCTCTTTTATCTATTGAACATTGGATTTGATAGAATTTTTTAGATTAATTATGGGTATTTTAAATAAATATCATGTTATTATTTGATTCACTAATAATAAGTATTTCTACTAATGTTATCCTTGAATAGCGTGTAAGGTTTTTGATTGTTGGATAAAGGTGTTCAAATAGTCTCCATTTGAGTTTGGATATATTGTTTTCTGGGTGGTGGAAATTTGGGTTTCCTCTAAAGGCATACTTATTCATCTATTTCATTCAAATACTCTGATGTAAATTACTATCATCTTGAGTTATATAGATAAGTCTGATTCTCTGAAAATGGATTATTTAAGTCATCAGTTTCAAGGGTTTGTATTGAGATAGATATTAAAAATTCATACCCTAGTTGGTTTGGATAAAGAAATGAAATGGGGGTTTTTCTAAAAGATTATATATAAAATATGCCTCATATTTATCTAAATTATAGGTGTATGGATCACTTAGTAATATATTATTTTTGACCCAATTATGTATATCACTCTAAGAAGAATGATCTAGGAGCTGGTTTTATTTAATTTTTTTTAGTTACAGGGAATCAGTTCTTAAAGATGGAGTTATATTATTAGTGAGGGATGATGAATACAGTTCAATGTTGAATTTCATTCTCCTAATTCGGGTATCATAGTTGTGGATTCTACTTCATTTAAACCTCTAAATATGAGTTTATAGTAGATATAGCTCTAATAATTCTATAGGAATTTTAAGTGAACCTATGATTCAAGTCTCAGTGAACATTTCATCTAGGAAAATAGTGAAAATGAATTTGAAGGTTTTTTTATTGAAAAATAACAATAATTCTACATATATGGGTTTATGGTTGCTAGAATTATCTTATACAATTTAATTTCATAGTGAAACACTGGTGAGGGTGTATGGAATAGTGATCAAACACTGATAAAGGTTTTCCAGCCAGGCCTTCTAAGATAGATGAAGAACTAGATAAAATAATTGAATATATGATCCATGGTACTCTTGCTTCTAAGATTGTATCTTATGATATGACAATTTTTTAATCAAGATAAAGATAATTTGGATTATGCTTATCACATGGTTACTGTTCTATATGGTAATAATTCCATATCTTCATCTCATATTTGTAATGATTCGATAGTTGTTGATTATCTTTCTAATGGTTTTATTTATACTGATATATTTTTGTTTGGTTATATGAATGGAAATTATATAAGTAATTATTTTTTGGAGAAGTTAAAGTCTTATCCCCCTCATTCAAAAATTAAAATGGAACTATAGAATGATTCTCCTTAGTCTCTTTTTAAGAAAGAACACATTGAAAAAATATATTTTTGTTCAAGAAAAAAGGGGAAACACAATGATTGATGGTAATGGTTTTATTTTTCTTGAAATAAATAGTTGTTGGTAACATAAGGATTATACCATTCTTATGAGGATAGTTACCACTAGTGCTTTGGATAAGAATACCCTTCAAATTTATGATATCCCTTTAAAAGGAGACAAAAATGTTCTAGAACATCTAATAAGGTTCTTCTCAATTATATACCTATTGAAATATATAATATTCTAAAAAAATATATAGGATATTGACACTGATGATTATCATGGTTTCCTTTATTTGGTTTTCAGGGAGGGTGTAGGGAGGGATTTTTATCGTGTTTTTTAGTTTTTCATTTCTTTATAATCTTGTATATCTTTAGGAATAAATGATTATATTTTTATTTTAAAAAATAAAACAAATTATCAAGATAAATTAAAAAAATTACCATTCATTAAAATTTCTCTAATGAAACTTACTTTGAAAGAAGATTCCATGGTATAATTATATATTTCTCTCCCCCTTTAGAATTATCAAAAAAAAGGAAAAATTAAGACATTGAATAAAGATGAGTTAGCCATCTCAATTTGAAAATAGTAATCTAGAATACTATTCGTTGATATAATAGACATAATAAACAATGAAATAAGATTAGAAAATTAAATATTTTAATTTTCTTTCTCATCATCTTGATATTTATTTATATATGATTTATCTATAATAGATTAAACTTTTACTTAATTTGGATTATTTTTATCAATTAAATTTTATTTCCCTTCTACAAATTTTTATTTCTCTTCAACTAGTTTATTAGAGACATCATTCGGATTTTTAAGAACTTCTTCAATAATGTTCTCCAAGATTTATATAAATAAGGATGAATATTAATTAATATTTTTTATGGGTGGAATTGATTCAGTAGTTGGTAATCGGTGTCAATTTACTTTCATAAGCATCTAAAATAGACATGGTTACTAGAAATTTTGAATGAATAAGAACAATATAGGTTTTTTGTTGTATATTGTTTTGAAACATGCACTTCTTCATTCATCTTTACTTATTGAAATTGATTCTTATTTTTCTTAGTAATTTCATCATTGGTCCAATTAAATTTCTAATATAAATTTATTAATTTGGGAATATGGCTCTATATATTTCTCTTATTTCAGTTAAAATACTTTTTCTATTTCTTTCACAACAAACTCTTTCATTGAAAAAACACACAAATGAACATATTTTTGTAATTTGAACCACTTTTAAATGTTTAGATTTAGGTTATTTGGGTCCTTTATAAGTTTATTTCTCAGAGGATTCATCATTTTATTAGGTAATATTTCCTTTGTTTGAGATGAAAATTTAGATGTTTTGAGTGGTTTAAAGGGAATATTTCTTATCTTTTCTCTATTGAAATGTGTAATACTAGTATTTGATTGTATTTTTTGATGTTGGGATTTGATAAAATTTACAATTTCAGTGATTCTAATCTTCATTTGATAAAAATATTTTAATTATTCTACCATGTTGAAGTCAATTCAATTCAGAATTTTATATTTTTCTATTTTTCTAAAGAATAAAACATCCCATATTTAAAAAAAAATTAATCTCCCTTCAAGATTAATCTATTTAATATACTTTTTATATGTATCTTTAACTTCATCAAGATTTATAAAAAAGGATGTCTTTGAGAAGAATCCTTCAAGGACATTAGATTCTTTCATTCTCTTTTTACCTTGATCCTTATTTTTGAGGTGTTATTGATGTGATTTTCACTTACCTGTAGGATTGACCAAGTGGAAATTTTGGTTTTCAATCTCCTTCATGTGGAGTAGGGTGATCCTTGGATTGAATTTCTTAAATAGACTAGAATGGTCAAAAATATTGCATTGGGTCCATTGATCCCATGATATGTGAATAATTCCAAGTCATCCTTCACCTATACAATGTTCTTTATTTGTGATCTTCCATTTAAAATGGTCAACATGGATATCCAACTTATGTAAAAATTTATGTAAGGACCTTCCATAAATTATTTCTCATTTTTTCTATCTCTTTTTTGAGGAAATGGAATTAATCATCCTTGTCATCATTTTTATTAAATTAAATGTATTCTTCAACAACATGAAATTAAGAAGATTAATATCTTATATGTTCAAATTTTTATAATATCCAAGTCTTATTGGAATAGTAAATTTAATGAACTTCACAATGTCTCTATGTGAAGAATTGAATTAGAATATTATAACTCTATCATATATAAATTGATTAATCAATAATTTATAAACATATTCCATAAAAAATTAATTTTATAATGAAAATTATTCTAATTTAACACAATAATTTCATATATATTTCATTATTAGTATATCTACAATTTCAATTAAATTTAGCATGATGTGCAATTCATTATCCTTTGATGTCATAACATTTTAATATATATAATCATGAATCTTAACATTATAATAAAACTACTAAACCTCTTTATCAATGGAAAGATCATTGTATAAACATAAAAAAAATTCCATTTATAAACATATAAAATATTTATTTAGTATAATTTAGACTCCCCCATACCTATAAATCAATTATTTTCTTGAACATACTCTTCATTTTATCCCATTTTTATTAATATTCTTCTCATACCATATAAATCTCAAAAGATTTGTAAGGGGTCAAATATAAATTTCTCAATGATCTCCTTTCCATAAAATAAATTATCTCAGCCTTTTCTTTTCATTTTCCTTTCAATGAATATAGAAAATCACTCTCTAAAGCTTCCTAAGGGTCTTGGGTCAAAATCCTATTTTTTTCTTGTAGTCATCATAACATAAATTAAAATGAGTGAAATGAAATAAATGAAATATAACCTATGTCTCTGATACTTAAAGGATATTTTTCACACACACAAAAAATGTTGAAGGCATTTATAGCTCATAGTTGAATATAGAGCATTTTTTAAGAATGATCTATGAATGGGAATTTTTTTAATGGTTTTAAATTGATAAATAAAATACATAATCCAAATTCAATGATCAAATTTGTTTGATGAATCATTTATCTGATGTAAAGATCTACACATTCGGTTGTGAAAGGACACCAAATAGACAAGTCATCAAAATTCCTTATACGATATCAGCCAACACAGTGAAAATTTAATGATAGAGTGTATGTCACCTCTTAATTCAGTATGAATCAACCAATTTTCTCTCATTATTAATCATTAATGGTATATAAAAATCCTTATATGAGTAAGAAATTTTTCTCAATTAAACTTTTGATTCATTATGTTAATTGTATTCGATGCTAATAATGATATAAATTTTTTTGCTTTCTCATGGTTCAATATATAAGGTACAGAGAGATTTCATTATTTTATAAGTTTACATACATAGTTTTATATATTGTAAATATTTTGAGACCTGATATAGATAACTCACATATAATTTCAATATATAAAAGTATAACGAATACATTATTTTATAAATGTCTCTTTATGCGGAAACATTGCATACCATATTGTTGGATAAATCTAAGAAATCTCAAATAACATTAGTTTTTTTAAAGAACTAAAATCTTGATATTTCCCAATATGAAATGAATACCAATCGAGTATCTATCATTACACGAATCACATAAATTATATCAAACATTCTTATATCTAGAGGCATTATAAATATATCTTCCATCTAATTATTTGTAAGATAGAATTCCACACTAATCTCCCCCTTATAAACATGATCTCTAATAAAGTGATGCCTCACTTTAATATGATTTCACCTCAAGTAATGAAATAAGTTATTTAAAATATAAATTATATATTAATTATAACACATAATAGGTATCTTAACATAGAAGACTCAAAACTCCCAAAAAATTTATCCAATCCATAAATTCCACGCATAACTACTTAGAGTAGTAATATACTTATATTCTTTATTTGATAAGGAAACAAAGTGTTTCCTCTATAAACTATGTGACACTAATATCATTCTAAGAAAGTGACACATTTCATAGGTTCAATTTCTGTTAATCTTGAATCCTATAAAATCTGAGTATTAGTGACTCAACAACCAAAATGGGGTTCTACAAGGAAATAATAAACCAAGGTTTTTAGTACTTTTAACATAATTTTCGATACACTTTACTACATTCAATTATGACTATGTCAGATTATATTTAAATCTTACACACATCCATACACTAAATCAGGTAATATTATAGTTAGATAAATAATGCTTCTAACTATTCCATGATAATTTCTTGGATCAACTATTTTTTCCATCAAAATCATTATCCTTCTAATAACTAGTACTCATTAGTGTTTTTAAGGTTTTTCTTAATTCTAAACCAATTATCTTAAAATGTTTCTTTAAATACATGCATTAATTTAAAAATATTCCATTATCCCTTTGAAATATATAAACATGTTGAGAGACCTTGAGTTCACCCAAAAGGCTCATCTCAAAATCACTGGACATCCATTCAAAAAATTAATTATAGAGGGATTGACTTAATAATCCAAAGATGATATCATACATATATACATATATAATTAAAAAGACCTTTGAAAATATCTTAATTAATAAATTCAGATCAACCTTACCTTTCTCATAGTGGTTATTCAATAATAATTCAGTTAATCTCACATACCCATTCCTAAGTACTTATGTTAGTCTATATAAAGATTTTTTAAGCATACAAATAATAATGAGGATTCCTATTATGATCAAAACTAGATATATTTTTTATAAAAACGTTATTAAAAAAATATATTCATGAAAAAACTCTTCACATCCATCTAATATAGCTTAAAATTCAAGTGAGTTATATAATCTAGTAATATTTGAATTACTTCTAATCTAGTAACAGAGGGAAATGTCTCACCAGGAATGATTCCTTTTTCTTGTTTGTAACTAGGAGAAAAAAATATTTCCTTTTTTCCAACAATATGTTTAGACTTATCAATATGGTTATTTAAATTATATTTAGATTCAATCATTGTTTTTATCATTAATAATGCTTAAAATTTCTCACAGTTTATTCCCTATAAACTAATTTACTTTCTATTCTATAGAAAGAACCCAACTGGGATGGTTCATTGCTCTAAAAATATATTTATATGCCATCTAAGATATGAAAGTCTAATGCTCACACAATTTCCTTACTATATGTTCTATATAACTTTTAGAATCAATATCTTTATTACATTTTTCAACTAGGTGATCCTTAAGAGTATTTTATACTCTAGGTTGAGAAGTATCAGACAATTCCTCAACTTGATAGTCATCTCTTTAAATTATCCTTCTAACATGTTTATATTCATCCATATTAATTTATCATAAGTCCTCATCAATATATTCTAAAAATATAGACATTTAAGATATAATATTTTCATCAAATTTGAATTAATATATTTTTAACAACCATAGGCCTCTTATTGTAAACCTTGTAAGATTTTTATAAGTTGAGTATCCAAAAAAGACACCTTCATATTCTTTTTCATAAAACTTAACTATTTTATATTTAGTATTACGGATAAAAACTATGTTACCAAACATTCAAAAGTAACCAAAATTGATTTTTCTACCTTTTCGTAATTCATATGGTGATTTCTTGAGAATTTGACAGGGTAATATTTTATTCATCGCATAATGTGAAATGTCAACTACTTCTACCTAGAAGGGATTTGGATAATTGTACACATTGAGAATAGTCCTTTCCATTTCTTAAATAGTATGGTTCCGTCATTCAACTACATTATTCTACTATAGATTCCTTAGAGAATATCCATTATCAATACAAACTTACCAGAATACATGGTTTTGGAACTCTTCAATATAGCCACTTATTATTAAAATAATCACGAAGCCCTTCTCATTTTGAACCAAAATTACACTAGGTTGAAAAATCAGTGAAGGTGACACTTTTATGAGAAAATAAAATACCCATGTGAATATGGTGTAATCAATCACTATCATAAAATAATATCACGTACCTCCTAGGTTGAATTCTTGACTAGTTCCAAATAAATCCAAATTCATAAGTTATAAGGTTATGTAAGGGATTAATTCATTGATCAACTTAAAAGGTTCCTTGCAATTTTTTCTTTTCATGCATGGTTTCTTCTCACTTTCAAATCACAAAATTATAACCCATTCTTGTGCTTAGAAATATTAGACAAAAATTTGAAATTATATTTACCAAACCATCTATGCCAGAATAAATATTTACGGTATAAAGCATTTAAACACTAAAAATTTTGAGATGTTATCTTATCAAGATTAATAGTATAAACATTATCTTTCCTATAATCGATAAATAGTAGTACATCATGCTTATACACAAGAAATTCATCATTTTCATATTTAGAAAATAAACCATCATCACATAATTGATAAATGATAATGAAATCATATTGTAAACCTTCAACATACAATATTTTCTTGTTGATAGTGGAGTCAGTGAATCCAAACATAGAATGTCCTTTTATTTTTCTATTGAAATTAACTTCAAACATAATATGGTCACCAACACATTTATTAAAAGATTTTTCATTTATAGGGTTCTCTTTTCATGTTTTATAAACACCCACTATTTAGGTACCACAATTAATTTTTAATAATTCTATTGCATTTGTCTTGAAATAATTAAACAATTCATGATTTTGGTATCCAGTCAACTTTGGGTCCCACTAGATTAGTAACCAACTGATAATGATTTAACAATAGTATTATAAAGAGTATTACAATGTAAATATTCTAAAATAAAATCTTTGGTAAGGCCCAAAGACAAATAATTCCTTAGTGAACATTCACTTTTTGGAAAGTTATTGTGCTCTTTTGTAAATCAAATATATCTTAACTTTTATTGATCATAAAAGAAAATGTTTTTTCTATTAATTAATTTATAGTAAGTGTGTTATAGATGATTTATTAAGGTTATTAAAAGTTTACTGATGATTATTTTTAATGAAATTATTATAGAATTTCTTGATGTAATTATTCTAAATTTTTTAAAGAGACATGAGATTTTTGGTTAAGATTGAAGTTACTCTTACAGGGATAAAACTTATGAAGTAAAAATCCTTATCTAACTTGATGTTAGTCATACATAACTATTGGAATTAGAAACTATATTCACATGAATAAATGGAAAAAGTATAAAAACTTATAGTTAAAATTTATTCTTATATTGTTTAAAAAAATTATTCCTATGTGACACATTTTTTGTAAAATAAAAACCATACAAAAAAATATATTTAATGTTTAATATTTCATGAAGAATGATTTATTATTTAATGAGTTTAGAGACTATTTATACATATATAAACAAAAGAAATGTAGAGTTACTCATATACAAGCTCTTTGTTTCACAATTTACATGAAGAATTAAAATCAGTTAATTCTTTTGCAATTTGAAATTTGAAGATATTTTGATGGTGTTTTTAATTTTTTCATTTATTAG
The DNA here is from genome assembly GCA_963277665.1 of Viscum album. Lineage (NCBI taxonomy): Eukaryota > Viridiplantae > Streptophyta > Magnoliopsida > Santalales > Viscaceae > Viscum > Viscum album. Next base: position 1,224,630,104 of record OY728151.1, read on the forward strand.
AAAATATCACAAAACTATGAAATGATTTTTTAATAATGGAATGTTTTTTTAGATGGTTAACTAAGTTTATTATCTAATATATTTTTGAGGAAGACCAAAGTATCTTTTAACGAGAAAAACTATAACCTAATTTTTTTAAAAAAAATCAAGGAATTTGTTCCTTCTAATTAAACAGATGATATTTTCAAATTATTGTAAAGATATAGTACTACAACTCTAAGATAAGTTTTATTGAAAATAATTGTTCTATTATTCTGTTTTTCAAATCTTCATTACACATGAATATTTGGAGAGATAAAATCCTATTTTAATTAATATTTTACTTGTTATCTAAAGTGTTCAAGATAAATAACTTAAAATAAGGAAGAAAACAGGGAAATTAAAATTTGAATATTGGTCTTATACTGTTGTAACAGAGGTTATGGATTTATAAAGATTAATTTCGTAACTATAGAAGGAGAGTGGAGGCGCGGACGGGTTGGGAGCTCCCGCTCGATGGAATCTCCGGCGTTCTGGCAGCGTAGTGCCGGTCCATATGGTGGTGCCGCACTTTCTCGGGTCTGTTCTTCTGAATGGAGGCGCGCTTGATGGAGGCGGTCCTCATCTTGACGATGCAGGCATTCGCGGACCTCGATCTAGGGTTTCCGGTTCATTTACGGCCACCAGATCCAGTCATCTTGCGGCGGCGGCTGATGGCGAATCGAAGAGCACGGGGGTGATTGAAGAGGTTCCAGGTCCGGATCTGTCTGGATCTCGAAGGACATGACGATGACCGGATCTCGTCCTGGAGCGGCGGTGGGCGATGAAAGGTGACACCGCTCACGTGATTGCTGATATAGAGGTGATTCTTGACAGATTTAAAATCTGTGAGTATTCCGTCATTGCTCGCCTGGTTCTTCTCTGGAGAAAAGTTCAGGAAAAAAGACTATTTAGTTCTGAAGCTGTCCTTTATATGGGATTTTACTGATTGGCGATGCATTTCTATGAGTTTGGGTTTTTTTCATATCATTTTTCCATCAGATAGATTTGAAGCCAAGGGTTAAAACCAGGTATGGTTTGATTTCAAGAGTGAGATTTTTGTTTTAATCCTTTTGCTATATAAAACACTAAAGCTCAAGTCTGAATTAAAATTATTGGTATGAATTGAATCTTGTGGCATCCTAATATCTTGTTTGATATAGCCTCTACGGTGGTATTCTGATACTTTGCTTGGATCTTGGTGGAGATTGACTTGAGCTCTTGTTTAATTGATAATATTGTATTGTCACCATTTCTGTTCTGAGTGTCAAATTATTTGTCATGTTAAGAATAAATGTCGCAGGGATGTGGTTTGCTCCTTTTGCTCTTTAAAGGGATATCATGAAGCGTCTTGCAGGAACAAATTGGGGACACAGACTAATCGGAACAATATGGACTTTGTTGGAAATAGACAATCCACTCAGGATTAGGACAATGTGTAGGTTAGTCATGGTTCATCACAAATGGACAAGGAGCTATCTCCGATGATTGCATTGGCGACTCATGGGCCAGATATGGCCCTGACTCTGGTGCCTCATCACAGGGAATGTGCCCAAACAACAATACTTTGTCTAAAGATAAAAATGTTGTTGGTACTGAAAGGGTGAATGGCAATGCCCCCATGAGGGCAACAGATAGTTATGGCCATGTCTTTTAAATATGCACTCATAAATGGAAATATAAAAGGTGACGGACACTGAGGGTTTCACTCCTGCCCCCTTGAAGAGAAGACCATGGAAGGACTACTCCAACACACCAGACTGTATCTACCCGATCTTCTTCTATGTTGTCAAAAAAGGCGCAGAAATTATAAAGATCCTCGCAATCTGAGTGGGAAACTGCTGATGATTCTGATTATGGTAAAGACACGTCGTTTTATGATCTTTGACGCTTTTGTCTGATGGATGAGGGCAATTCATTTTGTTTGACCCCGCCTGCTTCTATTGTACCTTTTCATTTATTTTAATAAATGGCTAAAAACTTTTCTTCTGCTAGACTTGTTTGGTAATTTCATAACTGTAGAACCTATTTAGAGCTTCTATAAATTATGAAGATATATTTTCTAAATAATATCATCATCATTGAGTTATGTATAATCAAAACTATATGTTACCTTCTATGTTCAATCAATACTTATTCTATTTTTATTTTAGAGCACACTTCTTATACTAAGTGTGAGTCTATGGGACTGAGGGAATGTATTTTTATAAATGTCCCAGTTGAAAGCTCCTATATTTTTAAAGATCAAGTGTTAGAAACTAGCACATAACTGTGAAGATACTTTGTAAATGGATCATAGTAAAATAACTAAACTTGCATTGAGTGTTGTGGAGTTGAGTAGGGGATTGTCTTGGTGAAGTCGAACCACTAGAAATTCATGTATTTTATGTCTTCATTTTATTATATTTTTCAATATTTATCTAATTTTAAAGACGAAAGAAAAAAACAAATAATTTTAAATAAGAAATTTTAATGTTTTGAATGGGTATATTTAAGGACTCACTTCACCCCCCCCATCGAGTCATTGTTATAGATAAAAATGAGGTAAAATTTAGTATTATAGAAATACTTTTAAGTTCTATAATTTGTTCAATTTAATTTTAAATTTCAATATACTATTTTTTCAATGTTTTATCTTAAATAAATAATGTTTAAAGTTAGATCACAATATATTAATGGAGCACACTGTGGGTGATGGAAAATAATGCTGACATATTATGTAAAGAATACATGATTTAAAGTTTATATAAAAGCGGTGAAACCTTAAAAAAATTTCTATTAGTGAACCTAAGTTATAGAGTACAGATCTGGAAGATAAATTTGATTTGAATTTTAGATCCTGAAATTTTGTTATTTTTTGTTCAATAGAGTTTCTAAATGTCATTGATTACAAAATGTGTAAACTATTTTTATTTATTATGAAGGTGCAGATAACATATGACATTTAATATACAACGCTATAAAGTTGAAGTTTGATACTCATAAAATATTTGATGGAGAAATAATTACATTGATGAATGGTATATTTACAATAATAATAAATGATTTTATTATTTTAAAGCTACAAAACCTAAATATGATCAAAATTTGAATGTCTTGAGAGTTTTAATCGCTATATAGAGTTGAATATCAACTTTTATTATAAAGTATACTCATTTCATAGATCTAGAAATGAAACTTTTAATTGGTACTCTAATAATAGATGATGTTGAAATTAAATTTGATATAGATGATAATAAACTGATTAAAAAAATTCTTCTCTTGAAGATGCTTCTCTTAATGATGAAAAAAAGACAAAGAAATATTTTATGAATCATCTAACGAATGTCATTTCAATAAATCTAATTATAGTAATGAACTTTGTTAATTTGAAATAAGGTTTAACTAAATTTATAAGAGAAGGGAATAAATTAAAACATATTTCAATGCATTCAAGAAAAAAATGGAACTTCCTAGGAAGTTAGGTTTTATGAGTGTAATAAACTTGGACATATCAAAGTTAGTGCTCCACTACTAATAGAGAAGAATATATTTGAAAAAAAATCATATAAAAGATCATATTATAAATAAAAAAATAAATCCTTGAAATATACTTATTTTACTTCTGAAAACTCATGTAATGTATCTAATTTGGATTCAAAGACTAAGAAATCCAATTATTAAGCTAGCATGTGTTTTTTGGTTAGATTAAAGTGGTACATTCATTTTTTCATATATACCTAAAATTAATAATTGTTCTTTTATTGAATCTAATTATTATTATTCCTTTCTTGAAGATAAATATTATTCTTTGAAGAATGAGCATAAATATATTAACAAGTGTTATGATTCGATTATTGTTAATAAATAAATCTTGCATACTCATCTTTTAGAGCATAAATCTAAATTGGATAAAGATGAATCCTCTACTATTTATTATGATATTAGGATTGGTAAAATTTTATATGAGATTACTACTTTTACTTTGGCTATTATTAGGTTTACTAAGGGAGGGAATACCTCAATAAAATTATTGGTTGTTAAAAACAAGTTAAAAATAAATAATAGATTGGTATAAATGGTCAAAAACCCAAATTTTTATAAAAATTAATTTGTTCCAAATTCTACTGTAAAAATCATGTCTAATACAAATTGATTTCATTACGGTATTACTGGTCATTATGCTAATAATTATTATATATATTTTCTTAATTCATTAGTGTCAAGCATTCAAACATTTCTAATGATTTATTCATTATAGTCTAAAAATTATACTCAATGTAAGCATATTTGGGTTCCTTAATTCTTAATTTCAAACACTACTAAACCAAATAGTATATGAGTACCAAAACACCTACTTAATTGATATTTTTATAGAAAATGAGTCATGAAAACAATAATGAAAAGTGGTATATAGGTAGTGGTTATTCATGGCATATGAGAGGTATTTTATCAAATTTGTATCTCTATCAAAGATTAAATGATGATTTATTAATTTAGAGATAATTAAAAATATAAAATTTTAAGAGTATGATCTGTTGTAAATTCAGAATCATTTGTCATAAACTAATTTCTAGACTTAAAAATGTTAAATTATAATCAAATAAGTATTTATTAACTTTGTGAAGAGGTTATTCTATTTATTTTTCTAGTAATTCCGATTCTATTTTAAAAGATAAAGTCCTTGGATTTAAAGCAGTGAGAACTAAAAATGATTACCCTCCAGATTTTGATTCTTTGAAAAGAAAAAAATATTAATGATTTAAATATTTAAATTAATTAATATTATATTTTTAATAAAATACTTATATATTTTAATGTTTATTCTATGAGAATGTTATTTAATAAAATTTTGATATTTGATTTTCCAAAATTAAAGCTTCATGAAAAAAGATTATTTGATTCATTTAAAAAATGCAAGAAACATAAATCTTCTTTTAAATAAATCAACAAGGTTGCTACTTGTGAACCATTAGAATATATCAACATGAATTTCTTTGTTCCTTTTAGAATAGAAATCTTTGATGGAAAGTCTTTTGATTATGTATTAGTTGATAATTTTTCTAGATTTTCATGGGTCTTATTTTTTATGATTAAAATTTTGTATTTGATTAACTTCATGAATATTTTCACACTAGTTGAGAATTAAAATGATACCAAAATTGTTTCATTAAGAAGTGACTATGGATAATAATTCTAAATTCATGAGTTTGACGTCTTTTTCTCTAATAAAGGTGTTAAATATAAATTTCTTGTTCCAAGAACACCTCTGTAGAATGGTGTTCTAAAAAGATTAAATATGACGTAGAAAGAAATTTGTAAATCAATGTTATGTGAATATAGATTACCTACTCATTAAAGATATTAACACAATTTTATATGTCATTAAAAAAATTATAATATGAATTTTTTTGAAGAAAACACTTTCTATCTTATGGAATCGATGAAAGAAAAAAATAAGATACCTAAAATTTTATAAATATAAGGTTTATTTCATAAATATTAAGGATATTTTTTTTTAAATTTTAATAAAAAGGATGGTGAAGGAATATTTCTATGTTATTATACTGCTTAGAAATATTATATAATTTTTAGTAAAATTTAAAGTATATGTTTATAATAATTTTGAAGAATTTGATCTTTTAAATTACAAAAGAACTTCCCTTAATGATCTTAATGATGATTTTAATAACTTGAGACTTAATAATCCTATCATTACTAAAAGGGGTGATGATGGGGAAAATGTTCATATAAAACCAAGTCCCAAAGAGTTATAAATATAAGAACATGAGAGAATAATTCCAAGATACTCTAGAATATTAAAATCAAATCTTTTGAATTATGCGTTTGGTGGTTTATATGAATGTGTCCAAACTAGAATATGCACCAACAATATTTCTTAGTTATCTCCCTTTATCTCAAATATTGAACCTAAAATTATAGATGAATTGTTGAGTGATCAAATTTGGATTTTAGTTATACAAGATGAGCTAATTTTTTTATATAAATAAAATTTTAGAGTTATTAGAGATACCCTCTAATATCTAGTTATATGAACCAAATAATATTTTAGGAAAAAAAATTATAATAATGGTTTAATTATAATAAATAAGTCTAGATAAGCTATAAAAGGATATAATCAAAAGGGATAGACTGTGAAAAAACCATTACACCAAATGCTTGGATAGAAACCACTAGAATCCTCCATGATTATTCATTAAATTTCAACCTTTTTTTATATAGATTATAAGTCATATTTTTAAATAGATTCTTATTGGAGGAAGTTTATATTGAATAACATCCTATTTATCAAAGTCCCTTTTTTCTAAATTCTATTTTCAAACATACCAATGAATTATATACTATAAACATGAACCTATATCTTTGTATAAAAGTTATAATTATTTAATTTTTTCAAATGGGTTTTTAGAGAAGTAATCCCCTACATTGTTTAAGAAAACCTCATCAACATATATCATAACTATTTAACTATATGTTAATGATGTGCTTTTTGGTTCAACTAACCAGAAGTTAAGTAATGAATTTTCAAACTCATGCAATAAGAGTTTGAAATGAGTATGATGTGTTAGTTTAATTATTTATCGGTTTTCAACTATTTTATTGAATATTTTGTAATATATTAAATCAAATCAAATATACATATAATTTTTTGAAAAAGTTTATACTTGAAAATAATAAAGCATATGTATAACACCCCTTTAAATTTCAAGGTGAATTTTGGTTAATAATTATTTGAATATTATATATCTAGGTGATTTTTGGTTTGGTGGGGCCTTATTAGTTTCCCATAATCAATATTTATGGATTCTTAATTTGTTAAGAGAAGAGTAGAAATTCTATAACAATAGGTCATTGTGCCATGAATAGTATTAGTCGCAACATGGTGGGTGGCTGATTTAAGGACACAACATAAAATTGGGTCACTATAGTGTGAGGAATGTTATAAAGGATAAGGTTATGGCATGGAATAGGGTTACTATGACATGATACTTAGAAGAAAATAGAAGTGAAAATTAAAAGGAGTCTTTAGAAAAAATTTCTTGACATTGTTGTAAAGAGACAATGTTATGAGTTACTTTCAAAAGTTTCTTTCAAGAAGATGTCTTGAAAAACTTTTTCAAAAATTATTTGAAAATAAATCTAAATAATTTTTCCTTTAAAATATAATTAAAGGTTTTCAAAAAAAATGTGGACTTGATTATAAAAGATACAATCATGGATGGAAAACCATTAATATTTAAAAATAATTTTTTTGTCACACACATCATAAAATGTGTAATAAATATTCTTTTAAAAAATTTAAAAATAAACATATTAATATAATAAGAGATAGTAAACGTTTTTATTTCAAAATAATAAAGGAAAAATTTGGAAATAAAGAATATGGATATCAATAAAAAATATTATTTAAAGAGGATGATAATTATTATTAACAACGTTGTACTTTTATGTGAAATAAATTTATCAAGGAGGAAGCTTGGAATTATAATTTTCATTTTCCCTAGAGTTAAAGTGAAAAAATCACATAAAATAATATTAGTGTGTTAGAAACCAAATATAGAAGAAACGAGTTCAATAAGACGCATTATTACTCAAAGAAAGGACATTTAAGTTAATAAAATCCATTTCATCATTGATATCTCTTGAATCAAAATCCCATCAAACATATAAATTTAGTTGGATTTTTAAAAAACATTAATTGAAAGAAAGTTTGAAAAAACATTCATATGTTAGTATATAAACCTCTTAATATTAAACAAGTGGTGAATACGACATATTTCTCAAAAAAAGAAAAATGCGAATATAAAAAAACCCTTATAAACATCACAACTCATGGAGAAAAAACATTGAAAATGGTTTTATACGATAAAAATGTAAACACCCATAAAAAATAGGAAATATGACATAATACTATCATAGGTAATAATGTACCCATATTATAATATTGGATTTAAATAAAATATCATTATAACTTGATGAAAAATTATTGTGTTAATAAACACCCTTACCTTGACTTTTGACTTTTACAAATGAGATTTAACCTCCTTTATCATTGGATAAACTCATTTAAAAAATTTATTATGACTTCTAAGGGTGGTCTTTTATGATATAAGGACCTCTAGGAAGCGTCGAGGAGTGTTGGTGAGGGATTTGGGAAGAATTTGTATGAACTAAGGGGATTATAGTGATTGGGGAATTGGGGTGGTGAAGGGAACATTGAATAAGTGAGATAAGTTTCATTTTTTTGTAATTAGAGGTTCAATATTCAAGGAAATCCTAAAAACACTAATTTGAAGATATTTTATTGACATTTTAGGCATTCCCCCCCTTAGATTTAACCCTTTTACCATTTTGGATTTTATCGTGGTAACTAATTTTTACCTAAGTAATTTATTTTTTTATGCCTAAAGATAAAATAGAAATTATTATATAATTTGGAACATATTATTTCAAATATGAAACCCATTTTATTACATATAATATCTAAAATTAGTAAAAATGAATTCTAAAATAATAAATGTTTAATGTATTAAAAAAACTCTTTTAGAGAAAAATATACCTTAAGTTCTAAAATGTAAAATATATGTTTTTAAATTAAACATAATATTTTTGAATCCATAATTTTACTTATTAAATATATATTTAGTAAATAAAAAGGTTCAATGATTTTTTAACTCATGCTTATATCCTAATGATGACATAAAAGTCACAATATTTATAAAACACTATTTATTATACTATTCACCTAAAAATTAATCTTTTCATAAAAATCTCAAGAAGTCATCACAATATATTTTTAATATGATGAATACATAAATTAATTTTAATTTTTAAAATTAAAATTATAAATTTTTTGACTTTAACTTTTAAATGAAAACCTAAAATATTATGAAAAACATTTTTATAGGAAACCAACATTTTAAATATTAAATATTGTTATTATTATTTCACAACCATTACTAATTAAATCAATCTTACTATATGAAAATATATTTTGTCAAAAAAAATTATTATATATTTAGTTTCTTAAAATAAAAATTCATAGCACATAAAAATGCTATTTTTAGAAAAAAATATTTCTTTAAGTAGAAAAAAAATTTCTTCTTATTAATTACAAAGTAATTACTATTATATGGATGTTAATTGATTTTATTATATATATTATCAATGAATTTCTTCAAAGTAATTATTTATTAGATATTATATAAAAATAAACAATACTTTAAATAAAAATATTTCTTTACAAAATATTACTTTTATAGTAAATCAACTTCACTAAATACGATTAAAGTTAATAATTTATATTCAAAAAAAATATTTTTAATAATATATTGATAATAAAAATTTTATTTTTTATTTTATAAATACATCATACAGTAATAACATGAGACTCATAAAAATATCTATTTTTTATAATAAAATATCTCATTTAAATATTATCTTTTTGTTTCACTATTTCATTATTATAATATATAAAGGTTTCTCATACATTGTAATCTTTTATCTCAATAACATGTATCTTGGTTTGTTTTAGTTTGGTTCTTCATGTAAAAAAATCTATTCAATATAGTATTCTCATAAAGAGAAATTGATACTAAAATCCTGGGTTGTTACATATAGGATATGCCACCATGGAATAACCACCTTGGTAATTGTGTGCTAGTATCTTTCAAGGAGGTTGGGCTCTCTACCTAGGTTCATTCACGCTATGACCTAAAGTGGTTATGCAGTGACATGGACCCACCATGGAAGCATCATAGTGTGACCATTATGGTTACATAATGACTAATTTATTAAGTTTTTTTCTTTTAAAAGGGATAAATCTGGAATTTTAACTTTACCCATTTAACCCCTTCTATCCTTATCTCTTGAGCCTCGTTTTATTTTGGTCGACAATGAAGATATTTCTTGGCATTCTAAGCTCTTTCATCCTCTCCACTTGTCCATTTGTAGTGTCAGTTGTTTTGGTGACCTTCTCTTGGAAAGTCTAATGCCATATTTGCACTAGATGCCTCCTCCTTCTGTTATTTCCATGTTTCCCATCTTAAAACCATAATTTTGATGTTTTTAGGATGAATTTAATGTTTTATAGGGTCTTACTTGAATTGGAGAGTGATTCTTGGAAAGTGTACTCCTTCAATCTTGAGGCACTACTAGAATTTCTGGCTTTCGAGGCGGGGGACTTATAGCGGCCGCCATTTGGCGGACGCTAATACTATCAACAGTGGCCACCAAATGGCAGCCGCTGCACTTTAATATCAAAAAAACCTAATTTCCCCTCCCCCCATTATCCCCTCCCCGACCCCGCGACCCACCCCTCCCTGACCCCGTGACCCCGACCCCCGGCGACCCCAACTCCTCGACCCGGTGACCCCGACCCCCGGTGATCCCGACCCCCGATGACCCCTCCCCGACCCCCGATGACTCCTCCCCGACCCCCGACCCCCGGCGACCCCGAACCCCGACCTCCGGTGACCCCGGCGACCCCGACCCCCGGGGAACCCGACCCCTGACCCCCGACCCCCGACCCCGGACCTCCTGACGACCCTGGAAACCCCCGGTGACCCCGATACCCAACGACCTCGACCCCCGGTGACCCCACCCCCTTGCCTCCATGCTACACCACCCACAACCCTGGCGACCCCCACCGCCTTGCCTCTGTGTTGTGCCTCCGTGACCCTGACACCCCCGTGACCCGACAACCCCCACCCCTGCCTCCGCGCTACACCTTTGGATAGTCCCGCCACCGCCGTCCCCTCCTGGACCCATTGCATCCCTCTGGCAAGTCCTCCTGCCTCTGTTGGACCCTCCCGGTCTATTGTACCCCACCGTGTAGAACCCTCCCACGCTTTGGACAATGGTTCTGCTCCTTTCGAGTACGGATGTCGAACCCCTGTCGTCAAGTCACTATGCCGTCATGGATCCACAATCGAGTCACACCTCGTTACCCACAGTCGAGTCCTCTGCAGGTAATGTTTTTTATCCTTCAAATTTGGTTTTTAAATTTTAATGATATGTGTTTTTTAGAATTTAAATAAGATATTTCACTTTTTATTTCTATTAAATACAAATATGGATAGGAGGTGGATTGATATGAAAGATAGATTTTCAGCTGAATTTTATGAGGGGATTAAGCGATTTATGGATTTCACCAACAGATTTCCAAGCGATATGATTAGTTGTCCATGCAGAAAATGTGAAAATAGATATCTCTTCAAATGAGATAGTGTTAGAGAACATTTGTTTTTGAATGGGTTTTCGAAAAACTATAAGACATGGACACGTCATGGAGAAGATTCTGTTTTGTGTCTTCACTCAGAAAGTATTCATATAAATGTTTATTCGAGAACAGTTGATCTGATGAACATAATGCTCAATGATATGATGGGTCAGTTTCAATCTGAAGAAAGTAATGTCGTAAATGATGACGTTGGATTGAGTAATCCCCGTTCTTATGCAGATGGAGAAGCATTGAAATTCATTGAAATTCTTGACGATGAACGTGCTGAATTATATCCTGGATGCACTAAATTTAGTAAACTGTCGTTCATCATTGAATTGTTACACCTAAAGGCCTTGAACCAGTGGTCAGACACCTCATTCGACATGTTGTTGGTATTATTGAAGAAGGTACTCCCTACTGGAGCAAAGATTCTGGAGTCATTATATCAAGCTCTCAAGTTAACCGATGATCTTGGTTTTACATATGATACCATTGATGCGTGTCGCAATAATTGTATGTTGTTCAGAAAAGAGAATGTGCAATTAAATAATTGTACTATTTGTTATACATCAAGGTGGAATACCAATAAGATTAATCAAGGTAGTCAGATTCTTCATGGGATAGTCTTGAATCACGGGAAACAAGTTGCTGCTAAATAGATGCGTTATTTCCCATAGAAACCGAGACTGAAGAGATTCTTCTTGTCCATTAAAATTGCTAAATTGATGACTTGAAATTTAGAGAGAAAGAAAGAGGTTGATAAATTAACTCACCCAACAGATTCTTTGGCATGGAAAGAGTTTGATCAAAGACACCCAAACTTTTCCCAAGATGATCGTAATATTCGATTGGGTTTGGAAGTAGATGGTTTTAACCCATTTAGGTCCATGGTTGGTGTGACACATAGTACATGGCCAATGGTGTTGGTTCCATACAACATTCCCCCATGAGTATGTATGAAGCAACCTTTTTTGTTACTGTCAATTCTAATTGATGTACTGAGAGGACCTGGTGATAAAATCGATGTTTATATGCAACCTTTGATTGATGAGCTGCAAGAATTTTGGGCCGATGGTGTAATGACTTTTGACTCAGCAGCTAATGAAATGTTTAGACTTCGGGCCGCTTTGTTATGGACAATTAATGATTTCCCAGCGTATGCTAACTTATCAGGTTGGAGTACAAATAGAGAATTTGCTTGCCCTTGTTGTAATAAGAGTAATAAATCTATATGGTTTAGCACTGTAGAAAGTGGGCATATCTTGGTCACAAACGCTTTCTTCCTCCATTGCACAGGTTCAGAAAAGACCATGTATCGTTTGATGGGAATAGAGAGTATGACCCATCACCACAAATACTGTCTGGGGTTGAAATTTGGGCACAACTTGATCAAGAAAACATCCATAAAATGTATGATTTTCAAGATTTATTGGTTCCTGCATTGCCTTCTATTCCTGCTGCAAATAGACAACGAAGTCATAATTGGAAGAAACAAAGTATTTTTTTTGAATTGCCTTATTGGAAATATAATATTTTAAGACATAATTTGGATGTGATGCACATTGAAAAAAATGTATGTGATAATATTTTGTGCACCATTTTAGGCGTCAAGGGGAAATCAAAGGATAGTGCTAATGATCAACATGATTTGCAAGAAATGGGATTGAGAAAACCTTTACATTTATAGTTGGGTGAAGGTAATCAGACATACATGCCTGCTACACAGTACACAATGAGTAAAAAAAAAGAAACAAAAATTTCTATCAATTTTGAAGACCATTAAAGTGACAGATGGTTATTTATCTAATATTTCGAAGCGTTTGAATATGAAGAGCATGACATTACAGGGTTTGAAAAGCCATGATAATCATATTCTGCTTCAACAGTTAATTCCTATAGCAATTCATGATTTATTACTTTCCCAGGTTGTTGAGTTGTTGATTGGAGTTTCTAATTTTTTCAGACAGCTCTGTTCTAGGAATCACCGCATGAGTGATTTGAAAAAGCTACAGGATAAGATTGTACTTGAACCATGTAACCTAGAAAAACTCTTTACGCCATCTTTTTTTGATGTCATGGTTTACTTGACTGTGCATTTAACAGGTGAAGTCATTACTGGCGGTACCGTGCAATTCAGGTGGATGTATCCAATAGAGCAATACTTAAATACATTGAAACAGTATGCGCGCAACAAAGCTCGTCCGAAAGCATCAATTGCCAAGGGATATTTAATGGATGAGTGTACTAATTTATGTGCTTCATATATTGAGGAGGTTGAAACAAATATAGATAAACCATCCCAGAATGACGAGGGTCCAATTGGAGAAGGAATAAAATTTGATATGCAGAATGATGAGTGATTTCAAGCTCATCGATATGTGTTGTTCAATACTCCATTAGTTATGCCATTGACACAGTAAGTTTCATAGTTGATGTGTATTTTGTTTCAATATTTATTTTATTGTTTACCTTATATTGTGTTGTGATTTAGGATGCATATCGCTGAGTTGAAATGTGAAAGGCCCCGTGCAACTGACTATCAAATCCAAAAACATCATTTCAACACATTTCATGAGTGGTTCAAGACTCATGTACGTATAATTGATTTAATATTTTTATAGTGCAACTTAGTTGTATTTTCACAATCCTTTATCCATTATACTATATATGTGAAATTTTCATATTCAAAAGTTACGTGATTTAACCCAGCATGTGAGCGAAGAACTCAACCAACTAGCTGATGATCCATTTATTACAACTCGTCGCTACAAGTCTTTGGATGCTAACGGATTCCGATTTCATATTAGCAATGTTGACATGAACCGAGCCACACAAAATAGTGGTGTTGGTTGTTCTTTTGTTGGTACGGGTTATTATTATGGATTGTTGAGAGATATTATTGAGGTTATTTATGGTCGTGGCTTAAAACACATATTGTTAAGGTGTGATTGGGTTGATCCAGTTCATGGAATGAAAGTTGATAACTTCCAATTTACATTAGTAAACATTAACAATATGCTATATAAAGATGACCTAGTTAGCAATGAGCCCTTCATACTGACATCGCTGGCATAACAAGTTTACTTTGTCAGCATTGATTCTGATTGGAAAGTTGTGGTGAAAATGTCTAGAAGAGGGGTTTTTATGATTGACCAAGAGGAACCTGAAGTTTTTTCATTTCCTGATCAAACACTTGACCAAACAATAGTAGCTGTACGATATGAAGATATACAATGGGCCAGAGAGACAGTTGAAGGTGATACGATAGACGTGCATGATTAGTGAAAATTGTAATTATATCCCCAGTTATTATTTGTAAAAATATTTATGAGTTATATATGTATAAAAATTTCTTGATTTAACTATAATTTCTTTTAATGTAGGTATGTCACAGGGTGGTCACAGTGGTTCACCTGATGTTGTCGGTATGTATGTTTTCATTTTTCTAAATTAATTTATTGTAATTTTTTGTGTATATTTCCCTAACTATTTCTAATCATTAATTTATATTGTAATTGAATTATGAATTTATGTTTATCAAGATCTATTGCTTCTTTCAGCAAACGCAGGGGTCTTGGTAGAGGGGTTCAATCCTGGAACTCTAGAGTCTGATTGGATGTGTTATTTGATGACACATTTCATCCAGTTGGAGATGGTGCTCCTGCATTGAGTCGTCAGTTTGGGCATATGATACGATACTCACACAGATTCCCTCTGTCGACTCGTGACTGGAGTTCTTTCCCCCAAGATACGATGGAAAGATTATGGAGGGAGGTTTAGGTAAATTCAATGCTTAATTTTTCATGATATTGTTATTATTATTGTCCCATCTATTGATTTTTTTTTTAACAGGATAATTTGACATCCTGTCCAGATGAGTTTCGGGCTGTATGTATGTCCAAATGCCGAAAATTATGGAAGGATTACAATTCAAGGGTGAAGAGAGATAACTGGACACCATTTACGGGTGTGCCAGACATTCTACAGCGAGTCCCTCCGGGCATTCTTCCTGTGCAGTGGCAGGATTTGGTTGCATTTTGGTTGAGTGAGGTAGCGATGGTAAGATTTATTACTTTTAATCTATAAATGACTAATTTTTCAAATGTATATTAAGTAAATATGTTGAATGTAGACCGAGTCTACTCATCATTCACATAATCGGGTGATGCAGGGCACGCCTTCCAGACTTGGAACTCGACATGTGTCACAGCTCAGACATGATGTAAGTTTAGAATTCACTATTTAATTCATATTTTAAAAATATTGTAGTATAACATGGTGAACCCCTTTATTATAGTTACACCAAAGTGGCGAGCCAATCAATCAGATGTCCATATGGATGAGGACTCGTAGGGCGGGTGATCCCGATGTTGCCGGTGTTATAGTAAGAACATTATTTACTAATAAATGTATTTGTATTTTATATAAATTATTAATATTTGTTCATTGATTTATTATATGCTACAGGGTCAGTTTGATGCTCAGTTAGCAGAGTTTCCAGAGGAGCAACGTCGTAGTACTGTGCGTAGAGATGAAATATTTCACCGTGTCGTGGGGCGTGACGGTCGTGGTTATTCTTTGACTTATGGCGGTGGTGTCCCACGACGTGCAGTTGTTAGAGAAGATGTGATGGGTGCATGCAGAGAGTCAGGGATGCGCACACAGGCTGAGATAGATGCTTCCATGCAGGATATGCAGCGCAATTTTGATGCACAGTTTCAGCAGTTACGTGCAGAGTATGAGGAGAGGTTGTCACAGATGTCATCACGTATCGATGAAATGACAACGCAACAAGTGGTGCCATAGGTAAAAAATAAAACAAACCATACCCAGATTTACTTTTATTGATATGTTTAAGATACATAATATTGATATATATTGAAGGCTCTGAATACAACTGGTGGAAATCGCAATGATATTGGTGATCCATATGAGAATGAACCCCATGCATGAGGTAATTTCATTTGTGTTGATGAATTCTCTAGAAGTTTTTGTATCCTTGATGAATATAATTTTACTTTTTTACCTAGATTAGTTTGTTTAGTATTTGTGGATGAAATCTTCATAAAACAATCTAATTATTATTCGTGACGTGTACGTGAAGACGACACGTCAATCGGACGTGCGGTTTGCGCGATACGGCTCAATATACGTTTTCTAAGTGTTGCGCGCGCTTCATAAACGCGCATGGGGGGGGGGGGGGGGGTCAAAACGGGCAGAACGAAGTCCGAATGGCCTGAAATCAGATGAAAAATATGGGTGAGTAAATTGTGAAGTGGTCGATCAGATGACATGTCAATTGGATGTACCGTGTGCCCGCGGTGACCGAGAACGCAGTTCTGGTGTCATAAACGACCAAAACGGGCGTCTAATGGTCAAATTCATTGCAGACAACATCATATTGACCTAAAATCATAGTGAAACAATATAATTATTATTCTTGACGTGTTGGCACAGATGGAACATCAATCAGACGTGCAGTTTGTGCGGTACGACTCAATATACGTTTTTTAAGTGTTGCGCGCGCTTCATAAACGCATGTGGGGGGGGGGGGTCCAAATGGGCTGAATGAAGTTGGAATGGCCTGAAATAAGACAAAAAATACAGGTGAGTGAATTTTGATGTGGTCGAGTAGACAGAATGTCAATCGGACGTGCCGTGTGCCCGCGGTGACTGAGAACGCAGTTCTGGTGTCATAAACGGCCAAAACGGGCGTCTAATGGTAAAATTCATAGAGGAGACATCGGATTGACCTGAAATAATAGTGAAACAATATAATTATTATTCTTGATGTGTACGCGCAGACGACATGTCAATCGGACGTGCGGTTTGCGCGGTACGACTCAATATACCTTTTTTAAGTGTTGCGCGCGCCTCATAAACGCACGTGGGGGGGTCCAAACGGGCCAAACGAAGTCGTAATGGCCTGAAATCAGAAAAAAAATATGGTTGAGTGAATTTTGAAGTGGTCTAGTAGATGAAATGTCAATCGAACGTGCCGTGTGCCCGCGGTGATCGAGAACGTAGTTCTGGTGTCCTAAACGGCCAAAACGGGCGTCTAACAGTCAAATTCATTGAGGAAGACATCATATTGACCTGAAATCATAGGGAAAAAATACAACTATTATTCTTTACATGTAAACATATACGGAACGTCAATAGGACGTGCAGTTTGCATGGTACGGCTCAATATGCGTTTTTAAGTGTTGCGCACACTTCATAAACGCGCGTGGGGGTGGGGGGGGGGTCCAAATGGGTCGAACGAAGTCAGAATGGCCTAACATCAGACGAAAAAATATGGGTGAGTGAATTGTGATGTGGTCGAGCAGACACTACGTCAATCGGACGTGCCGTGTTCCCGCGGTGACCGAGAACGCAGTTCTGGTGTCACAAACGGCCAAAACGGGCGTCTAACGGTCAAATTCATAGAGGATGACATTGTATTGACCTAAAATCATAGGGAAACAATCTAATTATTATTTTTTATGTGTATGAGTAGACATAACATCAATCGGATGTTCAATTTGCGCGGTACAGCTCAATGTGCGTTTTTTAAGTGATTTGCGCGCTTCAGAAGCGCGCGCGCGCGCGCGCGTGTGTGTGTGTGTGTGGGGGGGGGGTCCAAATGAGCCGAACGAAGTCGGAATGACCTGAAATAAGAAGACATAAACATGTGAGTGAATTTTGATGTGGTCGAGTAGAGAGAACGTCAATCGGACGTGTCGTGTGCCTGCGGTGACCGAGAACGCAGTTCTGGTGTCATAAACGGCCAAAATGGGCGTTTAACGGTAAAATTCATAGCGTATGAAATTTTATTGACCTGAAATCATAGGGAAACAATATAATTATTATTCGTAACTTGTACGCGCAGACGGAACGTCAATCGGACATGCGGTTTGCGCGGTACAACTCAATATGTGTTTTTTAAGTGTTGCGCGCTTCATAAACGTGCGTGGGGGGGTCCAAATGGGCTGAATGAAGACGAAATGGTCTGAAATCATACGACATCAATGGGTGAGTTAATTTTGATGTGGTCAAGCAGACAACACATCATTCGGATGTGTCGTGTGACCGAGAACGCAGTTCTGGTGTCATAAATGGCCAAAACAGGCGTCTAACGGTCAAATTTATAGTGGATGACATCTGATTGATCTGAAATCATAGGAAAACAATATAATTATTATTATTGACATTTACGCATAGACGACACATCAATCGGTCATGCGATTTGCGTGGTACGACTCAATATGCATTTTTAAGTGTTGTGTACGCTTCATAAACGCGGGGGGGGGGGGGGGGGGGGGGGTCCAAACGGGCCGAACAAAGTCGGAATGGCCTAAAATCAGACGAAAAATATGGGTGAGTAAATTGTGAAGTGGTAGAGTAGACGTAACATCAATCGAATGTGCCGTGTGCCCGCGGTGACTGAGAACGCAGTTCTGGTGTCATAAACGGCCAATACGGGCGTCTATCGGTAAAATTCATAGCGGACGACATCAGATTGACCTGAAATCATAGGTCAATAATCTAATTATTATTTGTTATGTGTATGAATAGACTACACATCAATCAGTTATGCGGTTTGTGCAGTACGGATCAATATGCATTTTTTAAGTGTTGCGGTGCTTCATAAACGCGCGCGTGGGGGGGGGGGGGGTCCAAACGGGCCGAACGAAATCATAATGGCCTAAAATTAGACGAAAAATACGGGTGAGTGAATTGTGAAGTGTTTGAGTAGACAGAATGTCAATCAGACGTGCCGTGTGCCCGCGGTGACCGAGAACGCAGTTCTGGTGTCACAAACGGCCAAAACGGGCGTCTAACGGTCAAATTCATAGCAGATGACATCAGATTGATCTGAAATCACAAAGAAACAATATAATTATTATTCATGACGTGTACACGTAGACAACATGTCAATCGGACATGCGGTTTACGTGATACGGCTCAATATGCGTTTTTTAAGTGTTGCATGCGCTTCATAAACGAGGGTGGGGGGGGGGGGGGTCCAAACAGGCCGAACAAAGTCAGAATGGCCTAAAATCAGAAGAAATAAATGGGTGAGTGAATTTTTATGTAGTCGAGTAGACAACACATCAATCATACGTGCCGTGTGCCCGCGATGACCGAGAATACAGTTCTGGTGTCATAAACGGCCAAAACGGGTGTCTAACGGTCTAATTCATAGATGAAGACATCGTATTGAACTAAAATCATAGGGAAACAATTTAATTATTATTCGTGATGTGTGCGCGCAGATGACACATCAATCGGACATGCAGTTTTCACGGTACTGCTCAATATGCGTTTTTTAAGTGTTGCGCGCGCTTCATAAACGTGCGTGGGGGATCCAAATGGGCCGAACGAAGTCAGAATGGTCTGAAATCAGATGAAAAATACAGGTGAGTGAATTGTGAAGTGGTCGAGTAGGCAGAATGTCAATCGGATGTGCCGTGTGCCCGCGATGACCGAGAACGCAGTTCTGGTGTCATAAACGGCCAAAACGGTCGTCTAACGGTCAAATTCATAGCGGATGACATCAGATTGACCTGAAATCATAGGGAAACAATCTAATTATTATTCATGACATGTAAGTGTATAAGTAACGTCAATAATTGGTGCGTTTTTCGCAGTACGACTCAATATGCGTTTTTTAAGTGTTACGTGTGCTTCATAAACGCGCGTGGGGGGGTCCAAACGGGCCGAACGAAGTCGGAATGGTCTGAAATCAAACAACAAATACAGGTGAGTGAATTTTGAAGTGGTTGAGTAGACGAAATGTCAATCGGACGTTCCATGTGCCCGCAGTGACCGAGAACGCAGTTCTGGTGTCATAAACGGCCAAAACGGGCATCTAACGGTCAATTTCATAGCGGATGACATCGGATTGACCTGAAATCACAGGGCAGCAATCTAATTAGTACCATAGAATTAATGATTTTAAAATTTTAAAATGGTAATAAAAATTATGAATATATTTTGAAAATCAAATACTTTAGATCTGTTACAGTAAGTTTGAATTGAAATATGTTAATTTGTTTCAATTATTTGTTTTCTAGGTTTTATTCAGTACTAATTTTGTTATTAAATTTTGTTATGCAGTTATATTTGATGATGGATGTGAAGCTTGGAAGATGACTGATGATATTTATTTGGGTATTTATTATTGTGTCATTGAATTTTTTTTAAAAAAAATTAAAAAACTATAGCGGCCGCCATTTGGCGGCCACTATAGGTGTTTCCATCACCACCTATAGCATCCTCCATTCGGTGGCCACTAGAGGTCTGGGCTACATCGGCCTCCAAATGGAGGCCGTTAAAGCCTATCCTGGCTTGCCTACAGTGTCCGCCAAGTGGCGGTCCTTAATATCAACAGCGACGGGCCAAAAGCGGTCGTCGATTGGCAGACGCTATGCGGCCTCTATAGACCTTTAGTGATGGATTTTGGCAGCCGCTAAAGGTCATGATTATACTAGTGAGGTAGGAAGTCTATACCATGTTATATAATTTATATGTAGTTTCATGACATAACTTGCATGTGGGCGTGTCTGTTAGCCCTATAGAGTTCTTATTTTGGTACCAAAGTGATTGGGTCTATCTGTATCGATGTGTTTTACCTCATAGAAGATTATTATATTTAAAATTCATTATAATTAGAGAACAAATAACATATTTAAATGTTTATATGTAGATATGTCTACCTGAATGTGTTTATCCTAGAGTGAGATATCTGGGATCAATTAAGTATAGAGTTTTTTGCAAATATTTTTTTGTCCTTTTGATCTTACTACAATCTATGTGATAGGTTGATTTGGAAAGTTTTAACCCTGTCTTGAGTGAGTGGATAGTGAGAGGTTATGTGATAAAATTAATAGTGGATGTTAGGGTCAACCTTGAGTGAAAAGGTTGTTATCTAAGATGTTGATATAGGCCCAACCTTGAATGGGATGGTTTGACTATAAGATAAGGATGTGTAATCAATCTTGAGTGAGGATTTTTGGTCAATAAATGATAATGGGATATGTTATGTTCCTAATAGTGATTGAGAGGATGTGGATAGAGATTGATGTGGAATATGATATGTGACCAATCCTGCAAAAGAGGGTGTGGTCAAGAACTTGGAATCAGTTTGGTGCGTGACCTCCCATGACTGAGAAGTGTGTGGTTTGGGTACTTGATATAGAATATGGTTTTGTATTAGTAAATTTTATGTTTTATATATGATTCCAGGTGAACCTTCCTTACAACATAGAGCTAAACTTGGTATGGTTGAGATTCATGGTAGCCTGGTTAGTGAACAATGACCCAATAGTGTTATGTGCTTCGTATATATATATATATATATTTATTTATTTATTTTCTATTAGTGTATAAACATTTATATATATCTGTTTCATTTTGTTAAAAATTCTTTGAGGGTGTACTATTGTGTTTTTTACTCATATATTTCGTGGGAACCCTATTGCATGTGAAGAAACTGTTTTCATGGATCCATCCAAGGAAAAGGGACCAATGATGGGTTGTTGAACATGTGAAGCTTGTTGAGGATTAATGAAATATTGAGAAATTCTATGGTATATTTTTATTAATGCTCCACTAGTATCATTTTAGTCATTATATATGTATTGATCCTCCACATGTGGGAATCCTACTCGACTTGGTTGTACTTGTGGTTGTATCTAATTTAGATAATGCATGAAATGTTATTATTTATTATATTTCACTTATTATTTTGTTGGTTATTCATTTTTTTATGTTTATATTGTATGTTACCTAATATCATGGTTAAAGTCTCCCCACTATATGACTTAGGCCCTCACTTCTATTTGGATGCCTCATGCGTATAGGGAGGTATGAAAGATATCTTGTAGTACACCATACCAATACCGATAAACTGGGGAAAGGAATTACAAAAGGGAATAAATAATCATTTTTCTTTTATTTATTATTTTTCATTGAGTAAAATAGATGTAGGATGGTTGGAACTCAAGTGGGAAACTATTCTTCTTCTTAGACAGTACCTGTATAATGGAATATTGAGTTTCCTCAGTAGTTGGATTAATTTTATTGGTTGTATTTTTATGGTTTCATGTATTTCTTTAAGTGTTATTGTATAGTTATGGAATATGGTATTTTCCTCTTTCGATGGATAGTGAGAGTGACTGAGCTCATGCATCAAGGATAGGCATGTAGTTTCACATTTCATGAACCTGATTGCCTATGAATGATATAGGTTCAAGTTAATTAAATAAAAATAATAATATATTTAGTGTTTTCCGGAATACAATATCTATGACACAAATTTAACTTAAGGTGATTATATTATAATTTTTTTATTTGAATTGTCACCAATGTGTGGGTGTATGTGGTTAGTATTAGTCCTTAGGTGAGTAGTAGATGTTTATACCTAATGGTTGGTGTAGACTCTTATGGTGTGTTTCTTAGGGTTTTTGTGTGAGTGTGTGCCTATTAATTACATAGATTTTATTAATAATTGTGTTTTTGAAGGCGTTTCTGAGCCCTTGTTTTATTATTTCAGAAAATTTCACCATGATGACGTCTAGTGGTTCCACCTAGGGACCAAGTTGAGGTTGTTTATAAAGAAGGGAATGCTCATTGTGTACCTCTAGATGTTCAGGAGGGTGGGTCTAAGAATGATATCATTTTCCCAATGGTTCAGGCTTTAGATCCACTTCATCTAAGAGTGTTTCAACTAGTTTTAGTGGGAGGAGAAGGTTCTCATTAGGGTGGACCTACTATAGTAAGATTCACTCATTATTTTATGTTGCAACACCCACCATCTTACCAATGTATGGGTGGTATTCAGATGTTGAGGATTGGATTGAGATCATTGATGGGGTCTTTGAGCTGGTAGAGACAACTGATGACTAGAGGGTGAAGCTATTAGCTTAGATTCTTCAGGGGACCCACCAAGAGTTATTGGGGTATTGTAATTCCTTACCCCACTTAAGACTAAAGTAGCCAAATAATTTTTTCACATGACCTTAAGTGCCTCTACCTATATTACAATGGTTTTTAACTAGTGGTGAGGGACTAAATCATACATTGTGAAGACTATTACCTTGATATCATAACCATAAATAATAAATAAATAATAAAACATCAAAAAAATCCACATATTGGAGAATGAATAAATAAATAATAGAATCATGATACATAAAATGTGTATGGATTAATACAATCATACATCCCAATTTCTCACCCATTAGGCCAATCAAAAATACAAAAATAAAGTATGAAAAATATAATACCATCCACGAGCCTCTCCTCAGTATCATCTCCAATCATCATTGAGCTGATTCAGCCCGATCTACTGCATGTCCTATTCTATAATATGTAAAAAATATATAAGATATACATGTGCACCAGGGTGCCCATGAAAGGTGATATAATTACATATCGTTAGGGTATAATTATATTCCCCTAATATACACCATCATATATGGGTGTTTTCATGAAGAAAGTAAATAATTGAAAATAAAAAACATAAAAATGTATATTGGGTCATTGTGTGCTGCATAGGGTTTGAAAAATACATCTTGATAGCCAAGCTATAACACAAAATGAACCATGCCATAACTAGGTAGGTTCCATGGCTACATATCATTCCCTGTCACATCTTGAATCTATTCTTTCTCACTCTAGGAGGTCCTTCCAAAACTTACTCACTCATAGTAAGGTTAGTATCTACCATTTCATCCCCTACATCAAACTAGCTACTCACCACTCCTAGGGTGGGTCACACAACATAACCAAGACCATACCTTCTCACTCAAGGCATACCTTCTAACACCTGCTCAATCAAAATGGGTCCATACATCATTTAATCACCCATATTAGATGGCCATACACACATTAGATCAAACCCAACATCCCATCCCATCCCATATACTCACCAACTCACAACTCGAGTGCTAGTCACTCAGAACTTTACCCCATATTTCAAATTATACAATTTTATAATCCATCTAGCCTCATCAAATAATATTTCAACACTAAACTAGGTCACATAGGGTGAAACACAATGACACCATCAATGTTCATATCTCACTCACAAGGCATCCACTAGGGTCCTTCAAAACCATATAAATCACACAAGGAAAATAAGTTGAACTTATCAGCATTATCATATCATCTATAAGATAAAATACAGTGATCTCCAAACTAAACCAAGTCAATTATCATCAATAACAACATGTGTGATCCACCCCATTGTAAATATTCATAGTCTATATACCCTAAATAATCCGGGCCTCAATTTTCTATTAAAAACCTCTTCCAATTTCTTATCAAAGTTCAGTCCAACTAACCAAGGTTTTTTTAGGATAACTCACCTCAAGAACCTTGGAAACCCAATTCCAAGTCATCCAAACAACTCCCTTGACCCATACTTAAGTACTATTCCACATCTACCTTGGAGATCTCACAAACCCATAATCTTGATGAAGCCATCCATTAAACATGACATTTTCCCCATATGGATTATCCCACTCATCACACATGCCAAGCTTCAAACCCACCCAGAAGAGTGTGTTATCATCACATGTGAAATTTATTATCATATCATATGCCACAAAAAGGATTAATCCTCTCATGAATACCTAATTAGACCTAGAAAACTAACCCAGGATATTTATAACTCATCTCAGTCCTAAGAATCACCTTGGGCCTCTCATAACCTCAACTAACATTTCCCCCATGGTGACATAGTTGTCCGGAAATCCCAATACACCATAAATGAAAATTTGAACTTTCTAAAACTCTAGGAGGCTCATAGACACCCTATATATTTACCTAGGGTACAATTAGTCTCTATCCCAATTACCTACACACATATTTCTTGCTGAATTGCACAATCATGCATAAATTGGCATATGGTTTAGTATTATATGGACTAAATAAATCAAAAATAGAGTTATAATCCTCTCCAATCTTTATAAATCCACAAACAATCCCATCAATTCCTTTTCCAAGATCATAACAATGACTGATCTCCTACATTAAGCAAAATCACCTAAATAATTAATTATAAAAACTTATAATTAATTATCAAATTTAATCCAACAACAAATAATCACCTAAAAAATCATTAGGAAATGTTACACCTCTGAAACCAAACAATACCCTATACATTAAACCTTTTGAGATTTATTCTAGACAAGTTATTGAAAATCCCCATCATCTAGGTTGATTCTACTATACTTCAATGGAATCTACACTCAAACCCTTGCCCAAATTATCCCAAATCAAAAGGATTACAAGGGGAAGAAGAAATAGGGGAATAATGGGAAGAACTTACATAATGCCACCATGGAAAATTCCCAATAACCACCACATACTAGGGTAATTGAAGAGAGGAAGAGGGGGGGGGGGATATATTGCCAAAATGACTTTCTTTCAAAGACTCATTTAACTAAATCTAAAGAGGGGTGGACCTAGAAAAGATGGGCTAGCCCCTCACTTTCAAAAAACAGAGAAAGGTAATTTCATAATGTGACCATGAGCATCATAATACGATCCCTCATACTAGGGTATGGTTATGTCATGACTTCTAGGGTGATGGTGTGACAATAAACCACCCAACACTCACCCATAATGTGACCCTACCATTCTGGTAACACATCATGGTATTCCTTGAATAGTTATTGCATGGATCCCTACCTCTAGCAAAAACCAAAACTCTCATGGATAGTCCCTCATGAAATGGCTTCAATCCTTACAGAACAATACATCACCAAAACTCTCATCATGGAATAACAATAGGGGTCACATATTAACCAAAAATTATCTTAAATTTTATCTACAATAATACTTGAGGGTCATCATCATATCATGATTACATCAACCATGAAATGAAAATATTTAAGGTTCTTCACCACAACATGACACCCTTCACCACAATACGACTCTCCCTATCACTTATGAATTCACATCCCATACACAAAAAAGCACTATTTCATGACACCCAATTGTCATGGAGTAACCTATTGCCTCTATATCTTTTTGCCTATATCATCCATGGTTTGATCCTTGATCATAAATGTATCATGGTTTGATTCTCCTCTATCCTAGAATGATAAAACACTAGTAGTAAAATCTTATCTCAAAAACCCAAAATTCAAATTTCCTATGAATTTCACAACTCATAATGATGTAGTTCACAAGAAACTATCCAATATAAGGATTATTATCCAAAAAAAGAACATAAGAAAATATCCAGAATTATGATCCATTGATTATCATCCAATATGTCCCATCATCCCCTATTTAAAACTGAATCAGATGCATTTCCACCATACATGCACTAGGAAAACAATGTATTTTACCCCAAAAGCACGATTCTATCACCAAAACACACATGTCATGCCCAATATGACGCACCCAATGTAATTTACACCTCACAAAATTTAATTCTATACAAAAAACCACTCGATCATCTTAAAACCGAATTTCCATAAAAACACTCACCCTCACCCATCAACGTTCCATCACATCACCTACCTGATCATGATGCCTTAATTCCTGGAGGCATAATAAAATCTTCCAAAGAACCAAACTGATGTTCAAACCTGATTTTTTTTGTAATTATATGGTTTTATCCTCAACTAATGAAATTTACTGTCACACTTACCCATGAGTACCGATGTATCTCTGATTTGGATCACTCTTATATCCCACCAAATTCCATCCCAAGCTCAACATCGACACCTAAAATCTATTTTACACCATATCCAAATCCCAAATCTAGTATTATTAAAGGAACCAAATAAAATTACAACTACTATCCCAATGGAATCCTCATGTCATCATGGCCATACACTAACCAGTCTCACTGCATCCATGAACCTTCCAACGTGAGAGTCATATATGAATGTTGGATTTAGTTCCCCCAATATAGGTGCATCCGTGTCATCATCACAATATATAAAAAAACTTAATATACAATTCCCCTAATTCCTATATTACAAAACATAATGATTAGATGTGAAAACCTTTATTATACCCAAGTTCTAACATGAAACACCAATCACTACACATTCCTGAATTATCAAAAATATCAACCTATAAATTCACAAAAAATAATCCACAGAGGTTCACACCCTAAAAAAATAGTTTATTACACATAACATGAATTCTATTACATTTCTCCTCAAACACAATACCTGATAGATTATAACATTGCATGTGTGTTGGTCGTCCTAAGCCAGGATCATACCATTCTAGAAAACCGTTTTCAAGTCCCATTCTCATACCAATTATACCATGATACTCTGACAAATTTACATAATCATATCTTACAACAAAGGGATACCTAAAATTCTCATCAAAAACTCAAGACACCATGCCCATGAGAATTTATTTGAATCCATTGTTCCTCAAACTATACATATCCTTCCACTAACCTCTAAACTAATGGGAACTGCACATAACCAATGCACACTTTCTCTCACATATCGAGACATTTTCCATAATTACAAGCCAACCCTCACTCTCCTCTTCCTAAGAAAGGTGATATTCTTAAATAAATCTCTCATGAGTTCTCAACCACTATCCTTCCGTATCTTATCAAAACCTAATAGGTATTTTCTCCCATAGCACCCGATCACACAATTTAACTCATTATCCAATGCATTACATTTCATCAAACCTAGGATCACATTCCTAAAAAACTAAAAAAAATTATCTACATTTTTTTTCTCCATTTATCCAAAATCATCAATTATTTTTTCTTTATAATAATTCTGAGGCATATCACTCACACCAAGGCTTTCCGCATGATCTCCATAAAAAAGTTTCATTCCAAAAACAAAAATAATCCATGAATGCTATACTCATCCTAGATCCAACTATATAGGATAACCATCACACTTTAATTATTACACTGAAAAACCACACCCAAAACAAACAAGGATAAAAAACCAACTTACCTTACCCTTAAAACCAAACATTGATACCAAGATCACTTGGAGTTATTTTTATCTCAAAATACCATGCAATTCAACATGTCATTCCTATATCTTGACAAGGGTATCAAAATCATCACGTAAAATTGTTCCCAACTCAACCACATCTCTCAGGCATACTCTAACTTCACAGAACAATCAATAAGAATCCAATGTCTACACAAACCAATTAAAGTTTATTACACATCCCTTATACCCATGGACTATATTGTCATCACTAAATAACATCTCATCCTATGACCCACATGTCCTATCATTGAAATTTATTTTGTTCTAACTGAGTAGAATTCCTCTAACAATTTATATAGGAAAAAATTATATTAGTAATTATGGGAACTTTAAATAACTGAATCTTTTTCATTAAAAAAATCAATCACACACAAGTTTAAAAATATCAAGTGGATCCTACATGCCATAAATGATGCATGTAAGAACACTATTTTTCACTATAGGAAAAGAGATAAAATAAAAATAATGATCTCAAATAAACACATCATCCTTGAATAAACTTATCGATCATAGTAGAAAAAAAAGAATAGTAATTCCATAACCCTGATAACCTAGAATTACCACCATAAAGGTGTTCATGAATCAATGATATGAGGTCCATCAGAAGCTCTAATAAATTCATATACCCTATATACCATATCCTAAATAATAATACAAAGAAAAAACACATTGAGTCCAGTTTATAGAACCCCACCTTTCCTCACACCATAGTAATCAGATCGGTGCGTCACTTGACCTCAAGCATGCCTCTCCATTCACTAGAAGATATCGACCAAAAATGAGGTCCAAAATCGTAGTTAGAGAGACTATTACCTATAAATAATAAGCAATAATAATAAATAAATAACCAAATATAAAAAACATTTACATATCATAGTATCCATACATAAACAACATAACTATGAAATAAAAAATTGGTATGAATTCATACAATCATACATCCCAACTAATCACCAACCAAGACAATCACATATATAAAAATTAAGTATAAAGTCTCTAACACAATCTACAACCTCACCTCACCCCCATCTCCAATACCTATTGAGCTAACCTATCCTGATCTATTGTATGTCATGTTCTCTAACTGTTATAATAGACATAAGGTGAGCACATGCACTAGGGTTCCCATGTAGATTATGACAAATACAACTTAAAAGGGTCTCACTAATTTCACCCAATATGAACCATAATATATATATCTTTGTGTTTGTGTGTGCATTTGAAATGTAAATAATAGAAAATAAAGCACATAAGAATGTGTGTTGGGTATTGGTGTGCTATTTAGGCCACTAATACACTCAACCATACCTTCTAATCCAATGTCAGAGAAAAATTTTCCTTGTGACACAATACCCAACCCATACACAAATAATCAGGGTAAGGAGTAACACCATGCCTCAACCGATACCCAAATATATAGGGTAGGGTTTCATACAATGTCCCGATCACTACCATTTACTTAGGGTAGGGTTCTGTACCATGTCTCCACCCCATATCACATCATGTAAAAGATCACACCACTACCCACTCACATAGGGTGATGGCCATATCTCATCCTAGGCTATAACTCTAAAACCACTCCCCCATCACTTAGGGTGGGTTTCAATATCTGATTACATCCAAAAAGTGATCTTAGGAAACATATAGATATCCATACACTTTAATTGATAAAATTTCCACATAGGGTACGGTCCCATGGCCATATATTGTATCACAACACATAAAACAAGTGATACAAGGATAAAATATTAATAGACCCCCTCTAACACAAGTAAAACCACATTTACACCATTTAAGACCCATAGATACATTTAGTTTCATATTATATGGTCGACCTATCCTTTATTAATCAAGGTGGTCCTTCTAACCCCTTCTCACTCAAGGTGAGGCCAAGATTCATTTGTCCATCCCAAATATAAGACTAAAAACTCCCCTCTCCCTAAGTGGGTATTATAACATAACCAATATGATACCTTCAACCTCAATGTGTCACTGATATAAATTTCTCAATAAATGTGGAAATATGAATCACCTCATCACCCACATCTGATGGTCACATGAACATCTAATCAAACATGACATCAAAACCCATCCCACATACTCACTAACTCACAGACTGGGTGCTACTCACTCAAAAACTATCCCCACATCTCAAAGCATGCATCATCATCATCCCTCTTTCCACATAATCTAATATTTCAATGAAAAACCCTATCACATAGGATGGAACACACCAAAACTATCTAAAATACCATCTCACCAAAAAAAATACACTAGGGTCCTTGGTATCAGTCTCAGTCACATAATAAAAACAATTTTAACTTATCAACACTCTCATTTAAATTGTAAGGGTATCTACTAGGCTCTTTGAACTCAACTTGTTCTTTTTTCAATGATACCAACACATTCTCACCACACCCAAAATGACTATTTGTGGCCCATATTCCCTATCTGATCTCAGAATCAAGAGGTCAATCCAAACCACTTCTAAATTTTTCATCACAGTGTAGTCATGCTAACCAAGGTCCATCTAAGAAAATACACTTCAAGACCCTTGGAAACCCAATTCCATGTAATCCAAGAAACTCCCTCAACCTATACATGGGTCCCATTCTTCAACTCTATTAGAGATATATCAAACCCCTCATATAGAGTAAACACTCCACATCACACTTCATTAGTCCCAAAAGGATTTTCCTACTCATCCACACACCAATCATTAAACCCTCCCTCAATATAGTGTTACCATCATGTATGATATGTATAGATGTATCGCATTACACTACTAGGAATAAGCCTCTCATACTAGCCCAAATTACCCTAGGAAACTAAAATATGTTATTCAAAACTCATCCTAGACTTGAGACACCCCTAAAAACTCTCATAAACCAAACTGAAAACTTTTTTACCTTAGAGATATAGTATCCATGTCGTCACAAAAATAACCTAAGTGAAAAAGAGTACATTCTCTAACTCTATAAGGCTCAAAGACACCCTATATATTTACTTAGTTCACTCTTAGTCTCTATCCCTATTACCCAAATACACATTTTATATAGGAATTCAAAATCATGTAAAAACCAATAAATAGTTTATTATTATAGATACCACCTACCTAAAACATTGAGTTACCATATTTTCCAAAATCTGAAAATATTTAGCCAAGTACATCCATGACTCATACAAACATATACCAACACCCAAGATCTTATCTCAAGAAAAAGATCCTAAATAATTAATTATAAAAATTTATAATTAATTATTTAATTTAAAACAATGAGGCATAATCAGATAAAAATTCACTAAAAAACTCTACACCACCCAAACTACACAAAACCTTATTATTTCATACTTATTGGACATCCTCTAGCCAATTCAAGAAAAATCCTCATCATTAGGGTTTATTCCACTATAATATAGTGGAATCTCCATTCAAACCCAATCCCAAACCATCCCAAATTAGAGGAATGATAAGGAGGAGAAGAAAATAAAGAATAAGAAGAATACATTAACTCATAACATTATAGAAAATTCCCAATAACCACCCCACAACAGGGGGATTCTAATAGAGGAAATGGAAAAAGAAAATATAGCCAAAATATACCTCTCTAGAAAACCCCTTTCCTTAAATATCAAGATGAACCAACCTATAAAGGAGGGGTTTAACCCTTATTTTTTAAAATTAGAGGATGGAAACAACACACCGTGGACCTAAGAATTAGGATATAATTCCTTAGCCTAGGTTTTGGTCTTGAAATGACCCCAATGGTCATATAATAACCCCACACCCATGACCACTCTCCCATGATGTGATCATCCCATTTGGGGAACACCACACAATATAGACCCTATGGACACAAAGTGTAATCCTACCTTTAGGAAAAACCAAAAATTTAATGTCTATTTCCTTAAATAATGGAGTCTAACTTCATGTCACAACATATCACTATGAACCTCATCAAAACATGACCCTAGGTGTTAGGGATTGACAAATCAGTCTTATATAAATTAATTAAGGAAATATGTCTGGAACATCATCGTGGCATAGAACCACCATACATGGAGTGACCATAAATAAGGGTTTTCACCACAGTATTAGGCCCTTAACTATAGTGTGTCTCTCCCTGATATTTATGCATGAACAACCCACACAAAAAAACCTACCATGCTATGAAACCCACAATTCACAAAATGTACTGATCCCTCCATTCCATGGTCACTATCTCAACCATATTCTGATTCTTGATCATTACATTTTTATAGAGTGACCACCCATTATTAAAATGTGATGACCCTCTAGTAAAAAATCTCAACTCCTAGCCCAAAAATTAAAATTTCCTTTGAATTTCACAACCTGTAATGAAATTTACCATTATAAGTGTCATGGATTAGGCCAGTATACATGAGGAAATATCTTGGGAGGCCTTAAATGATATATTTATTCAGGATTTCATCCATGTTATGTTGAATCTATAATGAGTTTTATGGAGCTTCAGTAGAGGATATTGTCTATGCTGGACTATATGAATCACTCCATTGAGTTGTTATTATTTACTCCATTATTGGAAAGGGATGAGATCTAGAAGGACCATAGATTTGAGATTGGTCTTTAACCAGAGGTAAATCATTAGGTTAGTATTTTTAACCTGATATCTTACTCTAATGTGGTTTATAAGGATCTCACAATCAATAAGGTCTTGGAATAAGATAGTGCAAGAGGCTTACTTTTCATATTTAGTGGACTGGGTGGTGGCCATTATAGTAGGTATATTGGTTCCTCTTATACTATTAGAAAGAGAAGGTTTTATGATATGTGTCTAGGAAATGAGAGATAGATTGAGTAGGGTAGGGTTACATTGATTCTTCCTATGGAAGGAGTTCCTCATACATTTTATCAGTGTAAGAAGATTATGTATTTTTATAAATCATGTACAAGTACACTAAAGGAGTGTCATGCATTTGGTAGGATGTGGAATATCCAATTTTTTGTATGATTATTTATTAGTTGAGTTCAGGAAGAGGTTTAGGGAATATGTAGTCTTAAAAGGATTGGTTAAAGGGACCTTATAATAATATCATGGTATCATCTAGGTGTTCAATTTTTGGAGATGATTGAGGGTCTCAAGGGAAGTAACAACCACTAATGAATCAAGGGTTAGTTCCCCAATTGAGATAAGTACCATGTGGTTAAGGATCCAAATTCAATTCTAGAGGGTTATAAAATTATGATATATTTTTAGCTTATGGAGTAGAGGATACTTCTACCATTAGAGGTATGATTCTATTTGATTTGATTCTTTTTTTCTTTATTTGATATAAGAGATGCTTAATTTTTTATTTCTTCCTAATTTGCATCTAGTTTAAGGTTGTATATGGAATTTTAAATTGGGGTATTGGATATTTATACACCTCTTAGAAATAGGTTGGTTCATGTTCATAGGTTATCAACATGTGTCATAGTGGTTAGAATCTACATACATCTTTGATATTTTATTATTCTAGATATTATGAGTTACAATGCCATATTTGGGAAAAATTGGCTGATTTTATTCTAGTATAACATAAATTTATACTAGAGGTGGGAATTTTTTGCCTATATTAGGGGGAATAAGTATATTATTTTGGGATAATGGGATATGGTTTCAGGTAGAGAAGGACTATAATTAGGTCTGGTAGGATACATTACTATGTAGGTGGCATTTATGGTTCTTGTAGTGGATCAAGTGACAATTACAACTATTTTTCCTCTATTAATTGTCTATTTCTATGATGTTTTCCTATATGATTTCTCAAGACTCCCCCATAAAGTTAGATTGATTTTGTGTTTGATCTCTTAATAGGTGTATAAATCAAATCAATTATTTATTTTCATATGGCACTAACCAAGTTGAAAGAGATAAAGGTGTATATTGAGGATCTTGAGGTGAAGGGATTTATTAATTTTTGTTCCAATCCCTAGAGTTCTTTGATTTTATTTTCCAAGAAGGTTTATGATAGAATCATTTTTCACATGTTCTAATTGAAGTTGAATCATGTTATGGTGAAAAAAAGACAAGGATAGATTTATTGTTTGATCAGTTGAGAGGATATCAATGGTTTTCAATGATCGACCTATTATCTAGTTACCATCAATTACAATTCAGGGAGGAGGGTCTAATGAAGATGAAACTTTTGAGAATGTATGGGTTATAAAAGTATCTTGTCATTCCATTTAGAATGATGAATGAACTAGTGGTGTTCATAGATATAATGAAACAAATATTTCATCCTTACTAGGAATCCTTTCTTATAGTTTTCATGAAAGATATATTGGTATATTCTTAGACCTAATAATTTCATGGAAATCACCTTGATATTGTATTGAGTATTCTTCAAGAAAATAATTTTATTCCAAGTACTTGAAGTTTGAATTTTAGATTCAAGAGTTAAATTTTATTGGTCATATAATCTCATAGGTTGGGATATTGGTTGATCTAGAGAATTTATCAGTAGTTATGTCTTAGGAGTGGTCCAGGAATGTGTTAAACACCTAGAGTTTTCTTATTTTGGTTGGGTACAATAGATGGTTTATTAAGTACTTCTCTAGCATGGTAGCTCCCATGACATGGGTGATAACAAAAAGTGTTAAATTCAAGTGGATTAGTTAGTGTAATGAGACCTTAAAATATTTAAATATGATGTTGACATCTACTCTGATTCTGATCCTTTCATATCCATGGATCATTTATACTATTTATTGTAATTCCCTGAGAGTTGTACTGGGATTTATTCTTATAAAAAGGGATTATGCGGTCACTTATGGTTCTATTAAGCTATGAACTCATAAACAGAACTACCATATCCATGATTTAAAAATATATAATGTGGTTTATTATTGTAACGACCCAAACTTTTATAAATTAAACTACATTTTTAATGAATAAATGTATCATTAAGTAATTTAGTTATAAAGAACTCTTTTACCACATTGGTTATTTTGGACCATTATAAAATATATCATGTTAGATTCAAAATACCATTAATAATATTAACCATTGATATTATATACATTATACAATGACTATTAATATTAGTATATATTAAGGGTTATGATAAAATCTAATTGAAACAGACAGGAGAAGTGATAACCTTGACTAGTAGACTGTACCCTATAAATCCCATTTATTAAATCTTCCAAGGGAGATGGAATCATTAAGATATTACATTTACTAAGACCAAGATGAGAATCAACAACTAATTCTCAAACAAAACCATTTATGGGATAATTTCAAGATAATAAAGATCACGAAGCAAACCATATTCACTGAACCACCCTAAGAAAATATCACCACCACACACCTTACCCTTGGGGAAAATGATGGTGTGATAAGGTGTTATGTATCTAAACTCTAGTAGTATGAGTTTTTATGTTTTTTTTAATAAAATAATGATTATATTTATCCCTTTTTATTATTTATTTTTAAATGATTAAAAAAATAGTGGTAAAAATTATATATTGATACAAAGAGACAAAAATTGTATTTTTGGGAAATATATAGATTCAATTAAAAGACTCTTTTGATAAATTTAATAATTTTTCAAAATAATGTTATTTTAATAAAATTTTATTAATAAACAATTTTTTAAATATAAATGATAATATAATTTAATGAGGTCCAATTTAATTTTTTTAAGGGACAAATAGTTGTTAGTGTTGTAAAAAAAAGTATTTTATAGTAAATAATGACTTATTTAAAAGTAAAAAATCTCAAATTTAGAAAATTATTTCCAAAAAATAAATATTATTTTTGAAATTATAGCATCAAAATAATTTAATGGTTAATTTTTCATAATTTTTTGAGATAATAGTTTTTTTAGGTAAAAATTAAATATGGTATAAATATAAGATCTATATTATGGTATCATGATATAAAAAAATTAGGGAAGTAAATGATATAAAATTTATTCATGAAAAAATATAGATTTTCCCTTTAATATAATGCGTTTTTATGTTCTTTTATTAATTTTATTAACCATTATTGAATTGTCAAAAACATATATTTTATTTAATGGTTTTAAAATATATTATTTATGAACATGAATCACTTCCACATCACCAATGGTATTGTTTTTATATTTTATATTCTTTTAAATATAAATTTTATAAAAACTATCCTCTTTTTTAGTAACTATGGGAGAAACCATGGTAAGGTTTTCAGTTTTTACTATTTTATTATATAGAGTCTAAAACCTAGGTTTAGAAATTAATAAATAATTCTCCACTCTTTTGCTATAAATACCCACCCATCATCCCTCACACATTCACTAAAAAAATCCATTTATAATGAATTTCATCTTTTTATACCTATCTAAATACCTCTCAAGGTTCTAAAAATATCTTAAAAAGCTCCTCCCAACCTTTTAGAGGTTCACCATCATGGTAAGGGACTCTCCCCTTTTCCGTTTTATTACAAGTACTTTCTTTGTACTAAGACCTTTTAACTATAATTCTCTATGTTATAATTTTTTTATACACATCCCTTTATTATCCTTATGATGAAAATGTAATTAGAGACCACCTTTCACTCTCATTAATCCCTTCCATGAACCTTTATGTACACCCATTATGATTGCAAAATTATCTCATTATTTTCCATTAAAAACTTTTGTGTTATGAATACCCATCCCCATTTTCACTCAGGGGTATTCACCTAGATGTACCTATCCTTATTTGATATGGGGCATCCATGTATGTAACCCATAATTCATAATCATGGGATAAAGGGATGAATGACATTCTTATGTTATATGGTCAATGTGGCACACAAATGCATGTACATTATATGAATGTAAAGCATGGACCCAAAAATATATAGACATATAATGCATTGGGTAATATTATTATCTTATGTGATACCATGTACAATTCATGGGAGGTAATCCTCAAAACACTATGTTATTCTATCTTGGTGGTTATCGTTAACTTATGATTATGATTTCATGTTTTATATTGTTTCCACATTCATATTTTGCAGTGATGTTATCATATTATATCATGATTTGATGTTCATTTTTTTATTCTAACTATTTTATGTCATATTTATATTCCTATTGACTCACATTTATTACTTTCATCATGTTATTATTTGATTATTTGACTATTGTGCTTTATAGGACACCCCTTTTCTTATGTATTCCCTCAAGTTATCTTATGTAGTATTAGGAGATCAATGAAATTTAAGGTCATGTTATGGTGCCTTTAAAATAATTTCATTGTATAAATATTTCAATTTATTGTAATATGTATCTAATTACCAAATGAAATTGTACCTTTCAGTATTTTGGGTTTGTATTATGTGTGTCTTTATGTAATAATTCATGAAATGAAGTGTATAAAAGATATAGGTTGACACATTTGGTATCAAAGTATGGTTAAGTTATTTTTTGTGGATTGGGATTATAAAACCATAGTGAAATACATTTTAATAAGGCTAAATATTTAAAAACATCCTTAAATTTTGTTAAAGTATATATTAAGTGGTTCCAAGAAATAAAATCCATGTCTAGATACTAAATGTGGATGTGGATCTGGAATGTTTATTCCTAAATTTAATAATACCTAAAAGGTTCATTGGGTAATAACTCAATCATCACTGGGTGCATGAAAAAGAGGCCTTGTAGCACACTTGGTTTGACACTTCCTTGGAATATGATTTGGTAAATTCATAATCTCTTTATGAACCATTATGAGGGGATAATAAATTCCAATGAAATTTTATGTTAGGAAATTGATCATGGATAACTAAAATTGAAACCTATAAATTCATACGTTAAGGATTTTATTTCACTTATGAGTTATCACTTAAATATTCATAGTTTCACTTTTATTTGTTTAATAGTTTAAAAATTATCATCCCTATGTCTTTGATGAAGTAAATGATCAGAACCAGAATTAAATAGTTAATGTTAATAAAATCCTCCATTAAGGAACTTAAAATGTAATATATGACTATGTTTCTATGAATTATTTCATATCATGAAAGTTTTCAATAACTATTCAAACTCCACCTCAAAACATGGATGTTAAGTTATCAGTGAAAAGGAAAAATGGGGAAATTATTAAATCACAAGTATATAAATCCCCTTTTTCAATATTTGTGGGATGAATTTCCCATTGAACTTTATAATACTACCTTTAGGATAATTTTAATATTTTATGTATATGAATTATCTTTCATAGTATTGGGAAATAATAAATTGTCATGATAAAGAAATCACCATCCACATCAAAAATCACCCTTTGATTCTACACAGGTACAAGGAGGAGGATGAATTTCCTTCGAAATAATCATCTAAAACATGGATATTATTTCCTTATGAGAAATTGTATCTACCTCAAATGATTGATACCAAGGAAAAGATCATTCTTGATGATGATCTCATTTTTTGGGAATACACTGATGAGTTTCCTGAAGAATTGTTTTGTCTTCCTTCTAGTTGAGAGGTTGAATTATCAATAAAACTAATACATGGATATTTTACAATAACAAAGACTCCATATATAATGGAAATTATTGAACTTTATGATATGAATGAACAACGACAAGAGAATCTAGATAAAGGGTTTATGCGCACAAGTGATTTACTAGGGGGTGCACTAGTTATTTTCATCAAAAAGAAGGATTGTTCAATGCACCTTTGTATTGATTATCATGACCTTAAAAAGATCATGGTAAAGAAAAAGTATCCTCTAACATATATTGATGAATTGTTCAATTAGATTCATGTCACCCAATAATTATCTAAGCTGGATCTTTAGTTGGGATATTATCAAGTAAAGATGAAAAAGGATGATATTCCCAAGAATACATTTAATAAAAGTTATGGAAACTATGAGTTAATAGTGATTAAATTTGGACTCACTAATTATGAAACTAGAATCTTGAACTAAATTAATAGAGTATTTAGGGATAAACATGATAAGTTTCTGTTAGTATTTATAAATTATACTGTAATCTACTCCAAATGAAAGAAGGAATATAAGGAGGATTTGAAAACTATACTGAAAAACTTGTGAAAGTAAGAGATATATGAAAAGTATATAAAATGAGAGTTCTGGATGGATAAAGTAACATTCCTAGGTAATTTTATCACTAGTAAAGTAATATATATGGATCCTTTTAAAATATATCCAATTGAAGGATGGTCTGGACCAACATCTAGGATGAATATCTGTAGTTTCCTTGGATTAGCTAGGCACTATCATTGACCTATGATAAACTTATCATTATTTTAAATCCCATTAAAAAAGATAACTCAAAATGGATTAAAGTTTTTTTGGATTGGTAAATTTGAGGAATTATTTAAATAGTTTAATTTTAGGCTAATCATTTCACATATTCTCAAATTATCGACCAGTGGGGGATGATTTTTGATCTAAAATGGTGCATACAAAAAAGGCTCGGATTTTGTACTCATTAAAGATGAAAAACTAATATTCTATGCCTCCTTCCAATTAAGAATCCTTGATAATAACTACCCAATTCATGATCTATAATTGGCTATAGTGGTCTTCACATTGGAGATTTGGTGACAATTTCTCTATTGGGAGAAGTGTGACATATATATAGATCATAAAATCCCCAATTATAAGTTCACATTAAAGTATCCAAATATGACCCAAATAAGGTGTCTCTATATGATCAAGGATTATGATTATTCTATCCATACTATCTTGGGAAGGTGAATAAAGTGGAATATGCATTAAGTAGAAAGGATCATTCAACCCTATCTATGATGCAGATTGAAAGGGATCCAATCTTCTTGGAAATTCAAAGGATGAAAATGGGAAAAATAAAAGGTTCTTAATTATACCTTGATCAAATAACTTCTCAACCATCTAATATTTATAGGATCAGGGAGGAACAAAAATATAATGAGGATATACTGAAATAGTTAATAAATATTTTAGAGTTCAACTTTTTTAAAGATAGAGTTATAACATTTGAAACTTAGATATGAGTCCCATAAAAACCAAAGATGAAGAGAGAACTTTTAGATGATGAAAATATCTAATCCTTATCTATTAATCTATGGAGAACTAATATGGATATAGATCTAATGAATTTTTTTATTTGGATAACTTGATGATGGGGATTATATAATTTGTATCTCAATGCTTGGTATGCCAGCAATTTAAGTATGAATGAAAAAGTTAAAGGGTATGATGTAACCATTTCTTACATTGGTATATAAGTGGTAAAACATTACAATTTATTTTTTTGGATTTTTTTATCCTTATTCATTTGGATGAAGATATTCCAAATTCGATTGTCCTAGATTGTATACTTGTTATGCTTCCAAAATAATCCCATGGTTTTCCATGACAAAATTTTGAGTCATGAATACGCATCCTCATTTCCACTCAAGGGTATTAACATAGATTTACATATCATTAATTTATTTGGGACACCCATGTATGAAACCCACATGCCATAATAGTGGTATTAAAAGTGATGAAAGATATTCTTATGTAGTATGATATATATGGCACAAAGGAGCATGTACATGATATGAATATGAAAGGAGGGACCAAAATAATATATCACTTTAATGCATTGGGTAATATTTTTATCTCATGAGATACCATGTGAGGTGCATGAGAGGTTATCCTAAGAACACTATGTTATGATATATCAGGGGTTAGCCTTGAGTTATGCTTATGATATCATGTTTGATGTTATTTCCATATTCTTATATTTATTTGATATTATCACCTTATATAATACTTTTATGTTCATGTTTATGATTTGAACCCATTTATGAAACCATGATATGCCTCTTGACTCACATATATTACTTTCATCATGCCATTCTTTGATTATTCCCTTACATGGATTTATATATCACCACTTTTATATGTACATCCCCAGGTTATAAAGTTTAGTATTAAAATATCAATGGAACTTAAGGGCATTCTAGGGTGTTTTTAAAATACTATTATTGTATCCATATTTCATGTATTGTAATATGTATCTAATTACCCAAAAATAATATGATTTTGATCTTTTGGGTTTGTATTATGTGTATGTTTATGCAAAAAATAATGATATAGAGTGTATACAAGATATGTTTTGTCATAATAACTTGGTGTTCAGTATTATTATCTATTTTGTGAGATATTTATCATTGAAAATAACCACAATATCATTTTCTATATATTCTATAAATTATACTTGAATTTTTGGTAGATTCATTGGGTTGAATACCTCAAAAACTTAGAACTTGAGATGTAACATGCCTTTGGGAAGGGGAGTGTCATTGTGGATGATCATGGTAGGAAAACTATAGAGTATGAAGTTTAGACATATGATATTAAGTGTAAGATAATTATCATTATCAATAACTATCATATTGATGTATCATAGAAATAAGAGGTAGTGGCTAGTGCTTCCTTGGTCATTACCTCTTCATTAGTGGATCAGGTAAAGGATATAAATGGGACTAAATTAGATAATATTTTGATGAAAGAATAGATCATGGGAGATGATCTAAAATACCTCATGATGGGTGATACATCCTCATTTAACCAAAATGTATCTAGTATCATGAATTATATTTTGTGGTATGGTATGATAACATATATCATGTGGTTTGTCTCTCATTACCTTACCTGTCATGGAAAAAGGGTGAAGCACTCATGACCAGGAAATCTACATCAACCCCTTCTAATATCAGTATGGAAGTGGGATGATGTGGCATTAGACTTCTTCCCAATAATTCCTAATATAATGAAGGTATCTAGCATAATATGGTTGGTGGTTTACCAGCTGATAAAAGTTTCACACTTCTTTCCTGTTTCAAAGTCTTAATCAGTAGATGAGTTAGGAAATATATATGTTTGGCAGATAGTGCAGTTGAATTGTGTTCTTATGAGAATAGTATCAAATATCAGATATGTATTTTGCTTTGATATTCTAGGATGGACAACATATGTCCATGTGGTCTCAACTGAAGGTGAGTACAATGTATCAGAAATAGATGGGTGGATAGTCTAAGAGGATGATATAGATACCAAAGGATATTCTCATTGAGTGTGTGATTTTTTTAGAAGAGCATTGGATAACCATATGGACTGGGAAGATGTTTTTTCAATTATAGTTATTAATATTTGATCCAAATGTCTATTTTTTAATATCTTTATGGCAGGCCATGATTCTCATCATTTTGTTTATTTTAGGTGGGTAATATGGAAGTAATCAGGCTATTCTTGGTGTAGGAGACCACCGAGAAAGTGAAAATGATTTAGAAATTTTTGGTTATCACTCATAGTAGGTAGTGATCATATGCCAAAAAGAGGTAAAAAACCTTGGAGTTCACCATGGGTGACTGAATATTCTTATAAGTGTCACCTCAATTGGGGAATTAACATATGAGGAGGTGGGAAAATCTCACACTATGGTTTATAGTTCTTTTCTAGAATATAGATCATATTAGAGTAGTGTATTACCAATTTTCTCTCCCTATATTACAACAAGGTGTACATGATTTTTTTCATGTGTCATAGTCCTAGAAGTACAACCCAAACCCTGATTGATAGTGATGATGAAGAGTTTTAGTTGAATTTTTCATGAGTTGAGTACTCGGAATATATAGTGGATCAGATAAAGAAAGTTTTTCAAGGGAATAAAGTGAATCATTTAAAGGTATTATCATAGAACATATGTATCTAGAAGGAGAATTTTTAGTGGGTGTTGGATATATGGGTTTAGTGGCTAGAGGTTTTCATTGATGACCCCTAAAGATAATTCTTTTGAATGAGGATCCATTAGAGGTGAAGTTTTTAATACCCATTTATTGGAATGTATGTTTTGTTTAATTTTTTTGACCCTTATGTATGTTAATTATTTCATTTATTTAGGGCCTTCATGTAAGCTCAATATCATGATATTTTGAGTTTGACATAGTTTGGATCTAAAATTATATGGCAACAGGTCATCACATCATTAATACCAGGATTCATAGCATGATATAAAATCGTTACAAGGTCACTTAATAGCTATAAGAAACCAAAATGTGATGAATAGTCTAAAGAAAAAGGTCACAACAAGGAAAAGGGGATCCATGATTTGATTCTTGGAGGAATAAAAATGGTAAATGGGTTTACCTTAAAAATTTTATTCCCCCTACTATGTGTTATGATTTACCCTTACATATGGTCATGTCATGGAATAGGATGCCATAGTGTAATGCTGGATGTGGAGGAAAAGGTAAAGGTGAGAGGTGAATAAATAGTGAAGGGATTCCATGGTGTGACAACCTAGAGCTGGGAAGCCTCATAGTATAAGGCACCTAAAGTATGGGTTATCACTGCATGTCTACCCTGGTCATGCCTTGATAGTGTTGATAGGGGGTTAGGCTCTCTAACAAGTGATGATCATGTTGTGACCTTTATGGAACATTCCATGATCTAACCCTATAATGGAAGAATCATGGAGTTTCCATGAGGGTCACTCTATGACAAATATATTGGGAAATTTTTTAAAGGGGAATATCTATAATTTTACCTTGACCCCTTTAACCCCTATTATTCTTCTCCTCAGACCTCACTCAATTTTGGCCAACATTTGAGCTCGTTATTGGTGTCCTAATATTATTAATCC
Organism: Viscum album; assembly: GCA_963277665.1. Lineage (NCBI taxonomy): Eukaryota > Viridiplantae > Streptophyta > Magnoliopsida > Santalales > Viscaceae > Viscum > Viscum album. The sequence goes on from OY728151.1 coordinate 1,224,673,981, forward strand.
TATCACCTTGTATATTTAGAGTGTCATTCATTAAAATAACCTTATCTTGGTATGACTAGCACTATCTATTCCAATGATATCTTCTTCTTTCATTAGTTCCTCATTTACCATCTCAAAACCCTAATTGTGAGGGATTTAGGAAAACTTTATGGTTTAGAAGGTAATTATTTATTTAGGTAGTGTGTATTGGTAATTATACTCTTTCAATATTGATATAGGAAGTCATTTTCTTGTTAGAACATTCATACATTGTTGCATATATTGACTTTTATGTGGGTGTGTGTGTTAGCCCTATAAAGTTCTGTTTTTTGTACCAAAGATACTATGTGGGGTTGTATTAAAATGTCAGACCCCTTAGAGGGGTAGTATGGGTAAAATATATTAGAAATATGGAAATATAACATAGTTATGTGGTTAGAGAAAGGTTTTTTTGTCTAAATGAGCTAGGCCAAAAGTAAGATGTTTGATATTGGTTAAGGATAGTGTTTTTTATTTATATTACTTATCCATATGTTAATCCTACATAAAATGTGATAGGTTAAGATGTATGGTTGTGAGAAAATCCTTAGTGAGAGGATAATGGGTTTTTTCTATGATGGAAAGGGTAATGGGTGTTGGGCTCAAACTTGAGTGATAAGGTTATGGCCTAAGATATTAATGTTGGGCTAACCTTGAGTGGGAACTTTGGGCTCCAAGATGAGGATGTGTGACTAATATTAAGTGAGAAGGTGGGGTCAAAAATATAGAATGGGATATGATGTGTGGACAATCCTAAGTAAGATGATGTGGTCAGATATTAATGTGTCCTATGATTTGTGACCATCTCTATATAAGATGGTGTGTTTAGGAACATGGAATGGGTTTGTCACGTGACATCACTTAAGTGATATATTCATGGTCTATGTACTTGATATGGAATATGATAGGGTACTGATCAAGTTATGGGGAATATTTATGACTCTATGTGACTATTCCTTCTTGTATGGAGCTGGATTAGGTTTGGTAGGGGTTCATTGAAGCTTTGTTAGTGAACGATGACCCAATTGAGTTATTTTCTTGCTATGCATTTATTTTTTATTAGTCCATACATATTCATATATATACTAGAATTATGATAAGGATGTGTTAGTCATTTCGTATTGTATTTTGTACTCACATCATTCATAGGAACCCTCACACATGTAACAGATCTATTTTTAGGGATCCATCCAAGGGAAAAAGCTTTGTGATAGCCTATTCATTATGTGGATCTTATTAAGGATGGAAGAAATGTTTGGACATACATTGGAATATTTTTTGTTGGGTTTTTATATTATTTTGTTCTTTCATTATTATTTTTCATTGTATATGTATTGATTCACTATATGTGGGGATCCTTATTGAACTGTTTATATTGGTGGTTGTATATCATTTTTATATTACATGAAATGCAATTAACTATTGGATTCTTATTTTTCTTTTGTTGGTTTTTAATTTTTTACTACTTATATTGTGTTTATATTACTAGTTACCTAATATATACAGAATAGTCTCCCTATTTATGGATTAGACCCTAACCACTAGTTGGTAGCCTCTTGCATCTAAGGATTCACACATGAGGTTATATATCACACCATCTCAATCATGATGAATCGGGGTGGGGTGCTACAATATGATACTCCTATGAGTTTTAATATTTATATTGACAAGGATAAAAATTGGAAACTAACTAAAAGTAAGATATATAGAAAAAAATTGAGAGTTGTTTATATATTATTTCTAATAGATTAGACATCATGTTTGTTTTATGTTATTGTGATAAGTTTCAAGTTAATCCTAATGAATATCATCTGAAATCTACCAAAATAATTTTAAGGTATCATAAATGTTCTTTTAGACTTATTTTATTATTTTCTAAAACATATGGATCTAATTTTATTTTATATTCTAATTATAACATTGTAGGTTTCAAGATAGATAAAAAAAGTAAATTAGGAACCCATAATTTCATTGGAAAACCCTTACATTATTTTTCAATTAAAATATAACATTATATTGAACTATTAAGAGCATGAACTGATTTTTTAGGGGAGTTATTATGATCAAGTGTTTTAAATGAAACATACTTTGAAATATTTGGGATTTAATTTTGAAAATGTGTCTATAAAATGTGATAACACTAATGATATAATAATTACTAAAAACCAATAAACCATTGTTGAACATATAAAATTAATATAAGGCATCATTTTTTAAGATATAATACTAAAAAATTTTATATTACTCTTGATTTTATTGATAGTGAAAATCATTTAGTAGATATTTTCATAAATCCTCTTATTTCTAATAGGTTTGATCTTATTAAGAGTGTTTTGGATTTTCTTGATTTAAGTGAATTTATTAATTTAATGTTTTTTTAAATTATTAACTATGTCTTTTTGTTTTTTAGTTAGTTTATTATCATTCATAAAAAAATTTAATTTTAGTTTAATATTATATGTGTTGTTATATTTTATTAATCTTACACAATATTCTTTTAAATTTTATGTAGACATTTTTTCAAATTTTAATATTACATAAGTTACTATGTATGTGAATTATTATAATTATGTAATATTAATTTAACCTTTTTGTTAAACATATAATATTAACTTTATTGATATATTAAAAATATTTGATTTAAATATTTTTACTTTTATTCGTATGATGAGTTTATTCAAATATTTTTCATATATGTATTAATATTTTATGATAATTATTATTCTAGTTGTTTAAATTTTAATTTTTAAATAAATTATTTCTTAGATTAAGGTTAAAATAATTTGAAACCTCAAACCAATACCTTTTATTTTGAAATCAAAACCTATATTTTGATTTTTCATGTAATTTAGTAAAATGGGGTAGAAAATATAGAATATAAATTGGTTCATCCTTTATTTTAATTCAAGTAAAAAATCCTATTTATATAGGAATATATTTCATGATAAAGATATTAATATTCATTAATAGAAGAAAAAAAATCATTTTTTGAATAATTTTTGAATCTTAGTAATTTGAATTGGTTTTTAATGACCAGAAGAGTATGTATGTCTATAAAAGTGATATAGAAGAGTTTTATAGAAATGTTGGGTTTTTTCTTTTTTTAATAAAAATGTATTTCTTGAGACCCACACTCCCATAATATAATGTGAATAAACACCTTATTTACATGCAAGAATTGAAATGAATCTAATAAACATAATTTTAACCATAAATATTTTCAATATCACCAAAAAAATATTAAGTTACATACATTTGATTGACCATTTAGGTTTAACATTTTTGAGAGTTATGAATTAATTTGAATAAAAATTCTCATTTATTTCTCATAAAATGGATATTTTTCCACCATAAAAGAAACTTCTTAATCCATAATAAGTCTTCAACATATCCCAAAACATTCTATTCACATGATACTATTATTGAAATAGAATATACAATAATTTTATTTATATCTGGGGAATTATAAACATAATAAGGGTGAACTTAAATTCTTAGTAATGGTAAACATAAGTGATAACAATAAGAGACCATAGGTGAGTATAATATGAGCATAAATAATTTGGTAGGAGTATATACCCAAAAATTATTCCATAATATAATGAAACTGAAAGAATAATATATCAAAGGATAATAATGGAAACAAAAATATAACATGTATAACAATATCTGGTTCCTTAGAAATGAAATTCATAATTTCAGATAGCTAATTCCATTACCTAAGAGAAGATGTCATGATCTTATTGTCAGGACCCTATGTTTAGGAAATATGTTTTTTGGGCTGGCATAAACTATAATACCCAATATAGTTTTTCATATGAGACCTATATATGCATCAAGGATCTATATATATCAATCTCCATTCATATTTAATTAATCCTAATGAATCCATCATATTAAGGAATGAATATACTATACAATACATAACCATCATACATTAGAAATCATTAAACATCTATATCAAAATAATAAGTATATATATTTTTAATATTTCCCTAATCAATAAATGGAATAACATTCTATATAAACATACCTAAAAATAACATCATATAGAGTAAATTGTATGTATTTAAGTCAATAATATCTTTAATAAATCAACAAATTTCATTTAATTGAGCACTCTTTAATCAAAGGAAGTAAATATAGAGTGTTTACAATGTAAATGAATTGGAATAAAAATTATGCTTATAAAAGATGATGATTTGGAAAGACAAAGATAATGATGGAATATATATATTATAAAAAACTAAAATACATAAACCATCTATAGAAAAAAATTTGGTGGTAATATTTTAATAATATCCTCAATCAAGCATAATATATGTCAAAGGATAATGACTTAGATAAAAACCCATTTTTTAGGATTTTTAGAAAAATAACTTTGGTAATAAGAAAAATAGTTAATCTTTTGAAAAAAAATTAAATGAAATATTTTATAAAACTAGGTGAAAAATAATTTATTTTATAATCCATGAAAACATTGGGAGAAATTTTCATATAAAACAAGAAAATTAGGGGAATGACGTGTTCATATAGAAAATCATAAAAGGAGATTATTTTCAAACTTTGATGAAAACAACCCATACCAAAAATGTTAAATGTATATTTAAAACATTTAAAGAAGTAAAATTAATATAAAATGACCTTAATAAATTATTTAGGAATATAAAAGTACATTTAGAAAATCATCTGACGATTATTGACATGAAAAAGGAGGTCCCTGACCGAAAAGAAAAAGTAGTGTTGGTTTCCTTACAACGAGTTATTGATGTTCCAATGGTGAAAATAAAATATGTATAAGAAAATTAAAACCACAATAATGAATATTTAATAATAAAATGATAGGTTTTTTAGATAGAAAATTATACAAATTCCCCATGTCGATTATCTTTCAAACGAAATCTCTATTTCAAAATGGGATTTTTGATGAAACCCTCATGGTATTGGTAATATAACAATAAAAGGATATTAAGAAGAACATAATTAAATATAAACTAAAATCTCATGAAATGGAAGATATTTAAAATAAAAAATCAATATAGTAGGGAATAACAATATAAAATAAATAATGGTGTGAAATATCAACCATGTCCGATGAAATTTTATTTGAGACAAGGAATCCTTTACAACCTTAGAAAATTTCAAGACAAAACCCCTTAAATGATATGATTTCAAATGAAATATTAAATAAAATAATAATGATAAGATCATTATATAAAATATTACAGGGGAATTAGACACACCATTCCAAATAAACCATGGTGTATAATAAGAAATATATCTCAAGGGTTGAAATTTGTTAGCATGAAACCCTTACCTTAATTCTTGACTTCCACTAAAGTACATAAATTTCCTATATAAAAAACTATATTAATAACTTATTTTAGAAACTTATTCATATTATAACCTTTTATAAAAGCAATTTATAATTATTATCTACATGTATATTAGTTATTATTTACTTTTAATATCTGGTGTGAGTAATCTTGATCATTTTGAAAAGTTTCATAATAGCGGTGTTGTTCTTATTTTTTCTCCCAAATTTCATCATTACTAGATAATAAAAGGTATTGGAAATTATATTTTTTAATTATTTATAATGTTAAAATTTCATTCTATGTGGGTTTTGGTTACAATCCTTAATGATGGAATCGGTGATGAGCATGTTTCTGTTCTTTTTCATGAACAAATACTGATATCTTAATTCATGAGTTAAAAATTATTGCTACTATTATAGAACTAAAAATATATATTTATTTTCTTATTTATATAATATATTATTATTAATTAACTTATTATATTCATCCATGATATTAATTTATAACATTGTTCAATAAGGTGTTTATACCGACCCAAACAAAAACATACCATAATTAATGCACGATTATCATTGTGAAATAGGTTTATTTTGAGACTAATATGATTATTACAGATACATAATGATATTATTTTGTTACTTTTGAGGTTTTTAATCATATTTTAATAGGTATTAATGAATAAAAATGAAACTAAATGAAAAATGAGATATGTAACTTCTTGGAGTAAGTAGTCCGCACAACACGTGGTTAATGTTTTCATTTATAGAAGAATGGGAGGTAAATAAGATGGATTATAATTTTTATATTAATAATAATAATAATATTATATATTTCACATTTATTATTTAATTTCACACTTATAACTATATAATATATATGTTGGTGAAAAACAAAACACGTCACTTCATAGAGGTGGTAGTCTACAAAACATATGGTCGACGTTCATTTTCTTTTCTAAGTGGGTCTAGAAAAATAAGTAAGAGTTTTTACATTAATATAATAATTATTTATTATAATAATGATACTAAGTTCATTATATATCTATGGTTATGATGATTTTGGATTAGAGATAAAAAGAATAATAAAATAAAGATTAAGTTAAACTCACATTGGGACCGCAAACTTTCTCTTAGAAGTCTCCTTGGAAATGAAGGGATTAAGATAACTAATTAATACCATATAATTATTAAATTAAGATAGGTTTATATGAGGATAATAATTAAATATTTTAAATAATAAATTCTAAGCAATGGGTGTGTCATGAAGGGTTGGAAGTCTCCATTTTTATAACTGAAGAAAATAGAACTTATGTGAATATCCATTATTATTCAATAATGGAATGAAAGTATTCAAGATTAAATGGTTCAAAAAGTGGTAAATAAATTATTTTGGGTGATACTGGTTCAATAAACCCACAAATAAATATTTCTAATTATGTTTTAAACATGTTGGAAGTCATTTGTTCTTATATATTTAATTTACCTTTTTTTTACCTAGGTAACTAGTTTTTACCCAAGTAACTTATGTTTTAATAAACATATAAAATAAATAATCTTATAAAATTATGGTGTTATGAACCCAATTTTACTATAAATTAAATATAATTAAATTTCTATTTTATATAATATTATGTTTTAAATTAAAATATTTTTATATAGAAGAATTGTTTTTTGTAGAAAATGATATTCTAACCTTTATGTGTTCCCAATATTATTTAGCATTGATTACCAACTAAATTTTGGTAAATAAGATTATATATGTGTTTAAAAATATTATTATAATAATTATTTAAAATATATCCATTTAATTCATTAGGTAAAAATTATACAACATTAACAAAACAACCATTTAAAAATAACTATTTTTCCATTATCATGGTCATTAACTTTAATAATAGTAATCATAATTTTATGAAAAAAAATTGAAATTATTAAATCATATGATAATTTTTATATAAAATATTAAATCCATTTTAATAGATTTAATTTCTATAAGTGATGAAAACTAATTTTTAATATAAGAGAACAAAAATAGTTTTTTGAGAAAAATATTACTTATGTTCATAAAATGTTAAAAATTGGTTTTATAAATTCAGAATGGAATTTAAAAATTTATATTATTACCCTATAAATAAATATTTTATGGAATAAAAGTTTTAATAAATTTATTATTCATGATTATATAATGATAAATTCTTAAAATTTATAGTTTTGGTGAAACTACACTTTTCATTAGTCACCTAAAAACAACTATTTTAGAAAAATCCCAAAAAATCATCTTAAGATAATATTGAAAATAATAATATAAAAATTAATTTCATTTTATAAAATATAAATTCTAAAACTTTAGAATTTAAATTTTAAATAGTGAAATAAAAATATAATAAAAACTATTTTCTTATAATTTTTTTAAATATATTATCTAGTCCCATTTATATTTCTTATCAATTACTGGTGAAATTGGTGTTAAAATATTATTCATATCAATAATATTTTTTTCCACAAAGTATTAACTTAAAAAAACATAAAATTTAAATTTTTAGAAATTTTACCTTTTAAAGAACCAATTAGTTTTATTAGTTATTTAATTACATTAATTTAATTTATAAATTCCTTAGTGTTAATAATGACCTATATTTTTATTTGTAAATATATTTCATAATTAAACTACATATATTTTTACACACCAAGTATATAGAGATTTTTTAATTTTCATATATTATTTATTGGTTTTTTAATCATTTCAGGCATCTAAAGATGTCAAACACATTTGGTTATAAAGGAAATAAAATATATAATCATTAATACTTGGATGTTACAACAGAAGATAACCTAAAGTTGAAAATGAATGGGAAAAAATTTCATAAAAATCTACTGAACTTTCTAAAAACTTCTAGTTTCTACATAAAGAAATATTTTTATACAAAAAAATATTTTGTATGAAATTAATTTTATTGATATAATATTTTATCTTCATGGAAACACAATTATACAAAAGTAACAATTTAAATTATTGGAACCTGAGTAGAAGTTTTTGACTAAGTTCATTCAAATGGGTAATTCTTCAAGAGTTGTATATTTTTATAAATTATTATTTCTAGTTATGTACCTCTTATATAAGTTACTAGTTGATAAAAGAATAAATCTTACAATATATATCATGATAGTTATATATTGTAACAACCTAAAATTCTAAAATAAGAACATTTTATTAGATATAATATATGATATGCAACACCAAGATTAGAAGAAAATATACCACCCAAAGACTTTATAATATTTTTATTTTTAAATAAAATTCAATATCTTTAATATATTTCATTACACACAATACTACATTATCTTTTTTATACACAACAATGAGTTTCCTCAATAACTTCCATTACATGTAAGATTGAGGTTTATAGAACAACAATTTACTAATAACATTATTATGTAATATATCTAATAAACATTAGAATGGAGGGTATGAATAAGATTAACTAAATTATGAAAATATATATTTTATACATTTTAATTTTTTTATTTATTATAAATAAAGTAATAATTATTTAAAATATAAATAAATATGTTCTGAAAAACTGTATTTTTTCTAAAAGATGGATTAATTGCACTTGCACACATAATTTATTTATTTTTTCAAATTTTAGAAACTTTATTTAAAAAATAAGCTTATTTTTTGAAATAATAATACTAAAATTATACTAGGGTGAATTTTTGGAATTTTTTAAAAAGGTTTCATATTTTGATGAATAATTAAAAATAAATAATTTTACACTAGTACAAATTTTTTTTTACGTCGTCATTTTTGACGTCAGTTATTTATAACCGATGTGAAAAGACATATAATTGATTTATAACGTTGGTTATAATATAACCGATGTTAAAAATGGATTATGTTGATTTATAACGTCAGTTATTTTATAACTGACGTGATAAATCAAATATATCACTTTCTCACATTGGTTATAAAATAACCGACGTGATAAATCCATTATCTTGCTTTATCACGTCAGTTATAAAATAACTGATGTGATAAATCCAATTTTTTATGTCGGTTATATAATAACCGACCTTATAAATGATTTTATCACATTGGTTTTAAAAAAACCGACGTGAAAGTTAAAATTTTGAATCGTTCCAATAATGAGATCAATTTTTTTACAACGCGGCATTGAAATTTTCAATTACCACCTAATATTTTGTATACATAAAATTTATTTTAAAGTGATTTTCACTGATTTTCACATCGATTATTATATAAATGACATGAAAAATAAATTCTTATGACTTTTTCACGTCAGTTATATAAGAACCGACATGAAAAATACATTTTTATGAATTTTTCACGTCGGTTATTAAATAACTAACATGAAAAATCGATAAAAAAATGTATTTAATTTCATAATCTTATATTTGATAGGTCTTGGAGCTCAAACAGAGTTAAGGATCAAAACTTATAGCCATCAAAATTTGATCACCTCTAAATGAAGTCTTAAAGAATGTCAACTTCCGATGGCCATAACTTATGATCCGTAACTCCATTTGAGCTCCGCAACCAGTCAAAAAAAATCTTGGAAAATTATCTATATGTTTGTAAACATTTTTACATCTGTTATTAAATAAACGACATGAAAAATGACTTTTAACGTCAGTTATTTAATAACCGATGTGAAAAATCGAATGAAAGTTTATTTTTCACATTGGTTATTAAATAACCAACATTAAAAGCCATTTTTCAGGTCAGTTATTAAATAACTGACCTGAAAACTGTTTACAGGCATGTAGATAATTTTCCAAGCTTCGTTTTGAGTGGTCGTGGAGCTCAAACGGAGTTACGAATCAAACGTTATGGCCATTGGAAGTTGAAATTCTTTAAGACTTCGTTTAGAGGTGATCAAATTTCGATGGCTATAACTTTTGATTCGTTACTCCATTTGAGCTCCGAGACCCGTGAACTAGAATATTAGGAAATTAACTGCATTTTTTTTAGTGATTTTTCATGTTGGTTATTTAATAACTGACATGAAAAAGTCATAAAAATGTATTTTCACGTCAGTTCTTATATAATCGATGTGAAAAAGTCATAAAAATTTATTTTTCACATCGGTTATATAATAACCGATGTGAAAAATTAGCAAAAATCACTTGAAAATAAATTCACAGTATACGAAATATTAGGATTCAATTGAAAATTTCAATGTCGCGTTGTAAAAAAATTGATCTTATTATTGGCATGATTCAAAATTTTAACTTTCACGTCAGTTTTTTTATAACTGACGTGAATGATAACTTTTTTATCCCGCCAACACATAATTTCAATTTTTTATAGCGCGAAATCGAAATTTTTGATTACTACCTAAAACATTTAATACCGCATTTTCTTCTACCATATCATTTATATGTTTTTATTATGCACATATGGTTAACATTTTTTACGATCATTTCTTTTAACCATCACCATCCAACCGATTCAACTCATTTGATCTTCAACATGAATCCATTATTTCTTCTTTTTACGATCTTATCGAGGTATTTGTTATTATTTTTCCATGATTTATGTTTTTTATGATTAGTTTTCTTAATTATTATACCATTTCATGATTCATATTTTATTATAATGAATAATAATGTTTCATATCATAGTAAAACTACAATTCATCCTTCAGATTCAAAAAATTCTTTTAAGATGAAGTTCTTCACTCTGTGATCTCATCAAGGCATTTGTTATTATTTTCCCATGATTTATGTTTTTTATGATTAGTTTTCTTAATTCATATATGATTTAATGATTATTATTTTATTATAATGATTAATAATGTTTCTTATCAGGGTAAAACTACAAATCCTCCTTTAGATTCAAAAAATCATTTTAAGACGAAGTTTTCGTTGGCTCATTCGATGTTTCCTCTGAAAAAAATATGAATCTTTTGATAGTCATAAGTTTTGAACTGTAAATCCGTTTTAGCTCTAAGACCTATCAAATAAAATCTTGTGAAATTATATACAATATGGTGAACATTTTTCAAATCGGTTATTAAATAACCGACATAAAAATTCTTTTTAATGACGGTTGTTTAAAAACTGATGTGAAAAATAGAGTTCAGTCATCATTTTTTTAAAACAAATGGTCCTTCATGTCATTTTTTAAATAATCGACGTGAAAAATAAAAAAAATTATTTTTCAGGTTGGTTATTAAATAACTGATGTGAAAAAGTTTTTTTTATGATTTTCATGTCGATTATTTAAACACAGACGCGAAATATATAGTTTGAACGTCATTTTTTTCAACAATGGACGGTCTTTCATGTCGGTTTTTAAATAACCAAAGTGAAAAATCATGAAAAAAATATTTATAAGATCGATTAATAAATAACCAATGTTAAAAAAAATATTTTTAACATCGCTCGCAAACACGTCGGTTCAAAACCGACCTGAAAAAGCAAAAATAACCAACGTAAAAAACTGTTTTTGTACTAGTGTTAATTGAATAAATTATTTTAGTTTAAATTATTTATAGAGTAAATTATATTTTAAATTTTTTTTAAATTAAAATTAATTCAATTATATATCAATTATTCCAATTTAGTTCATTCAAATCATTTTCAAATTTAATTTTTATATAAAAAATTGTAAACTTATGAACATTTTTTCTTTAAAAATTATCTTTCTCGGCACGCCTACAAGATTAGTTTTAAATTAAAATTTTCCAAATACATGAATTGAATTTGGAAAAATTGATTTCGTATTTGGAATAACCATAATTTATAATATCTAATATTGTTAACTTAATTTTTTTAAAAAATGAACAGTGAAAATATTAAGAAATTAATTTTTGGGGTTAAGTTAAAAATGGATTTATTAATGGTTAAACTAAGAAGATAACCGTTGAAAGTGAAATAAAAACTTGTAAAACACCCATAGGATGGAAATTTTTCCACTTTATCTATTCAAAGTTATATAATGTCCCATTTTTAAGCTTTTATCATATTAAGAATGTGGGTGTGATTGAATATCTTCCAAAAATAACAAGTGTGTCACTCACCTCAATTATAAAGGCCACCCCCTTTCCTCTATTATTAACAACCTCAATCCTCTTTGGTTTGGAAAATACTAACCCAAATATCATAAAAACATCCTTCATCTTATTATATAATCTGTATTTTGGATATAAATTCATCCTAGGAAGTATTTAGTGTAAACCTTAGAAGGATACCTGAAGAAGAGGTAATGTTTTTCAATGAGCGTATTTATTTTATTTCCTTCTCCACCCCATTAAATTATTATTACACCATGATAATATAATAAAATCAATATATTAAATACACTAGGGTGTTATTATAACATGTTCATGACCTAAAATCATCTCTACTTTTATCAAATGGGTTATGAAATCATCATTTGTGTGTGCGCCAGACTATTGCCTCGTTAACAGATGTTATTCTTTAATCCATTTCCACCATTCACAGTTGGCTATGATGATGAATATAAATCATACATATTATATTTATAAAATATTTTATTATTTATATTCATTATATCAAATGTTTTTTTACCTTCAATTCTATATGAGATGTGATAATGTCGCTCGTGTGTATAGTGGACTACCGCCTCACAAAGCGATGTGACTCATCTTTCACTAACGCTTCACAAGGAGGGTGATAATGAAAATTTTAATTACTAAATGTGATATAAATTACATAATAATGATATTAATGAAAATTAATCATTATGGAAAGATATTATATAATTTTATTTCTTACGTTTTCACTCACTTAAAGGTGATAACATTGTTTGTGTACATGTGGACTACCACCTTCACGAAGCAGTGTGACTCTCTTTTCACCACCATGACATATGGATGATATATATAAGAATATAATATGTTATATATGATATTATGATCATTATGGAAGGATTATATATTAATTACCTTCTTTCCTTATCGATCATTGGAAAATGGAAACGTTACTCAAGCGTACGTATGACCTACCATCTCCATGATCGTAACATACCTCATTTTTCCTAGCCATCTTTCATGACTGGTTTTAAAAGTAAAATTGAAGAAAAAATATGATAATTATATCATGATTATTATTATATATATGATTAAAATATTTAATATGTTCTTGAACTGGGCCTTTAATAACAGAACATGCCTAAGAAAACAAGTCAATTAACACCCGAAAATTGAAAAAAAGTGAAAGATTATTAATGAACAAGGGATAAAATGTAATAAAAGGATCAAATATGATATTATAAATTGTAATATGGTTATTTTTTAAGTTAATAACAATTTTAAATTCCCTACACATGAGTTTAAATAACATTCAGTCAAAATGAATCTTGAGGTAAGGGATTACCATCACACTTTTTTACTTCTGCAAGACACATGCCATTTTCACCACCTATTTATTTTATATGGGGTATATACTACCATGAATGTATTTTATGATTATTATAATTAAAATTATATATAATTACATATAAATTTGAGGATATATCATTAATGGGTCTTATGATTCAATGTTGTATAAGTGGTAAGAGTTTTATGTTACAATCTCATTGTTTATTAGGATTGCCTATGATTATGCTTCCAATAATGAGAATTTATGATACATACCTAAAAAAACTCATGAATTTTATTATAATATGGTTATTTATCATATTTTAAATTTATAGTACAATTTTAGACATTATTTGGTACTTAAAATAATTGAGAAAATGTTTTTAAGAAAATCTAACTTTATTTCTCTCTTTGGCCGAAAATCAGTTTTCTTCCAAAACCATGTTTTCTAAAAAAATTGAAAAATGTATTAACATTATAAAAATGATTTATTAAATAAATTTATACCAATTTTTTACTTTTTTATAAATTTTTTGACATGAATATTCTTGTCATTTTATGAATGAGGCACTTTTATATCCTTTTATAGTGAAAAAGGAATGTTCCATTAACTTGTACAAAATGTACAGAATTACCCACCAACATGTATTTCATTTATTTGAAGCTTACATTGATAGTTTAAAAGGTTATTTTTAAAGAAAATTTTATCTTAATATTTTTGAAATTCTTAGTTTTTAAAATTTATTTTCAAAGAAAATGATTTTTTAAATGTTTGATGTTGAAAGGGATATTTTCCTCAAAAATATTTTTTAATATCATTTTATTGTATTTTTGTTCATAAATGAAAGAACCATTTACTATTACTCTAATAGGTATATTTCATAATGATACCATCATTATTATTTAACTGGATAGTTTATTATCAGTTGGACTGGGAATATACTAATTTTGACACCATCAACATTACTCTGGATGGTTTATTATTATGTTTATTGGTTGGATAAAGTATTTAAATTTCATATTCTAGTTTTAAAAAGATTATTTATCTGCATTATATTTCACAAAGTTCATATGAGGAATTCATTGGACTTAGTATGTGATGGGTGAGGGATTCTATAGCCCCCGATGCCTCAGTAGGTCTCATAAGACAAAATATTCATGATTTTTGGTTGAGGCCTTACCCATATATATATATATATTGGAACATGAAATCAATAGTATTAGATATATTGGAATAAATCCTAGATGGTATTAGATGTCTTGGAAAAAGGCCTCTACGGGATGTTTTAGATGTCCATTATTGTGAATTCCATCATCATTAATTCAGTTATTGGTATTCCATGTTATTATTTGATTAGTTAGAAGATCCATTGTTAAGTTTCATTATTTTGTGATAATTTATACTGAATTATTTGATCATCATTTATTCCTACCATATTATACTCAATTTATTGATTGAATATATATTTTTTGAGTTATTTACCTTTCCATATTAATTATTCCTGATTCATTAATATCTTTCATTGTATGCTTAATGTTAATGAGAATATGAGCCCAACCCTTTATTTTTATTTATTTTCACCAGGATACCAGGAATTATTTTATGAATTATATTCTAGGATATGAAAAGGGGAATAATGGCATTATCAAGAAAATACTTTTTGTATATTAAGCTTTCAAATGTAAATGTGATTCAAGTACATACTAGTTTAGCAATACTATTAAACTATTTGGTCCTTCAGAATGTGATTCCTTGTATTCCAATATAATATAGAATATATTGCCTCCAGGCTATTGGGGTTTGGGTCATTATAGTTGGTATCATATTAAGTTTATTAGAAACCTTAGGAACTATATTTAGGAATATATAGATTATCTAGAATAACCCTATGATAGACATTGAGGATAACTGTATAAGAAACACCTATTTTTTTTATGGAATATATTATGTGGAGTTTTCTAGAAATAAATCCTTATATGGATACTACAAGTGGATATAGTTTTGGGATAGAGGTTCTTAGGGTAATAACTTTAAAAATGGTGTATTGGGTTTGACCCAATCATCCCCCGATTCACAACAATGGGCCTTACCGTGCACTTAGTTGGATACTCCCAAGGGATATGATTAGGATAATTCAAATTTTCCTTATAAACCATTATGAAGGATTTGAAAAGGAATATATACCCAAAGAAATCATATTTATGATTTTGAGATTAGATATGCATAATTGTTTCAAATTTATGTGAAGTGTTCCACTACTTTTGGGATTATACATTATGTATCATAATGTTATGATTTAATCCAGTTTATGCCATTATTTATAAATGGAATATAATGGAAGAAATGGTAATTTTATCAATGTATGTAATCCATGTAAGGATTTTCCTCCTCAGAAAGATAATGAAACTAGATCTAGAGTTGTAGCTGGAGCGAACCAAATTATAACCATATTGGGGAAAATAACTCAAGTTATGAGTAATAACCTTTAACATATAGAGAATTATATTGATCCACCATGAGGTTTCATAATTTTATAGTGATTTATGCATCAGAAACCTCCATCATTCAATGGGACTAAATATCCATTTTTATTTGAGTAATGGATAAGATCTTTAGGGAAGATATTTCTTACTTTGGGAAGTAGTGAAAGGGCCAGAGTTTTCATGGTATATTATCATCTCTTATGAAATGTAAATCAATGGTGGTTGTGGATTAAAAAAACTAAGGATGATAAGGAAATATAAATCATGGTGCAGATTGATTTCAAGGGAATCTTCTTGAAAAAATATTTTCCCCATGAGCAACGAGCGAATATAGAAATAAAATACTTAAGTCTAAGAGAGGAAGAATATAAAAATGTTGATAAGTTTGAAGAAAACCATATAAGGTTGGTAAGGCATGTTTTGGACTATATACATAATCCATAGAGTAAGATTAACTATTTATTTAATGGGCCTAAGGAAATCCTTTTAAGGGAACTAGTATCCCAAACATTCTCATCATATGCGGACATAACATCATGTATTATTAAGATAGAGAAATAATTATTCATGTATTATTACTTAAAAGAGAAGAAATAGAAGAATATTATAGTAGAATAAAAGATAGATAAGGTAAGAAGGGAACATTTTTTTTCCAATATGTGATATTTGTGGAAGAAAACACATTGGTACATGCTTAAAACAAAAAAAAGTTTTCTTCATGTTTGGAGAAAAAGGCTACCATGCTTGTGATTCCAAGGGAAAGAAATAATTTTTAAATGCTTATTGATTCAACTGTAAGGATACAAGGCACTTCAAAAATAAATTCCCCAATCATAAATAGAATATACCTTAGAATAATCTAAGAAATAAAGGTCAAACTTATGATATTAATATATATAAAGTGGAAAGATTAATGTTCTTGTGTTTGGATTCCTAAATTATTCCATTTAAGTATTTTATCAATGATATCCTAGTTATAAGAATTATAAATTGTAAAAGGATTTTACTTCAGTTTTTTATCATTAAGTATTTTAAAGTGTATATTGAACGATACCAATTACAAATAAAATGATTCAACAATAAGTTGAGCTTTATGGAAAACACATGATTTGGGGAAAGATAACCCTTAATATCATCCAGATTTTGATATAATGATGTTTTTATAAATAGATGATTATTATGGACAAATTAAATTGGAGATTAATAACTACATTGGAATTGATTAATGATAAGTCCATTTGTAAATTCAGTGACCTTCTTTTTAAATTTATGGATCTTAATATTTTATAGAGTCTATAAGTTTATCCCTTTACAAAATGGTTTATGTTTAACTTTGGATGAGGTTTTTACTATATTACATCACCATATGGTGATTCATGTATATTGGATAACTTATGTTAACCATATTGGTATTGGAAAATGGTTAGAGACAAACTAAAAGACTTGTCACTATTTTATGAATCTTATTATATGTTAAAAGTGAATTTTAGTGCTTCAGGCATAAAAAATTCATTTTTGGATATTCATTTCTTGGAGTAAGGGATGAATTGGAAAATGATAAAATCAAAACCAAAGGATTAAATTTTTCTTATAAAATAGAAACATATCAAGTAAGTATATTGTCTTATATTCTTAAACAATAAAATAATCCCTCAACTTTATGAAAAGGATCTTGAAACAAAAATGTTATCATAAAAAATTCATATCCAATTAATGAGATAACATTTTAAATAATAAAAAATTTGTGGTTTTGATGCACTTAACTTTCTATTGATCATTCACTTTCTTGTTATATATAAACTCAATCTCTCTCTATAATTATTTTCTCTTTTCTTCCATTTCTATATCTTTACTTCCACAAATTTTATCCTATATAGAAACCTAGTAATGTTTTATTCAATATGATATTTTACCTCCCTTTCCTATCTTATTCAGATGATTTTATATTAACTCTTTTTAAAATGTTGGTTTTAAACAAAATAACTTTCAAATATGAAACCCATGGCTTCCAAGATCAATTCTAAATTGCCAAGATGCAATTTATTTATGGTGGGGAGAATATAACACCTGGAAAATTCTAAAATAAGAACATTTTTTTAAATAGAATATATAACATGAAACAACAATATTAAAAGAAAATACAAAACCCCTAAACTTTATGATATATTATATTTAAATAAATTAAATCTCTTCAATATCTTATGTTACACGCAATAATGGGTTTCCTCGATAGATTGTGTTATATGCAAGAATGAGTTTTACCAAACAAAAATATAATAGTAATAATATTATTTAATGCATCAAATAGTCATTTGAATGTATGGTATTAATAGGATTAACTATATTATGAATATATATATTTTTCACATGTTTATTTATCATTAATTATAAATGAAATAATAATCATTTAAAATAAAAACAAATGTTTTCTGAAAAAACTGTATTTTTATAAAAGAAAGTTTAATCATGATTTGTGCACATAATTTAAATTTATTTTTTACCACTTTTTAGAAAATTTATTCTAAAAAATAAAATTAATTGTTTAAATTGGAATACTAAATTTTTTTTGTCTGATTTTTTGCAATTTTCTGAAATTTTTTATTATTTGATAAATAGTTAAAATACTGAATTTTAATTGAAAACTGCCTTTGAGTTTAAATTATTTATAAAGTTAAATTATATTTTAAATTGGTTTTAAAAGTAAAATTGGAAAAATTATATATAAATTAATCCAATTTAGGTCATTGAAATCATTTTTATATTTGATTTTTATATAAAAATATTGTAAACTTTAGAAAATTTTCTCTTTAAAACCCACTTTCTTAACACGTCTATGGGATTAATTTTAAATTAAAATTTTCCACTTTTTTGAATTTAATTTATAAAAATTGGTTCCATATTTGGAATCATAATAATTTATAGCATCTAATAAGGTCAAATTAATTTTTTACCAAAATAAATAGCAAAAATATTAAAAATATTAATTATTGCGGTTAAGGTAATAATATATCTACCAGGTTTTAAACTAAGAAGATAAGGTTTAAAAATTTCCTAAAAACATTTCCAACACCCATTTACTAGAAATATTTCCACTTTATCTCTTCTACACTATATAATGCCCCATTTCTAAAGCCTTTTCCATGATAAAAATGTGGGTATGATTGAATCTTTTTAAAAAATTACAAGTGTGTCACTCAAATCACTTTTAAAAGGCCACCCCTATCCTCTCTTATTGAAACCTTAAACCCTATTTGGATCATAAAATCCTTTCCAAATTCATAATGACATGAACTGTCATAAATAAAATTCCTCTTATGATTTAATTAAATGCATTATTATAAATTATGGATATAGAAAACATGTGTAATTATTTGGTTTTATTATATCCTATCAAATATAAAATACCATTAAGAATATTTACCATTTATTATAAATTATTTCAATAGTGATAATATTATTATTATAAATATATATTTTTAACAAATACAATTTACATAGAAAAGAGAAGTGATGACCTCAACCAGAAGGATCGTACCCTATAAAACCCATTTATCAGAGATTTTGAGGGAGATAACATCATTGGGATTTCCCTCAACCAAGACCAATATGAAATCCAACAACTTAAGCATGATTGAAACCATTTATGGGATAATTTCAATCTCATTGAGATCACGACCCAAACCATGTACGCTAAACCACCCCATGAAAGTCTCACCTTCTCTCACCTTACCCTTAAGAAATTTTCTGGTGTATTAAAAGTATATGTATGAAGACCATAATAATATTAATATGTATGTAATATTCAAAATATAATAATTTTCAAATTTTCTTCTCATCGTTTGTTTATAAATGACTTTGATTTCTATATAATAAAACACAAATTATATTTTGATTAATTTTCAAATTCAATTAAGGAATTTATTTTGATAAATTAATGGAATTTTTGAATAAATAATATTTTATTTAAATATTATTATTAAATTATTCTTATTAAATATAAATTATAATATAATTTTTATGAAATCAAAGGTAATTTTTATAAGGGTTCAGAAACTAATGTTGTCAACAAACCCAATATTTCCCAGTAAATATCGATTCTTATATTAAAATTGAAAATAAAAATATTTATAAAAATATTTATATAAAATGAATATTACTTTTAGAATCACAACTTCAAAATTATCCAATTGTGCATTTTTCATAATTTTTTAAGACAGTCAAAATTTTGGGTAAAAATTAAATACCTTATAAATATATGGTGTGTATTATGACGTCATAATGATCCTAATGTGATGTAATAAATAATATAAAGGGTATCCATATCCAAATATATGGCTTAAATTTAATATAATATTATTTATGTTTATTTTATTAATTTTATAAATCCTTTATGAATCCTACATAACCATTATAATATTTTATGGTTTTAAAATCATTTCTATACGAGTATAACTCACTACCACATAAGAATGGGTATTATTTTATTAAGTTCGGACATTGGAAATATAAAATAATAAAAACCACACCCATTTTGTAGAAACTATGGTAAAAACCTTAGTAAGGTTTGTTATTTTTTATTATTTTATTATATAGAGCCCAAAACCTAAGTTTGAGAAATGATAAAGAATTACCCACTCATTTCCTATATAATCCCACCCAATATCCCATTTATATTCACTCAAAATTCTTGTATAACACCCTTAATCTTCACTAGACTCTCTATTTTCCTCCCAAGGTTCCCCCATGATATCAAAAATCCCCTCCCAAGTATTTAGAGTCACAATCTCAAGGAAAGGGATCCTATCATTCTCCTCTTTATTAAAGTTTATTTATTATCTAATGACTTATATTTCCAATTACTAATTTTGGGATATATATTTAAATATCCCTATTACTAACCATTTAATTTAAAATTTATTAAATACCCCCTTCTCTCTTATCAACCCATTTTATGAACTTTTAATTGATGTTGTTATACTGATGAGATTTCACTGTGATTTTCCAAGCCAAACAAATTGTGTAGTGAATACCATTTGCATTTACTATCAATGGTGTTCAAATTCATACACTTATAATTCTTTTAATTTTTACTTACATGTATTTATTCCACACTCCTTTACCATTTAATGAATATGACGATGAATGAATCCATGTTGTATGATCTATGTTTCACACTTAAGCATGAGAATGAAATGAAAGTGATGGGTGCACCAAGAATTATATAGATCTCCAATGCATTGGGTAATGTTTAGTATCATAAGAATTCATGTTGGTATAGGTAGTTAACCTAATTTCTTTATGGGATTTTTTCCATCATAATGTATTGGTATTTATCCTTAACTTATGTTTATCGTGTAGTGTTTTACCACATTTCCCATGTTTCCTTTATGTTACCAGGATATATCATGCCTTATTGATTATTTTTATGAAGTTCACTCCTTTTATGTCCCATTGATATGACTATTTTATAACATGTATTGTTATATTCATGTTATTCTAAATTTATTCCCTTACTAGGCTTTATAGATCACCCCTTTCTTATGTATGACCCCAGGTTATCCCATGAATTTTTATGTTTTATGGAATATTATGATGATGTTAAGGAAGTTTTAAATAAATATAATGTATTACCCATTTTAAGTTGTTATGTAATGTACCTAATTATAAAATACACTATAATCCAAGTTTTATTAAATGTAATCTTATGTAATAAATCATATATTAATGTGAAATAAAGAGGACGATTGTTATAGTTGGTATTAGAGGAAATGTTTAGTTATTTTTTGGATTTGGATTAGAAAAATCTAAATAAAGCCTTGGGGATAAGACAAAGTATAAGAAAACATCTCAAATTTTTTTTAAGTATATAGTAAGTGGTAAATCAAGAATATAAATCCATGTTCAGATAGTACAAGTGGATGTGGCTATGGCACATATGTACATAGAGGTAAAACCTAAAAACGCCATGTTGAGATAGACTCGACTAGGAACTTGTACATGAAAATTGGTCTTGCTTCACACTTTGTTTGATACTCCTGGGGGATATGATTTTGTAAATTAATAATATCATTATGAACCATTTTTTAGTGAAATAATTCACAAAGGAGTATATATTAGAAAATAGATCATGGATAAAATAGATTGAATCCTATAAATTCATAAGTTAATAAATTACATGTAATTTATAATTTATCTCTTTAATTTCATTGGATTCCCATTTATGTGTTTAAGACATCCCTAATCTTCCATTTATTCTAGAAAATGGCTGAAAATATGAAGAATCAGGTAAAAAATCAATGTGATGGGAAACATGATGACTTCTACAATGAGATACACAACCTGGTGGGAGTAGGAATCACAAAATTTGTGATGATACTCACTCAAATGACTCATGTTATGAATAGAAACCTGGATCATGAGGAGATACAAAATCCCCATAATAAATAACAAGCTACAATTGAGACCTTTACACAACAAAGGCCTCCAATTTCTAATAGAACATCGGGTACCTTAATTTTGGAACAACTGGTCAACTCCATTGAGAAGATCTTATACGTCCTTCAATGTTTTGAGTAAGATAAGGTTATACTAGATGTTTATCTTATAGAGGTAGAATCTAATAAGTGGTGGACATTGATCAGGAATACAAATCCCGAGGAAGAGATCAAAGTGATGGGGAATAAAAAATTTCAGATTTTTTTGATAAATATTTTTATCACAATCATTGACTTAAAATGGGAATGGATTTACTTAAACTCAAGAAAAAATACAACGAATCTATTAGGGAATATGAGGCTAACTTCAAAATACTTTCATGATACGCCTCCGGATTTGTTGTTACCCCTGAATTCAAGGATTATCGCTTATGTGGTGGTCTAAAATCTAGTATATGAAAATCCATAGAGATCCACAACTTTGGTAGCTATTAGGAAATTTTCCGATGTTCCCTCAATGTATAAATAGAGATCAGTGAATCTCAAAGGTATCATGGGTATAAGAAGTGTATGGTAGAGTTTAATTTTAGTAGTCCGATAGAGAAATCTAATAATGAGAATATATTTCAATATCCCACTTGTCAAAGGTGCGGAAAGAAGAATGTGGGAAATTGACTAAGGGGGAAGAGGAGATGCATTAAGTGTGGGAAGGAAGTGAACCTAGCTAGAAATTGGTGATAGGAGAAACATACCAATATGATAAAGGAAAGTAGTTATCTATTCAAACCTTAACGCATTGTTCATTACTTCATCTGCAAAGAACTAGGTCACTTTGAAAACTAATTCAATAAGCCAAGGGTTTTTGGAGACAACCAACAACCTCCAAGGAAGTAAGGGTGATCTTTTTCCATTATAATAACTGAGGTGGATCCTAACAACTAAGTGGGGAAAAGTATGCCAGTTATTCATTAAATAATAGATGATACAATTTTTTATTCTAGTTCAATTCATTCCTTTATATCAAAAAATATTTTTAGAACTATTCAAATGCCACCACAAAGAATAAAAGTAGAGTTGTCAGTAAAAATGAAAAATGTGGAAATTATTACATCCCATGTATATAACTCCCCCATTATCACTATTTATGAGATAAAATTCCCAATGAACCTTTTCATACTATATTTTGTGAAATTTGATGCAATTATGGGTATGGATTGACTTTCCCTATATAGAGCCAACCTAAATTTCTAGGAGAAGGAAATCACTCTCCATATAAGAAATCATCCTAGGATTCTATAAAAGTGTATGGAGGAGCATGAATATTTTTTAGCACTAACATATCAAGCAAGGATATTATTTCCCTGAAAGAAAACATATATTTCTCAAATTATTGAGTCTAAGGAATGAATCATTCTTGAAGACTTTCCCATTGTGAGGGAATATTCTAATGTTTCCTAAAGGAGTTTTTTAGTATTTATCCTAGACAAGTGGTTGAATTTTCAATCGATCTTTTACCTAGGGTGTTTCTATTATCCAATAATTCATATAGAATGGATGTTCTGGAACTTAATGAGATAAATAAATAACTATAGGAGAATTTGGATAAAAGGTTAATACTCCCAAGTGCTTCACCATGGGATGCACTAGTCCTCTTCTCAAGAATAAGGATGGGTCAATTAACCTTTACATTGATTATAATGATCTTAACAAGATCATGATAAATAGAATGTATCCTATTACATAGATTTATGACTTGTTCAATCAACTAAATGGAGCACAATACTTCTCTAAGGTGGATCAGTGGTAGGGATATTACCATGTTATGGTGAAGAATGAGGATATCCCCAAGACTATTTTTTTTGTACAAGGTATGATAACTACAAGTTCAAAGTAGTGTCCTTAGAACACACCAATGATCTAGTAAACTTCATGGACTTAATGAATAGAGTCTTTAGAGATTACCTTGAAAAAATTATGTTAGTATTTATATAATATATTCTAATATTCTCCAAAACCAAGGAGGATAATTAGGAGCAGTTGAGCACTGGGCTAAAGACCTTGCAAAAGGATAATATTTTTGAAAAGTATATAAAATGTTATTTCTAGTTGAATGAAGTCTCATTCTTGGGAAATATGATCACAAGAATTAGTATATCTATAGACACTTAAAAAATATAAATAATTTAAGGATGACTGTTTCAAACATCTATGACAGATATCTGTAGTTTCCTTGGATGATCTAGGTACTATCATTGATTTTTTGTGAAATTTATCATGATTATAAAACCCTATAAACAAGATAACTCAAAAGGGATTAATGTTTTCTAGGAATGATGAATGTTAATAGTGATTCAAAAATTTGAAAAGAATTCTTGTCACTGAACCTATACTCACACTACCCATAAGTGGAGAACTTTTCTTGGTATTCAATGATGCTTTGAAGAAGGGATTGAGATTTGTGTTAATGAAAAATGATAAATTTATAACCTATGATTCAAGGAAATTGAATTTTGAGGAAAATAACAACCCAACACATGATCTAGAGTTAGATTTAGAGATATTTTCTTTGAAAATATAGCAACATTTTATCTGTAGGGAGAAGTGGGAAATATATACAGATAAAAAAAATCCTCTAGTACATATTCACATAGAAATAAATGAATATGCACCAATAAAGATGGGTATATCTGATCAAGGACCATGAATTCTCAATTCACTACCATTCTAAGAAATATAATAAAGTGGTTGATGATCTATGTAGAAAGGATCCAACAATTTTATCACTAAAAAGAATTGAGAGGGATCTGATCTTCTTATATTTGGAAAGTATGGATATGAGAATCATAAAGGAAGGAACATCATCAATCCTTCCACAAATAATTTCTCAACCATCGCTTATGGAGAATATCATGGATTCTCAAAGAGAAGATGTGGGATTCCAGAAGAAAGTGGAAACTATAAGAAAAGGTAAATCCTTATATTTCAACATTAATGAAGTAGGATTTGTATGATTTGGGACACGACTATTCAAACCATCAAAACTTGAGTTAAATAATGGTATTTTGGATGATGCACAAAGTTCGACATTCTCTATCCTTCTTAGAAGAACAAAGATGTATTGAGATATCTAAGGGAACTATATGTGGGATGATATGAATAAGTATATTGAAAAATATACAATAATATGTCTTTTATAATAGCAAGTGAAGGTAGAAATGAACAAATCCAATGGGATGATGTAATCATTACACATACCTACATGGAAATGGGAAAACATCACCATAGAATTTGTCACTGGTCTTCCAAATAAATCTATAATAAAAATTCTACGTAAGTTGTAGTGGATCATTTTAAAAATACTACACACTTAATTGTAATTTTATAGGATTTATCACATGATCACATTATAAGGATATACATCATTGAAGTGTTGAGGCTTTAAGGAACCCCACTATCGATTACATCTGATCGGGACCTAAGATTTACCTCCAAGTTATGGAAGAGTCTCCAAAAATCATTGAATAATTTGGTGAACTTTAGCACATCTTACCACCCTCAAACTAATTTCTAATTTGAGTATAATATCTAGACACTTGAGGACATGTTGAGAGAAAGATAAATTCACTTCAAAGGAGGGTGGGATCAATACCTTCCTCTAGTCAAGTTCACATACAATAATTGTTTCCACTCAAACATCCAAATGAATCTCTATGAATCCCTTTATGGGAAAAGATGCAAAAATCTAGCATGTTGGGATGAAGTCGGTGAACTTAAGCTTCTAGGACCTGAAAGGATCAAAGAAAGTGTAGCCAAGGTGAAAACTATTTATCATCACATCAATGCATCCCAAAATCAATATAAAATCTATGCGAATAATTGTTAATGAGACCTAGATTTTGATGTTGGACACATGGTATTCCTATGTATATCAATATGGAATAAAGTCATGATATTTGGGAAGAAAAGAAAGCTTAATCCAAGATAAATCAGTCCCTTTGAGATCTTTGATCGCATTGGAGTGGTGGATTATCGAATAGGAATCCCATATAAATATATCAAGTACATGATTTATTCTATGTATCCCTATTGAGGAAGTACATACCATACCCCCCACAAGTACTCAATCTAATGGTGGTATCGTTGAAGAATGATCTTTCCTATAAGGATTTTACAGTGAAGATCTTAGATCCAAGGGGCATGGTTCTATGGAATAAGACAATAAACCTGGTTAAAGTTTTGTGCAAAAACCAAAAGTTTAAAGAAGTGATGTGGGAACCATAAAAAGTGATGAAACAGAAATACCCTCATCTGTTTTAGTGTGGGAAAAGAAAAATTTGAGGGTAAAAGGGGGAAGATTGTAATGAAACAAACTATTATTAATAAAATTCTACC
The DNA here is from genome assembly GCA_963277665.1 of Viscum album. NCBI lineage: Eukaryota > Viridiplantae > Streptophyta > Magnoliopsida > Santalales > Viscaceae > Viscum > Viscum album. The sequence goes on from OY728151.1 coordinate 1,224,700,974, forward strand.
TGTGATTTAATTAAATTAATTATTATATATTATAGATATAGAAAACTCATGCAATTATTTTGTTTTATTACATCCTATCAAATTTAAAATACTGTTAAGAATATTTTCCATTCATAATATAATCATTAAACAGTGATCATATAATTAGTATAAATAAAGGTTTTTAAAAAATACAATTGATAGCGAAAAAGGAATTAATGGCCTCAACCAATAGGATTGTACCATATGAATCCCATTTATCGAAGCTTCTGAGGGAGATAACATCAATTGGATTTTACCTTGACCAAGACTAAGCTGAGATTTGAAGTTACAAAGGATCGAATAACAACTGAGAATGGGGGGTTGAATCAATTTTTCTCTTATTATAAGTTAAAATACTTTTTAGAACATAACCCCTACAACTTTTTAATGATCATATCCATATCATATTTTTGTAAATACTCATGCATGAAAAAAAATTAAAAATTAAGTAAAGCACAATATATTTACAAGCTTCGACCTCAGTTTGAGAACCTAAATCCTTTCCATAAAAACTATTATAAGTATATTGAAATCCACTATTATGAACAAGTGAATACAAATTTTTTCAAATCCATTTATAAACCTTCTATCTATTGATAGGAAATATTATACTAACTCTTGTCAGTTTAAAGATTTTTCTTATAAAAAAATTGAGCCAAAATAAAAGTTAAAAGAATTTTCCGAATTTTCTCTACAAAATTTCTTGGGCCTAATAACCCTATATATAATGGAATTCAGTATGATGAACCCATTATGATTGAATTAGTATGATTGAATCAATACAATCTTCTCTTTCTAAACCTTCACTTATCAAACTCTAATAAAAAACTCAATCAAATCTTCCTTAGTCTCATTAACTCAATACAATGTTTATCAGTCCAGTAAACAAAATATTAGATGTTTAATATTCTAATCATAACTCTATCTAGAAGTAACATCCACTCTAATTATTCAGCGCTCTTCCTTTTCTTATTTCATGAACAGTTAAAAAATTAAAATGAAGTGTGCTTCTATTTATAGGCGACTTAGAAAATAAATAGTGGGAAATTGAAAAAACTTTCCCGCTTACCCAAATTTAGAAACTCCAAAAAACACCCACATTTAAACATCATGTTTTACTTCACAAACATTATAAAGATTTATTTCAGACCAGTCTAACTTGTCTTCAATCTGATATAAATTTATCATATTTAGCTTCCTCTTCACATTATGATCTAACTTTCTTTGTCAACTCATAATGATCTTTCTTGCTTTCTCAGCTCATTACGATTTTCATTTCTCTCTTAGCTCATTATGACCTGACTATATTTATGATTTAATTACGATATAAATTTATTTCTCAACTTATTATGATCATTATTTATTTCTCATCTCATTATGATCTAATGATATTTCACAACTCCTTGTGATCTTCCTTTCTTTATCAACTCATTACGATATTTCATTCCTTATCAGATCATTATGATCTGACTATCTTTCTCTTATAAATATTATCTTCCTTACTTTATCTTCTCAATATAATCTAACTATATTTCTTATCTCATTACAATATACCTTTGATAGATCAACATCAACAACTCTGATCATTATCATATTCTGCATCTGATGTTTTATTGGTTTGAGGCATTTATTTGATAAATTAGTGCCCATTTATAATATGATTGATCTTCCTCCTTAGAGTTACTCTTATTAAATTTCCTTCTTATATTAATTCTTATGGAATCCTCATAACAATTGAATTATCATTAAGATGGATACCTTATTATGACGGAAACTCGACTCTGTAACTTTTAAATTCTTTAAACCTTATCATCCACAACTCTTTCATAATTCTAAATACTTATGATTCTAGTAATTCTAGATCCGATCTTCTATGTATGAGTGTCTATAACCAATAAAAACTTTATGATTCTACCATTTCTTCAAAATATTATATCAGGATATATTTCATGATTTGTGATAAATTTAGGACTAGCAATCAATTGTCTGATTTGTGGTTAGAAAATATGAAAAATTTCTAACTCATGACTTCACTATCTTCTTTTAAAACTCTTTATCAAAATTATGAATTCTTCACTCATCAACTTATGAATTTCTAACATACACCTCGTTTAATGGATCTTAAAATTTATACCAATGTACCTGAGATCAATGGTGTGTATGATCTACAACTTCATCTTTTTTACCACTTCTGTATCTGATGTCACTCAGTCAGATAAACTGAGTCCTAAAACCTGTGTTCGGAAAACTACTATCTTAAGGATAAAAATTTTCTATCCCTTTTTGTTTGGATTTATAAATATTAAGAAAATTTCATATTTCTTATGAAAACTCATTATGATGGACTGGGTCTGATCCATACAAACAAAAACATTCCTATACAAAAATGTTAATTTTCAACAAATACAAAAACTTTGTTAAAGAAATTTATCCCCAAGGTTATTAAATCTACCCCTTTGTATTTTTTGAAAACTATTTTTAAAAAAATTTCCAACTATAAGAAAATTTTCACAACTGAGATTTTGTAGAAAATTCAAGGTTTTAAAATTTTATCAAAACACAGCGTTTCTCAAAATAGAGTGTCTTGAAAACAAACTACTAGATAAATTAATATTTTTGAAATAATTTCATCCCTAGATGAAAAAATAATTCTATAAACATGTTAATATAACCCTCCTCATCAATTTTATCGTTTCCTCTATATTTTTTTTCTATCCCCCATATTATGATAACAAAAGATTCAAATTCATTAAAGAAAGATAAGTAAAAACTTCTTATAAAGTACAAAGATGTTACTTTCTCTCCCCCTTTGTTAACATAATCCAATGCATGGTAGGGGTTTTCCTTATGAGTATTAGGAAGTCACTGGTGGAGTCTGAACATGATGTTTCAACCTCAACTCAACAAACATTTATTTTCACATTATCTTTGTGAAGATATCATCAATTTGATACTTTATTGATATATATTCCACCAAAACAAATCCAACAACAACTTTCTATTTTATAAAGTGAAACATTATATCAAAGTGTTTTGATCATGAACGTTGTAAATTATTTTTAGAAAGATTAATTGAACAATAATTATGAAAAAGTATCTTCAATTGTTTATAAACTTTCACATGCAATTATTCTAGTTAAACTTTCATTCATAACATTTTAGTTAAGTCCTGAGTAGCTAAAACATATTCAAATTCATCTATGCTTATTGTTATTGAACATTTTTTCTTTCTATTCCAACTCACACAACATTCATCCAAGAAAAATGTTCTTCCTGAGGTTTATTTTCTATCATTACAATATCCTTCCCAATCGGTATCACTATAACCCTTAAATTTCATCTTACCATTTATTTTGCATAACAACCCATGTGAAGTTATTCCTTTGACATATCTTAGAATTATTTTTTTATTCCAATTTATTTTGTAACATCCCTCTGTCTCTTCATTGGATTGAGAAGGTGGGAGGAATGCTACTTGGCCTTAAATGACATCCCCAAGACGCCAAAGGCAGGAAATAAATTTCGAAAGGTTTCAATGCATGTGGATGAAAATTTAACTTTTAAGAATAACACAACTAACCAAAAAAGATAACCAAACATACCAATATATGATTCATGTTAACCATGGAAGATAACTCAATATTTCTAACATCAAAATCATAGTCAAATAAAGTTCCACAAGGGAAGACAACAAAATAAATTTAAATAAAGAAATACAAACTCATAAAACTTGAAGATGACCACAAGACTCCATGCTCCACTAGATCCATGCTCCAACATCACCAAACAACCCAAGTATCCCAAATCAATGTTAAACATGTGATACTTTACCTTTTCCCATGTCCCGGTAGATGATACATGCCAAAGAACCAAAGTGATAGAGTATGGATAAGTACTGAAACTCAATAGGTTTTCCCCAAGTAATTCCTTAATCACACCACCAGGATAGAAGAGTTAGTAACATTTATATAAACCAGTTTATATAAAACAATTTCCAAAATAGATTATAACTAAATATAAACAACTTCTAAAACAGTTTATGTAAAGAAACTTCCAAAATAGTTTATAACTAAATATAAAAAAGTTATAAAAACAATTTATAACTAAATATAACAAATTCCATGTCACCAAATTTTCTAGAAAAAGATATTTTTGTATGAAAACAACCAACCAATACATTGAATCAATTTCTCATGTCCCACTTAGCATAACCAATCCACTTCATATATCCAACCATGAATGCTTCGTTATGACTGTTCCAAACTCATGAGTGGTATCTCATTGATCTACCATGTCATCACAATATAATTATTTCCCAAGTTCCATTACACTTTTGGAAATGATCACAAGGTTATATTTTAACCTAACCTCATAAATGAAATATGAATACAAACACAAGTATTCCCAATACCATTTCCAAAACCAACATTCCAAAATCATTACAATAAATTTTTTTTTTATTGAAAATGAATTTTCCAACAAACCATTTCACAAATATAACCAAGTCATATTTTAAAATAACCATTTTAAAATCATGAACTAAATCAATTTATGCAATAATTCCCCATCGTTTCACAATTTCACCAAAAACTATAAATCATCACTAAAGAGGATTTATACCATGATTTTCACAACACCTTCATAATAAATTTCATACAACTCAATTAATTTGAAACTAATCCAATAAATTATAGTAAGAGGAGTTGAGAGTGAAGCCACATACCTTGAGAGTTTTGGAGAAAACAATAAACGGATGAAGAATGTCACAAAAACGGGTTGAAACTTCCACAAACTCGCCTTCGATCTCTTCTCCTACCATCAAAAAACCCAAATCTAGAATTATTTGGAATCTAAAACCTCATATCTAACCAAAATGGGCATTGATAAAAGAAAAAAAGAAAATTATTGAAATAGATCTAAGGTAAGCATAAAGAATGATCAAGAAGGATGACTTACTTGGATAAATAAGCTTTTAATCACCAAGTGAAGCCTTTGAATCACCTATGAATTGATGTTATAACCTTTCTAGACCTTTGTAGAAGCAAAATACTGAGTTATGACCACATAGGAGGAGTAATGGGTCATTAAATAATAAGGCCAACCCAGATCCACTTTTTAAGGATGTGGTTTTGACCTACACATGGTTTAGTCGCATGGTTAGAGTAACCATGTGCTAACCGTGCATTATCTAATGCCTTAAATATGACCCTTAATAGGGTCTCCATGCACGATCTCCAAAACCCTTCTCTAACCATGTCAAAGACACTACCCAAACCATATGCTTTCTCCTAGGTTGTCGCAGAGTTTGGAAAAACTATGCACCAGCCGTGCACCTTCCCTTTATCCCAAAAAAACACATTTAAAGTTCTCCAAAACTCACCCAATTACTTTATATACCTAAAATCATAATGAAATGGATACTTTCCAGAAACTGGGGGTGCTACATTCTCCCCACCATTTTCCTTTCCATCTCTAGAAAGTAAAAAAACAATGGTGTTTGGAAAGAGTTCTGGCCATTTCTCTTTCATTTCCTTATTTAGTTCTGAAGTCTCTTCCTAAACTTGACCATGTTTTCGCAAAACCCATACTACACTGATAATTTTTTTCCATAAAAATATTTCTATTTCTTATCCACAATCCGCACTAGGAAATGTTCCAAAAATCATCCGGCTCTAGGTCAACGTGATCCCATATGATCACATGGTCAGGATTAGGATGATATTTTCCAGTTGTGATACATGGAACACATTATGCACTGCACTGAACTGTGGTGGAAATACCAACTAATATGCCACCTCTCCAACTCATTCCAGTATCTCTAAAGAGCCTATGTATCAAGAAGATAACTTGCCCTGCTTCCCAAAATGTTGATGTCCAAGCCTTGTAGAGATCCTTAAGAACACATGATCACTCATGGAGATCGACAACGACCATCGATGATGCCCCTCATATGATTTATGATGACTCTAATCCATCTCCATCATTTTTATAATCAACTAGATATTCTCTATTGTTTCTTGGAAAAGTCTTGGTCCATGTAGTGAAGTCTCACCTATTTTCACCCAACACAGTGGAGAACGAAAAGGATGCCCATATAATGCATTGAATTGAGCCATCTATATCAAGACCTAATGAATGTTGTTATACAAAAACTCCACTAATGGAACATTCTCTCCCCATTAGCCACACAAATCCATTACACAAGCCAACAACATGTCTTCCAATGGTTTTATCATCCTTTCAGATTTCCCATCCATTTGAGGATGATACCCTATTTTAATAGTCAAATGAGTATCAAAGAATTTCTTTAAGGATTTCCAAAAACAAGATGTGAACCTCAGATCTCTTTATCACACTATCAAAATTTGGTATGACATGTCTCTTTAACACTTATTAGATATATATTTTGGATACATCATACACTGTATGAGTTTCATGAATAGGGATGAAATGATTCAACTTGGTAAGATGATCCACTATCACTCATATGGAATCATGTTTTTGGACCATTCTTGGGATACCTATAACAAAATACATAAATATCTACTCCCACTTTCATATATGTATAGGTAAAGACTTCAAAATACCTACTGGTTTCTAATGCTCTGCCTTAACTTGTTGACGAGTTAAACACTTTAAAATAGACTCATCCACCTTTCATTTTATACTATTCCACACAAACTGTGATTTCAAAGACTTATACATATTTTTCATTCTTGGATGAATAAACTATCTTTAATGGTGGTAAGCATGAAGAATTTTCTCTTAATAGGACATAGGTACAACTATTCGGTTCCTAAACCACACGAATGAACTCCCATCCAACATCAAGCTTTCTATGGTCTCCTCACCATTGAGTTCTGAACTCATTTCAACACATTCAGCATCATATTTTTGTGCCTCCTTTACCATATACACAAAATAAGGAACCACATAAACTAAAATGAAAAAAAAGAAACATCACCTAATTATTCACATTACACATGCTTGTCAGCCCGGAATGACATCAACTACTAATCGTCTAAAGATTCTTTGGATAGATGAGCATATTAATTTCTACTTAATGAATATTCCACTGTATTTACTTTTCCCAGTCTATACATCAAGTCAAAGTCAAACATCTAGAGATACTCCATCCATATCCTTTTCATTATATTAAAATACCATTGTGAGAAAATATACTATAAGATCTTATGATCCGTGAACACAATAATGTTCTCACAAAAGAGGTAAGACACCAAATCTTCAAGGAATGGACAACTACAACTAACTCCAAATTCTGTGTTCGGTAATTATTATCATGCACCCTCAACTACCTTGATCCATGAGCCATAAAATGATATCATTTAATGAGAAAACACCCCAACCCAGATCCCTAAGCATCCCAATACACCATGTAACCTTATCCTTATTCTGGAAAAATCAAGATTGGTGTGGATGTAAGGTGAGATTTTATCTATTTAATGGAATTTTGACATTCCTCATTCCATTGGAATGGAACATTATTCTTTTTCAAAGCTATCATAGGAAAGTAAATTCATGAGAAGTCATGAAAAAATCATTAATAATAACCAGTGAGACCAAGAAATCATTGTATTAAAATATTTTGTTTCAGCAATTTCTAAGAGATAACAACACCTATCTTCTCCAGATCAACGAAAATACCTTTTTAGAAATTATATGGCCAAGAAAGCATACTTATTATATTCAAAAATTACAAATTGATAATTTTGAATACAAAATATGGTCTCTTAAGATTTAAAATACCATCTCCAAGTGTTTCTCATACTCAGCCCTTGTCCTTGAACACACCAATATGTCATCCACAAACACCAAAAAAAAGAATCATGATATCTCTAAAATATCTAATTCATGAATTCCATAAAGACTGTTGGTGCATTTGTAATACCTAAAGGCATTAACACATATTCATAATGGACATATCGTCTTCTGAATTCTATTTTCAGAATATTCTCTTTCCAAACTCACAATTGATGATATCATGATTGCAAGTAAATTTTAGAGAACCACTGAGCTCCCCTAAATTGATCGAACAGATCATTAATGCATGGTAGTGTATATCGATCCTTTATCATAACTTGGTTAATTTTATGACAATTAAAAAAAATCCAAAGAATTCTATCTACTTTGCTAATGAAGAAGACCATTTCTTCCCACATATATATTCTTGGCTGAATGAAACCCTTACTTTCCAGCTCATCCAACTACACTTTCATCTCCCATAAATCTATTGGTTTCACCCTATAAGATATAAGGGAAATAGGATTGGTCCTATGAAGGAGATAAATCATAAAATACACTTCCCTTATAGGTGATAACCCTGATAATTTATTGGGAAAAACATCTGAAAATTCATCCATGACTGCTAGAAAACTATTACCCTTGATCTCTTCCATCGATTCCAAATATAACACCACCAAATAATAAGATATCATTCCCACTTCTGGTGCCAAAAAATATGTTACACCTATCTTTACAACCCTTTCTCCTATAAAGAGATGTTCAATTCCATCATCATTTGTGAAACAAATTTTTATTCTATAACAATCAATGTGAGCCTTGAATGTTTTCAACCAATCCATACCTAGTATTACATCATACACATCCATAAAAAACATCAAGAAGTCCCATTTCAGATTAGCTCTATCAACAGTTATTGAACATGTTCTATACAGAAAGGCTCGACATTCTCTTTTACCTAGAGTAGTTTAAAGTTTTATCATAGAATGTATCATATCAAGTTTTAAACTTGTAAAATAAACAACACGAGAAGAAATGATGGAATGCGATGCACCAGTATCAAACAACACTTGCATACGGGTAGAATTCAAAAAAATCATACCTATCACCATTGATGGTACAACATGATCATCTAAAATAATCTTCTTAACTCCATATAATTTCCTCCTCGCTAAAATATTCTCCTTGTTTCCCTATTGATATTTCCCTTTATGAGGATTCATGGTATTCTTAGAATAATCATGGATAGATATACTCTGTTGACGAGACTGATTCTATTGTCCGTGCCCTATTGAAGAATATGACCCTTGTGACACCTGAGAAGTGTCCTGAGCACCTTCCCTAAGAGCACTGTGAAACTAAAACATAAGATGTCCCATATTTATGAAATTATGGAAAAATATTGGTGGTTTTGTACACTCTCACTTCATGTTGTCAAAGTAATGACATTACAAACATCACACCTTTTTCATGGGTCTCATAAGAAGATTAATTAATCCAGCTATTTGATTTTGATTTCTTATCCCACCATGTATATAGGTTCCCCTCTTCAAATTGCTCCCAGTATTATATTTCCCACTATTTCCCATGTATATCATGATAATTCCTCCTCCCATAGTTCCTGATATGTCTTGTTCAACCACTGTCACTCTATTCACCATCTCTGCATAATCCATAATACAGATAATAAGTATCTTCGAGAGAGTCTCCTATCTCAGCCTTGATTCAAAGATGTGTTCCTTAAAGGATGCACTAACAATAACCATAGGTGAAAATAGCACTAAATTTATGAATTTATCTACATACCTAGTAAAAAATAAATTTTCCTGCTTTAGGCTGAAGAAGTTTTTCATCCTTTGAATCTTTAATGTGTGAGGATATAATTTTTTATTGAAAAATTCCTCAAAATCCTCCTAAATAAGGCCTTCCTCTACTCAAGCCTACCCCACTAGACCCCACCACTGGGATGAAATATACTCAAGAATAAAAGCATCTAGCTTGAATTTCATCTCTACAGTTGTGTTGATGAAATCAAAGATACGATTCATCTTATTTAGCTACACCTCAACCTTTTCTGGTTCAGAATCACCTCAGAAGATGGGTGAATTCTATTTCTAGAACTAGGCAGAATGATCCACTTGTATTTGTGCATCCCTCTGGTTCCCTGTGTCCACAACTTGAAATGCTTGGGTGATACTCTGAACCAACTCTTGGTTCACCTATGGTTCATGTTCAACCACATTCTCCACATCTTCTTCCAGTTGGTTTCGACGATGCCTACCAGGTTCCATTTTCTAAACAAAACACAACTCTATAAGTCTCACTCTCTAGCAACTGATTTATTATAATTTCAAAACCTAACACATCAACCATCACAAAATTTCTTCCCAAAAATCAATACCTTTTCAAGTTAAACCACTTTTCAAAACATTAAACTTTCTTTTGAAAATCCACCCATTTTAAAAATACACCAACTATGCTCTTTTCAAAGTCTTTCATTTGAAAAAATGAAATATTTTTCAAAAATAAACATAGTGCATCAAATCATATATCATTACTCAAAATGAAACATGCAATCCTAGTGGAAAGTCATTCCTCTAATGCATGTCATGCTTATCTCATTAGCTATACCCATGATAATGAGATTCCAATATCTTATAAGTGTTTTCAAAACACTTATGTACCCAACTCCCTGTTAACTTGATGTTTAGAATAAAAATGTTAGCTACATATTTTTATGCTCTACATTTCAAGTCCTAAAAATCCTACTCCTTTCTAAGATTCTAACCTAAGGAATATAAAAGAATGAATTCAACTCCAAGACTGAAATTACTAATGACCACCTATCCCAAATAGATATTAGATCGAACAAACCTAATAACACTTGTAATATCCCTCCATCTCCTCATTGTCTTGAGAAGGTGGGAGGAATGCTACCTAGCCTTAAACGACATCCCTCAGATGCCAAAGGATGGAAATAAATTCCGAAGGGTTTCAATAATTATGGGGGATGATTTAACCTTTAATAATAACACAAATAACCAACGAACATAACCAAACATACCACTATATGATACATGTTAACCATGGAAGATAACTCAACATTTCTTATATCAAAATCATACTAAAATAAAGTGACACAATGAAAGACCACAACATTAAAGTAAACAGTGGAAGACAAACTCATAAAACTCCAAGATGACAATATGACTCCATGATCCACCATCTCCATGCTCCAACATCACCAAATAGCCCAAGTATCCTGAATTTTTTCTAAACATTTGATACTTTACCTTTTCCCATGTCCCCATAGATGATATTTTCAAAATCACCAAAGTTCCAGTGTAGGTGTGAGTACTAAAACTCAATAGTTTTTTACCAATGACTTCCCTACTCACACCACTAGGATAGAAGAGTTAACAACATTTATATAAAATAGTTTATATAAAATATTTTCCAAAAAAATTATAACTAAATATAAACATCTTATAAAATAGTTTATGTAAAACAACTTCCAAAATAGTTTATAACTAAATATAAACAAGTTATAAAAATAGTTTATAACTAAATATAAACAAATTCCATGTCACCTCATTTTCCATAAAAATATATTTTTCATGAAAACAACCAACCAATACTTTGAATCCATTTCTCAAGTTCCACTTGGCATAACCAATCCACTACACATATACAACTATGGATGCTTCATGATGACCATTCCATACTCATGAGTGGTATCTTATCAATCTACCATGTCGTCACATGATAATTATATCCCATTTTCCATTACAATTTTGGCACCAAGCACAATTTCATATTTCAACCAAGCCTCATAAATTCAATATAAATATACACACAAGTGTTACCAATACCATTTTGTAAAACCAACATGCCAAAATCATTCCAATAAAACAATATTTTATTGAAAACCCATTTTCCAAATTCACAAATCCATCCAAGCCATATTTTTAAATTTTAATTTTAAAATAAATAACTAAATCAATTTACAAAATAATTCACCAAAATTTAACAATTTCACAAAAAACCATAAATAATCACTAAAGAGGATTTATACCATGATTTTTACCAAACTTTCACAATTAATTTCATGAAAATAAATTGAATTGAAACTAATACAATCAATTCTAGTAAGAGGAGTCGAGAGTAAAGCCAACTACCTCAAGAGTTTTGGCGAAAACAATAAATGGATGATAACTTCACAAAAACAGGTTGAAACTTCCATGAAAACACATTAGATATATTCCCCCTCCATCAATAATCCAAAATCTAGACTTATTTGGAATAAAAAACTTATATCTACCCACAACGGGTGTATATATAAGAAAATGAGAGGAGTGAATTTGATCTAATAAAATCATCAAGAATGATCAATAATGATAACTTACCTCATGAAATTGGATTCTAATCACCAAGAGAATCCTTAAGATCACTTTTGGATCAATGAAAAAACCTTTCTCAACCTTTAGAGAATAAAAATCCAGAGTTATGGCTACATAGGAGGAGGAATGGGGTATTAAACATTAAGTACGACCCAAATCCACTTTTTATGGAGGTTGGTTTGACCTGCACAAGGTTTAATCACACTGTTAGACAAACCACATGATAATAATGTGTTAACTACTACCTTAAATATGACCCTTAAGATGGTATCTTCACATAGTCTCCAAAACCATGCTCCAACTATGCTGAAGCTACTGCCTCAAACTGGCCAAACCACATGGTTTCTTCTAGGCAGTCACATGGTTTGGAAAAACCATACGCCACTCGTGTGCCTTCCCAATAGCCCAAAAAACACATTTAAAGTTATCCAAACCTCACCCAATTAATTTATATACCAAAAATTATAAAGAAAGGGTTAATTAATAGAAACCAAGGTTACTACATATGTGATTCTTTTAGATTACTTTAATACTTGACACACAAATTCACAGAATAATCAATATCAGGTCTTGTGGTTGTAATGTAATGTATAATTCCTATTAGATTCCAAAAGTCTTTATGATTCACACTATTTCTAGACTCATGTTTACTCAACTTTGTGCTCATATAGATATAAATAGAAACTTCTTTTGATTCTACCATGCCAAAATTTTGTTATCATTTCCCAACATACTTTTCTTGAGGTAGGAAAATGCATTTTTATTTTTTCTGAACTTGTAAGCCAAGGATGAAAGTTAATTCTCCCATCATTGAAATTTCAAATAAAATTATTAATTTCCTCATAAAATTCATTACAAACTTTATATTCCTCACCATAAAAAATTATATCATCCACATATCCAATAAAAATTATTGTTATGGAGTTAACTTCTTTCACATATAAGTTACCATAAACTTTTCCTTTATAAAAATTCAACATTCTTAAACAATTTTTGCTTTTTAATACCATGAACATGGAGATTATTTCATCCCATATAAATATTTTTTCAATTTACAAACTTTTTTTACCCCCATCAAGTATAAACACACAAGGTTGTTCAATGTAAACTTCTTCCTCAATATCACCATTAAAGAAAGATTACTTTACATCTATCTAATGAACATTGTAATTCCAATGTATGACCACTGATAAAAATAATCTAATAGTTTATAATCATGAAATTGGGTAAAAATATTCTTCAAAATCCACACCTTGAACTTGTTCATATCCTTTAAAAAAATTATTTCTTTGTTTCTTGAAAATTATCCATGATAATTAAATTTTTTCTATAAACCCAATTTTTTAGAACATTTTTATTTTTTTTTCTATGGAAAAAGTTCCCATGTTTCATTTTTCTCAATCTAATAAAACTCCACATTTATTACATCCACCAATTATTTATGTTCAACAGACCCTGGAACTAATTTTGGTTAAACTTTTGAGACAAGTGAGGTCTGATTTTCTAATCTCAACTTTATTATGGTCTAAACTGGGGACTTCTAGTTTCCAATTATGTTTTCAAAAACAACATATTTGTTTAAGGTAGGAAATTTCAAAGTTTCTTTTTCTGTTGAACTTTCATCATCACATGATTCTCCTAAATCTTAGTATGGATATTTTGAATTACTTTCACTATTATAGGAAATCTCCAATTTATCCTCCTCAACATTATCAATATTTTTTAATTAATTTTTATTTTCAATTAATTTCACATAATATGAGTCCACTAACCTTTGTAAGTGTTTATTCCAAAATTTGTAACTTCTTCTATTAGGTGAATAATAAATAAAAATTCCTTCCTTAGATTTCTCATAAAACTATCCCATATCTATATATTTTATTTAGTAAACATGGACTTACAAAAATATAAAGTACTTCAATGGAGATTTTTTTCTATACCATATTTTATAATAGTTCATGTTGGTTTCTGGTCTCAACAAACATCTATGTTGAACATGTAAAATAATACTAATATCTTCTTTCAAATAGAACTTTGAATGTTTGTATTCTGATAACATACTTCTTCCCAATTACAAAAAATATCTATTCTTTATTTATCCTACTCCAATTTGTTTTGGAGTATTTGGAGAACTATATTTTTTCTTAATACCATGATTTATCAGATAAGTTTTAGAAGTATTTATTTTTAATTTCATACCATTATATGTTCTCAAATTCTTTATATAAACCCCAATTTCTTTCTTAACTTATTTACTTATAAACATTAACATTTCCAAGACCTTTTACTCGTGTTTCATAAACATGATGTTTATAATGTGAGTGAAATCATTAATAAAAGTGATAAATTAAAAATCCCATTTTATTGATTGATGTCTCATTAGTCCACATAAATTGGAATGAATAAGTTCAAGAGGTATGGTAGATTGAATTTCAACCATATTATGACTTTTATTATTCATCTTATCTTTCTGAAAAATTACACAAACATCATATTATATTCATTTCAATTATATAAAGTTTCAAATAGCATAAAATTTGGAATGTATGTTCATTTTTTTCTACCCAGGGCGGCCAAGTATTTAGTTCCATAACTAATTTTCATCTTCAGGAATTAAGTAACAAGAGTTGTTAAATTCTACTATTTGAAAGAGATTCCCACTGGTTATTTTTTACTTTTGTAATAACCTTTTAATCATTCACACTTTTTATAACAAAATAATATTTTCTAATGATCACTTCTTTTTCCATTATCAAAAATTTGACTCATAATAAGTAAGTTATGTTTTATCCCAATAAAAAATAAAAATTTCTTAGATTTCAACTTTTTTTCGTCAATCTTAGTCATTCTAATTCCTCTACTTTTTAAGTAACTCTCATTTATAAATGTAACTTATCCTCTATAAAGTCTTTTAATTTGTTTCTAGATTTTTATATAACCTTTCATATGTGAATAAAACCCACTCTCAAGTATCCATGGTTTGTTACTTTTAATTTCTTTCAAATATCTCTCAACATAAATAGCTCTTTCCTCAATTTTATTCTTTCCAAATTTCTTTTATTTTATACCAAAAGAAAGTTGTTTTTAAAGGAGTGAAATACATATTTCAGAATTTTGACCAGCCTGATTATATCTTCTAAAAAAATTCTTCCAAACATTCAAATTGATTTTTTGGAAAGTTTCTATCATCTAGATTTTTTCCTTTTCAAACTTCATGTGGGATAGAAAAGTTACTCATACTTCTTCCACCATTGATTTTATATTTGTTCAAACCTTCTTATGAGAAGTGAACGGATATGAAAAAAATTATATTCTCTGTTCCCATAGATTACATAACACCAACATTATCTATAAAATATTTATTTTCTACTAATGAAATATCTTTATTTGTAGAAACTTTTTTTGAGGTTGATAACTTCTTTCTTCACTATAATACTCGTGATTTAGACCATATTTCCTTCTGTGTGAGTTTTAAAATTTTTTAGATGTGATAGGTTTCTCAAATCCTTTCTCCACCCAAGATTTACCAACACCTTTTTCAGAATATTAAATGTTAGAAGATTCAGATGAAACATTATTTTTGGTGAGTGAGGATTTCACCTGATTCTTGTTTTGATCCTTTCCAGAAACATGAGATGTCTCATCTTTTAATTTCAAAGCTTTTTTTAAGTTTTAATTAATATTCATCAAGGTAATTTAGAACTAAAGTGGTTTTAATATAAACTTGTTAACATCTTATTCCTTAGCTTCCATCTTCTTACTGATATCTTCAACCATATTTCCCTCTTCAAAAATTCTATGTTTGTAACATAAAATCTCTTAGACATATTCTTCCTCCTACTTAATGAAATATTTTTATCCTTTAGAAACTTCTCCATATTATATATTCAATAATATGATTTCTTTATTGAGAGTCTAGTTTTGATCAAGACATATAACAAGTTATGTTTTGAGTTGATACTCTCTATATTATTCTTCACCACCTTTTTCACTATTTGAGGAATATTTTGTTTTATCAAATTTTTCAATAAAGATTATGAATTTTTTGAACATTAATCTTCCAAAGAATTGTTTTTAGTTGAGTTTGATTCATTTTACTCTCAAAATACTTTTCTTTTTCCTAGTAATTTTTTTTATATTTATAGGATGAATTTTATTCTTTAGAAGATTTGGTCCACTTCTTCCGTAGAGGTTTTTCATGAGAATCATCTTGACATTCTCAAAGATTAGAATTTTGAAAATTCATAGAAAAGTGTCTAATTACACCACACTTGAAACATTTTAGAGGAATTTTACCTTCATACTTTCCTCTTCTTATTTGACAGTTCATAGAAATAAGAGACATGATTGTTTTATTCAACTGATCATCCTATTTATCATCGAAGTCCTAAGGATAATCATCTTCAACATCTTGTATATTAATTTTTCTCATGGTATAAAAATACATTTCATTTTTAATCTTATTTTTTTTCCATTGGAGATGTACTCATTTCATAATAAATAATAAATTTATTCAATTAATCAAGAGATAAATAATCCTTATCTTCTAATGAAGAAATTTTTGAATAAAAAATATATGAAAAATTGCTCATATATTTCTTCACAATTATATAATATTTTAAGAAATCTACAAATCCTCTGAAATTGAAATTTTTTTCATTTACTATGGTGAATTATTCATCAATAGTTTCTTCATCTCTCATTCTAAGATCTTCATACTTACTATGTTATATTTTTTTCTTTTCTTCCTTCACTTTAGTATTCCCTTAAAAAATACATTACAGTTTTTCCCATGTACTCTTTAATGTTTTGAGACCAATCACATTTATATAAAAATTTTCTGATAAGTACATAAGGATATAATTTCTAAATTTTCCATCAACTTTGATATTTCTCTTATCAGAAAAATTCATTTAAGAATCATTCTCAATAAATGGAAAACCAATTGTAGGAGCATCAAAAACTTCTTGGACAAGAGATAAGAGATAAAGAATCATCCTATTTTTTCATCCATAATAATTTTTTCCATTGAATGTAGGAATTACTCTGTTATGGATAGAATTGATATTATCCATGATAAGGATTCAATAAGGGAACCATCACTCTGATACTAATTGAAGTTTCAAAGGATTGAATAACAACTGAGAAGGGGGGTTGAATAAGTTATTATATTTTTATAAGTTTCAATAAATTTTAAAACATTACCCCTAAAACCTATTAATGTTCATATCATTATCATCCTATTGTAAATATGAATGCAAAAACAAATAGAAAGTAAGTAAAGAACATGATATTTATATGGTTCGACCTCAGTGTGAGAACCTATATCCTTTCCATTTCCACTCACACGAGTCTATAAAAATTTACTATTATGAGGAGTTGAATACAAACTTCTTTAAACTCCTATTAGACACCTTAAATCTCCCGATAGAAAATATTACACTAACTACCATTGGTTTAGAATGTTTTATTATAAAAAAATTGATACAAAACAAAATAAAAAATAATTTTTTCAATTTGATCCATAAAAGTTCATGGGTTTGATAACCCTGAGTCCAATGGAATTCAGTCTGATGAACCCTATCTGATTGACTCAATATGATCAACTCAATACAATCCCCCTTTATCAACCAACACTTATCCAACTCTGTTAAAAAACATTGTCTGATCTTCCTCATTCTGATCAAATCAATGTGATCTTCTCAATATGATTTTTCTCAGTTCGATAAACAAAACAATAGATGTACATTATTATAATGATATATCTATCCAAAAATAACTTTAACTCAAATTATTTAGCACTCTACCTTTTCCAATTTCATGAAAAGTTAAAAAATGTGAATGGAGTTGATTCTATTTATAGGCGACATAGAAAATAAAAGGCGGGAAATTGAATTTTTTTCCACTTAGCCAAATTTAAAACCTCCCCAAACACTCATATTTAAACTTAGACTTTTACTTATTTGATCCTTTTAAAGATTTATTTGAGATCATCCTAACTTTTATTGAGTCCGATATAACTTTCTCAACTTCAGATTCCTATACCCATTACAATATTCCTTTCAATTTCAACTCATTATGATATATATTTCTTTCTCATCTCATTGATATATAACTATCTTTCTCATCTCATTACGATATTCCTTTATTTATCCACTCATTATGACCTACCTTTCTTTCTAAGATCACTACAATCTGACTATCTTTCACTTCTCATTACCATCATCCTTCTTTTCTCATATCATTATGATCTACCATTATTTCTCAGCTCATTACGATTTGACTATCTTTCTCAGTTCATTACATTATAACTTTCTCTCTCATATCATTATGATTTGACTATCTTTCTCAGCTCATTATGATCTTCCTTTGATGGATCATCATTATAAAATCTTATCACTCTCATGTTCTACATTTTATGTGTTATTAGTGTGAGTAGTTCATTTGATAAACTAGTGAATATTCTTGATTCAATTGATCTTCCTCATTTTATTTATTCTATTAACTTTCATTCATAGAGTCATTATGATGTAATCCTCATAACTATAGAATTTTCATTATGATGTAAACCTTATTATGATGGAAAATTCACTCTAAAACATTAAAATTATTCACACCTCATTAGATATAATTCTTTAAGAATTCTAAAAACTTATGTGTTCGGTACTTATGGATATGATATTCTATGTCTAGGTTTCTATAATTGATAGAAAATTTTTGATTACTCTATTTATTCAAATTGTTTTATCCTCATAGATATCATGATTTGTGAGAACTTCAGGACAAAAAAATCATCATCTGATTTGAGGTTAGAAAGTATAAAAACTTTATTTTTCCTAACTTTACTATCTTCTTTCAAAACTCTTCATCCACATTATGAATTCTTCACTCATCAAATTTTTAATTTCTAAAAAACATAGTTTCTGATGGATCTTGAAATTCATACCGATGGACCTGAGACTGATGATGTGTCTATTAACAACTTTATCTTTTTGACCACTTTTACATTTGGTGTTTCTCAGTATCATAAACTGAGTACATAAACTTGTTTCCATAAATAAGCTTTCTTAAGGATAAAAATTTTATCTCTTTTTTTTTGGATTCAGAAACATTCAAAAACGTTTAGATTTCTTATGAAAACTCATTATGATCTACTGGGTTCAATCCTAACGAACAAAAATCTTATTATACAAAAAGTTAGTTCTTAAAAAAACTTGTTAAAAAATTTTATCACAATGTTCCTTTCAAGATCCAATAACTTAAGTATGAGCAAAACCATTTATGGGAGATGTTCAAGGTCATCGAGATCACGAGCCAAACCATGTATTCCGAACCACCATATGAAAGTCTCCCCATCATACACCTTACCCTTAAGGCATTTGAGGATGTATTAAAAGGATATGTATTAAGATAATAATAATATGAATATGGATGTTTTATTTTAAATAAAACAATGTTCATATTTTTATCTTATAATTATTTTATAAATGACTTTTATTTTTATACAATAAAACACAAATTGTATTTTTGGGTAATATTCAAATTTAATTAAGGAAATTATTTTGATCCATTAATTTAGCTTTGAAATCAATAATATTTTATTTAAATATTAATATTAAATGATTTTTATTAATTATAAATTATTATATAATTTTTATGAAGTCAAATTAAATTTTTATAAAGGTTTGAAAACTATTATTGTCAAAAAATGCAACATTTCTCAATAAATGTCCATAATTTTTTTAAAAGTGAAAATTCACATAATCAAAAAATTATTTAGATAAAATTAATATTATTTTTGAAATTCTAACTTCAAAATTATCCAATGGTGAATTTTTCATAATTTTCTAAGAGAGTAAAATTTTCGGGTAAAATTATATACCATATAAATAGGTGATGTGTATTATGAAATCATAATGACCCAAATGTGATGTAATAAATACTATAAATGGTATCTGAAACCAAATATATGTTATCTCTTTAAAAAAATTATTTTATGTTTTGTTTATATATTTATTAATTTCTTTATGAATCCTCCAAAACATTAATATATTTTAAGGTTTTAAAATCATTTATTTAAGAGTATGACTCACTTCCATAAAAGAAAGGGTATTATTTTATTATTTTCTGAAGTTTTCCTTATAAACTAATTAAACCCACTCCCATTTGAAAAAAACCATGGTCGAAAAACCCATAAATTTTTGTGGTTTTTATTATTTAATTATATAAAGTCAAAACCTATATTTGAGAAGTGATAAAGATCTATCCACTCATTTCCTATATAAACTCACCCATGCACCCATTTATATTCACTCAAAATCCTTGTATAGAATCCTTAATCTTTACTCTACTCTCTATAGTCCTCTCAAGGTTCCCCCAAGCTCTCTAGAATCCCCTCACAAGTAATTGGAATCACACTCTCAAGGTATGGAATCCTATCATTCTCCACTTTATTAAAGTTTCTTTATTATCTTATACCTTCTATTTATAATTAAAAATGTTGGGATATGCCTTTACATGTCCCTATTACAAAACATTTGATTTCAAAATTATTATATAACTCTTTTTCTCTCAAAAACCCAATTTATGAATTTTTATGTGATGTCATTACACTGCCGAAATTTCATCACGATTTTCTATGATAAAAAAATTGTGTAGTGAATATCATACCAATTTCCTGTCAAGGGTATTCACCTTTGTAAACTTATAATTAATTTTCTTGGAACTTAAATTTAAGTATTTCACACTCCTTGATCATGGAATAAAATATGATTATGAATGAATCCATGTTGTATGATCTATATGATACACTTAATCATGAGAATGGAATGAAAGTGACAGGTGTACCCATAATTATATAGCACTTTAATGAACTTGGTAATTTTTAGTCTCATGATATATCTTGTTGGGATAGGGAGTGAACCTAATTCCTTTATGGGACATTTTCTATCATGATTTCTTGGTAGTTATCCTTAAAATATGTTTATGATGTAGTGTTTTATGTTGTTTCTATATTTCCCATATTTCCTTTATGTTATCATGCTATATCATGCCTTATTGTTCATGTGTATGATTCTGACCCATTTTATGTCCCATTTATATGCATATTTTTAACATGTATTTTATTCTCTTCATGTTATGCCATATTTATTCCCTTAGTGGTATTTATAGCTCACCCCTTTCTTATGTATGTCCCTAGGTTTCCCAAGTAGTTTTAAGTTCGATGGTATATTATGATCATGTTAAGGATGTTTTCAATAAAGATGATGTATTCCCCATTTTAATTTGTTATATAATGTACCTAATTTCCAATGACATTAGAATTATCAATATTCCAGGTTATATTAAGTGTAATATTATATAATAAATTATGTATTAATATGAAATAAAGAGTAGGGTTATTATACAAATCACTTCACAAATTCCCTAATCTCATAACAGATTCCTTATTTTAGACAAAAATCAATCTAAGAAGGGTTTAGTAAAATCATAAGGGGGATACCTGATGAATAACTAATGTTCTTCAATGATTTTATTTATTTTATTTCTTCCTCCAGCCCCTTAACTTATTATTAAAACATTATGATATAATAAAATTAGTATCATCCATATACTAGGTTGTTGTTACAATAAGGGAATGACCTAAAAACATCTCTACTTCCATCAAATGGGTTATGAAATCATCATTTGTGTTTATGGAAGACTACCAACTCACAAATTGATGTCATTCATTCTTCCATTACCACCTTTCATGGTTCAGTATAATTAAATATATAATGCATTTATATGATATTTATAAAATAGTTACACCTATAGAGTCATTATATCATATATATCTTTTTTAAATTCCATTCTGTAGTAGATGTGATAACGTCACTCATGTTTAGAGCAAACTACTGTCTTGTGAAACAATGAGATTCGTTTTTTACTAATGCTTTACAAGGAAGGTGATAAGGATAAAGTTAATTATTATATGTAATATAAATGAAATAATTGTGATATTAATGAAATAATTATCATTATTTAAAGATAATATATCATTTTATTTTTTTACCTTTTCACTCACTTAAAAATGATAACATTGTTCTTATACATGTGGACTACTTCCTTCACAAAGCGATGTTATTCACTTTTCATCCCCACACCACATGGATGATATATATATATAAGTATATAAAATAGTATATATCATATTATTATCCTTCTTTAACAATTACATATTACTTACCTTCTTTCTATAATTATTATTTTAAAATTTTAATGTTACTCATGCGTTCCTACAACCTACTGTCTCCATGATCACAACGTACTTCATTTTTCATATTCAAATATTATGATATATTTTAAAATTAATTTTTTTGTAAAAATATGATAATTATGTCAGGATTATTATTCTAGAGATGATGAAACTATGTAATATGTTTAAGAACCAGACCTTTAAGGGAAAAACACCCATAAGAAAACAAGGCAATTAATACTTGAAACAATGTAAAAAAATGAAAGATTATTAATGAAAGGGTCATAAGATGTAATAAAAGGATCAAATATGATATTTTAAATAGTAATATGGTTATTTTATATGTTAATTAAATGATTAAAACCACCATACATGAGGTTAAATAATGTTTAATAAAAAATAAGCGTGAGGTAATGGATTTTTGTCCTACTTTTTTACTTCTGTGAGACACCTGGCATATTCACCACCTATATTTTATGTGGTGTATAATTACCATAAATTAATATTATGATTATTATAA
The DNA here is from genome assembly GCA_963277665.1 of Viscum album. Taxonomy (NCBI): domain Eukaryota; kingdom Viridiplantae; phylum Streptophyta; class Magnoliopsida; order Santalales; family Viscaceae; genus Viscum; species Viscum album. Next base: position 1,224,723,913 of record OY728151.1, read on the forward strand.
TTAAAATTATGGTTAATTAAATATCCATTTTAGGATCTCTCATTTTTGGGAATTGTGGTTTAATGTTACATAAGTGGTAAGGGTTTTATATTGCAATCTCATCGTTTATCATGATTTCTCATGATTATGGTACTAATAATAAGATATTATGAAAAATTACTCAAGGAACTCATGAATTATGTTATAATTTAGTTATTTATGATATTTTCATGTAATAATACCATTTTTCCATTCTTTGTAACATAAAATAAATAATATTATTTTTAATAAAGTTTGAATTTATTTATCTCTTCGATCGGAAATTAGTTTTCTTACAAAACCATGATTTCTAAAAATGTTTTTAAATTTTTTTTATCATTCTCTGCTTGATTTATTAAATATATTTATACCCATTTTTTGAATTTTTTTTAAAATTATTTGAGATGAATCTTATTTTCATTTTCTGAAAGATGCTGTTTTCTAACATTTTACAGTGCAAAATGAATGTTCCTTTAACTTGTATGAAATGTAAAAAATTACCCATTGGAATATCCATCATTTATATAAATATTACTTTGAAAGTTTAAAATAGAATATTAATAAAATTGTTTCCCTAATATTCTTAAAATTCTTAGTTTTTGAAAGTGTTTTTGAAGGAAATTATTTTTAAAATGTATTATGTTGAAAAGGATATTTCCCCAAGAATTCTTTTCTTAAGATAATTGTATGGTATTTTTATTCATTAATGACAAAAACCATTTACTCTTACCTGAATGGTTATATGTTTGAATGATGCCATCCTTATTATTTATCTAGATGGATTATTAGAAAAGGGACTGGGGATATACTATATTGACACCATACACATTACTCTGGATGGTTTATGATTAGATTTATTGATTGAGGAAATTATTTACATTTATTATTTTATTTTAATTATGAATGTTTGTGTTCATTATGTTTTATGATTTTCATATGAGAAATGAATTGCACTAAGTAAGTGATGGTAGGGCCCCGTTATAACCCCTCGATGCAACGACAGGTCTCATGAGACAAACTAGATATAGTTTTGGTTGAGGCCTTTCACATTTATATAGATGTCTTGAAATAATTTCTTAATAGTATTAGATATCTTGGCATGAAGCCTTGACAATATTAGGGGTCATGGAAAGAGGCCTCGATGATGTTTTTTTAGATATCCATAATTATGAATTGCATCATTATGAATTCAATTATTGAGATTCCATGTGATTATTCTATTAGTTATAATATCTAGAGTTAGGTTTCATACTCATGTGATTATTTATATGGAATTATTTTATCATCATTTATTACTACCATATTATTCTCAAGTTATTAATCAAATGGAATGTGGTTTATTTATTTACCTTTCCATATTGATTATGACTTATTTATTCATATATTCCATTATACGATTACCCTTACTGAGCATCTAAGATCACCCATTTCTTATTTTTTATTTTTTATTGGATACTAGGAAGTATTTTATTAAGGATTTGTAAGGATATTCTAAGGGTAATAATGGAATTATCAAAAAAATATTTATTATATATTATGTTTTCAAATGTAAATGTGGTTCAAGTATATATATATTTTTACCACAACTACTATTCTATTCGGTCTTTAAAGATGTGATTCCTTGTATCTTATGCCTAATAATACAGGAACCTACTCCAGACTACTGGGGTCAGGGTTATTACAATGATCACTTTATTAAAGGGAGAAAAAGTATTAATTACTATCCATATAGTAGAATATTAAATTTACTATCTAAGAAGAAGGATATTACTTTAAATTATGATAATCCATCAAAGTGTCAGCATTATAATAATCTATTTTTAAGAGTATTAAAGAATATTCCATTTACTTAGAATGAATATCAAAATAAATTAGTGGAAGTTAAGGAGAATATTAATAATGTTGATTATAAATTAGAAGAAATTATTACTTGATCTAAGTAGGAGGTTTCTAGTATTGATCATATAAATGTTGAAGTTACAAGGAATATATGAATAGATTCTGAAGTTTCTAACATGAAAAAAAACAAGATATACTAAGACATATTCTACTACTATTGTTCCAAAAGATATATCAAATGATAATTTTAATATTGAAATTTTAATTGTTGGTGGTACTCATGTTATAGATAATTTCAAACTAAAATGGATTATGTAGAAATGGATTCTATGCTAGTGGAAGTTGATATAATTATTAAGAGATTAATTGATTAAATTGAGCATGTTATTGTAAATATTCATGTTAAAATTTGAGAATTTGGAATTGAAAAAGGAGATGGATATTATAGAAAGGAAACTAAAATAGTTGAGAATAAAATAAAAAATATGGTATTTTATTGAATATATTGATTAAAATGCTGATATTGTGGTTAATTATGAAAATTTTGGTCATGATAAAGACATAGAGGATGATATTGATAATGTTAAGGGTAATAAACCAATGGATATATTTGGAGTATTGTTGGATTAAAATATTCTCTATCCATTTGAAGAAAGATATATTTTTTTATAAATCAATATCATTTTACCATTGGTATATTTTCATAGTTCTAAAAAATTTCAAATGAATTAAAATAATTAAAGAATTCATTGAAAATTTTTTGATGAGTTGTAAAAATAGAAAAATAAATACATTTAAAAGAAATAGTTTTAATTGATGAAATCAAAAATATTTTTTTAAATATGACTTTTATGAGTTAAAGGAGTTAATCTAAATAAATTTATAAAACTCAGCAAACTTTTCAAGAAATATGTTTAAAAATTAGCAGTCTAGGAATTGAAGCATCTAAAAATTCAAATGTATACTTTGTTTTCTACTGTTGATCATTCTGATCTTGATCAGAAAATGAAAAAAAATCAATATCATGTTGTAAAATTGGAAATTATATTATATTTAAACAAATATTTAAATAAAAAAGGGAAATAAATGAATTTATAAGTGTTTATTTACACTTCTAATAAGGTATATATTGGTGGAATAAATCTTATTTTTATTTAATTTAAGATATCATTTTAAATGATATTTGAAAACTATTATAAGTTCTTAAATGAAATAAAAACTAACATAAAATACATTCACTAACATGTTACATGTAATTATGATTCTGAATTTTATGAATCATAATCAAATCTAGATGAAAAAATTATTTTAGATGGAAATGTGGTAATTTATTGAACTTTAGATTAGTTTAGACAATTAGTTAAAGCTCTTGAATGTTCTTGAAAGAAAATGGAATATTTTTAAAATAGTTTTAAATTTAGAAAGACATTTTTAAAGTTTTTTATAGATTGACAATAAATTATAAAGTTATATTTTATGAACAGGTGGATTGAATTTAAAATAACTAGGAAAACAAAAGGAATTAAATTTCTATTAATTTTTTTTGATAAGAAGAAGTAGATACATATACATAGTTTTTATAAATAGGATTTTAGGTTGGGATATAATTTTATTCTGAATTAAAATAATGATAAAATTATATAAATATTATATATGTGTGGCCATTATTTATAGAAAAAAGGTGTAACATAAGGTTTTGTCTAGACATTCAAGATACTCTTATTTAACCTAGTTCCAATATGATAAAAATATTAGGAACTCACATATCCTTTCTTGATCAATACATGAGTGATTTAACATATAAATAGAGAATTAATGTGACCAATAATGTTGTTACCTTCATCTGAAATAGATGAAAATTAATTTTCTCAATAAAATACTTTTAAAACAAACCCTTTTAGTCAAAAACCTACAAATCTAAAAAATAATAATCTAAGGAAAAGTGATTCTATTTTTATTATTGTTATAACCACTTTTGGATTTTTTTTATAAATACAATTTTTTATAACATATGTTATTTCTCAATTAAAAATCATTTTAGTTATATATTCAATCAATTTTCCATTTTGGTGTAGCATATTTATTGTGTTATATAAACACACACACACACACACACACACTTTTTTTGATATCAAAAAAATATAGTGATTATTATATATAAAAAAAATTACTAATGAATTATCTCTCTAAGAAATTTATTTGGTTTTTTGACAGAAACTTTGAGGTTTATTGGGAGCATACAAACAACTATAAAATACATTAAGAAATGGGTTCATCCCAAGCCTAATAAATAATACAATCAAATACAAGGGAGTCAAAGGATTATCAAACACATAGTCAATCACCTCAAGTCACACACATGATGGGACCTTTCTAGGTGTATAGAGACACTTTTCCGTAGGCCTTGTGAACTCATCACATTATATATCAACATAAAATAGATTTTATTTACTATTAAATCCTAACATATCCATCTTCACCTTTAGTAATAGTCGAGAATAAATCATTTCCTCTAGAATAAATAATTCATGAGTTGATATCATTGATATTGATCACCATAGTATTAAACCAATTATGAGAGACATGACCACCAACCATGTAACTCTAATATAAATTCAAGTATTCACTACTGGACAAGATTCCTAACACCATCACTGAGAACTATTGGGAAGAAAAAAACACCAAGAAAACATAAAAAATTCAAAATAAATATCACTCAATAAAAGAGTGATTCTTTTACACCCCATAACTACACCATTATCAGAAAAAGTCAGCCCTTCATGAATCTTCGACAATATTAATAATTTAGTACCTCTATTAAAGAAGAAAAAATTTGAAAATTCAATCAGGAAGCACCTATAAATGTAAACCAATGAGACATGAACAAAGTAGTTTTGTAAGATAATGTGAAGGATATGAGAAATTTTAGCCTCCACAACTAGCCAATATGAACACATGGGGGACCAAGACAACCCTAAAGGAACCATTATCACCCAATAAAACCCATCACTAATAAAGAAACTAAAAATTTTATTAAATAAAAATATCCAAATGAAAAATATTATAGGAAAAAATGTAGATATGAAAAAACAACATCACTATGACATAAAAAATATCAATATACATCAATGTAATGACACCTGATAGAAAAAACCATACATGTCTTGACATAGTGATTTTCAAATAATGAGATCACCACTGAGAAAAGGATCACAATAAAGTTCCACTTTGGGAAACAATTACTACCACCAAAATTAAGAGGTACTGCAGAGATAATTTTTTTTTTTCAGATTATTGAGATAGAGGACCACCACATATAGGTATTATTTCATAAACCAATGAAAAAATAAAAAAATCATTGATGTTTGATGAAAATAATGACAATCCCACTCAATAGGAAGAGTAATATGTGATAAAAAATCTATGATATGAGAAGAATAGGTAAGGGAAAATATAATAGATCCACCTAAATAACCATGAAGAAGAAGGAAAAAAAAGAATGAAAAGAAAAAAACCCATTAAAGGTGATAAATATATTGGGAAAAGGATCAAGATCATAAAATCAAGGATGAGAGAAAAATAAAAAGGAGTTTGAAAGGATAAGTTTCCGGATGAATTATTATTTTTTTATTTTTTATGTTAGGAAAATAAAAACATGAATCAATGCATATTATGGTGTGTATGTATATTATTTTTAATTAATTATTGTTTAATATTTTTATTATTACATAAAAAATAAAATTTATTGTTTTAATTTTATGGCTTTTGTGATCATTAAATAGGGGTAAATTGTTATAGTGTTATTGTTCTCAATTAAAATTCTAACATATATTAATTTATTTACTCATAAAAGATAATGTTATTTTAAAAATGAAATTACTTTAAGTGGGTGGAAAAATATTTATAGATTTAATTCAGAGTTATTCAAGGATTGTTTTTATTATAATTATTGTGGAATATCTTGAAGAAATTATATTAGGTGTTTTAAGAGTTATGAAATTTTTGATTCAGATTAAAATTACTCTTACATGAATGGAATTACACAAGTTAAAGTCCTTATATATCAAGAATATATTATTATATAATTATTTTAAATTATAAAATATTCTTAAGTGAATAAATAGATAAATTATAAAAAATTACATTGTCAGAAATTAAACATATGTGATAATTTTAAATCAAAATTTTATCTTATGTGATAGATTTATAAAAAAATTTTTGTGGGTAGTTATATTCATATTTTATTATTATATTAATAATTATTTGTTATTATATAATAACAAAGAAAATTTTATTCATACATAAACACAATAAAGATAGAGTTACTCGTACATAAGCTATCTATTTTGGGATTTATTTTATATGAAGTTTTTAAATTAGTTAATTATTACATAGCATGAATTATGAATATTTTTTCTTGGAGTGGTTTATTACAAATTTATAGGAAAATATCACTAAAATTTGAAATGGTCTATTAATAAAGGTGTAGTTTTAGATGGTTTATTGAGTTTTTTATTTAAGATTTTTTAAAGTTAGGAAAAATTATCTCTTAAGGGAAATAATTATTATCTTAGTTTTAGGAGTGTTTTGTAGAAGTTGTTGACTTTAATTAAATAGATTATATTTTTAAATTATTTTTTAGATATATTATTATGGAAGGAATATAATTTTTATTAAAAATATATATATTTTTATTGTTATGAAATTTTTATCTTTTTGATGGCTAAAATTTTATAAAACAAATTATCATACAATTATTATTTTTCTATTTCTATAAAGTGTTATTAGTTCATGACTAAAATGAATAAGGAAAAAAATGTTGAATATTGGTCAGCTAATAATATTAAAATGTTGTATATTTATTGAAAAATAATTATATAGTTAAATATTTTATTAAAAATTATTATAAACTATGAAGATCTATTTCTGAATAATATCATCATCTTTCAAATTTGTATCATTACAATTCTGTATATCCTGCTATATTAAAAAAAATATCTCTATTTGTAAATTTTAATGAACACTTATTATATTATGGGTGATTTTTATAGATCAATAAAAGGTATTATTGTAAAGATCCCAATTGAAAGATTCTATATTTGTAAAGATACTAAGTGTATGTTTCCATTACCCAATAGTGAAAATCCTTAATAAATGATATTAATATAGTCATCAAACCTATATTAAGTGTTAATGGAGTAGATTATGGGATTATATCAATGACCTTGGACAACTATAAAAGTTATTATGTTCACTATATTCAATTTTTTTTATTTTCTATTCATTTTATAATTTATAATAAAAAAAATAAAGGAATCATTTGAATGATAAAAGATTAAAGTTTTGAATGGGTAAATTTAAAGACTTAATACACCTACCTAATGATTCTTTATAATATATAAAATGGGTACAACATCACTAACATAATGAACTATTATTCCAAATTAAAAACAACTAACAAAAGAGACACTGCAATAAGTGGTATTAACAAAAAAATCATACACATATTTGGATATTGATCAGTGTAAACAATCCCATTTTCTCATATTTTTTATTCAAAATTTCATCAACTTATTAAAGTTATATATTCTTCTAATAAACATAAACAAATCTTTATTTTTCCTATCAAATTCGAATTTTTATTTTTAAACATTAATAGATTCTAAATATTTACTTATAGAGGCTTTATTTTTCATATTCTTAAACTCATGAGTTTGATTTTTATTCTCATTAAATACCTTCTTGTGATTTTTTGTCCCCTTATTTAAACTAGTAATATTTTCAAATTTATCATGACGTTTATCACATAAATAATTCATCTCTTCAACATAAATTTATCATATTCCATATTAGATTTATAAGAATCTTGATCATAATTAGTAATTAAGCAATGATTTATTGATTCTTTTTTCTATTTAGATTCTTCACTTGAGGATATATCCTAATTTAAACCCCATGAAACTTTAATTTCCCTATTATATTTTATTTTATATCATTTTAAGTTTCTTTTACTCACAAGTTTGGAACAATATCCCTTGATTTGGACATTCTTTCTTTACTCATAAAAACTAATATTTTAAGAATTAAAATTAATATTTCAAGTGTTACCTGTTTTATCATTTATTCTTCCATATATATTTTATTATCTTCATCCAAATATTTAAAATAAATTACGTTTTATAAAAAATCAATTCACATGTTTAGAAATTTACACTAGATTTTACACACTCATATATTCTTCAACATCTAATGAGTATGTGGATAAATAAATAATTGGTTGTAAAGCCTCTCCTTATTTCTTATAATTATCATTTTCAACCAATTTTCCTATTATAATCTCATATTATAGTAATAAAAAAATGAATTCATCCACTTATTTTTCATTTAAATTTTTATTTAAACAAATAAAAACTTCTTTTCATGCCACTTATTTGGTATAGATATGAAAAACATTTCTGCCAATACTGAGTTTTCTATGGTATCTTTTATATCAGCCATTTTGTTCACAATCTTATTGAATATATGAAATGTTTGATCTTATATATCAATTTCATTTATCTTTAAATCTTTATATTGAGCTCTTAACTTCTCATACTTTTTTATTTGATGTTTTACATTCCCATGGTGTGTAACTTAAGGTATTCTCCGAATTTCATACGTTTTATTACAATTCAAAACATACCTAAAAACTTTTATACTGATACAACAATATAACGTATTTATAAATTTTTGATTTAATAAATTATTTATAAAATAATTACCTTCAATTGTATCCAAAAAATAGTAGTTTATAAAATTTTACTATACTATCCCAATGATCTTTGCTTAAGTTTTTCATGTAGGATTTCCTTTGAGCCTACCAATGGCCATAATCATTTCTATCAAAATTTTGTGGTCTTGGTAGTATCTATATATCATTTATGGCTAGTTTATTCATGAAAAAATATTATTCCCCTATCTTTTTTAGTGTTTAGGATATGATTAGTATAATAGAAAATATATAATAGAGTATGATTATTCGATACAAAATTTTTACCTAGATATATATAGGGTTAGGTAAAGTTAGGGTGAATTAACTATTATAAAATTTAAATAAACTGACAAAAGTAAAAAAACATTGAATTTTACTACGATTCTAACAAAAATTATTATTCTAATATTCATAAGCGATCTGCCTCCTTAAGTTATATAAATTATACTACTAAGACTTGATTTTTAAAGGGGAGTCAAAACCCTTTAAATTTTCATTTTTTAATTGAAACATAATCATGATATTTAAATATTTTATTAAGGTGGCATAAAAAATTACCTTATATGAAGGTATAATGAATTATAGAATACTACTATTGTGAGGGAAAACCTAAACCAATTTTTAGAGATAATGCATAAAATAATAATAAATAGATAGATACAATATATCAAAGAATAATAATTAAAATGATGTTTATCAATGATTAATATTACTTTTAGAAAGATTAAATCATCAGATAATTTGGGTCAAAAGTAGTTGTTTATGATTAGGTTGATATAACTATCATAATGGTTATAATCTAGTCCCCTTTATCATCCTTTTATAAATAGATCATTGAAAATAGTTTTATTCATTTATTTAAAAAAATAAAGGTTTCTAAATTAACTAAATAGTATAAAGATCTTGGTTTTCATAAAAATATTTTCCCATTGATACATTATATTAAGTATTTTTTATATATCCTTGATCAAAAAATAATTTGAAACCTAACACTGTTTTGAGAAAAATCAACACAATTATATGATTTATCTTTATTTGTTAAAACAAAATATTATGTTCTTCCTTCAATGTTATATATATAGAGTCATAGTAATATGATATTTATAAATTATTGTATATGTTGTTTACGATAATAATTTTTTTATTCAACAACATTATGTTGCCTTGTTTCTTGGTAGTGTATTGATGCTCTAACATTATCTATGTCGCATAGTATATAGGGTGTTTTATTTCATTTGCAGTATGTGCTATCTATACAGTAAAAAAATATGCCATTAATTTTTCACATTAGAATGAAATCATACATTTCCTCCTTGGTGTTTTCTTAGTTAAAACACAAAACATGGAAAATAAAATAAATATATAGGGCATCACATTCAGGTTGTCATGGGTTGATTCTCAATATAGAGAATCCCATTTACTAACTTTATAAGAGAACCATACATATATACCATTAAATTACAACCATAATGAAACCAATTATAATGACCCATGTCATTATGGGTTGGTGAAAATCTTGTGAAATTTTAATTTTAATTCTCAGGAATGGGACATTTTGAGAATTGGGCCATTTATGGGAATTTCAAGATTTAGATAATCTTTAAGATATGTTTGGGATATGTTTTGAGGATTCAAAGGTGTTTTAGGTGATTGAGTAAGTATTGGATCAAGGTTGGGTGGCCTTGCAAAGAATTTAAACTTCCGTTATTAGGAAACTCTATGACCAATAGGTGAAATAGAATAACATATTTTATGCACAGGTTTTAAATTTTTGGTTTTTAGGAATTCTATCCTTCATTCATATGGTATGATTGGTCTGTGGGTCATATATTTTTGTGTCAAAATGTTCTAAATACCTATATTTAAGAGTCGTTATAAAAAATTTAACTCCTAAATATGATTAATACATTAAAAATTGGAAAAATTCGATATATAATGGTCACTATAAGGAAGAGAAGATCTTAAGAGGTCTGAAGTTGGAATTCCAAACTGAATATTCGGGTAGAAATCATTCTTTGGTTGAGTATAGGAACTACTAGAAAGAGATAATTCAAAATCAAATTTATGATTATGGATGAATATTATGGAATGGAACATCCAAGGTTTGAACTTTTGGAAGTGGTCTACTAGAAGTGGATATATCAAAATAAGATCTATTGTAAGTAGACATAGTAGAAGTTGATCTTCCCAAAGTAGATCTATCAGAATTTGAGAGGATTTTGGGAAGATTTTTCTAAATATAGAATCTTATGTATTGTTTTTGACTATGTTAAATATCTTTTTTACTATTATTTTCATAAATTAAGAATATTACATGTGAGGAAAATATATATTACATAAGAGTAACCATGGAATATGTAAGAGTAAATTTAAGGAAAAGGAAATGCCTAATAGTAACCCCTGATACGTAAAGCTACCCTAGATTAAAAGGGTTATCCATTGATCAGAAATTTGATAATGTTTAGAAGTCCATGGGATATGTAACCATTATTCTTTATGATATATAAGGGTCATTTTATATATAATGGTTCTTAAGTAGTGAAATTTGGCTATGTATGAGAGTCGAACTGTGACACATAAGGGTTACTCAGTCCATATGTAATGGTTTAATGGGATTTTATGAAACCTATGTAAGAATTATTATAAAATATTTTCAAATTTATTTTATAATATTATTTATATAATTAAAGATTAATATAATTTTTTGAGAGATAATTTCTAGATGACAGTGGATTTTCGGAAGGCCTGTTCGGGAAGAAAAATTTACAACATCGATTTTAAAACCTTGTCTTTTTGAATTTTGATGGGAAATGAAGAATGGATCTCAAGAATAATATATAAAGGTCCTAAAGGGGTATTATATTAGGGTTTTTTAATTTTGACACATGAGGATTACCATGTATATGGTTCTATTTAAAAGGGTCCCAGTTTATTCCAAAAATCAAGTTCAAAAAGATTTGTCCATATTTTATTAAATATTAATTAATTTATTAAATAAAAATAAAGGGGGATTAATAAATTTTCATCTAGAATTATGTGATCATGACTCATAACTCCCTCTTATTCATCTCTTCATCCCCATGGGATATACTCTTCAATTATTTTCATATTTTTATGGCAGCTTATGCAACGAGTAGTTGTGGGTAAGGATAACTGCCCCTGAACATTAATTTACGATTTCTATAACTCTTTTATTATTTTCTAACAGTTTTTCCCTAAATTAGGTTTTTTATATTTTATCTAATTTCTTACGATCAATGTTTTATTGGGTAGGGTTTCTTACCAGGTAGATTTATGTTATCTCTAAATGAGGTAAGTGGCCTTGACATTCCTAAGAAAATCATTCATTCAGTGATTTTAGGATAATGTTAATCAATATGGTTACTTTAGGTATATTATCAGGATTTTTGTAACCTTTTACCATAAATAATAATATGATCGCATTGACCTAAAATCCAAAAAGGATTATATATATTGTTAAATATTTCATTGGTGACATCTTGGTTGAATGAGTGTTCCATCACTATGGTTACTTCAAGTATATTTTCATGTTTTTAGAACCTTTACCCATAAATAATAACATGATAATGTTGATATAATATCCAATAAGGATCAAATATCTTGTTAAACATTTCATTGGTGACATCTTGGTAGGATGTGTATTGGTGGAACTATCTGGTCTGAATAACCCAATGTCCATATATTTTTATTTATTTTTGGATAATCCCCATTTTAACTAGGTTGAGAGGGAACCATTAAAAGTCTAATAGGCCTAGAGGCACAAGTATTAGTAAATGAAAATAAGGACCAAATACCTGAATACACTTATAACTACCCCTCTCCACCATCTTCTTCATATATGGAACCTAGTTTCCCACCTTGCATAGTTAATTGGCTAGAATTTCCTTATACAGAGTTGCACGGTGCCTGGTATCGATGGTGATTATAATACCCATTCTTCATTCCAATCCATTTAGATATTTTTTTGGGGATTTATACTTTTTATGATTCCAATTTTGGGTCTTACTCCTATGTGGTCTATCCTGATTGATTCTTATCTCAAATGCCCTGTGGATTGAAGAAAAATGGTGGCTTGAAGGCCCAGTGGCCCGTATGCCAAATCAGGTGGCCTAATAGAACTCTTTATGGATTTTTTAGTGGTGCGAGTTGAAATTTAAAGGTAAATGGGTTTTCTTTTTTTAAATAATTATTTAAAAATGGGGTTTTAATGAATAATATATTTATTTTGGAAATGGTTTGAAATGTAATACCATGTTTAATAAATTGATTTCATATATTTATTTTTTAAATGATATTTTATGAAAATTTGAATGTTTTTATAAGAATTTTTTCATTGGTAATTTATATAAAGTCCTATAATGAGTAATATTTCATGTGATTTCTTTTCAAAATAGTTTTTAAAATAAGTTTAAATTTTTTACGTTAAATCTAGAAGGTCTTTAATTGAGATTTATTTTGGTATAGTTGACCACATTATGGTAATTCCCCTATTTTCTAATGATTTTCTAATTTTTTGTACTTATTAATTATGTTTTTCTAATATTTTTTAAATTTTTAATGATTATTCCTAATTTTATAGGAATTCCTTACTAAGATTTATTATTAAATTTTTTATTATATAATATTATGTGTATAGGTGAAAAAGTTTTCTTGATAAAGTAAAATTTTTCCATATCAAGGAGGTCAGTTGTGTCCAAATTTATGTAATTGAATCCTTAGAGGGTAGAAATGGGAAAAATTTATTTTTGTATGGAACCATTTCTAATTATATGAAGAGAGGTAAGGCTATTCTTTTGGGTAAATTGGACTTGAATTAGATCTTCATGTTTGATTAAGTCATGGGTAACCTAGTGTCTTGTAACATGGGTCTGAATGGAAAATCGTTCAATTTTAAAGGAATTAATTGCATGGTTATGGTCCATCTGAGAAACCTTGATATGTTGTCAAGGGAGGATCAAACGGTTTATCCTTGTGGTTCTTTCATTCTTTTACTCTATTTTTGATTAGTGTGTCTTGTTTAAACTACTTCTTTGATTATTCTTAGCATTATTTGATGTGTTGATATTGGTGGTTATAACAAAGTTGTAAGTGAGATAAAGGTGGGGGTGTTATGTGTTGGTATGTAACCACATATGTGATATAGAACCCTACCTTAGGTAAGAAAGTAGTGTTTGGGATGTGATATAGGGCCCTACCATGAGTGATAAGGTAGATATTGGGATGTGATTTAGGACCCTTCCTTGAGTGAGTAGGTAGTTATTAGGGTGTGATGTGTTACCATCCTTGAGTAAGAAGTTTGGGTTGAGATGATGATTTGTGACCAACCTTGAGTGGGAAGGTTTTGGTCGGGGAATTTTTGAGATATATCCATGGAACTTACCTCACTTTAGTATGGTTAAAATCATGAAATAGGTTGGATATTGAGGTACCCTCTTCATATTTATGGATGTATGTTGATCAGTGGATATAAGATATAACCATTAGATATAAATTTCTATGCTTTTACTCATATAATAGTTTGGCTATTAAGATTCCCTCTTTAGATCAGTTGATGTATGTAGACCAGTGGATGTGAGATATAACCATGGAACCTAACTCAAATTGATGTGCATTGGTTTCTCTGATATATTGGTTATTGAGACTCCCACCAAAAATTGTTTTATGTATATTGAATAGTTGATAATAGATATATCCATTAGACTTTCCTTATGTTGGTGTGTTTCAGATTCTATGAGAGGTTGGGTTATTGAGATTTCCTCCTTGAATCTCTTATTATGTAATAACTAGTGGATAAGATATGTTTTCATTTTACCTTTCCATTAATGGAAGGTTTTTTAGGTGTCATAGTTTTACTATAAGTGCCTGATTTTTCATAATCCCTTTCTTTTTGTTTTTGGGTGATTGGAGGTATTAGGGGAAGGTTGAGTAAGAAGGAGTGTGTTATGAGTTAAAATTCTAGCTAAAAGAGGAGGCCTGTAATGTAGATTGGTGGATTTTGGTGTGGAGTAGTCTCATTGGGTTTATAGAATTTAAAATAATGGACACTTTATGATATATCTACGATCTCTATGTAGTGGAGTTTGGGGTTGAGTTTTTGTGACTATGTTGATCCAAATGAGGTTTTGGTGAAGGGATTAGGTTGTATCATAGATCCTCGAGGGTTGATTTTTCTTATCTTTTTCATCAATAGGGTTATTTTGGAATTGGCTTATAATATATGATGTAGGGTATCAAAGGTAAGGGTCCTTGGTTCTACCAATCTGGGGACCATTAAATCTTATTTTTGACCTTGTTTAGGATTGATTTTGACCATGATATTTAAAGGGGAATGTATGTGGGAATTTTAATCATATATTCTGAAGGGAATATTTCATTAGGACTATTGTGGCCTGTACACCCTTGTTGTGTCTTATTATTGGTAAAAGATCTAAACATTACAACATGGTCAGGGGTTTTTCACCGTGGTCTTATGTTTTGTCATGCCTATATAAATTTTAAAGTCCAATTTAATTATTCTTATTTACCCCTTTTATTTAAGACCCTAGGTGGTCAAAGGATCTCATTAGATATTATTAAACCCCTTTTCTTAGATTTATCCCCTGGATTCTATATATTGATTCATGAGTGATCTAAGATGAGTTCACATATTCCTTTTTCTTTATAATTTATCAAATTCTCTCTATCCATTCTATGGTTGTTTGTTTCCATAAATTTTGGGGGTGTTTTATTAGTTATTGATGGCATATTCATAGTGAAATGATATCTTTTGGGGGAAAATGTCTTCCTCATGGGATAAGGGATTGAATATTTGCACTATTTCTTTTATTATTACATATAGAACATTTAATTTTTCTTCTTAAAGTATTGGATTCATAACCTGTGCTTATTTTATATACTTGTGTAGGATTAAAAAGATTTATTTTTTTGGGTAGTGTTAAAGTTTCTCTAAATAAAGATAATAATTTGAAAATTAAGGAATAATGAAATATTGAATGGGATGTTATGATATAATGTGGTTTGTGTTATGATGGGATACCTCTTGATATTTTTAAAATAGTGTGTAATTAATTTTTGCGATTTTTTTGTTCCTTGGAATGAAAGATATGCTTTATATTTGATAAACAATGTGAAGATGGTAATATGAAGTGGATAATGAATAAGAAATGTGGAATTAATTTTCATTATTCTTTAAAAATAATTTAATGCATAAGTAAATCTTAAAACATGTTTATAGTTAATTACTAGTTTTTGTTAACTATTTTTTTATGTTTCTAATTGATGAAACCTATGTATAATGAATCAGTTAATTAAAAATGGTAATGAAAATGGATATTGGATGAAATTAAAAGTGTCTAGGGTTTTTCTTATCCCAATCATGTTGTTATTCCATGTTTTCTAAAATTCTTTACTTGAAGTTATGAACTTGGTTTACAACAATTTTTTTAGGATAAAAATACATTTTATTTCTATTTAAATTTTCTCTATAATGGCAGATCATTTTTTTAAATTAATGTCAGAGATTTGGTATAACAAGAATTGGTAGTATAGTTTTCCTATTTCAAGGATGGTTGTATTGGGGTTTTTGATTGGTTGATTAGTATGGGTTGAGAGTTAGGAATTATTTTTTAGATTGATATTTACTTTTTTATGGTAGGATTTCTGGATGGTTAGTTATTTTGATATCCAACTACCTTCTACTGCTGGTCTATGCACCGTTAGAGCATCTTCTTTATGGTATTTTAGTTAGATTCTAAAAATACATGAATTTTGAATTAAGAAATGAATTGTAATGAAATTATGGGATTGGTATTGATAATAGTAATAATATGTGTTAAATACATACCATGGTATGTTTGTATTAGTGCCTTATGAGCATGTAATTGGAATATTGAAATTGGAATATCATTTATAGAATAATTTTGTCTTATGATGAAATAGAATGATTAGAACATAATTTTCAATTTGATTAATCAATGGTTGGTCATTGTAATTTACTAAATAAAAATAAATAATTATGATTAAATATAGATTTTGTGTTCTTATATGAGATGTAGTTCTCTAAAACATACTGGTGGAAGTCAGGTGTTATGTGGAAGGATAACTATAGTTTAGACCAATTCTCGGTAGTTACCCAACATTGGTTATGTGATATATTATTCATTATATTTTCTAATTTTATATGCTCCAACACTTTAGATTTGTGGGTATATGAAACCTTTTTTTTGTTTCATGTGTTTTATATAATATTTAAGTGAGTGAGGTAACAGATGTCCAACTTCTCCCTCTTTATCACTCTCCCTTTAGATGTAGCATGATGTATAGGTGTATCCAGGTTATAATGGCATTAAGCATAGGGTACATGTCTTCATGGGTTGTGATGGATCTTAGTTTTACCATACATATGTGTATAGGATTTTATGTCTTAAGTTGATAACAGATACATGTATTCTAGTTATAGTGACTGTGGTTACCTCAGATATACTTCCATGGGTTATAATGGATTAAGGTATAATGCATGACACATAGATTATGATGGATTTACAACTTGTTACTCTATTTTGGTTGTGTTGAGATGTGGTTGAAATACGTGTGCATTGTGAGAAGGATGATACGTGGTTGAGGTATGTGTGTGGGGTGAAAGATAACTAATATAAGGGATTGTAGTATAGGATTTTTAGAATTGGGTCATGATAGAGACAAACCAATGGGTAAGTGGAACTAGGGTAACATTCCTATATATATTATTTTAATATAAAGTTTCTTGATTCTATATACTACTTAGTGATTGATCCATGGTGAGGACATGATATAATTTAACCTTATTAGGTAATGATTTTGTTTCATTTATTTATTCACTATGATTTAGTATGATTCTTTCACATTTTCATGTGAGGTTTTAAGGAGGATATTGTTGAGTATATCTGTATGATCACCCCATGATACCCCTAATCCTTAGGGATAATAACTAGTGTGTGCCTATGGAGTTAGTATCCATTATAGATAAAGAGATCATAGATTTTTATGTGGTTAAATACATGCCTTAGAGTTTTCAGTTCCAAGTTATCCAAATGTTGTATAAGGTGTATTTCTTGTTTGATTCAGGATCTACACACTCCTTTATTAAACCTACCCTAATACATGCTGTGGGACATGAGTTGGATATGTTTATGATTACCTTGGAATTTTCTATGACAATTGACGGTAAAGATAACTTGTATAACATGTGTATATGTTTTGAGTTAACTCTAATGTATCATCATTATTGGGAGGATATCTTTTGTCTAAAGATACATTTATATGACATCATCTTTGGCATGTTCTGGTTGTAGTCGGTGTAGGACATTATTGATTGATTAAGGGGGTGTGTTATATTATATGATGATAATAGAGAGAAGCATTGGTTTTGTTTGTGAGAGAGACCCATGGATGGGTCATAGGATGGTCGAGTTCTTATCTTTCTCAATGGTATGACTAATGTTAAGTTTAGTGGAGGATCAGATGATGATGTTTCCCAATGTTATAGAAGAGTGCCTTAATGACATTCTAGAAGAGGTTGGTACACTAACCCCTCAACATGAGATTGATTTTAGAATAGAGTTATAGTTGGGTGTCACTCTAATATTGATGTCTCCACATAGGATGTTTCATTATGAGTTATGAGAGCTACAGATTCAGATTTGTGTTCTTCTATAGTGACATTTTATCCATCCTAGAGTTTCTCCTTGTGGTTATCTTATTCCATTTACAAAGAGGGCATATGATAGTCTATGTTTTTGTATAGATTATCATTTCTAAAATTAGTTAACAATGAAGAAACACTATCATCTACCAGGAATTAATGATTTTTTAGATAAACTCAAGGGATATAGCTGGTTTTCGAACATCTATTTGTGGTTAGGGTATCATCAAATGAAAAAAAAGACAAGGATATCCCAAAGACTTATTTTAGGTGTCTTTTGGGGAATTATGAGTTCATTGTAATGTCATTATCCATTAAAATTTTTCCAACCATGTTCATGGTGAGGTTGAATTTTGTGTTCCATGAATTTATGGATTAGTTTTTCAAGGTATTTAATGATGACATACTTATGTTTTTTATGTCATGGGAGGAGAATTTAGAGCATTTTCATGATGTTTTGGGAGCTATTTGTCATAATAAAATATTTGAAAAGTTGTTAAAGTGTATTGTTTTTGGCCCATGATGTTTTTCATTAGGTCACATTGTGTCTTAATGTGTAGTATTCATGGATATTTTGAAGATTAAGGTGGTTGTTTCTTTGGTATCTCCCAATAAAATTTTAAATTTGAAAAGTTTCCATGGTCTTATCGAATATTACAGGAGGTTTTCACCTGAATTATATCATATTATGTCTCATATTATAACTCTAATAAGGATGGGTCATGATTTTGTGTGGAATAACTATTGTTAGAATACTTTTAAGTATTTGAAGAAAGAGTTGGTTGGTTCTCCTATTCTTCATTTTTCAGGGAGGGTACTATGTTTAATGTTTACTAAAAAGTATTACATCTTTTCTTAGGTTGTGCTCAAATTCAATAGAGTGGTTATCTCTTATGGGTCTTAGAAGTTATGGCTGAATGAATGTAAATAATCTAACCATGATCTTGAGCATGTTATGGTAATGTTTTCTCTAATGTTGTGGTGAAATTAACTCATTTTTGAGAACTTTTTAGTTTTCATAGATAACATGAGTTTGAGTTATATCTTCACCCAATGTGATCTAAATTTTCAGTAGTGGCGGTGAATAGAATTCTTGTAATATTTTGACTTTAAAATTTCTTATACACTAGGGAAATGGAATTTAGTGACTAATTATTTATGCAAGAATTCACATAGTGATGTTTTCTATTATTTTTTTGATACTTGGATAGTGATGGAGGACAATCTATGATTCACCTTGATATGGAAGATGATGATGGTAAAGGGTGAAGGCTAAGCACCATGTTTCCGGTGGGTTACTTCATCTCTTTGATGTTCCCCAATGGAAATATGACAATATCTAGATAGACTTTTCCCCTGGTTTACCTCAAGATCAGTGAGACTGTGATTATATATGGGTGATCAAGGACTGCTTAAAAAATAATTTCACTTATTAGTGTTTAAGGAGTTTTTCTAAATGGAGGTTTTATTAAGAAAATATCTAAAGTATGTGGTGAGGCTTCATGGGGTTCCAAATAAGATCATATCTAATCATTATCTTCCTTTTACCTCTTGGGTTTTTAGAGGTCTCCTGTGTGCTTTTGGATCTAAATTATGCATTAACACCTCTTTTCATCCACATATATATTGTCAAATAGATCATAATATTGATACTTAAGAATAAAATTTTTGTGCATGAATTTTAAATTTTTGAGGTTAATAAGTGAGGAACTTACCCTTAGCAGAGTTTACTTATAATGAAAGTTATCACTCTACCACTAGAATGGACCTTTTCAAAGCATTGTATGGATGAACTTTTCTATATACATTATTTTGGATTGAGTTCAGGGATTCATTGATTCTTATAAAATAATTAGTGTAAATTAAAACAAAGAAACTATAGGTGATCCATGAGTGAATGAAGGAAACATCGGATCATTAGAATTCGTATGCTGGTCATATGAGGATGCCTCTAGAGTTTGATGTTGGAGATTCTGTATTCTTAAAGTTATCATCCCATTATGGGAATTGGAGTTTGGGTTGTGGGAGTAAGGTTTCACCAAAATTTATTAGAAGTTTCAACTGTTAGGGTGTATTATAACTATTTCATATCAATTAGAACTTCCCCTAAAGATAACTGAAATAATGATGTCTTTCATGTGTTACAAGTTCAATGATATCTTCAGGATGATTCCCATGAGTGAGATAGAAGTTTAAGATGACACATCCTTCAAAGAATGTCACATTAAGATCTAGGGAAGTCAAGATAAGCTGTTATGTAGGTGTTTTATTCCTTTTATTTGTGTCTTATGGAGGCATAATGGCTTAAAGGAGTATACTTGAGAGTGGGGGTCATAGATAAGAACTCATTATCCTGACTGGTTTGGTGTTTTATTTTTTAAAATTGTATGTATGACCTTTGGTTGATTTATGAGATGATATATGGTTTTTCATGTTTATGATCATTGTTCTTATCATTTTTTATTGAGTTATTATTATAGAAAAATCCTTTAGAGTTATCTCATGGGGAGGTTATTCTATTCTCATTTATTTCATTCATAGGTTTTGGTTTAAATTATCTTGGATGAGAATTATACGAGTGACATCTCATGTAAAGGCCCAGTATTTTATGACCCTTTCCTTTGGGTTTAGGGGTAATTGGATTTTTTTTCCAGGAATAATGGGAAAGTAGGAGTGTGGTTTGATCTAGAATTGAATTTGGAGGAGGAGGGATGTGGCTTGGGATATTAGGTTGTAGCAAAGAGTTGTCTTAGATGGGTTGTATAATTTTTTAGGATGGTTTATTTATGACATAATCATGGTCCCTATGGTTTAGAGTTTGGGGTGAAGTTTTTGGTGTCTCTATCGAGCTAGATTAAGTTTTAATGTAGTTCTTATGTTCCACTATGGATCCCTAGGGATTAGGTTTTCTTATCTTTTATTTTTGAATAGTCACTACAATGTGGGAGTATGAGCTATTTTCAGAGTCCTAATGGTCAAGAAATTTGGTTATAACAATATAGGGACCATTGAGGTATGATATTTTGGATGCACCCTGGACTTACCTTAGGTTTATAGGATTAGGTTTCATATTGTTTTTGAAATAGGAAGATATATAGGTATTTTTATTGTGAATTTATATAGAAGACTTTGAATGGGACCATTGTTTCATGGAAACCCTTGATAAATTATAGTATTGGTGAAAGATATAAACATTTTAGTGTGGTTAGGGGTGTTGTGTCATGGTATTATGTTTTATCCAACCTATATAAATTAGAAATTACACTCAAATTCATCTTATTTACTCCTCCTTCCTTAGAAACTTAAGAAACCATAAGATATATTTAGATACCTTTAATACCCTTTTTTTATTTATCCCCTAGATTCTAGAGATTTATTTTTTGGTGATATGATGAGAATTTACTTCTTTATGTTACTTCTTAATTTATCTTGTTCTATCCTACATTGCTATGGTTTTTTATTTCCTTTTATTTGTATCGGGTTTTTAATGGTTATTAGTGGTGGATTATTAGTAAAAGGTCTAATTAGGTCTAATTAGAGGGGGTGAATCAATGAAATTTTCTTTTTATATTTTCTTACTTATGAAACAATATTCATATCCTATTAAAGAGTTATGACTTTTCAGAAAATATTCATAGAATCACAATCCAAAAAAATAGTGGTATTTAAAAGGTTCACTTCTCAGTATGTGTAGCTAGTCCATAACATGGTTTGGAAATAATCCAATACCACAAAGTCCACTAGAAAATAATCCTTTTTATGTGGTTACATCATGAAGAGAATATCCTTACACTTTCATTACAATATGATTATAAAATTGTGCATGTTCCCTCCACATAGATATAATATGTAACAAAGTTTTTTGTAACAACTATTAAAAGGATTCACCAATAGGGTTTTGAATGTTATCATTATACTGCTTGTATTTTTTCAAACTAAATCTATGAGAAAGTACTTCCTTTTCAATTTATTTCCTAGAATTAGGCAAAAAATTTCTCCTTGTACTACTTTATAAAACTTTTTTATGATCATCTATTTGTCTGGTATCTTAATCTGATCATTCATCAAGTAAAACTTATCTTGGGCTTTTTGAATATTGAAAGAACTTTGTTATGATTTATCCATCTATTTATCTCAATATAAAGTCTATTTAATCCACTACATATAGAACTCTATATGGTTTCTTACTGATGCTTCTTCCAACTATTCAATTTTGGACTTCTAACCCTATTTTTCTAATTGTTTCTTCACACTATCTATATGATGCCCACTGATAGAAAACTCAGTTCAGAATTCAATTTTCTGATGTTTTTTCATAACCATTGTCCAATAGTCTTTATTATTCTATAGTACATCACCTCACTTTTATAAATGTGAATACCATATTTTTGGGTTTGTATAAACACCCACTTTATATAGTAATTCTTAAAGTGGAATATGTGGGAACTCAATTTTTTTTCCACATAATGAAAATTAAAATTTCAAATCCCCCAATCATTATTTTTATAAAATCATCTAAATACACATATAGTTTTCTTAAAGTTTCTTTTAAAATTTAACACAAACAAATTTCATCAAACTTCCTTAACCTCAACATTAAATAACTCTATCAAACCTTCTTAACACTTTTCAAGAACCACAATATTCATTTTTGATTTTACAAATATTGATTGATCAACTCAGAATCATAAAATTTGATATCATTAGGAAATATTCATAAAGAATTAAGAACTGGTAAAAGCATTATTTAAAACATCAATCCATTGAAACTTTGTATCAAACCTTCATATAATAATGCTTGATCTTATTGTTCCTTCAAAACTTTGTAGGAAATTCTCAGGAGTCTTATGATCAATACATACATCATCTAATGAATTTTATTAGAACAATTTGACCATTTCTTTTGAAAATTATCCATGAAATAATGATCTTTATATAGAAACATAATTCAAATTATTTTCAATAAAACCTTTTATTTTGAAAAAACATAGAAATCTATTCAATGTAGCATGCTTAGAAACATCCTAAACCCTTTTTCTAATTAGAAACCTTAATAAAATATTATTCGATGGTATTTTTTCAATTAAATTTTATCCATTTGAACTTTTTCTGATTGGACATCATTCGATTTGAATTTTTTAATATAGAATTTATCTAATATCATTCCTCATGACATTCCCTTGTTTTTTAACTATAAAATTCATATCAATAAAATTATACAAACATATATCTGATAATTATTTCAACCATCAAAACAAAAACTTCATATATTTTCATGAACCCTTATATTGAGTGTGAAGGTTGGGTGATAACCTTATGTATCATGATCAGATACCCTTATGTTTCACTTTAAAAATCTATGAACACAAAAAATTATCAATAAAACCTCTATCTGATAACTTTGATCTCATGAGCTTACTCAAAACATTGTATTATGAAATTTTTGCATACAAATTAATTTCTCCCCTATTTTTACTTATGCTTGGATCATGAGATATTTCATTACTCATGAAGTTTGAAACATTTAGAACATTAAAAGAACCACCATCTTTTTTACTTCAATGAAAATTTGTCTCGTGAATATTTTAAACAAAATAAGATCAATATTCATCACATTTCTTATGTCAACCACCTTAGTCTCAAATCATCCATTAGATGGAATGGGTCCAAAAAAACTCAGTCTTTGAAATCTATATATTCTCTATTTTTTAGAAGTCTTATTAAAGTTAATTTTTTTTGTTAAGACAAAAAAATCTAATACATGAAGAAAACCTTCTTCAAGAAAAAGAAAATTCCTCTAAAAAATTTCTAGCTCCTTCAAAACACCTATAAAATTCCTTTCCCCAACAATCTCTCCCTTTGGATTTTTTTTCAAACAAGGAAAATAAATCACTGAAATTTTTTAACTCATGCAATGGATTATGTTCCAATAATTCTAATCCTTCATGAGAAAACTTTGTGTAGTAAAAAATAATCATTGAACAATAATACCATGTTCCCCATAAGTAGTGAATTAAGAAACTTTTCTAAACACCTCATAAGAATCATCTTCTTATACTTGAAATATTCATCGTAACCCAACTTCAAATAGTAGGAAGAATATTTCCAACATCCACTTCAATAAAAGGTTTAAATAGTCCAAATAAACACATGCTAAAATCAAATCTTACCCCTTTTAAGAACTCCCCCTAAATACATGATTTCCAGTGAAAGGGAAAACACAAACCAATAGATATATTTATGTTATAAAATTATTCTCTCCCTTGAAAAAACTATCCAAATACAAGATAGATAGGGGATAGAATCACATACCTTAGCCTTGAAGTAAGGGAGGTTGAACAACCATTATCAACCTCATCTTATGAAATGTTTCATTCAATAATTATTTAGTGAATATATCAGAAACTTTCTATGATTTAGGAGAAAACTCCAAATTTAGTTAATTCTTCTCCACATTCTCTTTGGTGAAGTGATATTTTATATTAATACTCATGGAACAAGATTTTTTCATGATATTATTATTGATATTTATATCAATTTTTTTTATCCCAACCCAAGATTAGTGGATGTTTCACATCAACAAACAAATATTCCAACTGTGTATTCATCCACATAAGTTTTTTTTGAAGCTTGATTGGAAAGAACATACTCATATTTTCCCATATTGTGAGTCACTAATATTTTTTTCTTTTTATGCCAAATCACACATATTTATCCCAATAAAAAAATTTTGCCCATTGTAAATTTTCTTTCATATAAACTTCTTACCTGATCTATATTGATACAACCAAACAAATCAATATTTCCATCACCGTCATATTTTTTAACAAAAATAACTACACCTTTAATATATTTATAAGAATCCAATTTCTAGTAATGATATGAGATTACATTGGTAAAATTTGATACCTAGCACAAATTGTAATAGTATATACTATATCTGGAATTTAATTAATAATATATAATAAACTTATAACTAATATTGTAAAATCATTAGGATATACCTCTTTTCTGTTCCTATATATTGAAAAATTTATTCCTAATGAAATTAGTGTGGAGACTAGAATTTATTATTACATAAAAAACTTCCTTATAAGTTACTTTGAATAATTATCTTGATATTGGAAAATATAATTTTTCTTTTTCAATATTTTCAATATAAGAAAGTATTTCATTTCTCCTAGTATGGAAATTTCAAAAATAATCTTCATATCCTCAGAAAACATTTAAAAAGTTTCTTCATAATTCCCTATACATATGATATCATAGAAATAAATAATCATAATGAGGGAAGCCTCTTGATTTTATTTTATATAGATAACTATCCAATATTTAATTCTAAGATCTTAGAGCTTATTTTATCCCATATAATTCACTTTTAAAATTTCATAGAAAAAATTCATTTTTACCAAGAACGAAGTCACACGGTAGTTCAATATAAACTTTTTTTTATTTATCTCTCCATTAAGAAAATATGACTTTATATCCATATAAAATATTTTATACAATAATTGTGTGGTGATATAAAGAAAGATTCTAATAGAATCTAATCATTATACTAAATTAAGGGTCTCATTAATGTCAATTCATTTAATGTGTGAGTAACATTTACAATATTGTCAATCCTAGTTTCTTATTACTTTAAATTTTTCATTCAACTTGTTTCAGAATTCCCACTTTGTACTAATTACATTCTTATTGTTTGGGTTGAGTATAAGTTTCTAAGTATCATTCTTTTCAATATGATCCATCTCTTTATTTATATAATCAGTCCACTCCTAATTATCTAAATATTTATTAACATATTTTGGATGAACCTATAAATATAATGAAGTATGTGATACTAACCTTGATGTTCTTATGGTTTGAACCTATTTTCCTTGATCACTGATGATGTTATAAAATTATACTTTCTTACTTATCCTAGGATGAGAGGAAAATAATTTTTCTTCATCACTTGATATAGATAATTTAGAATATTCATCTTGAGAAATTCCAACATTATTACTATCATTAATAACTTTCTCAAATTTTTTTATTATGATAACCTCATCTTAACTTACTTCCATATCTATAAATATTTGTGAAACCTCCTTATCATACAATTCATGAACATTCACATATGTCTATTAAATAATATTTTTTGTTTATTAATTATAACACATGTACACTTACCATTAAAAGGGTATCAAAGAAATATTCAACCAATACCTCTATGATCAAACTTCCCAAGATTCGCACCATTTAATTTTATAATTCAAAGATTCTGAAACCCTTTGGTGTTTCAAACTTTGGGTTTCTTTGTAATATATCTCATAATGATTCATATCATATTTCATCCTATAGAAACATTGATTCTAAACACAAATGGAAGGTTTGATATTTTTCCACCAAAAATGATTAAAAGTATCATGTTTGATCAACATTGTTGGTACCATCTACACCAAAATTTTGTTTATTCTTTCAATAATAATGTTATGATATAGTGTATATAGTAAACTGACCTCATGATCAATACAATGATTTTAAAGATAATATCTTAACTTCCAACTTTTATATTCACTATCATTATTTATTCTAATTTTCCTCATAAAATGAACACACTCTTTTTCAACACTTAACTTGAAAATCTTAACCATCTTTGAACCACTGATCAAAGTTTCGAAAACATAATACATGTATTGTGAGAAAATTAATCAATAAAAGAAATAAAGTACTTATATTAATTTATTTACTTCTAACCCATGGGATCACAAATATCAAAATGTATCTCCTCTAAGGGAAAAGTTAAATTTATCTCAACATTCTTATATATAAAGTTTGTAATATTCATTTTTTAGAAAATGGAACAACACCAATATATTGTTTTTATCAGATAAAGAATATCATGAATAATTTATATTTTTTATATATTGATCATATTACTCTAAAACATATTCCCTAAACTTTAATAATATATATTTTTTTTCTGTTATGATTAGATAGTATGAACTTTTCATATCACCAACTTAAAAAAAGTTTCCCTTTGTTCGTTGGACACTTGTTACAACTTTCCCATATTCTATTCTTTAAAAAAATAATATATTCTTAATTTTTTTAGTATTCATCAAAAATTGAAAAAATACATAAAAGAAATATGTTTCATCCCATCATAAAACAATGATATTTTTAATTTTAACTTTACTTCCCCAATGATAGCAGATCCAAAGCCATTGATTCTGAGTGACTCATCATTTACAAATGTCACTATACCTTATTTATAATATTTTATGTTATTTAAAAACTTCAAATCTCATGTTATGTGATAATAAAACCCATAACCCAAATCCATTTTCATTCTAATCATGTAACTTTAAGGCCATTTTCAATAATTAATGATATTTCATTGAATTTTTCTTCCTTATCATCCAGTTTTTAAAATTTATTGTACAATTTTTTTTGTACCAATAACATGAAAATAAATCCCTTTTCAAGATTTCTATATTGAAAAAATCTTTCATAAATAGTTTTTAATGGTAGTAATCTATTTTAAATATTCATACTAACTTTCTCATATTATCTTATTTAAGTGGGTAAAATCACCCTCAAATATTTCCTCCAATTTATCTTTGATTAACTATAATATTTATGATTAAACCAACACATATATGATGTATTCCCAAATCCTCTAAAATTATTGTAGTAATAATAGATATCATATTTCCATTTGTAACTTGCATACTGTTCAAAGTTGTGTGCTTCCTTTTTATAAAATTTCTTACCACCCACTTTGGAATTTTGTTAGCCACTAACGTTTTGGTTATCACTGTATATTTTCTTCTTCTTCATATATTTATTCTCCACCTAAATAAAATATCTTATAGAGTTATATTTTGTTTTAGACTTTGAAACATTAAAAACTTCAGGTTTTTTGACTATTATTCTTTATGATACATACATGGTCTTCTTAGTTTAATATTCCTTTTACACATATTTATAAATATCAATAATATTTAAGGAATATAACTATTGATCCTACTAATGTATAAAATTATTATAACTTTCACTAAATTTTGTAACTCTGTTTTTGAAATATGTAATTCCTTAATCAACTTTACCATGTTTTTTTATCAAGTTTAAACTCTTCGTCTTTTAATTTCAAATTTTATTCAATATTGATGTTGAGATTTTTATTTTCATTAAGTAACTTCTTTAGATCATATATATCTTTTAGAAACATGTATTTTTCTTCCATAGAAGATTCTTGATTATTTTATAAAATATTTTCTTTCTTCAACTTATTTTTCTCCCTCCCAAATCTTCCAAAATTTGTAAGACATTATTTCAACTATCTCTTAAGAATAAATTTCATCTAAGTTTCTTATTATTATAAACTTATTATTTAAATACTACTGAAATTTTCATCATTCACTTTTTTAGTAAGATGTTTTTTAGCAGCATCATCCCTGAAGTTATCAGCCTCTTTTTCACTTTCATTATCCTCCTCACACTTAGACAAGCTTTTTCTCCTTTTTTATTTGTATAACTTATTATCCATTACCTTATAATAGGATTTTTATTTTTAATCCTTCTTTTGATGGATATACATTAATTTCTATCATATTTATCTCTTTATTAAACATCCTGTTTTCATAGAGAATTTTTATTTAAGTGTACAAAAACTCAATAGCCAGAACATTTTAGTAGTAAATTTTCATTGTACTTTAATTTTATTTTATTCACATATTTATAAAATAAATACATTAATTCATCAAAAAAAATTATTAACCTCATTTCCAGTGTCAAATTCACTAGCTTCTTCTTTGATAACATTCATAGAATTTCCTTTCTTTAAAAAATTGAAATAAATTTACCAATACGCCTTCTCTTTGTTATTTATAACCACTTCTCATCTCGTTTCATAAGTGTTGAGAGTGTTATATAGATCATCCATAGATATAGTTTCATGATCTATATCTTTTAACAATGAATATTTTATAAAAAATTTATCATGAATAATTCTTAATATAATTTAAACAATGGTTGAATCTTCCAACTTCTCACTAAGTAATTTTATAGTGCTAATAATGTCCTTCACTCTTTTAAATAAGTAACCAATATATTAATAATCACCCATATTAAGATATTCTTAATTCAACCTATAGTTTTTTAACCTTTCTTTCTTTACTTTAATATTTCATTAATAGATGGTTTCTAAATTTTCCCATATACCTTAAGCCGCTCTAACTAATTTAACTCTTATAAAACCACCTTTAAAGAGTGAGGAAAGTTTATAATTTCTTGAACACTCGATATTATCTAAATTCTTCTTATCGGTGGATATTAGGTGAAATTCCCTTTCTATTAGATGGGAAACCATCTATATTTGCCTCAATAACATTATATAAAATTCACATAAGATATAGTAATAATATATCTCTCCAAATATGATGGTTCTTTACATAAAAAACTAGAATCCCCTTACTATTCATAGTATTTTTAACATCCATGGAATCTATTCTTTTCTTAAAACTTCAGCAACGATTAAATTAAGGGAGCCCTCCCTATGATTAAACTTTCAAGGACCAATAAGGATATATTTGATAACTAAGTGGGGTGGGGTGAATTAGGGATATTTTTTTTATATTTTCTTACATATGAAATAACCTTTTCCTCCTATTTAAGATTTACAATTTTCTAAAAACAAACACACAAATGAAATCCATAATAACATAGGTATTTACAAGGTTCACTACCCAGTAAGAGTAGAAAGTCCTTGGCTTGGTATATAAATAATCCAATACCACAAAATAACCTAGAAATAAATCATATGTATGTGGTGAAAAAAAAGAAGGTAATGAAATTACACTTGAATTACACTATGATCAAAAAATAGTGGATGTGATCTCCACACATATATAATATATAAAAAAGTTTTATGTAACATATATTGTTAGAAAAATTAACTAATAGTATTCATTATGTTTTCACTATACTTATTTTATTTTTTTAAACAATATCTTATTAAAAATACTTCACATTAAATTTCTTTACCAATGGTAGGAAAAAAAATTCCTCCTTGGGCTTATGTATAAAACTTTCATTCAATGACATGTTTCTCTAGTATCTCCATATGATATTTTTTCAGGTAAACTCTATCTAGTACCTTATGAATATTGATACTTCTTTCTTATGTTATTTCCATCTATTCACCTCAGTATAAAATCTATTTGATCCACCTGATATGAAACTCTATATAGTGTTTAACCGGTGCCTCTTCCAACTATTCAACTACCTCCTTTATAACCCAATTTGTTTGGTCATTTCTACACACCATCCATTTGATCCTAAATGATGGAAATATCTATTCATAAATTGATTACCTAGTGTTTCACTACAATAGATTTCTAATCAACATTCTTCTTTTTTAGTTCTTAACCTCAATTTTATGCATTTGAAAAATTTATTTTTGGGTGTGTATGAACACCCCCTTTATATAGTAATACTTGAAGTAGAATAAGAGGGAAATATAATTTTTTACCTCTTAATGATATCTCAAATTCTGAATCTCCTTATAGAAAAAATTTCACCAAATTATTATCAAGAATTATATAGTATTATTGAAGATTCTTGTAAATTTAAACACCAAAATTTTTTCTCAAACTTCCTTAACCTCATCATTAAGGAACTTTGTCAAACTTTTTTTATACTTAGCAAGAACTCTGTTCTTCCTTTATAATTTTATAAATTTTGAATGACCAATTAAAAATTATCTCATTTTATATATTTATAAAATATTTGTAAAGAACTTTTAATAGATACAAAATTATACAAAACAATCATCTAATGAAACTTTGTAGTAACCCTTCTGTCTATTAAATCTAAATATGATTTTTCCTTAACAAATTAATAGGAAATTCTTAGAGTTCATCTAATCAGTAAATCTATCATCCAATGAATTTTATCATAACACTTTAACCATTTCATTTTCAAAATATCCACTAAATAAATATCTTTGTACAGAAACATTCATATTATGTTTTCATCCAAAAACTTCTTTCTAGAAACTTAGTGACATTTTTGTGATAGGACATCCTCATAAACTTATAGCAAACATTATCTAATCAGAAACATTCATAAAAGTTTGTCTGATGGTATTTTTCCGATTAGACTTCATATAATTAGGCTACATCCGATTGGAATTTTTCTGATTAGACTTCCTCTATTTGGACTTCATCTAATTGGACTTCATGTGATTATACTTCTTTCAATACCATTTTTTATTATCTTACCTTATATTTGTAAAACAAAATTTTTATCAACAAAATTATACAAACATGCATCAAATAATTCATCCAACTAGTGAAACAAAAACATCCTAGCTTTGGATGAACCCTTAAATAATATATATATTTTTGGTGATACCCTTATGTATCATTTTTATCTATCATTATACATTGATTTAAAAAACTATGAACACAAAAACTTCTCATCCAAATATCTGTTAGATAACATCTATCTGATGAGATTCCTTAAAACATTATAGTTTGAAATTTTTATATAAAAATGAATTTATCCCTCATTTTAATTTTTCTTAGATCCTAAGATCTTTCATTACTCATGATATTAGAAAAATTTAGAACAATAAATCATCGCCATATTTTTTATGTCACTAAAACTCTGTCTGATAAAATTTGTATTTAATATAAGATATATGGTTATTATATTTCTTATTATAATCACCTCAGTCTAGAATTATCTATCAAATAGACTGCATCCTGAAAGATAAATCTAGTCTTTTATATCTTTTTTTCATTTATTTAATAGATTAATAAATTTGGGTGTTTTATGTTAAGTCAACAAAATAATGTACATAGAGTACACCTTATTCAAGAAAAACCAACTTCCTCTAAACATATTCCATATCATTCAAACCAACTCTAAAAATACTAGTCCTAACACTTATTGGGATGATATCCTTAGGGATTTTGATTTCATCATGGTAGAGGTTATTGGAGATCAATGCTTATTCTTCAATTTTTGATCAGATAATGTTGAATGTTCCATCTAAATGTAAATAATTCATGATTTCTACTTATTTTATGTGCAATTGTTGGATCAAAATAATTTTTCTTCTTTAATTATAGTGTAATTTACCAAAATAATGATATTAATATGGAAATTAAGGAATAATTAAATATTAAATGGGATTGTGTGATCACATGTGGTTTATTATATGATTAGATGGATTTTATATTATATAAATATTTTGAAATTAATTATTTTTGATTATTATTATTACTTGGAATGTATAACATGATTTAAATTGGGTATGAATCATAAATATGGTAATATTAAGAAGATAATGAATTAGTTATATAGAATTAATTACCATTCCTTCTTTAAAATAATGGAATATAATAGTATTTATTGAATAATTTTTATAGTTCATTATTATCTATCATTAACTGTTGTTTCTAGGTTGTTTATTAATGAAACTTATTCATAATGAATTATTTAATTCATTGTTTTAATGAAAAGGTATATTTTCTGAAATTAAAAGTGTTTGGGGAATTTTTTAGCCTAACCTTGTCGTTACGTCATATTTGTTAATCTTGTGTGCTTGATGTTATAGCATTGGTTTACCACTAAGTTTATTATAATTCTTTTTTTATTACCATATATATTTGATCTATGATGGTAGATCCTTTCTATGAATTTATATATGGGATTTAGTATATCTAGGATAGATGGTTCTAGTTGACAGTAGGGCTTGCCTATTTCTAGGAAGGTTGTGTTGGGCCAATTGATTGGATAATTGGTATAGTTTGAGATATGGGATTACCCATTTTGGCTTGATTATTTATTTTTCATAGTTGATTTTATTAATGATTTTTTTTGATTTCAAATTGTCTGTTATAGTTGGGAATTTCAGTGTGAGTGTATCTTCCTTATTGTGTTGTAGGTTGAGTCTTACAATACACTAAATATGGAATGGTAAATTAATTATAAAGAACTCATCAGATGGGTATTGATTATGGTAATGATATGTATTAAATAAGAACAATGGGATATTTTTATTAGTTCTCTAGGAGAATGGAATGAGAATCTATAAATTGGAATATGAGTTATAAAAGCATGTTTTCTTATTAAGAAATAGAATAATTGTACTAGAATTTATAATGGGATTAATGAATGGTTAGTAATTATAATTTACTAAATAAACATGATTAATGATAATTAAATATTAATTCTTGTGTTCTTATATGAAATTAAGTTCCATATACCATATTGGTGGTAGTTGGGTTTCATACGGGATGATAAATTGAGTTGAGTCTAAGGCTAGGTATTTACCCTTAGTTAGTTGTGTGATATACCATTTATTATATTTTTTGATTTCATATGATTTACAACCTAAGTTAGGAAATCAACCTATGTCGAAATGTTTTGGGTTTTATGTTCTTTCACCAAAATACATGGTGATGAGGGAATGAATAGTATAATATGTAGTTGTTCTGTTCTATAATAGATTTAGGTATAGTGTAAGTATTTACAATGGTTGTGATGGATCTCAATTTATCCCCACATGTGTATGTGGGTTGTAGAAGGTTTAGATTATGACACATACATGTATTCTGATTCTAGTGACTATAGTTACCACAAATTTACATGCATGGGATGTGATATATTAACATATAATGAACCATACATGGGTTGTGATGGATTTTAGATGTGTTACTTGATTTTGGATGTGATATGGTGTGGTTGAGATATGTGTGAATTGGGTGAAAGATGAGATGTGGTTGAGGTATCAGTTATTGAGTGATAGGATGATTTATGGAAGGGATTCTAAGATAGAAAATTTGTTGTTGGGGTGTGAGAAGGAAAAACCAATGGTGAAGTAAAAGTGAGTCCCATTTGTTAAATATATTCTTTTGATATAGATTTTTTTATTTATATGTGCTACTTATTGAGTGAGCTATGGTGAGGATGTGATTTGGTGTTACCTAGTTAGGTAAAAAGTATGTTTCTTTGGTTTATTCACTAGATTTTAAGAAATTTCTTTCACATTTTCATGAGAGGTTTTAGGGAGTATCTTACTATGTTTACATGTATTCTCACCACACATATATATAAACTATTTTTAGGTTCAATTGAGGTGTTTGGTGGCCAAGATGGGTGTTAATAGATCATGGGTTTGTTTAGAATCTATTAGAGTTTCATGGTAGATTCTTAGGCTCTCTTTCGTAGATTAATTTGTTTCTACTTGGGTAAAATTAAATTCATGTATTGGGATGGTTTATCTATTATCTATATGATGGTTTTGGTTAGTGGATATTATCTATTATCCTTAAATTTATATATTGAGGGAAATACCACCCATATATATGTATTCAATACATTTGGTACTAGTCACTAACCCGTGACCCATTGGTTGTGGGATTCGGGGGCCATCCACATCTTTATAGCTGACCCAAGAGGGGTAACAATAGAGGGGCATTGCAAAATTAGATGTTAATATTCCCTCCTCATATCACTTATTGTAAGTGATAAGTTTTCCATATATTAGGACTAGATTTTGTAATACCTTTCCCTAATTAGTTTTATATATTCTTAAGATTAGATATTGAGATGAATATCCCAATTGGTTTCCTTGTGATGTGACTCTGATTGTATTATTACTAGCACTGGATAAACCAGGTATAGGCAGCTGTAGTAGTGGCCTATTTAGCATATGATTACTAGATTCATATACTTGTATATGTATTTAGTGTTATGTTTCTAGGTGGGTGTGCTTCACAAGCTCGACTCACACCCTTATATGTATATCATGTTTATAAATTTGATCATGATGGTACTTAGTAATTTCAAGATGATGGAAATTCCTACTAGGTCATTGGATTTACCCATATCCATGTGCACAACATGGGTTTGGATTAAGGATATAATTTCAGCCCCACCTGGCCCGACCCGACCTGGACTGGGTTGGGTGGGGCCTGCCCTCAAAAAGTTAGGTCACAAACCACTATTAGATTTAGGTTGAGCTAACTTGAACAACCCCATGAGGTGGCCTGATCTCGGCTTCGGGCTGGAGCAAACTAGTGGGTGAGGCTGGGCATTTTAGGTCGGGCCAGATGTGGGGCTAGTTGGGCTGAGCCACGAGCCGACCCTTATGTGATTTTATTATTTCAAAAATAATTTAAATAATGAGTTATATATATATATATATTATATTCTTTTCATTTTTAGGTATTTTTTAAATGTTTTTATTTTATGTAAAATAATTTTGTTTCTATTTTTTTGAACAAATGTTGTTTCAAATTGTTTTTTTGAAAAGTTTTTTTTAAATGATTTTTAATTTTTCTTTAATTATTTTTTAAATTATTCTTTAAACAATTTATATATTTTCTTTTTCAATTTTTTTTCAAATTTTTTTTCAAAGCATTTTTTCAAATTTTTTTTGTAAACATATATTTTAAATTTTTTTATGGAATGTTTTTTAAAACATTTTTTCAACCATTTTTTCAAAAAAAAATTCAAACGTTTTTTAAATTTTGTTGAAATATTTTTAAAAAGAATTAAAAATGTTTTTCAGATCATTTTTTAGAATTTTTTCAAATCTTTTTTCAGAATGTTTTTTCAAACTTTTTTTGTACGTATTTTTTAAATGTTTTTATGAACCGTTTTTTGAAATATGTTTTTAACCATTTTTTTATACTTGTTTTAGAGACTTATTTTTTAAACGTTTTTAAAATTTTTCTGAACATTTTTAAAATTTATTTAAACTTTTTTTATTTTTTTTGTAAAAACATTTATTTTCTTTTTTCATTAACAATTTACAATTGATTTTTTTTATTTAATTCTCAATCATTTTACATTTTTATATTGATCACTTCATACTTTCACAAGATCCCTCAACCTCAATGTCACATACCTAGTATAATTATAATATTTTCCATAATTTAATAAAAATCTAAAATATAAATTTATTCAAAAAATAAATAAAGGTCAAATAATTTATTTTAAAATGTTTGATTAAAAAAATGAATCTACATCGACTTCCCTGTATAAATAAATATAAAGAATCCTAATATATAAAATTACTAATAATTATAAATCATAAAATAATTAATTTCAGGAAATTTTAAATAAATAATTGAATTAAAATAAATTAATATGTAATTTTACCTTTCTTCATAAAATAATTAATATAGAATGGGAGGGGGTGACAATGTGTGCAAATGGCATAAGATAAATGTTAATTTTTTTGTTAGTCGATTTATATATGTATGTATATCCAGCCTCTAAAAAAATATCAAACATTGTAATAAATAACATTTGTAATAATTAGAAATCATAAAATAATTAATTTTTTTTGTTATTTTAAATAAATAATTGAATAATAATAAATTTTAAAAAATCAATATGATATTTGACTATTTTTTACTAAAAAATAAATATGCATTTGATCCTTTTTCCTAAAAAATTAATAAGAATGATGGGGGTGATGGAATGAGCGAATGGTAGTGGATGAGTGTTAATTTGTTTTGTCAATCAATTTATATATGTATGTATATACAACCTCTAAATAAATATCAAGCTTACAAATAAATTATATATATATATTTCCAGCCTCCATAATTTTAAAACAGGCACATCGCCTGAACCAGTTGGTCTAGAGGCAGCCTTGGAAGCATGAGGGAGGGGGTTTGAGTCTCCCTTCCTATAGTTTTCCATATAATTTTTTTAGTCCAGACATGATTTTTACAGGTTGGGCATAAACGTGCTTTCTACGGGACAACTGGTAGGCCAGCCCGACCTGACCCATGGGCCAACCAATGTTGGCACAGGGGCAACCCGGTTCATCATTGGCCCGATCGAGGCCCATCCTAAGTCAAACTTAGCTATATTGGGCCACTCTGGCTTTCGGGTTGGGCCAACCAAACTTTTGGGTCATCGGGCCAAAATTACACACCTAGTTTGGATGTATATGGGTAGAC
Source organism: Viscum album (assembly GCA_963277665.1). Classification (NCBI taxonomy): domain Eukaryota; kingdom Viridiplantae; phylum Streptophyta; class Magnoliopsida; order Santalales; family Viscaceae; genus Viscum; species Viscum album. The sequence goes on from OY728151.1 coordinate 1,224,761,201, forward strand.
CTTCATGTTTCTTTTCTAGTATAAGTATCTCATAGAACTATAAATTTGGTTATTTCTATAAGGTTTTATAGTTTAGGGATCTTATAGGTTGAATAATGTGAGATTGGTTGGAGGCCACATTTTTTACTTTCAGTTTTATCCTTCTTGTATGAGTTAGTGTGCCACTGTTATATATATATATATATATATATATATAATGATTTAAGTTATCCCTTGTATCTACTACTAATTCACAATTTTATTTCATGCATCAAATAGAATTTATTCTATTTTACTATTTTAGATTATGGGATCCCTCTTATCTACTTCTTTATATCTATTGGTTTTGAGATTTTCCACTATACCGATTGGTTTTACATATTTTTTTATAGATTCTAGAATGACCCTTAGACCTTTCTTATGAAAGGTGTTTCATCTGGTGTTTTTTAGACTGGATGAATTCTCCAATGGAATTTAATTTTTTGTTGTGTGGTGTAAGGAACAATTTTGTTTAGTTTAAATACATTGTTTTGTCCCTAATAATGTTTCATAAATGATAAAATGAGGTTCTAAGGGTGTCTGGGGCTCCTTCAAAGCCCGATGACCAAAACCTTGAAAAGTAAGATCATGCCACATGGTTCAGAGAAACCTTATTTCCCATCCTAAACAATTTTTCTAAACTACATGGCAAGAGGCAGGGGTGTTGGGGACCTCACAATTTGTATGCAACCATTCGACCCTAGGCACACAACAATATGGTGCTGCAGACCCCTTAGATAGAGTCCATTCATAAGGTTGGCACACTATTTGACCAACCATGTATCAAAACCATGATCCATTGTTTGTGAGAGTAAAATTACCATCTTAACCTTAATTAACCTAAAATATAACCCCCCTCATATCACTCTCATTTCTAGTGGCTTCTTCCTCCTCTCTCAGGTGAGGCTCCTCCCAAACCTAACCCAAGCTTTGATATATCTCCCTCTCTTGATGTTGGATTTGAGCTCCATCAGTCCCTATGAATTCATCTTGGTAAGATCCATTCCTCTAACTCCTTTCTTAGTTTCTCCTCACTTCAGTTTCTCTATTTTTGTGTGACCTAATTCACCCTATATTCAGGTAATTCTTCTGTTTCTTTGATTTCTCTCAATCTGGAGCAAATCAAACCTTTATTTTGGATGAGTGAAGCTTCCTTGGGCTAAGGTACATGGTATATATTCTTTACCAATGTTTCATTACATTATATATGGTGTGTTGTTGTGCTGCGTGATGGAATCTTCCATCGATGCATATAAGTTTTGAAATAAATTAAATTAAACCTATTACCATGTCCGATATGACACCAATGTGTGGAAAATCAACCCTTGGTTGATCACCTTATCTTTATAAACTTTTACAAATTTGTTTCCCTTTTTTGGCCTAATTCCCAATTATGCAAGTTGGTTGAATACCATTAAGGGTGAGCTTTGATTGTAATAAATTATTTAATAAAATAATTGAATCAAGATAAATGGTAGGCCATGAGTAAGGCCTTTGAGATTGATGCCTCATTCTTTATGCATCAAAATTTATTCCTTGTGTTGTATTATATATACATCACCCCTTTACCCTTATTTTTCATGTCCCATTTCTTACTGCTTATGCCTTATACATTGAGATTTTTTTCTTTGTACCTTGTGCCTCATGGATTATTCTTCATATTCAATTTCTTATGTATTGTACCACTTTCTTATGCATTATGAATTATTAATCTACTCATGATTATGTGCTTATGAATTATACGATGTTCCTTATGTTTTATTCAAGTTTTTAAATGATGAAATTTTGTTTCACGCATGAATTTCCTTATAGCCTTATTATTATGCTTAATCTTAATGCCTATTGTCTTTGTCCATTTTCCATAGTTTCTTGGGTTGTATGAAATCCTTGGGATAGATTTTTTAGCATGTATTATTACATTCCTCATTGATGAAATGTGATTGTGAATTCTATGACTTCGCTATTTTGGTCCGAGAGAGAACATGGGTCCCAAATTAAGGACACCTTGGTTGGACAATCCATGCTTGGATTAAATCTACTTTTCATGCCAAGAGTGATCCTTTAACTTTCCTTAGACGGGCTCTCCAAGAAGTTTAATCATACTCATGAAAGAAACTAGTTCCCTAGGGGTTAACCATGGATGAGATCATTGGAAATATGGATACACCATGCCTTTGGTTATACTCGATCCCCTATGTGATATACCTGGTACATAATAATAGTTTACCATTCAAAGAGTAATACAAGAGACACTATTTTGGGTCACCTTGGATGGACTACCTGGTATTGGTTATATCGAGGTCTCATGTAGAGACCCTTGGGATCCCATTATCAATCACCTTGGATGGGCTCATGATTACATTACTGGATTTGAAAGATGATTTGTGTGGTTTAATTTTGGTGCCTTATTGTTATTTTTATTATGTGTCTAGTAAGAGAATATTGGAATGATGTCCTAGGAATGTGATTTTCAAACCAAAGAACAAGCTTGGGGTCGACCCACTTCTATTGCTCCATATACGATTCCATGTATATAACATATTACTTTTACAATTTCTCTTGGTTCAGACATCCAACTTAGGTCTAACCAGGTATAATTGGTTGGGTATCCAATTAGGAACCCAGTCCAAAGTCTTATTTATTTATTTATTTATCAACTTATATTCACCTATATTATCACACTGTTCATTTTATTGTGGACATACTGGATTGATCTAAACACCATTTGTGGTAACCTACTGGGATTATATCCCACACCCTGCTTAGGCCTCTATTTCACTGGAGTACCTGAGTATATCTTCATGTTTATAGGTCCATGTGTTTATTTATTTTGATGTGGTGTGTACTTGGTATCTCGAGAGCATAAGACTTAGCTTGTAATCATAATTCTCATGGAGTTTGAATTTGGGATATTTTTCATTTTATTGTGTTTTACTTCCTATAGTACACCTTGCTTGTATCTTATAGCATCATCTAGACATGCATGGATTATTATATGGATTAACATTTTCCATCTACTTTTATTCAGTCATTGTATTTATTTTACCCTACATGCCATATATTATTACCTCTTCCATTTTTTCCATTTATTTACACTTTACACACCATTGCGTGACTCTGGCCATGAGGGTATAATATCACCACCGTACCACCATTAGAACCTATCTTCTAGTCTGTAGCCTCTGAAATATATGGAGGCACACTTGAAGCCATGTGGTGACCGGTTCTACTATTGGATTAAAGTAAGTCAGGTTAGGATATTACAAAGTGGTATTAGAAATTCTTTTACTTTGTCTTAATATTTTAGACTAGTAGACAAGTTATTTGGAATTTTTCATCACTTTATAAATAGTCATTCCTAGGAGTGACCAACCCACATATAGGGAAAATTAAAAGAGTCCAGGGATTAGATTTTTGTTTGTGTCATTCATTATTACAATTTATTATGATTTCAACATGGTGATTGAAGTATTTTCCATTTATTACTAATTTATGTGATTTATATAATTTTCCCTTGGCCCAGTATGGAGTTAGAATTCTATGCATCATTATATGCACATTTATATTTGAATTCCATGCATATGACATGCCATATAGATTTCATTATTATTCTATTTGAAATTATTGATGTGCCATGTGTGTTATTTTCTACCATGTTAAATTCAATGATAGTTTATTTTGGTTACATGCTTAGATTTCCCTTTCTTCAGTATTTTATTAACATGTATTTGTAATTTAAATTATCATTCTTACTTATATGCCATGTTTGAGTGTTTTATTTTCACATAGTAGCTTTCTATTCCTCTGTTACATGCTTTCTCTTATTTAGAATGTATATTTTCATACCATGTTTATGTGACTAATTGATTCTATTGTCTCTAATTTCCATGCTTCTATGCTTGTTTATCTTGGGTTAAAGCATGCTAGTTTCGATTAAATGGTAGTAAATTTTCCATTTTTAAGGTGTATGGGCACTTTATAAATTAAAAAATGATAACTCATATAATCAATCCATTATTGGTGTGATTTATATACATAAATTATTTTGCATAAATTTTAAGGTCATTAAATTTTCTTCTTAATCTTGAATAAAATGGTTGCATCTAGATGGGATCCTCCTTCAATTTGTAAAGTGTATGGGTGATTTATAAATCGAGTTATAGTAACCCATATATCAGAACCATCTATCATGAGACTTATATATTTAGAAATTATGGATTAAATATAAATATTGTTTAATTTAACCTTAAATGAAATGGTTTCCTTTATAAGGGCATGGACCTCTATTACTTGGGCCATATGACCCATATGACTAAATTTCTAAATGCACAACTAGACTCAAGTAGGTCAATTGGGGCATGTTTTTATGATGTAAAACCATTAAGGGTACTTTAAAAATCCTAATATTTTTTACTATCTAGGTTTCTTTTAGTTGAACCTATGATGGCTTAACATGACCCTAGTAGGTCTCAATTTCTTTGTTATGCTTATCACTAAACCCCATGGGGGTATACTTGTACTGTGTGTGATGGTCAATTAAATTTTCCACAACTATTATGTGGTTTACATATAAACATGAGGTGTCATTTACTTGACTAGTAACTTTTTATTAATGAAAGTCCTTTAATTGTTTTTCAGGTGTATTTATATAAGGCATTAGTTAATTAAAATTCCAAATTTAAACCTAAAGGATGTTTTCATCTATAGATTTCAAATGAACTTTTCTATAACTAAACCAATTTTGAGAACATTAAAATAAATTAATGATGTTTAAATTAGGGTTTATGTAAACAATGAACTAATTATGATGGGATTCCAAATAAATAGTTGATGTTTAAAAAGGAAGTTTAATGTAATTTGCTTGTTATACCCTTTGAACTTAGCAATAAAATGTAAAATATGTTTTTCCTTATGATTGGTATTATATTTTCTTAAAATCAAAATATTTAAAATGTTTCAGTTCAAATGTAAATAAATTAAATGGATCAATGAAACATTAATGTGTGTTTTTAGCTTTAAACCTAATGTAAGGGTAGTTTAGATCGATCATTGTTTTTCCTGGATCATATTCCTTGAGACAGGAATGTGATCTTTACCTGTAGGTATCTTTCCTTGTCGATTAAACCTAAATTATGGGATCTCAAGCATAGTGAACTTTCCAGCATGATCCCTTAGTAGGGTCGAATATTTATATTTTAGTAAGATGTTGTCCTATTATAGGTAGTTCCATACTATTTTCAATGCATTTTCTAGTCTCTTGTTACCCTTTTTGTGACGTATGGTACTATTCGAGTTCCATTGTCTGTGTAGGTCTCTTAGTTTCCAAAATGAAACAATTTTTTGATGGGTGTTCTTGTGTTGTTAGACCCTTTCTATAGACATTATGATCTTCTAATGATTGATTTCGGTAGGATAGACATGTCAAGGGCATGGTCAGCTGCTTAGTAGGTATCTTAACCCTTCTTTTGTTCCTTTTTGATACTGGGTGACTTTCAATGTTGTCATCATGTTTTACTATCATGGGGGATAGTATGTATTTGAACTAGTTTTTTATATTCATCATCAGTTACTTGAATTCATAGGGTAGACAAGCCTATATATAGTATCAAGGATGTGCCATTTTCTCATGAAATCTTGGGGGCGTATTTGTTGGTACACATGGTACTCGTCGAGCTGCTAAAAGGGGACAACAAACTGCTTGTGTTTGGTGGTAATCGTGTAAGCCTTGAGTTATTGCATTATGTCCATGGGTCATCTCTAAAGTAGAGTGACCTATGTGTATAATGAAATCTAACTCACTCTAATTTTTAGGATTATGTTTAAATAGAATCATGTTTTTAACATGTAGTTCAATCATTTTGGATTTTACGCTAAATGTTATGGCACATGTGGATGTAACTCAGGAGGAGAGTCACATGTATTTATAAATGTGAATCTAATATAGCACTCATAAGTACATGATTTCCTATCTCTGCAATTTATTTCTTTTTAAAGTGTGATTCACACCTCTAAGACCTATGGTCATTGGTCAATGTAGCATGTTCCATGGGATGAGATCCCTTCATCTATATATTCAACATTAAGAACACTCCAAAGGTGGGGTGAATCACTTAAATTCTAGTTAAAAATGTTCTTCTCAATATAATGGAACAAATAGGAAGACCAATTTTTCTATGGTTAGTGATTTTTCTTAACATCCTTGGGGTTGGTGAGTTTCGAACCATGTTAGTGCTTATAAGGAAGCATGATGACGAATGGATGGTCATGTAAGAGAACATTGAAAAACACCATTGGTAGTGAATTGACTATGGTGTCTATGATTGAGTGATCAAAAAATGTCTCAAGTGGTAAAGGATTTGTGGTCAGTTAATGGTAATCTGTCAGTGGGTAAAGCCATGCATTTTCAAAGGAAATTGACCCAATAGGTTTGACTAACATTTCTCTATGCAGTTGGTAGGGTTGGTTTGAAACTGTACAAATAACATTTACCTCTTTGGGGATAGAGAGTATTGGGTCATTTTTGGAAACCATTTAAACCATCTTAGTGTACTCTCAGATAAATTTTGATCATATCCCCTATCTTAACATCATATGGGTATACTGAGAGAGCATCAAATATACCTGGTGCTAAATTTAAATGTTATTGGGATCGTTCAATAGACTATATCAAAGTTGTGCTTTGAAGTCATGGTTGTTTTAGATGCATGGTTATTCCTTAGTGATACTTGGGTTCCCATGTAGGAATACCATGTTCAGACTCATGGACACTAACTATTTCCCTTTTAACCTAATTTATAGGGGGATTCTATTTTGGAAATGTTAAGTGTTCTTGGTTTATGGATGTTCGACTTGGTGCCAACGTCTCTCTTGAAAACTTCATTTAAGTTTCATCTTAAATGAGATTTTTTGACTCCTATTGATGGTTATTAGGTTACCCTTGAGATTTAATCAGGCTCTGAATGGATGTTTAACAAGGTTAGAAATCTAGAGGGATAGATTAGGCATGAAACCATGTTTGTGTTGGGGAATAAAATCTTAGATTAGGTTTTTTGGATAGAGATGTCATTAGAAGCGAGCTAAAGGATTCAATGAGAATTATCAGATAAATATCTAGGTGCCTCTGTAAAAAAAGAATTGGGATTAGTTTTAGAGAACACCGTTCATCTAAGTCGAATGTTTTGAGAGTAGTCATCCAGAGAAGGTTTGACTGGCAATCCCTCTCTATCTTGTCATATGTGGTTGGTGAGGAATATCTTAATGGAACGTTGTTGGGTTGATGTATTTTTTTATGAATTTATGCCAATAATTTTCATAAAATGTAGGCTTGACCAGTAATATGAGGTTGATTTAGATTCAACTGATCGTTTAAGCTACGAATCATGCTAAGAGAACCATTAGAGTGCTAAGGGAATTCTTAAATTAGAAGTTCCATTAGTGGAATATCATGACTCAGTTTTTTTCCATACAACTATTAGAACCTATTGGTGAAGGATACGATGAGGTGATTATGTCTCGGGTATGGAAGGCTCAGGTAGGCATCATCTCAGAATAATAAGTTTTGTCTTGAGTTTTGATGGCTTATGTACTGTATGTAAAGATGATGTTCGAAGGTGCATTGGGAATTTAGAAATCAAATGCATCCATTTAAACAAGACTTCATGACCCAATTAGGTAGAGTTATGTTCTATTCATTTTCCCAAGGCTTCTCATGTATGAGATGTTTTAAGGTGGGGGAGATTGTAGCATCCTGTGTTTTTGGACTGAATTAATTTTCCAAGGGAATTTGACTTTTTTTTCCTGGTGTATGGACAATTTAATTTTAGTTTAAATACCTTTGTATGGAAATAATAATGTTTCCAAATGGATTAAATGAGGTTCTGAGGGTGTTCATGGATGGTTTGGAGCCCAGATCCTAAACGATTGAAAAGCTATAATGTGCTGCATGGTTAATAGATAATGTGTAGCCCAGCCCAAACAGTTTCCCTAAACTATATGGTAAGAGGAAATGGGGTTCTAGCGTCCATACATTTTTCCTACAACAGTAAAACCTCTAGAAAATGGCTATGTGGTTCTATAGGCCCCTTGTATAGAGGTCATCCACATAATAAGCACACGTTTTGGACAACTGTATGACCAAAACATGTTCCCTTATCTTTGTGGGTAAAATTACAATTTTACCCTTAATGAAACTAAAATCTAACCCCCTATATTCTTCCTCTCATTTACAATAGGTTATTCCTCCTCTCTCGCATGAGGCTCCTCCCAATCCTAACCTAGGCTTTGATAGATCTCCCTCATTTTATGTCGGATTCAATCTCTATCAATCCACATAGATCCCTTTATTAAGTAATTAGTTTCTATAGATCCTTTATTAGTCTCTCCTCACCTTAGATATTCTATTTTGGTGTGACCTAATTCACCCTATTTTTAGGTAGTTCGTCCATTTATTTTATTTATAAAGACCCGGACTAAATAAAGCCTCGATTTTGGATGAGTAAAGTATGATTGGACTAACATAAGTGGTCTAGCTTCATTCCCAAAGTTTCATTGTATTCTATATGGTAAATCATTATTTCATGTGCTGGAACCTTCTAGAGACACCTCTAACTTGTCAAATAAATTAAATTGAACTTGTTACCATATCTGGTATGACCATAATGTGTGGAGAATCAAACATTGGTTGATCTCATATCTTTAGACACCTTGACCGGTGTTTTTTCCCTTTTTAGGCCTAAATCACAATTACTCGTGTTGGTTGAACACCCTTTTGGGTGATTTGAAGTAGTAATAAATACTTTAAGTAAATATTTGAATCAATATAAATGGTTATCCATGAGTTAGGCCCTTCATTGTGATTACTAGTGCTTTATATTTCATTAATTATGATTTATAATTCACAATTGATGCCTTTTCCATATAATATATACTTTATCCATTGGAACTTATGTTTCATGTCTCATTGGTTATTGTTTATTCCTTATAATTTAGGATATTTTCTTAGTGACTTGTGCCACATGACTCATGCTTCATATTCCATCACTTATGTACACTTTCTTGAACATTATTCCTTATGCCTCTAATCATGCTTATGTTCTTATGAATAATATGATGTGCCTTATGTTTTATTCAAGTTTATTAATGACTATGTTGTGTGCCTTGCATGAATTTACTTGTATCATTGTGCTTATGATTAGTCTTAATTCCTATTATCATTGTTTATATGCCATAGTTACTTGGATTATATGAAATGATTGGGTTATCTTGTTTAGCATTTATTATTCCTTTTCTAATTAATGAGACGTGAATGTGAATTCTATGCCTCGCCTACTATGGAACTAGAGAGAACACGAGTCCCAAATTGAATACTTCATGGATGGAATCATTGTGCATGGATTGGATCTACATGAGACATCAAGATAAATCCTTTGTATTTCCTTGGATGGGCTCTATGGGCTGTTTATTTATACTCGTGAGTGACCCTGGATTTCTAGTAGAGTAATTATGGATGGGTTTGTTATCAATATGGTTAATCCATCACTTGGGTCATACTCTATACCCTATGTGGGATACCTGGTATGCACTTAGATTTTACCATACCAAGAGTTATATAAGTGATGCTATTATGGGTCATATTGGATGGACATTGTAGTATTGGTTCTATTGAGGGATCATGTAGTGACCCTTGGGATTCCATTATTATCACGAACCAACCCGGGTCAACCCTGAACCAATCACCCAAGTCGGCCCACAACATGGCCTGAAGGGCGTTCCCGATCCCCACGGGCTGGAAACTAGTGCCGGGCATCAAAACTAAACAAGTGGGAATGATTTGGACCATAAATGAAAGACAAATAAATAAACAAAAACTGAATAATGGAAATGAAAACTAGGAGCAGTGAGAAAACAAGGTCGTACATACCTCCATGTGACCCTATGGGTCACCACCAACCTCAATCCAACATCATGCTATGATGACTGAATCCAAGAAAGGCACAACAATCGAAGCTAAAAAAACAAAGGCAAAACTATAGGCGTGAGTATTAAAACTCAGTTGGCATGCCCAAACAATCTATTCTCATATTCATTTTTTTAAAAATAAAAGATCCACCAATTTCAAGTTTGTAATAAAATGTATAGAACTAGGTTTTTACACATTTTCGTCTTAAAAGTAAATCACAATCCATTTCCCTTCATATTTTAAACTAAGTTCTTTTACAAGGAGGAATCTTTAACCTTTTTCGAGAAAGATGGATAGTGAAGTGTAAAACATTTTAAAAACCTTTTTCCACAAACTTTTTAAGATCACTTTTATCCACTTTAATAAAGAGATGAATCATACATGAAGGCAAAAGCAATAATCACACAAGGGAAATGGAAAATAATAAGCAAGAGTAATCAACCAAACAAGGCACCTCAATCATCCGCCACAGACAACCTAAGAGCTTGTGAATAGTCTAGAACATACTATATATGTGAATGATCCCGAAGGCATGCCTACTCTCGATGACATCATAATGCCCAAACACCCGATGTTTCCCTACCTGGCCTAACTGAGGGGCTCAATCCCCTAGCAGAGCAAAGTCTATACTATAGGCCACTAGCCAGTGCATATTATAAACTAGTGCAACAATCGTTCACTAAAAATTCGCTCGCTATGCTAGGTTCCCATGTTCAGATAAAAAGGGGGTGATCCAACAATGTCAAATAAGTAAGCAGTCACAAGTACATTTCTTACACATAATCAACACACACAACAAAGTCACCCCTCGAGTCACCCCAAGGAATACGTCCCTCACCTTTTAACCATTTGATCACGGGAAAGTCCTACCTAGCAGACCTTCTACAACATATAACTCAACCAAATCAAGGGGACCACATCAAAAGAGAGTTTTATTAAGATAACTATATTTATAAAAGTTTGAAATGGGACTCACACAATTTTTTCATGCCAAACCATTTCTTAAGGAATCACACACACACCACTTTGAAAACCAGAAATACACTTCGAAACCCATTTAAGAAACCCAAAAAATAATTTTAAATCTAAAACACATTCACTAAGGCCAAAGGGGAATTTCATCAGGCAATTGATGTGAAAACACAATCAAACCACTTACTGGAACACATTACAAGAAATAAACCACTTCAGTTCAAAACAGAAAATTTTACTAGTAGTTCTATATCAATAATTAATATTAAAACTAGGTGTGAAATGCTAGAAATAAATTATTCTTAAATTTAAAGGTTAATGCATAGAGATCCTACCTTAGAGAAGGAAGTGGACCAAGCCGAGACGCTTCATCTCTTGAAGCTTTCAACAAAAAACACTCACACTAGTACACACATACATTCTCATACATACACATATATACCTTTAATCCATTGAACATATTCCCCACGCCATGAGGGAATATGTGCAAGGAATATATATATATACACAAATATAAACATATGTACCTGTGTATGTGTGTGTGAACACCACCAAAGAGCCACCCAACATTAATTAATTAACCTATAGGAACCAAAATTATTTAGAAACCAACAAACCATTAAAGAAATCAAGATTTTAAGAAAACACCATTTTCTATAAACAAACAACTTTCAATTTCACAAACACCAAAACCATTTTTCAAATGCATGTACCATTAATTAATCAATTTATGAAACCCCTTTGAAATTATCTCAATGAAACATATTCAGTTCAACCATTTTATGGGGAAATCCGCCTTTTAAAACCCACACACAAAGCCATGTTCGCTCAAAAAGGCATTCCATATCATTTTACTAATTTCCAAATAACATTTAAATATTCAAAACAAAAGTAAACAAGCCTAAATGATCCATTCCCTTTGTAAAAACCCACTATTAATGTATTCGCATCTCAAGTGAATTTGAAAACACAATTCACACCTTTTTCATAATCATAAAAACACTTATAATTAGTACCTTAACGAGACACACATGAAAACATAACTATATGCCTTAGAAAATAAACTTTCATCATATACTCCAGTCAAAAACACTTTCAAAATATATTTCGCACCACATAAAACATCTAATTTCACTATTAAAATCCAAATTACATTTAACTAAACACAATTTTCAAAAACAAACATAGAAATAAACAAAAAAACAACTTAAAAAGTTATTTTTAGAAAATTCTACTATCAAAAAAACTCCAAAACACCACCAGATAATTGATATGCACCTAAAAAAATTTAGGTACCTAATTTAGACCATGAAAAACCAAACAAGAGGATTTAAACCACACCTCAGATAGTGGTGACCAACCGAGACAAGCCGAACCACTCTGCCTTCAGCGGCAGTTGCCAGAACACGGACCCAAGGGTCCCAAGAGACCATTCGCACAACCTTGTAAAAAAAGAAAACTGGTAAATCAGATTACCCAAAGACCAAGGGTTTATGTAGGCTTAACCTAAGCCATAAAATGGGAGGAAATGTGAATATAGAGTATACCTTGGTGATCCGGACAAAGAATGTGAATAAATCCGACCCAAAAATCCCAGATCGAAGGAGGGTCATGTTGGGGGGGGGGGGGTCTCGTGCATGAGAAACTAGGGAGGGGACATCGTGCAAGCCGAAGAAGAAGGGGGAGGGTGTCGCCACCAGAAGAGGAAGATGTGGATGGAAGGGAGATTGACCAGAGCACTGATGAGAGAGAGAGCAGGGGAAGGCAGCACGAGGAAGGAGGGAGCAAGGGGGAAGGGTGAGTCATGTACAGGGGGGTGCGTGTGTGAGGGATAATTGGGGAAGTGGGGTGCGTAGTGAAAGGGTAGGGTAGAATTAGGTTAAAAGACATAAAATAATAATAATAATAATAATAGTAATAATAATAATAATAATAATAATAATAAAACCAAATAATAATAATAATAATAATAATAATAGTAATTATCATAATAATAATAATAATAAACATCCAAAATAATGATATTATTATTAAAACTATAATAATATTATTATTTCATGCTTAACCACTCTTTTATCAAACTCTATTTTATTAAATATTTATTTTACTTCATTTAATTTCACTTTTCCTTTAATTAATTTATTTACTTATTTCAGATGTTGGGAAATCACACGACTCATGTGCCATAAAGTGCGCAGTTGAGCAGGCTGCACTCGAACCATGACACCCGGTACTAACCACCCACAAAGTCAAACAACATGTTGTCACACAGTTTTATAAGTCGTGTGCAAGTTATGCGTCAAACCCGGTTGGGGTGTGACAATTCTTCCCACCACAGACACTTTATGCCCCCATAAAGTCACCAAGTCATAAGATAGCCAAAGCTTGAGTCTGTGCCCGAACAGAGCCAAAAAGGAAAAATCAAGAACCTCGGGTTGATGATTCACTCCACAAGTCACACCCGACTAGTCACGAAGAAACTATGACATAAAACGAGGGGAGAACACGAGGGGGTTCTCCCCACCACAAGAACTCGACTAACACTGAAACTTTAAAAACCACGTACACCAACTTGAGGAGGGGTTAACATGGTAACTCCCTACCTGAAATTACCGACATCTTCACTTGAGTTGAGCGAGACCACTGAGACTTAAATGGAACACCACTACAAGGTCACCCGACATATCGGGGCACCAAAACAATGAAATCCCTATAGAAAAACTACTGGAACTAAGAAATTCCCAAACTGATTTAAAACTCACAAAACATCCAACTCCCTTAATACGAGTGAGAAAATGCCTCCACTGAAACCTGGAACTCTCGACACAAGAAAAAAACCCCCAACACTCACATATCCAAACTATCACTAATAAAACTAGGACCAACTCACAGAAGGTCCAAATACACTATTAAGAAGAAAAAAAGATTCTAGATGCCACATTCAGAAGAACATGACTACAATGATCATGAAAGAATAAGTTCATTGCACTATTATCGAAAAGGATGAACTTAAAACAATGAGAAAACAAGGACAAGGAAAACCTAAATTTCTCTGTTCCAAGACGAAAGATAAAGAACCAAGTGAAGGTCTCACATGCCTCGGACACCCTGACTGTGCGTGAGCTTTACCCCGAGACCTGAGGTTGGTGCTCTGATGGATGAATCATCTTATGCCTCACAGTCAAACATGAGCATACCCAGATCAGAACTCCTTCCTCAAACGACACTTCTTTCAGATCCTTTTCCTATGACTCGAACGGTCACACAATAGCAGTACGTAGGAGGGATGAGACAAGATGGCTTAGGTGCTCAAACCGGCAACACCGATGGAACATTAGAAAATATTCTAACGAACCAGAAGTTGACACTGACAAAAAGGAATTTATTTAGAGGCAAGTTCCTCTCGTACAACCCTCTTGAAAAATGGGGAACCCTTACGAATGATGAGAGGCGCCAGATTTTCCAAGCACTTGCGCTCCAAATGTCGACTCCTTAAAGAGGATGACACAGGCCTTCGCCAACCATTATCCTTGTTAAATATGGATAGGCTCTCGCCTCTTTTCTCCTTTACCTCCTCAGGTATGATCCTTTGGATAAAGATGGGCTTTAACACCTCCCACATCATACCAACTCCAAATATGATGAAAAATCCACCTCCACTGGTCCAAGGATGGACCCTCTACTAAAACCAAGACAATATGAACTCTAAAAAAGTCAAGAGTCCCTAACCACTTGAAGACATGCTCTAATCCCCTCAAACCTCTTCGCTACCCCTAACCATAATGACCCGTCCCCTGGGACTCGTTTCGTGACTACCCCAAGCCCGCCTTCCTTAGGTCATGGGCTAGTGACTAGCACCAAAGGCGTAATTCCCTAGAACTGGGAAGGCATTGCCATTATAACCTGTAAGCACACAACCAAGCACACAAAAAGATAAAAAATCAAGTAAACTGAATAGTAAATAGAGTGAGTACAATAAGAAAAAGGGGCTAGAATACAAGCCCAGCTGGAAAGTATAAGGAAAACTGGAAAGTACAAGACGACTGAAAGTACAAGTAACTGGAACAGCTCATGTGATCACCAGCCAAGGATCCTACCTGAAGGGTAGGTACAACTCTCGATCAGTCATCTCTGCAGTATGCCTTGTGTAGGTCCACCTCCGAGCTACCTCCAGTCCTGGTACCCTCGTCCTCAGTCAGAGCTGTCTGTCGTCTGCATCCAACACAACAAGGTGCGGGCATAGACCGTGCAGGGGTGAGTATAATGATACTCAATAGGGACCCCGATACCCTCAAGGTCTCACAAAAATCAACCAAGGATAACCCAAAAAGTATAAAATCAATAGATTACCCTACTTAGGTATATGACTATACATATACCTAAGTTATCAAGTAATCCATCTCAATCAGGAAGGAACATAGAGGTTCTGACTCAGCTCACACCAGGTATATTATTATGTATAGTAGTAGATATGGTTATATGTAACTACTAAATCATCTTACTCCATTAAAATTCTCTGTTGCTAACCTGTAAAGAATCTCTAGGAGCTGACCCACATAGGATCGCTGGAGCTGACCCACACAGGATCGCTAGGAGCTGACCCACACAGGATTGCTAGGATCTGACCCACACAAGATCACTAGAGTTGACCCACACATGATCTCTAGGAGCCGACCCACACAGGATCGTTGGAGATGACCCACACAGGATCTCTAGGAGCCGACCCACAAAGGATCGCTAGGAGATGACCCACACAGGATCGCTAGGAGCTGAGCCACACAGGATCGCTAGGATCTGACCCATGCAGGATCTCTAGGAGATGACCCACACAAGATCTCTAGGATATGACCCACACAGGATATCTAAGAGTTGACTTGCACAGGATAGTTAGGAGCACTCTTTTAATCATAGTTAGCTATTGGGTTTCCGCACTAGGCTTGCTCGTCTCTAGGAGAGTCCACTCCCCAAGACACTGGTCGATTCTCTAACTTCCACGATGTCCCTCCAAGAAGTATCTCAAAGGACCTACACGTCCTAGTGGTCTCAATGCTACAGACGACACGTCATTCGGACACCCAGTCTATGATTTATTAGCCTTTTAGTCCCGAGGGTCTAGTTAGATTCGTGTTCGATCCAACCTAACCATTCCATAACTTTATCCAACACTATAGTGGGGTATACCAAAGGGATCGTCTCGTACCAAGATTTCCAGCATCATTGACGGTTTTTCAAATGGACGTCTGGTGCCAATGTTATGGCCAAAAGAATGTAAATGGGTCGTAGTGGGCTCAGGTCCAGTCTGACCCGGTCGGACTGAACTGGCCCAACCCATCTTGGGCCGACCCGGTCTAGGTCGACCCGGCCCACTGGGCGGCCCGGTCCGTGGGGTTCGGTATGACCTCCTGGGTCTGGCCCGACAGGCCGCGAGGGGCTGTGGAGGGCTGTGAGTGTCCGGGAGGCCACAGAGGGTGCCGCGAGGGTGCGAGATCGCGAAGCAGCTTAGCTAGGGTTTACTGCGAGGGAGTGAGGGAATGGGGCGGCTTGGCCAGGGAAGTTAGGCTAGAAGGGTATTGGCAGCTTGGGAAGCTGTTCGGACCGAACGACAGCGACGGCTCGGACGGTGGCCCAACTTGGTGGCGACAGCTTAGGCGGGGGCTCGACACGGCGGTGGCAGCGGCTTGGCTCGGACGACAGTGGCGGCTCGGATGGTGACAACGGCTCAGATGACGGTGGTGTCTAGGCTCGATAGTGACAGCTCGGGCGGCAGCTCGGATGGTGGCGACATCTCGGATGGTGGCGGCGGCTCTGCCTGGCGGTGGCGGCTTGAATGGCGGCTCGACCTGGACGGTGGTGGCAGCATCTCGGCCCGACGACGGCAACTTGAGCGGCGACGCCGTGGGTGGTGGTGGTAACTCGGGTGGCAAGTCCACGGATGGCAGGGCGCTGTGCCTTTACCGACGGTCGGTTTAGCCAGTCTCTCTCTTCGTTTGTCGTTGTGGTGTAAGCCACTTTCTTCCATCGCGAAGAACACAATAAGGAAGAACGACGGAGGGGTAAAACCATGTTTGTTTGTCCCGCACCCTCCTTGTTAGAGTTGTATCAAGGGGATCAACAAAAAAAATTGGAGTTAATAATGAAAAACTCCTCAATTTAATACGAATCGTGGATCAACTTGTTTTGGTTGATCCACATTCTCCATGCTTTCCAAGAATGAGGAAAATAAATGAGAGAATTCAAGAATTTAATAATAACCCCTACCTCGAATTGTTTGATAACATTGGCATGAGGAGGAAGTATGGACGTAGATTCATCGTAGATGAAGACATCCCACGTTGGAGGAAGTTGAAGATATCGGCGTTTGTCGCGCTCGCCACACGCCTCCGATATCGAGCTTGTTCATTGGTTCTTCATAGTCAAAGGTGTTCTTCGTCAGTGAGAGAATTCTTCAATGGAGAAGTGTAATGTTTCTCCAAGTGTTGGGCGTCGTGGCACTTTACCAGTGCTTCGTCGCTTGGTGAAGCCGTCCCAAATCCTCCTCCCAAGCTCTATATAAATAGGAGAGGGGGAAAGATAAGTAACGATCGTGGAATTTATGACGGTTCCTTTATTAGGAACCTTCCTAAATTCCAACAACGTTGTTACCTAGTATTTAAAAAAGGTCAATCCAATTAATTTATGTTGGAACAATTAATTGGGAGGATTCTAAGGGACTTACCCACATTTAAGAGGGGTTGAGGTGGTCCCTACCACTATGAATTCACAAAAAGGGGTTTTAGTTTAGGTGGTCCCCACCTCTTTAACAACAAGTGGGAGGTTTCAAAAAATAAAAATGTTAAACATTTTTATTTTTATTTTATTCTTTCATGAAAAACAAAAAAACTAACTTTCACCCTTGACCAACTACCATCAAGGTGAAAGTCTCTTTAAGCAAAAACCGGCACTGTGAGTTCAACGGTGTCCTCAGATTTCAATTCCGAGCACCGGTTCAAAAGTTACAAAAAACTGCTAGCATGTTTATTGAACGTACTTGAAAAAAAGTTTATAAATTCATTCCAGGAACTCCGGGCCACAAAATCACGCACCGTCAATTTTCACAGACTCGTAAAATTCACATTTATTTAAAAAAAATTACGTAGAAATTCTGGGTCTTTAGACTAATGTACCCCGAATGCCTTAAAAGACAAGAAACACTCGATAGAAACCATAATTGGGCACGACTCATTAACAAATTTTGAGGACATTTCTAGATGACATATTTAGAAAAACATGAAAAAAACAAAATTGAGACTGGAATCAAGCCAAAACTCAATCAAAATAAACACCCCGAGCTGAGAAAACTGACCCAGAATTCCAAACAAGCTTAAACACAACCAAAAGCAACCCCACAAACCAAGGGTAATAGACTCATAAATCAAACATACACAAACACATGTAAAATCAACTTTTTAAAATACCAAAACCCACTTTCCAAGAAAAACCATGTCCCAAAATCATTCTTTCATTCAAGTCCATTTTAGAAAAATCAAGCCAAACTTAAATTCCAAAACCCAACCCATGGAATCCTATGAACCATAGCATAAGCCTTCATCCCTTTTCCACTCAAATCACCCATACATATGTGTCAATGTGCACTTCACGTATCTACGCACACATATGCAGACGATCCTAGGGAATACCAAGGGTTTCACTTTCCATTCAATTATGAAATCCAAACATAAGCCAAAATTTTCTAAATCAAAACACTTACTCTTTAAAAACCCACTTCTCTAATTTCAAAACAACTTGAAAGAAACCCCCTTTTACCATTTTAAAACCATTAGAGAAAGAACCCTTTCAGTTCAAAACAACCTAAATTTCTAAAAAAACTCTAAAACCAACCAAAATAAAGACAAAGAACAACCGAAAATGGAAAATTGAAATGAGTATCTAGTGCTTATGCCCAACCTGGTGAAATAGTAGTGAGCCATGCCCTAAGTAATACATAAATCCAGCGGACCTTGAACTCGGAACCTGGGCTCCACATGGGTCACTACTCCCTGTGGGGTCACAGTGTGACACCAAGTCACCTCTATTGTCATCCCTCAATCCAAAACAAATACAAAAGACTCAAAACCCGGACTACCCTTGATATCTCAGGTCTCTTCACGAGTGGTGTTGATCAGGAAATGACCCACAATCTACCTTCTAAGCCCCGAAAATCCTAATCTCCATCTACCAGACAACCCATATAATAAGGGCCTACTTTGATACCATTTTGTCACGAACCAACCCAAGTCAACCCTGAACCAATCACACGATCTGGCTCGTGACATGGCCCAAGGGGCATTCCCGATCCGCACAGGCTAGAAACTAGTTCTGGGCATCAAAACTAAACTAGTGGGAATGATTTGGCCCATAAATGAAAGGAAAATAAATAAAAAAAACTAAACAATAGAAATGAAAACTAGGAGTAGTGAGAAAAAAAGGTCATACATACCTCCATGTGACCCTATGGGTTACCACCAACCTCAATCCAACGTTGCACTATGGCAACTGAATCCAAGAAAGGCGGAACAACTGAAGCTAAAAAAAGTTAAAACTATTTGAGTTAGAATTAAAAATCAGTAGGCATGCCCAAAAAATCTATTCTCATATGCATTTCCTTTAAATAAAAGATCCACCATTTTCAAGTTCAAAATACAATGTATAGAACTTGGTTTTTACACATTTTCTTCTTAAAATAAAATCACGATCCATTGCCATCCATATTTTAAACTAAGTTCTTTTCCAAGGAGGAAGATTTAACCTTTTTAGAGAAAGAGGGATAGTGAAGTGTAAAACATTTTAAAAACCTTTTTCCAAAAACTTTTGATGATCAATTTTATCAACTTTAACAAATAGATGCATCATAAATGAAGGCACAAGCAATAATCACACAAGGGTAATGGAAAATAACAAGTAAGATTAATCAACCAAAAAAGGCACCTCAATCATTTGCCACAGAAAACTAAGTGCCAATATACATGGGAAAACCTAGGAGCTCGTGAATATTCTTGAACTTACTATACATGTGACTCATCCTGAAGGAATACCTACACTCGATGACATCATAATGCCCAAATGCTCGGTGTTGACCTACCTGGCCTAACTGAGGGGCCCAATCCCCTGACAGAGAAATGTCCGTACTAAGGGAAACTAGCCAGTGCGTAGTCTAAACTAGTGCAACAATCGTTCACTAAAAATTAACTCACTATTCTAGGTTCCCATTTTCAGACAAAAAAGTGGTGATCCAAAAATGTCGAACAAGTAAGCAGTCACAAGTACTTTCCTCACACTAAGTCATCACACACAACAAATTCACCCCCAAGTCACCGCAAGGAATACGTCCCTCGCCTTTCAACCATTTTATCACGGGAAAGTCCTACCCGACAGACCTTCCACAACATAAAACTCAACCAAACCAAGGAGACCACATCCAAGGAGAGTTTTCTTAATATAACTATTTTTACAAAAGTTCCAATTGGGCCTCACATAATTTTCACATGCTAAACCATTTCTTAAGGAATCACACACACGCTACTTTGAAAACCATAAATACACTTCGAAAGCCATTTAAGAAACCCAAACCGACATTTTAAATCTAAAAAACATTCACTAAGTCCAAAGGGGAATTTCATCAGAAAATTGATGTGAAAACACAATCAAACCACTTACTGGAACACATTATAAGAAATAAACCACTCTAGTTAAAAACAGAAAATTTTACTAACAAATATATATCTATAATTAATATTAAAACTAAGTGTGAAACTCAAGAAATATATGATTCTTAAATTTAAAGGTTAATGCATAGAGATCCTACCTTAGAGAAAGAAGCAGACCAAGCTGAGATGTTTCGGATCTTAAAGCTTTTGACTAAAAATGCTCAAACTAGCACACACATACATTCTCATACAGATACATATATACCCTTAATCCATTGAACATATTCCTCGCACCATGAGGTAATATGTTCAAGGAAGATATATATATATATACATATACACATATGTACCTGTGTATGTGTGTGTGCGCACCACGAAGGATCCACCCAACTTTAATTAATTAACCTAAAGGAACCAACATTATTTATAAACCAACTGACCATTCAAGAAATCAAGATTTTAAGAAAACACCATTTTCCATAAACAAACATCTTTCAATTTCACAAACACAAAAACCATTTTTCAAATTCATTTACCATTCCTTAATAAATTTATGAAACCCGTTTGAAATTATCAAAATGACACATATTCAATTCAACTATTTTTATGGGGTAAACCCAATTTTAAAACCCTCACACAATGCCAATTTCACTTAAAAAGGCATTCCATATCATTTTCCAAACTTTCAAATCACATTTAAAGATGAAAAACAAAATTCAACAAGCCAAAATAATCCATTACCTTTGTAAAAATCCACTATCAATGCATTCACATCTCAAATTCCTTTGAAAACACAATTCTCACCTTTTTCATAATCATAAAAACACTTCTAATGAGTACCTTAGCGAGGAACACATGAAAACATAACCATATGCTTTAGAAAATCAACATTCATCATATAATCAGGTAAAAAACACTTCAGAAATATATTTCACACCCCATAAAACATCTAATTTCACTATTAAAATCCAAATGACATTTAACCAAACACAATTGGAAAAAACAAAAATAGACATAAACAAAAAAAACTTCAAAAGTTATTTTTAGAAAATTATACTATCTCAAAACACCAACACACCACCAGATAATTAATATGCACCTCAAAAAAATTTAGTAACCTAATTTAGACCATGAGAAACTAAGAAATAGGATTTAAACCTCACCTCTGATAGTGGAGACCAACCAAGACAATCTGAACTGCTTTTCCTTCGGGGGCGGTTTCCTGAACACGGACCCAAGGGTCCCAAGAGACCATTTGCAGAACCCATGAACAAAAGAAAACTGGTAAATTGGATTACACAAAGACCTAGGGTTCAGGTAGGCTTAACCGAAGCTATAAAATGGGAGGAAATTTGAAGAGAGAGTATACCTTGGTGATCCGGATTAAGAACATGAAGAAATCTGACCCAAAAATACCGGATCAAAGGAGGGTCATAGAGGGTGGGGGTGGGGGGGGGGGTCGCACATGCGAGAAACCAGGGAGGGGGATTGTTCAAGGTGAAGAAGAAGGGGGAGGGTGTCTACACCAGAAGAGAAAGATGCGGCCGGAAGGGAGCCCGACCGGAGCGCCGATGAGAGAGAGAGAAGGGGGAAGGCGGGGCGAGGAAGGAGGGAGTAAGGGGGAAGGGTGTGTCATGTACAGGGGGTGCGTGTGTGAGGGATAATTGGAGAAGGGGGTGAGTGGTGAAGGGGTAGGGTAGAATTATGTTAAAAAAATATAATAAAATAATAAAATAATAATAATAATAATAATAATAATAATAATAATAATAAAACCAAATAATAATAATAATAATAATAATGGTAATTATCATAATAATAATAATAATAATAATAATAATCTTAATAATAATAATAATAATAAATAACCAAAATAATTATATAATAATTATTATTATTAAAACTATAATATTATTAATATTTTATTCTTAAACACTCTTTTATCAAACTCTATTTTTTAATTTTTATTTTAATTCATTTCATTTCACATGTCCTTTAATTAACTTATTTACTTATTTCGGATGTTGGGAAATCACACAGCTCGCATGCCATCAAGTGCGTGGTTGGGAAGGCTACACTCGAATCATTCCACCCAGCACTAACCACCCACAAAGTCAAACAACATGTTGTCGCACAGTTTTATAAGTCGTGCGCAAGTCGTGCGTCAAACCCGGTTGGGGTGTGACAATTATGGATTGAATTGGATTGGTTTAGGATGTAATTATTGGATTTTATGGATTTGTTTCATGGATTACCTATAGTGTCTTATTTTTATTCTTATTTTGTTTGCAGCAATAGAATGCTAGAATTATGTCATAGGGGTGTGATTGCCAAGAAAAAGAACAAGCTTGGTGTCGGCCCACTTCTGTTGCTCTATATATGATTCCATGTATATACCATATTACTTCTACCAGTTCTCTTGGTTCTAACATCTAGCTTAGGTCCGAGAAGGTAGAATCGGTCATGTATCTAATTAGGAACCCAGACCAAAGTGTTATTTATTTATTTGTTTATCGCCTTATATTCACCTATGTTAGAAAACTATTCATTTTATAGTGAATTAACTAGATTGATCTAGAAACAATTGATGGGGACCTACTAAGATGATATATCACAAACTAATCATTCCACCATTGAATTGGGGTACCCTATTAGATATTCATGTTGTTAGGTTCATGGATTTATTACTTGTGATGTATTGTGTACTTGGGAGCAAGGGAATATAGGACTGATCTTGTACTTAGGATGAACATGGAGTTATCCTTTGGGATTTTTTTTTGTTTTATTATGTTGTACTACATATATTACCTCTTTATTAAATCTTATAACATCATCTGAACATTATTTCATTTTTATATGGATTGGTGTTTTCCATTTTCTTTTATTTAGTCATTGTGTTTTTTATGCTGCTTTCCAACTATAATTACTGCTTCTATTTTTTCCATTTATTTACACCTAATATACCATTGTGTGACTCTGACTATAAGGGTATAGTCTCCATATTATACCACCATTGGACCCTCTCTACTAGTTGGTAGCCTCTGGCATACTGGGAGGCATGCATGAGGCAACGTGGTGATCGATCTTGTTATCGATTTAATTTTCAGTTGGTTCGGGACATTACACATAGTCTTCTAATGACAATTTTAGGTCATCACTGCTTTTTAATAGCCTATAGAGTATATGGAGGAATGATTGAGGTCATACAAAATCATTAATCTAGTTTCATTTAAGTGACCCGTACTAGGTGTTACAAAATGGTATCAAAATATTTTTTGGGATGAGATAGTGTCAGTCAGTGGTGGTGTTAAATTTTTGGGACTTAGGAGGTTGATTGATAACATGTTTGACCCATATGACTTTAGTTGAAACCTATGTTTCTTGGGGAAATATAGTGTTGGGGATAGGTACTCTATGATGAGTGAGGTGTTGTACTTGTAATCCCAATATTGGATGAATGAGACTCAAGAAGAGTTATAGGGATCTATAGGGATCCAGTGACCTTGTTTATGCATCATGATAGTGACATGCTTATAGCATGATAAAAGATCCAATGGGTGGGGTTGTTTGACATGTTTACATGTCATAATTTATAATTAAATGAATCAACATATAATATTTTCAATTCTCTATTAAATACATTTTAGGTGGTGATTAAATTCATATGGATTTAAGGGTATTTTTTATTGATTATTGATTGTGATTGTTTGTTCATGTAGGGAATTGATTTTCTAGATGTTTGTTTTTTATTAAATCTTGGATTTAAAAAGAAAACTTTTTTAGTAATATTATGTGCACATAAGTGGTTTTATAATTTTTATTTACTTGAAAGGTTTTATGATTCTATAGTTTTAAAAATATGGGGGAAAATATTCTTGAAACTATATTTCAAAATGGTTTTGAAAAATGAATTGTTTTTTCAAAACAAGAGATGAGAACATAAGGTTTTTGGTTTAGATGAAATAAACTTCGATGAAAAATGGTGTTCTGATAACTTGGGTACATTTTTGGTCCCGTTTAAGTGTTTTAATCTAGGTGGAAAAAGAAATCAATACCTATATAAATTATGTTTCTTTTATTTTAATGTTTTAGTCAAGGGATACTTGAATGTTTGAAATGTGATCTTGATTAGTGTGTTTTGTTTTTTAGGAAGTAACAAGTGTTGTTGAAGAGTGTGAATATGGTTGGTTATGATGTTGGGAAAAAGAAATTAGTGCATGTGTAGACCAAGTTTGTTTAATTTTCAGTGATTATCCTAGAGAGACCCTGAAGTTGGAAGTGAATAGTTTAAAAGTATTTCATCTTTTTATAAATATCTATGTTTTTTAGGATCATGAAATGGATGTTTAGTGTTGGGTTTGAGTATCCAGATGTCAGTCTGATGGTTTTTTTTGTTTAGAATAGTATATTTTATTTTCATATGGTAATTATTATGCGTGGGGATAACCATTAGTTAGAATCAACATTTATGAATAGTGTATTATAGTGGTAATAACCATAATCATGGGGATGTATTGGTTGTTGGGACTTTTATGACTTAAATTTAATGGTTGTAGTTGAGCATTGTCTCATTGTTTGTCCATTGGGATAAGTGGACGATCGAGAAATTTATTTTGGGGATCCAATAGTGTTTATATTTATCTTGAGGAATAATAGATCTAGTGAGATTATGGAAATCATGGTTTGATCAATGGATGTCTCCATGATTGGGTAGTATAGACCTCAATAAATAGTATGTTTTGTGGTTGGACTTTCTTAGTGGAAGAGTTTTGAGTGTTTGAAGGTAAAATGTGGTGAGTTAGTTGTGAATTAACAATTGATTTAGGGTGAGATATAATCTTTAAGAACCTAAACAGATTCTTTGGGATGATAATTGTTATGGTGAGGATTTTTTAATGACCCACATCTTTATAGGTTGGTGAAAATATATGGAAATTGGATTTTTTGGTCTTGGGGCAGTGGTCATTTTGTAAATTTGACCTCGGATAGGAATTTTAAGAGTTGAAGTATCTTCAAGTGATGTTTTTTGATGTGTTCAAATTCCTAGAAGGTGTTTCTTGTTCTCAGGTGAGTGTTAAATTAGTGTTGGGTGTACTTATTAATAATTTTAGCTCCTTTAAGTAGGTCGTGCATAACCAGTGGTTGTCACAATGTGGCATATTTTGTGTGTGAATCTTAAAGTGTTAAGTTATATAAATAATATATTTTTTTCCTTTAGTAATTGGATATGACTGGTTTAAGTCCTATTATATGGTTGATAAGGGGGTTGTGGATTATTGTATTAATATTCACTAAGTCACCATACATAAGAGTCCTTATGCAAAAAGGTTATTATTAGGGGTATTACCTTCGAAATTGGAAACTCCCATGTGTATGGGTTACCATGTAAAAGAGTAAATCTTAAGGGGTATATAAGTTATAATTAAAAACTAACCAATCGAGGGAAAATAATATTTCAGTTGAGTGTGGGAACTACTAGAAGAAGAGAATATTTAAGTTAATTTTTTATTCTGGATGATGATGATGATGGAGTGGTGCATATAACATTTGGGAGTCTAAAAGCAGCATACTATAGGTGGGTCTTTAGGAAGAGAATCCACTAAAATTAGACTTACCAGAAGTAGATCAGTCTGAAGTGAATCTATCTAAAGTATATGGGCTTATGTGCTTTTTTCCCTATACATGGAATCTTATATATTATTTTGTTTTAAGTTAAATATCTTACATACTTTGATTTTCAAAAATGAAAAATATTATGTATTAGGAAAATATATATTACATAATAATGAACTTGGAATATGTTAAGAATAAATTTATAAAAAAGTAAATGTGTAAGAGTAACCCATGATACGTAAAGGTGTCTTTGATATGTAAGGATCCTAGCCTATTAAAAAATTTGATAAGTTTCTTAAGTTCTAATGATATATAAGGGTCATTGACTATGATATGTAATATTGTTTATTTGATATTTAAGGGATCCTGAGTAGTGAAATTTGGATAAGTATGGGAGTCACCCAATGATACATAAGGGTTACACAGTTGATACATAAAAGTTAAATAGGATTTTGTAAAACTTATACCAGAGTTTATTCAAAATATTTGAGGAGTTGTTTCAAAATATGATTTCTAAAAGGAGAGATAAATATAGAGTTTCAAAAGATTATTTATAAAAGAAATGAGAGTTTTAAAAGTATGGTTATGGAACGGGATTTCATAAATTAGGAGTTAAAAGACTGACTATATGAGTTTTGTTGGGAGACATATAAAGGTCCTCAAAAATGATATGTAAGGTTCCTCAAGGGGTGATAAGTAAGGGTTTTTCCTGTTGATATATTTGGATCCCATGCTAAGGGTCCCTATATAAGGTTCACAATATTTTCCAATAATCAAGTTTGAGTAATTTTTTCAAAATTTTCTAAAATATGAATAAATTGATTAAATGAATGTAAAATGGGGTTTTAGGCCAATTCTATGAAGAATATAGAGGACACGAATCATGCCTCCCTCTCATTCCTCTCTTCATCCCCAAGGGAGATCATCATGGATTTTTTCTGGATATTTATAACATCCGTTTCATGGATTATCAAAGGGTAAGGCTAACTACCCATGTTTATATATGGTTTCTCATTTCATTCTTATATTTTATACTATTAATCCCAAAAATTAGAAAATTTTATAGATTATCAGATTTATTCTAATCGAATAAGTTTTAGATATTGTTTCTTGGTGAGTAGAGTTTTATTAACTCCAAATGAGGTAAATGGAATTTACATTATCGAGTCTTTTATTAATTTGGTGATTTTATATTCATGTTCCAGTACTATGATTATTTAATTAATTTTTACATGATATTTATAACCTTTACCTATATATTATGGTAATATCATATTGGTATAATAGTCAACTTGAATCACATATCTTGTTAAATAGTCTGTTGGTGGTGCCTTGGTAAAATGAGTGATGATGGCTCTTTTTATAGATTTTTTAGTGGCATGAGTTGGAATTTCCAGGTAAATGGGTTTTTATTTTTAAATTATGAATTAAAAGGAGGTTTTGATAAAGAAAATATTTCTTTTATAAAATGTTTAAATCAAATTTAAAGGTGAATGAAATGATTTCTTGTGTTGGTTTTTAAAGGATATTTTAAGAAAATGTGAGAGGATTTATTTGAGAATATAATCATTCGGATTTTGGCTGAGGGTCTATAGTGAGTAAGATGTATTGTTATTAATTTTATAAATATATTTTAAATGGGTATTTGACTTGGTTTTTAATGGAAATTTGGAAGGTCTTTTATTGAATTTGTTTTTGTCTGGTTGACCTTGTTAGGGAAATGAACCTATTTTATTAATATTATATTATTTTTTGTTCTTATTGGTTATGTTTTAAAATTATATATTTTTTATGATTTTTAATGATTTTATAAGAATATCATACCATGTTTTGGTTTTAAATTTGGTTGTATAGACCATTGTGCATGATTGTGTATAATTTGGCTTCATAATGTTTTTTTAGTATCAAAGTGGTAGGGTGAGTCTAAATTGATGTAATAGACCCATTAGATGGTATATATGGATAAAATATATTAGGTTCAATGGAACCATTCTTGATTATATAAAGAGATGTGGGGTTTTTGTTTTGGGTAAGTTGGGCATGAGTGGCTCTTCTAACTCAATTAAGGCTAGAGTGAAGTCATGGTTTGGAAAATGGGTTTAGATGGTAAATCCTTAACTTGTGAAGGGGTTGGGTGAATGGATATGATCTATATGAGTAACCTAGTAGGTTTTAAGAGGATAATCCAATGGTATATATTTTTTATGATTTCATGCTTGGAATGTGTTGTGGATTAGAGTGGCTTGTTTATACTGCTCATTTGATTATTCTTATTATCTTGAGATGTGTTATGAACCATGGTTGTAACCATGTTCTAACTGAGAGGAAGGTGGGTTGTTATGTGTTGTTATTTCATATGGATGTGATATATGAGCATACCTTTATTGAGAAGGTATTTTTTAGGTTGTGATATAGGACATTACCTTGAGTGAAAATGTAGTGATTAATATGTGATTTAAGACCCTACCTTGAGTGAGAAAAAAGTAATCTTGATGTGATGTATAAAACCCCTTGAGTAGTAAATTTGGGTCAATATGAAACTGTGTGAACAAACTTGAGTGATAAAGTGTGTCTTGGGACTTGTTTAGATATGTCCATTGTATCAACCTCATGTTGTTGTGGTTTGGATCATGTGGGATGTTCTCTATTGAGATGTCCTTCTCAAATCACTTGATGTATTTTAAAAAATGGATATGAAATATATCCATGGTACCTACCTCAATTTGGTGTGTTTTGGATCATATGATAGGTTGGGCATTATGATTCCCTCTTAAAATAACTTGATGTATGTTGAATAGTGGATATTAGATATATTTATGAAACATACCTCATTCTGGTGTGGTTCTACTCATGAGAGTTGTTCACTATTGAGATTACCTCCTCAGATCTCTTGATGCATGTTGACAAGTGAATATGAGATATAGTCATGGGGCCAACCTGATGTTGATTTGGTTCAACTCATGGAATATTTTGGATATTGAGATTCCCTCCTCAAATTTATTTTTGTATGATGACTATTGAAAATAAGATATGGACATGTACTTTGACTTGAGTGGATGGTTTGGAATGTGTGTGAGGTTGTTTATAGAGATACCATCCTCAGAAAACCTTTTATACATGATAAGTTTTTCATGCACTAGGACTATCTTTTATGATACTTTTCCATAATAAGTTTCTTATATTCCCAGGGGTAGAAATTGAGAACCCTCTTTTAATGGGATTCCTTGTGATGTGAATCTGATTAACTTATTACCACCATTAGCTAAAGAAGGTATGGTTAGGTTTCATGGTTTCCTAGTTTTCACATGATATCCATACTTGTATTCTTGAATTTTAATTTGTGTTATGTTTCCAAGTGGATGTATTACATGAGCATGACTTTCACCCCTATTTTTATTGGATGCACATCCATTTGATCACAATAGTATTCAGTATTGTTGAGGTGATGGGGATTCCTACTGGGTCATTAAAATCACCCCACCCATGTAAATGGAATGAGTTTTTGATATTTTTAGGCATAGATTTATATTTAATTTCAAGTAAAGGTATCACATGGAACTAGACCCATGGTTTGGGTCAAGAAAGTCCTGGGGACCAAGGATTTTATAGGTTGATTAATGTTACTTGGATTAGAGACCCTGTAGTTTAATTTCAATTTGATTCATGATTATGTATCTTATAGTATTCCATTTTGTATATATATATATTATGATTCTTATTATCAGTTGTATCTAATTCTACTACTCTGATTTATTTGATTCACCATATAGACTATTTTCTATTTTACTATTCTGAACTATGAGAGCCCTCTTGGCTCCAAATTTATGTCTATTGGTCTTGGGTTTCCCCACCTTATAGATGGGTCCTACCAAATTTTTAGTATATTTAAGCATGATCCTTAGACCTTTAATGTGTGGGAATTATTTCCCATGACTATTTTAGGACCTCAATAATTATCAATGGCCTCTAACATATGGGGAGACATGTCTAAGGTCTAGCTGCATCCCCAATCAGGTGTTATTCAAGAGATCTAGGTTAGGGCATTACACATGTAGGGTTTCTAATGATCTCTTCAATTTCAACACACATGTAAGAAATAAACAAAAAGTATATGATAATTTAATAATGATATGAATAATCATAAAATAATCAAGTGCATGTTAGCCTATGAATAAAAAAATTAAATTATTGTGACACATACAATAAACGCATGTGTTGGTGCCTTTGGGCTCGATGGAGATATCACTGAGAACATTTATTCCTTGATATGTAACACATAAAGTGATAAAATCCTAAAAATTACTAAACCATAATTAAAGTTAAAAAAACTAGGAATAAACTATACTTAATCGAATATTTTGTTCCTCATCAAAACAATGATTTATTAGATCATGGATCCAATATGAAGAATATTACATCGTGGGGAAGAGTTTGAATTTTTTAGGAAATATTTTGAAACAAATTATTCAAATGAAAAATGTTATGACCATTATTGTTCAATTAATTTTCTTATGTGAAGAACCACTTCATAGTGAATAATAACGTGATGCAATTTTATGATATTCTAAAAAAATAACAATTCTCAAAAAAATTCATTAGTGATGGCCCATAGGGAATTCGTAGGGAGATTTCAACCATACCAAAAAACATTGGTGGATGAGATCTTGGTTTAAAGTGAATTTTCATGGTTTATATTTATAATTTTAACTATTTATGTTAAAATTTAAATTCATTTATAGAGTGTTTATGAATTATAAATAAAATATTAAATATAAAATAGTTCATATTATTTTATGAAATTGTCAAAAATTATAACATGAAATTTCTATTTTAAATAAATTATTTTATAATATTATTTAAACCAAACCAAATTGGTTTTTGTGGATTTGATCAATTATATAAATTAATATATAATATATGACATTAAAATAATGTAAATTGTTTTCATTATTAAAATAAATTGTTCATATATCATGAAATATAATGGGTTTATATTTATTAGAGGTTCATATATTTTTATATGAAGTAGTTCATATATTTTTCATCTAAATAAATAAATATAAAAGTTCATATTGAAATATAAATATAAATTGTACATATTTATATGTTATGGAGTGTCCATAAAAAATTTCTAAATTATTAACTACTTTTAATTTCTTTATTATTGAAAATTTCAAAAATTTATGTCTCATGTCTAAATATTTAAATTTATCATTTATCTATAATTGTTTATTATTCTTAAATATAAAGTGTTTATATTCTAAATTGGTGTATGATTTAGTTTAAAATATTCAAACTATTTTTTATAAATTTTATACCTTTCCAATAAGAGATTATATGTTCGGTAAGATATACTCATATATATGTTTAAATTATACAAGAGTTTAAATCATGTTCAACAGTCATATTTATGAGTTTGTTGCAACAAACTTAGATATATTTCCCTTTAACAAATCATAATGATCTGGATCTTGATCTTGATATCTAAGAATGATCCACACTTCAATGTTTGATGTCATTTTTTAGCATAATTACAATGCTAAAAATAATTTGGATTGATATAAACTGTTCTAGTTAATGTGATTATAAACTTTGTATAGTTAGATGGACTACAATATTTTTTGTCAATACAATAAACTAAAAAAAGGATAATCCAATGGATTGGTACTAATTTCAGTCTGATGGTTATGAATTTGGTTATTCTGATAGATAAAACTCTAGTCTAGCCACTGGTCAGAATAGTAGATGATCTGATGTACCGAATGTACAATAAGTCTGATTGATTAGTTTGGATAATAAACATTTGTATTAATTTTACATTAGATCTATTTCTATATTCAATATAAAAATATATTTTCTAAACAAATGATAAAACACTTGGGATATATAACTTTAGTAAAATATAATTTTAAGAAATTATTTTTGATTTCAAAAACTAAGGAAAGGAAACATAGAAATTAAAACTTTCGACTCAACAGATTTCTCTTAATTAATAAACTAATATTGAAATGAAATAAAAGATAATATAAATTCTAAATCACCATAAATAATAATAATAAATAAATTATCAATGAATGAAATTATTAATTCTTATAATTTATGATTTAAGGCATCATGAATCCTCTACCATTAGGACATTTCACAAGACTGTTGAAAACAAAAGGTAAAAATCCATATGATTTGGCCAACTGATTTGTCTCATGAGACTTGTCGATGCATTAAGGGGATAACTATAAAAATTACCTACCCATAACTACTAGTCCAAATCATCACTCATATATTGACCGATAAATTTAATTCATGAATCAGTATTCCTCATCTTTAAATTTCATTATTGAGTAAAGAATATGGATTTATCAATATTTTCCTATTTAATCAAATTACTTTCAAAGTAAACAGCATATGTAAAAATAATTTATGGTTTAAGTAATAATCATATCAATGATACTAAGAATATATATATATTTAAAATAAATTTAATTTCCAGTAAAAAAATGATCACAAAAAAGTGATTGTTTCAAGTGAAAGTTAATGATCACAAAAAGTAAGAGAGAATATACAATAATTTTTACATCTTTGGTTACTTTAAAAATTTACCCCCTTGAATAATAAAATTTAAAATAAACATTAATAATCATGAATAAATTTATATTCATGTTACATTCATAAAATTTTAAGTATATACATCACATAAAAGTTATTAGGTGCATATGAACAAATATGTCATGATGAAATGGAAATTGTGATGAAATACCTTACCTCATAATTCCCTTTGGTGGAGAATGATTTAAAATATTTTATAATGATTTTAGGCATATAATTTATTTATTTAAAATCCACATTATTATTTATAATATCATATATGATCCTATTATAACATTTTGCCACCTGTTTACTAATAATATTTCATTATTTTCATTGTTTTGGGTGTTAATTGTGTTGTTTTCTCAGGAATTTTTTGTTATCAAAGTTCTAATTATTATACATAGGATATAGATAAATCATATCAATAATTATAATAATGAAATATATATCTTATTTACTCATTATATCCTTTTTTATAATCATTTGTCACACCCCGACCCAATGGGGCTCGAGCTGTGACTCCCCATGCCCGCCTCCAATAGGTCAGGGGCTGGCGACTAGTGTTGAGTTGGTTATCACACACGTGGGAGGCATTAGCCTAAGGTACCTGCACACACGCACCCACATACACCTCCTTAAAACTGTGCAGGGATATATATAAAAACTGGAAAGAAAAGCATGCATACATCTAACCCACAACCCGAGTGAAACAATAGTACAAACGGGAAAAATAGGCCCCACCAAAAGAAAAACTACAAAGGCGTCCAACCTGCTCGGAGGAAGGAGTACAATGCCAAAAGCACCACCGGAAATCTCCTCAACACTGCTCCGATAAGACTCCACAGTTAGTCCCGCTCACTCAGCTCCACCTGCTCTGGGTCCTCCTGGGACACTGTTGAAAGGCCTGTGGTCTGCACAAGACACAAAAATGTGCGGGAAAAGACCGTGAAGAGGTGAGTAAAACAATACTCAGTAGGCAGCCCAAAAACCCAAAACACAAGAGAGAAACTGAAAGGAAACAGTCTGCTCATCCCAGTTAGAGGGAACCAAGACGATAGAGAAACCCCAACTAGTGACCATCCTTGGCTAAACACAACTACTCAGCTCAATCCACTTGTATTCACATACCTATACCTTGAACATCCTCTCAGGTATATTCCCATACATATACCGTGAGCAATCTAGATATACTCATCTCACGCACCAAAACCACATGAGGTACCGACCTCATCACCAGCAATGGTTCACAACTAGGAGAGCACACTCCACGATCACTGTCATCCCATATGACACTTGTTCAAGAGATACACTCCATAGGGTCCCACACAAACATCTCAGACGCTCACCCAAGAGATCACGCTCCTCAGATATCGTCACCGGGGAAACCTCACTGAAAAAACATAAAAACCAAACTGCTTGGATAGGGGATCGCTCCTAGGGTCCACTAGGGGATACCAGAACCCACACTGGTATACGAAGATCTCACAGATACGGGATCACTCCCAGGGTCCGCTGGGGGATACCACAAACCGATCTGTCATTTGTAGATCTCATAGATAGGGGATCACTCCCAGGATCCGCTGGGGGATACCACAAACCGATCTGGCGCTCTTCAGAAACACACCACTCAGATAGAGGATCGTCACCCATGTCACGATGGTCATGACGATACCGAAACCCTATCTGGTACATCTCGCATTGTAGGGGATCGAACTGATGATGTCTCCACCCTACAGAAACCATGTGCTGAGTAGGGGATCATATAACCAACGATACCGCAACCCTACTATAATCCTCATGCTGAGTAAGGGATCATATACCCAACGACGCCACAACCCTTCTGAGCATAGACCATTGTGTTGAGGATCATATTCCCGATGATGCCACAAACCCTATGGGGTTAACCTGCTAGACAGGGGATTGCTGCCCGTGGATAAGTGGTCACAACGATACCGAGAACCCGATCTAGGGAAACGATGTTAGAGGATCCCGCTCTGGGCCCACCAGAGGGATTCCACAACTCTAACAGATTAAACAACCCATTGATAGGATCAAAAACGTATACTAAGGTTGTGATACCACGTGAAACCTCATATGAATGAACCAAGGGAGTACCCTCAACCACTGATGATCCAAACGTCGCTAACCTGATCGACCAACCACAACGCCACACCGTACACCTCCAATGCCGATACTAAGGCCACCATCGTGATCCACGCAAAAAAACACATAGTATAGGCTATTTACTCACCTAAAATGGACAATCAGTGAAAAAATTCACTATTCACCATAGCTCACCCATGTGGGGCCCACACTAAGATCCCAAAACACATCAAGCAGATCATAACACAGCGATCCCCTCAGAAAAACACACGGGATCGACTACTCGATCGTCCCAAACAGACACCTGGTGAAAAAGGTACTATTCACTGAAGCCAGCCCGGGTGGGGACCACACCACGCTCCCAAAACTCGTCAAGTAGATCGCACCATTGCGATCCACTCGAAAAAATGCACGGGATCGACTACTCGTTCGTCCAAAATGGACACCCGACGGAAAATTTGCGTTTCTCCAAAAACGCCAAAACCCGGCCTCATGGGGCCCACACCCTGTTCTCAGTCAGAACACCCGAAAACCATAAATAAAAGTCTTCTATACCATCAGGGTCTCAACACCACTGATGACACATCAATCGGACGCTCTAGGTAGAAGATACAACGACCTGAAGCCGAACAATAATACAATATTATTATTTTATTTGACGTTTCAAGCTCCCGGGCCACGATCTCGAAACTTTAAAATCCCAAAACCACCTCAAAGGGTTCGAATTAATGCCAGGGCCACGGCGCCATAAACGGCACGCGATTCCGAACTCCAGGGAGAAAATTACGGGGGTTTTAAAACCTCCATGTACCAAGAGAGGGCCAGACTGGCCTGAACCGGCCGGCCTACGCCGGCCCGCGCCGGCCGACCCGGCTCGCCCCGCCGTGGGACAACGGCCCTCCACCATGCTGGGCAGTGCACCGCCATGCCTCAGGCAGTTGCCACTGCCTCACCGACGCCGGCGCCGCCACGCTGGTGCCGCACCGACGATACTTCCGCGGACAGCCGATACCACCCCGGTGGTTTGTTTTTCGATATGAAGGTGTATGCGCGACCCTCGGGATGCCATCTACACATCTATGAGTTCAAAATGAAAAAATTGAAGCAGAAACGGGATCAAGGGTTAAAACTCAAATCACCTACCTCGTGGGCGAAACGCCGAAGCTTCGGGTGCAGAACGACGCATGCGACGCGTTGGAGATCGATCTGCCGATGATCGACGTCGAAAATGGCTGATGTCAGCTCCTTCATGGGTCGTTCATTCATCGACAAAGAGGAGGAAAGGGGGGGGGGGTGACCTGTGCGTACCAAGGTGGGGGATATGGGGATAAGGATTGTATTTCTTTTTTTTTTAAAAATAAATCCTCCTTTAACTCTGCCGGCCGACTCGCCTTCGACCCCGCGCCCGATGTAGGAAAACGTAAGGTCGCCATTAGGGTAAAAATGACGTTTTTAACTCAACCACAGTCTCAGAATTGTGGTCCGAAACTCTGTTCAGAAGTTAATCAATCCAACGCTCATAAACAAACTTTTCCATTTATTTATAAAAATGCCCCCGGTGGCTTTTCTCACAGCAGGCTTGCGCCCGCATGGTTTACAACCCGCCTAGGGTAAACGACACGCTCTAGAAGCAACTGAGCCCTCAGATTCCCATTTTGAGCTACCGTTTAGGGGATAACACCCCCCCGCCATGTGCATAGTATAAAAATACTTAATATTTTTATAAAATTAATTCCCGGCACACTGGGCCTCGGAATCGCACACCGTCTTTGCTCCTAGATCTGTAATTATTCATAGGAATATTCCAAAGTCTGACAAGGCCAAAACCCGAGTTTCTACATCCTCCCCACCTTAGAACTTTTCGTGCCCAAAAATCCAGAAGCACAAAGAAAGCAACTGGACTCTCAACTGTGTCTCCCATGCCAGCGAGTTTGCCAACAAACACCCCTACCTGAACACATAAGTCAGAGGCACTCATCCACCACACCTCAACACTATCCGCTTTGGGCGGAACTGACTCGCCCGCATGGTTTTGATCGCATCACAAAAACACATCTTGTTGGGGGAAAGATCCCTCTTCCTCAGGCATTCGAAGCACACCGAACAACACCCACACAGGGTCTTACCAATTCCTTGAACAAAACTCGAGCAAGCAACAAAAAGGGAAGAGTACCGCTAAACAGTGTCTATCAAATATACTGCATAAAGTAGAAATGACACAAGGCATACCTCTATCCATTTGTGGAGCCTCTAGGTCAACATACTCTAGGGAATGAATTTGACCTCACCCTCAACCTCCAGCTCCCTAAGCTTGGCGTGGACCACCTGGGGTGGGGGTGGTGGCAACTGATACCGCCTACCACCTCCTGTTGCTGCACCAGCTTCGTCCCTACATCCGCCACCCTGCGGACCTCCAAACTCAAGACGTTGCCACTGCCAAGGCATCCTGTCGACTGGCTCCCTCTCAGTAGCTCGACGGGTCAGACAATATCTAGCAAGATGTCCCCGACTATCACAAGCATAACACCGCCTCTCCTGCAGCTGACAAAAACTGGCCTGCGAGCCCTGTGAGACCTGAGCCTCAGATCCTCCATCCTGGGGTCTCCTCCTGAAACATCGCATATGTCTGGGCCCCTAAGTCTGTCGTCGACTACCTGATGCCGATATAACTAACAAAGTATCAGCTCTCGCATGCCCAGTACTAATAGGTGGAATCTGCTCATCCAGAAATCTCTCCACCACCAAGGATCGTTCCAACACTCCAGCATAGGTGGGCAGACATAAGGAAACCGCACCTGCCCATATGTCTCTGCATAGGCCCTACTCGAAGGTCTAATCCCTAAAGAACAGGTCTCGAACCATTTCCAGGTAGTAGTGTAAAGAGACAAAAAATTCAAGGAATTTTTTTTCTTAATTTTCTTTGGATTTTTACAAGAAAACCGTTTCTGACGGCACCTGATTCCGAGGCCCGGTGTGCCCGGAATCATTTTCTGAAGTTTGGCTCGGGTAAGTTTAGTGAACGGACGAGCAGGTTTTTCTAACTTTTGAACCGGTGCTCGGAATCGAATTCCGAGGGCACCGATGGAATCACAACGCCAGTATTTGCTTAGAAACGCCTCTTCCGGAGTTGCGTTTTCTCGGGTGTGGTTTTTAATTTTTGGGCTTAAAGTTAAGAAATAAAATAATTGGTACGAAAAACTTTATTTTATTTCACTTAAATCCACTTAAAAGCCACTTTAAGCTGCTTAAGATGAGTTGAAGCGGATAGGGTGGAATTCAAAATATCCTACCCTCTTGATAGGATATTTGTGAGGTGGGGCCCGCACAAGCCCCACCGTTTCTTTTCCACTAAGTAACGCACCTGCAAAAACTCGTCATTATGAAAGTCAACTGACACGTTTTTTTAAATTCTTAACACACCATTTAATTGGGCGGTTAACTTCGTTAAATTAATTCTATGAATTAATTTAATCGTTTCTTAACCTGTTTACAATCCGTTGGAGTAATAATAAAATAAGACCAATGCACGACTTCTTGAGGATTTCTCGTTGAGAGGCTTTTGACAGAAATTTCGTGCCTTCATCCTCTTTCGCGAAGAACGCGAAGAACTCGAAGAATGCCGTCACCCTCGGAGATTGACGACGCTTCTTCCGAGACGTTCCTCCCCGCAATGATCTCCGATCACCAACTGCTTGAGGTAGGAGATTTCGGGTTTTCTTCTTTTAAATCCCTTTGTGGGTTACAACAACATCACGGATTTAATTAATATAATTAAATATACATGTTCTTGAACCTCGGAGTTCATCGACGCGACACCATATTCTACGATGACGCGATGCTCTTCTGCGACGACGTGACGCCCTTCCGCGATGCGACGATCACCTCCTTCCGCGGTGATCAATTCCGCGAAGAACGCGCGTGCGACGACTTGAAGAGGTAGGAGTTTGTTTATGAAATAATTTATATTTCCGTGGATGTTCCTCCTAAAACAAAGAACCTGGATCAAGTGCAATTTTAATTTATTAAATTGTATCTTGTTACGTTTCCATATGATAATTTATTCTTCCCGATTGTTATCACCTAACGCGGAGGGTGCGGGCCAAACAAACAAGGCCCGACAACCCTCCGTAGTTCTTCGTTGATGTGCGGATTGGCGGCCGGCGACAAAACATGCCTCAGAGGTGATTCGTTGTTTCCACAGTGAAGTACGGAACCCGAGAGGAGCTACGGCGCAGACGAAAACGAAATCGGACCACCGGAGCAACTCTGGTGGCCCGCGGAACCCACCGGCGGCGCCCCGGCGCGCCGCCAGATAGGGTCGTCGCGACTGAAGCCGCGGCGGCGGCGGCCAGCGGACCCGCGGCCATGCAGGTCCGGCCCACACGGGACGCGGCTTTGCCGCGTCCGCTGATCCAGCACGGCCCCACGTGGGCCGCGACTTCTCTTCCCGCAGGGACTTCACACCCCGCGGCTCCCTTGCTCGGCCGCTCGGCCGAGCCGAGCCGACCCGCTCGGCCGGGTCGCGCCCAGGCCGGGCTGGGCCGCGCCGAACCAGGTCGGACCCGGACCCGGGTCGGGTCGACTCAGTTCGGGCCGACCCAGGGGGGTTGGGCCGCATCGGTCCGGGCCCAAACCCCTCATCTCCGGACGTTTTTGGTTTTTTGCTCATAACTTGAGCTAAGGGCCTCCAAACGACGCACCGTCAGCGGCGATGAGATACTTGGATCGAGACGGTCGTTTCGGTATATTGCACTGAAGGTTTCGAAATACTTTGGGTTCGGCCGGGTTGGTTCGTACACGAAACCAACCGGGCCCTTGGAGCGGAAATGCTCATATCTTGAGCTTCGGACGTCCGTTTGACGTGCCGTCGACTTTTTTGTTTTCCTCTAAGTGAGACGGATCTTTTGGAATACTCCGACCGAGGTTTGGATGCAGGTGGAGTATGGTCGGGTTGGTTTTTCCTTAAAAACCAACCGGGCCCCTGGGACGAAAAAGCCAATAACTCTCAGACCGGGCGTCCGATTGACACGCCGTCTGCGACGTTGAGTTCCTATTGTCGATACAGAACTTTTTGATACATCAACTCTGGACTATGTGTCAGTTGATGTATCAGCCTCTCGGCTCGTGGAGCGGACCCTCCCGAACGAGCTTGCTGTGTGCGGGAACCCTAGAGCTGGCTGTGACTGCTACTGTGACGACGACAACTGTGCAGAGATCCTCAGTGGATTCGACGACGACGACTACAGCACTCAGCGATCCTTTGTGGGTCAGTGCTACCGATACTGTGTGGGTCCGATCCTGTGTGGGTCAGCCCTCAGCGGTCCTGTGTGGGCCAGTGCCTACAAGTCCTGTGTGGGCCCGATCCTGGGTGGGTCTTTGCGGGGGTTAGTTACCTATCGATCCTTTGTGGGTCAGATCCTTTGTGGGTCATTGCGGGGGTTAGTACCTATCGATCCTTTGTGGGTCCGACGACTTAGATGGATCAGTGATCATCTCTATCGTCATTCCAAGATGTATACTTGTGTGAGCTAAATCCTTTTTACTCTCCTTTGTGGATTGTGTTGTGTTATCCTATGTGGATTACGTTTTTCTTTCCTTTCTGGATTGTGTTGTGCTATCCTATGTGGATTACGTTTTTCTTTCCTTTGTGGATTTTGTTGTGCTATCCTGTGTGGATTTACGTTTTGCTTTCCTGTGTAGACTGGGTTGTACTCGAGCTCGGATGTTGGAGCCGAGCGAGAATTGATGACTTAGGTATATGTATGGGCATATACCTAAGCCGTGTCAGACGTTACTTCGTGATTGTATCTTTCCTTTGTGGTTTATCCTTTTTGGATTCTAGGAGACCTTTGGGGGTCTCGGGGTCCCTATTGAGTAGCTTATACTCACCCCTGCACGGGCTATGCCTGCACTATGTTGTGTTGGTTACAGACGACGGACTGCGCTGATCGTGGTGGAGGCTTGCGGAGCAGGATGGTACCTGGAGGTGGACCACTGGGCAGGACGTACTCGGAGCGGTCGGCTGGACCCGAGGAGCAGTGGAGGCTATCTGTACCCACCCTTCAGGTGGGACTTCCAGTGGACGGCTCGACATTGCGGCTTTACTTTTCAGTTGCTGTTTTTCCCCTTTTAGTTGTACTTTACAGTTGGCTTCTATTTCCGGCCCCCTTTACTTTCTGCACTTACTGTTGTACTGGCTTTTACTTAGTGTTTACTTTTTCCGCTTCCTTACTCTGTGGTGCTTGTTTACTTTACAAAGGCAATGCCTTCCCTTTTTACCGGGATTTACTCCTTGGTGCTAGTCGCCAGCCCCTGGCCTATGGAAGGCGGGCTTGGGGTAGTCACAACACAGGCCCCGAGGTCGGGTCGTGACAAATTGGTATCAGAGGAGTTCGGTTCTACCGTAGACTCTGATCTTTCTTCTATGTGAAGCAATAGTGTTTAGCGTATTGGGTGTGGTTATCAGTCCAGGGAGCCCAGTGTTGGTGCGGCGGCCGACGTATCCGTACACCAGGACCCTGACTTCTGATTTCCGACTTAATGCACGAAAACATTGATTGCATGTGTGTTTCATGTTTTCTTTGTGATTAGTTTGTATCATCTCACCAGGTATACTGTTCTGACCGTGGCACACCTGTTTATTTTCAGGATGGCCCCACGACGCCAGCCAGCTAGGGTTCCGAGAGTTGTACGTGATGACAGCCCGCCGAGCGACGAGGCCTCGGTACAGGGCCCTTTGACAGCTGAGGCACCGACGGTACCTCTACCCGCCGAGCCACCGATGCTTCCAGCACCAGCCGCTGACGATGCACATCGCCTTAGCGCACTGCATGAGTTCCAGCGCCAGTGACCGCCCAGGTTCCGCAGGGAGACAGACCCCCAGGCAGCCGAGGACTGGCTGGAGGTAGTTGTATGAGTTTTCAGGCTAGTGAGGACACCAGCAGACCTCATGGTGATCCTCACAGCGAGCCTACTGCACGCAGTAGCAGGACGATGGTGGACCTTGATGCTCTAGGTGCACGATGAGGCATCTCTTCTCTGGACGGACTTTGAGAGCCTCTTCCGCTCGGAGTTTGTCCCAACCACCCTCCGTGCGGTGCGCATCTAGGAGCTTCTTCAGCTGCGGCAGGGCAGCTTGACGGTCGCCCAGTACTCGGAGAGATTCACCGATCTCTCGTGCTACTCGACCGACATGGTACGGGACCCATTCTTCTGGGCCCGGAACTTTGAGTAGGGATTGAGACATGAGATCAGGGCATCGCTGATCTCCCTCAGCATTCCGACTCAGGCAGGAGTACTAGAGCGAGCTCTTTTGATCGAGAGCTTCCTTGCTGAGCCTTCATCAGCAGCGAGACCTACCCAGGGCAGCAGGTAACAGAGTCTTCCACAACAGGCAGCCGACAGATGAATCAGGGGTTCAGGCAGAGTAGACCCTCACATAGACGGCCTCAGGACACTGGCTCAGTCGTGCGGGGCACACAACGCAGATCCAGTATTTCGAGAGGCAGGCACTGCTACACATGCGGCGGGCAGGGCCACATGGCTCGTGAATGCCCGACCCACCGTGCTAAGGAGCAGCAGACAGTGGAGGGGCCACCCAGGCAGAGGCAGAATGTCGACCGTGGCGGTCTACAGGGAGGAGGCGGACGAGGCAGAGGAGCTGGCCGAGCAGCAGGTGGTGGGCGACGCTTTGAGGCTCTACCACCACCACCACCACCAGGAGGCCCGCCCCGACCACAGGGAGCTGGCAGATAGAGACATGCACAACTCCAGGCAGTGGAGGCCTATGACCACGACCCGCCTGAGATGATTTGAGGTACGATCTGTGTCTATTCCACCCTTGATGCAGTTCTTATAGACATAGGAGCGAGTCACTCTTTCATAGCTGTTGCCCTTGTTCGGAGCTCGGAGATTCCGACAGAGCCGTTGGCTTGATCCTTACGGCTAGAGACTCCTATGGGAGCAGAATCGACGATTACGCACTGGTGCCGGTAGTGTGAGCTTACTCTAGGAGGCGAGAGCTTCGGCTGGGATCTTCTTTTAGCGATGTCGAGGCCTTATGACGTCATCTTGGGCATGGATTGGTTATCTACAGTCCATGCACAGATTGACTGTATTAGGCGCAAG
This sequence comes from Viscum album, assembly GCA_963277665.1. Lineage (NCBI taxonomy): Eukaryota > Viridiplantae > Streptophyta > Magnoliopsida > Santalales > Viscaceae > Viscum > Viscum album. Next base: position 1,224,804,260 of record OY728151.1, read on the forward strand.
GTGCGATGTGTACGCACTGACGAGAGCAGGTTCACCTTCACCGGCGAGAAGGGAGCCTTCGCAGAACGGGATGGACTACCGCAGAGGATAGGACATCCCATCACTCATCAGTTGGCTAGCCTCATCCTAGGAGCAGTTGACGTGCGGAGTCCTAGTTTTCCTGCAGTGGTGGATCAGTACGCGAACCTATTTCCTGACGACGTTCCAGGGCTACCTCCTCGCAGAGAGGTAGACTTTCATATCGACCTGTACCCTGGGACAGCCCCGATATCGACTCCAGCATATCGGATGGCCCCTGCTGAGCATCGAGAGCTACGGGTACAGTTGGAGTACTTGCAGGGCAAGGTATTCATCCGACCCAGTGTTTCACCATGGGCTTCCCCGATATTATTCGCCAAGAAGGCGGATGGGAGCTTGCGACTGTGTGTCGACTATCGTTTCCTGAACCAGGTGATAGTGAGGAACAAATATCTGCTACCAAGGATTGATGACCTCTTCGATCAGCTCAAGGGAGCACGGTGGTTCTCGAAGATAGACCTCAGGTCAGGCTATCATCAGCTCAGAGTTCGAGACGAGGACGTGCAGAAGACAACCTTCAGGTGTCGGTATGGCCACTATGAGTTCTTGGTTATGCCATTCGGCGTAACCAATGATCCAGCAGTGTTCATGGGCCTCATGAACAGGATCTTTTAGCATTACCTCGATCGATTTGTCGTGGTCTTCATCGACGACATTTTTATTTACTCGACGACTGAGGAGGAGCACACCTACCACTTGCGGGTTGTACTAGACACGCTCTGAGAGCACCAGCTTTATGGAAAGCTCTCAAAGTGTCAGTTCTGGATACGTGAGGTCCACTTCTTGGGACACGTCTTCTCTGAGGCAGGAGTTGCAGTGGATCCTGTGAAGATCGAGGCAGTGTTAGCTTGGGAGCCACCTAGGAGCGTGACGGAGGTGCGGAGTTTCTTGGGACTAACTGGATACTATCGGAGATTCGTGCCAGACTTCTCCAGAGTTGCGGCACCACTCTCAGCTTTGATGAAGAAGGGTAAACCCTTTGTGTGGTCAGACAGATGTCAGCAGAGCTTCCAGGAGCTGAGACAGAGATTGACCAGGGCACCTATCTTGAGGTTGCCTGAAGAGGGAGTAGGGTACGTAGTCTACTGCGATGCATTAGGGACCGGACTCGGATGTGTCCTGATGCAGGAGCGGGTAGTGATCTTCTATGGATCATGTCAGTTGAGGCCGCATGAGTAGAACTACGCTAGCCATGACCTGTAGTTAGCAGCAGTGGTCTTCGCTCTGAAGACATGGCGACACTATCTGATGGGCGAGCACTTTACAGTCTTTTCTGACCACCAGAGTCTCAGGTACATCTTCTCGCAGAAGGACCTGAACCAGAGACAGTGGCGATGGCTCGAGTTCCTCCAGGACTATGACATTGAGATAGTCTATACTCCTGGGAAGGGGAACGTGGTGGTCGATGCTCTCAGCAGGAGGACGGGCATTCAACTACTTGAGGAGGCGACAGAGAAGCTAGCTGCTTTGCAGATATCCTTCGTGGATAGAGATGGAGAAGCCTTCCTTTAGTCTCTCACAGTCACTTCTCCACTACTGCAGCAGGTCAGAGAGGCACAGTGTGGGGACGCCGACTGTGAGACGCGGCGTGCGCAGTTATCCACAGGACAAGCACCTGATGGATTCTCCTTTGGAGCATAGCACGACATCCTTTTCAGAGGACGTACCTTGGTACCGGTCTCTTTACGAGAGGAAGTTCTGATATATTTTCACACTTCTACTTTGGCGGTACATCCTGGAGTGGCGAAGATGTACCAGGATCTCAGACGACAGCACTGGTGGCCAGGCATGAAGAAGGTTGTGGCAGAGTTCGTTTCTCGATGCCTCACCTACCAGCAGGTGAAGGGTGAGCACCAGGTACCAGCAGGCTTGGTACAACCCTTGGAGGTCCCGGAGTGGAAGTGGGATGGGATATCTATGGACTTCGTGACTGGACTTCCACGCACTTCCAGAGGTCACGACTCCATTTGGGTGATTGTCGACCGACTCACCAAGTCGGGTCACTTCTTACTCATCAGAGAGCAGAGCTCGGTGGAGAGCTTGGGACGTCTTTACGTTCAGGAGATTGTACGGCTTCACGGTGTGCCATCATCTATCATCTCCGATCGAGATTGTCACTTTACTTCCCGTCTTTGGAAGGGGTTACAGGAGGAGTTCGGGACGCGAATACATCTGAGAACTACCTTTCACCCTAAGACGGATGGTCAGACGGAGAGGACCATTCAGACTCTCGAGGACATGCTCCGCGCATGTGTCCTTGACTTTGGTCGCAGCTGGGAGGACCACCTACCCTTGGTGGAGTTAGCGTACAACAACAGCTACCACTCCACCATCGGGATGGCACCATACGAGGCATTGTACGACAAGCCTTTCAGATCTCCTTTGTGCTGGACAGACCCTGGGGAGTCAACACTTGTGGGACCAGAGATGGTCCGGGCCACGACAGAGAAAGTCCAGGTCATCCAGGAGCGGATGAGGACAGCTCAGAGATGGCAGAAGTCTTATGCTGACAGGAGGCGGAGGCCACTAGAGTTCGAGGATGGCGACCATGTCTTCTTGCCTATCTCACCTCGACGTGGATTATGGAGATTTGGCGAGGTGGCTTATCGCCTGGCTCTACCACCTCAGTTGCACCGGGTGCACGACGTCTTCCACGTATCTCAGCTGAGGAGATACGTTCATGACCCAATGCATATCATTGACCATGGGGAGCTAGAATTTGATGATGGGGAGACTTTTTCAGAGGTCCCGGTAGAGATCGAGGATCGAAAGGAGCGGGTCCTACGTGGATGGTCGATTCCTCTAGTGCACATCAGATGGAAGAATGGGAACCTCTAGGAGAGCACTTGGGTGTGGGAGGCTCAGATGCATGCTCAGTACCCACATTTTTTTCCTTAGTTTATGATGTATCATTACGGGGACGTAAAGCCCTGAGGAGGGAGTGATGTAAAGAACTGAAAAATTCAAGGAATTTTTTTTCTTAATTTTCTTTGGATTTTTACAAGAACGTGGTTTCTGACGGCACCTGATTCCGAGGCCCGGTGTGCCCGGAATCATTTTCTGAAGTTTGGCTCGGGTACGTTCAGTGAACGGACGAGCGGGTTTTTCTAACATTTGAACCGGTGCTCGGAATTGAATTCTGAGGGCACCGATGGAATCCCAGTACCGGTATTTTCTTATAAATGCCTCTTCTGGAGTTGCATTTGCTTGGGTGTGGTTTTTAATTTTTGGTCTTAAAGTTAAGAAATAAAATAATTGGTACGTCAAACTTTATTTTATTTCACTTAAATCTACTTAAAAGCCACTTTAAGCTGCTTAAGCTGAGTTGAAGCGGATAGGGTGGAATTCAAAATATCCTACCCTCTTGATAAGATATTTGTGATGTGGGGCCCACACAAGCCACACCGTTTCTTTTCCACTAAGTAACGCACACGCAAAAACCCGTCATTATGAAAGTCAACTGACGCGTTTTCTTAAATTCTTAACGCACCATTTAATTGGGCGGTTAACTTCATTAAATTAATTCTATGAATTAATTTAATCATTTCTTAACCTGTTTACAATCCGTTGGCGTAATAATAAAATAAGACCAACGCACGACTTCTTGAGGATTGCTCGTTGAGAGGCATTTGACAGAAATTTTGTGCCTTCATCCTCCTTTACGAAGAATGCAAAGAATGTGAAGAACGCCGTCACCCTCGGAGATTGACGACGCTTCTTCCGAGACGTTCCTCCCCGCAACGATCTCCGATCACCAACTGCTTGAGGTAGGAGATTTCGGGTTTTCTTCTTTTAAATCCCTTTGTGGGTTATAACAACATCATGGATTTAATTAATATAATTAAATCTACATGTTCTTGAACCTCTGAGTTTGTCGATGCGACACCGTATTCCGCGACGACGCGACGCTCTTCCGCGACGACGCGATGCCCTTCCGCGATGCGATGATCACCTCCTTCCGCGACGATCAATTCCGTGAAGAACGCGCGTGCGAGGACTTGAAGAGGTAGGGGTTTGTTTGTGAAATAATTTATATTTCTGTGGACGTTCCTCCTAAAACAAAGAACCTGGATCAAGTGAAATTTTAATTTATTAAATTGTATCTTGTTACGTTTCCATATGATAATTTATTCTTCCCGATTTTTATCACCTAACGCGGAGGGTGCGGGCCAAAAAAACACGACCCGACAACCCTCCGCAGTTCTTCGTTGATGTGCGGATTGGCGGGCAGCGACAAAACATGCCGGAGAGGTGATTCGTTGTTTCCGCAGTGAAGTATGGAACTCAAGAGGAGCTACGGCGCAGACGGAAATGAAATCGGACCACCGGAGCAACTCTGGTGGCCCGCGGAACCCACCAGCGGCGCCCCGGCGCGCAGCCGGATAGGGCCGCCGCGGCTGAAACCGCGGCGGCGGTGGCCAGCGGACCCGCGGCCGTGCGGGTCCGGCACACACGGGACGTGGCTTTGCTGCGTCCGCTGATCCAGCGCGGCCCCACGTGGGCCGCGACTTCTCTTCCCGCGGGGACTTCACGCCCCGTGGCTCCCTTGCTCGGCCGCTCGGCCGAGCCGAGCCGACCCACCGGCCGGGTCGCACCCAGGTTGGGCCGGGCCACACCGAACCGGGTCGGACCTGGACCCGGGTTGGGTCGGCCCGGTTCGGGCCGACCCAGGGGGGTTGGGCCGGGTCGGTCCGGGCCCAGACCCCTCGTCTCCGGACGTTTTCAGTCTTTTGCTCATAACTTGAGCTAAGAGCCTCCGAACGACGCACCGTCAGTGGAGATGCGATCCTTGGATCGAGGCGATCGTTTTGGTATATCGTAATCAAGGATTCAGAATACTTTGGGTTCGGCCAGGTTGGTTCGTACACGAAACCAACCGGGCCCTTGGAGCGGAAACGCTCATATCTTGAGCATCGGACATCCGTTTGATGTGCCATCGACTTTGTTGTTTTCCTATAAGTGAGACGGATCTTTTGGAATACTCTGCCCGAGGTTTGGACGTAGGTGGAGTACGGTTGGGTTGGTTTTGCCTTAAAAACCAACCGGGCCCCTGGGACGAAAAAACCAATAACTCTCAGACCAGGCGTCCGATTGACGCGCCATCTGCGACGTTGAGTTCCTGTTGTCGATACGGAACTTTTGGATACATCAACTCTGGACTATGTGTCAGTTGATGTATTAGCCTCTCGGCTCGTGGAGCGGACCCTCCTGAATGAGCTTGCTGTGTGCGGGAACCCTAGAGCTGGCTGCGACTGCTACTGTGACGACGACGACTGTGCAGAGATCCTCAGTGGATTCGACAACGACGACTACAGCACTCAACAATCCTTTGTGGGTCAGTGCTACCAATCCTGTGTGGGTCCGATCCTGTGTGGGTCAGTGCTCAGCAGTCCTGTGTGGGCTAGCGCCTACAGGTCCTGTGTGGGCCCGATCCTGTGTGGGTCTTTGCGGGGGTTAGTTACCTATCGATCCTTTGTGGGTCAGATCCTTTGTGGGTCATTGCGGGGGTTAGTACCTATCGATCCTTTGTGGGTCCGACGACTTAGATGGATCAGTGATCATCTCTATCGTCATTCCAAGAAGTATACCTGTGTGAGATGAATCTTGTTTACTCTCCTTTGTGGATTGTGTTGTGCTATCCTATGTGGATTACGTTTTGCTTTCCTTTGTGGATTATGTTGTGCTATCCTATGTGGATTACGTTTTTCTTTCCTTTGTGGATTGTGTTGTGCTATCCTGTGTGGATTTACGTTTTTATTTCCTGTGTGGACTGGGTTGTACTCGAGCTTGGATGTTGGAGCCGAGCGAGAATTGATGACTTAGGTATATGTATGGGCATATACCTAAGCCATGTCGGACGTTACTTCGTGATTGTATCTTTCCTTTGTGGTTTATCCTTTTTGGATTTTGGGAGACCTTCGGGGGTCTCAGGGTCCCTAATGAGTAGCTTATACTCACCCCTGCACGAGCTATGCCTGCACTACATTGTGTTGGTTGCAGACGACGGACAACGCTGATCATGGTACAGGCTTGCGGAGCAGGACAATACCTGGAGGTGGACCACTGGGCGGGACGTACTCGGAGCGGTCGACTAGACCCGAGGAGCAGTGGAGGATATCTGTACCCACCCTTCAGGTGGGACTTCCAGTGGACAACTCGACGTTGCGACTTTACTTTTCATTTGCTGTTTTTCCCCTTTCAGTTTTACTTTACAGTTGGGCTTGTATTTCCGGCCCCCTTTACTTTCTACACTTACTGTTGTACCAGCTTTTACTTAGTGTTTACTTTTTCTTCTTGCTTACTCTGTGGTGCTTGTTTACTTTACAAAGGAAATGCCTTCCCTTTTTACCGGGATTTACGCCTTCGTGCTAGTCGCCAGCCCCTGGCCTATGGAAGGCGGGCTTGGGGTAGTCACGACACGGGCCCCGAGGTCGGGTCGTGACAAGTAGTGTTATAGGTTTGTAAACCTCACTGAGTAATCTGACACAGTCGTGCCCTCCTGCCGAATCTGTAGAGGCTCCTGAATCTGCACTGACCTCAGCGTCACCGGATAGAACTCCTCCCTGAACAGCCGCTCAAACTCTACCCACATGAGCATCTCCTCCTCATGGGACTGCGTCACTAGGCTCCACCATCGCTTGAACGAACCGTGTAGAAGGCTCGCTACTAGGACCACCATATGATCTGAAGGTGTCCTCACTAGGTTGAAAACACGGGTGACTGCTTCGAGCTTTTCATCAGCTACCTGAGGGTCTGGATCACCCTGAAACCTCAGAGGTCGCTGCCTTTGGAAATTGTGCAGTGCACTCGTCCTGCACGCAACCTCATCATGCACTACTGGGACAATCAGCTACTCGATAGGCGGTGGCTCAACTGGCAGACCACCTGGAGGTCCATCCTCAGAACCTGCGCCCTGGTCCACAACCTCTACACGGGGCAGATCGTAACCACAATCACACTGCAGAACCCTCGATGGCTGTCGTCGTGGAGGCATCCTGAAATACAATCAAGGCGCACTATAGTCAAAGAGTATATCTGGAGAGTTTACTCAAGAAGAGCAAGGGAAACCCAAAACCCAGTCCTATATGATACATGTACCATTATATCCCAATAACTATTGTCCAAACGTTCGGAGTTGAAAGGCAGGTTATCAGAGTCCTAGTGAATGGATACGTCAGCCACCACACCAACACTGGAGCCCCTAGCCTGAAAACTGAACTCGAAACATCTTGACACTGCCACGATGCAACCCAAACCAAAATCATAGCTAGAACAACTAAATTGAGAGATCTCAAAGGTGGAACCTCCTCTGATACCACTCTATCATGACCCGACCCAACGAGGCTTGAGCTGTGACTCTCCAAGCCCACCTTCAATAGGACAGGGGCTGGCGACTAGCACCGAGTAGGATATCACACACATGGGAGGCATTAGCCTAAGGTACCTATACACACGCACCAACATACACCTCCATGAAGCAGTGCAGAGATATATATAAAAACTGGAAAGAAAATAATGCATACATCTAACCCACAACCAGAGTGCAACAACAATACAAAAGGAAAAAATAGGTCCCACCAAAAGAAAAACTAAAAAGGCATCCAACCTACTCAGAAGAAGGGGTACACTACCAAAAGCACCACCATAAATATCCTTGACACCGCTCCTGTAAGACTCTATGGTCAGTCAAACTCACTCAGCTCCGCCTGCTTTGGGTCCTCCTGGGACACCGTTGAAAGGCCTGTGGTCTGCACAAGACACAAACATGTGCAGGCAAAGCCCGTGCAGGGGTGAGTATAAAAATACTCAGTATGCACCCCAAAAACCCAAAACACAAGAGAGCAACTGAAAGGCAACAGTCCGCTCATCCCGAATAGAGGGAACCCAGATGAGAGAGAAACCCAAACTCGTGACCATCCTCAACTAAACACAACTATTCATCTCAATCCAGGTGTATTCCAGACCTACACCTTGAACATCTGCTCTGGTATATTCCCATACATATACCATGAGCAATCCAAATATACTCACCTCACGCACCAAGCCACATGAGGTACCGACCTCATCACCAGCAACAGTTCACAACCAGGAGAGCACACTCCATGATCACTATAATCCCATATGACACTTTTCCAAGAGATACACTCCATTGAGTCCCACACAAACATCTCAGACGCTCACATGAGAGATCACACTCCTCGGATATCGTCACTGAGGAAACCTCACTGAAACAACATAAACACCAAACTCATCAGATAGGGGATCGCTCCTAAGGTCCGCTAGGGGATACCAGAACCCACACTGGTATACAAAGATATCACAGATAGGGGATCACTCCTAGGGTCTACTAGGGGATATGACAACCCTATCTGGCATTCATAGATCTCACAGATAGGGGATCACTCCCAGGATCCACTGGGGGATACCACAACCCGATCTGGCGCTCGTCAGAAACACGTCACTCAGATAGAGGATCATCACCCGTGTCATGATGGTCACGATGATACCAAAACCCAATCTGGTAAATATCTCGTTGTAGGGGATCGAACTGACAATGTCATAACCCTACAAAAACCATGTACTGATTAGGGGATCATATAACCAATGATACCTCAACCCTATTATAATTGTCATGATGAGTAGGGGATCGTATACTCGATGATGCTAAAACCCTATTGAGCACGTCCCACTGCGTAGGGGATCATATTCCCGATGATGCCACAAACCCTACAGGGTTAACCTGCTAGATACGGGATTGCCGCCTGTGGATAAGCGGTCACAGCGATACCAAGAACCTGATCTAGCGAAACGATGCTAGAGGATCCCGCTCCAGGCCCACCGGAGGGATGCCATAACTCTAACAGATTAAACATCCCATCGAGAGGATCACAAATGTATACTAAGGTTGTGATGCCGCACAAACCCTCGTAGGAACAAATCAAGGAAGTACCCTCAACCATTGCTGGTCCAAACATCGCTAACCCGAGCGACCCACCACAATTCCACACCGTGCACCTCCAAGGCCGATACTGAGGCCACCATCATGATCCAAACAGAAAAACACATAGGATAGGCTGTTTACTCACCCAAAACGATCAACCGGTGAAAAAGGCACTATTCATCGTAGCTTGCCCATGTGGTTCCCACACTACGATCCCAAAACGCATCAAGTGGATAATGCCACTGCGATCCCCTTGAAAAAACACACGGGATTGACTACTCGATCGTCCCAAACAGACACCTGGTGAAAAAGGTACTATTCACCAAAGCCATCCTAGGTGGGGACCACCCCACACTCCCAAAACTCATCAAGTAGATCATACCATTGCGATCCCCTCAAAAAAATGCACAGTATTGACTACTCATTCGTCCAAAACGGACACCCGGTGGAAAAGTTGCGTTTTTCCGAAAATGCCAAAACACGGCCTCATGGGGACCACACCTTGTTCTCAGTCATAACACCCGAAAACCATCAAGAAAATTCCGCCATACCATCAGGGTCTCAACACCACTAATGACACGTCAATCGGATTCTCCGGGTAGAAGATACAACAACCCGAAGTCAAACAATAATACAATATTATTATTTTATTCAACTTTTCAATCTCCCGAGCCATGATCCTGAAACTTTAAACTCTTAAACCCACCTCAATGGGTTCTCCTTAAATCCAGGGTCGCATCGCCGTAGACGAAACACGATTTCGACCTCCAGGGAGCAAATTAAAGGGGTTTTAAAACCCCCATGTACCAAGAGAGGGCTGGACCGACCGGGGCCGGCCCGCGCCGGCCGACCCGGCAGCCGCCGCCACCTCCCGCCCCAGCCGGCGGCCCTCCGCCGTGCTGTGGCCCACCCCACCGCGGGACCGTGGCCCTCCGCCGCGTTGGGTGGCATGCCACCGCGCCTCAGGCGGCTGCAGCCACCTCACCGCGCCGGTCTGCCGTGGCCGGCCGCCCCTCGCCGGCGCCGGCGCCACCGCGCCGGCAAGACTTCTGCGGACCGCTTGGACCACCTCAGTGGTCCTTTTTTTGATTCGGAGGTGTTTTCACAACCCTCGGGACCCCATATACACTGCTACGAGTTCAAAATGAAGAAAAATGCAGCAGAAACGAGATCAGGGGTTAAAACTCAAATCACCTACCTCGAGGGTGAAACGCTGAAGCTTTGGGTGCAGAAAAACGCCTGTGATACGCTGGAGCTCGATCTGCCGATGATCGGTGTTGAAAATGGTTGACGTCGTCTCCTTCATGGGTCATCCGTTCGTCGGCGAAGAGAAGGATGGGGGGGGGGTGGCTTGCGTGTACCTAGGTGGGGGAGAAGGGGATACAGATTTTATTTCTTTTTTTAAAATATATCCTCCTTTAACTCCACCGACCGACTCGCCTTAGACGCCACGCCCGATGCCGGAAAAGGTAAGGTCACCCTTAGGGTAAACACGATGTTCTAAACTCAACCACAGTTTTAGAATTGTGATCCGAGACTCTGTTCAGAAGTTATTCGAGATGATGCTCATAAAGAAACTTTTCCATTTATTTATGAAAACGCCCCTGGTGGCTTTTCTCACAACAGGCCCACACCCATAAGGTTTACACGCTGCCTAGGGTAAACGACACACTCCATATGCAACCGTGCCCTCAGATTCCTATACTGAGCTACCATTTAAAAGATAACACACCCCCGCCACGTGCATAGTATAAAAATACTTAATATTTTTATAAAATTAATTCCAGGCACACTGGGCCTCGAAATCGCACGCCGTCTTCACGCCTAGCTCTGGAATTATTCATAGGAATATTCCAAAGTCTGATAGGGCCAAAACCTGAGTCGGTACATCATTATTGAACACTGTACATGAAAAATGAATCACATTGCTTTGTGGAGATGGTAGGTCATATGTACACATGAGCGACGATATCATTCCCTTAATGGGTGAAAGGGTAAGTAAGTGGGTGATATATTAATTTTCAAAAATAAATATAATTCTTTATATATCACATATATTTATTAAATTTATCCTTTCTCACCTTATTTGTAAACTGTTAGTTAAAAACGGATCACATCACTTCGTGAGCCAGTAGTCCATTGTACACACGAGCGACATAATTATATTTTAAATACAATTTAAAGTAAGAATTTATATGTTATATTATAATTAAATAATTATAATTATATCATTAATATTATATATATTCCTAAAATCTATCATTATATCCAATCTTGAGATATTGTTTTTGTGGAAAATGTGTAAAATCGGTTTACGAGGAGGTAGTCTTCCATACACACGATTGACGATTTAGTTTCCCATTTGATGGAAGTGTATGTGGAACAATATTATTACATAAAAAAAATAACATATAATTTTATTGAATATAATTTTGTTATTATATTTTAAGTTCTAAGGAAGAGTTGAAGGTACAAGACAAAGAATGAAAAATAAAGAGATTCGTCAAGATGATTACCTTCTCTTAGAGAAACCTACCATGGATCTCTTTTTAAGGACACTAGGGTTGGTTTTTGGGAATAAAATTAACTCTATAACATGGATAATAATTTTTTGGAGATATATTTGTAGTGTTTTTGCAATCCAAATTTCTTTAAAGGTGTGAAAAGGTGAAGGGGGATAGTTCCCTTTTATAATTGAAGAAAATTGGCATTTGTTTTGTAAATACCAAAAACTATTCAAAGATGGGAAGTCACTCTTACCCAAACATCCTAAAAAATTAACAATAATTGATGTGAGGTATAATATGGTCAATACACACTTCCACCATACAAAAAAATTAATATGATATTCCTTACACTTTAAATTTACTTAATTTTACAATTATAGTTTTTCACCACGATAACTTGTATCGTTCTATTTACCTAGGTAATTTATCCTTTAAGAAAAAAATTAAAATGAAAATTATTAGATAATTTGAACCCAGTGATTAGAAATATTAAATCAAATTTATTAAATAAAAATTATATATTTTTAGAAAATTAATTTAAATGCAATCGCATGTAACACACAAAACATCTTTTTAACATTAACAAACATAATTAATTATTAATGTATTTTCTAATCATTTGAAAAAAATTAAGTTGACATTATTACCAAATATTAATTATTATAATTAAAAATATTTAATCTATTTTTCTAAATAAAACTCAAATAATTATAAAAACATTAAAATAGCCCCGCAATTTATATCAAAAAATAGTTTTCTAAGAAATGCATTTTTCGAGAAATTAAAATAAACCCACAATTCATATCCAAAAAAGTTTACCAATAAAATTTATTTTTCAAGAATAATATGATCTTATATTATCTCTAAGGATCATAATAATAATTATTTTTATTTAAATTAATATAGTTATATATATAATATATAAATTAAAAATAAATCATTCATCCTTACATATTATTTTATTTATTTGAAATGGATAGACATTATGCATTTTAAAACAAAAGTAATTTCTTAGAAAATAAACATTTTTCTAAAAATTATTTCTATTTTACCTCCAAATGTTCTTATATATATGCATATTAAATTAATATTTAATAAATTTTTAATTATATATATTATAATACTTTATTATAAATTAAATTTGTTAAAGTTACATACTATATTTTTTATTATTCATAAAGTATTATTTCTAAGGAAAAATTTCAAAAAAATCATTATTGGATTATTTTAACCAAGTAAGTTCAAAATTTATATTCATCCTATAAAATTAGAAATTGTTTTCCAAAAAATATTAAAATGTGCATTGTATTATAATTTTATTAACATATAATGTTCGATTACTATAATTTAGGTTTAAGGTTATGTGAATCACAAGTTATTGAAGATTTTGAATTTATTTAAATGGAAATATATCATAATGTCTATAGGTGTTACATTATTCCATCCTAAAAAAATATCCTATAAATTTCATGGATATTACCTTATAAAAAATTTAGGATAATTATTCTTCATAAGAACCTCTAGTTACCACTTTTCTTCCTCCATTTTATGATTTCTCCAAAGTACCATTACCATTTCAGTTGTCTGATACCTCAATAATTGCTCTCTAGTATTAGGAATTTGGATGGAATCTTCATAGATAGAAAGATCAGGTTCTAATTATATATCTTCATAGGTGAAAAAATGTGTTGGGTGTAGCTTGTAATTCCTTAATAATGATATATAGAACACATCATTTACATTAGAGAGTCTTGGAGGCATTACAAAATGATAAGACAAAACTCTAATTTTTTATAGAATTTCAACGAAAATTATTATCCTGGGGATCAGTTTTCCCTTTTTACCAAACCTTATAACACCCTTCCATGGATATACCTTAAAAAAATATGATCTACTAATTACAAATCCAAATCATTCCTCTCATTCTTAGCATAAATATTTTTTCTAATTTTAGATTCTTTAATATGATCCTAAATAGTATTTAAAATTTTTTGTTGTTTATTCAACAAGTTTTGGGAATTCATGTTTCCTCTCACTAACTTCATCCCAACAGGTTGGAATATTCCATCTATTTCCATATAATTCTTCATACAACATCATTTGAATACTTGAATGGAAACTATTATTATAGGAAAACTATACCATAGGATAATACTGATCATTCATAGCTTGAAAGTAAAGTGATCATGACCATAACATGTCTCCAATATTTGAATAGTTCTTTTGGATTTTCCATCAGTTTGAGGATGGTAGGTAGTTCTCAAATGAATCTTAGTATCAAGTTCCTTATAGATAATTTTCCAAAATTTCTATGTAAAGAGTGGATCATGATAAAAAAAATTGAAAGAGGTGTTCCATGAAGTCTTAAAACTTCATTATTATATATCCTTGTGTGGAACAGAAGAGGAAACTATTCTCTTAGAGAGAGTAAATGTGAATTTTTTTTTAGAAGATCAATAATAAACTATATTGAATTACTCTTTCTTGAAGTATTTGGTAGTCAGGGGTCAAATTCCATAGTAATTTCATCTCATTTCCATATATGAATAGTAATATGTGTCATGAATCCTCTTGGATGTTGTTTATGAACCTCGACCTATTGACAAACCAATCATCTTGATACATAGTCCGAAATTTCCCGCTTTATGTTATATCACCACAAATGATCCCTCAAATCCCTATACATTTTAAGGATACCAAGGTGTAATGATAAATTTCAGCTATGAACGTCATCCAAAAATTTCCTTTTAGAATATGTATAGATAGAACACATAATCTATTTCCAAATTCCGGAACACAATCTTCACAAAGTCTTTTAATTTACCATCATTCACATCTTTAGTTTTCTTATGAACGTTCTCATCACCATGTTGATAAATTTTAATATTTTCTAATAAATATGGTTTTAAAATCATTTGAAATGAGTGATGTATCTCCTTATTTAATAATTTGCATATCTATATTTACTATATCTATGAACATAAGATCCCTCTGAATCCTCATTTGGGTTAAAACTCCACAAACCATCTTTCTGAATTCATTAACCACCTTATTTTCCTTCCCAGGTAGTATTGTATTGAGATATCATAATCATTGAGTAGATCAAGTCATTTACTTTACCTCATGTTGAGATATTTCAATGAAAAGATGTATTTTAGGATCTTAAGTTCTATGTATATCTCACATTATTAATTATAGGGATATTTACTCCATATCATCAAAGAAAAGATTACCATTGTCAAATCAAGATCATGGGTTGGATAGTTTTACTAGTTAGTCTTCAACTACATTGATTAATATATAATAACTTTATCATTTTTCATAAGGATACAACCAAGACCCTTCTTAGATGCATTAATATATATCCCAAACCCATTATTTCCAGATGGTAGATTCAAAATTAAAACATTGAACAATATTCTCTTAAAATTTTCATAATATTATTCACATTAATTTTTTCATATAAAATTATCCCCTTTATGAGTAATCTTGGTTAATGGGTTAGAAAATAAAAAAAAATTCAGGATGAATCACTGATGGTAACCTGCCAATCTAATGAAACCATGTACCTCTGTTATGTTTGTTGGTGAATTCTATTCTTTGACTACCTTCTTATTTTCAGGATCAACTGAGATTCCATCCTTAGAGATAATATGTCCAATAAAAGAAACTTATTTAATATATAAATCACAATTACTAAATTTCCCATATAACTATTAACTTTAAAGAGTCTTGATAATGATATTCATGTTATTATTATAGTCCTCATATATTTTAGAATACACATATATATCATCAATGAATACCATCAAAAATCATCAAGATATTCCTTGAATACTATGTTCATTGGGACCGTAAAAATAATGGGTACATGAGTCAATCCAAATGGCATTAATATAAACTCGTAATATCCATGCCTTATTCGAGATGATTTCTTGAGAATGTATTCCTCCTTACTTTTAATTGATAATACACAGAATGAAGGTAAATATTTTAAAAATATTGATATCTATGAATTTCTTCAAATAAGTCATCAATGCGAGGAAGAGGATATTTTTTATCATAAGAGAATTGATTTCCCTATAATCAATACATAGTCTCATGGATCCCTCTTTGTTCTTAAAAAAGAAAACATAGGCTCCCCATGGAGAAACACTCGATCAAATAAATCCTTTATCACAAAAATCCTCTAGTTTTTCATTTAATTCCACCAATTACACAACGGTAATTCTCTAAGGAGTATTTGATATTAGTCCTAGATCAGGGATTAAATAAATGGAAAACTCAACTTTATGCTCTGGTGGATGACCAGGTAATTTCTTAAGAAATACATCGATGTATTTATAAACAATAGGTGAATCCTAAATTTTGATATTACCTTCTTCATCCCCAGATTTAGTCTTCTATTCTTTCTAAAGAATATAATTAATTAAATTTAATTGGAGTGGATCTTGAAACATATCATGTGAAGATGTATCTTCTCTAAAGATAAATAATTATACAAATTCATCATGAATCTTAATTTCCTTATTCTTGTAATAAATTTTTGAATCTTATTTTGAAATAAAATTTATACTAGGGATTATATAAAATTCAAATATAGGTAAGATAATAATGTTAGAAAATAAAGAATTTTTATGTGTCATAATGGGGACTGTCTAGAACATCCTTGTTGTAGTGAGAATTCCCATCGATGTTTTGACTGATAAATCCCTTCTTAATGTGTTAAAGAAATATATAATTTTTTAGAATACTTGGAATACATAAAATAGTGAAAATATATAGAATCAAATAAATCATTATCTAAATTTGAATATAGGATTAAAGAACCATCCACCTAATCTTTGAGAACTTTAACCTTGGCTGTAGTGATCGTATAATATTCACCTTCTTCCCTTGGCCGCTTTTATGGTAAGTTACCTCAACATATTGGAAATTGGTTGGAATAATGCCTAATTTATTTTATTTTTAAGAAATATATAGTAGTGTTTTATTTCTTCCCTTTATTTTTTTCCTAATGACCCTTATCTTCACAATTATAATAAACTCGCAAGACCATCAATCATTTTCCAAGATGATTCTTTCAATAGTTCTCAAAATATAGATTTTTTTTTCATTCTATTCTTCATATTTTAAACATTAAATTTTTATTTGTGCTCATTATACCTCTTATTTTATTGATTTACCTTGAATATGTGGGATATAGAAAATTACATCTCCATTTTTATATCATATAAAATTATTTCATCATATGATGAAAATTTTTGAGAGACCAACACCCTTTGGATACTTGTATTAATCCCTTGAAATAAATGGTAGAAGTTTCAATCTATGTTGTATATGTAATCTATATTATACCCAGCTATCCTTGTAAAGGTATCCTCATACTTAGTAAC
The DNA here is from genome assembly GCA_963277665.1 of Viscum album. NCBI lineage: Eukaryota > Viridiplantae > Streptophyta > Magnoliopsida > Santalales > Viscaceae > Viscum > Viscum album. The sequence continues at coordinate 1,224,821,182 of OY728151.1, forward strand.
ACTTTCTTATTTTTTTCTTTATACTATAAAACATTCTCTTCATTTCAATTCATTTTTCACAAGATAAATAGTTATCAATGAATGTTTCATTAAAATATTTTCATTCCATGTGTTCTATTTCCTCTTCCTCCCTAGTATTCTGGATCAATGACCACTATTGAGAAGCATCTTCCTTGAGACTATATACTTCTAGTACAACTATTCCCTTTAAATTAAATATCAATGCTAGAAATATCTTCTCAAGGGACTTAATACATTACTCAGCTAGCACAATATTAGTCGTACCTCTATATGATAGGGTATTATCCTACATAAAGTGATCCAACAAAGGAGATTCATGTTATGGAACAATAGGTTTCACCATATATGAAATATTATTTTTCATAACCAGATTAATCTACCATAATATAGCCATGATATACTCAGTTCTAATACCATATATATTGTCCTTCTCAATAGGGAAATCACTACATTGGCCATGAGTATTGATACCATTTTCATTTCAAGTTCTATTTATTAAAAATGGAATATATTGGATTATATTATAAAATTATAAATTTAAAATCATAATATATAATTCTAAATATGGAGTAAAAATTCAAACAAATTAAAAATTTATGCATTTTTAATCTAAGAATAAAATTTTTTAAATCTCTGGGGATATTTTTATTTTCAAATCCTTTATAATGGTATATAAAGAAAATGTGAATTATCCTAAGAATATCCATATTTAGTGTCAAAATAGGTATGCAGTAAGGCATATTTTTATACACCTAGTGATGATCGGTTCAAGACTAATACACCCTTTTCATATTTATTACCCCTAGGTAAAACTGTGCTAGAATCACATCCACCTGTTGTATCCAAACATGGATTTTTTTCTAAGAAAAACTGATTAATCTCTTACTTACCAAAAATTTAGGAGGTTCTTTAATACTTATACTTAAATACTAACATAGGGTTATGTTCCTTAATCTATATTTTTTCTTAATCTATTTATCATGTTTTTTACTAAACTTTCTCTAATACCAAAAATAACAACCCCTACTCTAGTAACCTAGAGCTAGTGTCTATTTTACTACATTGTCACTAGTAGAGACAATCAACCGCATCCCAAAGGACCAAATAGTTTAGTATTCTTGAACAAAAATATACATACATGATACCCATTTTACATTGGAAATAAAAATAAAAAATAATAAAATCAAATATTTGACATCTTTGAAACTCATTCAAGGAAATGTTCTTCATATCCTAGGGAAATGAAAAAAAAATATGGGTGTGATCAAATTACAATTAAAGGTTAAATACAGTATAATATATCATGAATCAATAAGGAATAATAAATATAGAAAGTTAAATAACTTAACACACAAGTCATTTAATCAACAACTTGACTATTATAATTATATAATTCATAATAATTATGAATAGGTAAGTAATTGAAAACACATATCATTTAATAAATAAACTGAGAGTGAAATGAACCAAATGATAATATAAATACAAAAATACCATTTATAACAATAATAAATGAATAATTATTAAAATTCATGACCTTAGTCATCATGATACCTTTACTATTAGGACGATTCACAAGAAAGTTTAAAACTATAGGTAAAAACCCATATGATTTGGCCAACTAATTTGTCCCATGAGACCTATCGATGAATCGAGAGGATATATATAACCATGAAACATTCATAAAAACATTTACAAATCATTAATCATATATTCAATAATTTATTTAATTCATGAATCAATATTCCTTATCATTAGATATCTTTATTGATTAAAAAATATTGATTTATCAATATTTCCCCAGTTAATCAAATAACTTTCAAAGTAAACACCATATGTAAAAATAGTATATGTTTTAAGAAATAATCATATCCATGATGAAAATAATATTTATATTAAAGACAAATTTAATTACCAATGAATAATGATCAAAATAAAGTGATTGTTTCGAGAGAAAGTTAACAATCCCAAAAGAAAGTTAGAATGTACAATAATTTTTAGCTCTTTGCAAACATTTAAATTCCAAACCCTTGAAGAATATAATTGAAATGAAACATTAATAATATTAAATAAATAATTATTCTTTTTAAATTTATCAAATTTAAACTATATACAACACATAAAAGTGAATAGGTTCATATTAACAAATAAATCTTAATAAAATGGAAGTTAAGACAAAATCTCTTACCTCACAGTTCCCTTTGGTTAAACATGATTTAACCTCATCTATAATGGTTTTAATAATTTAATTAATTAATAAAATAACTTTATTTATATTTATAATATCATATATTATCCTATTATAACCTTTTACAACTCATTTTCTTATAATATTTAATTATTTTCATTGTCTTAGGTGTTAATTTCCTCATTTTCTCATACATGTTTTTTAAGAAAGTTATGATTATTGTAAATAGGATATAGATACATAATCTATAGAATTATATTAATGTTATAAATATAATATTTAATCAATATATACATTTTTATAATCATTATTTCATGCTAGTCATTGAAAATGAATCACATCACATCGTGGAAACGATAGGTTATACGTACACATGAGCGAAGATATTTCTCACTTAATGGGTGAAAGGTTAAGGAAGTGCATGATATATTAATTTTCTAGGATAAATTTAATTTAATATATATCATATATATTCATTAAATTTATCCTTTATTATATTCCATGTAAATATTTAGTGAAAAATGAATCACATCACTTCGCGAGGTGGTAGTCTGTCGTACACACGAGCAACATTATTGTATTTGAAAAAAATGAAAATTAAGAATGAATATGGGATATTATAATTAAATAAGTATGATTATATAATAAATAATATATATATTTACATTAAATTCATCTTTATATCCATTGTGATAGGTGTTGATGGAAAATGAGTTACATCGGTTAGGGAGGTGGTAATTTTCCGTACACATGATTGATGATTAAATTTCCCATTGGATGGAAGTGTAGATAGATAAATATAATTCCATAAACATAATAAAATATAATTATATGGTCTATACTGGTTTTATTATGTAGTAAGTGTTAATACATAATTAAATGTGGAGAAATTAGAAAGAAAAATAAATAGTTTCGTTAAGATGAGTGCATTCTCTTAGAGAAACATCCTTTAGATATATTCTAAGGGCACTAGGGTTAGTATTTTTGGGAATTATAGCACCTAAATAATATGTTTAAGGATTTTGGGGGGATATTTTTATAGGTTTTGTTCAATTCAAAGTTTTTGATAGTTGTGAATAATTTACGAGATTAAAGACACTTATAAAATTGAGGAAGAGTGACATTTTTTTTGTAAATACCCAAAAATATTCAATAATGGGAAGTCAATATCACCCCATGTGCCTAAAAAATTAAAAAATAATGGATTTGATGGATTAAATGGTCTATGAATACTTCTATCACAATTTTTTTAATATGTTATTCCTTATCCTTTGAGTTTACTTAATTTTACCATTTTATTTTTCACCATGGTAACTCATATCTTTTTATTTACATAGGTAATTTATCCCTTAAGAATAAAATTAAAATTAGAATTATTATATAATTTGGACCCACTAATTATATATATATTTAATCTAATTTATCAAATAAAAACTCTCTACGTGTGCAAAATTAATTTTACCACAAGAACATGTAACGCGCAAAACCCCATTTTAATCTTAACTTGCTAAATTGATTTTTAATGTATTTTATAATAATTATGGAAAAAAATTAAGTTTACCTTATTACCTAATATTAATTATTCTGATTCAAAATATGGAATTAATTTTATTAAATTCAACTCATATAGGTATAAAAATTTATTTAAAAATAAAACTACATTTTTTGTCGAAAAATGGTTTTTAACGAAATACATTTTTCAAGCATAAGATGATCTTATATTAACTACATGGATATTAATTATCAATATATGAATTTAAATTAATATATTTTAATGTATAATCTATAAATTTAAAATAAATCATTCATTATTAAATATTATTTTAATTAATTAAAATGGATAGACATTATGCATTTTAAAATAAAAGTAGTTTCCTAGAAAATAAACAACTTTATAAAAAAATATTTATTTTTTAACATCCAAATGTTTTTATATTTATCTATATTAAATTAATAGTTAATTAATTGTACATTAAAAATAATATAGTAAATTATTATAAATAAAATGATAAATAGTTAAATACTATATTTTTTATTATTCATAAAATCTTATTTCTAAGGAAAAAATTTTAAATAATAATTCTAGGATTATTTGGACCAATAAAGTTCAAAATTTATATTCATCCTAGTAAATTATAATTTTTATTTTGAAAAATATTAAAATTTGAATTGCATTGTAGTTTTATTAAAAATATAATGTTCACTTAATATAATTGAGGCTAACTGTTGCATGTATCATAAGCTACCGAAGAGTTTGAAATTTTATAAAAGGAAATATACCATAAGGTCTCGGGTTGTTATAGATATGGTTTTTGAAGTTGTTTTATTTTATGTTACATGGGGTGAAATATATATAAAATCTTAGTGGTTTTAATATAAATGGGATATTGGTAGAATTATAAATTAAAATATAAACCATGATATGATGAATGTCACTGTGATGTGGTTTATATTAAGGTGTGGTATCAATTATATAAAATAAATTTATTCATGTAAGTGTATATTTGGTGAGATAATTCATGATTTAAACTTCTAATTCCACCTTATTCTATCATGATAAAAGTATCATTTATAGATAATGATATTAAAAAGTTTAAATATTTATATTAATTATTTAAATGTTAGATGGTTATGTGTATGTATGAACTAAATGTTATAACAATGATTAAGCAATTTAATATGAATATTTATAAAAACATTTTTGTTATGATCGAATCGAAGGATCATATTTAGATAACTTTATAAAGAGTTTAAATCCTTATTAATGTATTTTTTTAATATATGGGTCATTCAATAACTGTATAAATTTAAGATATAGCTCTAATTTTGTCTCTTCCCTTCAACATAAGTTCTAAAAGTTCATGGGAGAATAGATAATACAACCTATGTGTTAAGTGATTCACTAGTCCTGGGAGGAAAGAGTCTATTGTTTACTACTAAGGGATCTCCCTCAACCACTAGTGAAGATTATAGGGTTTAATTTCTTCAAAAATAGTGAGGTATGTTATTATTTATTTCTTATATTAAATTATAAATAAAATATTCTAGGATCATATAAAATAGATTTTAATTATTATTTATTATAAACACAGATAAGTGTTTTCCTAATTAAAATATAAAACTTTCATGAGTATTTCATGGAGTATGTGGTTATTGAGGTTTCTCACCACCATGCCAATTATTATTAAGCACACCAGGTTGCCTCCTTCCTTAAAAATTATTTTTTATTTATTGTCATAATATTAAATTTTAATTGTTCTTTTCTTTAATATAGACAATAAAAAATATTATTTTTGGGGGTATTTACAATGCATGTATTTTTTTCTTTACATTTTATTTACCTCTCTTTATACACCCATCTTAAAGATAGAATCCATATGCATTTTGGTGTACTAAATATCTTGGTAATTATTTTTTTATCCCCAAATTTGAGTAATTATGAAAAATATAGTAAATGTGTCACAATTTAAATGAAATTATTAATTATTAAAGATTATATATTTAATCGAATTTGGATGGATAAAAAACCTTACAAATTTATTGTGATTTTGAAAATAGAGGTTCTTGATCATGGGTATAATTTATTTCAATTTTTATATTTTATTTAAATAATTATATTAATAATTTCAAATATCTTTTAAATTATTATTTTTTATTTTAACTCTTCAAAAAATACACATAATCATAATTTGGGATTTTCCATCCCCAATATTATGAAACATGGTCATTATTAAAAAAAAATTAACCAATAAAAATGATTCCTTGTAATGGCCCGGACCTCTCGGGTTCATTCCTCTGTGGAAATCTAGTGTTTGAGTTATTCTGGGAGGTCAAGGTGACTTATCCCCAATACTTTTCCAAATTTTAAGTTTTGCGAATAGTTCCATCAGTGAGACATATGTGAACCATTCCATCGGTGAGACCAATGTGAACAGTTCCATCAGTGAGAACGATGTGAATAGTTCCATCGGTGAGATCGACATGAGCAGTTCCATCGGTGAGACCAATGTGAGCAGTTCTATCAGTGAAACCGATGTGAACAATTCCATTGGTGAGACCGATGTGAATATTTCCAGTAGTGAGACCGATGTGAACAGTTCCACCATTGACACTGATGTGAACAGTTCCATCGGTGAGACCGATGCGAACTGTTCCATCAGTGAGACCTATGTGAACCGTTCCATCAATGAGACCGATGTGAACATATCCATTGGTGATACCGATGTGAAAGGTTCTATCAGTGAGACTGAGGGGAACAATTCCATTGGTGAGACCGATGCAAACCGTTCCATCGGTTTGACCGATGTGAACCGTTCCATCGGTGAGACCGATGTGAATAGTTCTATTGATGAGATCGATGTGAACAGTTCCATCAGTGATACCAATGTGAACAGTTCCATCGGTGAGACCAATGTGAAAAGTTCCATTAGTGAGACCAATGTGAACAGTTTCAGAGATGAGACTGATGTGAACAATTCCACCATTGAGACTAATGTGAACAGTTCCATCGGTGAGACCGATGTGAACAGTTATATCAGTCAGACTAGTGGGAATAGTTCCATCAGTGAGACCGATGCGAACAGTTCCATCAGTGAGACCGGTGTGAACAGCTCCATCGGTTAGACTGCTATGAACAGTTCCATCAGTGAGACTAATGTGAACAGTACCATCGGTATCGGTGATTCATTATATGAACAGTACCATCAGCATCGATGGGTTGTTCTATGAACAGTACGATTAGATTGGTGAGTCCTTCTATGAAAAGTACCTTTGGTATTGGGGAGTCCTTCTGTGAATAGTACCATCGAATTAGTGAGTCATTTTTTGAATAGTACCATCAGATCGATGAGTCATTCTGTGAACAGTACCATCGGATCGGTGAGTCATTCTATGAGCAGTACCATCGGATCAGTGAGTCATTTTGTGAACAGTACGATTGATATTGGTGTGTCATTCTGTGAAAAGTACCATCAGTATCAGTGAGTCATTCTGTGAACAATACCATCAGCATCGGTGACTCATTCTATGAACAGTACCATTTGCATTAGTGAGTTATACTGTGAATAGTGTTTCCAAGATTGTGTACAGTGTTTCTAGGATCGGTAGGTGTACAATGTACCAAGGGCCATGAACAATGTTTCCAGCTTCCAGCAGTTTCAAACCCTTTATGTTTTCTTTGATGTAAAATTAATTCAATGCCTTGTTTTAAGGGATTTAAGGCCGAATCAAATCCCATAACTCTTATATTAATTTTCAAAAGTCACGGGATGCTTTTACATGGTTAAACCATGTGGTTTAATGAGATCCACTTTTAATGGGAAAAATCCAACGTATCTTTCCCCTACTCTATAAATCTTATAAAAGGACAAGATAACTTACTCCAATGTTCTACCTACTTTTTCCCTAGTGCAAGATTCTCAAACCTTTTTTCTCTTCCCATAAGATTAGAGTGATCGAACCTTAATCCTTGGATCATTTCCCCTTGAAGTTTCTTCCTGCTGCATGCGTACCCCCTATTTTGGTGAAGCCAAGAAGTATCGATCAATATTCGATATAAGGTATGATTTATCACCATTATTTTGGGTTCATATCCTTTTGTTTATCCTTTACCTTTTATGGAATTCTATCTCTATGTTTCTAATGGGCTTTTCTTGGGTGTTGACCGGTGTGGTGGTGTCTCTGCATCCTTGGGTGGTACATTTGTCACAGGGGGGGGAGATCATAACCCGTTGTGTGGCTCATTCTTGTATAAAGAATGTCAAGAACTGTTTGAGGTAGGGGATTCATTGATTCTCTATTATATTACTTTCAAATGTAGAGTTAGCATGTTTTAGCCCACTATAACACAATAGAATTGACATATTAAATATTTGAACTAGATAAATAAATTGATATCAATATTATGTTATTGCCTCTTGTTTTTCTAGATAGTGTGATATCTATAATTGTTTTTTTAGCTTTTCATTCTTAATGGAAATTGGTAATGAACTTAAAGCTGTAATTAATTGATAATTATTTGGATAAAGATAAAGAGTCATGTAAATGAATCTAGTTGTTGTTGTTGTAATTTGGTGTTAATCAAATTGATGTAGTAAGCATGTTTAATCAATTTGTGATAGATTACTATATAGGTTTCCCAAAGTTGGAACCTATGAATAATAAATTGGTTAATTAAATATGGATTAAAGAACTGGTTTTTTGATAAAAGATAATTCCTTGTAGGGTTCTGAGTTAACCTATTGCTTGTTTAAGGGCCAAGAGTCCAATTGATATGATGTCTGTTTTCCTACTACTTGTGTTGTGATGTGAGCCTAGAAGGCTGTTGTGATATGTGGGGGTAGGGAGGCCAATTGGTTATGGCAGCAGTTGATTTCTAAAGTGGAAAGATGCATCGGTTTATATATGTTGCTGTTGGGGAGGACACCAGAGATGATGGAACGGGTTGTATGTGAATGTTTTGATGCTTTCTAATTCTTGTTGTTTTTTTTATCTTCGTTACTTTCCCCACTACTCAAGGCAACTGGTTTTCTTATCCATCTTTCAAAAGGGGTGAAGATGCATGGGGTATCCCACTTTCTTTTTGTGTTTATCTTCACAAGGGAGGATGAGTCTACGCTCTTGCTATAGGCAACAAAGACTCAATGGGTATTTCATCTACTTACTGTGTTGACCCCCTTGTGTTTAGTAGCTTAGAATTTTTTTCTAGAATTCCTGGGAATATGAGATAGTAATAATGTTGTTAATAAATGATTGAATAAATGATGTTAACCCATGGGGTTGGAGCTTGCTGGGACACAATGTTGAGGTTGCAATTTTAAAGGAACAGTGGATTTTTGGTGTGATGCTAATAAAATATAATGTTGAAATTTTTAATTGTCAATTAATGTTTAAATAATTAATGAATGTAAAGTGAAAATTATAAAAAGGGAATGAAGGAATGTAAATAATTATCTTTAAATGGTTGTGTGCTTATAGGATACCTAGTCTTAGAAGTGGCAGAGGGAATTCCGAGAGATGTTATCTACAGTTGAGTCTGAGACTAGGATATGACCATAGTGTGGTTGTAAACTATAGTATATTTTTGTACTTTTGTGTTTCTATACGCTACTCAACCCCACCAGTTAGAGAAACTAACACCCTGGGGATTCTTAGCCCTGGGGGGGGGGGGTGTTTTCCCTAACATTCCGGTGGGAGGATGGATGGATGACTACCCCCTTTGGCCCCACTATCTTCTCTTGGTTGTTACTTGTGATAGTAGGCATAATGGTTAGTTTTCCCCATAAATCTATGTAGAGGGATGTAATGGCTTGTGGTTATTCGCACACATATATTATGGATATAGTTTCCCATGGATTACTATAGGTGTAACATGTATAGGATATCATAGATTGAGGATCCTTACATGGTGTGTGGCCTATAATGGCTTGAGGTATAATGTTCGACGTATGATACACATTATGTGAGCTATGGTGGATCCTGGAAACTACCTGGTTACTTTTATTTCATAGAAGTGGTGGTTTTGTTTCATGAGGTGCATGTTCTGGTGCTTTTCCCAGGTGTCTGCAAGTAAGCCTTTTGTAGAGAGATGCTTCAGACGTGCAACGTAGGGGAAATGTGGAAAACTAGTGGGGAAGTAGTAGCGGGGTACCCTTGATATTCATTATTATATTATATACTCTTGTATGCGATACTTTGTGAGAGTATCCATAGTGATGCTGGGAACATAGTATATATTTTTAAGTGATGAGTTGGTTTCACTTGTCGTTCACTGTGATTCTGTATGCTTTCTTTACTTTTGCATGGGAGGATCCAGGGATGATCCTACTGAGTATACTGTTATAATCATCCTATATATATATAATTTCTTTTTTAGGTTACTTAGAGCAATTTGGAGATCAAACTGGTTTCTAATAGCTTGGTGTTGCGAGAGCTTTTAGGGATTGTGTTTTCTATTGTTTTTACTTTCCTTTGGTACTTGCTATTTTTTCATTTAGTTGTATTAGTTTTTCATGACATTAAATATGTTTACTTGGGATTTATTTTATATTTTTGTATGAGTTAGAGTTGGTTGGTGTCTGTATTATCTTTCTCTTTCACATATGTTATCTTAGAGGCTAATGCCTTCCATTTGTGTGTTTACTATACCCTCAGTTCTAGTCACCAACTTGGGGCCTACTGGAGGTGGGACTCGGGGGTCATTATCTCCCTCTTACATTGGCGGACCAGGAGAGGTACACCTTGTGTGGAGGGGGTCAGGATAAAGTGGTATTAGAGGTCTAGTTGAGGGATATGATGGAGTTTGGTGTTAGGCATAGGTGAGGTTGCATGGGTTGGTAGGGAAATAGTGTCAGTCATGTTTAACAAGTGATGTAAACATTGGATACTAGATAAGACATAGGAGTTTAGGTCCCCCTAAGATCTGATGCACATACCTTTATGTTTACAATGAATACTAAACGCGGTGATACTAGTTGCAGGGTAGAGACCTAGGAAAGGATCATGCATCATTATTCTTTGTTTTTGTGTTTGAATGGGTAAACCTTGGGATAGTTTAACCTAAAATGAATAAAAGAAAACAATAAATTAATTCATGTTGAGTCTTCCATATTCCAATATTAGGATCTCTAACTATTTTTTATTCTATAGGTATGGATCTAGGTCGAAATCCCCGTTAGGACCGCATAGAAGATGTCCAATAGGCTATTCCAACAGATCGTCGTAGGGTAGAGGTAGACAATGATGTCACATAGAGGATGACACTCCAAGATTTCTAGCTCTAGAGTCTGTAGAAGTAAAAGGGCTCTGTTTCAAATGCAGTCATGAAAGACTGGTTGGAGGAATTCGATATAAGATTCATCTCAATCTATTCTTGGAAGGAGCACTGGGTGTCCTTGGTTGTGACAATGTTCCGTGGAGAAGCGAGGCAGTGGTGGTTCTTGTTACTCGGGGATCCCGAGTAGTCGGAGATCTCAAGGGAGGAGTTTCGAGAAAAGTTTAGAGTCAAGTTTCTTTCATCGACCGTGAAGGCATCCAGTCACTAGGAGCTTCTTACCCTTGAACAAGGGGATGCCAGTGTGAGAGAGTTTGGAATCCATTTTATGAACCTTTTACGATATGCTTCAAATATGTTACCAGATGATGAGGTTAGGGTGAGGAATTTAGATGAGGATTTGCATCCAGAGATCCAGCGCTATGTCATCCCATTTGTGATAAAGACATATTTTGAGGTGCAGGTGAGGGTAGAAGTCATTGAGAGGACATTGGATAGAACCAGATCGTCACGAGAGGGGAGTCATCATGATTATTCATGAAGCAGAGCTGTGGTCTGGGGTTCTTGGTTTTCAGGACAGAAGAGTTTCTGTTTGTTAGGGGGTAGGTCCTAGCCCTCAACATCTCATTTCTTTGGGGGAAAAGGCTCTCAAGACAATGAAAAAAGATAAAGTGCTTGTTTTTATTATGGCGGTCGAGTTCATCAGTAGTGATAGTTCCTGACCTTTTAGAGAAGCCATCGTGCACCGGGTTTTCCGCTCCAGGTCCCTCTATTGAGGCAGTTCCAGCCGAGGCAGCAGCAGCAGGTTGAACCATCTTTGGATCAGCAGAGGGTAGATGGGTATATAGAGTACAACCCCGTGATGCTCCCCATCCTTAGAGAGTAGAGAGTGGCTATGGTGGTGGTCATCATCAGGGTCAGAGAGGTCGTGGAGGAGTTATTGGTCAGATTAGTGCTTTATCATTTCCAGCGCCAGGTGATCCAAATGGCATTCGAGGTTCTATTTTCTTGTTTTCTACTTGGGTGTATGCCTTGTTTGATTCAGAAGATAAACACTCCTTCATATCACCTACCCTTGTCCATGATTTGGTACTTGAGGTAGAGAGACTTCCAGTGCCCTTAGAATTGACTACGCTAGTTGGAGGTCAAACTAACTTGTTTGAAGTATGTAGAGATTGTGAACTAGTGCTAGGGAAGCACCGCTCTTGGGGATATTTTCTATGTTTTTGGATACAACCATATGATGTCATCCTCAATATGGATTGGTTGTATTCAGTGTTGGCTATCATGGATTGCTTCAGGAGGAAGGTTGTGTTCTTCGATGTGGATGGAGAGATAGTGGTTTTTTTGGTGAGCGAGACCCTCAGATGGGTTAGAGGCGTGTTCCATCCTTATCATCCATAATGGCTAAGCTGATGTTGAGTTCTTCAGTGGTTCATCATTTTTCATTTTCTAGGGTTGTAGAAGATTACCCTGATGTTTTTTATAGGAGTTTGTAGCATTACCCCCTTGATGAGAGATCGAGATTTTGATTGAGCTATAACCAGGAGAATCTCCTATCTCTATGTCTCTATATAGGATGAACCCTACTGAGTTATGAAATCTACGTATACAGCTTGATGGTCTATTACTGTGTGGTTTTGTTTAGCCAAGTGTGTCACCATGGGGTGCACCAGTTTTGTTCGCGAAGAAGGATGATGACAGTTTTCAGTTGTGTATCAATTATCATCGCTTAAACAAAGTGATAGTGAACAATCTCTATCCTATTCCATATATTGATGATTTATTCTATCAAATCAAGGCTTCAAGTTGGTTCTCAAAGATCAAATTGCAGTAAAGATATAATCAGATGCATGTAAAGGATGAGGATATCCTAAAGACTACATTACTTTGTCGTCATGGGAATTACGAGTTCGTTGTAATGTCATTCAGTGTGATGAAATCTCCAAATGTGTTCATTGGATTAATGAAAATGGTGTTACTTGAGTTCCAAGATATGTTCACGGTGGTTTTCATCAACGACATCCTTGTGTACTCTATGTCTGAGGATGAGCATGTAGAGCATCTACACATCATTTTGAGAGTTCTTCATCAGTATAAACTATTTGGGAAGTTGTCGAAGTGTGAGTTTTGGGATCGAGAAGTTCGTTTCTTGGGGCATGTTGTGTCCCAGTAGGGAGTATCTATGGATCTATTGAATATAGAAGCAATTGTGTCTTGGGAATCCCCCAAGAAAGTGGTAGAGGTATAATTTTTACTTGGTCTTAAAGGCTACTATTCAATTTTCATAGGTGATTTCTCTAGGGTTGCGACTCCTTTGATAGAATTGACCAGGAAGGATCAGGAGTTTATGTGCACTAATCAGTGTCAGGAAGATTTTGAGTATCTAAAGGAGAAGTTAGTAAGTGCTCCAGTTCTTTTTATTCCAGAAAAGAGAGTTCAATTTGATGTTTTCTATGATGCTTCGCATCTGGTGTTAGGATGTGTTATGATGCAACATAGATCAGTTGTTTCTTATGGGTATCGGCAGTTACATCCCCATGAACGTAACTATGCCATCCATGATCTTGAGTTGGAATCCATGGTGTTTTCTCTAAATTTGTGGAGGCATTACCTCATTGGAGAGCACTTTGTGATTTTCAACAATTATAAGAGCTTGAGGTATGTTTTCTCCCAGCATGACTTAAACTTGCGATAATTTTAGTGGATGGAGTTCTTAAAGGAATATGACTTTTAAATATCATATTCCCCCAGAAAGGGGAATTTTGTAGATGATGCACTGACCATGAAGTCACGTGTTGATTCAGTGTGTGAATTTGGTGATTCTTGAAGAGTTATGGAAGAACTGTCAACATTTATCTTGATATGGGAGAAGTTGGGAGGAGAGTTTGTCTTTTCTAGATGATGGTGCAGTCATCTCTAGTGCAGTAGGTGGAAGAGTCCCAGTTGGGGGATCTTGAGGTGGAGGTCTGGAGAGACAAAGTTTTTTGTGGCAAGGCCCCTGATGGTTGGTCTAAGGATGAACAACAACAAGTGTTATATCACAAAAGGCTATTTTTTTCCTTTGGTGATGCGCAAGATAGTTCTCATAGAGTTCCATAGTTCACCTTTAGCGGTGCATCATAGCGTGACAAAAATGTAATGATCCTTGAGGAGTCATTTTTGGTGGCCTCGATTGAAGCATGTAGCCATAGAGTTTTTGTCTTGATGTTTGGTTTGCAAGAAGGTAACAGATGTGGAATGTGTCCCCAGTTGTTTGTTCCAGCCATTAGATATTCCTTAGTGGAAGTGGGAGTACATCTCAATGGACTTTGTTACTGGTTTACCTCGAGATCAGGGAGGACATGACGCTATTTGGGTGGTAATGGATCATTTAACAAAATCATCCCACTTCATAGCAATCAAGGAGTCATTATCAAGGGAAGTTTTGATGAGGAAGTATCTGGAGGAGGTGGTGAGACTTCATGGAGTCCCAAGGACGATCATGTTTGATCGAGATCCTAATTTTTCCTTCAAGGTGTGGAGAGGTCTCCAACTTTATTTTGGTTCTCAGCTATGCCTTATCACTTATTTTCATCAGTAAATGGACAGTCAGATAGAGAAAACCATCCAGACTCTTGAAGATATGTTGTGATCTTGTGTCCTAGATTTTGGAGGCTTGTGGATGAGGCAATTAACCTTGGTGAGGTTCACTTACAATAATAGTTTTCACTCCACCATCAATATAAAACCATTTGAATCCTTGTATGGCCAAACTTTCCATTTTCTGTTGTGCTGGACTGGGGTCGAAGAGTCATCAATTATCATATTGGAACTAGTAAAGAATACAATAGAGATGGTTTAGGTGATTCATGAGAGGATGAAGACAGTACAAGATCAACATAAATCATATACCAATAAAAGGAGGAGACCCTTAGAATTTGATGTTGGGGATCATGTGTTTCTGAAGGTGACTCCCCATCATGGGCAATGAAGGTTCAGTCACGGGAGTAAGATTTCTCCCCGGTTTGTTGGGCCTTTCGAGGTATTGGCTCATGTTGGAGCCACGACGTATAGAGTAGCACTTCCCCCATAGATGAGCCAGATACATGATGTTTTCCATGTGTCACAACTCCATCATTATCTTCATGATAAATCTCATATCAACAATTGGGGAGAGGTCAATGTTGATGATGATGCGACCTTTAAGGAGAAACCTATGAAGATACAAGACCATAAACAGAAGGTGTTGCATAGGTGTTCTATCCCCTTGGTTCATGTCTCGTGGCGACATGGTGGCATGGAGGAGAGTACTTGGGAACGCGAATCACAGATATGTGCTCAGTACCTCGCTTATTTTGATGTTTAACTGTTTTCATGTGATGATGTCCACTTTGTGGTTATAGACCTTTCATGTTTATGAGATGGTTTTCTTTGGTTGCTTCTTTTGGATTTCTCTCTTTTGAGAGGTATCTCAATGGGTGGTTGTTTGGAACCCGTTTCTGTTTCCCTTTAGGTGGGTTTTGAATTATCAAGGACAAGAATGTTTTGAGAGGTATCTGATGTAATGTCCTGGACCTCTCTGGACTATTACTCTGTGGAAATATGGTTATTGAGGTGTTCTGGGAGGTCAAGGTGAATTATCCCCAACACTTTTACAAATTTCCAGTTCTGCGAATAGTTCTATCGGTGAGACCGATGCGAAACGTTCCATCCGTGAGATAGATGTGAACAGTTCCATCAGTGAGACCGATGTGAATAGTCACATCGGTAAGACCGATGGGAATAGTTCCATTCGTGAGAATGATACGAACCGTTCCATCAGTGAGACTGATGGGAACAATACCAACAGTGAGGCCGATGCGAACCATTCCACCATTGAGACTGATGTGAACAGTTCCATTGGTGAGATGGATACAAACCGTTCCATTGGTGAGACCGATGTGAACAGTTCCTTCAGTGAGACCAATGTGAATAGTTCCATCGGTGAGACTGATGTGAACAGTACCATCGATGAAACTGATGTGAACAGTTCCATCAGTGAGACCAATGGGAACAGTTCCATCAGTGAGACTGATGAAAACTGTTCCATCGGTGAGACTAATGTTAAAAAATCCATTGATGAGATCGATGTGAATAGTTCCATAGGCGAGACTGATGTGGATAGTTCCATCGATGAGACTAATGTCAATAGTTCCATCAGTGAGACCGATGTGAATAGTTCCATCGGTGAGACCGATGTGAACAGTTCCATTGGTGAGACCGATGTGAATAGTTCAATCGGGGAGACCGATCTGAACAGTTCCATCGGTGAGACATATGTGAACAGTCCACCATTGTGACTGATGTGAATAGTTCCATCGATGAGACTGATGTGAACAGTTACATTAGGCAGTCTAATGTGAACAGTACCATTGGTATTGGTGAGTCATTCCATGAACAGTACCATCAGCATTGGTGAGTCCTTCTGTGAATAATACTATCGGATTAATGAGTCATTTTGTAAACAATACCATCGGCATCAGTGATTCATTATGTGAACAGTATGATCAGATCGGTGAGTCATTCTATGAATAGTACCATAATATCGGTGAGTCATTCTATGAACAGTACCATCGAATCTGTGAATCATTATGTGAGCAGTACCATAGGATCGGTGAGTCATTCTGTGAACAGTACCATCGGCATCCGTGAGTCATTCTGTGAATAGTACCATCGGCATTTGTGAGTCATTCTGTGAATAGTACCTTCGACATCAGGTGAGTCATTCTGTGAACAATACCTTCGAATTAGTGAGTCATTCTGTGAACAATACCATCAACATCAGTGAGTCATTCTGTGAACAGTATCATCGACATCAGTGAGTCATTGTGTGAACAGTACCATCAGATCTATGAGTCATTCTGTGAATAGTACTATCAGCATTGGTGATTCGGTAGGTGTACAACGTTTCTAGAATCATGAATAGTGTTTCTAGATTCCTACAGTTTCACCCCTTTGACGTTTTCTTTGACGTAAAATGAATTCAATGCCTTGTTTTAAGGGATTTAAGGTCGAATAAAATCCCATAACTCCTATATTAATTTTTCTAAGGCTCAAGATTCTTTTACTTGGTCAAAATGTGTGGTTTAATGCAATACACTTTTAATGAAATAATCCAATGTATCTTAACCTGGCTCTGTAAATCTTCTAAAAGGATGAGATATCTTCCTCCCTTGTTCTACCTTCTTGTTCCCTGGTGAAAAATGCTCAAACCTTTGATTCTTCCCATAAGCGTGGTGTGATGAAACCTTAATCCTCAGACCATTTCCCCTTGAATTTTCCTCCAGTTGCATGTTCACCCCCTATTTTGGTGAAACCAAGCAGTATTGATCAATCTTCGATATAAGGTATGGTCTATCATCATTCTTTTGGGTTCATCTCCTTCTGTTTCTCCTTGCCATTTTATATAATTCTATCTCTATTTTCCTAATGGACTTTTCTTGGGTGTTGATCGGTGTGGTGGTGACTCTGCATCCTTAGGTGGATACAGTTTCCACAGGGGGAGGATAACATAACCCGTGGTGTGGCTTGTTCTCATATAAATAATGTCAAGAACCATTTGAGGTAAGGGATTTGTTTCTTCTCTATTATTTTACATGAAAATGTAGTGTTAGTTTGTTTTATCCCACTACATCACAATGGAATTGACATATTAAATATTTGAACCAGATAACTTAATTGATATCAATCATATGTTATTGCCTCTTGTTTTGAAAGATACTGTGATATCTATGCTTACTTTTTTAGCTTTTCATTCTTTATAGAAATTGGTAATGGATGTAAAGTTGTAATTAATTGATAATTGTTTTTCTAAAGATAAAGAGTCATGTAAATAAACCTAGTTGTTTTTGTGTTAATTTGGTGTTAATAAAATTGATAGAGTAATAATATTTAATCAATTTGTGATAGCTTACTTTTTTAGGTTTCCCAAAGTTTAAACCCACGAATAATAAATTGGTTAATTCAAGATGGATTAAAGAACTAGTTGTTTAATAAAAGATAATTCCTTATAGGGTTATGATTTACCCTCTTACTTGTTTAAGGGCCAAGAGACCAATTTATATGATGTTTGTTTTCCTACTGCTTGTGTTTTGATGTGACCCTAGAAGGCTATTGTGATATGTGGGGGCAGGGAGGCCTATTGGTTGTGGCATCAGTTTATGTCTAAAGTAGTGAGATGCATCATTTTATACATGTGGGTGTCAGGGAGGACACCAGAGATGATGGAATGGGTTGGATGTGAATGTTTGGATGCTTTCTGATTCTTGTTGGTTGTTTATCTTCATTACTTTCCCCACTACTCAAGGAACATGTTTAGCTTACCCTCCTTCCAAAAGGGGAGAAGACGTGCGGGGTATGCCATGTGATTTCCGTGTTTAGATTCCCGAGTGAGGATGGGTATATGCTCTTACTATAAGTGGCAAAGACTTGACGAGTAGTTCGTCTACTCACCGTGTTGATCCCCCTTGTGTTTAGTATCTTATAATGTTTTTCTAGAATGCCTAGGAATATGGGAAAGTAATAATGTTGTTGATAAATGATTGAATAAATGATGTTATCCCATGGGGTTGGAACTTGTTGGGACGCAATGCTGAAGTTGCAATTTTAAAGGAAAAGTGAACTTTGGGTGTGATACTAATGAAATATAATGTGGAAATTATTAATGGTTAATTAATGTTTAAAAAATTAATGAATGTAAAGTGAAACTGATAAAATGGGAATGAAGGAATGTAAATAATTTCTTTAAATGGTTGTGTTCTTATAGGATACTTAGTATTAGAAGTGGAAGATGGGAGACCGAGATATGTTAGCTGCAGTTGAGTCTGAGACTAGGATATTCCCATAGTGTGGTTGTGAGCTATAGTATATTCTGTAATTTTATGTTTCTATACGCTACTACACCCTATCAGTAAGGGAAACTGACACCCTGGGGATTTTGAGCCCTGTGGGGGGGGGGGGGGGGGGGTGTTTTCCCCAACATTCTGATGGGAGGATGGATGGCTGAATACCCACTTTGGCCCCGATATCTTCTCTTGGTAGTTACTTGTGATGGTAGGAACAACAGTTAGTTTTCCACATATATGTGGGTAGAGGGATATAATGGCTTGTGGTTATTCACACACATATATTCTAGATATAGTTTCCCATGGACTACTATAGGTGTAATGTGTATAGGCTGTGATGGCTTGAGGATCCTTAGTTGGTGTGTGGGATGTAATGGCTAGAGGTATAATGCCTGATGTATGATACACATTATGTGAGCTGTGGTGGCTCACGAAAACTACCTAGTTACTTTTCTTACATGGACGTTGTGGTTTTGTTGCATAAGGTGCATGTTGTGATGCTTAGCCCTGGTGTCTGCAGGAAAGGCTTTTTGGAGAGAGATGCTTAGGATGTGTGATGTAGGGGCAAAGTGGAAAACCAGTGGGGAAGTAGTAGTGGGGTACCCTTGATATTCTTTATTATATTATATACTCTTGTATGTGATCTTTGGTGATAGTATCCATGGTGAGGATGGGAACTTAGTATATCTTGTTAGGTGATGATTAGGTTTCACTTGTTGTTCACTATGATTTAGCATGATTTCTTTAATTTCTCATAAGAGGATCCAGGGATGATCCTACTGAGTATACTATTATACTCACCCTATGTATATATAAACTATTTTTTTTCAGGTTACTTGGAGAAGGTTGAAGATCAAGCTGGTTTCTACTAGCTTGTGTTTGTAGGAGCTGTTCAGGCTTGTTGTCGCTACTGTTTTTACTTTCCTTTGGTACTTACAGTATTTCCGTTCAGTTGTAGTAGTTTTGAATGACATTACATATGTGTACTTGTAATTTATTTTATATTGTTGTCTAAGATGGAGTGGGTTGGTGTCTGTCTTATCTATCTATTTTTCATGTGTTCTCTTAGAGATTAATGCATCCCATTTGTGTGTTTACTATACCCTCCATGCTAGTCGCCAACCCGGGGCCTACTGAAGGTGGGATTCGGGGGTCATTATCTCCCTTCTCACATTGGAGGACCAGGAGGGGTACACCTTGCAGGGAGGGGGGTCATGAATTTCCCACCATTTGATTCTTACTAACTATTCTATATTGAATTATGGTTAAGAACCTAATTTATCATGTTGTTAATGAAATATATAAAATTTCAAAATACCACACATCATATAGGATGAGTTCTAATGATTTAATTTCAATGAATTCTTAAGTGAGTGGTTTAGAGGGATGATTCAAGTAAATTTGAATATAATTATAATAATGTTTATATAATAAAAAAGTGAGGATATATATCATATGTAATAATAATCACATATACACTTGATAGTTTTGAGATATGTATCGTATACAAATCTATTTTCAACAAATGACACTCTTTTTCTAGATTTATCTTTGTTCTTAAAAAATGAATTATTTCATTACTAAAAAATTAAATTTTTTGACTTCTACATGTGAAAAATAATTAGATTATGATTTTAATGAATATAAATTTTAAAGGATGTGATAATATTGAAATTTTCATCCATTTGTAATATTTTACTCAAATATGGGTGATCAATGATTGGTTTTTCCCTGGAGTAAAAATTCATAAGTTTGGGGACAATTGATATGTGATTTTCATTCATGATATTTGACATAATTATTTGATCAAAAATAATTTTAAAATGAATAATTTGGAATTTTTATCATGTATACGATATTGGACAAAAAACTGAAATATTTCACACTCATTTAATTAGAAAATAAATTGGTATTTTTAGAATAAAATTTTCTAAAATTAACCAAACTGAAATATTCGTTGATTCAATTAGATAAAAAAAATTTAGAATATTAATTCCAATATAATCTTATAGAATAATGAAAGTGTTATTGATAAAAAGGTCACCTGTATTAAATGGGACATAATGTGAGATGATAAGATCTAATTTTATTAATTCCAATTTCATTTAAAATATTAATTTAGTAAAAAAACTCCAAATAAATTTTATATAAAAATAAAACCATTCATTCAATTATTTACACACTTAAATAAGAGGATTATGTTAATGAAGAAAAACTCAATTTCATAATCATACCCTAAAATTATTTTGTGGAAACATTAAAAGTATTATCAGAAAAAAGTATCAATTTCCTAATTATGAAGGGGTGAACCATAAACTAAGTGTTTTATGTTATATTTAGGCATTTACTTTTTTTTCATAATGTTATTATTCTCCTCTCTGTATCTTTAAATTCCTCATAAATAATAAGAGGAGAGGAAGATGATGTAATTATAATAATTATATATGTACAAATTGGTAAGATAACTATATTTATAATATTTTTATGATTTTTTCATTTATCTATTTTTATGTGTTTTGTTCTAGTATTCAAAAATATAAATCAAAGAAACATGAATTCTCATGTTTTCATTCATAAGTTGATAAGTGTGATGATTTGAGTTTGTTGACTTTATTTACTTGTTTTTTTTTCTTTCATTAATGTTATTGTGTATTGGATAATTTGATCAAATCTAAAATTTCACACTCATGATAATTCATTTATTATTCATGAAAACATTATAAGATAAGATCTAAATGTTTCCATCGGATTACACTAATAATGTATTTCCTTGATGAGTTCAAATATTAATGGAACCCACATATTATATTTTAATAGTTTTTGATAATCAAAATCACGTGACTGATAAAATCATGGAGAATAACATAGTAGTAAATATTATATAATTTTGGCTCTATATGGTATAAATCAAGGAATCAATGAATTGTTTTTATCATGATTTCTAAAATTAGTTTTGTTTTTTAATAAATTAGTTTTGATCATTATTTTAAATAAAAATCACCAATATTATAAGCTTATGTAATTAATTCTAGATGGTTCAATTAAAAATATATCACTGACCTATCATTTCCATGGGAAATGACTTAGGTTTCACTGTTCTATTAATCTTCTCACCCAAAGTTAATTTTGGAATGTTCAATAACATGAATCAATAACATCCTTAGATCACTAAACCTAGAAAAACATTGTAAAAAATCTACATAACATACTATATGAGGATAAAATACATGGATAATATTAGAAAATAAATTTTTCTTCCCTTAGGGGTACTAGGGATATAAATGAGTCAGGTAAAGTCCAGTACTGTATGATCAATCATGAGCATAATAATTAAATTCAATGCTCAAGATATGTTCCAGATTATCTGAATAACATTTTATAATCTATTTATTTAGCTCAATATCTAACCAATACCAATTGATTTATTCAAGTTAATTAGTTTGTGGTTGCAAATTTTATTAGTATTTAATATTTTTGGCATTCATTGGTCACAAACTTTTCACTTTGAAACTTCCATCATGAAAATAATATCCCTAATGGATAATTTTTGTGTATAAAAGATGTTTTGGGTGGTATAGCATGATTTGGTGGAAGATTAGATGTGATAACTAAAATTATTTGGAGAATGAGAACACTGACCAAGTCAAGGGACATTGATGATATAACCAGTGTAGTTAAAAGAGGTGATGGGGTTAGGATAGATGACCAGTATTGAATGAATGAGATCTAGAATAATGTTTAATGAGGGTGACATGAGTGATAGGGATTAAATAGAGTTTAAGGATGGAATATGAGGGGTGGTAGTAGGTTATTATGGGTGAATAGGATATAGGGAACTTATGGGAGATATGGGGTCAACATAAGTATGGGGTAAGAAGGTAAATAAAAAGGTTTAACTGGGTGGAGATGGTTATTGGGGTGGGAATGCTATCGATAGGGTTTGTGAGGGGTGGGAGGTGGATACAATCAGTGGGATAGGTCTCATCCTTGATCATTAAGTCATCATGAATATGTTTCATTATAAGGTCATGTTCATTATTCATAGTTCATGATGAGATGACTGACGTACATGTAAGAGGATATGGAGTCTATGTCGCTCGATTAGAGAATCCAATTTTTAAAGCAATACATGTATTGTAAATATAAATAATATAAATTCAAATAGAAACCACTCAATTTGGATATCAAGATACTCAAATTTTTTATTTTATTACTTTAACTCAACTCTATTTATAACTCTAGTAGCTCAATATCAATCTTAGATAAAAAAATTATACTGGGTTCAAGTATAAATTTATGTGAACCTATATAGCTTTCAAGTATTAGTTTATTATTTACCACCTATCATGGAAACACACCATGAATTAGAAATATAAAACTAGAATAATATTAAATGATTCCCAACCAATAACATAACTTTAGTGGGGATCATGGGTTGGTAATTTTCTCTTTCAAAATAATAAATATGAACTCACTCAGATCAAATTATTAAACTGATGATTAATGAATAATTAAATTATTTTATTCTAATGATAAAATAATTCATGAAATATAGTTATCATTCTATAAAATGTAATAGGGTGGTATATCATGTTTCAATAATTATCTCAAATTAATATATATAATTACTAGATTACAACCAAATTATTAGTTAAAAAATAAAGTAAATAATTAACATGAATTGTACATGAATAATTATCCATCAATGGAAGTTTTAAAAAAATTTACTGTATAAAGGGAACTGATTACATAATTTCCTTTTTAGCCTCAAAGTAAAAACACCATAACAGAGATACCACCTATGTAAAACTAGGGATAACTTACTCTTGTAATCATCAAACCTCACTCAACATCATATCAATCATATTATATAATCATATGTCTTAGAATCATATATCGAGGAAAAATCACAACCTTGATCCCATAGAGAAAAATCTTAATCAAGTGATACCAAATCCCCAAAGGATATTTATATATACACACCAATCCCCTACCTCTCACATTCCATAATTTATAACATTGAATAACTCATGGTACTGATCACTCCTTTATTCAATTATAATAAAATATATGGGAATGGATCAATATAGTCTAACCCTTTTCATGTTTTCAATAGACTGTGGTTCCCAATGGAGACCTAGAGTGGGATTGAAGGTAAAGTTTAGGGCTTGATTGAGAGACCAAATCACGAATGGTTGAATTGGATATGTGAGAGGATCAGCTATGTGGATTAATTGACTATGTGGTTTAATATATTGTGTAGATGAATCAATTACATGATTTAAAAGGTTGTGTCAATTAGCTATGTAAATCATCTATATGAGTTAAATTTCTATGTGGGATGGTTACATGAATCAGCTACATGGTTGGATTGCTGACGTGAGTAGTCGGCTATGTGAAAATTTTTATGTGGAGATTTAGGCCATGTTTTACTAATATGTACATGGGGAATTTGGATACATGGTGAAAATGGATATGTGGGTAATTTTGATACATGGGGAAAATGGGTACATGGGGATTCTAGCTATGTGGTCTTCCAGATACATAAAATCACATATATGAATATTTTCTGATAGTTTCGTGAAAATGTTCATGAGGTCATTTTGAATGTGTGAATCAAGGGCCTTAATAGGACAATTAATCAAGGATAATTATACTCTTGATTTTATATGATGGATGAGGATATAAAAACATCATTTCATGTGGAGTATATTGAGATCTACAACAACTTAAATTAAATATTTTTTGATCTGGAAAGCTCAATCATCCTGTATTTTTATACTAATAAATAATGATATGTTCCTTCATTATACACTTATTTATTTCTCTCTCACAAAATAATTTTCTAGATCCCTTTCATTAGAGTCTTAGAACAAATATTCTAGTGGCTTGAGTTCTCTAGTGGTGATTTCATCTTGTGTGTGCCCCCTCCTTTGCTGCAATGAGTCACATGGAGCATCCTTCTTCTAGGTATCAGAATTTTTGCTTATCCTAATTATTTACATGAAATTATATATTAATCATGGTTTATCCCCTTGGGTGGAAATGTATTAAATTAATTAATATTGAACTGAATTAATAAATAATTGAATAGCAGTCACATGTCAATGTTGTTGCTTTATTCCATGATAACGTGTTTCCTATTATTTTTATAGATAGTGTATTATCTATGATATGATTATTATTATGTTTAGTTATTATATATATTATCATGTTGTTATTGATGGAAAATTTTAAAGAAAGTAATGTTGGAATTAATTAGTTAGAGAATAAAGAGGCATGTTTAATAAATCTGGTGGTTGTTTCAAATTTATGATGATCAAATTAATGTTGATTTCATGTTTAATTGAATATTATATTACATGTGACTAGTGGAATTGAAAAATAATGTGAGGAAAGTTTATTCTTTTTGTATATAATAATTAAAAATATGTGTTAATGAGAATTAAACTTCTCGAAGTTTGTTGAAAATAGTTTTAATTCTAAGAGAATTTTTAGAATTTTATTATTTATTATAGCCTTATGCCTTAGGTTTTCTATAGTGGGAACCTATGAATAATGAATAATTTATTTCAATATAGAATGAGAACCAATTTTATTATGAAGATAATTTCTAGGGTTTGAGTTTCCCATATTCTTGAGAAGGTTGGGGACTTTATGTTGGAGCCATGAGAGATAATTTTACGTGAAATCCAAATTCCATATTTTAGGGATAAGATTCAACTGTTGGATATTATTGTTTGGTTATTTTTTATTTTATTTTTATTTTTTATGGATGTGATATTTTCTTCATGATGTGCTATGAGTTTGGGATTGCTGATGTGTTGTGGGTGGGGTGGACTGGATGATGTAGCAACAGTTGATTTCTTTGACAGTGAGATGCATCGAGATATGCATGTGGGTGTTAGGGATGTTACCAGAGATGATGTAATGGTTTTAATCGGGTATTACCCAATTGATGTGATAAATCTGTATTCTTGCTTGATATGAATCTTTTTAATTGATGATGGCTAGGTTTCTTATTTTATCTGAATTTATTTCCGCACTACTTGAAGAAGTTGAGTGTTCTTGGTTGCATTTTTCCTCTTAGTGGTAGATGAGGATAGTTTTTCTAGAGTACCTAGATTATGGAATGATGTTAATAATGAATAAATAATTCTTAAACCATGGGGTTGGTATTGATGGAATAAAATTCTGAAAATATTTTATTATTGAGAAACCATGTACTCAGTTTGGATTATGCCAAGAGGGAATAGAATTCATGATAGTGGTTAATGAATGTAAATTGAAATAATTTTAATGATTAATTTAATAGATAATAAATTAATTAATGAAAAGAAATGATAAAAAGTAAATCATTTAATTAATGTATCTCTCTAAATGATTGTGTGCATATAGAATATATAGTCCCCAGTAGTGGCAGTTGGGTGTCTGAGCGACGATTGCTACAATTGAGATTAGGAATCAGTTATTCATAGAGTGTGGTTGTGAGATATATTATATCATGTTTTTTTTGACTTCATGCATTACCCCATCCATTTTTATTAGGGTGACTAACACTCAGTGGACTCTATGATGGTGTTTTCTCCAATATCCCATTGGGAGGATGGATAGTTGACTACCCCCTTTGGCCCCAATATATTCTCTTGGTAGTTAATTGTGTTGATATTCACTATAGTTAGTTTCCATAAATATGTTTGTAGATATTTGTGATGTATTTTGGTTATTTCACACACATGTATTACCACATATAGTATCCAAAGTATTATTATAGGTGTGATGTGTATTAGTTTTGATAGATTGTGGTACCTTACTTGGTGTATGGGTTGTAATGGCTTGAGGTATAATTCCTGATGTATAATACGTGTCATACATGTTGTGGTGTCTCCTAGAAACTACTTTGTTACTATATATGATGATGTTATATGGGATGATGTGATGATTTTATGCATTAGGTGCATGTTTATATGCCTTTCCTAGGTGTCTTCAGGCTGGCTTATTTGGGAGAGAGATAGATGACGACGTGATACATTGGGGTAGATCGGAAAACCAGTGGGTAAGTGGTAGTGGGGTACAATTTATAATTCAATGCTATATTATATTATCTATTGTATAAAATATATGGTGAGAGTTAGACATGGTGAGTCTGGGAACTTAGTATACCTGTTTAGGTTATGAGCTAGTTTCACTATTGTTCAATGTGTTTTAGCATGATTTATTTATCTTTTACATGTGAGGCTTTGATTAGGATACTAATAAGTGTACTATTATACTCACCCTACATATATATAAACTATTTTATGGTCATCTATAGTAGGTTGGAGATCGGGCTAGATATTACTAGCTCATGGTTTTTCAAGAGCATATTGGGCTTCATGGTTGCTGTTGTCTTTAAATTTGGTTAATTTTTATTTTTCTTTTAGTTGTCAAAGTATTGTATGACATTTCATGCATGAAACTAGGATTTATATATATATATATATATATATATATCTGTGTGTGTTTGAGGAGGTTTTTATTGGTGCATATATCTTGTCTCTCTCTTATTCATGTTTACATAGTGGGAAATTCCTCACATTGTATGATTATTATACCCTTGGTGCTAGTCTCTATCCTGGGGCCTACTGAAGGTAGGACTCGGGTAGTCACCATCTCTATTATCTCATTTCTATCCCTGGAGGGGTACACTTTGGGGGGAGGGAGTCATCACCGAGTGGTATCATAGGTTCAGTTTGAGGGATAGGATAGAGTTTAGAGTTAGGAACATGTGAGATTTCATGGTTCAGTAGGGAAATAGTGTCAAATAAGTTTAGTGAGTGATATAATAATAGGATACCAGATAAGACAAAGGTATTTAGGACCCTTGTAATATGATGTATGAACCTTTAATTTTACTCTACCCACTAAATTAAGTTATACTAGTTGTAGGGTAGATACCTAAGAAAGAATCATGCATCATTCTTCTTTTTTCATGTGTCAGAAATGGGTAGACCTTAGGATAGGTTTAAAACCATAACATGATAAAAATTTAATAATTAAATAGTTTTAAATATTATATATACTAGGTTTATGAGCTTTAACGGTTTCTTAATTTTGTCGGCATGGCTATAGGTTGATGTCCTCATAAGTTTCATGCCGATGTTGTGCAGTAGGATGTTCTAGTAGATTTTCTCAAATTGGAGGTTGATGGAGAAAAAACATAGAGGAGGAAACCCTAAGCATATTAGTGATAGAGAATGTATAAGTATCAGGTATATTTTTCAAATTTAGTCATAAAATACTATTTGGATGATATTGAGATATCTTTATATTCGCTCTGTACTCGAATGGAGCACTAGGTTTCATTGTATGTGAAGATGTTGTGTGGATCAATGAGACAATGGTAGTTATTATTGTTCAAGGATTTTAAGAAGTTAGAAGTATCATGGAATAAGTTTTGATACCATTTCTGAGTATATTTACATTCTTCAATCATGGAGGTATCCAATCAGTAAGAGATACTTACATTTCGATAGGGGAGTTCCAAACATGAGAGTTTGGGATCCGCTTCAAGACCCTTATGTGATATGCTTCAGAACTATTTCCAGACTAGGAGGCTAGGGTTTGGCACTTTGAGGATGACTTTTATCTATAGATCCAATTTTAGGTCACCCTATTTATGCTGATGACATATCTCAAGGTGTTGGCTATAGTATAGGTTATTGATAAGATGCTAGAAAAAACCAGATCATCACAAGAGGAGAGTCATCATGATTCATCACGAAGTAGTGTTGTGGTATGTGGTTCCTAGTTTCCTATACAAAATAGTATTTCATCAGTTGGGGTACATCCCACCCACATCATATCATTTCTACAGGGGTGGTAAATCTCAGAACTATTCAAAAATATCATACAAATTTTTTGTGTGTGAATTTTAAGGTCGTCGATGGTGGGAGTGACCAACCTTTCTGAGCATCTAGAATGTGTTTGGTGTTCCACCTCACATGCCTTTATTGGGTATGTTTCAGATAAGGCAATAACATAAGGGTGTTCTATTATAGGATTGTAAAATAGGATATGAGGTAGATAGAGCACCTCATCAATATTCTCCTCATCTTTATAGATCATAGTGCGGCTATAGAGGTGGTCATCAACAAGGTCAGAGAGGCCATAGAGAATTTCATGATTAGATTCATGCTTTACCATTTCCATCACCATGTGAGCTATATTTCAGTCGAGGTAAAATTTTCTAATTTTTTATATGGGTGCATGACTTGTTTGATTCACGACCAATAAACTCCTTTATATTACCTATCCTTGTCCATTCTTTGAGACTTGAGGTAGAGATACTTCTAGTTCCCTTTGAATTGACTATGCTAGTTGGAGATTGATCTGACTTGTATAAAGTATGTAGAGATCGTGAGTTAGTGGTAGGGTAGCACCTATCTTGGGGAGACTTCTTATGTTTGTGGATACATCCATATGAAATCGTCCTCAACATGTATTTTTTTAATTTGGTGTAGGATACCATGTATTGATTCAGAGGTAAGGTTGTATTATATGATGATGATGGAGAGATGAAAATGTTCTTTTTCGAGTGATACCCTCAAATGGGTTAGTTTTTCATTCCGTACATGTCCTATTTTATGGTTGATTTGATGTTTATCTTTTCATAGTTTCAATATTTGGTATTTACCATAGTTATAAAATAGTACCGTGATGTATTTTCATAGGTGGTTATAGCATTACCCCCTTGACGGGAGACCAAGTTTGGGATCAAGCAACATCCATGAATTTCTCTAATCTAGATGTTTCTAAAATTTATAGAACCTTTAGATCTTTGAGATTTTTGAGTATAGCTAAATTAATTTTTGTAGTAAGTTTTTTTAGATGAGTGTGTCCCCTTATGGTGAACTAGTTTTGTTTGTGAAGAAGGATGATTGTAGTTTTTGGATTTATATTAATTATAATCACTTGAACCAAGTGAAAGTGAAGAACGACTATCCTATTTTTGGATTGATGATTTACTAGATCATATGTAGGGGTAAGTTGGTTCTTGAAGATAAATCTATGGTCAAGATATCATCATATGTGGGTGAAGGATGATGATATTCATATGACTACTTTCTGTAGTCATCATGGGAATTATAAGTTCATTACAATGCCATTTTGAATAATGAGTTCTCTAACTGGGTTCATAGAGTTGATGAATTCAATGTTCATAGAGTTACTAGTTAAGTTCAAGGGAATTTTTATTGATGAAATCCCTGTGTACTCCATGTTAGGGAGGAGCATGAAGAGTATTTTCATGCCATTTTTGGAGTTCTTCATCATGGGAATCCATTTTGGAGGTTTTCAAAGTGTGAGATCTGGGATCATGAAGTCTATTTATTATGGAATATGGTATATCATGAAGTAATAGATATGGAACCTTTAAATATAGAGTCAGTTGTGTCTTTGGGATCCCCCAAGATAGTGGAAGAGGTGTATAGTTTCCTTTGTCTTTCATGCTATTTTAGGTGGTTCGTAGTCGATTTATCTATAGTTGTGACTCCTCTGATTTCCTTTACTAGAAAGGATCAAGTGTTATTGTGGACTGAAAAGTTTTGGGAATATTTTGAGTACTTGATTGAGAAGTTTCTCAACACTTCATCCCTTTGTTTTTCAGCTAAGGGAGTTCAACTTGTTTTTTGTGATGCTTCACATCTTGTATTAGGTTGTGTTCTGATGCATCAAGGATAATTTTTTTCTTAGGGGTCTCAGAATTTACATCCCAATGAGAATAATTTTGTCACCCATGATATTTATTTGGTGGAGGTAGTGTTTTCTTTGATGTTTTGGTGAAATTAACTCATTGGTGAGCGTTTTTTGTTTTTATTGATTATAAGAGCTTGAGGTCCATCTTCTCAGAAGGTGACTTAAACATACCTCAACATTGGTGGGTGTAATTATACAGTATTATGACTTCAATATTTCATAGAATACTAGAAAGGGAAATGTTGTAGCCGATGCGCTGAGTAGTAATTCATATAGTAATGTTGTGCGTGAATCTAGAGAATTTTGGAGAGTAATGGAATAACTTTCAAGGATGTATCCAAATATGGGGTATGTTGGAGGTAAAGGTTTTCTTTTATAGATGAAAGTGTATTCATGTTTCTTCTAGTAGGTAGAGGAGTCCCAATTGGGGGATTCTAAGGTGGAGGTCTTAAGAGACTAAGTTGTTTTTGGAAATTCCCATGACAGTTAGTTTGAGGATGGACAACACTGGGTATTGTTTCATGGAAGGATTTTCATCCCTTCAGCGATGTGTGAGATAGTTCTTTTTGGGTTCCATATATATCCTTTTGTGGTACATCATGGCATGAAAAAATTGTACTGAGATTTGAGTGGTTAGTTTTGGTGTCCTAGGTTGAAGCATGAAATTTTAGAGTTTGTGTCTCGATGTTTGGTCTCTCAGAGGGTGAAGGTCAAACAATGTTTTCTTGGTGGTTTTCTCCTATCATTAGATGTTCCCAAGTGGAAGTTGGAGGAAATATCGATGGACTTAATTGCTATTTTACCTTGAGATTAGGTATAATTAAATTATATATGGTTGATAGTGGATCGTTTGACAAAATCAACCCAATTTATAGCGATCCGGGAGTCAAGATCAGTGGAGGTTTTGTTAAGGAAGTATCTAGTGTATGCGGTGTCACTCCACAGAGTCCTGAGGATGATCATCTCTCATCAGGATCCTCGTTTTACCTACAGGGTGTGGAGAGGTCTCCAGTATAATTTTGGATCTCGATTATTCTATAGCACTACTTTCCATACACATACAGATGGTTAGACAAAGAAAACCATCGAGACTCTTGAAGACATGTTGCGCTCTTATGTCCTGGATTTTGGAGGTTCCTGGTTGAGGGACCTTCCCTTGGTCGTGTTTTCTTACAATAATATTTTCCACTCCAACATTGTTATGGAACTTCTTGAAGCTTTTTATGACTGACCTATCCATTCTCAATTTTACTGGATTGAGGTCGATAAGTTAGTAATTCTTAGGATAGAACTAGTAAAAAATATTGCTGATAAGGTTTAGGTAATTCATGAAAGTATGAAGGTAGCATATGATCATCAAAAATCCTATGATGATCATACATTGAGATATTTTGAGTTTTATTTTGGATATCACGTGTTCTTTAATGTGACTAATGATCATGGGTGGTGAAGGTTTGGTCATGGGAGTATGTTTTCTCCCAAGTTTTTATAACTTTTGAGGTGTTGGATCATGTTGGAGATGTGGGATATCAGATATAACTTCCCCTATAGATGATCTAGATACACTATGTTTTTCACATATCACAGCTCCATCATTATCATCATGATAACTCTCATATCATCTATTGGGTCAATATCGATGTTGATGATGATGCGACATTTGAGTAGCGACATGTAGAGATCTAAGACCATAAGTATAAGTTTTAGTGTGGGAATAATATTCCCTTGGTTATTATCATGTGTCAAAATGGTGTCATATAGGAGAGTACCTGGGAATGTGAGTTGAAAATACACACTCAGTACCCCCAATATATTTTATATTTATATCTTCTCTTGTAGCATTGTAAATTTTATGGATGTTGACCTTTATGGTTTATCATATGGTCCCCTCTTATTTCATGTCGTGTATTAACTCTCATTAGTGAGATATCTATACTAGGAGAGTGTTAAGGAGTTTGTTTTTGTTGTTTCATGGTTTTACACTTGTTCCCTCTGATGAGGTGCTTGAGCTTCTATGGTGGTGAGATCCTTGAAAATTATCTCATTGGGTGGCATTTCAGATGACCCCCTCTTCATTTTCTCTCTAGGTTTAGTTTTAGATTATCAAGGATGAGATTTTTTTGAGAGGTATCTAATGTAAGTTTTGAGATCCATATATTCTGACCCTCTTAATGATTTATGATGCTCATGGTTCCCAAAATATTCCTATAGTTGTTCTAGAGGTGTTTTTTTTGAAAATATGGAAGCATGGAGAGTTTCATATTGTAAAGGTGCAATTTAGTGTTTGGGTGAGATCCTAGTTCATGATAGTCGAATCAGCTACATGACAAGATTGAATATGTGGATAAATTGTATATGTGACTAGATTAGCTATATTGATGAATTGGATACATGAGAGAAATTTCAACATGGATTGTCTATGTGAATCATATATGTGAGTAGAATCGCTACGTGGATCAGCTATGTGAATTGGCTATGTGGATGGATCGACTACGTGAGTAGTTGACTATGTGAAAATGGTCACATAGAGCTTTTGGCTATGTGAGGATTCTATATATTTGTGGAATTTATCTATATGGTAAAAATGGATATCTAGGGGAATCATATTTGTGGGTAAAATGGATACGTGAGGATTTTGGCTATGTAGTGCTTCCAGTTATATGAAATCACCTACATGGTAATTTCTTCCAATTTCCTAAAAACAACCATAAAGACCTTTCAGTAGAATGAATCAAAGGCCTTAAAAATATTATTCATCAAGGATAATTATATCCTTGATTTTATAAGATGGATATGGTTGTAAACATGTCATTTTTCATAGAGTTTAATGAGACCCACAAAAGATAGAATTAAATATTTTGTAATTTGGAAAACTCGATCATACTATATCTTTTTTCTCAAAAATGGATATATTTTCTTTTATTCTTCCCTTCTTGTGTTCTATTGAAAATGTAAATTCTAGAACCCTTTCTTTGGATTTGTGGAACCCTTCTTCTAGTGACTCAAGGTCTCCAGTGGTGATTCCATCTTGAAGGTTCCTCCTATTTTGGAGTAGTGAGTCACATGGAGCTTCTTCCTTCTAGATAAGTTTTTATTTTCTTCTACTATTTATTTATGTGAAATTATAATTCTATAATGGTTTATCCCATTATGTGGAAATAAAATTAACCTAATAAATATTGAACTAGATTAATAAATAATTAAATTGTGATCACATGTCAATTTTGTTTCTTTATACAATGATAATGGATTGCCTCTTGTTTTTATAGTTATTTTTATATCTATTCTATGTTTATTAGCATTTTTTGTTATGATAATGACTACCATGTTTTTGTTGATAGAAAATAGAAAATAAAATAAATCAATAATTAATTGATAATTAATTGGTTGGAGAATAAATAGGCATGGTTAAAGAATATGGTGGTTGTTTTAATTTGATGACGATCAAATTGATGATGATTTCATGTTTAATTAAAAATGATTTTTCCATGTGATTAAGATAATTTTTAATGAATTTGAGGGATTTTTATGATTATTTTAGATAATAATTAAAAAATCACATTAATGAGAGTGGTAGTTCTTGAAGTTTGTTGAAACTATTATTAATGCTAAGAGCATGTTTATCTTTTGGAAGCTTATTATAGCTTGATTCCCTAGGTTTCCCATAGTTTGAACCTATTAATAATTAATCGGTTAATTAAAGATAGAATAGGAACCATTTGTGCGATTAAGATAATTGATAAGGCCTGAGTTTCCCATCTTTTTTAGAAGATCTAGAGCTTTATGTTAGAGCTTTGAGAGATCGTTTTGTGTGAAACTTGGATACCTTATTTTGTGACCTATATTTCATTATTGGTTATTCTTGTTTGGTTCCTAATGATTTTTTGATATGATCTAGATTTGAGATTCGATTCATGATGTGATATGATCATAGTATGGATGGTCATGGGATGTATAATGTGGTGTTGGCATGGGGGCCTCGATGATGTCGTTGAATTTGTTGCCGGTGATGGTGAGATGCATTGTGATATGCATGTGGGTGTTGGGGATAGAGCTGTAGATGGTGGAATGGGTAGAAGTTGGGAATACCTATTGATGTGATAAAGCTAGTTGATTTTATGAAATTAATCTTTTTAATGTTCGATGTATGGGTTTTATATTTTATTCAAATTCATTTCCCCACTACTTGAGGCAGCTTGGTGTTCTTGGTTGCATGTTTCCTTTTAGTGATAACTTAGGATGGTTTTCCCATAGTACATAAATTATGGAATAAGGATAATAATTACTAAATAATCCTTAACACATAGGGTTGGTGTGTATGGAATGAAAATGATGAAAACTTGTTAATCTTGAGAAATTTTGGACTCTGTTTGAATTATTCTTGGAGGTCATGGACCTCACACAGGTGGTTAATGAATGTATATTAATATAATTTTAATGGTTAATTTATTGGATAATAAATTAATTAAAGAAATGAAATGATAAAAAGGAAAATAATTAATTATTCTATATCTTTAATTGTTTATGTTCATGTTGGGACCACTTTGTGTATAAGGTTGTATTTGTTATCAATAGTGGTCAATGAAGATCAAAATGAAGGAGATCAAGAAGTACTCCAATGAAATAGAGGAATGGAAATTCAGATGATTTTTGTACTGATCATAAGTTCAAAGAACTTGTGTCAAAGGTGACACATTGTTTACAACAATGAAGAATGGTAAGGTATTATCCATATGAGGATGATTAAAGAAGAATGGGGATTTGGTGAAGACCATTAAATTCTTCATGATTGCATGAGAACCATGCAAACGACTTCTTGAAGAATAGAATTGTATGATTTGCATGAAGTAGAGAATGACAGTTGAAGAAGAACACAGTGTGGAAGGGATTGGAATTATGAGATTGCCATGCACTTCACATTGTATCAAAATATGATGATCCTAAAGATTATCTATCAAAGGATATATATCATGATAGTGGAGTTTGTGAAGAAAGAAGAAGAGTTAATGAAGAATCCAAATCACAGAAAAGAAGTATGAAGGTTATTGCCGAAGTATATCATGAAGGTGGCACTGTTTCCTAGTGTTTGCCAATTTTTTGGGCCTGAAAATCGGAAAACGAAGACATGGGTTGTTTGAAAAAGGAGGTACATTCAAAGAGGAAGTGGTGCATGAAATAGGTGGGCTGTGCGTAAAATAGGAGAGTTGTGCATGAAAAATAGCGTGGTGCGTGAAATAGTGGAGCGAAGTTTTTCGCACAAGCAATGTTTCAGAATCAGAATGTTGAAAAATGGTAAAGGCATGGGCTGCGCGACAAACCAGAGTTGTGTGTGAAAAAAATGGGAATGTGAACAGACAAATTTTGTGCACGGAATTGCTGGGTGAGTTTTTCACTCAAGCAGTGTCTCGGATCAGAAATACAGAAAATCAGCAAAGGCAAGAGGCGCGCGAAAAATCAAAGTCGTTCACGCCATGTGCACGGAAAATCAAACTTGTGCGGGAAAATATGGTTGTGCGAAAAATTTGGGTTTGATGTTTTACGTGCAAGAGAGGATTCATGTTTAAAATGATGAAAAATGACAAAGTCATGTGATGCGTGAAGAATCCAGGTGGTGCGTGAAAATAAAAGGAAGGCGCGCGTAATCTAAAGAACTGAGAGACAGTTTTATGCGCAGGAAGGGGTTTTACGCACAAGGTTAAAAATGCCTATAAATACGAGGTGAACCCCTCTCCTTAGGTGGGGATCAAAACTTAGAAAAATACCGAGATCTAACGTGTAGAAAAATTGAGGTATAGAGTGGTGCGTGAAAAGAAGAAGTGTTGCGCGAAAAAGAAGGTGTTGCGCGAAAAAGAGAAGTTCTGCGTGAAAAAGAAGAGTTGCGTGAAAAGCCTTTTTTGCACCAAAAATATATTTTTACGTGAAAGGTTTGAATTTTACGCGCAAGGAACCAGGAAGGGTGTGAGAAAAATTTGGGGGCCCCGTAGGCCCTTGACAGGTGCTTAACACTCTCAAATATGCTTTGTGAAGACGGAAGAACAATGAACTATTTGGTTTTACAAAGAGAAGTAGTACCACACACACATGACTAGTGTTTACCACCCTCGTTGTGCTTTGAGAAGAGAAGAAGAATGATTGTGCAACTAAACTCAGATCTTCATAGAGAGATGGAAATATAACGATACACTCCAGTGTCCGTATTGGTAATTGAAGGAAGAGAATAAGAAGATTTAGTGCATTCAGGTATTGCACTAAAGTAGAAGATTGATTTCAAAAGAGCATCATTTCCGGACATCGATGCAAGTAAAGTCTCATGCTAAGCAGAGGCAAAGACTTCAATGAAAATATATTGAATAGACCCTCATGTCTATAAACTGACTGGGACCTCACCAAAGGCAGTGAGCCAGGGGGAGTCAACGGGAGTGACCCAAGGGACGCGGTGGGCTATCCCAAAACATTTTCAAAGGCAGTGATCCTGGGACATAATGACTATTCCAGAACCATTGTAATCCAAAACTAGTGAAGTTTAGTGGAATTTTGTATGACCGAAATCTTGTCGGCGTATGCTCTTTGGACGTATCCCTTAGCGGTGAACCAAGTAAAAATTATTGTGTCATATCTTTGCATGTGAATGTTTCATTGCTGATCATATCCATCATATAGGTTAAACTAGTTCCTACCAACATGGGAACAAGATCCTTGTTTTTGAAAGAAAAAGTTCACACCCTGATTCACCCCTCCCCTCTCAGGGTGTCCTGGGGTCCTACAGTTCATATATAATATATAGTCCCTAGCAGTCATAGTCGAGTGTTCGAGCGATGATAGTTATAGCTGATCTTGGGTCTAGGTTATGCCCATACAATAGTTTTGATCAATATTATATCTTTTATGTTCTATGATTTCATACGATACCCCACCCATGTCATTAAGGGTGACAGACACCCATTAGACTCTTGGTGGGTGTTTTCCCCAATATACTGGTTAGAGGATGGATGGTTGACTACCCCCTCTATCCCCGATATCTTCTCTTAATAGTTACTTGTGATGGTATTCATGGTAGTTAGTTTCCCAATATATGTGTGTAGAGATATGTGATAGATTTTAGTTATTTCACACACATGTATTACCAGATATAGTGTCTAAAGTATTATTATCGATATGACATGTATATGATATGACTTCCTGTGGCTACATACTTGGTGTAGGAGATATAATGGCTTGACATATAATACCTGATGTATGATACATGTCATATGGGATATAGTGGAGCCTGTAAGATACATGTGGTAATGTGAAATGGGATTATTTGGTTATGTTATGCATGAGGTTCATGTTGTGATTCATTTCCAAGGTGTCTTATGGATGGCATATTTTGGATAGAGAAAGTTTAAGATGTGTGATACTGGGGTAGATTGTAAAACTAGTGGGAAAGTGGTTGTCAGGTACCCTTTATGTTTCATTATCATATTATATTCTCTCTCATATGAGATATTTGGTTATAGTTATCTATAGTGAGGATCAGAACTTAGTAAACCTATTTATGTGATAAGTTAGTTTCACTATTATTCACTCTTATTTAAAACTCTTTATTTATGTTTTACATGAGAGTCTCTAGTTAGGATACAACTATGTAGACTATATTACATACCCTATATATATATATAAATTGTTTTTATATTAGAAGAAGATGGTTGGAAATCATTCTAGATATTACTAGCTCATGGTTTTTGAGGATATTTTTGGGCATTGTAGTCATTGTTTTATTTATCATTTGGTACTTTTGGTTTTCATTTATGTTTTTACATTACTGTATGACATTGAATATTTTCACCTAGAATTATGTTATATATATTTTTGAGTGGGTTTTGATTGTTGTATCCATATTATCTCTCTATTCTATATGTTTTATTAGAGGGTAATACCTCCCATTGTATGATTATTATACCCACAATGCTAGTTGCCAACCCGGGGCATACTGAAGGTTGGACTTAGGAAGTCATTATCTCCCTTATCTCTTTTTTGGCCCAAGTGGGATACCCTTTGGGGGGAGTGGGTCATGACATGAAAAATACTTAAAATTATATATTACTAGCCCAAAGTTCAAACACATTTATATTCCCAATAATTTTTATTGAGATTTATAAGATCTAAAATACATTTTATAAACTATTTGTTACTCACATGGGGTTTAGGAACTATATCTAATATTTTAGGTCCCCTAAAATCCCATGAGATAGAGAAATATTAAAATAATTACCAATATTACAAATTTTTCAAACTACATATCTAAATATATTTTATCCTTCTCAAATATTTTTTTAAAATCATTGTTTCCAAACCATTCTTACTATAATTAAATCATCACGACTCTAAAAATATTGTAACAGATGATTTACTAATCATATTATTAACCATGTAAAAAAAACTTGACCCAAAAACTATAAAATCATGGTTTACTAAACATGTTTTTTAATCATTTTTTCATCTTTAATTATTTAAAACCCTTAAATTTATATAATTCTCACTCGATAAACTCCTTTATACAATTACTAACCCATAAATGTGCTAATTTTGAGTTAGGTTAAAATTATATAATTATTTAAAAATGGGATTTATTAAAATACACCACCTCATTTCCTAAAATTGAGGTTTGATTCACAAACAATATTTTCATTCTCATAAGTTATTGAAAATATGAATTTAACCAAATTATTAAATCATAATAGCCTCAAATAGGTGAGTTAACCATGACATATATTTTAATCTATACTTAACATATAAGGATCCCATTCCATCATAGACCTCTAAATATAATTAATCATTTTACCATAAAATAAGTACATGTGATTAATTTTCTCCAAACATTAAATATATTATTATAAAATCTCAATCCAATTCTAATAAGGAACCCCTATAACCATCAATTCATAGAGTATTTCCATGATATTTTTGATCCAAAACCCTCGTCAAATATTATTCTTATTAACCTCACTACTCTTATAATTTTACACTTATTATAACCCAATAAAACATTTACTATAATATCAAATAAAAAATTCATGCCAAAAAACTAATTTTCTATATATTTTCAATCATGATATTTTTGAAAATTAAATTTAAATTTATCTTAAAAATTCAATTTCCTTTATCCTCACATTATAAATTGAATCATAATTGATTGAGTTCCCCAATATCTCATAAGAAACCCCATATATCAATCTTTTTTTAAGTGATGAAACTATCAATATAACCTAAATTAATTCAAATAAAACTATATTCAAATCAAAAACTAATTTAAATCAAATTAAATTTATAAAATTTATTTTAATATATAATATCTAATGATTATATTAATCCATTGAGTCACTACTGAATAGTAATTTATTTAAATTAAATATCTCTTAATGAAGTTTAATTGATCATGAAAAAATTACATTATATAATATCAATTAAATTCACCTAAGAAAATTAATTCATGTTATATATGTTTTTAATAATACAATAGGAATTCAAATTCATCTCACTTTATCAAACCAAGTAGGAGATGTAAAACCATCTACCTCAATTTTATTTTATGGATCAATTATTTATTTATTAACCATAATTTTATTATGAGATTGTAATAGGGTACTCAACCTAGTAAAAACCATAGTTTCTTATCAAGACATTACACTCAGAAAATGATTCATTTTAAATAAATTTACTGGTGATGTGTATATCCTCCACACCACTTTTCTCAATAATCCTTGAGAAAAGGACAATTATCTGATAAATGTTTATCAAGAATTGAGTAAACCTTTATTAAAATAACTTAGAAATATAAATGGTTCATACCTAAAATAAAGAATAATATAATATTAGGGGAAGATATATTTAACCCTCATGACTTTAATATGTGTGATAATCAAGAAATAACAGGCTCACCATAGGTTATGGATGAAGGAGTATAAGGGGAGAGACATGTGGTTTTGAAAAGAAAGATCAGATGAGTAAATGAAGGATACCATCACAATGATTCTATGAAAAAAATGTGTTAAGTTAAAATTTAGTTTTCAATTCATGGGAAAAAAATATGTTTCACTCACTCCCTCAATTTAGATGAAAATTAAGATTATATAATTGTTTAATTAATAGTGCTCAATGAAAAACGTCTTATCATTCATGGTTTTTCCTCTAAACTTCATCAAGAACTATATAACTTTTTAATAATTTCTTATTTTAGTAAATTATAGTCTTTAGTAATCTATAACATCATCCAAATGAAAAGTAATATAAATCAATCATTTAATTAACATTCATTTCAACATATTCTTTTTTATAATAAGAAACATAATCTTATGTATAGAGAATTTAGTTATTATATTTCCTTATACATGATTCAAGATTAATCATTCCTTTATAGTATGAAAAATTAATATATAATAATACATATTTAAACATTTTCTATATGAAAAATTTTTATGTTCACTATCAAACCCTCTGGAGAAATTTATAAACAACTTAATCCCCTTGAAATATTTTATAGAGATTCTATTTGATAGATCAATCTGAATATTATGAATATCAATATCTATATAATAAATAATTATTAACATATTTGATAGAGGCCTATAAAATTCATGTTATGATTAAAATAATAAATATAATAATTATAATAAATCATCTATTATGATAATTCATTTTAAAAAATAAAATAAATAAAAATTATATTGTTATGAAATTTAATATAATTAAATAGTTGTATAATGAACAAGAATTTTTTTTAAAACATTACCACAAAAATTACTCAAATTATATTTAATTTATAATTTTAAATAATAATCAATGAAGACCAAAAAAATCAACATTAATACTTTCAATTTTTACTTAATTAGTATTTAATTAATGAAATTATATTCAATGAAGTTATTTTAATGTGATTAAATTTTTTTATCCTATTATTAATTATTTATTTTATAATTAATTTATACACCATAAAAATTATATTCTCTTACTTATAAATTATAAATTCATCATTAAAAATTTTAACGCTAAATAATAAATATTAATTAATTATTGTATGCTTATCATCACTATGGTTTATTCCAGTCCTTGCTATATCAAGAAAAGGAATTATAGAGATAACATTTTAACCCATAAATAAATTTTCCTTGGGTGGTATTTGGTGATTTTTATTTTGTTCTATGTTCTGAAGATAAGATTGAATGTACTATCATAGAAACAATTTTTTTTTGATTTTAATAGATTCATTGATACTAATATAATTTCTAAAATCAAAGTAATGTGATTTTTCTTCACTTAGACTAGGTTTGTGGTGAAAGGTAGACATAAGAGTAAGATTTACCATCCATTATTCTCTCTAAATGGTGATGATATTTAATCCTATATTGATTAATATCCACTACCCATGTTATATTCAAATTGAACCCCTATATTAGTTAAGTTTTAAGAATCTGAACAAACATTTCCTTTTCATTTCATATTCAGTAGTGCATGGATATAGATAAAGGAATATAGGTGGATTGCAGCTCATGAATAGAGTAAAATTGACTTGGGGAACTCATTCCAGAGGCTTTCGGCTAAGCTTAAGTAGATCAAACTTTTATATTAAATATGGAGAAAAGTAAAGTTAAATAAATTAGATATTGACCTTAAAAATACAAAATCATTAATTCAGGAAATTAAAAATAGGAATATTGAACATGATTTACCTCCTGAATATGAGATTCAACATAAATTAAAATTGGTGAAATTGATTAATCTTGATGATTTTTTTCCAGAAAATTAACCTACTTAAGATGGTTAAAATAAGGTGATATGAGCTATATTTTTTTTTTCAAACGATGAATAAGAAAAGTAAGGTCAATAAACCAATATCTTCTATCATTATTAATGATTGTATTCATTTCTATGATATCGAGATATCTTTTTCTTTGGTATATTATTTTACATGTTTGTTCAACATATTTTATGATATTAAACTAAAGCTTATTGATGTCATTCCATGCATGGTATCTAATATTAAAGATAATTTTTTTGTCCAAATTTTTACATAGGAAGAGGTTAAAACATCCCATTTATCATATAATGTAAATATCATAGATAACCTAGATTGATTTAATAACAAGTTTTTTATGTATGTATATAAAATTTTAAATATTCACATTTTTCGTTCTATAAATGATTTTTTACACATATTGGTATTATAAAAGAAGAAAACTCACAATTAATTACTATTATTCCAAAGTTGGATCATGATCTAAATTTTAAATATTTTATTTTTATTAGTATTTGAAGCACCATTACAGAAATATTTAAGAAGGTATTAGTTTTGAGTA
The DNA here is from genome assembly GCA_963277665.1 of Viscum album. Taxonomy (NCBI): domain Eukaryota; kingdom Viridiplantae; phylum Streptophyta; class Magnoliopsida; order Santalales; family Viscaceae; genus Viscum; species Viscum album. Next base: position 1,224,864,097 of record OY728151.1, read on the forward strand.
CTGGTTCCACTACCAGTAAAATTGTTTCCAGTAATCTGATTGGTTTTATTCCTAGTAGTAAAATTCAAGGTTTATTATATAAATAATTTAAAGGAATTAATATCCTTCAAAATATTTCCTTGGATGGTAATGTGGATTTAAATTATGACATCAGTATAACCTTTGATATTAAGAGATGGTGTTTTACCATTTCAATCCTTCAAAGGTATAACTTCTCTCAAAGATTTTTTGAACCGATTAATTCCCTTATTACTAATTCAACACTCATTTTTCGTGTTAATGGTATCCTAAGAGGTAATTTTAATTTCATATGGGGATCAAAACAAGGTGATCATTTATCTACTCTTATTTTTGGAATTGTTTATAACTATATTAGTAGAAGTATTATTGAAGCTATGAGAACTAGTTTCATCTCCCTTATCGAGGTTGTACATAATTTTTATGTTCCTACACATATCTTATTTTTATATGACATCATTAATTTTTTATAGATGATAATACTATTTTCTAAGTCATTAAATACATATTCAAGCACTGTGAGGAGAATTATATGGAAATTATTAATTATAGAAAATCATTAATTATATTTGGAAAAAGCTTCTCTAATAATAGCATAACATAATGAATCTAGTAACCCAGATATGTTAGTAATTTTTCCACACTAACACAAGATAGAAATGATTATATCCTAAAGGATCATATAGTTTATTAGTCTTGGGAGGCTAGATTCATACATGATTCACACATTCCATTTGAAAACATGAAATAAAGCCTAAAATTATAGTTAGAACATTATTATTACTTGTAATATATCCATGAAATAATTTATAGATTCTTTATTGGTACCCTGGGGAAAAGTAAACATAATAAAGGGTGATCTATGATGCTCAGTAATGGAAATTTTATAATATAAGATATAATAGAATAAATAAATCGTGAAGTAATACGGTAGAGGTAAAAACTAATAAAATATTCAATATAACTAATATCATAAAAGGTAAATATATTTATAAATGAAAAAAACATAAATAATCACTTAGATAACAATAACTAGTTTCATATTGAAAGAATTCATAATATCAAATGTCATAATATTACCATCAAGGCCTCGTACAAAGACATCATACTTAAATACATAAGGTATACACAAAATACCCAAAATAGTATATCTCATGAGACCTATTATTTAATCAAGATCCCATAACAGGTACCCTTGATCAATTACTATGTCTATTTAATTAATTATATGACATAAATGAATTAAAATTCAATACTTAATAAACATTGACATTTTTATTGAAAAAATATAATAAAAAATGTTACTATTTTACCTAGTGAATCATTAGAGAAACATGATCATAAGTCATCTATTGTAAGATGGTGGATGGTATCATTTCATTATATCCCCAGAAAAGCATAATATTCATGAATGGATATATACATAGATTGAAATATTTTTAAAAGATCACTGGAACATTTTTGAAATAAAGAACATTTTAATTTTGAAGTTACTTATTTAAAATATAAATTTCTTTAAAATTATACTAAAAACACATTATTTGAAAATAATAATAGAAACTTGTAAATAAATCTTTGATGTACATAATATTTATTATGGTGGTAAAATCCATTCATGCAATAAATGTTAAAACAAATATTCTATTCAAACATTTAGTTTAAAGTTCTTAATTTGAAAAAGAAAAAGAAGATTACTTTTACAACTTTATATAGAAAATAAAAAATGATAAAAACTACTTTATTAAATCATTGTATAATATTAAAAATATTCTTGAAAACATTTTAAATAAAATATATAAGAAAAATATTCTTAGCCTAATTGAAAAAAAAGTGTGGTTTTCTTAAAAACATTTCTTTTGGGATTTTGAGTACTTATAGAGAGAAAAATAAAAGTAAAAGAAGTACTTTTTAGAAATAATGAGAGGTGAATATAATATATGGTTATATGTAAAAAATATCATATAATTACCCCACTATAAACTTAAACATATACAATATTTATTATGGATAAGATTGTGAAATAAACCATTACCTTGAGTCTAAATTTATTTGTATGTTCTATTAACCTTCTGTATAATAAATTTAATTTTTTTTATAATTCTATATCAAAATAAAATTCAAAATTATAATACTATAAATGGTTTACTTATAACATCTTATCACTCAATCAATAACAATGCTTCATTATCACCATCATTTCGTGTGTTAACTACTTCATTTTTCATGTATGTTTCAATTCAATAGTTATGGTCCTTGCATGTTGATCATAGTTCCATATTATCCATAATTTTAATCATGATATAAATATAATATATATTAATTATATACATATTTATAACCATCTATATAAGGAATAAATAAAAATATGAATTGCACTGTTCATTGAGATGGTAGTTTGTATGTACACATGAATGTTGTTTTTATCTTCAGAATAGAAGAAGTAAAGAAAGATCAGAATAATATTTATATCAAAAAGTGTCATATATATTTTTTAAATCCATAATTATATCCATCAATTTTAGGTGGTGATGGAAAATGAATCATATTACTATGTGGTGGCAATAGTCCACACGTATGCATGAGAAATAGTTTTATTTTCTGTTTGATGGAAAGGAGGTAGAAAACGGTTTTACCATAATAATAATAACATATATGTATATTTTTTAGAGTCAGGTAAGATGATTTATCTCTTATTTTAGATTCAACCTTTTTATTACACCTTAATCCTGATTAGGATGGTCTTAAGGCAAGACCAAAAGCTAAATAATAAAGGGAAGAAATATATGAAGGTTTTTTCTTGGTATTTTCTACGCTATATGGATAAAATTTTATAAATAAGGGTTGATAAGTGGTTCCCTATTATAAGTGAAGGGATGGAAATACATGGAATTACTTAAATGATTTAAATAATATAAAGTCATTTTCTTGTGAAAGTGGAAGAAAATGGCTATAAATGAAATTTATTATAAGATAATGTTTAAATATCATAAACCAATATGATTTATATACTTTCAAGCTGATTTATTACAATTATATCTTAGTTTATCCCCACCCTCTGGTAAACACTTTTTTACCTTAACTTTAATGATAAAATAATTTCTATTTTTACCGTACATTATGACCAAAAAATATGTTTTCTTTAATAAGTAATATTAATTATTTTCATTCAAAATTTTAAATAAATTTAAAAATATAATATTTTCAAAACTACTAAAAATTAATTTTAACATATGGTTATAAAATTAAATGAAAACTATTTTAAGAAAAATGTTTGTTTTAAGCATAAAAAAATTATTTTTAAAAAATAAATGATAATATTAATTAAAATTTAATTATTTGGATTATGTTAAATAAATATAGATTTATTTTTCTATTAAACTAAAGAAAAACATAAAGTATCCTTGAAAATATTTGATTATGCAATAAAAACCAAAAATAGTTTTTATTTGAATATAAACATTACTTAGACGTATATAATGTTAAGAATATATTTTTACATTCTACATTTTATTTTTATATGAGTTATATTAATTTAAAAATATATATATGGTAAATAAATTTTTTTTCATAAAATTTAAAATTATTATTATATCATGATAATTTCTTAAAAGTGATGATATTTGTAAAATTGGTATTTTTCAAAATTCACTCCAAAATCAACTATTTCTAAAAAATCTCAATAATTTACCCTAAGATAATTTTGGAAAGATAATTTTAAAAAATGAATTTAATTTTTTCAAATAAAATTTCAAAAAATGTAAGAAATTAATTCTACTTATTCTCACATAAAACACCTAAAAACAATTTTTTGAAGAAAGTATTCTTATTATGTGACATGAATTTATTAATATATTTTCCCAATAATGAAAATTAGAGTAATATAAATTTTTTTATTGAATTAGTTTTTTATATTGATGAAATAATTTATACATATATTTTATAATTCATTTATTCATATTCATACATGCTAACCCAACATCGAGGTTATAATAGTCATATTAAAATAATATTATTTTGTAGTTTTTTTAAGCCAGGGGTTGTGTGTGGTGCATACTATATAACATAGTATTTATTTAAAGTAAAGTAAAATATTAGGGTGTTACATTATCCCGTTATTATAGAAATTTTATCCTAAAAATTTTATTTAATTTTGATCATATCATGATATTTTAATACATTTTATCATGAATTTTAATTTCTTGGTTAAGAATATAGAACTTTTTATTTCATAAAAAGAAAATGTGAGAACCTTTATAAGACTTCCTCTAATAAATGTATTTATATAAGATCCCCTTAATAATTAATTGATACTTTCCACAAAAAAACATAATAGTTTTATCTTTTATTGCTTGAGTTTGAGTAATTATAAGAGCATATACTTACTTTATTCCTTTCAACTTTTTAAGTGAAATTTTTTCCCTTCAATTGAGTATTTTAATTGTTTCCATTATCAATTATAATGATTAATTAATGAGGGGAATTTTTCATCACTGAAGCGCAAAAATTAACCTTTAATGGATCATAAGATCCCAAAAAGAAATGAAGGTTATTACAACTTATTAAAAAATTGATTAGAATAAGTTAAGATAATAATTAATATGAGTAAATTTTATTATGATGAAGTAAAACACTAATTCCTAAAACATTAATAATAACACCCAAATAAATTCTAAATACTATAAATTTTAAATTATAATACCAATAGTTTAACAAATATTATTTTATGTTATAGCTACGAATTCCTAAATCCTTAAAACTATGTAAACCCCAAAATCAAGATTATGTCAATGCCAAACATAGGCATAATAATCATGTTTGAATCTATGGAATATTTGTCCATATTAATAGAAAATTATCAATATATTTTCACTCTAACCAGATTCCCACTAGGTATATTGATTGAAAATTCCTTCCTCTAAGTGTCAAGGAATGACTCAATATCTATGGAAAATATAAAGGACTATGTTGATTTAGAATAAAATAAAACATTAGTTTATAATAAAAGTACCTACTATCATTACTTAATGGATTTAAACTTCATCTATATTAATTTTATAATATTTCAATTTCCCCCTAATCTGTTTTCTGAGGTATATTACCTTGATGATTGGGGCATTCATTTTTATAGGTTCCCATATCCTTATAGTTGAAACACCTGACATTGGTGGATTTTTTCTTACCCTTTCATTCACATGCCTGATGGCCTTTAAATCCATACTTTAAGAAAACTCTCATTCCCTTGAAGAAAGTACCAAAGTGTTTCTTTTTATAATTATCACTTATGGGAAGTTCCATAATTACCTTATTTTCCCTTTCTTAATTTATTTTTTCTTAGAAATCAGTCATCCTCTTCTTCTCTTTATTTCATGTAAAATTATATAACTTGGATAATTTAGATGAGTGGCTTCATTAAGTGCTTTTTGTTTTGATAATTACAAGTATCTATTTGTTTTATTCATCCAACATAAGTATTTAATATCTTATATTTTTATAATTAAAATAAATTACTTGTTTTATTTATCATACGTCTAAATAATTAAATTTTTTTAGTTATAATTTCTCATATAATTATTATATTTTAATTTTATTTTATTATTTCATTATTTTTTATTCATTTTCTCATTGATTATATTGTTTTATCATTTCTTTTTTAACTATTTTCTTTAGTTTATATTCTTTATTAATTTAAACAATGCTTACCTTTGGTTATAAATTTTTATTAATTACCTAATTTATATTGATATTTCATGTTTTTATTTTTTAAAACAAGTTCTAAAAGTCTCATAAAATTTTCCTAAGCTAAAAATATCATTTCATACCTTAACATATAATTTGTAAATGTTTTTTTCTTTTACCCCATAGCCAAATTATTGTACCCATAAAGCCAAATATCTCATGTAGACAATTATCTCTTATATTTGATTTTAAAAAACTAGTTATCTTCTTTATTTTGACCATGAAATGGGATACAAACTCTAAATTGATTGATTATTCTTTATTTGAAAATATAAAAAAATTATATACATTTCATTAGAGGACATTAAAATCTAAGTTGATCATAATGATAAAATGAGATATTGGAGTCCAATTAAGGTTATTATTGATTCTTTGAAAATAAAATGAAATTATATAAAAATAATTTAACTAGAAATAAATTTGATTCTTCCATTTTGAAGGATTATTTTAAGTCTGAGATTTTACAAGTCAAGTTGTCTAGATTTTTCAAAATTCAACTATGTATATTTTTCTATATGTTATGAATTCATTATATGGTGAATCACCTATGTGATTCACTTAAATAAATCCCATAAATAAATCACCAATATTAAACCCCTACATAAATCCCCTATGTGTATTTTATTATGTAGTTTTTTTACTTTATACAGGATATTCTAAAATCTGGAAATCTTCTTTATTATACATAATATTTCATTTTAAAACTCGCTTCAAGTTTATTATAGATATAATTAGTGATTTATTTGTTCTATAATTACTTATTAACTATTTATAATCCATTATAACATATTTTATATTTTTTTAGGAATAATTAAATGGGATTCTCAAGGGATTAATTGGGCATGGATATTCCTGCTAAAACTATGGAAGGTGAAATATTAAAATTCATATTGGCTGGTATATTAAGAGTTGTCCTCATTTATAATCTATAAAATTAACAAGGATAATGATTATTATTATTAAATTTTGTATTAAATGTTCTAACAGGTTCCACTATGTTGTTGTTTTTTTGATAAAAAATTAAGGTGAACATTCATAAATATTATTTTTCATTTATAAAAGATATACAGATGGAATATCATCTGGGAAATATGCATGCACAATTCCGAAGTTTCTTATTGAAGCTACGTGCATGATTCTTAATTCTAGAAAATTAAACATGCAACAGTCTTCATATTTTAATGTGGGTGTGCAAAAATAAACTTTATTACATATAGAGTTTATAGAACTAGTGCAAGATACAATGGTTAAGGATATTCTTGAACTATACAAGTGCTGTATTTTTTTAGTGATCATATACTACTCTCAAATGATCTGAAATAATATGATCCATTTTCTAATTGAGATTTTATTATTGTATCGATTCTCAAAATATGAAGTATCCATATGATTATTTGGTTTTACTTATTCATATTCTTCTTCTGTGTGTGTAATTGTAATAGGTTATACTACCTATGTAACTCCCAAAGAAAAGTTATCTATTAGTTTATGCCTCTAGGGGAAAAATTCAGACGATTTGGGCTGTTTCTCTAGGGGTTAAAAAGGTTGTATGTATTAGGTATGAGAATCTAGGGGAAAAGGATTTGTAATTGGGTTCTGAATCTAGGTTGGAAAAAATAATTCTAATATTCTATTATATTGGTTATAGTGGGTGTCATCTCTCTCAAGTAATGCTATTGGTTAATATTGAAGTAGTATTATTTAGATCTGAACCACAATAAAAATATCATGCCACTATTTTCGTTTTATTTTCAGCTACATTTACTTCAAATCTATAATATAAATTTAAATTAATTCATTCATTTTAAAAGGTCAATTGACCCCCCTCCTAAATGTTTTTGAATATTAAATTTAGACCAATGATTAAAAATAGAGCTAATTCTAATGATTGATATGTGTGTGTGTGTGTGCGTTAACCATTTCCTAACATAACCATCAAGGGGAAAAGATTTGTTTAAGATAGAAGGAACAATAAAAAATTATTTATAGATAAATAAAAAAACCCTCATTTTGATGGTGTTGATGATAGATATTATAAATATTTAATGGAATATTTATTAAAGAAACTAAGTGTTAATCTTGGGAAAATTATTGAAAATCCATAAAAGCCTCCTAAAGGTGAACCAAAATAATTACATGGAAATAATGTAGTAAAGTATGTTTTGAAATACAAGGTGATGAATATGTTATACTGTGAAATAAATAGGAATATTTATAGTCATGTTTCAGCTTGTAAAAATGCTCATGGAATCTAGAAAATTTTTTAATTTACAAATTTTGGTTTGGATAAACTTATTAGAATTATGTTGGGTATGTTAAAAGATGAATATGAAGAATTTAAAATGGGTGGTGATGAAACTGTTAATCAAATGTTTCATAGATTTACTAGTATTGTAAATGGTATGAGTTATTTAATAGAGACTCTTGGAAAACCTATTTTTATTGGAAGAGTAATTAGATAAATAACTATAAAGTAAAATGCTAAAAAGTTAGTTATATATTATAGTATGAATTTCAAGTAATTTACTCTTGATGATCTTATCGAATCATTATTACAATATGAGTTAAAAATGGAATTTTTTTTAAATATTATAATTCAAAGAAGAATAGAATTTCATTTAAATAAGATATATCTACTTACACTTATAATTCTGAGCCGTATATAATTGATAGGAATTATATATAATATATTAAAAAAGGTGGATCTATAAAGAAGAAAGTATACTCAAGGACATCCCGAAAATACTATCCTAAGGATTTACACAAGGATAAAAAGAAAGGTAATTTCATTTATACTGTTTCTTGATATTTAATTTGTCTTTTTTTAAATAATGTGGTATATTAATCTCGAATGAAAAAGGATATAGGAAGAAAATAATAAAAAGAATAAATATAAGAAAGAAAATAATGAAATATATGCTAGATGGAGTTATACTAAATATTCTCATACTATAGAAGAATATATTTTTGAAAATGATGTTACCAAATTGTGTTTAATAGATTCTTAAAATCAATTAATTAAAAACAATTATCATTAAGCTGCTTAATATGAATTTGAAAACCTCATTGTTGAGGAATTTATTAAATAAGTTTATAGACTTGAAAATAATGTTTAGAAATTTATTCTTTTATATAAGATTAATAAAAAAATATGGATGTTATTAAGAATAGTGAAAATATGAATAAATATATCCAGGATGAAATGAATATTCTTATAATTTTTTTTAAAATTAATCAAGAAAATAACAAAATACACTTGATAAAATTTTAAATTAATGAGAGAGGTTTATTTCATTCAAAAAACTCATGAATTTGAAATAAGGAATTTTGATGTTATTCTTAAATAGAATGAAAATTTCACAAATGAAATTGAAAGTTTAAATTCAAATCATTCCATTTTTGTTCTAGGGAAATAAAAATTTGATAAAATTATGAGTTTTAATAATATAAAAAAAAGTTGAATCATTCTTGGCTATGATAATAATTTATATAAAATATATAAGACTTTATTTGTTAAATTTTAAAATGGAAGTACATCTACTGCTACTTGTTTTATATGTCATATGATAATTTATTATACTCTTGAGTCTAATTTTATATTTCCAAAATCTCTTATAAATAATAAGGATTTTATTTAAAAAACATTATCATCTATATTTCTTATAAAAAGTATTTTAAAACTAGTTGGATTAAAAAATTCATATTCTAATCCCATTGAACCCAAATTTTCATGGGTACCAAAGATTTTTTAAAACGTTTTTTTATAAGAAATATCTCTTGTGTGCATAAAAAATGTTATCTAGTACATTTTATGTGTATTCTCAAGACACATGACATGTGGAATTTAAAATTTTCTGTCATTAAATAAAAATTATATATGTAATGTTACCATTAGTGATAATTAAAAAGAAAATTTAAAAGTTTTCAGTGATGTTGGAGTTTTTAATTATGTTATTATTTCAAATGGTTTATTTTTTTAAGGTTTAAAACATAATTTCACAAGAATTTATTAGCTATATGATGATGGAATGTTTTTTAGGTTTCAAAATAATAAATTTATTGTTTTTTGTTTTGTTTTATGAAAATAGAAAAATAATATTTATGTAATTAATTTTGTAGATTTAAATGATTAAAATGTAAAAAAATTAAAATTTGTACAATCTAACAATATTTTTCCAAATATAAGGTCAGTACATGCTAATTTCCAGTTTATGCATAAGCTATTAGAGAACCAAACTATTTTTCAGCTACCATAGCTGAAAGAGTAAATCAACTTTTTTTACAAATCTTTTTTGAAATTTAAATAACAAAAAGTTAGTTTCAAGCCAGTTAAAGAATTAAAACATATACAACCACTTTATCTCATTCATTTATAGTTACGTTTTCATATTAAACATGCTAATTTATGTGAAAAAAATATTGTATTATTATTATTGACGATTTTACAAGATATACATGGGTTTACTTTCTTACTCTTAAATTTGAAACCTTATCTAGGTTTATTAATTTTTTTAAATTTGTTCAAAATGAGAAAGTACACTTAATTAAATAATTCAAAAGTGATCATGGTGATGGATTAAAAAATCTATAATTTTTCAATTTTTTGGAATAAAATAGGTATTTCATAGTTTTTCATCCCCTAGGAAACCACAAAAAATAATGAAGTGGATAGTAAAAATTGAACACTTAAATAAATCACTAGAACCATGTTAAAAGAATTTATTTTCCCTAAATGTTTCTGGGAAGAATATGTGAATAATTATTTTCATGTTACTTATATAATTATTTTAAGACCCCTGTTGAAAAATACACATTTTGATCTTTGAAAATTTATAAAACCTAAGATTGGATATTTTAGAGTATTTGGTTATAAATTTTTTATTCTTAATACTGAGGATAATTTAGAAAAAAATTATGAAAAATCTGATGAAGTTATTTTCTTAGGTTATTCAAATTATAGTAAGGCATATAAAGTGTATAATAAAAGAACTATGGTTTTTGAATAATTAATTAATGTAATTTTTGATGAAAATTATTTTAATAAAGTAGGTGATGATATCGATCAACTTGATGAATAATTTAGAGACTTTAAATTTAAAGAAGATGTACCACAAGATGAAGATACACATATTTAGGGGGAGAATATTTCTTATCAATATTAATATATTCATGAAAAATCATGGAAGACTCATAGAGATCATCCCATAGATAATGTTACTAGAATTGTTGAATCAAAATTTCAAACTAGAAAATATATTTTGAATGTTTGTGCATATCAGGATTTTATTTCTAATTTTATACCAAACAATTTTTATGAAGCTTTAAATGATTCTAATTGGATATTAGATATGAAAGATGAATTAAATTAGTTTACTAGGAATAATGTATAGAATGTAGTTGTTACACCAAAATATTCTCATATTATTGGGGCTAAATATATTTTCATAAATAAAATTGATGAATCTAGAGATATATTTAAAAATAAATTCAAATTAGTTATTCATGGATATTCTCAAGAGGAAGAAATTTATTTTGAAGGATATTTTTCACCTGTTACTAGGTTTAAAGAAATTAGGATTTTATTTTAATAGACTTATTTTCATGGTTTTAAATTATTTCAAATGGATCTCAAAATGGATTTTCTAAAAAGTTTTATTTTTGAAGAATTATATGGTAAAAATCCCTTGGGTTTTGAAGATGAAAATCATAATGACCATTTTATTAATTTATCTAAGTCATTATATGGTTTGAAACAAGATCTATGTGCTTGTAATAAAATGATAATTAGTTTTGTGATATAGGTTATAATCTTCTAAAAGTGAAAATATTCCCATGAGTACTTCTTTTAAGATAGATTTAGATATATCTGTAAAATATTTTATGTTAAAACCTATAATGTTGTTATTATAATTTTATTATATTTAAATTCTTCTAGGCCATATTTAATGTTTTTAGTTTTTGTGCGAGTAAGATATCAAAGTGGACCTATGTAAAGTCACATTAAATCTATTCAAAGGATTATTAAATATGTTAAAGGTTTTATGAATCTTAGTTTATTTTACCCTATAAAAACAAACTTTGATTTGAAAAGTAATTATGATTTTTATTTTTTGGATTAAATATAGATAGGAAGAGTCCTTCATGTATGTTCCATTTAATTGGTAAATATTTAGTTTCATAGTATTCAAAAAAAATCTCCTTCAACTGTTGAATTTGAATATATTGTTGTTGAATCATGTTATGCTCAATATTTATAGATTAAGAAAACTATTTCTGATTTTTGTATTTTTTTATAATATTCCTATTTTCTATGATAATAATTCTATAATTTAAATTTCTAAAATTCCCTAAAACACTTTACAAATAATCACATTGATGTTAAATTTCACTTTCTTAGAGATCATGTTAAAAAAAATATGTCTAGAATTTATTTATAAAAAAATAAACTAGTTTATATATTTAGAAAGACCCTAGACATTAATAAGGTTGATACAATTAATTTTGACCTTGGTATAATGGATATTTAAACTAATATTTATAAGTTATTAATTTAGGGAGAGTTTTTGTATATTTATATGCTGAAATTTTAAGATCTATGAAATCTAGAATTTGTTTTTCATATTACCATTTCTTAATTTCTATAAATATTTGTTTATTATATTACTATTTTAAAATTTCACATACATACAATATGATGTTATATTACATATTAATATTTTATTTTATATAAAAATATTATTTAATGAAGGGTTTCTCAACATTTTTCATAAACATATTTTAAAATCCCTATCACTTTAAAATGGCTCCATGCCACTTGTTTTGGAAGATAATTGTTTAGAAAATTTTTTCATAGTGTTTCTATTAATTATTATGTAATATAATATGATAAATAATTAGAGGAAGAAACTTGCACATTTAAAAGATATGATAATTATCAATTGAATATTTATATTTTTTATAACTTCAAAAAGGGGGATGTTTTCAAATTATACTTGGTTTTATAATTATTAAAAAGGTTTAGAATGTTGAGCGGATCCTTAAAAAAATTTGTGATTTGATAATTATAAATATTTATTTTTTTTATTAATAAAAAATAATTATTTAAAATCTTAATACATTGTTTTTTAATTAAAAAACTTTACTTATTTTATTTATCATAAGCCTAAATACTTTGATTAGTGTAATTATACTTTATCATATTATAATTACGTTTTAATATTATTTCAGTTTTTAATTAGTTTTTATTCATTTTTTCATTTATTATATTATATTATCATTTATTTACTAATTTATTTCTTTAGTTTATCTTATGTATTAATTAAAATAATACTAATATTTGGTTATATATTTTTATTCTTTGCTTAATTTCTCTTGATATTTTATGTTTTGATTATTTAAAGCTTGTTCTACGAGTATCATGTAGTGTTTCTAGGATAAATATTTCATTTTACACCTTTAAATATCATTTATAATAGTTTTATATTGTTCCCATGTAGAAAAATTAATGTTCCCATATAGAAAACCCTCCCACATAGCCAAAAAACCACATAGCCAATTCTATCATTTAGTGGATTTCCCAGAATAATTTACCTTCGATATTTAGACCATAACATCGGGAAAAAAACATAAAATTAAGTTATTATTATTGATTTGGAAAAATAAATTTTTTTTATACATTTAATAATAATAAATATAACTTTTAATCTATCTTTACCATGTCTCAAATTAATTTCTAAGTCTCTATATGTTTTATATCTAAGTTCTATAGGCTTTTTAGAATAAATTTACTAATGTATTTTGATGATAAATTGAGATATAGAAGTTAGATTAAGAATATTATTAATTATATATAGATATAATGAAATTATATAAATATAATTCAACTGGATCTAAAGATTATTATTCCATTTTGGTGGTCTTTTTTATGTCTTAAATTGTATAATTCAAGCCATCTACAATTTTCAAAATTTGATAGGTTGATTTTTAGATACATGATGAATTATATTATGTGCTGAATCACCTAAGTGATTCAACTATAAAAATACCATAAGTAATTCATCTATGTGAATTTCCTATATAAATCCACTATATCTATTTTTCTACTTTGTTTTGTGATTTTATACAGAATATTCTATAATCTATAAATATGCATTGTTTTATATAATATTTCATTTTCAAAATTTTGCAAGTTTATTATGGATATAATTAGTGTTTTCTTTGTTTAATAATTACTTAGTAATTATTTAAAAACCTTGTGAACATGTTTTAAATTATTTTATGAAGAATTAAATGTAATTCCCAAGGGATTAAGCATTAATGGGTATCCACGCTAAAATTCTAGAATGTGAAATATTTAAATTCAAATTTCATGGAATATAAAGAGTTGTCCTCGATTAATATTAAGAAAATTTCCAAGGATATTAATGCTTATTATTAAATTCTATATTACATTTTCTAATGGGTTCCTCTATTTGTTTATTTTTTATTTTACAAAATATAAAGGTGAAATTTAATAAATATTGGTTTCATTTATAAATAATATACACATGTAATATCATATAGAAAACGAGCATAGACAACTCAGATGTTATTCATTGAAGTTACATGCATGATTATTAATTCATGAAAATGAAATATACAATTTTATTTATATTTAAAAGTTTGTGTGTACAAAAAAACTATATTATATGTAGAGTTGATATAAATAGTGTAAGATATGGGGGTTAATGATATTCCTGAACTATACAAGTGATTAATTTCTTTCTGTTGATCTTCTACTACTCATAGCTGATCTAAAATCATATAATCCTTATCTATTGGAGAATTTCTTTCTACCTCAATTCTAGGATTGTGAAGTATCTATCTGGTTCTATGGTTTTACTTATTCATATTCTTATTCTATGTGCATAATGGTAATGATGTATACTACCCATTAAAAGGTATAATTGTGGGTTGTTACACCTAAAAAAATTCATACATTGCTTTGTGCCTCTAAGGGAAAAGCTATACTATTTGGGTTATGCCTCAAGCAGTTAAAAAATAATGATATATTGGGTTTGAGACTCCATGATAAAAATAATTCGTAATCGAGTTATGACTCCAAGTGGGAAAAAGTCATTGTAAGATTCCATTATATTGGTTATAGTGGGTGTCATATCTCTTAGTTCTTAATAGTAGTGAATATTAGGGTAGGGTCATTTAGATCCAAACCACTCTAAAAATATTTTATGCTCATTTTATTTTCCTCTACATTTCTTTAAATATTTGATATATATTTAAATTCATTAATTCATTTTAAAAGGCCAATTCACCCAACTCTTGGATATTTTTACATCTTAAATTCGGACCAACATATACATTTTCAGTCCAAATAGAACTTGATATTGTATCATCATATGATGAAAATATTTTAGAGACTAATGCCTTTATAAGTATTTCCTAATACCATAAAAGAAACTATCAATATTATTTTTTGGATTATGTGTGTAGTTCATATAATTCATTGTTAATCTTGGAAAGTTTTTCTCATACTCAACAACACATGCTTCTTCTTTTTTATCATATATTGAGTAATTTCCATTCCATATTAGGTCGTTTCTAATGAGGAAAGTATTTTTCAAAGAATGTATCCTTAAAATTATTCCATACTATTATCTCTATCTCCTCTTCCTTTTTAATTTTAATCAATAACCACCATTTATTATAATATTCCATTAAACAATACACTACCAAAATATACTTCTCCATTTCATTACTTATTAAAGTAAGAAATATCTTTTTAGAGGACTTCATCTACTATTTGGATATAAATAGATATGTAATGTCATTAAAGGATGGAGTTTTCTATCACATGAAGTTTTCCAACATCAATTAATCATGATATAGAGCAATAGATTGTTCTATATGGGAAATGTTACTGGTAATAAACTGAGTCAATTGTCCAAATATAGACATAATTTTCTCAACTATAAAACCATCCATGTTAAATTTATCACAATGTACAACCATAAATTGATTATAGATGATGAATAATTTTATATTCCTTTCATTAGGAATTATTTATAAACAATTCCATACTATTTATTATTTCATAACTTTATGAATCATAATGTAAAATCGTAAATATGGTACAATACCTAACATGAATTTAAAATTTATGCACTTCTAATATCAAAATCATAAACATTGTATATTTTAGAGTGTCTTAAAATCATAACATTATTTTAAAATCATTTATAATGGTAATTAAAGATAATTTGAATCAATCAAGGAATATATCCTAGAATTATCTAGCCAGGTGTGTAGTTTTAGGCCCACTCAACATGCACCAAGTAAAGACTGAGTTGATCCAACATTTTTCTAGGTGTTTATCACTAGGTTCATCTATACAATAGATACATCCATTTACCAATATCTATAGAGGGGTGTAATGTCAAGGAAACCAAACATTTTATACCTTAAAAAAATTTAAGATTATATCATATACTTAAACTTATCATTATATATTATGATAGGTTTATGTTCGCTAATCTATATTTTCCTTAATCTGATTCTCAGTTTTTATAAAAAAAATCATCTGATGCCAAATTTAACACCCCAACTCCAGTAACCATAAGCCAAATGTTATTATTCTACACTAGAATAATATACAAGGGATTTAATTACAAAGGATCAAATAGTTTAGTTGTCTTGGGTGATGAGATTCATATATTAGTCTCATATTAAATTTAAAAACATGAAATAAAACTTAATATTATAGTGATATAATCATTAGTTATTCTGTTATATATCTGAAATCAATCATATATCCTTTCTTGGTATCCTAGGGAAATGAAAAAATATTAAAGGGTGAACTCAAATTCTTAGTGAGGGAAATAATATAACATAATATATCATAGAATAAATTAAGAATTAAATAATATAGAAATGAAAAAAATTAGTATAACTAATATAATAAAATGGGAATATATCCATGGATTACATAATAATATAAATGACCACATGGATAATAATAACTTGTTTAATAAAGTTAATATACACAATTTTAGACATCATAATCTTACTATCAAGGACTTGTTTCAAGAGATTATACATAAATAGGTAATCCGTACACCAAATACCCAAACTAGTTTGTCTTAAGAGACCTATCAATGAATCAAGTTTATATAACAGGCCCTAACCATTACATATTAATTTTAATATATTCACCCTACAAAATAAAAGAATAAAAATTCAATACATTATCAATATAAACCTTCATATTGAAAAACTATTATATGAAATGTTAATATTTTCCAAAGTAAATCAATATAGAAACAAGATCATAATATATCCAAAGTAATATGGTGGATGGTATCATTAGATTATATCCCTAGTAAATCATAATATTCATAAAAATATGTTGATATAGATAAAAATAATTATAAAATATCACTAGATCGTTTCTCTAAGAAAATTCTATTTTCATCTTGAAATAACTTATTTAAAATATAAAAAATTATAGAATATTTGGAAAACATTTTCTTTACAATTATCCATGTAAACTTATAAAATAATCATCAAGGAAAAAATATGCATAATAGTGGTAAAATTCATTCACATGGTAACTGTTAAAATAAATATTTCATTCATACCTTTGGTAAAAATTACCTAGATCAAAAAAAGAAAATATCATCACTTTAAAACCTTTTTATAGATAGTAATCATCAATAAAAATAAATTTAATAAATAATTTGATAATATAAAAAAAATTAATTTTATTTTGATGAAAATAGGGATGAAAAATATTCTTGACTGAATAGGAAAACAAAATCATTTTTCATAAAAAATATTTCCTATTTTTGAGTACTTTGAGAGAGGAAAATGAAAATAGAACTTTTAATTTATATAAATAACTAAATGAGAATAAAATATATAGGTTTTAATATAGATATATCATATAATTATCTAAATAAAAACATAAAACTACTCAATCCTAAAGAAGGATGATATTTTAAAATAAACTCTTACCTCTAGTTTTACTTACTTCATAAGTGCTTTTAAACTACTATATAAAAAAATTAAATTTATTATAATTATATAATAGAATTTTATTCATATTTAAAATACCATAAACTCTTTACTTACATCATATTATTACCCTTTTATTAATAATATTTCATTATCATCATCATTTCAGGTTTTAATTACTTCTTTTTCCCTGTATGTTTTGATTCAAAAGTTATCATCCTTATATGTTAATAATGGTTCCATAATCTTCATAATGTTAATAATGATATAAATATTATACATATTCATGATATAAATATTTATTACCATTCATAAAAATTTCTAAATATAAAAATGAATTAAATCGTTAATGGAGATGATAGCTCGTATGTACGCATAAATGTTGTTTTCATTTTATTAGGAAAAAAATAAAAGAAAGATAAATAATATTTATAATTTATGAATCATTATTATATCATAAGTATAATATATATTCATTAAATCCATAATTATATCCATAAATTTTATTCCGTGATGGAAAATGAATCATATCATTATGTGGATGTGGTAGTCAATACGTACACATGAGCGATACTTTTATTTCCCATTTGAAGTAAAGGAGGTGGAAAATGATTTCCAATACTAAAAATAATATCCACGTATATTTATGATATTTAATTAATTATTTCAGGATATATACAACATGTTTACGGTAAGTATAATAGGAAATAAACTTTGAAAGAGTCGAGTAAGATGGTTGCATCTTCTTTGAGAGACCTCCTTTGGCTTACACATTAATAATTATTAGGATGATATTAAGGTAAGACCATATGCTCAAGAATTAAGGGAAGGATTATTCGAAGGTTTTTGGGTAGTAATTTGTTGGATCTGAATCTACGGATTATACACAAGAGGGGGGTGAATTGTGTCTTTTTCAAATTATTACAATCTCTTCAACTTAGACAAATTCTGTTCACTATGCTTTTGCACGATTAAATATGCAGCGGAAAAAGTAAAAGCATGAACACACGGATGTATAGTGGTTCGGGGAACAGAAGGCCCCTAGTCCACTCCACCAACGCTCAAATCCACGAGCTTGGCGATTTTCACTATCTGGTCCTCGTTTCCACAGACCCGTCCACAACTGAGTACAGGCAGTTGACACCTTTACAAGATTCAGGCAAACACAGCCTTCCTGGTTCAAACACGAACCCACACAGCTTAGAACGAGAAGCTGATCACTCAAAAATAAAAGGGTTTCGATAAAGAAACACTTCTCCAGTTGTTCTTCACAATCGCAACAGAATGCAATTGACAGTAGATAGATCGTCGTCTTCAGAAAATAAAGATCTGTAATCAAAACAGTTCTGAGTCGATCCAGTTGCAATAGATATTACCAGAAACTTCACAACTTCAGCAGTAGTAGATTCACAACAGATAGTCGATGTAGAACACGTGAATCTGCTTTCAAGATCTTCCTTTGGTAATAAAGATCTTACACTTCTTCTCGATCACCAGAAAAGAACGCTTTCACACAGTCTCTGTTTTCTTGCTCGTCAAAAGATCAATATATATCACACACTTTCCTGTGCATATATATATATATCTGAAGTTTCCAAGATAGAACATATATTCAAATATGAGAAAATCTTTCGCATAAAATAGATCCATGAAAATCTCCTTTAGATTCGCGATTTTAAATGAAACAACAGAGCCGTTGTAACTCTCCTGAAGAATCGGCACAAAAAACTCCGTTTAAATCAATCATTAATCCGTTGTAAATCGTCTTTGATTCAGTCAAAGTCGTATTTAAGAATCAGCTCGAAATCCGCCTAATAATCCGCTTGCTTGACTAATTCAAAAAGAAATATCATCTGTCAAAAATATCCCGACGCCAAACGTAGGGTTGATGACGTGGCTTCAAACGTAGGGTTCACAAACGTAAGGTTCAGAACGTAAGGTTCAGAACGTAAGGTTGAACATACATACTTTCTCTTCAGCATTCAATCGTAGGGTTGATCATCCATACTTTCTCTTGCTTCAACTCTCCAAAGAACGTACGGTTGATTATAAAGTAATGTTGATGATCCATACTTTTGAGAAACAAACTCAACACTGAAAACTAACGTACGGTTTCTCTTCCATACTTGTCCAACAACGAAAACGTAAGGTTCCTTCCAAACGTAATGTTCTTCTTCCATACTTTTCAACAACGTAAGGTTCATTAACCATACGTTTCAAAATAACATAAAAAGTAAACTTTTCATCCATACGTTACGTTCATCAACGTAGGGTATGAACAGTGATTCCAGTACGCGCTAAAATTGATCTTGCGCTACAGTGATTCCAGAATACGCGCTAAAATTGATCTTGGAATAAATGAAGTATAAAATCTCGATATATAAAATAAATTCCTGCAAAATACTCAACGAAATAATTAGTAAATAATTAAGGGTATTTGTGAGCATCAAAATCATCATAAAGAGACAGAGTATTATTTAAAATAATCTCCCCCTTTAAAAAACATTATTTTGATTTGTTTAAATACATTGCTCAACAATCTCCCCCTTTTTGATGATCACAAAACCCATAAAATAATAGAACTAATTTAATTGCAATCTTTGTTAAAAAATTAGTTTTATAAAATTTTAGAATTTTGAAAGGATTAAAACAATATTTAACTATAAAATTTCTCCCCCATAATTCTCATAAAAATAAATTTTCAAATAGAACGAATGAATTTAAATGTTGTGTTTATCCAAATTCTCCCCCTTTTTGTGATATCAAAAAGAATGAAAAATTACGGATTTGAACACATTCATTATTGCACTGAACTATAAGTAAATGCTATAATTAACTGTGTATGGATAAGTGAATATCTTATACTGGCTAACTTAATCATAAATCAATAAATAACAAAACAAAAAGATTAGAAAAGAATTTTCATTCACAAGCTACGACAGTGATATACAGAGGAATCAAGGTTTAGGGATAAGACAGGGGAAAAAAAAAAGGTGTCTATCTCCTTTGGATTGCGGTCTTGATCTCTGTAAACTGGTCTCGAAGCCTCTTCATCATCCCATCTCCTAACTTGATGATAAGATCTCTGTTCTCCTGAGTCATATGAATATCTTCAATCAAATTAACTCTGAAAAATTCATGCATTCTTTCTTCCTTTTCAACAAAAAGAGCCAGCTTTTCTGATAACTGATTCAAAAGAATCCTAATCGGTTGCTCTCCAGATGTCAACTGATCTACCAAAAATTTCTGATTATCTAGCAAAACTGACAAAGGGGCACTGTTGCACTGAAGATCGTGTAATCTGTCACTCATATTGCTCAGTGCTCCAGTTATTGCTTGAAATCTTCGAATCAAATCAGGTGAAGAACCTGATCCACTCACAGCACTATTTGCAACAGATTCAAATTTATTCTCCATGTAAATCTTCATCTCAGACAAATCATCTTTTGTTACCATCTCTGACTTCAACTGATCAACAGCATTCAACATATCAGTCTTAAACAAATCTACTTCTTGTCTTGAAACAGTAGATTCTCTCAGCTTCTGAAACTTCAACTGTTCTAAGTTCAGAGAATTTCTGAGACTAACATTCTCAGATTCCAACTGAGAAATACGCTTGTATAACTCAACAACTTCTTCTTTTCTCGAATCAGGGGCACCCTGTGCTTGATTCTCATGTCCAGAATCAGATTGATGAAGCAGGACAAGGGGTAAAGAATCTGCATCTGATTGTTCTTTGTCCTGAACAGGTTGATCTACTGAGCTATCCTTTGAAGCTTGAAACTCTTCCACTGAAAAATCTTCCTGAAGTACCTCTGTATTTACTTCAGAAGTATGTTCATCACGAACAGCAGTCTCTCTGACTTCTACTGAATTATCAAGAACAATATTTTCATGAACTTCTTGAGGTCGGGCCACTTCTTCACCAGGCACTGCCTCCATAAGTTGTTCTTGTGGAATTGCTTCTTCAATATCCACAGCAGCAGTCTGAGGTTCTAGTTGAATTTCCGGTTGAGCTACTGGTTCCTCTATCGGTGCAGTCCTTTCCACAACAGCTTCCCTCACAAATGAATAAGAAATTACTGGATCAGAAGATTTCAAGACAGGAGAGATGATTTCTTCATCAATTGACCTCTTCCTTCTAGATTGAAGTCCTTCTTGACTTCTCTCTTCTTCAACTTCTTCCATCTCAAGGCGAATTCTTCTTGCCACTGTACTAACTCTGGATTCTGCCTGTCCTTCCTTGGACTTAGCTGGTTGAGCCTGAGCACTCTCCGAGTCTTCCTCAGCTCCAACAGGTAAAAGTTTTCCTTTAACTGTGCTCCAGAAATATCCCACTTTCCTTAAAGTTCCAGCATTAAAAACATTACTGTGGTGACATTTCACCCCAGCACTTACCAGTCTGATCATTCCCCTTTTGTATAAAAACAAAGAAATGAACCTTCCATATGGGAAAAAGGTCATTCTTGCTTCACTCTGACAGCAGTATCTTAGATATCTTATCATAAATCGAGGAAAATTAAACTTGATATCACTCATCAGAAGATACATTATATACATGTCAGGGTATAGAATTTTCTCCATTTCAGCCATCCTTGGTGCTAAACCGGTCTGAACAAACTTTACTAAGATTTTCTGATCGGGCTCCAAATCTTTAATAAGCACCTTCTTTATCACTTTTGTTCCAAACAGAAAAGACATAATGTCTTCAGACTTATGTACAGAATCTCCAATATTCCGTAAATCAAAATGAAAAACTCCTTCATGGGGGCAGTTAAGAATCTGACTTATTTCTACAGATGATATGGAAAAGTCCTTATCCTCTATCTGAGCCAATAAACTATCCTCCGTATCCCCAAGGCTAAACTGAACAGTTCTAAAGAAATGTCTCATTTCTGCCTCATATAGAAACTCAGATTTTTCACTATTAAAGGCTTGCTCAAGGCCTTGAAACGACAACGCTTGCTTCAACAGCAAATTAGTTTCAAACAACCATTCTAAATCGATGACTTTACCTTGCAGTATCTTCCGACCAACTACTTTAGATTTCTTTGCAGCACTGCTCTCGGCTTCATCTGGACGCTTAGTCTTTGCCATTTCAACAACGATTTCTGAAGGTTCGAAAGTTTAGGGTTTGAAGATTCAGAAAAGGGTTTTGGAGCAGATGTGCGGTTTTAGGTTTTCGAAAGGGTTTCCGAAAAAGGTGAAAACAGTTTAGAAGGTGAAACGGTTCTGACAGCCTTGATTCCCGTGTAATCACTAATCATTACTTTTATTTAAAACAAAATAAAATTACTTATAGCGGGAAACAGAAAATTAAACAGAATTCGAAAACAGAATAAGATTAAAAAAAAACTATTTAAAATTAAATAAACCTAACTCCCCCTTAATAAATTCAAACCTTGCCGTGGGAAGTGGTTTAGTAAAAATATCTGCTAATTGATTTTCTGTATTTACAAATTCTAAAAATATATCCTTTTTTAACACATGATCTCTTAAAAAGTGATGTCTTATATCAATGTGCTTAGTTCTAGAATGACTAATAGGATTTTTTGAAATATTAATTGCACTAGTATTATCACATAAAATAGGCGTATTATTGAAATTTAATCCAAAGTCCATAAGAGTGTTTTTCATCCACAACACCTGTGCACAGCAACTACCTGCAGACACATATTCTGCCTCGGCTGTTGACAGGGCAACTGAGTGTTGTTTCTTACTAGACCATGATACTAAAGACTTTCCTAAAAAGTGACATGTTCCTGAAGTACTCTTCCTATCTAATCTACAGCTTCCAAAGTCTGCATCTGAATATGAAATTAAATTAAAATCAGAGGTTTTTGGATAAAGCAGAGATTGATAAATAGTACCTTTTAAATATCTAAAAATTCTTTTAACAGCAGTTAAATGGGATTCTTTGGGATTTGATTGAAATCGAGCACAAAGACATACTGAATACATTATATCTGGTCTACTAGCAGTAAGATATAACAAACTACCAATCATACCTCTATATAACTTGTTGTCCACTGATTTTCCAGTTTCATCCAAATCAAGTTTTATATTAGTACACATAGGAGTTGTAAATGTCTTGCTGTTTTCAAGTCCAAATTTCTTAAGTAAATCAGTAATGTATTTGCATTGATTTAAAATATTTCCAAAATCTTTTTGAAATATTTGAAGACCTAAAAAGAAATTTAATTCTCCCATCATACTCATTTCAAATTCTTTTTGCATTAATTCTGAAAATTCATGACAAAGAATTTTATTGGTTGATCCAAAAATTACATCATCAACATAAATTTGAACCAACAAAACATTATTTTTCACAGTTTTCTTAAAGAGTGTTGGATCTGCTAGTCCAACAGTAAAATCATTTTTCAAAAGAAAAGAACTTAGTCTTTCATACCAAGCTCTAGGTGCTTGTTTAAGGCCATAAAGAGCTTTAGTAAGTTTAAAAACAGAATCTGGTTTTTGAGAATTTTCAAAACCAGGAGGTTGCTCAACATAAACTTCCTCCATTAAATAACCATTTAAAAAGGCAGATTTAACATCCATCTGAAATAATTTAAAATTCATATGAGATGCATAGGCTAAAAGGATTCTAATAGCTTCTAACCTGGCTACAGGTGCAAAGGTCTCATCATAATCTATTCCTTCTTCTTGATTGTATCCTTTAGCTACTAATCTTGCTTTATTTCTAGTTATTATCCCTTGATCATCCTGTTTATTCCTAAAGACCCATTTAGTTCCTATTACTGGATAATCATGTGGTCTTTCAACTAATTCCCAAACCTTATTTCTCTTGAACTGGTTCAATTCATCCTGCATTGCTATTACCCAGCTCTCATCATCTAAGGCTTCTTCTATGGTCTTAGGTTCTTGTTGGGATAGGAAAGCAGAGAATTCAACTATGTTTCCAAAGTTTCTTCTAGTTTGAATACCAGTCTCTAAGTCACCTATCACAGATTCTAAAGGGTGATTCTTTAAGGTTCTAGACTGTCTAGGCATTACATTCAAAGGCTCTTCAGTATCATGTTCTTCTGAACTGGACTGAATTTCTTTTATATCATTTTCAAAATCATTCTTTAAATTCTCAGGTCTCATGTTTTCATTAGAATCAGGTTCATCTATTTGTTCTATCCTTTTCTCAAAAGGATCAGATTCATCAAATTTCACATGAACTGATTCTTCAACAATCCTTGACTTTTTATTATAGACTCTATAAGCTTTGGAGGTTGCAGAATATCCTAAGAAAATACCTTTATCAGATTTTGGATCAAATTTACCAAGATTATCTTTGGTATTCAAGATGTAAACCTTGCATCCAAAAACTTTAAAGTAATTTACTTTAGGTTTTCTGTTATTCCATAGTTCATAGGGTGTCTTTTTCAAAATAGGTCTTATTAAAATTCTATTCATTATATAGCAAGCTGTATTAACAGCTTCTGCCCAGAAATATATAGGTAGGCTATATTCATTTAACATAGTTCTAGCCATTTCTTGAATAGTTCTATTTCTTCTTTCTACAATCCCATTCTGTTGAGGTGTTCTTGGAGCAGAGAAGGTGTGTTTAATACCCATGTTTGAGCAAAAGGAATTAAATTCCTGGTTCTCAAATTCTCCACCATGATCACTTCTCAATGAGATTATATTAAAACCTTTTTCATTTTGAACAGATTTACAAAAACCTTCGAATAAACTAAAAGCTTCACTTTTAAATTTCAAAAAGAAGATCCAAGTAAATCTAGAGTAATCATCAACTAATACATAAACATATAATTTACCAGCTAAACTTGCTACTCTTGAAGGTCCAAACAAATCCATATGGATAAGTTCTAGAGGTTTAGTTGTAGCAACTTTATTAACAGATTTGAATGATGATTTGTGTTGCTTGCCAAGCTGACATGCATCACAGAATCTGTCATTTTCAAATTTGAGACTAGGCAAATCAGAAACTAAATGTTTCTTAGATAATTTATGTAAAGCATATATATTGCAATGACCAAGTCTTCTATGCCAGATCCAGGATTCACTTATATTAGCAGTTAAGCAGTTTACTTGTTGTTTACACAAGGAATACAAATCCAAAGTATAAACATTATCAGTTCTGGGTGCTCTAAACTTAAACAGTTTATCTTTAGAAACAGTACAACTATTGTTGGTAAAATCAACAGTGTATCCATCATCACAGAGTTGAGAGATACTTATCAGATTGTGTTTTAACCCTTGTACATAAAGTACTTTGTTGATTGAGACTGTCTCTGGATCTCCAACTGTTCCAATACCAATAATCTTTCCTTTGGCATTGTCACCAAAGGTGACAAATCCTCCTTCCTTTCGAGTAAGAGAAGAGAAATTAGCTGAAGTTCCACTCATGTGTCTTGAGCAGCCACTGTCCATATACCATATTTCTTTCTTTCTTTGGTGACCTGCTTCCTGCAAAGACATTCAAACAAATTGCTTTGGTACCCATATTTTGTTGGGTCCAGGAGTGTTAGCAAGCAGTGATCTGGGTATCCAGATTTGCCTTGTTTTCTTAAAATTGATTGAATCATATAGATCGTTGGAAATATAAGCTTTCTTAATTCCACATATCTGAGGTTGTCTTAGAAAACAGTTTTTAGCTATATGACCTCTTGTTCCACAGTAGTTACAAATAACCTGTTTAGTGCTAGGAACAAAATAATTTTTGTATAACTTAGGTTTTTCTCCTTTACTTCCAATTCCAAACCTTTCCTTTTTAATTACAGTTTTTCCAAGTATCTCATTTAAGGTGTTTTCTCCTTTTGTAAAAACTAATGCAGCCGTTTTATAAGATTCTACTTCATCCTGTAGAGTTTTTATTTTTGATTCAAAATTAATTTTATTTGAGTCAGCAGAATTGTATTTGTCAATTAATTCCTCATGTTGTTTTAGCAAAGTATTTCTCTCATCTGAAATAGCTTTGTACAAGTTCTTTATAGATTTATATTTATTAAATAATGAGTCATACCTTTCTTCAAGCATATTGCAGTAAGCTGCAAGTTTTCTATTTGAGAGGCTTGTTTCAGAGTTTGATTCATTATTTGAGTCAGAGGAATAGTATGAGTGTACCTCATCAGTTTCAGCCATGAAACACATATTTGCTTTTAAATTGGCTTCCTCCTTCTCTGAGCATGATTCAGAATAATTACTTGAGTCTTCAGAAACACTCCAAGTAGCTTTCATAGCTTTCTTGTCTTTCTGCTCATAATCATCTCTTTTGAAGAATTTCTTTTTCTTTGCATCTTTCAATTTTGGGCAATCCGGTCTGATATGTCCCATCTTTTTGCATTCATAACATCTCACTTCCTTGCTATCCTTTTTAAAGGATTTCTTGAAGTCTTTCTTCTTACTATAGAACTTTCTGAATTTTCTGGCTAGCTGTGCCAGTTCTTCATCCGAATTTGAAGACTCAGAGCTTTCTGATTTAGCACTCACTTCTCTGTTCTTCATCTTTCTATCCTTTTGTTGAGAAGTCACTTTCAAAGCAGTATTTTCCCTTTTTATGTAGACTTTATGCTCATTTACCTCATCTTGCATTTCAGCTTCGTACATCATCAGTGTACCAATCAGTTCTCTCATAGTTAGATCTTTAACAGAAGTTGATTGTCTGATTGCTGCAGAGATTCCATTCCATCGAGTAGGAAGTACTCTTAGTACCTTCAACGCTTGATCAGCCTGCTTGATTGGTTCTCCTAGAGCTGTTATATTATTGACAATTTCTGTCAATCTTCCATTCATCTGAGTGATGCTCTCTCCTTCAATCATTCTGAAAGTATCGAATTTTAACTTAGCAGTTGCATATCTCATCTGTCTTACATTATCTGTTCCTTCATAAGCAACAGCTATAGTTTGCCACATTTCATATGCAGTCGGGCATTGAGATACTCTGTTAAATTCGTCTGGTCCTAGACCACAGATGATTGCATTCATAGCTTTTGAATTTATGTCATACTCAGCTTCTGTAGCAGCACTCCATGTATCGGGATTTTCAGGAATTTCATAGGGAGTCAGAATCTTTGAATAGACTCTGTAACCAAGATTTTTCAGGTAAATTATCATACGTGATTTCCAGCAGCCATAATTATCTCCATTAAAGTAAGGTGCTCTGACCATTGACATTCCCTCTCTCATATCAGCCATGATACACTATGTATAATCTTTAAATACTTCTAGGCCTGATAAGACTTTAGAAATAAGAAGCTCCTCCTTTGATACCAATTGTTGGATCTGAATCTACGGATTATACACAAGAGGGGGGTGAATTGTGTCTTTTTCAAATTATTACAATCTCTTCAACTTAGACAAATTCTGTTCACTATGCTTTTGCACGATTAAATATGCAGCGGAAAAAGTAAAAGCATGAACACACGGATGTATAGTGGTTCGGGGAACAGAAGGCCCCTAGTCCACTCCACCAACGCTCAAATCCACGAGCTTGGCGATTTTCACTATCTGGTCCTCGTTTCCACAGACCCGTCCACAACTGAGTACAGGCAGTTGACACCTTTACAAGATTCAGGCAAACACAGCCTTCCTGGTTCAAACACGAACCCACACAGCTTAGAACGAGAAGCTGATCACTCAAAAATAAAAGGGTTTCGATAAAGAAACACTTCTCCAGTTGTTCTTCACAATCGCAACAGAATGCAATTGACAGTAGATAGATCGTCGTCTTCAGAAAATAAAGATCTGTAATCAAAACAGTTCTGAGTCGATCCAGTTGCAATAGATATTACCAGAAACTTCACAACTTCAGCAGTAGTAGATTCACAACAGATAGTCGATGTAGAACACGTGAATCTGCTTTCAAGATCTTCCTTTGGTAATAAAGATCTTACACTTCTTCTCGATCACCAGAAAAGAACGCTTTCACACAGTCTCTGTTTTCTTGCTCGTCAAAAGATCAATATATATCACACACTTTCCTGTGCATATATATATATATCTGAAGTTTCCAAGATAGAACATATATTCAAATATGAGAAAATCTTTCGCATAAAATAGATCCATGAAAATCTCCTTTAGATTCGCGATTTTAAATGAAACAACAGAGCCGTTGTAACTCTCCTGAAGAATCGGCACAAAAAACTCCGTTTAAATCAATCATTAATCCGTTGTAAATCGTCTTTGATTCAGTCAAAGTCGTATTTAAGAATCAGCTCGAAATCCGCCTAATAATCCGCTTGCTTGACTAATTCAAAAAGAAATATCATCTGTCAAAAATATCCCGACGCCAAACGTAGGGTTGATGACGTGGCTTCAAACGTAGGGTTCACAAACGTAAGGTTCAGAACGTAAGGTTCAGAACGTAAGGTTGAACATACATACTTTCTCTTCAGCATTCAATCGTAGGGTTGATCATCCATACTTTCTCTTGCTTCAACTCTCCAAAGAACGTACGGTTGATTATAAAGTAATGTTGATGATCCATACTTTTGAGAAACAAACTCAACACTGAAAACTAACGTACGGTTTCTCTTCCATACTTGTCCAACAACGAAAACGTAAGGTTCCTTCCAAACGTAATGTTCTTCTTCCATACTTTTCAACAACGTAAGGTTCATTAACCATACGTTTCAAAATAACATAAAAAGTAAACTTTTCATCCATACGTTACGTTCATCAACGTAGGGTATGAACAGTGATTCCAGTACGCGCTAAAATTGATCTTGCGCTACAGTGATTCCAGAATACGCGCTAAAATTGATCTTGGAATAAATGAAGTATAAAATCTCGATATATAAAATAAATTCCTGCAAAATACTCAACGAAATAATTAGTAAATAATTAAGGGTATTTGTGAGCATCAAAATCATCATAAAGAGACAGAGTATTATTTAAAATAATCTCCCCCTTTAAAAAACATTATTTTGATTTGTTTAAATACATTGCTCAACATAATTTTCTAATATATAGGGCACTACTGAAAATAAGATCTATACCAACGGTTTTGGGAAAACCGTTGGCCTAGTTCACTTATATAGACCTATACCAACGGTTTGGCCAAAACCGTTGGTATAGGTCAGTAATTTGGACATATACCAACGGTTTTGGACAAACCATTGGTATAGGGGGGACCTATACCAACGGTTTGGGGAAAACCACTGGTATAGGTCACTTATATGAACCTATGCCAACGATTTTACCCAAACTGTTGGAATAGGTCCATAATAGAGACCCTATACCAATGGTTTTCCCCAAACTGTTGGTATAGGTCCCCCCTATACTAACGGTTTATCCAAAACCATTGGTATAGGTCCCAAAATTAATGAATCTATACCAACAGTTCTCAAAAACCATTGATATAGGTCTATACCAATGGTTTTGAGAACCGTTAGTATAGTTACATGAATTTTTTATGGAATCATCTTACAGAAAATATTAAATAAATCAAAATTTAAAATATTTATTATAATACATATATATATTTATGAAATTATGTTCAAAAAAGTCACGTTAGGTTAGTGGTTGGGTCATTCAATTATAAACTACAGGTACTAGGATAAAGACCCACTGAATGCTTCTTTTTTGAAATACATATACCAACAAGTTTATGGAACCATTGGTATAGATTTTTCATATTAATTATACCAACAGTCTTAAAAATAATTAGTATAGACCTATCCCCACAACTTACTTGGCCATGGTTCTCCAAACCATTAGTATAGGATATACCAACGGTTTGGAGGCCTATACCAACGGTTTCAAAACATTGGTATAGGGTATTTTTCTACTAGTGGGGATCAATGTTATTGAATATGTGTGGATAATAGGTTTCTTTTTATAAGTATGGGATGAGACATACATGGAATTAATTAAAAGATTTAAATAATATAAAGTTATTTTCTTGTCCAAGTGGCCCCAAATAGCCATAAATTCTAAGGTAAGATAATATAAGGTCAAAATATATTAAATAAATAATATTTAGATAACTTTAATTGGAATTTTTACTCTTATATATTAGTTTAATCCCTCTTCTAGTAAACCCTTTTAACCTTTACCGTGGAAATTTTTTTTTTCTACTTTTACAATTCATTTTGACTAAAAATTAATTTAAACCTATTAAATAATATTAATTTTTTTTATTAAAAATATGTAATACATTTTATAATATTATATTTACATAAGTGTTAAAAAATAATTTTGATATATATTCATAAAATTCAATGAAAATCATTTTTATAAAATTTTTGGTTTTAAGCATGAAAAATATTTTTAAAAAAATAAATAAATTATAATGTTGATTAAAATGGAATTATTTTGATTATTTTAGATAAAAGTATAATTATTTGTATTTAAAACTTAATTAAAATCAAAATTAACCTTACGAATTCTTAATTAAGAGAGAAGAACCAAAATCAATTTTTATCTAAATAAAAACATTACTTAGATTTATAAAATGTTAAGAATAGATTTAAAAGTTTTAAATTTTATTTTTATATGAATTGTATTAATTATTAAATATATTTTTTTTATATAAGGAAGGTTTTATAACTTTCAAGTTATTCTGACATCATTATAATTTTATAAAGTTGAAAGTATTTGTAAAATCTATATTTTCACTATCCACATAAAAATAAACTATTTCTAAAGAATCGAAGAAATTATCCCTAATATATTTTTTAAATTGTAATTGAAAAATGAAGTTCAAATTTTCAAATAAAACTTCTAAAAATTTTAGTTATTATTTCTAATTATTCACACATAAAACACCTAAAAACAATTTTTATGAAGAATGTATTCTTATGGCATAAAATAAATTTATTCTTATAATTTTACTAGTAATAATTTTTTTGATGAATGCAGAATTTATTTTATTAAATTCATTATTTGTATTAAGGAAATATTTTATACAAATATTTCATAATTTGGTTATTCAAATTCATACCTATTAACCAAACAACTATGTTAAAACAATTACATTAAAATATTATTATTTTGTGTTTCATTTAAGATCGTGGTTGTATGTGGTAGATGACATCAAAAACAATATTCATTTAAAGAAAAATAAAATCATGAGTGTTATAAATAAGTAGTCTCAAATAATTAAAATATTCAAATATAATTAAGATAATTTTTCCTTCAACTATATTATAATTCCTTTATTTTTCGGTAGGATTAAATCCTCTTAAATTTTTGATATTATCTCAAAGATAATTTATCAAATTTTGAGTTGGATGGGAAAATATTTGTCTCAAGTAAGTAGAAATTTTATTCTCAATTTAGTTATCATTTTTTTCATTTATCATTTACAATAGTATACGACATCTTATCTAAAAATTAGCGATTCAAATTAAAATTTTCATTTGCACTAGATAAGTTAATGAAAAGAGTAATATTCTTATTACCGAGAAAAATTATAGCAATCAACCTAGTATGGGTGGGATTGGTATCAAGAACCTTGGTATTTTTAATGTATCCCAAGTTTCAAATTATTTTCAGCACCCTTATGAAGTGAATATGTCTCCACTAATTTTTTAAAATGTATACTCATTAAAAAATTACATATTGGTAACTAACACTACATAATTTATCCAGTTTGTCCATTATTGTAGGAGATATATTTTGAATAGAACTGAATACTAAATAGTGCATTTCTAGCACTGTATATTCAATGTATGAAATAAGAGGTGGTAGGATACTCAAATTTATGAGTATTTTATTCTTTTACATACACATATTATGTTTTTTATTTTGTAATCCATGAAAATATTTATGACTACTCAAGTTTATTTTTTAGTAATATTGTTACTGATATGAAAATTTATATATTTTTTGAGAAGGAAATAGTTATCTGGTAACCAATGTTGTCAGAAAATATTTCTAATAAATTATTTGACATATATAAATGTTTAGACATATGTAGATTCCATAAGAGATGAATCTATTCCATAATACTTTCATTCAAATAGCTTTTGTCACTCTACTTTGGATGTTCTAGAATGAAAAATGTCAATTGATGATTAATTTTCTTCATCTAGAATGAAAATTACATAATTTTTCTAGTTTTGAATGAATAATACTGAATCATTAAATCAGTTATTCTTTGAGTGTATCTTTTATAATATAATTTGGTTTATTTCTTAATGAAGATAAATCTTGATGCATTATTGTCTTCTTTTTATTATTATAGCATGAGTTCTAAAATATCCAATCGTTTGGTTGTTTCAATTATATCTCATTTCCAATAGGTATGGAAGTATATGAATCCTAAAAAAATTATATTTCTTTACCTATCATAAATAACTTATTATAGATTTATAAGAACATTAATTTTTCTAAAAATAATTAGAATGATTGTGTCGATAACTTTATTGAGGATCTGATTATTACTCATTCCCTTGGAATCCATGGTTTTCCAAGAAAACCCCTCATTCCAAGACATATCAGGTGTATAAATCCTCTTTCAAATTTTATTCAAATCAATATCAAGGTATCGTCATGAGTTTATTTTGGTTTAATTGTTTATGGGGGGATATTTCATACTTATAGAGGGTTTGTTAAAAAAACTTTTTTATTTTTCTTAACATAAAATTCACCCTTGAGGTTGAGATGTGGGTAGTAACCTTTTCTTTTTAGGATGATATATAGTTTTTTTGGGATCATTTATTAAAATTTGTTTATTTAACTTATGTTTTTATGACCATCAATCAAAGGTATGATCAGTATTATGGTCTTCTATAATGATTGGTTGTCCTATATTTGCTTGATTAATAGCATTTAATTGAGGTTATCTCATGTCTATAAAGAAGGTAATAGGGATGTAGATTCCTTATCTAATTTTTTTTGATCAAAGATCATTAAGATGGGACTAAAATATTCATTTTTATATTTTTCCTCTTAATATTTCAAATATTGGTGGTGATATAGCTATGTAATGACTCCATATAATCTCTATATTTTTTATTTAGTTATTAAATTTGCCTTTATCTCATGCCTCATTTTATCATTAATATACATATACATATATATATTATAGATAGAGATACATATATAAAAATTAATTAATCACATAATTTACATTTATTAATAAAATGGAAAATTTTATTAATTAAACAGAATTAAGGTCAATAGTGAAAAAATGAAATACAAAAAAACTTAGTAACATCCTAATATTTTTAATTTTTATATTTAAAATAAGTATTTATAGTTTATGAATAGTTTTCTCATAGGTGGAGTGATCCCAGGGGGGGTATGGTTTTCCAAAAAGATAAAAATCCAAGCTTATATATTTCAGGAGTAAGGTTTTGTATGGGGTGGAGCTAGATATCAAGTTTCATCCATACAACTAAGAGATACGAGTCTCTAAAAATAATAAAAATAAATATTATTAAACTGAAATGATGATAAAAAAAATATTTACTATTAAATTTTAATATATTATAGTATATATTATTAAATGATAATATATCATATTGATTACTAATACATTATTATAATAACATTAAACTATTTATTAATATTACATTAATAATAATTAATAAATATTTGTGCATAATTTCAGTTTTTAAACTTATTTACTAGAATATTCAATTTATGTTTAAAAAAATTTAGGAATTTTAGATAAATAAACCTAAAAATTGATTTATTGATAAAAAAATGCATTCAATGTTACTAAATATATCAAAATAAGTATTCTCAAAATAAACCATAAATAATTATTTAATAAAATTAAATATGTGATAAATTATATTTTAAAAAATTACATAACATAAATTGAACATGATAAATTAAAAAAAACATAAAATCCAAAAATTTCAAACTCAAATATAAAAAAATAATGATATAGTATATATGACCAACTATTCTTAAATCATAGAAAACCATACAATTCAAAATCGAAAAATATAATAAATATAATTTCATTTATCATATTTTTCAATCATAATTAACAATAAATCATTACACAATATCCATAATTTATTTACTGCAATGATATAAAATTAAATGATGCATGGAAAGAACTTGGATTGGCCTAGTTGTATAGACACGATTATCTATCCATCTGGAGTTCGAGGTCGGGGATCAGGTTTTCCTGCGTGAGGGTATGACCACAGATCTTCTCTGAGCCCCCCGAGCCTTCATCCGTTCTCCGAATCGACCGTCGTCGATTGCGATGGAACTGTAGTGGTAAGCTCTTCCTTCTTCTATAGAATAGTTTTCCAATTCCTCCTCATTTTCAAGTAATCATGGGTTGAATGTTTTGTGCATTTTTGTAGATCTACGACATTCTAGGGAGATTCAAGCTTCGTGGTTCAAGTATATCGATCTCCTAGCATCGAGGTAGGTGGTTTGTGCCTTTCTGTTAAAAGTTATTGAGTATTATGTGCAAATTCCACCAATACCCTTGAACGGGGTATTGTGTGTTTAATGTTTTTCCCCTGTTGTTTTCCTTCCTTGCTTGTACGCTTGTGTAGAGGTAATTTGGTTACGTATAAGGATAATTTCTATGCTTGGATGTTTTTCCCATGCCTTGTTCTGGTTACGACCTTTTGGTATTGTTCAGCCTTTGTCTGTTATACCTGTTTTCCATGCCTTGTGACTTGTTTGGATGCTTTACTAGACATATGTATCATTCATCATTTCATATATATGTGTGTTCTCTAGTTGTTTATTGTTTTAGTATTTTGCTGTTTACTTTTGTTAGATATTTACTAATTCCTTTATTTCATCTTTTGTTTACTTCCGATGTGCACTCTGCTAATGAGGGCATAGTTTCCCCAATATCACACCCAAGGCCCTCGCTGCTTGTCGGCAACCTCTGCCATTCGGGGAAATGTGCTTGAGGCTATGTGACCAACCGGGTATGGGGCACCTCTGGGTGGATTCCAGAACCGGGATGGTATAAAATGGTATCAGAGGATGTATTTTCTCTTGACTTACTGTTTGGAGCCTATAGCCAGGGATAGTACAAAATAGGTACATGGTAATAAGTTGTGCCCAGGAGTAGCTAACCCGTGTATAGGGAAAATCCAATCTACCTTGTTTATTGCAATTTCTTCAGGTTTTGCAATTTTTATAGTTGATATGATTTCACCTTGAGTGACTCACATGATTTGTGTTGTTACTGTTGATATTATTGAGGTTCTATTTCTATTGAAACCCAATGAGATGAGGGTGTGCCATCTCATGCATCATATAGGCACTTGATAAAATCACATTTCATGCATTTTTTCCACGCCATCTAGGATGAATTAGTGATTTCATGTTGTTGTGATAGATGATGTGTAAAATATTCATGTTGTTATGATAGTTTCCTTGATAGAAATACCTATTGTTTGATGGGGTATTGCTTGTGTAGAGATTTACTGGAATGAATGAAAAATTTTGATTCTTGAGGTGTTATGGTCCCTCATGAATCAGAAATTGGTGAATCATTGACTTGTTTCCCTTGTATATGATATTTAGGAGATTCCAATATTTGATTCACGAGGAGTATGGTCCCTCACGGATCTGAATTTGGCACCTTCATGCTTGTTTTCTGTGTTTTCTGGGCTTCAGAGCAGTTTATGATCTATTGGCCAGAAAAACCCAGAATACATGGTGTGTACTTTAGGAATACACCCCGTGTAGTTTTTAAACCATGTCATTGACTGTGTGGGCAGAAACATGGGGTTGTGGAAAATCTTCAGGAACACGCCGTGTATGGTAAGTACACACCGTGTTGTAGTGGACGTGTGTCTACTCATGTGACTAACGACACAGATAGATGAAACTTCGACTGTATACGTTGTGTCCTCCTCCTCTAATGGCCCGAAGGCCTTCATTTTTTATTTATTTTGATAATCCACCTTTCAATGGGTGAGGTGGAACCCTTACAAGGCCCGTAGGCATAAGTATTACATGACTCTTAGGCCTTAGAGGAATTCAATTCCCATAGGCTTCAAACATTACATACAACCCAGGCTAACTAATTGGAACTGCTCCTCCCCAGCATCTTCATCGTGAAATCAGCTCTCCACCATCGCATGGCTATTTGTCTAGGCATTCTCGTGCATGCAAAGGCTTGTCCCAATGGCAGGTTCCATACCCTCTCACTCTTGCAATACGTTTAACAACACAGGTCATTGAAACCTTGTCTAGTACATTCTGTGTGGTGGTCATACACATCGTGTAGTCTAGGATTAAGAGAACCGTGTGGGATAGCCTTGTAAAAAGACTCGGGAAGGGGAATAGAGTTAAAGTACACGCTGTGTGTGGGGACAACACGCCGTGTGGTTGGGGCGTTACATGACCAGTTGTGGAAGAAGTACACACCCATGTGAATGGCTTAAAAGGACACACCATGTAGTTTTTATACACGCCGTGTAGTCATGTTTTGTAAAACTTGAATGTTTATTTCTCATGTTCCCCTCCTGTAATCTTGTGTTTAGTATTTGATAATCCTGATCTAAGGTGTGATTTTGATCTTTCAGATTTATGCCACTGAGAAGTCCTCTGGTTGTACGTTAGCTATCATACGGTGATCATACATCGGATATGGCCGATCAGGGACCTCCTGCAGATCCTCATGCTGTGCCAGCCTTGGCACCAGCAGTTATACCAGTTGCAGGTGCCGATGCACAGTTTAGGGAAGCTTTTCTGAGGATGATGCAGACTTTCCAGGGAGCTCCGCCTCCTACCCCGTCGATGGCAGAATTTACGTGGGTTTTCTAGCAGCAGCATCCTCCTACTTTATCTGGGGATGGAGGACCCCAGGCTGCAAAGTCATGGCTAGAGGCCACACTAACAATTTTCAAGCATCTGTAGATACCTCCAGAGAAGAGGGTAAAGCTCACCACTTATATGCTCCGAGACTCCGCCAAGAGGTGATATCATAGTTAGGGCGCTAGTAGAGCATGACTTGGGATGAGTTTCGGTGCATCTTCTATTATTACTTATACCCAGAGACTTTGAGGGCCGATCGAGCCTGGGAGTTTATGAATATGGAGCAGGGTACTCTTTCTGTTATGGAGTACTCGTCTCGATTTACTGAGCTATAGTGTTTCATGCCTATTCCAAGAGGCGATGAGTTATTCCTTGTGTGGAAGTTCAAGGATGGTCTGAGGCATGACATCCGCTCGTAGGTGAAAATATTCAGGTTGAATTCGATATCCTCTATCGTCAACTAGGCGCTGATCACTGAGTGCAATATGAGGGATTCTGGAGCAGTGATCTAGGGCGGTTCAACATCTAGAGTTAGAGTTCCTCTTACTGATAGCAGGAAGCACCACAGGGAGTCTGCTCAAGGAGATCAGAGTAGGAGGAATGTATCTTTGGGGAACCATGTAGTATTCTACCAATGTGGGAGGAGTGAACATACTAGGCCTCAGTTCCAGAGAGACCCGATGGAGTGACGATCTTGCATCAAGATGGGCCATCTTCAGCGTTTCTATCAATTCTTTTCACCTACAGCTGGTGGTAGGGGTTCTTCTATGACCCCGCATTCAGGAGATGCATTTCCAGTTTCTCACTAGTCTGGGAAATTGAGTTCTTCTAGTAGTTCAGGCCGAGGTGGAGGTCGCGACCATGGTATTCAGTCACTAGACTATCAGCGATAGCATAGTGGATCAGCTCAGAGTGATTAGGTAGGGTCATAGGGCCGCGGTACAGGCCAGACTTTCGCTATAGAGAAGACCCATCATGAGTAGGATCCTGACCCTTCTACAGTTCGAGGTACGATCTTAGTAGCCTCAGTTTTATCTTTAGCTCCTTTTGATACTAGTTCTACGCATAGTTTTATCTCTATTTCTATTGTGGAGAGCCTTTTTCTCTGCATTTTTTCCTCTTCTCATACTTTTACTCTAGACACACCATTGGGGACTATAATGGTTAGTGTACTTCAATGAAGAGAGTGCCCTCTTGAGGTTTCAGGGTGTCACTTATTATGGGACCTCTATGTACTGGAGATGACGAGCTATGATGTCATTCTTTAAATGGAATGGTTAGTTCCCTTCTAGGCAGTAATCGACTGTTATCACCACAGAGTGATCTTCGTATCACTAGAGGGTGGATCCTTTCTTTATAGAGGCGAATGGGATATCCAGGAAAGTAGAGAAGGTCCGGAGCGTCATGGGTTGGGGGGAGTTACAACCCATATTTCTAGCCTTTATCTGGATGAACAGGGGACTTAACAGTTATAATTTCCTCCCGTGGTGGATCGTTTCAGATTCGTCTTTCTAGAGGACTTTTTAGGGTTACCTCTAGAGCGTGAGGTTGACTTCTTGATTGAGCTCGTTCCAGGAGCGGCACCGGTGTCCATTCATCCTTATAGGATGGCTACACCTGAGTTGCAGGAGCTCAAGAAGCAGTTGGAGGAGTTGCAGGCCAAGGGTTTCATCTAACCCAGTACTTCTCCTTGGGGTTTGCCTGTTCTGTTTGCGAAGAAGGCAGGCGGTACCCTCAAGCTCTGTGTGGACTATCAGAACTTGAACCAGTTGACAGTCAAGAACCGATATCCATTGCCAAGGATCGATGATATCTTTGATCAGCTTCGAGGATCCCGGGTGTTCTCAAATATTGATTTGAGATCTGGGTATCATCAATTGTGCATTAGACCATCTGATATACCTCTTACAGCCTTCAAGAGCAGGTATGGTCTGTACGAGTACATGGTTATACCATTCGGTCTCACGAATGCGCCTGCAATTTTCATGGAACTGATTAACCGAGTGTTCCATCCACACTTATATTCCTTCATGGTTGTTTTAGTGGATTATATCTTGGTGTACTCTCACACTCGACACGACCATTCTACCAATCTTGAGATCATTTTGAGTACACTGAGAGAGAATCATTTATATGCTAAGCTCTCAAAATTCCACTTTTGGATGGACCAAATTCACTTCTTGGGTCATGTTATCTTAGAGGCAGGAGTATCAGTAGACCCAGAGAAAGTAAGAGCTGTAGTTTCCTGGGAGTTTCCAAAGAACATCTTTAAGGTGAGGAGTTTCCTAGGGCTGGCTAGATACTAAAGACGTTTCATACAAGACTTTTCATGCCTAGAGACACCACTGACAAGTTTGACCAAGAAAGGGGTGAAGTTCTTATGGTCAGATTCTTGTGATTTAGCCTTTCAAGAGTTGAAAGGGAGGTTGACTTTAGCACCGATACTAGTCTTGCCAGAGTCGGGCAAGAGCTATACTGTTTATTGTGATGCTTCAGATATCGGGTTGGGAGCTGTGATTATGCAGGGAGATGGAGTCCTAGCTTACGGGTCTCGGCAGTTAAGGCCACATGAGAGGAATTACCCAACGCACGATCTGGAGTTGGCAGCTATTGTTCATTCCCAACACTTTTGGAGACATTATCTTCTAGGAGAGCACTTTGTGGTGTTCACTGACCACAAGAGTCTCAAGTACATATTCACACACCGTGATCTAAATTTGAGACAACAAAGGAGGGTTGAGTACCTTCAGTCCTTTGACTTTGAGCTTGCCTACACACTTGGGAATGGCAACGCTGTGGCTGACACACTGAGCAGGAGGACTAAGATACAGGCAGTTCAAGAGGCCAGTACTGAGTGGCAGCTTATGGCTCTATTCTCTGAGATGCATTTAAAGGTGCGCGATAGTTAGGGGCATACGTTTCTTTTTTATATGGCTGTTACCTATACTCTTCTTGATCAGGTACGAATGAGGAAGCTATCAGATTCTGAAGGTCTATTCCTATGGTAAATCGTATCAGGAGAGGACCCTATTCTTGGGTGGACCATAGGCGAGGATGAGATCTTGAATTTCTAGGGACGCGTATGGGTGCCGACAGACATACGTGAGGAGTTGATGTGGGATCTTCTTTCCCTAGTTTGTACAGTTCATCCTGGCGTCACCAAGATGTATCGTGATCTACACCATCAGTATTGGTGGCTAGGTATGAAGAGGGAAATTTCTGGTTTTGTCATGAGATGTTCCAATTGT
This sequence comes from Viscum album, assembly GCA_963277665.1. Taxonomy (NCBI): domain Eukaryota; kingdom Viridiplantae; phylum Streptophyta; class Magnoliopsida; order Santalales; family Viscaceae; genus Viscum; species Viscum album. The sequence continues at coordinate 1,224,904,782 of OY728151.1, forward strand.
CAGCGGGTGAAGGTAGAGCATCAGCAACCAGCATGACTTTTACAACAGTTATCCATTCCTGAGTGGAAGTGGAATGACGTCATGATGGAATTCGTGACCAGTTTGCCGAGGTCACCTCGAGGGAACGATGTAGTATGGGTTGTTATTAACAGACTCACGAAGATTTCTCACTTCTTTCCGATCAAGGAGACCTTCGGTGTTGATGAGAAGGGGTAGTTGTACATCTGAGAGATTGTACATCTGCATGGAGTTCTGCACTCCATTGTTTCATACATGGATGTACGTTTCACTTCTTGGTTCTGGAAGAGGCTTCAGAAAGCTTTGGGCATATAGATACTTTTGAGTATTGCTTACCATCCCCAGATAGATGGCCAGTCCGAGCATACGATTCAGGTACTTGAGGACATGCTCTGAGGATGCATTTTGGATTTTGGAGGTTCTTGGGAGAAGCATATACCTCTTGTAGAGTTTTCCCACAAAAACAGTTTTCAAGAAACTATTCAGATGGCACCTTACGGGGCTTTGTATGGTAGGCCATGCCAATCACCTTTATGCTGGCTGGAGACAGGAGAGGCAGCTTTGCTAGGAACTCGTCTTCTTCAGGAGACCTTAGAACAAATAGTGTTGATTCAGAAGAGGATGGCGACAACACAGTCTCGACATAAGTCTTATGCTGATCAGCGGAGACGACCTCTAGAGTTCGAGGTCGGGGATCAGGTTTTCCTGTGTGTCGCACCGAGGTTGGGACACAATAGGATTCGGAGATAGGGTAAGATTTCACCGAGGTACTTAGGGCTGTTTGATATATTGGAGAGAGTTGGACCGGTTGCCTATCAGTTTTAGTTGCCTCAGAGGTACCAGGCTATGCACGACGTCTTCCACATTTCTCAGCTCTGATGTTACTTTTCAGAATCATCTCATGTCTTCCAACCTGAGGAGGTTGATCTCGAAGAGGATGCATCGTTTGAGGAGCATCCCATCCGGATTTTCAATTGTATTATGAAGGTTCTCCATGGCTAGTCTATTCCTCTAGTACGGGTGCTATGGCAGCACGGGAGAGTACAAGACGAGACTTGGAAGAGGTAGGCTGATGTACGATCGCAGTGGCCATAACTGCTCGGGGTTTCTTCTTCTATGCCTCGCTAGGGAAATTCAGGGATGAATTTCTTTAAGGGGGATGTTTGTAAGAACCCATACCTTCTTTTCAGTTATGTTTTTCCTTTTTCTGGATTTTTTGAGAAAATGTGAGTTCTGGAAATTTTTGAAGTACACGCCGCGTACTTTATGAGTACACTCCGTGTACTCCCTTACTGCACGAGGCCATGTGATGGCCGTGTCCAGGCCACACATACGACCATGTAGTGGTGATGTGGAGGCTGCTTAAATTGGAGTACAGAAAAGGCTAGTACATGCCGTGTACTCCCAAAAGCACACGCTGTGTACTTTGTTTTTTTTCATTAAATGCACCGGGGTCGCATCTGACGGACATAACACCCTCCTTTTAGCTTTGGTTCATCCGAGAGTGAGGGTACGGCTACAGATCTTCTCCAAGCCCCTGAGCCTTCATCCGTTCTCCAAATCGACCGCTGTCAATTGCGTTGGAACCGCAGCGGTAAGCTCTTCCTTCTTCTAGAGCATAGTTTTCCAATTACTCCTCTTTTGGAAGTTATCATGGGTTGAACATTTTGTGAATTTTTGTATATCTACAGAGCTCTAAAGAGATTCAAGCCTCTTGGTTCAATTATATCAATATCCTAGAATCAAGGTAGGTGGTTTGTGCCTTTCCGTTCAAATTTATTGAGTATTATGTGCAAATTCCACCAATACCCTTAAACGGGGTATTGCGTGTTTTCTGGTTTTCCCCTATTGTTTTCCAGCCTTACTTGTATACTTGTGTAGAGGTAATTTGATTATATATAAGGAAAATTGATATTCCTAGATGTTTTTACCATGCCTTTTTCTGGTTACGAACTTTTGGTCTTGTTCAGCCTTTGGCCGTTATACCTGTTTTTTCATACCTTGTGACTTGTTTGGATTCTTTACTAGACATATGTATCATGCATCATTTCATATATATGTGTGTGATTCAGTTTTTTATTGTTTTAGTCTTATAATTTTTACTATTTTTTGATATTTACTACTTCCGCTAGTGCATCTGTTGTTTACTTCCGCTGTGTACTCTGCTAATGAGGGCATAGTCTCCCTACTATCACACCCAAGGCCCTCACTAATAGTCGGCAGCCTCTGGAATTTAGGGAAATGTTCTTGAGGCCATGTGACCAACCGGGTATAGGGTGCCTCTGGGTGGCTTCCGGAACTGGGACGTTACACCCTATACTTAAAAAAATATTTTTGTGAAATAAAAACAACCTTGTAACTAGTTTTAAATTAATTTCTCAACATAAATGATATAAAATTATACTACCTTTATTAGACGATACGTGACAATCACATCATGGCCAACTCCACTCATGATCATTGATGTTTCATTTCAGACATCCTTAAATAAAAATTTATTGAGTGTTGAGTATGACATCAATGCTAGTCATGAACTCAAGTAATAGTTAAAAATAACCACATTATCATCATTTTGGAACAAATCAAACCCCATAAACCCATCAAACTCTAATATTAAAACACATACACACACAATCAAAGGAGTCCTCACACCTTCTGCTCAATAGTGTATAAAACTGATCACCTTTGGTATATCTAATACATCTAATCATACAATACATAAATAACATATTTCCCCCCAAATCACATGGTTCCCATAACTCCACCATAAATGTAACTTGTAATCCATTCCACTTGAGAAATATGAGATGAATAACTAAGAATGTGTGTAATATTGATAAAGGTTATAAGACTCCTTGTTTGTATGTTTATTGCTTCATATATATAGTGATTTTTTATATATTGGAAACTGAGAATTGATTTATTGATATTGGTTTTTATTTCAAAATGATATAGGTTTTGGGTATTTTGGATACTAGTTGTGAAATATTTTTGGTAAAAGTCATTAATGACATGGGTTGTTATAAAAAAGGGTAAGTCATTCCTTAATGATTTACTTAGTCCCTCAATTATAATCATCAACCCTAAGTGAATGAGGAATTATTCTAGGGCATGTAATGGTCTTGTCCAGGTTATTATAATATTTAGGTCTTTACATCACACAAACCACCCTAAGATGAGATTGAAATAGGTTAAACAAATTTATTCATCAATATGATATTATTTCATATTATAAAGAACACTCAAATTTTTCTACTTAATACTATAAAGAATAACATCCAAAAATATGATAGAAAATTGAAATATTAAAATAATTTTACTTGGTTCACCCATAAAGAGATATATCAAAGGAGTTCACATTGATAATTTTTCATTTTTAAAAAAAATCACTAAGTCATTGTCAAGAGATTACAAGGTTTTATGATCAAATCACTATTAAATATTGGTTTCTCTACATATTACTATTTATATAATAATTTTTTTAAGATAGGGATATAAATAATATAACATGTGGGTTATTTATAATTAATTATTAAAAATACATTATCACACCAATCCATAGTTAGTTTTTCTCTTCATCTCTTTGTTCAGGAATAATTTTATATCATCAATTATTGCAAATCTTTTAACCTCAACATAAAAAATTCCACAAAATTATAGATTTAAATAAGTTCAACTCTCTTCTCCGTTCTCTTTATATTGTGTTCTTCTTTTTTAATAAAATATATAAAATAAAGCTATTAATATCATTGTAGTTTTATATAACTTTTTATGAAACATATCACTTATTAATTGGATTTTAAAAAAATTCAATAAAATTCATGTTTAGTCTCTCATTAATCAACTAATACTTATAAAATTTGAAAAATATTTCAAATGTCATATTATATAAATATTAAAAATAATTATACTGTAATAGTTTCCTACTGTGGACTCTAGAACCATGCACAATCTCAGAGTCAAATTTTTGTCTCACAACATAAATCATCCTCCAAACTTCAAAATGTGAAACAATGACTATATATCTAAAAGATCCATATAATGGTTTATCCATGAAAGGATTTATGCTCTATTTAGTTCAAAAAAGACTTCATAAATCAAGAAGTAAACAAAAAGATATCAATGGAAGGTTTCACACACACAAGACCAATAAAAATTAATTTGTCATGGTTTGTAAAAATTTCCCACATTCATGGAGAAACATTTAAAATTCATTAGAAGAGAATAAAATGAGAACCTCTTTAGTAACAAATGATATCACTAGTCACCACTTGAATAAAATAATTAAAATTATTAAATATCCTCATAGAGACATCCAATTCATAGGTAAGTCTTAAAACATTATGTAAATCACTATTCATCAAAAGGACTAAAGATTCCATGAATATTATTTTATAACTAGTAATTTTTTTCTTCTAGATTGGTGGATTTACTTTCTTATAATGTGGAAACTGTAAATTCATCACCCAAATTTATAATATTGTTTATTAAATATTTTTATGTTACCCAATAGTGAATTTTTAATGATCTTATGATTAGAATAGTTAAACATCATGATTTGTCCACCAGTGCCTCTGTTGACCCATTGACACTTTAATAAAATGATATTGAAATTAAAAAATTGGATTCTCACCTCAATAATATCCCACTTAAATAGTATTTCAAGCCTTCTAGTTATCCACCTTTGGAATATATCTCTCCTTCCACTTCTGATATAGATGTTATATTTTAATAACCTTTTTCATTCAATTCCCAATATGGCATAGTATCACACAAGAGATTCTAGGCCAATTAACTTTTTAACGTGTATTCAAGATTTTCAATCCCACTTAACTTATATTTTTCTCAAAAATTATCTTACAAAATACTATTCATAAAGTGATATTTTATATGAATGTGTTTTTCCAAGAATGAAACATTGAATTATTAGTAAAATACATTTTACTCTAACTATCACTTAATAACATTCAACTCACTTTATTTCTTCTGAATTCCTCTAACAAAACCTCTAGTAATATCAATTATTTCCTATCCTATATTGTTTTCATATACTCTAATTAAGTGTCTTACAATGAAACTAAAGGCTGTAGCCAAGGCATCCATATTACTCAAGTTCCTTCATAAATGAACTTGTATACTATGGTTTTATTTTGGATATCAAGACGTCCTCTAAAGTCCACATCAATATAACCTTATAATGGATTATCCATTCAAAATAATAAATATAATTTCATAATACCTTTTAGAAATCAAAGTATACACTTCATTACTTTATATTGAATCTTGAGGTCCCACTATACACCCAAAGAGGGGGTGAATTATGGTGTTTTTATATTTCTATTTTTATTAAGATTAACTGGATATCATCCCCGTGTTATCAAAGACACCTTTAATTTTCCATGAAGAACACACAAAAGAAGCAACTTATTGCAAGAAAATAAATAATCATGGACATAGTGATTTTACTTGGTTCACTAATATTGAGCTACATCCAAGGAGAACATATAAACATGTATTGATATTCTAAATAATAATTACTTTACTTTCTTGTTATTACAATATTTAGGATAAATCCACTGACAATCCAAGGTTTATATCCTCTTACTCTCTCTTGTTCACAACTTTATAAGAATGTTTCAAAAGATAATGTTGACATGAAACTCTAAATAAAAAAGATATCAATCAAAGGTATAATTTTAAATGTAAATTAGTGTTCTTCTTGATGATATATTCTAAACTTCTAGATATTCAATGATATACATAGAAACGATTTGATTCTAATATAGTTATACAGTGGAATTCAAACAAATATCACTTTACTCCTAATCCAAGATATTCAATAATGTTCACTACTGATACACTTTTCTTTCTAATATTTTTTATTATCACTCTCTTTTTTTGTGTATCAACTCTTTTTTTTGTATAGAAGGTTCCCAATATATACAAAGAGAACTTTAATTTTTTTTCTTCAACTAAATTATAATTTCCTCTACTTTAAACCCAATCATTGGATCATATTATAGTATACATTAAATATTGATCATAAAATGGATAGTAAAAAGACATTCCAAAAAATATCAAATATAATTGATAAGACTAAGTTACCTAACTTATTAAAATCCTCTAGATTATATAGGATATACTAAATTTGTTCGACCATATATCAATATTTAATATGTTTTTATTCTCATAAAATTCCCATTTTTTACTAATAACCTTTTCTTTGTTATTTTTAGGAAATTATGTGTTTCATTATATAATATTTCATTTTAGAATATGTTGGTTAAAATTTAATTTTTCATGTTTAGAGATATTTTCTAAGGAAAATATCATGTGGGTTAGTAAATTAACATACATGGTTATAATTTATAACACAAACTATTATTTTTCATACACCACCAGGAATTATATTTTCTGTCAAAATAAATCATTATATGGACAAACAAACATCTTCATTCTATTTTTTAGATTCTAGACAAATTAGATTATCCTATGAAATTATTACATATAAGATTTATCATATAAGTTAGAATAATTTATTAAGAGGGATGATTTTTGAAAAGGCATTAATATTATGAAGATCAAAATATCATTTGAGAAATGTTTTTGTAAAATTAAGAATATTGATATTTGATAAAATAAATTATTATATTAAGTGAAAATTTATCATATATGTATCTAAAAAATTGTATGATGACAGAATTTATCTTACAGATAAATGATTCCAGTTTGATTATCCTATATAGATAATATTATATTAGGAAAGTATGAAATATCACACGGAATAAATTATCATATGAATTTGAAGATTTATCTCAAATTAAAAGTACTCTTTGAAGTTTCAATTCAAGAATTTTACTAATTCTTCAAATATTTGAATATTGAAATTATATATAAAGAGGATAATTCCATTTGAAGTTATATATATTCAAGGTAAGTATTTTAAGAGTACTTATTCACTCTTTAGAGGTATTTATTACCATTGAAACAACTCGGGTAAAGTCTTCACCTACTTATTTTTTCAAAAATTATGACAACTATATAAGGAAAAATGAATTAAATAATATGTTTATTTTTTTGAATGTGTATAGTTCTAATTAAGACCGTCTTCAGAGTAAAAAATAGTATTGGTGATTATTATTTTTGGAATCAAAGGTCAAATGGGTGAATAGAACCTGTCTTATTGGATTAATCTATCTTCTCTTGAATAATGGAGTATATATGGAGTTTCAAATTCAAAATTTAAGAGAGAGAACAAGATAGAGAGTAATAGAGAATGTGATAACGCTCAGGAAATATATTATACTCTAAACTAGGAATAATATAGTCTATTTTCCTATACATAAAAGTTAATCATTATTTTATTGAAAAAAAAATTGATGTAGTTTTTTAATGATTGAATATTTTGTAGTCGATACACCTTCCAAAGATGATCATTGGAGTTTTATTTATTCTCTAAGAGAGACTCTCATATTTTGAATGTTTCTTCTTTCAATTATGACATGGATATACATCTATTTTATACACCTTTTTCTTCTATGAAGACCGTGTATAGGTCTTGTAAAAGGAGATTATAAGGACCTAGCATTAAACATTATATATTATAGTTATTTTAAACTGAAAATCACATTCATTTACCAAAATTCTTTTAATTTTAGAGTTTTATAAAATTAGGTCACATCTATTACATAAAAAATCCATATATTGAAGAGTTGACACTTCTACTTAATATACATTTATCATATAAAACAACACATTTAAAAAGAAACATATTTAATTTTTATGAAATATCTTCACAAATTTTATATTAACCTCATATTTATTCCTAATCATCCTTTAATCCCTATGAGAAATATTTTAAAATATGTTATTAACACAAAAAAACTCAGTAAGGGGTAAAAAGAAAGACAGAAACCAACAGACCATGAATAATTTTATAAAATATTTTTTTTCAAAATAAACACTAGGTTCAAAACAAACACTTACCTTACCCAAGAAATCATCTAATCTTAACCAAAATTTTCATAAAACATTTCATAAGAAAATAATTAGGGAAAAGAAACTCATAAATGTTTCTTTGAAAACATGAAAATCAAATGATTTTTTAAAAAAAAGTTATACTTTTCACACTTATATATAGAATAACCATAACATTTAAAGTTATAGAAACCATAATAACTACTCATGTAAGACCTTCATTATTATCTTCCAAACATTAACTTCAAGTAACCATCACATATACACAAATAATAACTTCACGGTTTTCTTCTGAACATTACCTTAGAGTAACCAACACAACTACTCATGGATTAATGATCACTAACAATCTTGGAATAACCATCACAGTCAACTTCCAAACATTAAAAAATTCAATGGAGAGATATAATGGGGATCACCCTTTATATAAGCTATACAGGGCTCAACCGTGAGCTAAAATTGGTCCCAAACATTCATAGAAGTTGTATCAGCCTCACCCATTCTTCATATATAATTCTCAATTATAATGAATAAAACATTTTATGCTTACGCCTTATCATCATAAAATATTTGAAAAAATATTTTAAACGTGTATATATAACAATTTCATATATCCAAAATACCCTTGAATTTAAAAACCCTTTTTCAAAACTATAATACCCAAAAAAAGGAGAATGGTTTTTATTTGAATAAAATATCATTAAAAAAACACAAGGAAAATAAATTTTCCATTTTGAAATAACTTATTTTAAAAAACTATGCACATACAAATGAAAACATTTTTTTAAAAGTGACCACATAAACATATAAATTACGTTTAAAAATATTAAGGCATAATTATGGTGGTAAATTTTGTTCATGTCGTATATGTAAAAAAATACATTCCATTTGACCTTTGGAAAGAGATTTGAAAAAGAAACTTTAAAAGGGACTTTTTAAAAGAAATTATCTTACCTTGAGTTTGAATCATCATGTATGTTCACTATATTCATGAATAATAAACTTAGGTTAATTATTTACTTAATTAAGAACATTTTTAAATTTTATTATTCCATTTATATCACTTATTACCATGTTATATATAATAACTAAATCATTTAAGTTCACATTACATGTTTTGACAATATTCGGTACTTAAGTCAAAAACAACTTCATTCGAATGAAAATTTCAAAGAGGTAATTATTTCATAATTGATATAAAAAAAATTATGAAATATTAATAATTTTTATACATAAATTATAAATTTAAATCCAACTATTAATTATGGTTTTTAAAAATGAACAACATTACAATCATAGAGACGTTAAGTTGTATATACACATGACTAACGTTTCCATTTTTCAATGATTATTTTTTGAAATAAGTTTAGTATTATTTTATATTCATATAATTATAAAAAATATCATAAATTTAGTATTAATTCTTAAAATATATTTAAATACCATCCATGTGATTTTTTGATGAAAAATGAATCACATCTCTTTGTGAATGTGGTAGTCTACATGTACGCATGAATGAAATTGTCATTTTTTTTGTGAATGGAATGGTAATAATTTAAATGATATATTATATTTATATAATGATAAATATATCATGAATATCATCTATAAACATTAATTCCAACATTATAAATCATCTTGAGAGGCAGTTATGGAAAATTAATCGCATCGGTTCATGAGTCGGTAGTCCACCGTACACACAAATTATGAATTATTTTATCATTTGATGGAAGAGGAGATCGATATAGGTCATTCCAATGACTTGAAAACATATCATTATATAGAGGATACTGTAGTTTTTATTTTATAATGGTTTAAGGAGATTCTGAGTATTGGAAGATAAATAAAACTAAAACATCCAGATAAAAAATATACATCTTCTTTGAACAACCTAATTTTTTTAACACCTTAAGGACTCAAAGATTAGTATTATGCATAAATCAAGACATATATAATTAGGGTATAGATTATTTTAAACACAAATGGTTAGTTATTGGAAGAATAAATGTGTTTTTATATGTGATTAAATTAGAAGAATAAGTTTCCTTTTATAAGAGAGGGAAGGGGCACTCTTAGAATTTCTCAAAATATTAAATTAATATAAAATAATTTTATATTAAAAATGTTTCAAAAGGGATTTATTTAGAATATAATATGATTATGTGTTGAAATACACTTAGATAATAAAATTTATACACGTTTTGGCTATATTTATACTCTTATCGGTTGGTTTTAACCCCGTTAACTCTTATCGTGGAAACATACATTTTTACTCTTTGAGAGTCAAAGTAGTTACTATAAATATGAATAAGGATAATAAATGGAATATGGTTAATATTATAAAACTTAACCTAATCACTTGGGTTAATATAGGATTTTTGTAAATTTTATATCATTTAATAAAACATTATTTACTATAAAATATCCATAATGTAAAATTTTAAAACTATTTATTAGTTTGACTATAATAATATCAAGAGGAATCCTATAATTTGAACGAATTATTTAAAAAAATTACTAAAATGTTAAGGTAATTTATAAAATTCATTTATTACATTAATTTTTACAAATTATATCTCTTTTAATATTTTAGATATCATTTATTTTATTTTTCAATAAATTTAATAATTATAAACTCAGTGTTGAGTAAGTATTTTAGGTAAATAAATCAACACTAAAAATTAAAATTAAATTATCATGACATAGATAAATATTTTATATTTAAAAATACTACTTATAGATAAACATATCTTCTATATAATACTATAATAAAAATATTACATTTATTAAAATGAGAGTTTGGCACATTTGAATTTTCTTTAAATTAAATAATATAAAGGTCGTAATCTCATCAAAGTGGCCCAAAAGGTCATAAGTTTGACCCTTGAATTATTATGGTCGAAATACGCTCATAAAATAAAATTTATCCAAGGTTTTTTTAATATAAAGAACCTTATTATTTTATATTTAACCTAAATTACCCAATTTACACTTTATCGTGGAAATAAAATTACTAAGTTTACTATTTATGTTGATAAAAAATAAAAGGGATATATTTAAAAAAATATGTACCCACTGATTAAAAATATTTAATCAATTTTAAAAAATTCAAAAAAAGATTTTATAGGATTTAATTTAAAATTAAACCTGTAAAATGCAATGAAAAAAAATTCAATAAAATATCCTTTTAAAATATAAAATGTATTTATTTTAAATTCATGTATAAAATAAATTTAAAACCCCATAATTAAATTATTTTAAATAAAAATTAACTAATAAAAATTTAGAATTAATCAAAAACATAATTTTTACTTGAAGATACATTAAAATATAATACAGTTCTGAATCAAAATAAGTATTTTTCATTATTCCTTGAAAACTAAATGTTTTTAAAGAATTATCCAAAATTCATCATAAGATAATTCTGAAATTATTAATCTAAAAATGAAATTTTTATTTTTTAAATTAAAAATATTTTATTAAAAAATTTAACTTTTAAATAAAATCATATAAAAAATGAGTTTAATAAATCCATTTCCTTTTTGATTTTAAGAATTTATTAATATATTTATAATTAATTTAATTATATAATTAATCAATAAAAATAAATATTTAAATTATTTATTCTATAATTACCTAGTTTGTTACATCCCCCCCTCTGGAAATTGGATCTTCACAATTTTGAACTCGGTTAGTAACCAAGTTTTGACTTTTCAAAATACCTTTGTTGAAAACCCACATCATAAAAAGGATTAATATAGATTCTTCTTGAAAAGATATATATTAAAATATAGTTGTCCAACGAGATAATACCTACCAGGTTTCAAAACAATATAACATTAGTGGGAAGTAAAAATATGGATATAGAGGAAAAACCTAACTCCCAAGGATTGATAGAGAGTGATAGAGATCATGGTTATGAGAAAGCCAACAACCACAAAACTATTACCCAATGAGGTGTAGAAAAGAACAACCATTCATCAAAAAATAGGAAATAGAATAAAAATTTTCCTTTAAGTTCATTTTCTTAAAGTTGTGGAATTATTTTACTATCTAGAATAAAATCATAAGGAAATATACTTACTTATTAATAATAATTTCATCTCCTAATAAATTTCCACCACAAACTCATATTTTGTTCCAAACAATGAGTATTCAAGATGAATTTAGCAAACCTAAATCACTAGTATTATCTTATAATGGATCATATAATCCAAAAAGTATAAAAATATATTCTTCCTATCATTATACATTAACCAAAAAAAAAGTTTTTAAATGATAAGATGATTCATAAAATGAATAAACCTTCAAATGATGAAAAACTAATTTAATATTTTAAATTAAATAGAAATACCCAATGTTTAACCTAGATATTTCTATAATTATATATCCTTAATGTCCTTAGAAAAATTCCCCACTAATATTGAAATCCAGAAAATATTGGTACTTGATCACATAGTCTTCCAATATAAATTTAATATTTATCTCTAAATAATATCAATCACTATTAAAGTATCATACCCAAAATGTAATTTCCATAATCAAATAATATCCAAGATATACTAATAATTTCTCTAAATGACCTGAGTAATTATAAATATAAAATTAAATCAAACATGTTTCCAAAATATAATTCAACATTTATTCCTCAAATAAAATCTCATATTATTTTTTTACCTTATTTCAGTAGTTATCCCAAAAATTATAGAATTATTATTTAAAAATAACATTAATCACTTAATAATAAAATCAATTTATAATACCATAGTTATCTATATGATAAAAAATATTTTCCCAAAATTTTAATAACCCATAATTTCTTCAACATAAATGATTTGATAAACACTAAAGGTCACCATTAAACTTATGTCCAAAAAAGTAATGGAATTATTCATCAAATAATACAACACATTAAACATAAGGGTTACATATACCTCAAAAAAAATTATTAAAACATAATAAATGTCTCCCAAAAATTTATCACCATTTTACTATTCCATTTTTAAAAGGTTTTGATTCCATCTATCATATATCTCTAAATTTTGAAAATAAAACCTACTATAGTATAATACTTAGGAGTTTAATGATTCTCATAATATTGAATATTTACCATTATATCATAATTCTGAAAACTCTATAGATAAAAAAAATCCTCCATTCAATTTTATTCTTAAAATATTAACAATGATTTGTTATCTTATTCCATAATAATTCCTTACAAAAATTAAATATATGAATTTTACCCTTATTATTAATCAATATCAACCCAAAAAATGTTATATAATTAGAACATAATAAAATAATTCATACCTTTAATACAGACATTATGATTTCTTTGACATCCCCTTTATCTTCTAACATCATGCCCAAGTTCCATAAAGTAAATGTTCAAGTCCATTGTGGTATTTACATTTTCTAGATATTTGGTAAAGTTGAGATTTTGAAATCAAATAAAAATTATAACATGACCAATAAACATTATAGAGAAAAGAAAATGTGTTGGATAAGTCAGATAGTTTTTTTACGTGATTTGAATACTCAAGTTGATGTCAAAATCGTTTGAAAAATATTTTTCAATAATAGTGATAATAAAATCATCTATAAGGGTTAAGAAGGTTGTGAAAGATCACTTTACTTCCAACTTGATAAATTATCCTTAATATGTATAAAAGAGCATCATTAAAACATGAAATGATTTATTTCTTGTTAAATTGAAAATTTTCCTTGTAAAGACAATACCCTCATATATTCCATAATATATTAACCAAAAAATCCTTTATACCTTATTTTATTACCTGTCTAAGTCCAATATCTAAAAATATCATTAATCAGCATAAGAACCATAACTTAAAACTAAAAAAGTGGTGTTTATAACATTGAACATACATTCAACCTTAAACTTGTAAACCCATGATGGTGTCTATAACTCATAATATAACCTCACCTAAAAACATCCTAATCCCCAAAGTTTTCTAAAATCTACTCTGATACAAATATTAATGGTATATACTTATTACTAGTGGGATGTAATTAATACCTACTAGAGAACTCCATGGGTGGATACACTTAGGAGGGAATCTCACCACCATACCTAGTGGTAGACCTTTCCCCATGAAACCCTTGGAAGAGATCCATGATTCACTCAATGTTCACATGTGAGAGTTCCCAAGGATCAGAATCACTCTATTACATTAATACCAATTGTGAGGACCTGGCCTTAAACATTACATATTTTAGTTATTTTAAACTATATATCATTTTCAATTCCCAAATATATTTTTCATTTAGAGTTTTATATAATTAGTTCATAATTCTTACATAAAAAATCCATATATTACAAATTGGATACTCCTATATAGTATCCCTTTTTCTATAAAACAAATATTTGGAAAAGAAACATGTTTTTTCAGGACATATCTTCAAAAATTTGATCTTACAACATAATTATTCCTACACATCCTTAAACACCTATGAAAAACATTTTTAAATGTGGGATGAGTACAAAATTAGCATTAAGGGAAACATACTGAAATAACCCAAAAATGAAAGAATACTTATAATAATTTTCCTTTTTCAAAATAAATATTAGGTTCAAAATAAACACATTTATTAACCAAGAAATAATATTATCTTCCCAAAATGTTTCAAAAAAAATCATTAAAAAAAGTAAGGAAAAATAAACTCATAATGTTTTCTTTTCAAAAATGAAAATTAAATGAAAATGTTTGAAAAATGTTTCACTTTTCAAACTTATATATAGAATAACCATCACAATAAATGTTGGAGTAACCACCATAACTACTCATGGAAGACATTCATGGTTAGATTCATAATATTAACTTAGATTAAGAATCACATATACTCATGGAATACCATCATGTTTATATTAAGAACTTTACCTTCGAGTATCCATTATAATTAGTCATGGATTATCCATCATATCTAATCTTGTAATAACTATCACTATCAACTTCCAAACAGTACCCAATTCATTAGAGAGATATAATTGGGATCACCTTTCATATAATATATATCAATCTCATACATGAGATATAATTATTCTCAAACCTTAATATATTTTTTATTGGGATCAACTGTTTCTCATATATAATGATCAATTATCATGAATAAAACATTTTATAGTGTCACCTATTCATCATGAAACCTTTGAAAAACTCTTTTAAACCAATATAAAACTACTTTCAGATATCCAAAATACCCTTCTATTTAAAAACCAATTTTCAAAACTATAATACCCAATAAAATAAAATAGGGGTTTTCTTTAAAGAAAATATCATTAAAAGCATTCTTTAGGGAAATAACCTTTCCATATTGAAATCATTTATTTTAAAAAACTATGCATGTACAAAGGAAAACATTATCTTTTAATGTAACCATGTAAAACTATAAAGTAAGCATCAAAATATTAAGGTTTTATGATGGTGGTAAATTATGTTCATGTCGTAAATTTAATAAAATACATTCCTTTTTACCTTTGTAAAAAGAGTGGAAAAATGATCTTTAAAAGACGATTTTTAAAAGAATATCTCTTTCCTTGAGTTCAACTCATCACATAAATTCTCTATCTTCCTAAATAATAATAATAGAATCAATATTTACTTAATTCATAAAAATTTTAAAGTTTATTATTTAGTTTATATCACTTATTACAATGCTATATAAAATTACTAAATCATTTAATTTAACCTCATATGTTTTCACGATATTCAGTACTACATTACAAAATGATTTTACTAAGTTTACTATGGTCAAAGATATCATTATTAAATTATATAAAAATTAATAATCAGGAAATATTTATCATTATCATAGATAAATTATACTTTTAAATCCAACCATTTAATACGGTTCTGAAAAATTAATTATGTTATAATCATGGAGATAATAGACCATACGTAAACATGAGTAACATTTCCATTTTTCGATGATCATTATAGAAAAAAGTTAGGTATTATTTTCAATTTATATAATGATAATAATATCATAAATATAATATTAATTCTTAAAATATACTTATATATATCATCCATGTGATTTATTGGGGAAAAATGAATCACATTGCTTCATATAGGTGGTAGTCTACACATTCGCACAAACGACGTTATCATTTTTCAGTGCAAGGAAAGATAAGAAAATAAATGAGATATTATCTTTTTATAATGATAAATATATCATGTATGTCATATATAAACATTAATTCTATCATTATAACCAGTCTTGAGATATAGTAATGGAAAGAAACTTACATCGGTTCGTGAGGTAGTAGTTTTCTATACAAACGAACGATGAATTATTTTCCCATTTGATAGAAGAGGAGATAGATATTGGTCACAAAACAAACATAACAATATCTTAGTATATATATGATAATGTATTTATTATTTTATCATGTTTTAATAATATTTGCGAGATGTGGAATATAAACACATCTAAAACATACATATAAAAACTATACCTCTTCTTTAAAAACCCTCATTTTCTTAACACCTTAAGAACTCTAGGATAGGTATTTTGACTAAAAAAATACCTATAGAGTGAGGTTAAGGATTATAGTAAGGGAATTTAGAAATTAGTTTCCCAACAAAATGGGTTTTTGAGATTTGATGAAATGAGAATAAGATGTTCATCTTTATAAGAGAGCGGAGTTGAACTCATAGTATTTCTCAAAATATTAAATTAATATAAATTAATTTTCTATTAAAAATTTATCTTAAGTGAGTTATTCAAAATATAATATAATTATGGGTATAAATACTTTAACAAAATTAAAACTATACAAGTTTTTATTATATTTATACTGTAATTTTTTGTTTTAACCCCTTTAACTATTACCATTACAACATTGTTTTTTTACATTTTGAGGGAAAATATATTTACTTAAAATGGAAATAAAGTAAAAAAATGGAACAAAGTTGATATTATAAACCTTATCGTATTAAATCATTTAAATATAATATTTTCATTAATTTTACATTATTTAATAAAATATTACTTACTATAAAATATCCATAATGTTAATTTTTAGAAGTATTCATTAGTTTGACATTAATAATATCAATATTACACTTATAATTAAAAAAATATTTTAAAACATCCCAAAAATTTCAAGGTTATATATAAAATTTATTAATTACATTAATTATCTCAAATTATATTTCTTTTAAATTTTTTAATATCATTTATTTCATTTTTCCCTTAATTGAATAATTACTGCATCAACATTGAGTAATCATTTAAGGTAATTATATCATCACTAAAAATTAATAAACAATTACCATGATTAATATTAAAATTTTATCTTTCAAAATAATATTTATTTCCAAAAATATCTTCTATATAATACCATATTAAAAATATTACACTTATTAAAAACAAGAGTGTGTCATGTTTGTATTTTCTTTAAATAAAATACTATAAAAGTCATAATCTCATCGAAGTAGTCCCAAAATGTCTTAAATTTTACTCTATTATGATTATGGTCAAGATAAACTCATTAGATAACATTTATTAAAGTTTTTTTTTGACATTTAATGTTTCTTATAAATTTATTTTTCACCTAAATTACCCGATTTACCTTTTACCATGGTAATAAAATTACTAAGTTTATTGTTCATATTGGTAAAAAATATAAGGGAAATATATACTAAATTTAGACTCACAGATTAAAAATATGGAATCCATTTTTAAAAATTTAAAAAACATAAGTTTCATAATTTAATTTAAAATTAAACTGATAAAAAAAAACAAAAATAGTTTACCATAAAAAAATTATTTTTAAATATAAAATGTTTTTAGGCTAAATGAATGTATAAAATCCATTTCAAAAAAATAATTCTTTTATTATAAATAAAAATTAGTTAATTTAAATGTAAAAATAATCCAAAAAAATTTAACTTGTAAAAACTTTAAAATAAAATTTATTTTTCAATAAAAATTAATATTTTTCACTATTCCTTGCAAAATAAATATTTTTAGAAAATTCTAAAAAATTAATCCAAAGATAGTTTTGACATGATGGATTTTAAAATGTAATTAAATTTTTCAAATTAAAATTATATAATTTAAAAATTAAACTTATAAATAAAATCTTATAATAAATAAAACCTTTTTCTTTTGGAGTATTACTTAATATATTTATAATGAATTTAACTACCTAATTTATCAATACTAATAAATATTAAAATGATTAATTATATCATTACCTAGGTTTTTACATCCTTCCCCACCCACTTTGAAATTGTATCCATGCAATTTTTAACTTGGTCTTAGTAACCAAGGTTTTACTTTTCAAAATATTTTTTTTGAAATCCCACATTGTAAAAAGGATTAATAATTCATCCTCTTAAAAATAGATAAAATAAAGTACAAAGGACACATGTGATTACACATACTAAGTTCTTGAATAGTAGGACATTAATGGGAAGTGAATATGTGAATATAGAATAAAAACCTAACATTCAAGGATTAATAGAGATTAATAGTGATAATGGTCATGATAATGTTAATATCCACAAACCTATTACCTGATGAGGTGAAAAAACGAACAACCATTAATTTTAGAAGAAGGAAATAGAATGAAATTTTTTGTTTTTATATAATTTTACTAATATTGAAGAATTATTTTATTATCAAGACTAATATCATAATAAAATATACATAATTTTTAAGAATAATTTTATACTTTAATCATTTTTCACCACAAACACATATTTTTTGCCAAATTATAAGTATTTGGGATGAATTTATCATGATTGAAGCACTAGAATAAAATTATAATTGATCGCATAAGCCACAAAATTATTTAAAGCTATTCCTCTTAACTTTAGACATTAAACAAAACCAAATTGGTTAACACATGATAAGACGATTCCCAAAATGAATAAACCTACACACAAATATAAACTACTTTAATCTCCAAAATTAAATAGTAATACCCAAAGTTCAACCTCAATAATTTAATAAATATCTATCCTTAAAATTCCTCAAAAAGTTTCCAAAATAACATTGAATTCCAAAAATAAAAAGGATTTGATCACATAGTATTCCATGATAAATTTAATATTTATCTCCAAATAATATCAATCACTCTTAAAGCCTTATACCAAAAAATTAATTTCCATAATCAAATAATATGAAACATATGATAATAATTTCCCTAAATAACATAAATCACCATAAAGACACAATAAAATCATATATGCACCCAAAATATAATTCAACCTTTATTCCATAAATAAAATATCATAGTATTATGTTGACCTTATTCCTATAATGGTCTTAAATATTATAGTGATATTCTTCCAAAATAAAATTAATCACTTAATCACCAAAAAATATTCCAATCCCATGGTTATATATATAAGAAAAAATATGTTCCCAAGTTTTAATAACCCATAATCACGTCAAAATCAATGATATGATAAACTATAAAGGTCACCATTAAACTTATAACCACAAAAGTAATGGAATTATTCCGTAAATAATACTTCACATTAAACTTAAGGGATATATATAACTCAAAAATTTATAAAAACTCAATCAATTTCCCCAAACATTTATCACCTTTTTACTATTCCATTTTTTAAAGTATCAATTCCATCTAACTTATGTCTCCAAATTTTGAAAAAAAAACTACTTTCAAATAATCATTAGGTGTTTCATAAATCTCATAATATTAAAAAATTATTATAATACCATAATTCTAAAAACTATATTAATAAAAAAATCCTTTCTTCTTAAACCATTAACCATGATTCATCATCTTATTTCAAAATAATCTATTCTTAAAATAAAATATATGAATTATATCCTTACGATTCATCAATATCAACCTATAAATGTAATAAAATTATAACATAAGAAAATAATTCATACCTTAAATCTAGAAATCATGATTTCTTCGATATACCATTTATATTATGACATGATTCCTAACTTATAAAATTAAATGTTCAATTACATTTTTGTATTTCCCTATTCGATAATTTTTATAGAGTTTAGATTTTGAAATAAAATGACAAATATACCATGACCCATAATTTTTTTTGGAGAAAACAAAAATGTATAGGATAATTCAAACAATTTCTCAGAGGTGATTTGAATACTCAATAATCTCTCAAAATAATTAGAATAAAATTTTCCAATAATAGTTTTAACAAAACCATTTTTAAGGGATAAAAAGGATTGAAATATTTCTTTACATCCATATTTATAAATAATCCATAATTTATAGAAATGAACATCATTAAAAAATTAAATGATTTAGTTTACATTAAAATGAAAACCATCATTTTAAAGAAAATAATCTCATAAATTCCATAATACTTTAAACATTGAATCCTTTATAACTATGATTATTACCCTTCAAATTCCAATCTCTAAAAAAATCATTAATCACCCCAAGAACTATAACTTAGAACCCCGAAATGGGTGTCTATGACCTTGAACTTATAATAAAACTTAAACTTGAAACCCCATGATGGTCTCTATAACTCTTAATTCAACCTCACTAGAAAACATCCTAATCTCCAAATTTTTATTAACCCTACTCTAATACAAACTATAAGGGTATGGACTTATTACAAGTGTGATAAAATAGATACATACTAGATAACTCCATTGGAAGTTACACCTCTTATGAGAGACTCTCACCACCATCCCTACAGGAAACCCTTTCCTCATGAAGCCCTTAGGTGGAGAGCCATGCCTCGCCCAATGTTCACACATAAGAGTTCCAAAGAACCAAAATCCCTCCTTTTCTCTAATACCAACTACAAGGAACCAACTTTAAAAATTAATAATTCTAGTTATTTTAAAATAGAAAATAATTTCATTTCCCAAATATATTTTTGGTTTTGAGTTTTAGAGAATTAGGACATAAATATTACATAATAAATTCATATATTAAAAAGTTTACACTTAAACTTAGTATCTATTTTTCCCATAAGAAACTTTAAAAAAAACATGTTTTATTTTCATAACATATCTTCAAAAATTTGGTCTAAACCTCATACTTATTCATACTCATCCTTAAATACCTATGATAAATTTTTTAAAATGTGGGGTGAGCATGAAAATATTAGTATGGTACAAAAATAAAGAAAGAAATTGACAGTCCATGAATACTTAAAAACTCATTTTTCAAAAAAAAGGTTCAAACCAATAAATTTACTTACCCAATAAATCATATTATCTTATAAATATGTTTCATAAATCATTTCATTATAAAAAATTAAGGAAAAATAAACACATAAAGGTTTATTTGAAAATTTTAAAATCATGTGATTTTTTCACAAATTTATATTTTTCAAAATTATATATAGAATAACCATCATTTTTAAAGTTGGTTTAACCCTCACAACTAATCATTAAAGATCTTCAAAGTTATATTCTATAAATTAACGTATATTAACCACCATATCTACTCAAGAAATACGTTTATGGTTATTTTATGAACATTACCTTAGAGAAACCATCAAAAATATTAATGGCTTAACCATAATATTTGATCTCGGAATAACCATCATGGTCAACTTTCAAACATTACCTAATGAATTAGAGAGCTATAATGGGGATCACCCTTTATATAAGCTATATAAATCTTTCTCGTGATCTATAATGGGGATCAAACCTTTGTACAAGCTGTTTCATCCTACTTATTTCTTATATATAATGCTCAAGTATCCTAAATAAAACATTTTATGTTTTCACCTTTTCATCATAAAACATTGGAAAAAATCTTTCAAACCAATTTTAAAAACACTTTTAGATATATAAAATAATATTATTTTTAAAAACTCATTTTAAAAAATCCAATACCCATAAAAAAAAGTAAATATATTTTTTAATCTAAGAAATGATCCTTAAAAACATTCTTGTGTAAAATAACCATTCCATTTTGAAATAAATTATTTTGAAAAATTGGGAATGTAGAAAGGGAAATAATTTCTCTGAAAGTAACCACATAAAATTATAATGTAATATTAAAAATATAAAGGATTCATAAAGGAGGGAAATTCTATTCATGACATATATATATAGAAAATACATTCTTTTTAACCTTTTTAAAAAGTGTTCAAAAATGAACTTTAAAAAGGATTTTTAAAAGGAAGTATTCTAACTTGAGTCAGACTCAATACATGAATTCCCTATCTTCAAAAATATTAAACATAGGTTATTTATTTACTTATTTAAGAACATTTTTATATTTTATATCCCTTATTACCATGTTATATATAATAATGTCACCTCATGTATTTTGACGATAATCGATACATAAGTCCAAAATGACTTTGGTCAGTTTACTATAGTCAAAGAAGTTATTATTTTATCATAACCAAAATAATAATCATGAAATATTAAAAAAATTATACATTAATTAAAATTTTAAATAAAACCATTAAATATGGTTATGAAAAATGAACTATGTTACAATCACATAGATGGTAAGTCGTACATACACATCAGTAATGTTTCTATATTTCATCGATCATTATAGAAAGAAGTTAAGTATTATTTTATCTTTAAAAATTTATAATAATATAATAAATATCTTATTAATTATTCAAATGTACTTATATATATCATTAATGATATGTGGTGATGAAGAAACGAATCACATTGCTTTATGGAGGTGGTAGTTGACATATATGCACAAATGACATTATCATTTTTCAGTACATGGAAAGGTAAGAAGATAAATAATAAATTATATTTTAATAATTGTAAATATGTAATTAGTTTCATATATAAACACTAATTATATCATTATAACTAGTCATGGGATATGGTGATGGAAAAATATTACATCGGTTCGCGTGGTGGTAGTCTACCGTACACATGAATGATGAATTCTTTTCCCATTTGATGGAGGAGGAAATGGAAATAGGTAATGACACTAACATAAAAATAAATTATTATATCTAGGATACTTTAGTTATTATTTTATCATGTTTAAAGAATATTTTAGGAATTTTTAAGAGAAACTAAAATAAAACATGCAGATAAAAACTATTCCCCTTCATTTAAAAACATCCATTTATTAACACATTAAGACCTATAATATTAGTATTATTTATAAAACAAGACCTATATAATAAGTTTAGGTATTATAATAAGTAAATTTGGTAGTTATTAGAAAAAATGGGGTTTGATATGTGATGAAATGAGAAGAAGAAGTGACCTTTTATAAGTGAGGGGAGGGGCACACTTCATTTTTCTAAAAATTCTAAATTAATATAAATTTGTTTTCAATTTCAAATGACTTAAAAAGTGACTTATTTAGAATATAAAATGATTATATGTCTAAATGACCTTATAAAATAAAAATAGACAAGTTTTTATTATATTTATACCATTACCATTTGGTTTTAGCCCTTTTTCTACCCCTTTAACTTTTAACATGACAACTTTTATTTTTAAAATTTGACGGTCAATATAGTTACTATAAATGAAAAAATTACAAAAAAATTTCCAATGTTGATATAATAAACTATATCCTAATTAATTGGATGAATATGCTATTTTAATGAATTTTATATCATTTAATGAAATATTATTTACTATTAATTATCCATAATATAAATTTTTAGAACTATTTATTACTTTAAATTTAATAATATCAAGATAAAACTTATAAGTAGAACTATTTATTTTAAAAAATCCCAATAATTTAAAATTCATCTATAAAATTATTGTATTATATTAATTATTTCAAATTATATTTCGTTTAATAATTTTACTATCATTTATTCGATTTTTCCATTAATTAAATAATTATTGAATTAATATTGAGTAATAATTTAAGGTAATTATATCATCACAAAAAAATAAAAATAAATTTCCATAATTAATATAAATCTTTTAACTTTCAAAAAACTATTAATAATCGAATTGTTTTTACTTTTCCTTAAATAAAATATTATAAAGGTCATAATATCATCCAAGTGGACCCAAAAGGTCCAATATTCATCTCGTAGATTATTATGGTTAATCTATAACCATAAAATAAGATATAGGAGTGTTTTAGGTAATTTAATGGTTATTATAATTTTATTTTTAATAAAAAATTATCTGATTTACCCTTTAGTATGGTAATAAGATTACAAAGTTTACTTTCATATTGACTAAAAATAAAGGGTACTTATTTACTAAATTTGGACCCAATGATTCAAAATTTGGAATCCATTTTTAAAATTTCACAAGATAAATGTTTACTAATTAAATTTTAAATTAAACCATAAAAATAAAAATAATTAAAAAAATGTTATTTTTAAATATAAAATGTTTTTATGCTAAATTAATACAAAAAAACCCATTTCAAAATAAAAAATTGGATTATTTTGAATAAAAATAAATTAATGAAAATTTAAAACTAATCATAAATATAAATTGACCTTGTAAATAATTTAATATAGAATAAATTTTTCAATAAAAATCAGTGTTTTCATTCTTCATTGAAAAGTAAATATTTTCATAAAATTCTCCAAAATTCATCCTAAATAATTTTGTTATGCTGAAATTAAAATGTAATTTATTTTATCAAATTAAAATTATATAATTTGAAATTTATGCTGGTAAATAAAATCTTATAAAAAATTAGTTTAATAAAACCATTTCCTTTTTTATTTTAAAAATTAATTAATATATTTATAATGAATATAAATAAATAATTAATAAATACCAATAAATATTAAAATGTTTTATTTTATCATTACCTGGGTTATTATAGGGATATCCTTATAAAATCCCATCACACCTTTTTGTAACAAGTTACAGTTTCTTTCAATCATCTATCAAGGTGCCTGAAAAAAGGAAATGCATAATGAAAATCACCAAGCTCATGGAGAGTGTGTTAATGGTGTAGATTAGGGGATTATTTTTCCTTTAACCATAATATATCGTTTGTGTTATGTTCTTCTCTTTTTTTGTTACATTTTTATAAAAGTGTTATGAACAATTCCGGGAATAAATCTATTTAGGTTAAAAAATTTAATAACTCATTTCACCTCCCCTTGATTCGTTGTATAACTCCATAAAGGTCCATAATTGGTGTCGAATGAAGATATTATTAATTTATAAAATCTAAAAGGTTAAATCCATGAAGATCATTTTCAAATGGATTCAATGGATAACAGTAGATAAAGAATTTCTATGATCCAGGATTCCAATTTCAATGAAGAAAACTATGGGTACTAGAAGGATAAGATGATTATCTCTTCAAAAAATAATATTAAAAATATTTATTATAAAGTTTTGAAACCCTATAAAGTCATATAAATAGATCTAAAAAAATTGGATACTACTATAGAAGATTAATATCATCTAAACTCCAATTTTATGGATGTTATCATATGTATACTTAGTCTATATGTATTCGATAGAGTTTATCAATGTAATAAAATACATAAAATATATACAACTATATATGTAGCTTATAAGTGTACTAATAATGTATGAAAAATAAATCAGAATGTTTTTAAGATCAATTTTGATAATCGCAAAATGACTAATGGTGATAGGATCACTCAGATGAATGGGTGGATGAATAAAATCATAAATAATGTGGCCAATATAGGAATTTATATTCTTAAACCTAGTCAAGATAATAAAGTTCTCATTGTTCTGAAATCCAAATGGTGTAGAATTTCATTTTCTATTAGCAAATATATTATTGTAAAATATTTCAAGATAATAGATCTTATTGACACACTCATAATGTATGAAGTTGAGATGGAAACTGAAGTTGAACAAATAAAGATTATATAAAGAGATAACATTTATTTAATGTCATATACATCAAAATGTGTAAAGAAAAAAAATAAATATCATTTTCTTTCTCAACTAATGAAGACACATTAAGAAATTAAGATTTAAGTAGTAAGGTTGATCAATTATATAATATGTTAAAAAATGTATACAATAAGAGAATATGATTAAAAATCATATTATAATTATAAAAAATTCAATGAAAATACCATAGAAATAAGATTCTATGAGTTCAAGAAGATTGGGCATATTAAGACCGATTTCCCCTATCTTAAGTTTAAGAAGATGTGGGAAAAGAATTATAAAAATAAATTAGACTATAAAAAATAAAATAATTCTATTAAGGATATATAGACTACATTAAATGACTCTAGTGATGATATTATTTATAATTATAAAGTATAATTTATATAATCATAATAAAAATATGTGTTCCATAGCACAAACTTATGAGGGAACAAGCCATGTCAACAAAAATAAAAAATTCTTTATGGATAGTGGTTTTTCAAGGCATATGGTTGGATATTTTTCAAACTTTCACTCACTTTATAAAATCCATGGATAACATATTACATTTTGTGAAAATACTAAAGTAAAAAATTGGTATTTTTTTAGAGATCCTCATTCAATCCTCATCAGAAAAGTGAATTATCTTAATATATCAAATTATAACTTGATAATTAATTCTCAACATTTTGATGATTTATATTCAATTAATTTTTTGATATCATATGCTCTATTTTAAGAATAATTTTCTTAAATTTAGGGCATTAAGAACTAAAAATTTTTACACACTAGATATTTATTCTTTCTAAAAAAAATGTAAACTATTTGAATACTAAAATTAAATAATCTTAGATTTGGAATTGGATTCTTATACATTATAACATTTATTCATTGAATAAATTATGTCATAAAA
Organism: Viscum album; assembly: GCA_963277665.1. Taxonomy (NCBI): domain Eukaryota; kingdom Viridiplantae; phylum Streptophyta; class Magnoliopsida; order Santalales; family Viscaceae; genus Viscum; species Viscum album. The sequence goes on from OY728151.1 coordinate 1,224,931,483, forward strand.
AATATAATTTTTTATCTTCCTCAACTCAAATTGGATAAAAAGAAATTATGTGATTCATCCCAAATGGAAAAACAACACAAATCATTTTTATACAAATTAAAAAATTTACTTCATCCATAACACTTAAACTTATTCATATGAATCTATTTGGACCTTCTGAAACTACAATCCTAGTTGGTAAATCTTTTGTTTAGTTTTGGTTGATGATTTTTCAATATTACATGGTTTTATTTCTTGAAACTTAAATGTGACACTTGTTCTATCTTTATTAAATTTATTAGTATTGTTAAAAATAAAAAGGCTCTAAAACCTTTTCCTTGATAAATGATCATGTGGGAGAATTTGAGAATCATTAATTTAATCTATTTTTCTCAAAAAAATGGAATTAAATGCACATTATATACCCCCATAACAACACAATAAAATAGTGTTGTTAAATAAAAAACTACACCATATAATATATTTTTAGAACATTGTTATGTGAATATATCATACCTACACAATTTTTGGTTTAAGTTGCTAACACAATATTCTATGTCATCAATATAGTTTTAATAAGGCCTACTTTGAAGAAAAAACCCTATGAAATCTGGAATAATAAAAAAACTAAAGGTTGGATACTTTAATGTTTTTATATGAAAAGTGTATATTTTTAACACCAAGGATAATCTTGGTAATTTTGATCCAAATGTAAATAGGTGAATATTCCTAGGATATTCTACTACTTATAAATCCTATAGAGTTTTCAATAAAAATTCAAGGACATTTAAAGAATATTCTCATGTGAAATTTAATGAAATGGACCCTTTTGATCAAAAAGAAAATAAAGTTTATGTATTGAGTGATTTAATAGATAACTGGAGTCTAGATCCTCTCTTGGATAATAAAATTGTTGATTATTTGGTACATTATCATGAAAAATCCAATAATGAAAAGGAAGATATATTTGAACCTGAAAGTGTGAACCCTAGACAACCTATATCCCTTAAAAACCATCCAATATAAATAGTTATAAGAAACCTATATTAAGGAGTGTATACTCAAAAAAATAGTATATCATATTGATTTATCTATATTTTTGTCCCAATTTGAGTATAAACCCATAGAAGAAGCCTTAGATGATGAGAGTTGGGTGGTTTCTCTAAAAAAAGAATTAAAACATTTCAAAAAGAACAAGGTATGGAAATTAGTTAATAAAACTTCTAAATATTATATTATTTAAACTAAATGAGTATTTAGAAATAGGTAAGATGATCATGGTGTGTGTTACGTTAATAAGTATATCTTATAACTTCTCCATTATTTATGGTTTTATGTTTTGAAAATCATAAACACTTTTTATTAAGTTCTGAATATTTTTTAAGTTCATTATTTTTCTTAAGATCTAGAATTTTCATTCCGCTTTTCTTAAAGATATATCATTACATTTTTTCATTCTGTTAGACTTAAATATCTTTCATTCTGATTTTACATTCTATTATACTTACAGATCTTTCATTATGATTTGTCATTCAGTTTTTATGATTCCAAATCTGGTGTATATATGATTCAGTTTTTATGATTCCAAATCTGGTGTATATGTGATTCAATTTTTATAATTCCAAATCCGGTGTATATGTGATTCTGTTTTTATGATTCTGATTATGGTGTATATGTGATTCCGATTTTATGATTCTGATTCTGGAACAAATGAGATACCTATTTCACAATTTGATTTACTTTTTCTTATGAATATTTTTTATTGATTTCTTAAGATTATTATTTCTTGATAATGTTAGAGTTGTTTTAATGTATCATTTCAATGATATCGAATTCTAAGTTCTCTTATACTTAACATTTATCTTTAACTTCACATCATTTCTGTTACTTGAAATGATGTCGTACAATCTGTTATAAACTAACCATTGTATGTTTTCCACATGTACAGGTCCCTCTGAAATTTAAGGAAAAATATGGCCATTGGTGAGGAGCAGACCGTTGGGAAGATTTGCCTATAAATACAATCCCATTTGAACGAGAAAATAACTTCAACTTCGACAACTGACTTTGATGAGTAAAAGTTGTGAAGTTATTTCTAGAGAGAGAGAGGCTCTTACAACTCTCATTGCTTCATGCAGATGTTGTGAAAAAACTTGTTCAGTCATGAAGAACTTGTTCAGACTTGCTTTGTGCAGACTTCAATCGTGATGATTGTGGGATTCTGGGTTTGGAAGATAGAGGTTCCAATTTCCTTCAAAATCGAGGGCTTGCATGGATAGCAAGACAGATACCGATCTTCAGATTGAGGGATTACTTGGGTTTGGGTAAGACAAAATTTCTTGAAAGTATAAATCAAAGAACCTTTATCCAAGGTTGTTTGATACCCTTCTTTTTGTGTTAAAATAATCTTATTGTTACTTGTTTACTATTACAAGTTGTTTTAATTCCGTTGTTGTATGTTAACTTTGTTAAATTTAGAAAGTATAACCTTCTTATACTTTGTAATTCCATTACTCTGATTATATTATAGATTTTATACACTTTAAGGTAGAATCTTTCTGTTAAGAAAATAGAAAAGGTTTCTTTAAGAGGTGTTGGGAATATTTTTTTAAACTTGTTAAACTTAACTTTAAAGGTTTCAAAGGAATTTTTAAAGTATACAGTTCACCCCCCTTCTTGTATTTGAGAATCTTATTTTTACATATTTGATCCTCAAAATTGGTATCAGAGGACGTTACCTTGTACCCTGAACCAATCTGAAAATTGGCTTCAGAGTTTTGGTTAAATCTGAATTAATCTCATGATTAGATTCAGAAGAGAAATCGTCTTCTTCATTATTTTTTCGGAATCAGATTTTCGGACTCATAATGTTCGGATTCATATTTTTCTTAGAGATACTCTAGTTCTATTTTCTTTTCTTAGGATATTTAATTTGGTTTATAAACTTTTATTACTAACAAATTTGTGAGAAAATAATTTCCTTAAGATTGTGGGTTTAAGTGTTGGTTCTATCGACAATCTAAATCCTACCAGAACTCCTATTTTTGATGTAAATGATTATGAGTACTGAAGAGATAGGATAATAACTTTCATTATTAACACTGGAGTTGATAACTACCTAATGCTGATAGGATACTATAAGATTCCTGATAAGGAATTGAGAACTTTTACTAATCTGGAAAAATCAAAATATCAAGCAAATTTTAGAGTTAGAAATACATTGATATGTTCCATGACTAGGAACATCTATAGTCAAATATCTTCATGTGAAGTTGTAAACAGTATCTGGAAGAAACTTAAAGTTACACATTTTGGAACTTCTATGGTCATAGAGACAAGAATAACTATATTGAGAGCTGAATACCATGGCTTTAACTTTCCTTATAAAGAACCTATAAGAAAAGTTCAGCAAAGGTTTATGAGTATCGTGAATAGATTAAAGTCTATGGGAGAAAAAAATTTAGATGATGAGGCACTTATAGATAATATTATAGATATCATTCCAAATGAGTGGGAATCCAAGAGGATAGCAATTGATGAAAATATAAAAGTTACCCAGATTACCTTAAATGAGATGTTTGGAACTCTTCTTCAACATGAGACTAGAATGAAGAGAGATGCTAATAATATTAAGAAGAAGAATGGAAATGGAGGTGTTTCTTTTACAACTACTTCAGATCATATGAAATCCAAGACTCCTGATAGAACCATAAGATCAAAATCTAAGAAGGTTAGTATTCAATCTGAATCCAGTGAAAGTGAAGCTTCAGAAAATGAGTTAGCAAATCTTGCTCAAAGTATGAACAAGATTTTCGGGAAAAAGAACTTTCAATATAGATACAATAATAAAGATGGAAAATATAAGAAAGATGAATAAGTGACATGCTATGAATTTAGAAAAATCGGTCATATCAGACCTGATTTTCCCTTGCTTAAGAAGAGAGACAAGAAAGACAAGAATTCTGAAAAAAATAAGAAGAATTTATATAGATCAAAGCAGAAGAAAGTCTTGAAATCCAATGACACTTGGAGTGATAGTGGTGGAGATTTTCTGACGAATCCTCAGAATATTAATCTTCTAGGCAAAAGAATATTAGTCTAATAGCCAATGATCCATTTCAAAATCATTGTCTTATGGTTAAGGTACAAACTACTGAATCCTTAACCAATAAGTCTTTAAGTGAAAATTTTCTAGATTGAGGTTTTTCTTTATATGAATAATCTTCTTCATCAGATAATGATAATGAGTTTCCTTCCTATGAGGAAGTTACTAGATTTTCTATATTGTTAGAAAAGAGAAATTTTAATGTTTTTAAGAAACTTGATAAAGAAAACTCTAGAGAATCTATTTTAACAAAAGAAATTTTAGATCATTCCAAAGATCTTGATGAGAAAAATGATGTTTTAAAAAATATTTCTAAGAAACTTGAGGAAGTTAATTATGAGAAGGTTAAAATATCAAAGTATCTTAAAAATCTATTTTTAGAAAAAGATGTTTTAAAGGATAAACTTAGCTCTAAATCTATTTTTCTTGAGGATAAGGATTTAATCAAGAGACTAAAATCTGAAATATTTTCATTGAAGAATCTTCTTTCAAATTTTACTTCTGGTAAGGAAAATCTTAACAAGATGTATTCTCAAATCTAACCTCATGGTAATAATCAGGGATTAGGTTATTTTCATGAAAAACCTATTTTTAAAAATAATTATTTTGTTCCTTCTAGAGCCCCTTTTTGTACCAAATTCCAAAGTGGTGGGCATTGGAAAAAAAATTGTTCTTTAAATAAAGTTCAATATATTGGATTTCATAAAGCTTATTTTTCTAAAAAAATATAGTTACCCAAACTTTTATTATCTAAAAGTTCTGGATCCAAGTAATTTTGGATTCCGAAAGCCTGACTCTATTTTTTCATGAAAAAGAAGGAAGTACCAACAACCTATGGTACATGGATAGTGGATGTTCCCAGCACATGACTGGTAACAAAGACTATTTCAAGAAGATTTTAAAAACAAAAAGTGGAAAGGTAAATTTTGGCAATAACTCTCAAGGAGAAATTTTCGGTATAGGTAACATTATTCTTCTTGGTAAAACTATTATTTAAAATGTTCTTTTTGTTAAAGGAGATATCATTCTTCAATTCATCGTAACGCAAGAGCAACTTGCTGATATTTTTACAAAACCTATACCTTCCAATAGATTTGAATACATTAAACATAAGCTAGGAATGATTTCTGTAAGGTAATCATTCATATATAATTATTGTTTAAATCATTTTCCAACATTAAACTACTCTTTATTTCAGGGGGAGTATATATGTTTGATTATTTTCTTTCTTTAAAATCCTTTTCTTTCCTTAGGAAATTTTTCTGATTTGAAAATTCCGAATTTGAAAATATCAGATTTGAAAATGTGGGATTTGAAAATGTCGGATTTGAAAATGTCGGATTTGAAAATATCAGATTTGAAAATGTCAGATTTGAAAATTTCGGATTTGAAAATGTTGGATTTGAAAATATCATATTTGAAAATGTCAGATTTGAAAATGTCGGATTTGAAAATGTCGGATTTGAATATGTCAGATTTTAAAATGTCGGATTTGAAAATATCAAATTTGAAAATTTCGGATTTGAAAATGTTAGATTTGAAAATGTTGGATTTGAAAATATAAGATTTGAAAATTTTATATTTGAAAATTTTGGATTTGAAAATTTCGGATTTGAAAATTTCGGATTTGAAAATGTCAGATTTGAAAATGTCGGATTTGAAAATGTCAGATTTGAAAATGTCATATTTGAAAACTTCCATGAAAAATTCTTATAATACCGATAAATCTCTGAGAGTATTCCAAAAATAAATCTTTATTACTTTTTTTTTCTTTATCTTAAGTTTTAGTTGTTGGTATTTTAAAATTTCTTAAATTCCAGTTTACTTTACTTCAAAAGATCAAAATTCATATTTTCTATATCCATTATCAACCATCAGATCAGATCAAGTTTTTATCAGCCATTTGATTATCTTATGGAAGTTGAAAAGCCATAGCTATGTCTATATAAGGGGTGCCTCTTTTTCAAGTATCCAACCATCCTTTCTGATCTTAGTGCCGAAGTTCTGTTGCCATCAAATATTTCATTCCGAAGTTCTCTATCATCCTGAGTGATTCTGGAATCCTCATCAGATCAGATGTTGGTTAGCAAGGAGATTAAGGAATGGTCAATATTTAGGTAAAGGTTAGTGTGCCCTACGTTCATTGAAAAATATGAATCCCTTATTTCTAAGGTTATAAGATCTAATGGATGGTATAGTGTCTATGTGGCTGAGGAGAAATATCAGGATCCAGTTTATCCTGATCTCATTATTTAATTCTATGAATCTGTTACGTTCTTTCAAAATAACGATAAGGATCTGTTTAAGTTCAAATTCTATGATAAATCATATACAGTTCCCTACAAGAAGGTAGAAAATGTTCTTAACATACTGTATGAAGAGGAGGGTATTCTTTGCTCTCAGAAACTCCCTGAGAAAGAAGGCTCTTTTGAAAAAGTCAGGGCTTTGGATTTTATCGGTCTTAAGTATGTTAAGAATTCGAAGATTACGAATCTTTCAATGAACCACAAGATGGTGGATCTATGGATGCAAGGATTTCTTATTCCAAGAAAGGGAGATAAGGATTCTCTAAAGATATGTGATATATTTTGGTTAGACTTTCTTGTCAACCAAAGGAATATCAACTTGGTGAAGTACGTTTTTCTCACCATCCAAGTAATAAAAAGTAGAACCATCAGATCTCAGATCCTTATGTACCCAGAAACTATTTCCAAGATAATAGTTTTGTGTCTTCAAGAACTGAATGTTCCATGCCGATTAGTCTCAAAACCTTTCAAGATTTTGTTTCTTAGTGATGACACTCTAAGGAGGATGAAAGTAGAGTTTATTCCAGAATTGAAAAAATTTGATGAAATAGTTTTCCAGAACAAGGGTGATGTTATGGAATCTTCAAAGTCAGTTCCTAAAAAAAGGAAACTTGATGAACCGAGCTTGCCAGTTCCAGTTCTTGTTGTTTCAGTTTCATCACCTCTTCCTACAAATAAACCAAAATCTTATTCAGATGCAATAGTTGCAAAGTGGAGAGAAATGAGAGCTACTAAAAAATAAGGATACCCTTCTTTTGGTCTAAATTCTACAGAGTCAAAGGCTCTAAAAATAAAGTAAGATGAAAATATTCAGAAGGAAAAGAATGAGAAGAAGTTAAATAATAAATCTTTGGAAGATCAAGTTTTTCAGTCTCTTCTAAAAGATATAGAAAAGAATTCCCAGGAAGTAGCCAAATCTCAAGATGTTCATAAGAAACCGGTGGTCACTCCAGAAATCCAAAAATATAAGAAAGTACTAGCCTTATCAAAACCAGTTCAATAAATAGAAGATAAGATAATCCAAGATGATGATGATAATGTTTTAAGGGAAGTGAAAGATTATATTGGAACTCCTTTGAGTTCAGGTTCCAAATTTGTTTTAGTAGAACAAGTCGAAGAACAAGTTGAAGAAGAACTTGAGGAAGAAATAGAAGTTGAGGAAGAGGTTGAAGTTGATGATGAGGAAGAAGTTGAATTTTAACTAGAAGAAGAATTAAAGAAATAACAGGTTTAACAAAAATGCGAAGAAGATGAATAATTTCAATAAAGAAGAGGGACAAGGAGGATATCAACATCATAATTTTGAAAAAGAAGAAGATAAACAGGGAGATCTAAATGTTTTTCAAGTTTCAGATGAAAAATCTCCATCTTGAGACCCTCTTAAAGGTGAGAATGTTTTTGTTTCTCCATTTTATAAGGAAACTCCTCAGAAGTCCTCTAAGAGAATAGAGAGACCAGCTTCCTTAACTCCAAGAGGAGTTAAGAAAGGAACAGATATTTCAGGATTCGAGTCCTCTTCATCTATTGAAAATGATTTTGTTAAGCTATCTTTAAGAAAGTTGGTCAGCACCATTCCAGTTCTTGAAAACATAGATACTCGGAGTCAAATGATGAAAGAGACCCGGAATCAAAAGACAGAATCGACTAATATTCTAATGGACATGGTTATCAAGCAAGAAGAAGACTTTGGTAATCTTTTGAATGATTACAAATCTTAGAAGGTGACTTTTAAGAAAGTATTTAACCATACCTAAACTATCAATGAAGAACTTAGACAGTTCAGTGACTTCATGGATTCAACAAAAGAATCTTTTAATACTTGTGAAACTAAGTTCAACAAGGTCAAGACATCAATCTCTAAGAAATCTAGTCAACTCAATTCTATTTCTCGATCTGTTAGAAGTGAGAATAAAGTCAGAGATGAATTAGAAAGAAAGGTGGTTTCTCAAGAAGAAAGGATCATGTCTTTAGATAAGAAGAATCAGGATCAGGAGATCCTGTTGAAAAATTATGAAGAATATCATAAGGAAGTGAAGAAACTCAAAGCCCTGATAAAGAAGATGTAGTCTGAGCAGAAGAAGAATGGATGACTTTTTCTTTACATTCCGATTCTTTGTTGTAATATAAACCTTATTTTTAAAATTTTCTTAAAAAGTTTCTTGCATATATTTCTTTTATTTTAAAATTTATACATGCTTAACCTTAAAGGTACATCTTATACTTCTCTATTCCTTTTCCTATTTTTAAAAATCAAAAAGAGGGAGAATTTATTTAAAGGAAGAATTTAATCTCTGAGAAGGAAAATCTAGTAAGGGGGAGTATGGAATGAAAGGATAATGTCTATGTAAGGGGGTGTTTTCTTTTAAGAATAAATGTATGTCAAAGGGGGGGCGATATTTCCTTAAGAAAACCTGAATTCAAAGATCAAGAATACGATCCTTGGGAAACATAACCCAAGGGGGAGTTAGTCATATTCATACAAAATATTATTCAAAAGGGGAGATAAGTTTTTTCATACTTTTTTATCTTAGTCGATATATTCTTCTACAGTAAATTTGTTAGTGCTTTCCAAAAACAGTGATATTGTTGAGTCAATAAGGATATCTTATGACTTCTCCATTCCTTATGGTTTTATGTTTTGAAAATCACAAACTCTTTTTCTTAGGTTCTGAATATTTTTTAAGTTATGTATTTTTTTTAAGATCTGGAATTATCATTACGTTATGCTTACAGATATATCATGACATTTTTCCACTCTGTTAGACTTACAGATCTGTCATTCTGATTTTCCATTTTGTTATACTTACAGATCTATCATTATAATTTGTCATTCAATTTTTATGATTCTGAATCCGGTGTATATATGATTCAGTTTTTATGATTCCAAATCTGGTGTATATGTGATTCAGTTTTTATGATTCCGAATCCGGTGTATATGTAATTTAATTTTTATGATTCTGATTCCGGTGTATATGTGATTCTGATTTTATGATTCTGATTCCAGAACAAATGAGATACCTATTTCACAATCTGATTTTCTTTTTCGTATGAATGTGTTTTCTTGATTTCTTAAGATTATGTTTTCTTGATAATGTTAGAGTTGTTTAAATGTATCATTCCAATGTTATCAGATTCTAAGTTCTCTTAAACTTAAGATTTATCTTTAACTTAACATCGTTTCTGTTACTTGAAACAATTTCGTACAATCTATTATAAACCGTTGTATGTTTTCCATGTGTCCAGGTCCCTATGAAATTTAAGGAAAAATATGACCATTGGAGAGGAGCCGATCGTTGGGAAGATTTTCCTATAAATACAAGCCCATTTGAACGATAAAAGAACTTCAACTTTGACAACTAACTTTGACGAGTAAAAGATGTGAAGTAATTTCTAGAGAGAGAGGCTCTTAAAAATCTCAGTGCTTCATGTAGATGTTGTGAACAACTTGTTCAGGTGTGAACAACTTGTTTAGAATTTCTTTGTGCAGACTCTGATCATGCTGATTGTGGGATTTCGGGTTTGGAAGACAGAGGTTCTGATTTCCATCTAAATTGAGGGCTTGCGGGGATAGCAAGACAGATACCGATCATCAGATTTAGGGCTTACCTAGGTTTGGGTAAGACATAATTTCTTGGTAGTATAAATCAAGGAACCTTTATCTAAGGTTGTTTGATACCCTTCTCTTTGGGTTAAAAGAATCTTATTGTTACTTGTTTACTATTACAAGTTGTTTTAATTCTGCTGTTGTATATTAACTTTGTTAAAGTTATAAAGTATAACCTTCTTATAATTTTTAATTCCGTTACTCTGATTATATTATAGATTCTATACTCTTTAAGGTAGAATCATTCTTTTAAGAAAATAGAAAAGGTTTCTTTAATAGGTCTTGTGAATATTTGTTTAAACTTGTTAAACTTAACATTAAAGGTTCCAAAGGAATTTTTAAAGTATAAAATTTACCCACCCTCTTGTATTTGAGCATCTCATTTTTACATATTCGATCATCACAGTGTGCTTTCTAGGAATAAGGATATATTAGTTACCAAAAGATATAATGAAGAAGAATGAATAAATTATGAAGATACTTTTTCCCATATTCCTAGGTTAAACTAAATTAGAAATATTTTGGCCTATGAATCATAAATGGATTTTAAATTATATCATATGGATGTCAAATATTATTTACTAAATCTATTTTAAATAGCGGAAGTATGTGTTAAACAACCTCTAGGTTTGAAGACCCTCATTTTTAAAATTCTATTTTTAAAGTTAAAAAAGCATTGTATGGTCTTAAATAAGCACCTTGAACTATGTATGAAATACTACATTTTTTATTTTATCAAATTGTTTTACTATGGTTTTGGAAGAATCTAATTTATTTAATAGAAATTATTCAAAAGATATTTTACATATCAATATCTATACTGAGGATGTTATATTTGGTTCCAAAAATCCAAAACATTGTAATTAATTTTTCAAAATCATGAAAAAAGAATTTAAAATGAACATGATGGGAAAGTTGAAATTTTCCTTATATTTTAAATTTAGAAAAATGATTTTGGAATTTTTTTGAATCAAATTAAATATATTCATTATTTATTAAAAATATTTAGACTCAAAATTAGTTAGACATAATCAGATCCTATGAGTTCCAATATTAAACTTGATTTAGATGAGGTAAAAAACAAATTAAAAACTATTTGAATAGAATAATAATTAGTATTCTAATTTATCTAACTATAATTAGAAATTATATTATGTTTTTTATTTTGATTATGTCCATGATTTATAACTAATCTAAATAAATGTCATCTAAGAGCTGCAAAAAAAATTAAGATATTTAAAAGGAACAATTTCATTATATTTAATTTTTAAAAAACTTCTAATTGTGATTTAACTTCATATTATGATACTTATGTTTTTTGTTATATACTATATTTAACATCTACTTCTAAAAATTATCAATTTTTAGAGGCATATATAGTTTCTTGGTCAAGTAAAAAGAAACACTATATTGGATTATCAACTACTAAATCTAGGTATATTGAGTCTAGTAAATGTTGGGATTATGTGATATGGATAAAACAAAACATAATGGACTTCAGATTTAATTTTAATCATAACCCAAAAATGTGATAACAATATTTTTATCTGCATTTATAAAATCTAATAAATCATTCAAAAACCATGTATATTGATTTGAGACATCACTTATTAAGAGATAATTCTCAGAAAGTTGATATTTTTCTTGATTTTATTTGTACTAAAAATCAACTAGACAAAATATTTAACAAACCATTTCTTACTTACTGGGTCTATTTTATTAAAATTGAATTTGGATTATTTTATTTTAGATGATTTCATTTCATTTTAGTTTAAATTATTTATTTTCCTTAATAAATTATAATATGTATTCAATTACCAAATCTATACTTAAAGCATCTGATTTTTCTATTAATAAATAAAGTTAAACATGTACCATATTATATTATATTTTATTTTATTTTATTATATCACCTGTGTAAGGTGAATATATATATTTCAATAAGAATACCCAGTCACTTGAAAACTGCACCTTCACAACCCACCAAACCTTTTTCATTTTAAAATTCAAACCCTTTCTACCCTAACTGAATCCTTTAAACCTTATATCATTTATTTCTTATTGAGAATTATAAAATCTAAACGAGATAAGGAAAATTATTTATAAACCTCAAAAATGATAAGAGTTATACACAGTTTTCTATGTGTAAAGGCTATCAAATTTGATTGGCTAGACCATATAGATTTTTTGAAAAAAGAATGTTTTTAACTTCCAATAATAGGATTTTGTTTTTTATGAATAGAGAAATTAGTTCTTTCACAAGAATTAGGTGATAGAGTTCTAAAAAAATTCTAATTTTAGATTTGATGATCTGGAATATTTGGTCATTTTGAAATTTGATGGGAAGAGATTCTCAATATAATTTATGAATTTTTTTGAATATAATCAGTGTTATAATGAAGGAATCTTTGAGTTTAGTTTGTTACTGGTTAATATAGATGATATAAAGCCAGATAATATTATGACATCACTTTTTGGATCCACAATTTTGAATAAAAATCCTTTCAAATACTTATAGGATGAAAAAATATTTTAGTTAAGTTCATTTAAACTTGGATTATTCAGTGGAATGATACATTTGAGACTTTTATGTAACCCAATATTCATATTCTCTACTTACTATGGGTTGATAATAAATTCAATATTCCAAGTTATGTTATGAGATATAAATACTTTTCCTTCTAAATATCATGTATGTTATATCATTATGGGAGGATTTTTTCCCTGTTCTATGAGAATTTTGAATTAGAGCTTAGTGAGGCTATAAAAATATATGTTCGAAGGCCTAAATACTCTTGTATCTAAATTAGTTGATAAAATTATATATTTATAGATCTACTCCTTAATAAATTTATTACCCATTTATGATGAAGAATTATAAGAAATATCTTCTTAGGTTGAGGGGGTGACTATTGTTCCTATTGTCACTCCTGATGTTCAAGAAGATTTGGAGGACTCTTTAGATGATAAGACTCTAGCTATGAGATGAAAATTAAGTTTAATTTCATATATAGAAATTATTTCTCCTGTTATTACTCAAGTTAATAATTATGGAAAATCTGTTGTGGTTGTGAGAGCTTCTGAAGAAGATACATCTAGAGAATAAAGTAACGATAATCTTTATCAAGATGATCATTAAGAAACTATTTTTTATTGTTACACTTTAGGATGTTTTTAATTGTACTTTTATAGATGAACTTGATCTATAGATAAGCTAGGATAAGGAATCCTTTAGTGTTACTCTAAAAAGTTAACATTTATAGAAGTTTGAGTGTCCATGAATATTCTATTTCATGATGATTTTTATTAAAACCTTTTGTTATCCAAATTTAGAGGAAACGAACTATCTTGATAAACTAACAATTTATCTGCCAACTTAGGTTATTAAGGCTGAAAATGGAGGGAGAATTAACATTTCTGTACTTGTTGGTTCAAAATAAAAAAAAAATTGGAGAAGAACATTCTCTTTTTTATAATTTCTATAATAATAGGGCAGCCAAAAGAACTTTCTCATCTTTTATTGTCTAGAATTATCAATGTAGATCCTATTGTGGAGGATCCTAAAATATCTTAAGAAGATGGGATTATAGAGAACTTTTTTTATATTATTCTTTGTGAGTATAACTCAATGAAATCATAGATTGATTAGCTAAAGAATCATATGGTATATCTAAGGGATAATTCTATTTTTAAAATACATTTCAATGAGATGAAGAATTTTTGAAAATCTCAGACATAGATGATGAAGAATCTTTCAACTGTTTAATCATATATCTCTACTTTAGTTCATGATGAAATCAATTCCATCAAAATAGAAATTCATTATTTTTAGTAGTTTGTAAATTCTTAGTTTTATTTTTAAAATAAAATTCAATTTTTTCTACCTCATAATCGACTAAAACATATTCTAGTTTTTCATTTGATCAATTGAACAATTTATCCTCAGACATAAATATGTTAAACGAGAGAGTTCGAGAGATGAAATTTGATATGGTATCCTTGGATTCCATTCAATACATAATGAAATATATTATTTTTTAACTATATATTGTTAAAGTTTATTCTCAAAGATGAATAGTATAAATTTGCAATAAAATGGATGAACTGATTGGTTTTACTGATTTTTTGTTTTTCTGTCTGAAGGAAACTATATTGGAGAAACGTGATTTTAATGGGAATATTTTTTATTTAATTTATCAGTGGGTGTCTACTCTAAATAAAAATCCACCAGACATAAAAGAACCACTATAACAAATCCTAAAATAAGTTTAAGATTATTATTGATCATATTATGAACCTACTCTATTTGATTAAGTAGTCGAACAAACTGAGAGATCTATGATTTATGAAAATATGGAATTGGTTGCTGACAAGGGAAAGAAAGTTTTTATCAACTGGTTATTTTTAATGATGAACATAAAAAACATAAGAATTTGGTTTAGATATTGGTGTTTACCTATAAGATAATTAAAATATTAAATGATAATTTCATTGATAAGAATAGACTCTCTAAATATTATATTTCTAATCTCTAGGAATATTTTGGAGATGATATTAAAAATGAATATTTTCTCTACTAGATACCTACCAGGATGCTCTTGTCTCCCAGTAAGAAATTTTTGGATTTTAATTATTTCAACATAGAGGAATTAGAAATATTAAGGATAATATTCTCATATATTTTAGGGATATTAGTAAGAGGATTAACATTTTAATTTCGTGTCCTATTATAATTGAGAGGGATAATGATATAGTAGAAGCTTCAATTCAAAAAGACACATCTACCTCTATTACATAGATTCATTTTTCTAGTTTCACTTCTCTATTATCTAATAATGAGTATTTTAATGGTTAAGGATCACATATGAACTATAAAGATATTATAATTATTCTTAGGAAGCCAGCTGGTGACACTTCTAATCTTGGTTCATAAGAGAATTAACTTTAACTTTAAATCCCTAACCTAGGAAACTTTCTTCATTGTATTGCCTCTCTAAATCCTAATCCCAAGCAATAAGGTTGGTGTATTTTTTCATGGTTTATGTTTTTGGAAATCTCGCATTATTATGATGTAATTGTATTCTTTGACTTAAAAAAGATCAAAATATTGTATTTTATTTGTTTATGTATTTCTCTCTTATTTTCATCTTATTTTTTAATATTTCTTCAATTCAAAGACAAATTTTTTCATTTCAGTAATCTATATTATTCTAGTTCATAATTTAAAGTCCTACTTTAAATGTGTATTATATCACTCCAATTTTTCTACTTTTTGATATCACAAAAGGGGGGATAAGTGAGTTAACATGAAATTTTATACATTATTACTTAAAATAAAAGCTTAAAGGATTTTATATATTTTTATGATCCAATCTATTACATATTTTATTTAGTTTATCATGGGTTTTTTAATCATTAAAAAGAAGATATTTTTGTACATAAAAATTTTATTCCAACATATATCAATATTTTATATGTTTTTATGCTTACAAAATCCCAATATTTTTACTAATAAATTCATTTTAAGTGTTTTAAAGAAATTATGCATTTTATAATATAATATTTCATTTAAAAATATTTTGGTTAATATTTCATTTTTCTAGTTTGAATAAATTTGCTAAGAAAAATATCATATGATGTGATAATTAATTAAATGACATATTATTTGTCACGTACCACATGAATTATTTTTTCTATCAAACAAAATCATCATACGGATAGAGAGATATCTTCATGCTGGATTTTTTATTCTAGGAAAATTAGATTATCCTATGAATGTATTATATATGAGATTTATCTTATAAGGAAGAAAAAGGTCTTATGATCCATGCTTTTAGAAAGGGAATTTATATTATGATGATCAAAATATCATAAAACCCATGCTTTTGAAGAAATGTAGAATGACAGTATTTCAAAAAGAAAATTATCATGTGAAGTAATGATTTATAATATGTGGATTAAAACATCATATGAGGATAAAATTTATCTTACATAATAGTGATTCCAGTTTAATTATCCTATAAAGATAACATTATCTTATGAAGGTATAAAATATCTTAAGGAACACATTATCTTATGAAGTAGATGATTTATCTCAAAGTTAAAGTACTCTTTTTAGTTTGAATTTTGGCATTTCACTAAGTCTTATAAATATTTGATTACATAAATGATCTAAAAAAATATATTTCTCTTAGAAGCTATAATAATTTGAAGTATTTTAAGAAAATTTATTCACTCTTTCAAAGTATTTATTACCATTAAGTAAACTCGAGTTAAGTTCTTGAATAAATTTCTTTTTGTCAAAAATTATGATGTATATACATTGAAAACAAGTTAAATAATATAACTATTTTAAAGAATGTGAATTGTTCTAATGAAAATAGTCATTATATTAAATAATGTTTTATTTAATTACTATTTTCATAATCAATGTTCATATATGGGAATAGAGATTTCCTTTTTGGATTATTTTATCTTCTTCATACCATTAGAGTATATATTGATCGCAAGATTTAAAATAAAAGATAGATAATAATATATAGAGAAATATAGTAAGTAAAAACACTCATGAAATAGGGTATTCTCTAAAGAACAATGGTGATACTCTAATTTTCAATATATATAGGTTATTACTTCTTTACTTTGATGAGTATTTTTTTATAATATTATATAAATATCATATCTTCTATATTGAGAGACCATCAAGAGTGAATCGTTGAAGTCTTGTTCTTTATCTGGTAGAACCTCTCATCTTTTTTCAGTTCCATCTTACAATAGTGAGATAAATATGTATCACTTTTTTACACCTTTATCTTCTTTGAAGACTATGGGTAAGAATTTTAAAAATGAAGATACCTATAAAATATTGTAGAACCTTTTTTTAATAAGTTTAATTTGGTTTCACTCAACCATCGAGGTCCTTGGGTAATAGACTCGTATAGTGAAAATCAATAAGTTCATGGAGAGAGTGGAGTAGACTATGAGATTCTTATTCCCTAGCCACTAGAAATCCTATGTGTTCTATTATTCTATTTTTTTATTTTTTTACCTTTAGATAAAATAATTGAGAATGGTTTTAGGGATAAGGTTATTTGGGGTCAAAATTTTAAGAACTCAATGCCCCCCTTCTTGAGTGACCGTGTAACTCCCTCCAAATCACTAGATTCTTGTCAGAACATCATATTAATATTATATATGAAATGATAGATTATTTCCTTGTCTAGTTATTATTAAACTTACAGTTTCATTGAAAATTTAAACTCAGATTCATGTTGTGATATTGGTTTTTGTTGAAAAATTGAAAAAACCCCAATTTTTATAGCCATCTATCTTTCATCAAAACATTAATGTCATGGAATTTGTCCCCTCAATAAGGGAATAAACTTTATACCATGTAATTATAAAATTCCAAATAATCATGAACATTATGCCTATTATAATGTGAACTTATTTTATAGCATGAAATTATTCAAATTGAGAGAACCACTAAAAATTCCCAAAGTCTCTTCATGAAGTGACTAACATGTCAAAGTGTGAGAGAGATTATTAAAATAATAGTAAATTATAAAAATATACATTTAATTTGGGACCCTTAAATATGATTTTTTATTCACTTGTGTATTATTTTATTCTTCAATATTTAGCCTCATTTTAGAATTTTTACCTCAAGGTGTGAATCCCACAGAACAACCTAATTTTCTAATAAAACTAAAAAAGGATAAAATATTATGTTTAGAGAGATAACAAATTATCATTTTAAGACATCTATTTTTTTACAAATCTATTCACAGTTTGTCCCATGTATTCATGTTGTGTTTAGTTACACCATGATTTAATACTACTACTTACAAAACCTCCAATTAGGATCACTTTGGGATATGTACAACACTGGGATGGGTTGAATCAATGTCAGTGAATCTTGATCTATTAAAACGTTTATCCCTTATTTTACCTCTAAACTTTTTCATTGAATAGATATCTCTAACTCAATATTTACCTTCAGTTTTTGTGTACTAAAAGTAATAAAGTAAATTAACAAGGACACTAATATTTTTTAATGAGGTTTGAGTCAACTTATTTTTCAAGCTATGGAACCAACTAGGGTTTTATATTATATTAGTCTACACTTCTTTAATAACTATTATCAGTTAGTAACATAAGTCTCTAATGGAATTTACTAGATCTTATCTACTTCCTCAAAGAACATCAATCTTGAGAGGTATCTTAATCTTCTTTAGATATTATAATATAATAATTTTGTAATATAGGATCACTCACTAATTCAATATAAATAATAATATATAGTAGTAATGTTAGAATTATCCTCTTCTTCTTCTTCTTCTTCTTCAATATGGAGGATTTTCATCCTTTACTGCAACATTAGGCCATATCTTAACTTTGACATAATATATTTTCAAGTTAGCAGTGGTATTGATTCTTTCTGACTCTTTAAATGTATAGGATAATTTCATGCTAGAATCACTCCATTTTTTATTTATTTTTATTATAATTTTATTCCCCAAACATCATGAATATTATCCCCAAGATATTATGACTTTAATTCCCTAGTTATCATGGGATACAAAGCTCCATATCCTTTGGTATTCAATATAATTTATAGTTAATAATGGTTGATTTCCTTTTAATTTCCTTGTAGACTCAACCTTTAATTACTCAAAATAATTAGAATGATCAGGTCAATCATTTTATTCTTTAAACATATAAAAAATATTCATAATAATTATTACATGTCTTCGTGAGATTCATGCATCATCATAGTCATTTTTATGACTCCTCATGCTACAGTGAAAATATCTCCCATAATATTTATTCTATATCATTCACTATGGCATGTCACTCTCCTCATAGAACCACTATATCACAATACATTATAACCAATGTTATCTTGATATTATCCATATATATATTTGTGAAATTTATTTCCTCTTTATAAAAAACCATCCAACACATCTTCCTACACTTTCAAAAAAATGTATTGAATCGAATTATAGAAATAATCATGATTTTTAGACCATTTATGAACAGAATAACTTCATCTAAATTTAAATTTCATCAAAATACTTTTTTAGAAAGATGGGCTTAGAGGCTCTTTATTATTGGAAAATAAAGGTTACAATATCCTAAAAGAGTGCATTTTACATTTGTCTCTTAATAAAGATCAAAGCATGTCACAAGGTAGAGTAGTAGAGAATGTGCACCATTCTTCAAACATACCTTTATTTTAAAGTCCATAATCTATGCAATTGGCTTCCCTATAAGTTTGAGTGATTATATAGGTCATTGAAAAAATCTTGTCAAGGAAATTCACCCATTTTTTAGTAAGTTCCCATGAGATATGTTCCATTCTTAGTCTAATTTCTTGAACAATGGTTGTGGAGTTGTATTCAAACCATATGTTTGTCCAACTTCTTTAGAAAGAAAGATAAAATTCCCTGATGAATCCCATCATTTCATCCTCTAGAGAAATGGCATGACCATAAGATCCATATGAAAACACTACAACATCACTATTTTGGTCACAAAAATTGATCCCATATCATGATGGTCCTGGGTTTCCTCTCAAGGCACCATCCGTGTTACACTTTGACGAGCCAACAAATGGTGGAAACCAGAAAACCTCTATAGTTTCATGTGGGTTAGGGAATTTACCTACAATTTTCACGAATTTAAGGATGGTAAAGTCCCTTACCTAATTTATAGAGCATTCCTGGTGTATTGAGTTATAAGTTTGAGTTGTTGTAACAATAGTAGAAAGTGCTTGTTTGATGTTAAAGCATGTAATGGAGTGTATGGATCTATTTATACCCTTCCAAATAGTATGAAGCAATTCTGAACAAGTAGCATTGAAGATAATAGAGGTTTAATTAGAGAACTAAAGTTGTATAATTTTAGACAGAAATTGTTGTATCGAGATAGATTAAGGAATTCAGGTCTCAAAAATCTCAAAAATATCCCTCCATAAAGATGTAGCAATTTTTCAAGTTAGAAAAAGATGGTTGAAATTATCCCTATGTTGATGAAATAGCACACACATGGAGTAAAGGGAGATACCAATATGTTGTAGTTTTTCATCAACTCGTATCTTGTTGAGTGAAATATTCCAAAATAGGGTGAAACGATAAGGGGAAAGCCATTTCTTTTTGAAAAGACTGATACAATTATGTTAAAATTGAAGCATGTATTTGTAAAAGGACATGGAATCAAGTTGGCCATTTTGTTACTACTCCCAAATCATCATGTCATCTTGATTAATGAACTCATAATTTTCAACAACTATAATGTGTTCAGAAAATGATTCCATAGCAGCCAATTAGTCTTTGATTGAAATGATCTGATTAGTACCCAAGGAGATAACATCATTTATCAATAGTTCTCTAGTACAGTTGAAAATCCATAAATTGAGAGAGGAATTCATGCTTAATTACCAATGAGAATGGATGTAAATTCTCTAAAAAATAGATCTCAAGATTGTTTAAATTGAGGAATCCATGTAATGTCACTTGCTTGTAATCAGTCATTCTAATAATCATTCTCTAAGGAACTCCATCAAGACCAGTTTCTTATTTATTAACTTCTATATAAATTGATCCTAGAGTGACTAGTTAAATAGTTTCAAATTTTTTATGCTAATACCACCTATAGAATGGGGCATGAAACATTTCTTCCATGGTGCTATTAATATCTTCCTTTCTTGAAGATTTCCACTCCAAAATAAATTACTCAACATAGATTTGATAGTTCTAATGACTATAGAGGGCCATATATAAACCATGTAAGAATAAAACATCTTTGATACCAAAATATTTTTAACAAGAAATATTCATTCATCCATTGATAGAGACTTTCCTGGCCAAGATGCAAGGGTTCCTCTAATTTAACTCACAGTATTAGAGAAATTATAAGTTTGATGCTTACCCCAAAAAAATCAGAACTCCAAGGTAAATAAAGGGAAATGAGCCTTCTATTATACTCAAATCATTGATAATGGAGATTATTCTTGAGGCTGGTATGTTCTTTACAAATTAGATGAATTACTTTCTCCTATTAGTTTCTTATCTCGAACCACTTTCATAATGTGAGAGATCATTTTTTATGTTTTTTATGTTCCTCCTATGACCCTGAGTAAATATGATAATGTCATCAGTAAAAAATAAGTGATAGGTGGTAGAGATACCTCTAGTTACTTTGATGGTGGCTAAATCACCTGTTTCCACCATGTGAAGAAAAAGTCTTATTAGGTAATGTTAAAAATTAACAGAAATGATAACTAAGAGAGGATATCCCTATCTAAACACTTTAGAGAATTTAAATTACCCTTCTAGGGACCCATTAATAAGAATAGAAATTTGATAATATCCAAGGAGAGATGTAATATAATGAATAAATTTCATGTTGAATCCAAATCAGTGGATTGAATTTCTTATAAAATTCTAGTCCATTATGTCAAAGACTTTTCTTATGTAATGTTTGGGGGCAATGTTTCCACCCCAGGTGTTATTTCAAAGTAGGTTGACACATTCTGAGGTAGTGAGAATACAATCCTGAATGCACCTTTCTTTAAAAAATCCAAATTGATTCCAGGATACGATTCTGTCTAAGATTCTAGCAAGTTAATTGGAAAGTATCTTTATCATGAATTTAGGAATTTTATTAATAAGGGACACTGGTCTGAATTAACTAATATCACTGTAATTCTCCACTTTGGTAATCAGATAAATGAATTGAGCATTTAAAACTTGGGTTAAGGATCCTCCCTTGAAAAAATGCTTGATTATCTTACACATTTCATTATATATAATATCCAAAATTATTGGAAGAATAAGTTGGTGAATCCATCCAGTCAAAGAGAGTTATCTTTGTTAAGGAAAAAGACTACCTCCCTGATTTCAATGTACAGAGGAAAGGAAGTGACACATGAGTTGTATTCCTTGGTAATAATCTTGGGAATAATATTTTCATTTAGTATCATAGTCCTTGATGTCCTATTGAATAGATTCCTGTAAAAATAAACTACAAGATTTGAGAGCTCCCTTCTTTCTTTAAGAATTTGTTCTCTATCCTTGAGAAGAGTGAGAGGTCTACTTTCCCTTTGAGTCCTTTGTAAATCATGGAAAACTTTTTTGTCTGTATCACCATTATCAAGACACATTAATTTTATATTTTCATTATTGATATTTTCTCTAAGAGTAATGATATTTTTCAACTTGTTATTTATCTCATTTTCATGGGCATCATCCCCAGAAAAATTGCCCTTGGTCATTTATTCTTAAATTTCATATAGATAGCACTCAATGGAATTAATTTCTTAGTCAAGTGAACTAAACTTAAATTTTCTCCATTATTTCATCCTTTTCATGATGGATTTGATCTTGTAAATATAGGATAATGGATCTACATTGATATCATTTGAGGACCAGGAATCAAGAACAACTTTAGAGCACTCAGAAAGTCCAGACTATGCATTATTGAATCTGAAGGGAAGCAACTGCCTTCTCTCGTGATCAAAAAAATTGGACAATATGGGATTATGGTCAGAGTTTTTACTTTCTAGGGAGAAATGGGTTATTGATTTATAATTTTCAAGCAGTGAATTATTGAAAAAAATCTCTACCTATTTTCTTACCCCATACCATTAAGGCGTCTGCTTTACCATGTAAACTTTTCCCCAACAAGATTGATTTTAGGTAACCCTACTTCATCGACACAAGCTCTAAAATCCATAATAGAAATAGATTTTTAAACTAGACTCATCTTTTCATCTTCATGAATAATATAATTAAAGTCACCAATTATGACCCAAGGACCTGTGATTCCATTGAAAAAATCCTTGATTTTCATCCAAATAATTCATCAATCCATATAACTATTAAAATCATAAACAATCGAGAAGTAGAACTTCTATTAATAAATTTCAAATCTATACGTAACAATTTGATTATCCTCAGGTATAATAGCATTATTTTCAACCTTGGAATGGACTAATATCCAAATTATGTCAAAATAAGAAGCATCTCAATCAGTACCCAGCATAGAGTAACCTCTACAATTGAAGAAGGTCATTTGGTTTGAATAAATAACCCTAGGTTCAGAAATTCCAACAATATCATGTTTGTACCTGCCTATATGGATTATAATGGAACCTTTCATTCTAGGGTTGGATAATACCTAGAAGTTCTAGAAAACAATCCTCATTTGGATTCTATTTTGGGGGTGATTCACACATTTTTATTCCTCCGCATTTTAATTTGGGATTTTCTGGATAGTTCTTCCTTTATAGAAAGTATAGCCATTATGGGCTCCATGGAACCATCAAAAATCTAAACTTTCGTAGAAACATTGGCATCCTCTTTCATTGGAGTTTGGATATAGGTGTCCACATTGGTGGTAGATACCTCACTGGATCCCCCTTTATTATTCAAAAAATATTTTTCTTCCACATCGTCAGGTGTACCTTTGGGAGATATTTGTGCTCCCCCTTTAATCTCTACGAATTCACCTACTCTCACCTTTATTATCTGGAGAATTAAAAACTTCTACTGGAATTTTCAATGATTCCTCCAATTTATAGTTGCAACAATGTTTGAGGCGATAACATCAAGTAAATAATCCTCAAGTTGGTGTTAGAAGGTAGTGGAATCCACCTATGTTGAAAAATAAGGAAGCCAATCCTCATTAGATGATTCATCCATCATGTAGCCTTAAGATGTAGGATGATCAAGCCGCTTCTCTTCTTCCTCAACTAAGGATTCCCATGAGGAAGTCATAGGCACAAAGAAGTTTCCTTAAGTTCCCTTTAGAGGGTGAGAAATATCTTTATTCTTGTATATCCCCATATTAATCTTCTTGTTTATTAATACTTGCTTCCAATAATTGGAGCTGGGGGCTGGTTGGATCAACTTATTAACCACCCTATAGTTCTGAAATGTGTGACCCACCATCTTGAAATGGTAATATAATTGAGTAATATTCTCTAATTCAAAGTTAATCTCTAAATGTTGGTTGTTTTGGGCCAAAGAGATTCTCTCCAGTGGGGGTGGAGGATATTCCATATCAATCTTAATGATCACCCTTTAGTATAAAACAAAGTCTCCATTAATGGTACGATGGTCAATTTTCAGGTAGTTTCCAATTCCGGAGGCTAGTTCATTGAGTATTTTAGTATTCCAGTAGAACGAAGGGAGTCTGTGGATCCTGGTCCAAACCCATGCTAAAGATTTCTTTTTCATAAGGGGATTTAAGTTAAGATCCCAATCATAGAGTCTAAAAACACCTAGTTTTAGATTCAGGTTACCCGTATTCTATGCAGCAGCCATATCCTCATGTTTTTTTAGAATGATATGGAAGTAACCCTTTCCTATTGAGATTAGTATACATTTTGAGACATTCCATCAATGGAAAATTCAATTCCTTAGATCCACATAGGTTTAGGGTTTCATACCCTTCTCATAAGAAATATGACCTAGCACCGAATACCTACATAGTTCCATTCTTTTCTTGAGCACATCTAGATCTGCCACTACCATGATGGAGCCATCTTTCGAGCGCTAGAGCATTGGTGGATTTTTTAAAATGGAATTTTTTGGACCTGTAAGAGCCTCTATAAAGTAAATTGATTTTCATGGAAGATTATAAGAAGTAGAATTCATATCAGGGGAAAATTGAGAGGATGTGAATGAACTCTCCCCATCCGTATTGAACGAATCCATATTTGATCCAAATATTAATCGAAGGGAAGTTCATCTTCACTGAGTTGAAAAATGAGATTTCCTATTCTTTCCTCCTTATGCCTCTGAGATTAGATTCATTTTCTTCAAAATACACTATTTTCGATTTAACTTTAAATTTTTCTAAGTACATAACCCATAAAATGTTAGTATTGATCCTTATAAAGTTAGGATATGACTCTTACGAAGTCTAGTTTTCTCTTCCAAATTATTCCTTGACTCTTACAAACTTTGTATTCCTTTGAAAATTTTCAATTCTATAGTTAAAATAACTCTTATTAGTTGTATATCACCCTTCCGAAGTCCAAATGACACTTCATAATTCATAACATTACTATCCCAAAATTTCCTTCATTGGTATTTTTTCAGATTTTCTATTTTTAAGTTTAAATTAATCTTATGTAATTTTTTATCAAACCATAAAAAATTAAAAATTTCCTTAAAAAGTACAAGGTTTTCCTTAAAATGGTCTCCCATTCCATTTTCTATATCTAGGTGAAACTTATAAAGAATGATATAAACCTTACAATGTTCGTGAATTTGTTATTTTTTAGAATTTTACAAAAATTCATCCTCACAAAGTCACCAAATTTACCTTATAAAGTTCCCATTTTATCTGTAATTAATCTTATGAAGTTTCTCAATTAACATTATGGGGATTTAAAGTTAATCTTATGATGTTCAATTTTCCAAATTTCTATCTCTACTTTAGAATTCTAAAACCTTTGTAGATTAACTCAGAACATATTATTGGCTTCCAAGGAACTTTAAAATACTTTAAAATGTTCTTAAATGATACCCTAAATAGTTTCAAATATTAATATAACATGTAAATATTACTCAAAATATTTCAATGAGATTTCATGACCTCAAATCAACTTCTCCGACTTTATCCAAGTGTACTTTTATCCAAATAATAAACAAAAGGATAGATCTTATTAGCTAAATTTTTCAACTTATTTATAGATATAATATATAAAGAAATATCTACACTCCATAGAACTCAACTTCTCCATATAAAACAATAAACATCAGTATAATTCTTCAAATTTTCTTTTAAAAGTTAGTAGATATCCAAGAGAATTCAGTGGTAGAATTTTCTATTCCTTAAACGAATGATTAATTATAAGTACTCACTTCACATAAAATATTCAAGGAAGTTATTTAATCCTCATACAATATTCACAACTTGACAAATAATAATACCAAGATTAGGAACTCTAAATTTTCATCAACCATCTTATAGACTTTATTTTCGTTATATTATATTCTTAAATCAATATATGTTGATATTATATACAATTATTTCATTATTACTATCTTGATAACAATAAATACAACACAAGACAATGTGGTTCAAACAATCTCTCCCTTTGTATTTGTTGTTAATACTAAAAATGTAAATGGCATGTCAATATGTTTCATTGTGTTTTCTCCCTCATCCCCATTTCATTATCTATCCTCCTTATTGAAAATAAATAAAAAGAAATTGAGATAGGATAGTATAAATTATCTCTCAGAAATTTTCCACTAATTATTCAACTTTATGTCTATGTGTGAAATGATTGGTGTAGAAAACAATGGGGTTTAATCTTAATAATAATGTTTTCTAAAATTAAATGAATATGATACCACTTGATATAATTTTTCAATGGATTTTCAAATTTATTCATTTGGAACCAATTTATAAATATTATTTTTTATACTTACAACATGAAATCTCCTACACATAACTCAACACATAGATTAAAATAATTCAATAGATATGCGTAGGTTTTAACTTTAGATATTACCCCAGGATACTATTCAATTTTTCATGTCATTTGATAAATCAATGTATCATGATTAATATCATATTTTATTCTTCTAAAAATAGTGATGATGGAATAGGAATGCATACATTTTTAATGATAGATTAAAATCACCTTCTAAAAATTAAGATTTTCATTTTTTTATGATATTACTATTTTGGAAGCTTCACAATTATTTCCCCTTAATGTATAAATTCTATCTCCACTTCATAAAGAGTGATATATTCCTAAAATAATATTTATGACAACATTTTTTAGATAAAATCAAGATGGTAATGTATATTTTTTTGTCCAGCATTAATAGCTTTCTCATCTCACCAAGGTTGATCTTTTTATTCAAATAGGCTTCTAGATATTGGTTGTTAGATCATTAGATGGTGATGAAATCTTATTTTTTGTCTATTTTTGACAAAATTTATATCTTATTTGGTTCTATCCCCTTAAGAACATTCATTCTTATCTTATTTAGTTCTCCTCCTTAGAACATTAATTACATTAAATTCCTTAAAAATATTGAACACAAATACTGCATAATAGATAAGTGAATTAATTTGAATTAATTTTATCATCGAATATAGTAGTAGGTTTGAGAATTGATTCTCAAAAAAGGCACTCCATTCATTTCATCTCCATGTCTGGGTGGATTCTTCAACACAGATCTTTGGAATTTCCAGTTTTTATCTCCCTTTGGCAGTAAGTTTCCTTCCCTATTTTAGTTTATTTTTATTTTTATTTCTTCTTTCCATAATCCATTAAATCACACATGCCCATAGTTATATATATATATATATATATATATATATATATATCTTGATTCACGATTAATTTTCTTTAGAATCACTTCTAGAACTGGTAAAATGGTTAAATAATATTTGGAGTTATGTCCATACTACATATATCTCTAACACATATCTTTATGATACACTAGGACATCATTTATAGACAACCTCTCATAAAATTTGGTCTCTTAATATGAAATTATGTATTTTAATTTATCACTTTCATTTATTTGTTATTTATTTATATTTATAATTCTTCTAATTGATCTTGAAAATGATTATACTCTCTTTTAAAGCATGGTAATATTTATTGGAACTTCTATATAGAATCCCAAGAATATCCTCTACCAAATGAAATATCTCATTTATCTCTTATATTTATTCCTCCTTTTTGTTCAGATTTCCTCCATTAATACCAACACACATGGATTTTATGAAAAATTTCTTTGTGGATCCTCTTTTTCCATAAAATATGTAACTCTTCCTATTTGGTGAAGTGTTATTTTTTTCTTCTTAGGTGTGATTGATATAACATTTTTCTTTTTCTTATACCCTAAGAATAAATCACTTATATTTTTCATTGAATTATTAGTAAAATTATAATTAATATATGTATTCTTCTTATTTTTTTTTTCTATGAATCAACCAAGGAAAACATACCAGTCTTCTTCTTTCACATATAATTTTGTAGACTTTTTCTTCTAAGAAACTTATTCATAATCTTGGTTAATTTTTAAAGTCACACGTCTTCACTAGGAAAAATTTGATCACCAGAATAGCTGAGATTCTATAACCTTCTAATCTTGTTAATAATAGATAAATTGTTTTCTTTAATCTATGATTTTAGTTTAAAATAAGCACCCTCCTTTATGGAGACATTTTTTTCCTTTATAGGTTAACATATTATGCCATAAATACACTTCCTTATTCCCAAATATATTATAGTAACAAAAATATCCAACAAAACTTAAGTTATTCTCATGGAAAATTTTCTATCCAAAATCTAACATTTTTGTATTTGTTTATATTCTCTATTGATTAGGCATATTTTAGAGAATAACTTCTTTCACACTTAATCATATCCACCCCGGGTTTAGTGGTATGTTCCTCATTACTTTTTATTATCCATTTTTTATGGGTTTTGATTTGGTATATTAATTATTTATAGAATAAACATTAGAAAAATGACATTTTAAGAAATGAATGGTATCATTTTTTAGTACATAGTATATTGATCATTAGTGAAACACCTCAATATTTTGTAATATATTTTCCTCTAAATTAATATTATCTTTGATACTTTACTCCACACGCAACTCTAGAATAAAACAAGTCACAACATATTATATAAATATTATTAAGAAAATTTTGGAATAATTAAATCACCAGTAAATAAAAAGA
The DNA here is from genome assembly GCA_963277665.1 of Viscum album. Lineage (NCBI taxonomy): Eukaryota > Viridiplantae > Streptophyta > Magnoliopsida > Santalales > Viscaceae > Viscum > Viscum album. Next base: position 1,224,960,212 of record OY728151.1, read on the forward strand.
TTGTAATAAATTAGAAATTCTTACAAAAAAATATTATGAACACTTAATGTTTTAAAAGTGAATTTTTCAATGAAATAATTTTTTCCTTATATGTTTGATTTTCATTTAAAAGGTAAATTGATAAACCTAACTGTATTAAATGAAATCACCAGTAAAAACATTATGTTCTATTATCCATATACTCCTAACATGGTTGACTTTAAAAATGTATTTAAAATTTAATAATGATATTTATTTGACTATTAATATTCTTTTAAGATAATATTAGTCCTTTTATAAGTGATATAAATAATAAATGGTCTTGGTAAACCTAACCATCTTAAATGAACATATTGAGGAACCTTTTTTAATTTAAGTCCATTTTGATAAAACCTAAGAAACTATATAAATTTTGTGATAATAAAATAATATAAAAAATTAACCTCTAAAATTATGTACATTATGAAGATATTTTATAACACATGTTACCGTGGTCAATATATCAAGGAAGCTTATACAAAATTAACTAAACCACCTTAAGAAACCACCATATGCAAAAAACATTTAATAATAAATAACATATGATAATATATAGATATAAGAAAATTAAATATAGATATAAATAGTTATGAATAATTTTTTTGGTAAAATTAATTTTATTAGTCATGAATTTAGATGCTTGAATAGAGAAAATTAGGACCTATTATAAGTGTTATTTTTATTTATTTTCAATTCCATGAGACATGTTTGATATTATGCACCATAATTTATTTTATAGGGTTTATTATCTACCATGTTTCCCTCAAATATAATGAATATTTTTTCATTTAATTATGTTTGAATTTCCATTTCATGGTATCCCTCTTATGATCATAATATTTTTAAATTACAATTACAGTTAGGTTTTTTGTGCCTTAATTTTTCTTCTTTGATATATGATTCATATTCACAACTTATTTACTTTTTATGGTGTATATATTGGAAATTTATTCCATTTATCATAATTTTTTTTATAAAATATAATGTATTTATAAGTTCTTACCTCATTCTACCTTCCGGTTATTTTTAAGTCTATTGATTACGATATTGTAAGGGATTTTGGAAACTCAGTTCTCATTAATTTTATTATTATTATTATTATTGAACTTATTTCATATTAGTTGTAGACATTATGATAATTGATTTTATTTTGTGGTATTATATATTTTTAGGGATTTATATTTATACCACACAAACACATTTCTAAATATCTCTTGATTACTGAATTGAGATATCAATAATGGAATTATTTAATTGAATTTATTTTTCTTTGAGTTAAAATATTATTCCTTGAGAATTATTCTTATATATTTTATAAATAAATATATTTCCTATTTCATAATACATTTCATCTCTATATCTAAAAAAATTATGTTTTCAACTCAAAGATTCTATCTCAATGAATTTCTATCTCATAAAAGTTAAATATTTTTAAGAAAAAAATATCATCACCTTTTAAGGCTATTTTTCCTCTATTTACATGATCTTTATTCCCAAAAATGCATCCCTTTATAATTATAAATTCAAAATATGTTTCTAACCAAGTGAACTAACTATTCTCCATTACCACTTTTCAAAAGAAAATTTTACTACCTATTTTTACAATATAGGTTTTCCAAAAAGGTATTTAAAAATATTAAAATGGTTTTCCATCATTTAAAAATAAAATATATTATCATCCACTCCACATTAATTTTTGATAAACTTTATGTCTTTTAAAATATATATTATTGAATATTATTTTTTTAAGGTAAATTTTTTTAAAAAAAACTTCACCTTTTTGTAACCATTTTTGTCATTTCTAATGATTCATTATTAAATATTCTTTTTTTAAAAGTAATAGTTTTTAATATTTTATTCCCTTCTCAATTTTTAAATATTTAGGTCTTTTTAATGATCCACTATTTAAAGTTATAATTAAAATTAAATTATTTTAAATATTTTCACTTCTCCTTTTCGAAAATTACTTTTTATATTGTCCAAAACTTCTTATTTTATGCCAAAGATAAAAGTGTTTTTTAAAGTCCCTTTTATGATTTTTCTACCATTTTATATTTATCAAAAATTAATTTATTTAATTAGAATATATTTTTCCAAATAACAATAAAAAATTTATTATAAAATACTCCTTTGAGGTGATTGAATTTTGAGTATAAACCATTTACATTCTTGAGGTCATTTTTGGTTATACCATCTGAAAATGTTATAAAACAAATTTTTCCATGGGTTCTTTATGATTTAAGGAATTATTGTTTTCAAGTGGAACACATGTGTATGAGTGATTGATGGGTTGGGTCCCATATTTCTAAAAAAAATTATTGATTATGTTTTTATAACTCGTGAGTCAATAAGGTTGTGATTTGATATGATAATGTGTCATTTTTTCAAAATATTGTGCATGTAAAAGATTGTGTATATATTTTTCACATGATTGTGTATGGACATGATCACGTCTAGATTTTTTCACATGATTTTGAGTGTACATTATCACATATATCTTTTTTCACATGATTTTGTATAGAAATGATAGAATTTGGATTTTGTTCACATGATGGATACCTTTGTTCACAATATTGTACATAAGAATGATCATGTATATCATTATTCCCAAGATTGTGTATGGACATGATTTAGTTTTTCTTTGTTCACAATACTATTATTATTTTTTTCTAATTATTACATTTCTATGTCATATTCCTATGATTATGCTCTATGGTGCATGTTTATTATCTCGTGCTCTTATTCCATTATATATGTTTGATCATTTGAGTTTATATGAACTTCTATCATAACTTATAAAAAAATATTATTCTTCCATGATATTTTTAATAAGATATTTCTCCCATATTCATGTTTTATTATATTCATATAATTTAACTGTTGATAACATATGGGTGATTTTTTCTCTTACTATGCATTTGAGCTCACCCATTTATTATGTTTTCATTACCCATGTTATGAAGATGATTATAACTTCTGAGAATTATAAAAGAGAGTATAGTGTGGTTTAATTATAGAGAAATTATCAAAAGTATCATAAAATAAGTTATTTATATAGTTGATCCTCAGATAAACTAAACCTTACATTCTTTGGATTTTGTGATTATTTTGTGAAATGCAATTTTATCTTATAGAAATGATGTAAAATAAATAAATTATTAGCTTAGGTCATTATAGTTGGTATCAGAGATTGATTTAGTTATTTTTAGGGTTATTTTATTTAATTTTGGAAATTAATATGTGAGAAATTTGTTCAAAACACCAAGGATAGGTCTAAGTATTGGATAACATCCTAAAGTTTTGGTTAAGTAGATATTTTTTGGGTTTTTTATAAATTACATTCCTTCTAAGATACTTGAAAGTGGGCATGATTTTGGAGAAAAATACCCTATGGGTAATCACCTAGAAAAATTATATTTGAGTATCAACCTGATATTCACTCAGTTCATGATGACTGGAACTGAAATTGCATGCCTTTATGGACACTATCAAGAGATATTATTTAGTTAATTCACATTCTCTTTATAAAACTTTAAAAATAATATAATTATATTAGAATTAAATAATGATTTAATTTATAAAACCTAATACAATGATAACCATGGAAAACCTAGGTTAAAATGAAGGAGTGATAGGTTGATCCAATTATATCATTGCTTAAACAAAAGTATAATAGGTTGAAACAAATGTGTCATTAGAGAAGAAATATTAGTATTGAGTTTTAATATTCATGTGGTCATTTACTATGATTTTATGGGATATTATCATAATTTTTTTTGGTTTTAGTGTCTAGTTGTAAATAATATATTAAAAATGAATCTATGGAAGTTATGTCACTAAAAACTCCTAAGACTTAGCTATAGATATATATTTGGAATAACTGGTTTAGAATCTTAATATATTCCAAAAATGAGGGGACATGTGTTTCTTAGTCTTACCAAAGATAATAAGTTAGATGAATCTCTAGAAATTATGTATTGAGTCAAGTTTATATTTTAAATAATCTTAAATATTTTCAATAGTATGTGATAATTGAAATTATGAGGTTGTAATTTATTAAAGTAAGAGAATATGTCACCCCTATATTTTGAAATATATTATCTCTAAATTAATATTTTGTTTGATAGCTTACTCAAAACACAAAATTGAACTAAAATGATCTGAAATGTAACACATAAAGATTATAAAATAATAACATTGTATTATATATCATATAAAACATGTAACAATAAGATTAAATAAACCATGAAATGTATTTATTTAAATTTAATCTCTTTAATAGCTTGTGGAACACGCAACCCTAAGACGAATTAAATCATAATATAGTATACCATTAAACATTAGGTATTAAATTTTAGGGTATAAATAGTAATAACAAAATTTTGAAAATTATAGTTATCTATTGTTTAAAAATAAAATAATAATCATTAAAAGAAAAAATATATTTTCTAAAAAAATGCATTTTTTCTAAAAGACAGTTTGACTGTGTTTTTCACACATAGTTTAAAATTAATTTTTACCTCTTTTAAAAAATTTATTTTAAAAAATAAAATTAATTTATGAAATAATTATATCCAAAATATTATAGGATTAATTTTTATATTTTTTCTAAAATGTTTCATTTTTTGATAAATAGTGAAAAATAAGAAATTTTAATTGAAAATTATCGTTTCTTTTATATTATTTATAAAAATAAATTATATATTTAATTGGTTTTAAAGTAAAATTAGTTCAATTATATACCAATTAATCCAATTTAGGAAATTATAATCATTTTAATAGTTAATTTTGATATAATAACTTTGTATAATTTTGAACATTTTACCTTTAAAAACTCGATTTCTCGTCACGTTTATGGGATTAATTTTAAATTAAAATTTTCCATTTCTGTGAATGTAATTTGTAAAAATAAATTAAATGTTTAGAATTAGAGAAATTTATACTATTTAATAAAGTAAAATTAATTTTTGAAAAAAATTAATAGTGAAAATAATAAAAATAATCACCGTAGTTAATGTAAAAATAGAATTATCAGGGGAGTTAAACTAAAAAGATATGGGTTAAATAGACCGAAAAACTTTTATAAAATATATTTTATGGACATATTTCAACCAAATAATGTATAAAGATCTAAATTAATCCATTTTGTATCATTTTTCATGTTGAAAATGTGGTCATTACTTTTTATTTTCAAAAATTATTAAGTGTGTCACTCACCACACTTATAAAAGGTCACCCCCTCACCTCTCTTGTTCATACTTTCACAACCATTTGTTCAGAAAATAAATTCCTAAATAATTTCCCTACTCTCATTCAAAAATCCTTATTTCGGTAAAAATAATCCAAACTAGGAAGGCTTTTGATGTACACCTATGAAATTTACCTGAAGATTAGGTAACGTTATTCAATAATCATTTTTATGCTATTTCTTCCTACACCTCATCAAACTCATATTAAACAATAATGATATAATAACCAAAGTATATTAAATATACTTAGAATTTTTTATGTTAATTTTAATACCTATAACCATTTCCACTAACATCTAATGGGTTATGAAATCATTATTCGTGTGTACAACGGACTCCGACCTCGCAAACCAATGTCGTTCACTTTTTCATTAGCACCTATCACAGTTGGGTATGACGGTGGGTATAAAGAATATATATGATATTTATAAAATAATTATACCTATTTTTTAATTATATCATATATACATTTTTAATTTCCATTTCATATGCGATATAATAATGTCACTCATGTGTACAAAGGACTATGACCTTGTGAAGCGATGTGATTCATTTTTCACTAACGCTTTACATGGAATCTAATAAAGATAAAATTAATCATATATGTGATATAAATGAGATAATTATGATATTAAAAACATATTTATAATTATTGAAATATAATATAGCATTTTATTTCTTACACTAAAAATGATAACATCGTTTTTGTATGTGTGGACTACCACCTTTATAAAGAGATGTGACTCTATTTTCCTCACCACACCACATGGATGATATATATAAGTATATTTAAATAAATAATATTGTATTTATGTTATTATGATTATTATTAAAAAATAAAATATTACTTAACGCCTTTCCATAATGATCATTGAAAAATTAGAATGTTACTCATGTGTACGTACGACCTACATTCTCTATGATCTTAACTTACTTCATTTCTCAAAACCAAATTTCATGATTGGGATTAAAATTATAATTGACTAATAAATATGATAAGTATATCATTATTAATATTATGTATATTAATTAACTATATAATATTCACAATAATTGTTTCTTTTATGACAAAACATGAATGAAAAAACAGGGCAAGTAACACCCAAAACAATGGGAATATTGAATGATTATTAATAAACAAGTGTAAAGATATTATAAAAGGATAATATATGATGTTATAAATATTAATATAGTAATGTTATAAGTTAATAACATGTTTAAAATTACTATATAGGAGCTTAAATCATGTTCATCTAAAAGGAAGTGTGAGGTAAGGTATTTCATAACACAATTTCCATTAATTGGGTTAAACTTCTACTTCATTGATTATTTCATGAAAATATTTTGTGTGTAATGACCTTTTATTACTTTATGTTTTATTTACAATTTTTTATTTTGATTTAAATTTGATACACATAATAGATTCATTGATTAATCCCCACTTCAATGATATGATCTTAATAAGGGACTTCATCTCAATTTCCCTTTATTGAGGTATATTGTAATGTTGTACACCTAGTTTCTTTTATATGGTTTATATAACACTCCTTTGAAAAGTAATGTCAGGATTAAATAATAATTCATGGTATTTTAAGTTTCAATTTAAATTATATAATCCGGGGCATTTCAACTTGAAAATTACTAAGTGGTAAAAGATATTATACATTCTCACTTTCTTTTATCATTGTTAATTTTCTCTTGAAATAGTCACTTTTTTCGGATCATTTTTCATTTGAAATTAAATTTATCTTAAATATATATATTATTTATTGATTGAAATTATTATTTCCTAAACTGTATACCATTTTTATATACAGTGTATATTGTAAAAGTTATTCGATTAATTGGATAACTATTGATAAATTCATATCCTTTTCTCAATATAGATATTTATTGATTTTTCACATTTTTCTTAAATTAAATTTATTATTAGATATATTATGAATTATTTGGATATGTATAAATGGGTGATTCCTAGTTATATAGATCCCCTAGATGAATTTCCAGGTCTCAGGAGACGAAACAGTTGGCTAGCCTTAGTTAAATAAGTTTCTACACATCTGTTTTAAACTATCTTAAGGAGTGATCATGATGGTAAAGGTATCATGTGCCTAAGAAATAAAGTACAATAATTAATCATTTCCTCAATTTAGAATTCATTTACTATTATCCATGATATTTTCATAATGAAATTATATCCGGATGCATTTCATTCTCAGTTTATTGATTAAATGGAATGTTTTTTAGTTATTTACCTTCCCATGTTGATTACACCATAACCTATTATGATAGTCATATAATTGATTAATCTGAATGTATTTTCAGTTATTTATCCTTCCATTTATTATGATATTAAATTATTTAAAAAGAATATGTGTTCATATATTTACCTGTCTATATTATTTATTCTTTATTGATTACACTTTATTTTTTCATGTTATCTTCCATTGTACTTAATAATTAATGATCATTTGAGTTCACCATTATTTTTTTTACTTACTCTAAGATTCCATGAAGTGTACTGTGATTAATTTGAAAGGATATTCTAGAGGTAATAATGTTATTCTCGAAAATAAATTATGTTGTAATTTTTTTTCTAATGTAATGTAAAACTCATGTATGTATCTATTTTACCAAGACTGTAATACTATTTGGTCCTTCAAGATAAGATTTCTTGTATATTATGAAAATATAATATAATAAACACTAGATATTGGCTATAAAGGTTGTGGTAATTATAGACTATATCAGAGAAATTTTAGTAGAAAATACGGGAACTAGATTTAGGAAAAAATAGATTAGGGAACAAAACCCTAAGATAGACTTTGAGGATATGTATAAAAGAATATACTATCATTTTGGTAAGGAATATATTATGTGGTTTCCCCTAGAAAAACATCCCTTTATGGATACTACGGGTGTATTTAGTTCTTTAAAAGTGATACATAGGGTTAATAAATATAAAAGGGGCACATTTTTCTTGACTTAATAATCACCTAGTGCACAACTATGGGTCTTACTGTACACCTTTTTTGACACTCTCGGAGGATATGCTTTGTAAAATTCACATTATTTCTACAACCCATTATAAAGGATTTGAATTCATGATAATAATTAATGACCAATGTTAATAATAAGCTATATTATATTAAAAATAAGGTTCCTATAAGGAATGGGAGAATGTTTTATGTGTGGAAAAGAAAGGCATAAAGCAAATAATTTTCGAGGAAAAATAAATTATACGATGGAAGTAAATAAATTTAATCATAGGGATTCATTTATAGTTTGTTTTATTAAATGTGGGGAACTTCGAAATTATCCACGTCAAATAAATCTTCAAAAGGTTAAACCCTATACTAAGTAAGGACCTATGTTGAAATAAAATGGATGAAGTTTTTATGTATCATGATTCAAGAATTAAATTGTATAAGTATTTACCAATGGTATTTTAGCTATATGAATCAAGAAACATCTAAGGATTGTATTAAATTTTAGAGGAATATGTGTCTTCAATAACATAAGAGTTATGGATTCCATCATGGGTTAATGATTTTAAGATTGATCATATGTTAAAATTCTTATACACCTCTTTTTTGGGTTTTATGTGATGGTAGTCTACTAAGATTAAGGATATATTTGGAGAAATTTATGGCCAGAATATATTTTAGGGGAAATGTTATTTGAGGAATAATTCCTTTACATTTTACAACCTAAGTATAATGTTATTAATAACCTTTTGGTTTTTATGATTATTAATTTCATTTTAATAATAGTTAGATTAGATTATTAAACTTTGTAAGAAAAAATTAGTTGTATTGAAAAACTTAGTTAAAATATTTCTTAATGATTAATTTTAATTGAAGGATGTCCATAATATTTCTTTGAAAACATTATAGTAATTATATTAATATAGTTTATAAATAGTATTACATACATGTTTGAGGACAACCCATCATTCCCGGAAAGTCTATGGGGATTAAACCCATGATCGAAGGATGATTGTGGTTTAACGCTTACCACAGGCCTACGTGATGTCCTGGTAAAAATTTCATTTTTTTAGAAAACAATTTGAAACCTAGATATTACTGAATAACCAATAGTATTGGTTTTGATATTTAGATATTAATGTATTATATTAGATAACTTGTGCTAATCATGTTCATTTTGGAAATTTATTTGAGATAGATGGAAAGACTTGTCACAGTTTTATTGATCTTACAATCCATTTAAAGTGAATTTTAGTTTTTTAGGAATAAAAAATCACGTTTTTATATTCATTTATTAGAATAAGTGAGGAATTTTAAATTGATAGAAGAAAAATAAAAGGATGAAATTGTACTTATGAAATATAAACGTATCAATTAAGTGTATTTCCTTAAATTCATAGTGAGTAAAAGAATTTCTCGTCACTAGAAAAAGGGTATTAATTTTTTTTCATATTATCATAATTTTTTATTATACCAATTACCTTTTTCATACTTATTTGTTTTATGGTTTTTTGGTCGTTAACCATATCTAGATCACCCACTTTATTATGGACAATAACCAATATCACTCTCCATTAATCCTTGGGAGTTAGTATTATCTTATATGTTCATGATTTCATTTCCCAGATAAGTTATACTACTTAGAAACCAAGTTATGTGTTATTCTATATGACATTTGTACGTAAATTTCTATCAAATTAATATGATATTTTTTTAAATCTTTTTACCATAAGGGTTTTCATCAAAATAATTTTCAAAATATCAAACCGTTGATTACTGAAATAAAGTTCAAATTGCAAGGATTAAGTTTATTTAAGGTGGGAAGAATGTAATACCCAAGATTATAAAATAATAAAATTTTATTTGATATCATAGACTACATGAAACACTGATCATACATAACCCATTAAATATATTACTTTAATTTTAATCTCATTGATAGCTTGTGCAACAACCAAACCTGAGTCAAAATAAACCATAATGTAGTGTACCATTATAAACTTGCTGTTAAATTATATGGTATATATAATACTAACAAAATTATTAAAATTATGGTTATTTATTTATTACAAATAAAATAAGAATCATTTAAAACAAAATGAAATGTTTTCTAAACAATTGTATTTTTTTTATAAAAGTCAGTTTAAATAAGTTTTGCACAAATAATTTAAAATTAATTTTAAACACTTTTATAAAATTTATTCTGAAAAATAAAGTTAATTTTTTAATTCATTTTATCAAAATTATCTTAGGTTTAATTTTTATTATTTTTTAGAAATGTTTCATTTTTTGATGAATAATGAAAAATTCTGAATTTCAATTGAAAACTGAATTTTAATTTAAATCATATTTTGAATTGGTTTTAAAGTAAAATTAGTAAAATTGTATATAAATTAATAAAATTTATTTCATTTGAATCAATTTATTATTTAATTTTGATATCAAAACTTTGTAAACTTTTGAACATTTTCTCTTTGAAAACTTGCTTTCTCATCACGTTCGCGGGATTAATTTTACACTTATATGAATGGAATTTTAAAAAAAGATTCCATATTTTGAATAATAATAATTTATACTATCTAACAAGGTAAAATTTATTTTTAAAAAAATGAATGGTGGAAACATTTAGAAATATTTATTGTGGTTAAGGTAAAAATTGACTTATCAGGGGTTAAACTAGAATGGTAGGGCTTAGATTGAAATAAAAACTTCAATAAAATATATTTTATTGAAATATTTAGACCCTATAATGTTTAATTGTATATAATAATTCATTTTATACACTTTTATCATGTGAAAAACATGGTTACACCTTTTACTTTCCAAAAATTACAAAGTGTGACACTCACCTCACTTATAAAATGTCACCCCTCTCATCTATTCTTCACAACTTAATACCATTTTGGTTTATCCAATAAATTTTTATATCACTTACCAATTTACCTAATCTTATCCTAGAAGCCTTATTTTGGGCATAAATCTATCCTAGAAAGAATTTTGGGGGAAAACCTAAGAAGTTTACCTAAATAATATGTAATTTTATCAAAGACAATTTTTATATTATTTCTCCCTCCACCTCCTTAAATTATTAATAAAACATTATGATATAATAACCTTAGTATATTCCATATACTTAGATGATTTTATTTTAATGTAATTACCTACAACTATCTTCACTTAGATCAAATGGTTTGTGAAATCATCATTCATGTGTACAGCGGACTATCGCCACACGAACCGATGTCATTTTCACCATTACCACCTATAATGGTTGGTTATGATGATGAATTTAAAGTATATATATGATAATTATAAAATAATTATACCTATAGATTCATTATATCATATATACCAAATTTACTTTCCATTTCATAAGTGACATGATAACATCACTGTTGGATGATTATATCTATAATAATGATTAGGATCATAATAATATGATCAAAGGAATATAAGTACAAGAGGGGTGAATTTTAGTTTTAAAAACTTAGTTTAAAATAATTAGACTAAATACCCCCCAAGGCCTCTTTAAGTATGGTTATCATACTTGGCCATCAGTCTAATCAACAAAGTCACAGAATTGGAACCTAGATATGGTTTGATTAAATTAGAGTAAATATCAAAGTCACTATGGATATGATTATCATATTATATTTCCTAATAAGAGTTAATAAGATAAAAAATATAATAGAGACTTGAATATGATTTTTCAATTTCTATTAAAATGTGCAGCAGAATATAAAGATGTAAAAAATAAGTAATAAAATTGCAAAAAAATAAAATTATGGCTTCGAAGCTATTAAAAAGATAATTATTTTATCCTTAAGAGAAATTTAGTCTATAACCCATACTATAGGTACCCACTGTTTTATACTTTTTTTAAATTATGTATTACCTTACCAAGTAAATCCCTCAATATGAATATCAGAATGGCTCTATATTTTTATCCCTAGAAGTCCTTGATACAATGATTGGATTCTCTATCTACCTAGCCCTGGAAGCCCTTGATATAATGGATTGAATTATCTATCTTCTTATCCACAAAATACCTTGATCATTATGATGATCAAACGTAGTTATAATTAAAAAAAATTCTTAAGAAGAAAACCTGACTAGGTTTCCTTCAGAATGACAACTCTCTAAATAAATAAAAATATTAATAAAGAGATTATTAGACTAAGTATTCTACTGAAAATTCAAGATCAGATTTAATTGATCAGCTCCAAACACTTTGAATGACTGGGTATTTATAATAATCCTTTAAACTGTCATATTTCCCATGTTTTTAATGGAATCAGAAGCCTGGATCTTGACAGCTCATGAAAAACCGGTGCAACTAAAAGTTTGACATCGTATTGATTAACATTATTACAGTGTTTAATATGTGCTTTAATTTATAAATAATCCTTCTGTATTTTGATTATAAACATAATCAGTCTATTGTTCTTGTTAAGTAATATCATTATTATAATATTTATGAATATAAGTATGATACTTATTAGTACTGGTATCAGTTTGATCGTTAAGTCTTTTTCAGAACAAAAAACAAGAAATAAAGAATAACATATAATATAATAAGGGTGAGTCTGATATATATTAGACAGAGTATAATTTCGATAATAATAATAAATAATGTAAATTTTAAATATTTAATACTTAAGAACTTATTCTAGGTATGGTAAAATACAATGTTTTCTAAAAAATATTCTAAAACACTTTGGACATAAAAAGTTAGTAATCATGTTTTAAAGAAAGAGTTTGTGATTTTAAAAACTAAATAAATGGAAAAGTAAAAAAGTATAACTTCTTACTCAACAATCTCCCACTTTTTATAAATAACAATCCCCAAAACCTAAATGAAAAAAAAAAACTTTGAAAAACTTATAGCCATTTTTCTTTGAATTACATCAAATTCAAAGTTATTATTTGAAACTATAACCGCCCATGTGTTTATAACTCTTCTGAATATGATGGAGAGTATAATTTTGAATACTATAAACTCTCCCTTAGGATAATATATCCCCCTAATGATTTTATTCTCCCCTTTAAAGAAATATCCCCCCTTTATATTATTACTTCTCTTTTATTAATAATTATTCATATTTAAGAACCCCCCCCCCCCTTCTATATAATTCTCCCCCTTTCTAATTTTTAAAAATGAATGGGGAATAAGTTTGAAGTTTCATAAAATGTTAGACAAAAAAATAACAAATAATATAATGAACTAACTAATTATCCATAAGAAAAATGAAAAAAGATTCAACTAATCAGAATTAGAAAACATTCAAACAAAATTTAATTGGATGAAAAAATAATTTATATATTATAAACAATTCAAATTTTTTCAAAATAAATACAATGAGATTTCAAAAATAAAAAACACTCTTTCTTCATCAATGTATTCACAAAATCCTTGATCTTATTGATCTCATGTATTTTTTTTCTCTAATTCATCCACTTTTTCTTCCTAAATCCAAACTTTATTCAATAATTATTTTTCTAGTCTCTAAGTATAATAACTTCATCCTCACAAGATTAGAGTTTGTACATTTATAATTCTATGTCTCAAATATTCTTTTTTGGAGCTTTAACTTCCTTAGTTCCTTCATCTGCTGCATCTTTGAAATCTTCCAAAAACATAACCCTTTAATCCATATGTGAAGATAACACATTGAAGGAATTTTATGAATCTACAAAACACTCCTCTATGATATAAAATTATTCATCATGAATATAAATATCATCATCAACATTTTGGGACCATTTGACCATCTGATTACATGCCATCTTGTGTTTCCAAGAACTTTCTTAAATAATTGTTCGATTGAATTCATTCTGAATCACTTTCTCATTTAAAACCTTGGTTGATTATAATTTCTCATTAACACTTTCTTGAATCAACTGACTCCAAGATTCAAGGTTCGGAAAATAAAGAATATTTTCTTCTAAACTTTTCAAATCCTGACTAATATAATCAACTCCTTTGAAAGAAATGGTTACAGCTAAATGTGATTTTTATGGATGAACCTTAGGGGGTTTAATTCAGATTGGTCCAACTTCATCTTCCTTTACACTCTTCTTTTATTTCTTTAATACATTTTCTTATCTTGTTTAAAAAAATTGTTATCTTTCTTATCATCATAACATTTTAGAATATCTCCATCATCAGTGTTGGATTAATCATTGGTATTTCTCTTTGAATTATGATATTCTTTCTATTTTTAGATGATGACTCTAACTCTCCTTCTGATGAGGATTCATATTCTTTATAATTACCTAATTTATCTTATTTGTTATTTTTGGGGGGGTAGATCAGATGATGATGATGATGATAATGATGATGAATCCAAATATTCTTTTTATCAGAATGATCCTTTTCATTATCATCTTCCTCTTCATTATTATACTCTTCATTATCATCCTCTTCCTCTTATACTTCTTATTAAACCTATTCCTATTAACTTCCTTATTATTATTTATATATTTATCTACCTTTAACTTCTTTACTTCTACCTGATCATGTTCTTCTAATTTTATTTGATTTCTCAAATATCATTTTCCTACTGGTTTTAGTTTTGATTATTGTTCCGGAACAGGTTGTAAAAAATCATCATCAAATACTTATTGTTTTCCTTTTTCAGTGATAGAAGGAATCTTATCATGAACAATATCAGTTTCTAAAAATAATAACCCTACTTCTAGTTTAACTTGTTCAATCTAAGAAGAAGGTAAAACAATCTTCTCATGGGCTCTTTCAACTTGTTTTAAAATATTCTCAAAATTTTGAGCTTCTGTAAACTTTTTCTTTTGATTTTTCTTCTTTTATTATTCCTATAACATATTTGTATCATATCATATTAATGATTTTTATTTAGATGTATCAATTTTTTTCTCTATATCCCCTTGTTTCTTTTTATCTTTCATTTTCATCCATTCATCAAAAAATTATTTTGGAACGTTATTTTTCTCTTTTTTTCTGTGGGGAGGTTTCATCCTTCCTTTTATTCATCTTATCAGCCTTCTATGACTTCCTTGATTGCTCTACCTCTGATACAGCTCTATAAACCTTGTCAATATATTTATTTTATTTTTTACACAGAAAACCTCATTCTAAGCATTGTATCAACACAATTGAATGAAATATTTTCCCTCATTAGAGCCAATTTATTTTCAATCTTGAAAAACTTCATACATTTAACAATAAATTTATCAAGAAGGCCAGAAACATGATGATTTTTACTTGATTTTTCATGGATTTATATTCAACTTGGTTAAGAAAATTAATTTCACCAAATCTATCTTTCTCAGGTTTACTAGAAATTCAAAGAAAAAAACATCAGAAAATTTTTATGTATCATGATCTCCCTTCCTCAGTATGATAAATCATTACATCCATAAAAAAATTACATATTTGTTTGGTGATAGATAGGAAAATTTCTTGAATTTTACATAATGATCAAAAAAATAATCTTATTCCTTATTCTTATTTAATTATCCAAGATCTTCAAGAATCTTATGTGAATAAAAATATTATTTTCAAGGGTACTCTTACCAAACTCGTATATTTATTATAAGATAACTTGTACCAATTATCATATATATTAAAATAAAGTTTTTCTTTAATATCTTCCTTGAAAATATTAATGAAGGCATAAAAATCATAGGCAAGATCTGGGTAGTAAAGATTAAAATCCTTGTCAGGTTTTCCTCAAAAACCGATTCCCAACCTTGAAAATCAATGATATTCCTCAAATTAGAATAATATTTTTAATAAAAATATATTTTGAATAACCTTTCCTTGAATATGAACCATTTCATATATTTATCAGTAGATGCCATCAGATTGAAACTGAAGCCGGTGAAATTGACGGAAAGGAAATATATTGGACTAAGAAACTTATAGGGGTTAGCAACTTAGGATAAAATATCAGTTAAAATGGATGTGGTACATGGGGGTGTCTATCCTTATATAATCATTGGTATGATGATTCATCTTCTTTAATAAGTACAATGGTTGATATTGAACTAATTTTGATCAAATAGTTATCATTAATCCAAATAAATATTTAATGAAGTTTTTGAACTCCTCATATTTTTTAAAACAAACACCAGATTTAGAATAAATATGATTAGGTAAAATTTTTATAAAAACAAAGTTTTTATAAAACCTAAAAATATAGCAACAACAATTAAATAACTAATAATAATGAAATAGTGTAAAAATTTAAATAATATATGAGTGCCTTTTAGAGTGAATAAATCCATCGATATGAATAACCTATTTTTTATTTTAATAATCTAAATAGATTCCAATAGATTTGAAATATAAAAAAAATAAAAGAAAACCAATTAAAAAATATTGATTTTGAAAAATTTATAATAATAAATGATTTCAAAATTTTTATAACAAAAACTAAGTTTGGAAAATATTATTATATTATTTGAGTTCGTAAATCCTTTGGAGGATTCTGAATCTAAAATTTTTATAAAGAAATATGAGTCTGAAAAACTTATTATGATAAAAAAAAATAAAAACTAAATATTTAGAAAACTAAATATTTTTGAAAAACATAAAACATATATACCCCCCTTATAAAAAGGAGTAACATTAATAATAGGAGATGTGTCAATAAGAATTAAATATATATTATTACTTTACCTTGATCATTCCTTACTTCTATTTGATATATTCAAATATATTTGAACAAAGAGGTTTAGTAAAAATGTTAGCAATTTGATATTTTGTTCTGATGAATTGTAAAATTATATCTCATTAATGTGTGTGATCCTGAAGTAAATGGTGTCTTATATATATGTAATTAACATTAGAGTGATGTGAGGGATTTTTAATTAGTTAAGTGTCACTTGTTTTATCACCAAGTATTATGGTCTTAGTAAAAATCACACCATAGTTAGTGAGTCTGTGTTATATCCCCAACACTTGAGTACAACAACTTCCAATTACCACATATTCGAATTATGCTGTGGGAAGTGCTACTAAGTGGTGTGTCTTACAAGACCAAGAAACTAAGGAATCTCTTAAGAAATGAAAATTTCCAAATTTACTTTTCTAATCGATTCTATATCCACTAAAGTCAGAATCTGAAAATATTTTTAATTTGAAAACATTCCTAGAAGATAATAAAATTCATAAATCCATAGTTCAATTACGATAATGAAAATTTTGTTTTATAGATTTTATATGGGATTCCTTTTTATTTTATTGATATCTTGTACGTAATCATACCAAAAACATTAAATCTGGATGACTAGTAGTTAAGAACTTTTACCTTTCTACCATGCCTCTAAAAATATTTTTATCAACTGGTTTCATGGCCTCATCAATATCTTAAGTACTTGATGTACCAATGGGAGTACAAATAATTTTTGTGTTTTTCATATTCAAATTTCTTAAGATGATATTTTATACACTTATGTTGAGATTTAAAAATTCCTTTTGATTTTTTTGAAATTTGAAAAGTAGTGAAATATGTTAACTGACCAATCATACTCATTTCAAACTCAAATTTCATAAGATCTGAAAAAAAACATGTTAATGATTTTTGAGTTGATCTAAATATAATTTCATCAATATATATTTCAACAATAATAATATTTTTATTAACTTTTATAAAAATATTTTGATCTGAAGTTCCCTTAACATACTTGTTTTGTAACAAAAATCATGGTAATATATCATACCAAGATCTAGGGGCTAGCGTAAGTCCATATAATGCTTTGGTAAGTTTATTAATGTATTAAAGATGTTTTTTAATATCAAAACCATTAGGTTTTCCAACATAAACTTATTTCTGAACATATTCATTAATAAAATCACACTTTTCATCAATTTGAAAAAAAAATTAAATAATGCTTCAAAGGCTATAAGTATTATAATAGCTTCATGTATTTCTATAGGTTCATAGGTTTCTTCATGATTAATTCCCTATTTTTTATTATAACCCTAGAAACAATTATAGATTTATTTTTAACATTTTTCCCATTATCAAATAACTTATTCTAAAAAACCTATTAGACTCCAATTATAGTTGTTTATAAAGGCCATTAAACGAAATCCTGGACATTATTCCTCTCAAAAAAATTGAGTTTATCTTGAATTTACTTAATCTAATACTTATCACGTAGAGCCTCATTAGGATTTTTAGCTTCAAATTGGGATAATAAAGGTATATGTTCAATTTTATTTATTAAGGAAAATCTAGTCCTAACAGGTTCAACTATATCACCAATGATACTCTCACTAGGATGATTCCTAAGAAACAACTGACTTCTTGGGTTTTGAAAAGTTTTTTATTCAATAATAGGTATAAAATATTCTTGGGGAATAACTTCAAAAACAATTTCATGAGTTATTTCATTATGAGAAGAACTTTCAAACAAAGGTTGATAATTATTTTTTAAAATAACATCTGAAGATGTTGGTTGGGGTTGTTCAAAAATAAATGGATTAGTTTCATCAAACTTAACATGTACTATTTACTCAATATTACAATAATTTTTATTAAAAACTCTATAATTTTTAAAAGTAGTGGAATAACCTAAAAATATTCCTTCATCATATTTGGGTAAAAATTTATGTAAATTATCTTTAGTATTAAAAATGAATACTTTTCTACTAAAAACCATGAAAAAATAAACATTTATTTTTATTTATTTACACAATTGAAAATCAATTTTATTGAGAAAAAAACAAATTAAAACTCAATTTATAGTATAGTAGGCTGTACTAACCACTTCAGCCGCAAAAAAATTAATAATTCAGTATTCACTCAATATTTTTCTAGGTATTTCTTAAATAATTCTATTTTTTATTTCTACTACACTATTTTTATAAGAGGTTTTAGGTGCTGAAAATTTGTGTTTAATACCTTTATTACTACAACAAGTTTCAAAATTAGAATTTAAAAATTCTCTACCATGATCACTATGAATAGTTATCAAGGGAAGGTTTTTCTCATTTTTAAATTTGTTTATAAAAGCTTTAAAATAAAAAAAGGCTTCATATTTCTTTTAGAAAAAATAAACTCATATATATTTAGTGTAATCATCAACTAGAACATATACACAATATTTTCCACCAATAATTACAATTATTTTAGGACCAAATAAATCCATGTGCACTAACTGTAAAGAATAATAAGTTTATACTTCACTAATAGATTCAAAACTCGATATTTGACTCTTATCATATTGACAAAGGTCGAAAAATTTTGAAGATTCAAACCTAAGTTCTTATATATCCTTAACAAGTCCTTTATTATTCAATTTAGATAAGTTTCTAAAGTTACAGTGTCATAACCATCTATTCTGTAGCCAAGATTGATCTTTTATTCCAGTAAGTCAAGGTAATTCTTAGATCCTAAGGTCTTATAAGTTATGTGTATAAATATTTTCATGCTGATGGGAAGAAAGAATAAATTCATCCTTATAACTATGCACTAAACATTTTTCATTTTTAAAGTTCACAAGGTAACCTTCATCACATAATTGACTTATGATAATAATGTTTTTCTTAATGCCTTTAATAAAAAAACATTTGAAATAATATCTTTTCCAAGAAGAAAAATGTTACCTATTTTGATAATCTATCCTTGAACATTATCTTTGAAAGTAAATTTTACATATTTAATTTTTCTAATATTATAGAAGAAGTCTTTATTTTCAGTAATGTGTTGGAAACACCCACTATCCATGTACTATATGTTTTTATTGATGGTGTTATCTTTGTTTTCCAAAAAACAAATAATATTAGATTTTGGGAACCCAAACCTTCTTGGGTATGATAATTTTAGAAAATAAAACTTTAGGAATCCATATTTGTTTTAAAAAATAGGCTTTTTTAAATCCTTGGGATTTAACTTTATTTAAAGGAAAATTATTTTTCCAATGAATATCGCATTAACACTTGGTGAAAAAGGAGGCCTTTTATGAACAAAAATATTGTTACTAAAAACAATTTTTTTATATGTATAACCCATTCCTGAACCATTACCATGAAGAATAATTTTTTAATACATTTTAACAAAACATTAATTTGCAATGGTAAATTTTGATAAAAAATTTATAAAACTAGAGATTTCATATTTTAGTTTTGTAGCTAACTCTTTATCCTCATTAGTAATATTTTTAAAAGTATGTTTAGTTTCTAAAACTTTTTTCTCAGAAAATAATTTTTCAAAATCTTTTTAACTATTTTCTTTATCAAAAATAGACTCGTCATGATCTTTTGAAATATATTATATTTAATTTTATAAAATATTTTTCTTTGAATCATCCTTGGAAAGTATTACCTTATAATTATCAAGTTTTTTAAAAAAATCAATTTTCATTTTTACGAAATTTTTACAAATCATGAAAATTCAACATAATTAGGAAAATAATTATCTTATACTAAGAAATATTATTCATCAAAAGAAGTTGAAACCTTCTCATTGGGATAATTAGAATTTAAATACATGTTGGTAAGGTTTCCATCTGTTTGTCCATTATCCATGAAAATTGATTTACCACAGGTACTTTAGAAAAAATACCTCTATTAATTTTTTTGTAATTATCATTATCAGATGAACTCTCAAAATAATCACCTCCACTAGACAATATGGTTTGATGTGTGTGACTTTGTTACATTCATAACAGGTAACTTTATCTTTCTTACCACTTATATCTTTATTTACTTTCTTATATCGATATTGAAAATCTTTCTTATAGACTATCTTATTCATACTTTTGGAATAGTTTATTAATTCATTCATAGAATGTTCAGACACACTTGAATTGAATTGAATAACCACTTTCATATATCTTGAGGATTTAAAAACTTTATCTTTATATTTTACTTTAGAAGGTAAGGTTGATGTTTAAGTAAATGAAACATTATAATTTTTATTTTTCTTCTTCTCGAAATCTCTCTTGAGTCTACCTTATTACTAAATAAGGCTACCAATTAGATCATCCAAGGTAAGACTATTTAACTTTATTGTCTCATAAAATATAATCCTCTTAGATTTCCACTCATTGGGAATAATTTCAACAATTTTCTCAATAAGGATCTCATCATCAATACCTTTCTCACTAATAGATTGTAAATAGTTTATAAAGTTCATTAACCACTTATGTATATTTGAAAAAGATTCACCAAGTAAGAATTCAAAGGCTTGGTAATTTTCTCTTAACATAGCTCTCTAAGTCTCAACTAATTTAGTTGTTCCAAAATGTTTGACCATAATATTTTTTTAAATATTGTTGGGAGTTTCACAAGAATAAATCTAATTATATATTCTTTTTTTCATAGAACATAACAAATTATTCCTTACTCTATAGTTTAAATTATATTCCTCTTTCTCTTGATGAGTAAAATTAGTTATATATTTATTTTGAATCTTATAATCACTAGTTAATATTAGAAACATTTTCAAATCCTATATTGATAACAAAATTCTTTATTCTATCCTTCCAATAGTCATAATAAGCACCATAAAAAATGGGAGGTCTATTTGGATTCAAATTTTTTATGTATCTAATATTTATTTCTTACATATTTAAAACAAATATAAATATTTTTTCCACACAACATGTTAGTTTAACAAAAGTTTTATAAATAGAAATTATTTAACAAAACTTCAATAACATGCAATAATAAAGAATGTAAAAACATCAGCAAGTATATGATTAGTGGAATCATACTCTGATACCAATTATTGAATAAATATATCTGTAATACTGATTAAGATAATAAAAAAATTGATTAGATGGATATACTTATAAGAGGGGGGTGAATTGTAGTTTTAAAAACATAGTTTAAAATAATTACACTAAAAAACCCAATTACTCATTAAGTAAGGTTATCGAACTCAGCCCCCAGTCTGATCAATAAAGTCACTAAATAATAACCTAGATATGGTAAAATTAAATTAAAGTAAATATTGTAATCATAATGGATCTGATTATCAGATTATTTATCGTAATCGGAGTTAATACGATAAAAACAAATAGAATAAAAAGATGAATATGATGTTTCACTTTCTATTAAAATGTGTCACGAAATATAAACTTGTAAAAAAAAGTAATAAAATATAAAACAATTGAAAGTATAAATCTCAAGATATTAAAAATATAACTCTTTAAACCTTAAGATAAATTTAGTCTATAACCCAGTCTAATGGTATCCACTAATTTATACATACACTAAAGTCTATCTTTCCTTACTAAATAAATACCTCGATACGAAGATTGAAATGAATTGCCTTCCTATCTCTGGAATCTCTTGATACAATGACCAGATTCTCTGTATACCTAGCTCTGTTATCCCTTGATCTAATGGATTAGATTCTATATATTCCTATCCCCGGAATCCTTTGATTGTTACGATGATCGTACACAATTAAAATTACAAAATTTTATTAATGAGGAAACCTAAGAAAGTTTACTTCAGAATGAAAAATATCTAAATAAATACAAATATTAAGAAAAATATATTCACACTATGTATTTTTCTAAAAATTAAAGAGAGAATGTAATAGTTTATCTTTAATATCTTCAAATGACCTGGTATTTAGAGTCATCCTTCCAATGGTCATATTTTCAAAGTTTGTTACAACGATATTAGACACCTAGAACTCGATAGGTCATGACAACCTGACATAACTGAAATTACAATGTCATATTTATGAACACCATTATAATGTTTAAAATATTCCTTACATTATAAATAAATCTTCTATATTCTAATTATAAACATAGTCAGTCCTATTGACTTCCTAAAAAAATTATTAAGATAATATTTATGAATGTAATTATGATGTTTATTGGTATCAATATCAGTCCAATTATTTATACTTTGTCTGTAAAAAGGATAAGATAGAAAGTCTAACATCAGATATGATAAGGATAAGTTTGATATATATCAGACACAGTCTCATTATGATAATTGTAATGAATAATGTAAAGTTTATATTCATGATACTTTATAAATTATTTTAATTATGGTAAAATATAGTGTTTTCTACGAAAAATTATCAAATACTTTGGACATAAAAAATTATTAATCATTATTTTAAGAAATAATTTTTTATTTCTAAAAGTAATTTAATGGAAAAGTAAGAATTATAACTTCTTAATCAACAATCACTTGTGTGTATGGAGGACTACAACATCATGAAGTGATATGATTTGTTTTTCATAAACACTTTACATAGAAGGCAATAAGGATAAAATTAATTATTATATGAGATTTATATGAAATAATTATGATATTCCTAGAATATTAATCATTATTCAAAGATTATATATCATTTTTTCTTACACTAAAAAATTATAACATCATTAATGTATGTCTAGACTACTACCTCCATGAAGTGATGTAACTCTATTTTTATCACCACAACATATGTATGATATATAATAATATTAAAGAAATAATATTTTATTTATAATATTATTATCATTATTTAAATAATAAATATTACTTACCTCCTTTCCTTCATGATCATTGAATAATGCAATTGTTACTCACACGTACGTGTGGTATACCATCTTCATGATTGTAACATACTTTATTTATCAAAACTATATTTCATGATTGGTATTAAAAGTATAATTGATGCATAAATATTACAATTAATTTATTATTACTATTTTGGAGATAATGGAAATATATAATATTCAAAGGAACCAAAAATTTCAAGACAAAGAATGAATGAGAAAATAATCCCATTAACACCCAAAAAAATGGGAATAATGAAATATTATTAATGAATGGGTGATAATATGTTATTAAAGGATTATATATGGTATTATAAATAATAATATGGTTTTAGTATAAGTTAATAAAATGTTTTAAACCACTATACATGATCTTAAATCAAGTTTAACAAAAAGGAAGAATGATGTAAGGGATTTCATAACTCAATTCCCATTCATTGGGTAAAAAATTAACTTTGTTGATTATGTCATGTTAATATTATGTTTTTAATGATGATTTACTTTTTTATATTGTATTTACAAATTTTTCATGTGTATTTACATTTGATACACATAATAAACTCATTGATTAATCCCCACTTCAATGATATTATCTTTTAAGGGACTTTGTCTCAATTTCTTTCCACTGAGTCATATTATAATGTGATGCACCAAATTAATTTTATATGGTCTAAATAATGTTCATTTGACATGAAACATCCCAATTCAATCATACTTAATTGTATTTTATATTTTAATTTGAATTATTTAATCCAAGTGTTTTTGACTTGAAAATTTCCAAGTGGTAATAGTTATTGTACAATCTCACTTTATTTTGTGATTGTTAATTTTATCTTGAAACAATCACTTTCTTGTGATAATTTTTCATTAGAAATTACATCCATACAGCTTTCCATTTTTAAAATTTTCAATAAATCTACTTTTTGGTGGAGTGGGAACCATACAAGAAATCCAACTTGCAAACAGATCAATAAAAAAACATCCTAAAGAAATGAGAGACAAGTGTATCTTATAGTTTCAATATGGAGACCCTCACATGCTTCTGAAGTCCAATAACACTTTCTACATATACTTTTATTGAAAAAAACCACAAATAAATCAACACATTCTACAATAAACATGAACAGAACCAACCATCACTAAACAGTCTACACCAAGAAATTTTACAAAAAAGAAATATTCTGGTCTCTCCATAGTAATCTCTTGAAAAATATTCCATTTTTACAAATGGTGTATACTCTTAAAGTAATTTTATTAACTGGAGAAATAATGATATATTTTTATCCTTTACTCAATATTTATATTTGTTGTAATGCATATTATTCAGGAATTTAATTGATCATTCGATATATGAGTGATTCTTTGGACATGAAGACATGGTTGCGGTCTGGTTATATATAGCCCATCGATGCATAGATTGGTCTCATGTGGTGAAATAGTTGGATAGTGTTAGTTAAATATATTTCTACCCATCAGTCTTAAACTATCATGAGGGTATATCTTGATGGTATAAGTATCATATACATGATAAATGACATCCAATAATTAATCATTTCCTTGATTCAGAATTTATTTATTATTATCCATGAGATTTTCACATTGATATTATCTCCAGATGTATCTGAGCCTCTATTTATATATTGAATGGAATGTGTTTTCAGTTATTTACTTTTCCATGTTGATTATACATTATCCATTTATGATAGTAGTGTTTTTGATTAAATGCAATATGCTTTTAGTTATTTACATTTCCATTATTTATGATAGACAATTATTTAAATGGAATGAATGTTTAGATATTTACCTTTACAT
This sequence comes from Viscum album, assembly GCA_963277665.1. Classification (NCBI taxonomy): domain Eukaryota; kingdom Viridiplantae; phylum Streptophyta; class Magnoliopsida; order Santalales; family Viscaceae; genus Viscum; species Viscum album. Next base: position 1,224,985,779 of record OY728151.1, read on the forward strand.
ATTATTTATTCCTTATTTATTACACTCCATTAATCCCTGATAGCTTCTATTGCACTAAACCTTTACTGATAATTTGATCTCACTCTTATTTTGTTTCTTTTCCCAAGTATTCCATGAAGTGTACTTTGATTAATGTACAAGGATATTCTAGAATGAATAATTTTATTCTTGAGATAAAAATATATTTTAATTTTTGTTTTTAAATATAATGTAAGACTCAAGTATATATCTAGTTTACCAATACTACTAATCTATTAATCCTTCGGTATGATATTCCTTGTATCTTATGTTAATGTAATAAAGATGAAACTGGATTCGGGCTATTGGGGTTGAGGTCATTACAGTTGGTATTAGAGTAAGTTTAATATAAAACTTATGAAATAGATTTAAGAAAACATATATTAGGGAACAAATCTCTATGATAGAAATTGAGGCTAAGTATAGAATAATATCCTAATATTTGGGTAAGAAAGATGTTTTGTGGTTTTTCCAAACAATACTTAACCATCTGGATACTATAAGTGGACGTGGTTCTGGCATAGAGGTACCTTGGGGTAATAACTCTAAAAAGGGTACATTGAGCTTGACCTTATTGTTACCTGGTGTATAAAAATGGTCCTTACTATGCACCTGGTTTTACACTCTCAGGGGATATGTTTAGGACAATTTACGTCTTATTTACAAACCATTTCGAAGGATTTGAATAGATGATGACAATAAATGAATTAGGTTATATCTAATGTGTCTTAGATTGAAAATAAGGTTACCTAAAAGTAAAGGGAAAATGTTTTATGTGTGAAAAAGAAGGAAATAAAGAAAATAATTGATAATAAAAAATGAATATTTCAATGTTAGGAAATGAATTCCATCCTGGGTATCCATTTATAGTTAATTGTCTTAAAAATTAGGAACCAAGGAATTATCTAATTTAATACCATATTCTAAAGTTTAAAACCTAGACCAAAGAATGAACTATGTTGAAATAAAATAGATGAATTATTTATCTATCATGATTCAAGAAATAAATTGTAGAAGTATTTTCCCAATGGTATTTTGGTTATAAGAATATTAAAACATATAAATATTATATTAAATTATAGATACATATATGTCTTAATTAACTTAAGAGTTATGGATACTATCATGAGTTAATGAGATTAATATTTATCATGAGCTCAAAGTCTTGAACTCCTATTTTTGGGTTTTATATGAAGAGATTTTAACAAGATTAAGGATTTTTTGGGAGAAATTTACAGAAAAAATATGTCTCAGTGGAAATATTATTTGAGTAATAATGCCTTTAAATTTTATATACATAAGCTTAAAAGTATTGATAAACTTTAGGGTAACTATGATCATCAATGAAATTTTAATAATAACCAAATTAGATAATTAGACTTTACTTAAAAAAAATAAGTTTTAGTGAAAACCTTAGTAAAAAAGGTTATTTAATTATTGGTTTTATTTAAAGGATGTATATCATTTTTTTTAGGAATTTTGTATGAATTATATTAATATATTTTGGAAAAAGGACAACAGACATGTTGGGTGACAGCCCATCATGTTCAGATGATAAGGGTTCTTCACCTACCACTAGCCTATGTGATGTCCTAGTTAAAACTTCAATATTTTTAGAAAATGGTTTGAAAAATAAATATTAATGATGAACCAGTGTTATTAATTTTGGGGTTTAGAGATTAATGTATTATATTAGATAACATGTGCTAACCATATTGGTTTTGGAAAATAGTTAGAGATAGATAGAAATACTTCTCAAATTTTATAGATATTATGATTCATTATAAGTGAATTTTAGTGATTTAGGTATAAAAAAATAATTTTTGGATATTAATTTCTTAGAGTAAGTGATGAATTATAAATTTATCAAAGCACAACCATAGGATGAAATTTTTCTTATGAAATAGAAATGTATCAATTAAATATATTTCCCTATATTATTAGAGTGTAAAATAATTTCTAAACTCTAGTAAAAGGATATTGAAACAAAAATGGAATCCTATTATAAATTTTTTTTATTATATCATTGAAAGTTTTCACACCTCTTTGTTTTTCTAGTTTTTTGGTTGTTAACCTTCTCTGGATCAATCACTTTACTATGATTAATGACCTCTATCACTCTCTATTAATCCTTGGGAGTTAGTATTCTCTTCGATTTCCATGATTTCATTTCCCAAATATGTTCTATTACTTAGAAACATAGTTATTTATTATTCCATATGACCTTTGTACTTCCATTTCTCTATTATTAAAGGGATATTTTTTTAACTCTTTTTATGATGTGGGTTTTCAACAAAATAATTTTCAAATATCAAACCCTTGATTACCAAAATCAAGTTTAAATTATAAGTATCAAATTTATTTAAGGTGTTGATAATGTAACACCCAATATTATAAAATAATAACATTATATTTGATAAGTTATGAGACACACAACACCAATATTAAACAACCCATGAAGTATATTTCTTTAAATTTAATATCTTTGATAGCTTGTGGAACACGAAACCTCAAGTCAAAATGAACCACAATATAGTATAATATTATAACCTCACCATTAAATTATAGGATATGAATTGTACTAAAAAATTTATTAAAATTATGGTTATCTATTTATTATTAATAATATAAGAATCATTTAAAATAAAAATAATTTTTTTCTAAAAAATGTATTTTTTTTCAAAAAGATGGTTTAGTCTCATTTTGTGCACATAATTTAAAATTCATTTTTAACATTTTTAGAAAATGTATTTGAAAAAATAAACTTAATTTTTTTTATCATCATATAAAAATTATCTTAGGGTGAATTTTTGGGATTTTATGATATGTTTCATTTTATGATGAATAGTGAAAAATATTGAATTTTATTTCAAAACATCCTTTTCGTTTAAATTATTTATAAAGTTAAATTATATTATGATTAGTTTTTAAAGAAAAATTAGTTTAATTATATATAAATTAATTCAATTTAGGTCATTAGAATTGTTTTTATATTCAATTTTGACATAAAAACTTTGTAAAAGTTTGAACATTTTCTATTTGAAAACATGTTTTCTCATCATATCTACGGGATTAATTTTAAATTAAAATTTTGCAATTATATGAATTGGATTTCGAAATATGGATTAAATATTTAGAATCATCATAATTTATACTATCTAATAATGTGAACTTAAATTTTATCCAAAATTAATAGTGAAAACAATAAAAACATATTTACCACAGTTAAGGTAATAATGGATTTACTTGGGTTAAATAAGAAAAATAAGGGTTAAATTGACTTAAAAACTTGTATAAAATCTATTTTATGTCCATATTTAAACCCTATAATGTATAATTATTGATTATAATCCATTTTAGACCCTATTTTCATGTGAAAAACGTGGGTGCACCTTTTTTTCAAAAATTACCAAGTGTGCACTCACCTCACTTATAAAAGGCCACATATTATATCTTATTAACACCTTCACACACAATTGGTTCAGACAATACCTTAAAATATAACTCCCAACTTCCATAATATCATCCTAAAATCCTTATTTTTGGTATAAATCCAACCTAGTGAGGCTTTTGGTGCAAACATAAGAAGCTTACTCGAAGAATAGGTAACATTCTTCAGTGAGAATTTTTATTTTATTTATTACTTTACATCATTAAATTATTACTAAACCATGATTATATTATAAAATTAGTATATTTAATATACTGATATGCTTTTATGTTTATTAAATGACCTAAAACCATCTCCACTTACATCAAATGGGTTACAAAATCATCATTTGTGTGTACGACAGACTACCATCTCTCAAACTGATGCCACTCATTTTCCATTACAACCTATCATGTTTGGGTATGATGAAGGATATAAAGTTTATATATGATATTTATAAAATAATTATACCTATTGGTTCATTATATCATATATACCTTTTTTACTTTCCATTTCGTTGGGGATACGATAATGTCACTTGTGTGTACGGTGTACTATCACCTCATGAAGCGATGTGATTCATTTTTTCCTAACACTTTACATGGAAGGTAATAAGTATAAAATTAATAATATTATTATATTCATGAAATATTTATTTTTATGAAAATATAATATATCATTTTATTTCTTACACTGAAAAATTATAATCATTCATGTATGTGTTGACTACTGCCTTCATGAAGCGATGTGACTCTCTTTTCATCACCACACTACATGGATTATATATATAAGTATATTTAAATAAATAATATGGTACTTATGATATTATATACATTTTTAAAGATAAAATATTACTTACCACCTTTCCATAAATATTATTGAAAAATATAAATGTTACACATCCATACATACGGCCTACCGTCTCCATAATCATAACATACTTAATTTTTCAAAAGCATCTCTCATGATTGGTATGAATAGTATAATTGATGCATAAATTTTATAATTATTTAATTATTACTATTTGGGATATGATGTAACTATATAATGTTCAAAATAACCAGAAATTTCATGTCAAATAATGAGTGAGAAAGTGAGGAAATTAACACCCAAAACAATGGGAATAATAAAGGATTAATAACTAACAACTGATAAGATGTTATAAATAGATAATTTATGGTATTATAATTATTAATATGGTTATGGTATAAGTTATTAAGATTTTTAAAACCATTATTCATGAGATTAAATAATTTTCGATCAAAAGGGATCATAAGGTAAGGGGTTTTTTAACCCAATCTCTATTCAATGGGTTAAACTTCTACTTCATTGATTTTGTCATTCTAAGATTACGTTTGTAATGACCTTTGATTATTTTATATTTTATTTAAAAAAATTATGTATATTTACTTTTTACATACCTAATCAATTCATTTTTTAATCCTCACTTCAATTATATGATCTTTGTAAGGGACTTCATATTAGTTTCTATTCATTGAGGTATATTATAAAGTTATGAACCTAATTTCTTTTATATATTGTATATACTACCCCTTTGACATGTAATATCACGATTCAATCATAATTTATGGTATTTTAAGTATCAATTTTTATTATTTCATCCAAGGGGTTTTAACTTGAAAATTACCAAGTGGAAAAAATTATTGTACAATCTCACTTTCTTCTGTGATTGTTAATTTTATCTTGAAACCATCACTTTCTTATGATCATTTTTTATTATACATTAAATATATCTTAAATATAAATATTCTTTCATTATGTATATCAATATTTCCTAAACAATATTCTATTTTTACATATATTTTTTACTTTTAATGTTATTTTATTAACATGGAAAATATTGATAAATTTGTATCCTTCACTCAATACGGATATTTGTTGTAAGGCACATTGTTTAGGAATTAAATTTATTATTCTACATATGAGGAATTATCTAGACATGAATAAAATAGTGGGGCCCAATTATATATATCCCCCCTATTCATAGAAAGGTATCATGAGATGAAATAGTTTTTTAGCCTTAGTTAAATAGGTTTCTACCCATCAGTTTTAAACTTAATTGAGGATAGATCTTAGAGGTAGAGGTATTATGTGTCTGATACATGACGTAAAATAATTAAAAATTACCTTCATTAAGAATTAAGTTATTATTATCCATGAAATTTTCATAATGATATTATATTTGGATGCATTTTATTCTCAGTTTATTGATTAAATGATATGTGTTTTCAGTTATTTATCATGCCATATTAATTATGCTATATTGAGATACGATAGTCATGTTATTGATTAAATGAAATGTTTTTTTAGTTATTTACCTTTCCATTGATTATACTAGTCAATTATTTAAATAGAAAATTTGATTAGATATTTACCTTTCTATATTGTTCATTCCTTACTGATCACACTTCATTTATTCATGATAGCTTCTTCTATACTTAACCCTTAATGCTCATTTGAGATCACCCATATTTTGTTTCATTTCCCAAAGATCCCATAAATTTTAATATGATTAATGTGAAAGGATATTATATTGGGAATAATTTTATTCTTAGAAAAAAATATTGTAATTTGTTTCTTAAAATGTAATATAAGACTCAATTATTTATCTAGTTTACCAAGAATACTAAACTATTTGGTCATTTGAGATGTGATTCCATATATTTTATACCAATGTAATAAAGTAAACATTGACTCTAGGCTATTGGGGTCGGGGTCATTACCTAAAACAAATTAGATGAATATTATTAAGAAAATTTAGGAATTATTAAACTATACTAAATAAAAATATTGTAAAAATGAGAAATTATTACAAAATAATTTTAAAATAATTTAAAGTATTAAAAGGAAATTTTATAATAAATTTATTTTTTATTTATATAATATATTTTCATTTAAAATATAAAATAATAATATTTAGAATTTTAATTTTTTTTAAATGAAATTCATTTTAAAATTCAGAATGTAAAAATTATCATCAGCTGAATTTTGGATATTTTTCTAAAATAATTTATTTTTAGTTGAAGAGTGAAAAAATATCAATTTTTCTAATACCATCACTTTTATGAAATTATCATTGATTAATTTTTTTTTTAAAAAATCCCCTATTAAAATATGTATTTATAATGTAAAATAAATTATTTACAAATACTATGTAAAATATTTTAAACTTGTTTTTAATGTTCTGAAAACTTATGTAATATTTTACTTTAAAAAACAATTTTTATTCACTTATATTAAAAATTGGATTTCATTAATCATATAAATTAAATCTAAAAAAATGAATTTCATATTTTAGGATAGAATGTTCACATTATGTAATTATGTTAATTTCATTTTTAGGCATAAAAATAAGATTACTAGGATTAAATTCATTTATCATGATACTGATTCATTCAATGTCCTAAAGTCCTTATATGTTTTATTTATTTTTTAATAAATCTATTTTTAACTTGGTTGAGAGGGAACCCTTAAATTGCTCGAAATCCTAGTGGAACAAGGCCCATATATAGCCTATAGGCTCCGTGACACATGAGCCAAATATATGGACTATAGGACCAATCTTAAAGACCCCCACATAAAAACAAAATTTTTCTTTCTCTTCTTTATTTGTCACTCCAAATTGATTCTTGACCTGATGTTGGGGATTATAATCACCACCTCCCCTCCTGGGGTTTTGATTTGAGAATTTTTTTATTAAAATTATGTAATTTATTTCTAAACAAATAAATTAATCTATTCTAAAAAATTAATATATATTAATTTTTAAACCTATATATAAATATATTAATACTTATTTAATTAGAAATCAATACTAAATAAAATTTAGAACACTTAAGGGGGGAAATATTTTTCTACAAAACTATTTTTATATATATTAAATGTTTTATTTTAAAATTTAATTTTTTTTTATTTAGAGATTGAATTAGAATATATGGATCATAAATTTATGTTCATAACATCAAAATTTTGTAAAATGGGTTACATTATATTTTTAATAAAATATAAATTACTTGGTTAAAAAATAGTTACCAAGGTAAAAGCCAAAATAGTAAAATGTAAAAGTCTAGTGGTAAAACACTAGAAAAATTTTTCAAACACGTGTAAAAAATTATTTTAGAGTATTTTAAGACCTTATATCACCCAAAATATTCATTATTTCCTAATTTTGGAGTCGTTAACCCTTGAATAGTGACATTTCATCATTAAAAATGTAATGAGTATTTAAAAAATACCATTTTCTTCACTTATAAAAGGATATCACTTCCACAACCTTTATCCAAACATTAAAAATCCTTATATCCACAAAACCTCTTCCCTATTATATCCTTAAACATATCCCCACATCTTATAATCTTTTTCCCTTCTAAAACACCAAGCTAATGATCCTTAAGGTTTACCTAAGGGAGAATATTCAAAGGGAAAGGTAATGTTCTCAGCCAAACTCCCTTAATTCTTTCTTATTCTCAACCCCACTCAAATATTTTATATCCCTAAAATTATGATAACATCAGTGTTATTAGTATACTAATATGTTATTATATTAAAATAATATCTATTTTCTACCTTCCTTTAAAATTGTTCAAAAAATGAAGATGTTATCATGTGGACATGTGGATTGCCAACTCTATGAACATTGTGCTTCATTATTCATATCTGATTAACATGGATGAATTTAAAAATGTATTTAATTTATAATAATTATATTTATGAATCTATTAATATTATATGAAGATAATATTAGATCTTCTATAAGTTATATAAATAATTAATGGTCATAGAAAACTTAACTTCCTTAAATGAACATATCGATACATATTTCTTAATTTGAGTCTATTTTGGGAAAACCTAATAAACTATATAATTTATTTATTTATTTTATAATAATGGATATAAAACACTATAATTATATACATTATTAATCTATTTTAATACACATTATACCATGTTCAGTATACCAAGGAATTTTTATAGAGATCAGTCGAACCTCCTCAAGAAACATTTATAATCGAAAAATATTGGATAAATAAATAACATATGGTAATAAATATACTTGATAAAAATAAATATATATGTAAAGGTTTATTAAGATATTTTTTATAAACTTAATTTATTGTTTAGAAATTTAGGCACATGAATATAGAAAATCAAGAACTAAGGTAAGCATTATTTTTCTTTATTTTCAATTACATGATATTTCTTTAGTACTATGCATCATAATTTATTTTATATGGTGTATTATCTACCATATTTCCTTTAACTAAATTGAATATATTTCATTTAATGATATTTAAATTTACATTTTATGGTATTCATCATATTATATTTTGATACTTATGTCACCATTACCATAAGGGTTTTTGCATATTAATTTTGCTTTATTGAGATATAAAGCATATTCAATAGTTCTCTCTTATTTATGGTGTATATATTGGACATGAATTTATTTTATCATAATTTTTATTTAAATATATGGTATTTAAAAAACCATTTTGTCTTCTACCTTCAATTTATTTTTAATTCAACAGATTATGATGTTTTAAGTATTTTTAGAAATTCAATTCTCATTCATTTATTTATGATTGTTCTACATGAACTAATTTTGTATAATGTTGGAAAAAAAATCCCTATTTGATTTTATTATGTGTTATTTTCCCTTTTACATGATGATTTTTATTTCAACCACATAAACTCCATTCTAAATGTCGCTTTATTCCAGAATTATTATATCTGTAATGGAATTGGTTTACAAAAAATTTCTTTCTTTGAGTTAAAATATTTTTCCTTGAGAATAATTATTATAAGTTTGATATATTATTCTATTTCCTATTTAATAATATATTTCCTATTTTATCCCTAGGTAAAATTATGATTTTTACTCAAAAATTATTTCTTGATTAATTTCATTCTTATTAATGTGCAAAATTTTTAAGAAAAAACTCATATTATTTAAAGATATTTTATACTCCATTTACAATATGATTATTCCCAAATATATTGTTCTTTATTATTTTAAAATATAAATATTTTTTACCCATGTGTCCTTACTATTTTCCAGTACCACTTTTCAAGAGGAAATTTTACTACCACTTTTTACAATGTGGGTTTTCAAAAACAAATTAAAAAAATTAAAAAGGTTTTCCATTATTTAAAAATAAAATGTCTTATATTCCACTAAATATTCTTGTTGATAACCTTTATGTCATTAAAATCTCTATTTTCAAAGAATAATTTTTAAAATTAAAAATTTTCAAAAAAAATAATTTCATGTTTTTCAAACCTTTGTTTAATTTTCAAGGAATAATTATTAATGATTCATTTTAAAAAAAGTAGAAGTTTTAAAGATGTTTTCACTTCACCATTTTGAAATATTTATATATTTTTTCAATGATACACTATTGAACTTTATTTTTGAAATGTAAATTATTTCAAATGTTTTCAATTCACATTTTCAAAAATTACATTTCAATGTGACTATAACTTCTACTTTTACGACAAAGGTAAAAGAGTTTTCTAAAAACTATTTCAGGATTTAGCTTCCATTTTCTCTTTATCACTAAGGGATTTATTTCCCTAGAAATTATTTTTTATGAATCACCCTCTACATTTTCACATAAAATACTATTTTGGTTTGATTTAATTTTGGGTATTAACCATTTATAACCTTGATGAAAATTTTAATGACACCTTCTGGAAATGTTACGAAACCCATTTTTCTTTTCATGAGTAATTTAGGATGTGATGAGTTATTTATTTCAAGTAGAACACATATGTATGAATTATTTATGGTTGAGGTCCTATATTTTCCCCAAATTTATTTTCTATGATTTTATATCTCATGAGATAAGAAGGTTGCGTGTGAAAATGATTGAGTATTTCTTTGTTCACATGATTATGCATAGAAATAATCGTGAATAGTTTTTTTAAATGACTATCTGTAGACTTGATTGTGTATAAATTTTTTAAAATTATTGTTCATGGACATGATTGTGTATATATTTTTTCACATGTGTTCTCAAGGATATGATTGCATGTATATTTTTTCACATAATTGTGAGTGGACAAGACAACATATGGATTTTATCACATGATGTTGTGTATATATGATCATGTATAGAGTTTTTCACAAGATTGTGCATGAAAATGATCTTTTATATATTTGTTCACAAGATTTAATGTGGGAATGGTTTTATTTTTATTTTTTTAAAATTTCATGATTTACTATACTTATTCCACGTTTATTTTTTATATCTATGTGATTATGTTTCATGGAACATTTTTATTATCTCGTACACTTATGAAATGGAAGATGTTTAAATTTTTTTGTTTATATGGAATTTCATCATGCCTTATAGAAAACTTTTATTGTTCCATTTTATTTTTAACAATATATTTTTACTGTGATCATGTTTTATTATATGGTTATGATCTAACACTTGATGAAATGTTAATGAGGTTTTCCATTACTAAGTATTTGATTTAACCCCTTTATTATATTTTTATTCCCCATGTTATAACGATAAGTAAATCTTATGAGTATCCACTAAGGAATTCTAATGTGGTTAAATTATGGAGAAATGATCCCAAGTATCATGAAATAATTTTCTTATGTAGTTGATCCTCAAAGAAACTAAACCTTATATTCTTGGGATTATGTGACTATTTTTAGAGATGTATTATTTATCTTATATAAATGATATAAAATAAAGATATGAGTATCTTGGATTAATATAATTATAATATCCCAGTCTCCTTTTCCCACTAAATAGAGATATTTTAGAAAAATAATTATCCTTGGAATTATGAGTTGAAGTTTTTCTTTTCTTATATTATTGTAAAGAATCATCTTCTTCTAAATCTATATTTATAAGTTTATATATCAATTCAACACACTTTTTATTTAGGACATTTTTATATTCCTCTAAAAAACTTTGTATTTATTCATAATTTTTTTAATATTATCAATTTGATCTCCATTCATTTTGTTCTTTTATTATGTAATATTTTCATGCTCTCTAATATTCTTTGATTTGACCTCTAATTGTATCTTAATGAATTTAATACAAGTATTTTGTTATTATTATAATGCATGTTTCTTTTCATCAAGACATTTCTTAGATTATTTATTTTATTGAATTATATGGACTCATTCATCCTCAAATATGGATCATCTTTATTCAATATCCATATTCTTGGAATTTAAGTCTTGTATTTCTTTGGATATTTTTATACACGTTAACACTCTTTATTAAAAATCCTTCTCTAACTTTTATAATTATTTTTCAAGTGTAGTGATATATTCTTGAATAAATTTATATGATCCAAAAATAAAAGTGAAATTTTATTTAGAAAAATTAAGAATTATATCCTTTAATGTGTCAATTTATTCATCTTGGTAATATTAAAATATATAATCACATCCACTAGTGCATCATTCTTTTCAAGGAAAACCATGGTATGGAGTTTATATTACCCCTTAATCTCCATAATTATTTGACCTTTATGTGGTAGAATTTCTTTCCTTCTCCTTAGTAGTTTATTAAACAACAAATTCTTCATTTGATATTCTAAATAGGTTTTTATTATAATTATAGTAAATCGAAATGGATTATTCTTCTTATTTTCATAATTGGGATATCTTATACATATTCTTCTCTATCTCTTTACTTTTTTTCTGTTCATTCTCTTAGTAGAGATAAATTTTTGATAAAAATATATTTTTCTTCTATATATATATAATTTATTCTGAATTTAGAAAGAGAAACTCAAATATTTAAAAAGTACTTTAAATTTTTAGAATCCAATCAGAGGTATGACCTTTCTTTAAAACCAATTGTTAAGATTAATTTGGTATATGTCTAGCACTGAGAGGTAGGGTGAATTGGTTTTTGTGATTCTTAATCTATTAAAACTTTTATACCTTATTTTATACATACACTTATTCAGTGAATGGATGTCTCTAACATAATCCTTTCCAGTGATTTGTGAATACTAAATGTAGGAAAGTAAAAAAACAAATACATTGGGATTTGTTAACGAGTTTCGCCTACAATATGGATGATTGCATCATATGTGTAAGATAGTTGTTATCCCACTCACACACAAATCCTATATTATTATCAAGAAATGTTCAATAAATGGTATATATTTGTATCCATATTCTTAAAACCAACTAGGTACAACTTCAAGCATCAACTTGTTGTTTAAGATTTGGAACTAACCAGGATTTTCCATCAATGTATATATGATATCAACCAACACCTTTGAAATAATTATCAGTGTTAAATAACACAGGTATCTTCTATACATTACTAGATATGATCCTCTTCCTTAAACAATACCAATCTTGAGATCTTCCTTAATCTTCTTCTGGTCTAATCATATAAGAATATTATGAGCTAAGATAACTTACTACATCATCCAAAATAATAATCTACAGTAGTAAGTCTAGTCTTCTATTATTATTTTTCTTATTAAAAATGTAATATTTTCTTCCTTTTCTACAACATTGGATCTTATTTTGAATTAAATGCACAAGATCTTCATATTAGTTGTATTGTTCAGTTTTTGTACTCTTAGAATGTATAAGATAATAACAGGTCAGAATCACTCCACTTTTCTTTCCTCCTTTTCTCACTTATATTAACCAAACTATGTGAATATTATCCCCATAATATTTTCACTTTAATTATATATATATCAATGTGTACAAAGCTAGATATTCATTTTAATGACCTGAAATTTTGTTATGTATTATCCTAAAATAAATATTATTTTAATAACTTGTTCTACACGCAACAATGATATGATCAGAAATATATTAGATAGTAAACTTATAACAAGAATAAAACATGTGGTATATACAAACATGGGAATCAATTATAAATTTTTAAAAATAATTATTAATAACTCTTAGAATTTTAAAAGGATGCTTTTTAATAAATCCAGTTTTTCCTTATATATTATATTTTACTTTAAAAGATAATTTTATAAATTTTAGAATTTTATTTTTTAAAAATCAACTTCATTTCTGAATTTATAATTTCAACATTATGTTATGTATATTTTTTTTATATATCTCTAAAATATTTTATATTTAAGTTAATTGTTAAAAAATTTATTTTACTAAAAACTGTAACTTTTAGGACACAAGAATGTCTTAAAAGTTTATAGAAAACAAATTCCATAAAAATATATATTTAATAAGTAATATAAATAATTTAAAAATATTAAATTGAATATAAAAACTCTTGTTTAATGTTCTGGAAAATGAATTTATATTTTACTCTAAAAACCCATTTACCACATATATTAAATTTAGTTTTCATCACCTGTAGAAATTAAATCCCAAAAAAATGGATTTTGTATTTTAGATCAATGTGATCTTATTATTTAATAAGTGTAATTTCATCATTTTCCAAAAAAAATATTATTATGTTTAAACACATATATAATTATATTGGCACATAATTAATTGGTAGTCAATTCTAAAAAATATTTAGAACATATAATGATTAAAACATCATTTTTCAATAAAAATGGTATTTTTATATATAAATGTTTTAATTTAGAATTTAATTTTATGTTATTTATAATTTTAATTAGATTAAATAGATATTACATTTAGTTTCATCACACAAAAAATATTTAATAGGGGTTATTTTATATTTTTATTAAAACATATATTTATTAAAAACTAATTACCTGGGTAAAATTGAAAATGGTAAAATGTAAAAAAATGGTGAATGACTTGAAACATATTTAAAACATGATTTAAAATTAGTGGTAGAGAATTTATCAACCTTATCTCACCCCACCCTCCATTATTTCATACTTTTGGAACCATTAACCCTTTAATATTTTCATTATATCATTGAAAAAAATAATGTGTTCACAAAATTTCCCTTTTCTTTAATTATAAAAGTGTATCAGTTTAACCCTATCAAATTTTAACATATACATATAAATTTTATTTAATAATAGACCAATAATACTCTAATAAAATTCACTTTAAAAATCTAAATCCCCTAGTAACCATAAATTATCATAAGACCTTCATTTCCCAAAAGACTTTCAAGAGAAAGTTTAAGGTCCCAAAGTGAGTATTACTTAATCCTTATTCTTTTATTATTAATATTTATCATCAAAAAATACCCTAAAAATACTAATATAATTACCTTATTATCATTATTATAAGTATTTTTTATTATATTAATGGAAAACCGTTTATTTATTCCTTTCTATCCACTAAGAAAAACAAAAGAATTCCAATCGTGGGTACATGCGAACTACCACCTCCACGAAGAGACATGTTTTTTCTTCCATTACCACCTAATATGGATTTTTTTAAATGTATTTATGGTAGTAAAATGATTTTTATGGACCTATTAATAATATTTAAATATAATATTGTATATTCTATAAGGGATATTAATAATAAGCGTTCATAGTAAACATAACCACCTAAAATGGACATATCATATTTCCTTTCCTAATTGGAGTAATTTTATAAAAAACAATATAATTTTATAAACTTTAATCATAATATAATATTAAAGGAAAAAATATACAATTATAGTGATTATGAATTTATTCTACAACACCTTTATCCATGGACAACAATCTAAAAGAGTTATGTATATATTGACTAAACCATCTCAAATAACCTACATAAGAAAAAAAACTATATAATAAATAAGTATAATATGATAAAAAATGGTCCTAAGTAATTAAAATTTGGATGAATAAGGTATCTAATAAACCTAATTTTATTATTTTGGATGCTAGGAACATGTGTAGAGAGAATCAGTTCTAAGGTAAGGGTTTGTGCTAACTCAAATTTTCTTCTATTGAGTTACAAACTTTTTTATTGAAATATATTATTATAATTTTGATTTATTATTCCAAATTAGTAATTTATATTATATTTACTCCTTATTTTTTGTATTTTTATAACTCTTTCTCTTAATTTAATTATCAAATGATTCTTAACTCAAATATTCTATTACTTGAGAGAGTTTCTATGTCTCAATTATTATTTCTTGAGACATACTTCTTTTTTATGCACCAATTTATTATTATATAGTGTATATAATTTCTATTTTTTAATTTATATCATGAATTATATATCATTCATATTATTTTAATTTCAATTTTATGTTATTTATTATTTAAGGGTTTTAATTTAAATGTTAATCCAGCCATAAGGTTTCTTTTCCTAACCCCATTTTAAAAATTGGTCTCAAATATGAAACCTATATGATAAATGTATAGTCTTTCTTCCAATATCATAGTCATTTTATTCCGCATAGTTATCCTCTATGATATTTTTTTCCTATTTATCTTATTTTTTACTTTAAATTTTTAAAATATTTTTAAGCGATGTGTATTTTAAACAAAGGTATTTTTTTATAATAAAAAGGAAATTATTTTTCACTTGTATTTTATCTTCCACTACACATTTTTTGGATATACCAGTATTGTGTTTTAAAATTTAAAAGATTTATTTTCATCTACCTTGAATTTATTCTCAATTTTTTAACATAAAACCAATTTAATATTTTCTATATGATTTGTTTCTAGAGAATGAATATCTTTGAGTGTTTCCATGTTAACATATCACTCTTTAACATTTTTCATTTTATATAATACATTCTCTCAACGTATTCATGGTTTCTAATATAAATAATTTCCCTCCCAGATTTAAAAATATATTTCTTTTAAAATGGTTTCAAAAGTTTAACAATTTTTTTTTATTTCTAAAATGTTTTTTCTAAAAGTACTAAAAAGTGTTTTTCTTCTAAGTTATTGTCCTTTCACATATCTTCAACTTTATCAAGGATATTATTAAAATGTTATCATACATATAATAGCCCATAAATTTTATACATTGATATTATATCTAAATAGTAGAATATTAAATACATAGCATAACAAAACCCCACCAGAACCATATAGGTTTAGTTTCTTTAGAAACATGGAATCATAAACAACTGATTCATAAAACATATACATCATCTCCTGATTATTACTTCACAACTAGAACAATTTTTGATACATCTTACTTAATCCAACATCATCATCATGTACTTTTATAAATAGGAATAGAAAAAACACAAAGAAGGTGCGTGGAGGAACACCTCTCCCCTCTCCCACTCCAAAAAAGAACCTACGGGGGCCTGAAATGGTGAATCCATAATGCATCCCCTTTAATAATGTCAATCCTGTTAGGTTAAATACTTTCCACAGAGTGCATAAACACCTTCTCTATTCCATTAAAGTCCACCTAGGCCAATTAGTCCACAACCTTGTTCCCTTATCTTCAGGTGTTAATAATATGAGTGTTTTTCTAGATAATGATTTTACATTTCCTGATGACATATCAAATCAACTAAAGAGCATCCCCATTTTCTTTCAAATAGTTGTGGAGAATTATGGAGTTATTTCAATTTCATATATATCTAGCCCTTGTTTCATGCATAGTCTGAGCCCCATGAGCATTTCCATTGCCTCTGCTTGAAGGGAAGAGCCTTTCCCCAGTCTGGCTGAGAACACTAAGAAAACTGAGCCATTACTATCCCTCACCACACCTCTGCCACACATGCTCCCCTTAACACAAGAGTTGTCCATATTGAGATTCAATCCACCCAGGGGGCACTATAAAACCTAGTTTCCCATCCTACTACAAGATAGAGAGACCCCGTTGAAACCAGTCTGAAAACGATTAAGGGATGACACCTCCCTCCAAGCCCTCACTACCTTGTTCAAATCCAATAATCGATTTTTTTTCCATACAATAACTAAATGAGTTGATACTATCACTCCCTCAATCATATCATAATAATAATTCATAAAAACATAAATAAAATATTATAAAATTATATCCAACATATCAAAGATCATGATATCATGTCATAGGATGAATCATAAAATTTCATAAAGAATCAAAGAAAAAAATTTAAGAGGTCATAATATAAGACATAAAAATTTTGAATACACATCATTATAGAAAATAATTTCCATATTAGATAAGGATAATTTCTAAAACCATTATAGTGGATAAATTCCTTTACTAAACTAGGTTTACTCCCCATTCCAGCCCTATATTACTAAACAAAGTTCACTCCTCATTCTAGTCTTGTCTATATCATGAGATATAAATATTTACCCAATGAATTGGAAGGAGATATAGGTCCCCCTCCCCCCATAACATAATTAAAACCATACATATATGTTCCATAAGAGCATGATTTATTCATCATATCAGAACCCATAAAAAGAAATGGGTTTTATAAACATCATTCCATCTTAATATAACCCATGGAAAACAAATGGGTTTCCTAAATATTATTCCAACATAGACCAACTATAGAATGAATAGGGATATTATCATTAAAAAATATCTCCAATAAATAATAATTAACATAAAATATTATTATCATAAATATAAAATAATTTTGAGAAGTCACTTGAAAATAATTCTTGAGGAAAATATATATTATTCTTTAAAAATATTTTCTTTTCTTAACATATCGCACAATTTTAAAATAAAAAATTTTATTTGAAAATAAACTTGTAATATTGTAAATTAATATTAAATTCATTATGGACTCATGAAATTATAAAAATCCTTTACTATTATATAAGATAAAAAAACATTCATTTCATTCTTTTTCTAGAAAAGTCACAAAGTACCTCATTTGGAAAATGAAAAAAAAAAGATTCCTTTTAAACCATTTAGTAAAAATTCACACATGGGTAAAAATTAATTTAAAATATTATATAAGAATAATAAAAATATTTTGTAAAAACTTTTTATGAAACATGGACATGAAATAAAAATATCCCCTAGAAAATACTTACATATAAACAATCTAAAATAATAATGAGAGTGTGGAATTAACCCTTGCCTAAGTTATGATTTCATTTTTCCATATATGAACCTACTGTATAATGGTTTAAATAAAGTTATTAATTTAAAACAAAACCATATTATGATTTATGATATTATGTATTATCATATTAAATCATCTTATCACTCGTTTGTTAATAATATTTCATTATTATCCTTCTCTTGGGTGTTAACAGCTTCATTTTCCTATGCATGTTTTGTCATATAAGTCTTGGTACTTGTGCATAAGATATAGTTCCATCATATACAGAAATATAATAAGGTAATATATATCATATTTATTCATTATATAAATTTATATAATCATTATTTAATGGTGAACATTGAAAATGAATCACATCTTGTCTTGGAGATGGTAGGTCATACGTACGCATGAGCGATGGTATCATTCCCTTAATTGTGAAATGGTAAGGAAGAGGACAGTATATTAATATTATTTCCATAATAAATATAATGTTATAATTATCACATATATATACATATATATGATTCTCATCATTATACCCATCAAAATAAAGTGGTTATGAAAAATATATTACACCTTGGTGTGGAGATGGTAAGTCGTACATACGCATGCACAATGCTTTTATTTTTCATAGGATGGATAAAATGTAGAATATGTTTGTTCAATAATAATAATAAAATATCATAATATATTTGATACTATATTTATCACTTTGGAATGTAAAAAACACATGAAGAGGAAGAAGAAGAAGAAATAATCATGAAAGAGTCAGTAAAGATGATTACCTCTTATTTAGAGAACTTCCTTTACATCTCTTCTTAGGGACACTAGGATTGGTCTTTTGAGAATAAAAAAACCTATATAATGTGTATAGGTAAGTTTATGAGATAAATTGGTAGGTTATTTTCAAATTTTAAGGCTCAATGTTATGTGATGAAGTGAGGGAGGAGGTTCCCTTTTATAACTAAGGTGAGGGGAACTTTTGGAATTTTATCAAAATATTAATTTATAATAAATTCAATGTCAACCCAAATACCTCAAAAGGAAAATTTATGAAAATATAAGATTATATAAGGTTTTAATATCATCAAAAGTATACTTTAGACAAGTTTTTGTTTTATTATAAAACTTATCATTTTGGTTAACTGATAGTTAACCTATCATAATTTTAACTAAGGTAACAAATTTTTCAATATCAAAAGGCTGTCATTTTTCTGATGTGATGTAAATTAATTAATAAATGTAAAATTTATAAAATTTTATACCAAATTAAAATTTTCTTTATTTTTATATATTTTTTATTATTTTTAAATAATTTAATAAAATATTATGTTTATAAAATATCCTCAGTATCAATTTTGACACTATTCATTACATGGACATTTAAAACATCAATATAATAATTTAACTTCAAAAAAATACTTAATTTTATCCATAGAAAGTCAAGGTCATCTATAAATTTTTTTCATCACATTAATTATCCCAAATTATATTTATTTTTATATTTTAATAACATTTCTTTAATATTTCTATTAATAAAATAATTATTACATCAGTGATTTTTAATTATTTAATATAATTATTTTTTCACTAAAAATTAAAAATAAAATACTAAGAGGAAGATAAATATTATATATTTGTGAATAATGTTTTTAGTAGAATATATATTTTGTTTAAACCTATATTAAAAATGATATAGTATTTAAAACATGAATGTGACATCTTTAAATGTTTATTAAATAAAATATTATATATATCATAATATCATCTTCATAGCCCAAAAATCCAAGAATAAATTTTGATCAGGAAAATATTTTTATTAAGTTAAAAAGACACATTTATATTCGTTCATAACATAACTTTTTTCCCATTTGGACACATAAGATATATTTAAGACAACAAAGGTGACATTTTGTGACTTTCCATGATTTAAATATTATATAATTCAGTTTCATGGACAAGTGTCCATTAAACAACCTAATTTATATCCTTTTGTGTTAAGGGTAAACTTATATTCATGAAATAATTATTTTTCATGTGTTAGGTTCATTTTATAGTCATTATTTTATTTTTAACCTAAATTACCCAATTTACCCTTTACCATGGTAACAAAACTTACCTAGGTTACTATTCATATTGGATAAAAATTAAAGGAACCTATTCAATAAATTTGGACCTTATGAATCTGAATTTGGAATCAATTTTAAAAAATTCAAAACACTTAATTTTGATAATTTAATTTAAAATTAAACTTATAAAATGAAGTGAAAAAACAATTTTTAGGAAAAATTCCCTTTTAAACATAAATTGTTTCAATAATAAATTTGTGTATAAAATCCTTTTCAAAAACCATAGTTGAGTTATTTTAAATTAAAATTAACTAATTAAAATTTAAAACTAATCCAAAACATAATTTTACCTTCTAATGACATTAAAAGAAAACATAGCTTTCAATAAAAGTCAATATTTTCACTAATCTTTAAAAATAAATGTTTTTAGAAAAAAAATATTTCTAAGATGATTAATTCAAAAATGAAATTAATTTTGTAAAAAAATATATAACATCTATAAATTTATAATAATTCATATATAGATGATAAATTCATTTTGAAGAAAATATATTTTTGAGGAATAAAGTTACTTTACTAAAATTGTGTGATTATTTTTGAAGAACTTACCAATACTTTTATATTGAGTTGAAGATTTATATTTATTTCATAAATTTTTTATTTATATTTATTTCAACAAATTTAATGGATATGTTATACTAATATTTTATAGAAGTTCAATTAAACTCATGGTAGTGTGCAACGCAAGCTATTGAAGAATTAAAATTATTTAAAGAGAAATATTTCATAAAAATATCTATGTGTTACATTATACCCCCATTAAAATTAATTTTTACCTTGAAATTTGTCACATGAATATAAATACATGAGGATACCTCTACCTCATCACATCCTTATGTTCCCATGTAGCTTCCTAAAATTGGTGGTTCTACTATAAAAATTTATCCAAGTGAGTGGTCTTGTTTTGTATAAATTTTTCTCTATGGTCCAAAATCCCTATTAGTTGTTCCTCATAAAAAATTTCTTGCTCCAATGGTATGAATTATGAGTTTAATCCATGTGAAGGATAAGTTATGTACTTTATTAGGATAGGTGCATGTAACACATCATGAACTTCAGATAGATTCAGTGGTAACACTAATATATAAGACACCTTCCCAACACAATCAAGAATTTCAAAAGGAAC